>CANTUV010000014.1:11381864-12763728 GCA_947685225.1 Garcia nutans | reverse complement strand
AAAAACTACCTTCTATTTGCTTGACCAGTTGTATTAACATCAACTTCTTTTTGCATGCCTTGATTTCCAGACTGGTAGTTCCCTGTCTTCATTCCTTCTTATTGAAAAGCAGTTCTTCTCCCTTTCCCATTCTTTAATTTGCATACCAGCTTGGAGAAGATCTTTGAAATCATGGATGAGCGTATGAGACATCCTTTCACGAAGACTAGGCAGCACCCCTCTCACAATCATCCTTATTTGATTAGATTCATCAAGCTCTTCTTGAGCAGTGCAGCCTTATTTCTCTATCTTTTCACATAGTCCACAAAATTCTCATTTGGTTTTTGCCTAATGGTTTCAACCTCCATCAAGGTTACTTCCAACTCGACATTATACCCATATTGCTGAATGAAAGCATTGTACAACACGTCTCAATCTTTTTTAGTACTTTCCTCTAAGGTGTTGAACCAGTTTTGGACAACAGGGTCAAATGAGAGCATGAAATATCTTAGAGTTTGAGCCTTAGTGGCTCGGGCAAATTGCATAGCAGTGATGTACTGCTTCACATTGAGATGAGGATTTACAGTACCATTGTACCTTGCAAAGGAAGGCATCTTGAACTTATAAGGGACCACCTCATCTTGTTCAAATAGTTTGTCAATCTCAGACATCTCTTCAGTTTTTAGCTTCTACTCAAATTTCTTTTCTAAATCAGCAATCATCTTCTCAACATCAGACGTCTCGGTCTTTTCAATAGTTGTTTTCTCAATAACCTTTGGCTCCTTTTTGTCTTGAGGATCTTGGAAGTATTAAGCTCAATCGTCATCATCATCAAGGACTACCTTGTCATCATCAAAAGCCACTTCATCAACCTTAGCCTTCCCTTTGTCCTTTGGCTTCTTGGTGCTAGCAGATGCTTTAGCATTATTTCCTAAAATTGCAGCCAATTGGTTTTTCATAGTCTCAGCCAGGGCCTCTTTTATTTCTTCCATCTTGGCACTGAGGGTGTCATCCACCAATCTTTGAATTTGTTCGGGCTCCATTGCTTTTGGTGAGCAAGTGATTGAGTCGTTGCAAGATTCTTCATCTCCAGCGTAGGTCGAATTGTCATAAGCTTTTGAACTATTATAATCCAGGGCTTTGAGCCAGAGAGGATCAATGATATGAGATGCAAATGTATGTATGCATGTATGCATAAACAATAGACAAATAAAGATAATTAGGACGTTCCTTCCAACCTTATAACTTTCACACATGAGTCGCAAGTCTCATTTCCAAACTTTCACACATGAGTCGCAAGTCTCATTTCCAAGGCATATGGTTAACAACATATCAACACAGGATATCTTGTTTCTGAAAAATTCTCTCGGACGTTTCAACCAATAGTTATATTTTCAAAAATGATAATTCCCATTAATTAGGCTTTAATCCATCCAACCAACTAAAGTAGCTTTTATACTACATTGGAGTAAAACTAAATTAAGAGGTTTATTATAAATAGATTTCTCACTTGAAAAAGTAACTAATGATTCATACCAAAAATAAGTCCATGATTAATTATTATTAGTATAAACTAGGCTCACAATTGATTTTTTATATTTTGTAATTGACCAAAATAATTTTCAAGCTCTTTGAAAGAAAAGGTTGGATAAAATAATTTTGTTTCTAAGCCCATTGTAAAAAGATTTTAGAAAAAATGGATTTTGTCCTTTGTATTTGAGTCATGAGAAAATAATTTTTGATTTATTTTTAGAAAACTTTTATGTCCAAAGACCATATTTAAAAGTTTTGAAAATAGCTTTGGTCTTTTGGACTTTAAAGAAAAATTTATTTGAGCTCACAATGTAATTAGGTCATATTAGAAAAAGGACAAACCAAATAAGCCATGATTTAAACCAAGATAAACTAACCATATTCAAACAATAAGCATTTAGGGTGAAAACCTAAGGAAAGTAACTAGGCCAATTACATGAGCTTTAGTCTTTGGGTTAAAAGGCTTAGGTTCCCATAACAAGTATATACCAAATGGTACAAGGCTATGAGTGGTTATGCCATGCTCGATCTCTATACCTTGAGTGAAAGTATGGTATCCCTCACATAACACAACACGGGTAACACGGGCGTCCTAACTAACGCACACGATGCAATCTAATATGATGTAATGGATAATATCATGATAAGAAAGAATAGAATAATAAAAAGACCAACAGAATCAACTTTTCTTATCCCTAGTGGAGTCTCCACTGTGAGCGGGGATTTTCACCCTCACTCCTGGTAGAATAGTTCTTGCGACTTTGATACTATTTAGGCTCGGGGCCTTAGAGAACACGGGCTTAAGCTAGGAGAAAATGGAGTTACCACCCGGACGGGCCGGAAAAAAGAAAAGGGTGGATGACTTAATTTCTATGGAATTCCCAACCCCTTAATGGGTTCAGAAAGTTGGGTACGTGTGGGGAAGGTGAGAATGGCTCAGCACCCTATAGACCCTTAATTTTTTACCTAGTCCGGTCCAATATATTTTAATTAGTCCAAATTAATTTTTGTGTTGTTCAAAATATTTTAATTAGTCTAAAATAATTTTTACATTATCTTAATTAAATAATATTTGTTTTAGTATTTATTTTTTTATAATTTAAAAAAATTAAAATTAATAATAAAAATAAAATAAAATCGGCGACAAAGAAATCGGCGACGAAAAAATTCGTTGCCCAAAAGCAGTGCTGGACGAAATGGCTGTGGGCCATTTCGCCCGCAGGAGTTTCCTGCGGGCGAAATGGTCCGCAGCCAATTTCGCTCCCGCAGCTCGCAAGTTTCCACGGAAATCCCCGCAGCAGTTTTTTCGCCAGCAAAATTTTTCTGCAGCAGTATTTTTTTGCCAGCGAAATTTTTCCGACCCAATTGTTTCTGAAACCAAAGTCAATTCAGTTTTGATTTCCTTTTCCTAATTAATGATAGTTTTCATAAGCAACTAAAATTAATCGTCTAAATTTCCTATAAATAAGACTAAAAAAACAACATAGAACAATGGGGAATTTTTTAAAGGAGGAATCGGACTTGAAAACTTTTAAACTTTGGATTTGGACTTCATATTTGAGAGGAGCAAGAATAAGCAAACAATTCATCAAAGGCAGCAAGCTTGTCTTTGTCCTTGCTCATCCAAGAAGTAATTTTTGGTGGAGCCAACAAACGAAGGTATGAATATCTAATCTCTTTTTTCTTCACAGTAGTTGGAATCATTAAATTATTTCTATTGATTTTAAAAAACCTTAGAACCCTAATTTATTTTTCTAAAGCTTAGAACCTTAAATCGTCTCCTTTATTTCCAAAAATCTTAAAATTGTTGTTTCTGTTTTTTCTAAAACCAAAGAACCCTAATCTATTTCTTCAAAATCTTAAAACCCTAATCTACTTTCCAACTTTTCAAAACCTTAAATCATTTCATTAATTTACCAAAACCCTAATCTGCTTTCCAATTTTCCAAAACCCTAAATTGAATCCTTTTATCTCCAAAAATCCTAAAAAAATATCTTTTATGTTTCTATAAACCTTAAATCGTTTTGTTTATTTCCAAAAGCTTTTAAAAATTCTAAACTGGCTTTCTTCTAATTCTTTTCCAAAATTCCAAATCATTTATTAAATATCTAAACTCAAAACTCACTTTACAGTTTCTAAAAATCACATAAAACTTTATAAAACTATAAACTGTTTTCTCAAATCCTAAAACCAAAACATGTTTTTCAAAACACCAAAAACCCTAAATCTCTCAAAACCAAAACCGCAAACCCTAATTTTCCTAGACCCTAATCCTTAAAACCTTAAAACATTATAAATCTAAATATTAAAAATTCAACACAGTAAGCCTAAAAACAATAATTCAGTGGCTAATAATCATAAACCTAATGTTGTAATATCCTAAAACTCTAATTTCATAATGTTACTCATAAACCCTAGTTTGATTCATGAAACCTTAATCCATCTTAATTTTCTTAAATATTTACAGTAGTTAAGAATTATAAACCTTAATATGCTAAAATTCTAAAACCCTAAACATTAAATAAAGAATCTTAAAAAGAAACATTAGCCCTAATTTGAATCTTTACTTGCTTTATTTAATTTTATATTTAATTATGTAGTTTATTATATGCTTTGATTTATTTAAGTTCAATGCTTAGTTTATTTAAATTATCATGGATGAATGTTTATATTTTGATTGATGTTTAATATCTTTGATGAATGATTTATTTATGATGAATGGTTATTTACTTTTATCAATTTATTTTGATTTCCAAATGTTATAAGAGGTATGTTTCCACTTTGTGGATACCTCATTAATTAAATATCATGTAATTTAAATTGCTTTCATATTTTGGACCAATGTAAAGGACATGTTTCTATCTTTCGGTGGGTGTCCTATTAGTTTAGACATGGATGATGTAAGGACATGTTTCCATCCTCGGATGGGTGTCCATTTATTTGCTTTGTTTGGACATTGCTTTGATTTTAATATAACGATGCTTTATTTTAATTATTGCGTGTAATATGGATAATATTGCTATATTTAAGAATTTTATAATATTAAGAACTATAAAGGAGGCCGGTTCTAATGAACCGGGCGTTATGGGGGTGCTGGGCCATTTCTCACCTTCCCCACACGTACCCAACTTTTCGAACCCATTAGGGGGTTGGGGATTCCTTAGGAATCAAGTCATCCACCCCTTTCTTTTTTCCCGGCCCGTCAGGGTGGCGACTCCATTTTCTCCGGACTTAAATTCGTGTTCTCTATGGCCCCGAGCCTAAACTGTGCCGAAGTCACAAGAATCATGTAACACCCCCACATCCAATGCACACACACTACAATCACAACAATGTAGCATAAGTGCACCAAACATAGGGATGCTACGGTTTTCTTCAACATTCAAAACATTTTAAACTTGATACAATACCCTAATCATTATACATTATAGAAATTAAGTCATTGACTTAAAATATAAACATGTTAGATATACATATAAACATTTAAATATTACACAGCAGAAGTTATAAATTAGGTACATATTTACATTATAAACATTACTTTACAAAATATAAAAGAAGTATACATGATTGGCAAGTCTGCTCTGATCTTTAAGTCCTCAAAAATCAACTCTTCACTGTCTACTCTCACTCGGTCTTGATGAACTCTCGGGTTCAACTCTACCAACTCTATTACCTGCGCGATCAAACACTATCGCGCTAAGCCAACGGCTTAGTAAGATAAAACATGCTAATGTTTTGCTTTGATGCAATGCAATGCCAATTCTCAATCCATATTATACATGTAACATCATATATGCAAAACTAACAACATGCCTTTACATTTCATAACTCAACATAAATAGACATATCATATTTCAACATCTTATCATATACCTCATTAGTATTCATTTAATCATTCATAATCAACATTAAGCAAAGACAAGCATGGGCCCAAGACACACTAATATGCCATTCAATTTTCAGAGTTAATGTTTTGGTTCTATCATCACATTTATCAATATCATAAACCCAACTAGGCTTCAAGGATTAGGTTCAACCAAGCTTCAAGGGGAGCAAAGCATGCTAAGCTTCAACCCAACTTGGCTTCAAGAACCAACCCAACCTAGCTTCAAGGGTGGTAACATCTCAATTAGGCTTCAAGGATTCAATCCAACCAAACTTCAAGAGATTGTTACACTTATTAGGCATGCCACCAACAACCAACTCTGAAAATGGAATAACACATTAGCCACACAATTCATTTATTATTCAATTATCATTTCCATTCTCAATTCTCAACAACATTTAGGCAAACATGCCTTATTTCTTTCAATTGCATCACATCATAGCCAACCACAATGGCATTGTCTCATATCATGTCTTATTTGAATTATCATTGCATCTTTGATATACATTTCAATATTCATTACTCATGAAACACATTACCATTTACAATGCATAACATAACATTATTCAATCTCAACAATGCAATTAGGGTAAAGAACAATTGATATGATTCATAGCTTTAGAACCTTACACATGTAATTGATTATATCATTCATTGATTCAAGTGTATTTAAAATGTTTAGGGTTAGGTTTAGGGACCAACCTACCCTTTGAGAACCAAAGCAATGCAAAAAGAACAAGGAAGTAAAACCTTAACCTACACAATTGAGGGACACGGGCAGCCACTTGAGGGACACGGCCAAGCTTGTGGCCGTGTCACTCAAACCAATTGGACAGTAAGAAACACGGGCAAGGGACACGGCCAAGCTTATGGCCGTGTCTCTTAAACCAAAACTCACAGTAGCTAACACGGCTTGGGAACACGGCCGTGTCTCTCAAAACTAATTCAACACACGCAAAAGTTTCATGACTTGGCCGTGTCTCTCCTTTGCTTTTGGCCGTGTCTCCCAAAACACAAACCCTAATATGCAAAATTCTCCTCCAATTGCACTCAAACTCATCAAACACCATATAACATGTTTCAAATGAATGAAATCAATGTTCTAAACACAAATTCTACATGTTTATCACAATATTCCTTATTAAAAACATCAACCAAAACATTTAAACATATACCATCTCAAACCCTAAAACCAACTTTACACTTGAACTTCCACTATCAAAATCCATTTAAACTTACAACCTTCACAACCAAACCAACCTCAAATCAATCTTTTAACTAACAATCAACTTTAACATTTGTAAATACATATCAAACACACCAAATCATCAACTCAACAATTCACCATACACCTTAGCCACAACTTCCAAATTAATAAAAGAAAACAAGAAATTTCTTACCTTATATGAAGAAATTCCACAAATCTTTCACCAAATCTCTCAATTCCTTCATCAATTTGAGTATAGCATTAAGAACACTTCTCTTTCCCTTTGTCTTCTTCAATGGCCGGCACAAACATGAGAAGAAAAGAAAATTCAACAAAGTCAAATGACTTTTCTTCTTTAAATCTCCACCAAGAGATTTTATCCAGGCAATTACCAAAATGCCCTCAATCATATAACTAACTTTTTGTCTTATATAAGCCCATATATGCAATTACACACTCAACAATAAAATATCTTCTTCCACTAACCAACACCTTAACTCTTCTTTGACCCATTTATATGTTATATATATCAACATATACACAACATATACCATTCTCTCTAAACCCTAAATCCTTCCCAAAACACATATACTTTTCTTTTCTCAATTCTTTATCTTGCAATTTAAAACAACCACAATAACAACAACATACAAAACTTCTAGGGCATAAATGAGGATATTACAATTCTCCCCCTCTAAAAAGAAATTTCGTCCTCGAAATTACCTGATATCAAGGCCGAAACAGCTGAGGATATTGCTTTCGCATGGTTTGCTCATTCTCCCAAGTTGCTTCTTCTTTTGCATGATTCTTCCAAAGAATTTTCACTAATGGCACTCTCTTGTTCCTCAATTCTTTCACTTCCCGTGCCAAGATAGCAACTGGTTCCTCTTCAAATGTCAAGTCTGGGCTCACTTCAATAGATTCAAATGGCAACACATGAGATGGATCCGACCTGTACCTTCTCAACATAGAAACATGAAACACATTATGAATACGATCCAACTCAGGTGGCAAAGCAAGCCGATAAGCCACTGGCCCAACTCTTTCCAATACTTCATATGGTCCAATGAAACGAGGACTCAATTTTCCTTTCCGACCGAACCTCAAAATCTTCTTCCAAGGAGATACTTTCAAAAATACCTTATCCCCAACATCAAACTGAATATCTCTCCTTTTTAGATCCGCATAAGACTTCTGTCGGTCCGAAGCTGTTTTCAATCTGCCTCGAATCAACTTCACTTTCTCTTCAGTTTCTTGAATCAAATCAGGCCCAATCAACTTGCTATCACCAAGTTCACTCCAACAAAGAGGTGTTCTGCACCGTCTGCCATACAATGCCTCGAATGGGGCCATTCCGATGCTGGATTGGTGACTGTTGTTGTAAGCAAACTCCACAAGAGGTAAGAATCTATCCCAACTTCCAGAGAAATCGATGACACAGCTTCTCAACATATCCTCAACAATCTATATCACCCTCTCAGACTGTCCATCCGTCTGTGGATGAAAAGCAGTACTGAAGTGTAGTTGAGAACCCAAAGCTCTGTGCAAACTCTTCCAAATTCTTGAAGTAAACCTGGGATCTCGATCAGACACCAAAGAAGTTGGAACACCATGCAATTTCACAATCTCCTGGATGTACAGCTCAGCCAACCTCTCCAAAGAATAATCCATCCGAACTGGGAGGAAATGAGCTGTCTTAGTCAATCTATCCACAATCACCCATATGGCATCATGTTTCTTTTGTGTCAATGGCAAACCAGACACAAAGTCCATGGTCACTCTATCCCACTTCCATTCTGGCACTGACAACGGTTGAAGCAACCCAGTTGGAACTTGATGCTCTGCTTTAACCTTCTGACAAGTGAGACATTTCGATACAAACTCAGCAACGTCTCTCTTCAACCCAATCCACCAGTAATGCTGTCTCAAATCATGATACATCTTGGTGTTGCCCGGATGCATAGAAAACATCGACTGATGTGCCTCTTCCAAAATGACCCTCTTCAAATCAGCATTATCGGGTACACACAATCTGTTCTTGAACCATAGGCTCCCATCATTCCTCACAACAAAATCTCTACTCTCTCTACTCTGACAATCTGCAATAATCTTCTGAATCTTCTTATCAGTCAACTGAGCCTCTTTGATCTGATCCAACAAAACCGGCTTCAATTGCAACTGTGCCAATAATGCACCATCATCACAAAGTACAAAACTGGCATGCAAAGCTCTCAACTCAACAAGCAAAGAGAGCGAGTAAACTGTTAAACCAGCTAAAGACTTCCGACTTAAGGCATCAGCAACTACATTTGCTTTACCTGGATGATAATCAATCAAGCAGTCGTAGTCTTTAATCAATTCCAACCATCTCCTCTGCCGAAGGTTGAGCTCTTTCTGAACACCCAAATACTTCAAACTTTTGTGATCAGTGTAAATGAAACATTTCTCCCCAAACAGATAATGGCGCCAAATCTTTAATGCAAACACAATGGCTGCCAATTCCAAATCATGGGTGGGGTAGTTAAGCTCATGCGGTTTCAACTGACGAGATGCATAAGCTATAACTTTCCCTTCCTGCATCAGCACACATCCCAAACCACTATGTGACGCATCACTGTAGATCACATATGGTTTGCCTTCTACAGGTAAAGTAAGAACAGGCGCTTGAGTCAACATATCTCTCAACTGCTCAAAGCTAGCCTGGCACTGATCCGTCCACACAAATCTCACTCCCTTACGAAGCAATCTGGTGAGTGGAGTAGCTATCAAAGAAAACCCTTTCACAAACCGCCGGTAATAGCCTGCCAAACCCAAAAAACTTCTAACCTCTGTCACTGACTTGGGTGGACTCCAATTCAAAATTGCTTCAACTTTACTCGGATCAACTCTGATGCCTTCTGCTGAAACAATATGTCCAAGAAAAGCTACTTGATCCAACCAGAACTCACACTTCGACAATTTGGCAAATAACTGCTTTTCTCTCAAAATCTGCAACACAATCCGCAGATGCATATCATGTTCCTCTTCATTCCTCGAATACACCAGGATATCATCGATGAAGACCACTACAAACTGATCCAAATAGGGCCTAAACACCCTATTCATCAAATCCATGAAAGCTGCAGGTGCATTCGTCAGACCAAAAGGCATAACTAAAAATTCATAATGCCCATACCTGGTCCGAAATGCGGTCTTCGGAACATCTTCAGCTTTGACTCTCAGCTGATGGTACCCAGATCTCAGATCAATTTTAGAAAACACAACTGCATCCTTCAATTGATCAAAGAGATCATCGATTCTAGGCAAAGGATATTTATTCTTAATTGTCACCTTGTTCAATTGCCTATAGTCGATACATAACCTCATGGTACCATCTTTCTTCTTCACAAACAGCACAGGAGCTCCCCAAGGAGAAACACTGGGGCGAATGAATCCCTTATCCAACAGCTCCTGTAATTGCACTTTTAACTCTCTTAGTTCTGCTGGTGCCATTCTGTAAGGAGTAATCGAGATAGGAGTGGTACCAGGCAACAATTCAATACCAAACTCCACCTCTCTCTCAGGCGGCAATCCTGGCAACTCCTCAGGAAAAACATCAGGGAACTCTGCAACTGTGGCAATGCTATCAATAGGAGAACTTCTTACTCTAGTATCTATCACATGAGCAAGATAAGCTTCACATCCCTTTCTAATCAACCTCCTGGCTGCAACAGCTGAAACAAATAAGGAGGCTAACTGTTCCTGCTCATTAGATACTATCACCTCTCTACCATCACTAGTTCTCAAAGAAACAATCTTCTTTTTACAATCCACCACAGCTCCATGTCGAGATAGCCAATCCATGCCTAAAATCACATCATATTCCTTAAATGGCATCTCAATCAAATCTCCAAGGAACTCCTCACCCTGCACCCTCACTGCACTATCCCGATGCACTTTACTCACAATCACACTATGCCCTAACGGATTTGTCACCAAAACATCAAATCCTAGGGACTCAGCATGCACATCAAACACAGGCAATACAGATGCACTAATATAAGAATGGGTGGAACCCGGATCAATCAAAGCAAGTACTGCAGTATCAAATAAAGAAAAAGTACCAGCTATGACCGCCGATGCATCCGGCTGTCTCTGCATAACATACATCCTCTGGGAAGAACCAACCTCCTCCGATCTAGTTTCCCTGGATGTAGCACCACCTCTAGAACTGAACCCTGCTCTACCACCTCGGCTGGCACCTCTGCCTCCTCTACCTCCCCTCACACTGGCTTGAGAAGCGGCAGAATCAACTGGCATAAACTCCTGTCTCTCCGGACAGTCTCTCACAAAGTGATCCGGTGACCCACACCTGAAACAAACCCCTGCAACACCAGCCTTCCAACAAGGACCACCATGTGGCCTCCCACAATGGATGCAGATAGGTAAGGTGGATCTCTGAACCATAGGGGTCGGAGCACTTGCCACTGAAGCTGCAGGTCTATATCTATGCCTCTGGAACTGCACTGATCTACCTGCTGGTCTCTGGCTCCTACTACTTCGAGGAACAAAACTTCCTCTACCCCTCTTTGCTGAAGAAGACCCTGCCTCGAACTGAGGCCTTCTCACTCTGACCTCTTCCTCTGATGCAGCTGCAATCACTTGAGCCCTTTCTACATCTCGAGCTGCTGCCACTAGCTGGGAGAAATCGTGATATCTAGACCCGGCCACTAAGCACATGATAGAGGGTCTCAATCCCTCCTGAAACCTCTGGCATCTATCTATCTCATCAGCAATAATGCCACCAGCATAATGACTCAATCTAATAAACTCAACCTCATATTCAGTTACAGTCTTGCTATATTGCTTCAAGCTCAAGAACTCCATCTTCTTCATATCCTTATACTTCCTTGGAGTATACTTCAACTCAAATTCTCTCAAGAAATCAGTGTAAGACAGTGTTGGAGGATCATCCATAGAATGGGGCACCGTCTTCCACCAATCGTAGGCATCCTTCTGTAGCAAAGATCTTGCATAGTCAAACTTTTCCTCTGAGGTGGCTTGCAACTGAACAAATACTCTCTGAACTCTGTCAAGCCACTGTTCTGCCACAGCTGGATCAACTGTGCCTAAGAAATCCTCCGCTCCATATTTCCTCAGTTTATCATAATGCCTTACTGGTACTGAAGGCTGAGGGGGTGGTGGCTGTGGTTGCACAGGTGCTTGTCTCATAGCTTCCATCATATTCTTAAACCAGGCTGGCGGAACCTCATCACCTACTGGTCTATCCGACCCAGAAACAGGTGCCTCACCATCACTATCAACCCTAGCTCCATCCTCAGGAGCAACACTCTCCTCACTACCCTCAACCGATTGTCTCAAATGAGGATCCATCAACACCTACACTGCAAACACAAAAAAGGACACACCTTATTAAAGATCAGAGGTTGCCAATCCCAAACATATGTGTTATTTAAAACCACTTTTTAAGTAAAAATATTCTTTTTATTACATTTTACCTAGGTTGAGAATCTCAAACCTAGGCTCTGATACCAAAACAATTGTAACACCCCCACATCCAATGCACACACACTACAATCACAACAATGTAGCATAAGTGCACCAAACATAGGGATGCTACGATTTTCTTCAACATTCAAAACATTTTAAACTTGATACAATACCCTAATCATTATACATTATAGAAATTAAGTCATTGACTTAAAATATAAACATGTTAGATATACATATAAACATTTAAATATTACACAGCGGAAGTTATAAATTAGGTACATATTTACATTATAAACATTACTTTACAAAATATAAAAGAAGTATACATGATTGGCAAGTCTGCTCTGATCTTTAAGTCCTCAAAAATCAACTCTTCACTGTCTACTCTCACTCGGTCTGGATGAACTCTCAGGTTAAACTCTACCAACTCTATTACCTGCGCGATCAAACACTATCGCGCTAAGCCAACGGCTTAGTAAGATAAAACATGCTAATGTTTTGCTTTGATGCAATGCAATGCCAATTCTCAATCCATATTATACATGTAACATCATATATGCAAAACTAACAACATGCCTTTACATTTCATAACTCAACATAAATAGACATATCATATTTCAACATCTTATCATATACCTCATTAGTATTCATTTAATCATTCATAATCAACATTAAGCAAAGACAAGCATGGACCCAAGACACACTAATATGCCATTCAATTTTCAGAGTTAATGTTTTGGTTCTATCATCACATTTATCAATATCATAAACCCAACTAGGCTTCAAGGATTAGGTTCAACCAAGCTTCAAGGGGAGCAAAGCATGCTAAGCTTCAACCCAACTTGGCTTCAAGAACCAACCCAACCTAGCTTCAAGGGTGGTAACATCTCAATTAGGCTTCAAGGATTCAATCCAACCAAACTTCAAGAGATTGTTACACTTATTAGGCATGCCACCAACAACCAACTCTGAAAATGGAATAACACATTAGCCACACAATTCATTTATTATTCAATTATCATTTCCATTCTCAATTCTCAACAACATTTAGGCAAACATGCCTTATTTCTTTCAATTGCATCACATCATAGCCAACCACAATGGCATTGTCTCATATCATGTCTTATTTGAATTATCATTGCATCTTTGATATACATTTCAATATTCATTACTCATGAAACACATTACCATTTACAATGCATAACATAACATTATTCAATCTCAACAATGCAATTAGGGTAAAGAACAATTGATATGATTCATAGCTTTAGAACCTTACACATGTAATTGATTATATCATTCATTGATTCAAGTGTATTTAAAATGTTTAGGGTTAGGTTTAGGGACCAACCTACCCTTTGAGAACCAAAGCAATGCAAAAAGAACAAGGAAGTAAAACCTTAACCTACACAATTGAGGGACACGGGCAGCCACTTGAGGGACACGGCCAAGCTTGTGGCCGTGTCACTCAAACCAATTGGACAGTAAGAAACACGGGCAAGGGACACGGCCAAGCTTATGGCCGTGTCTCTTAAACCAAAACTCACAGTAGCTAACACGGCTTGGGAACACGGCCGTGTCTCTCAAAACTAATTCAACACACGCAAAAGTTTCATGACTTGGCCGTGTCTCTCCTTTGCTTTTGGCCGTGTCTCCCAAAACACAAACCCTAATATGCAAAATTCTCCTCCAATTGCACTCAAACTCATCAAACACCATATAACATGTTTCAAATGAATGAAATCAATGTTCTAAACACAAATTCTACATGTTTATCACAATATTCCTTATTAAAAACATCAACCAAAACATTTAAACATATACCATCTCAAACCCTAAAACCAACTTTACACTTGAACTTCCACTATCAAAATCCATTTAAACTTACAACCTTCACAACCAAACCAACCTCAAATCAATCTTTTAACTAACAATCAACTTTAACATTTGTAAATACATATCAAACACACCAAATCATCAACTCAACAATTCACCATACACCTTAGCCACAACTTCCAAATTAATAAAAGAAAACAAGAAATTTCTTACCTTATATGAAGAAATTCCACAAATCTTTCACCAAATCTCTCAATTCCTTCATCAATTTGAGTATAGCATCAAGAACACTTCTCTTTCCCTTTGTCTTCTTCAATGGCCGGCACAAACATGAGAAGAAAAGAAAATTCAACAAAGTCAAATGACTTTTCTTCTTTAAATCTCCACCAAGAGATTTTATCCAGGCAATTACCAAAATGCCCTCAATCATATAACTAACTTTTTGTCTTATATAAGCCCATATATGCAATTACACACTCAACAATAAAATATCTTCTTCCACTAACCAACACCTTGACTCTTCTTTGACCCATTTATATGTTATATATATCAACATATACACAACATATACCATTCTCTCTAAACCCTAAATCCTTCCCAAAACACATATACTTTTCTTTTCTCAATTCTTTATCTTGCAATTTAAAACAACCACAATAACAACAACATACAAAACTTCTAGGGCATAAATGAGGATATTACAAATCATTCCGCCTGGAGTGGGGGTGAAAATCCCCGCTCACAGTGGCGACTCCACTGGGGATAAGAGAAGTTGATTCCGTTGGTTAATTTATCTTGGCTTAAATCATGGCTTATTTGGTTTGTTCTTTTTCTAATATGACCCAAGTACATTTGCAAGCTCAAATAATTTTTTTTTTTAAATCCAAAGCACCAAAGCTATCTTCAAAACATTTCAAGATGGTCTTTGGATATAAAACTTTTCTAAAAACAAATCAAAAATTCTTTTGATCATAACCCAAATACTAAGCCCAAAATCCATTTTTTCTAAAATCTTTTTACAATGGGCTTAGAAACAAAATTATTTTCATCCTTTTCTTACAAAGAGCTTGCAAAATATTTAGGTCAATTATGAAATACCAAAAATCAATTGTGAGCCTAGTTTATACTAAGAGTAATTAATCATGGGCTTGTTTTTGGCATGAATCATTAGTTACTTTTTCAAGTGAGAAATTTATTTATAATAAACCTCTTAATTTATTTTTAATCCAATATAGCATAAAAGCTACTATAGTTGGTTAAATGGATTAAAACCTAATTAATGGGAATTATTATGAATTGATTTTCATTTTTGAAAATATAACTATTGGTTGAAATGTCCGAGAAAAATATTCGAAAACAAGGTACCCCATGTTGGTATTTTGTTAACCATATACCTAGGAAAAGAGACTCGTCATTCGTGTGTGGATGTTATAAGGTTGGAAGGAATGTCCTAATTATTTTTCTTTGTTGATTGTTTGAGCATACATGCATACATTCGCATCTCATGTCATTAATCCTCTCTGGCTCACAGCCCTGGATAACGACAGTTCAAAAGCTTACAATAATCTGACCTACGCCGGAGATGAAGAATCTAGCAATGACTCAATCACTTGCTCACCAAATTTGAAGAATGGTGGATGAGCCCCTCAATGCCAAGATGGAAGAAATAAAAGAGGCCCTAGCTGAGACCATGAAGACCCAGTTGATTGAAATTTTAGAGATCATCAACAATGCTAAGGCAGCACCAGTGGAGAACAGGTTCACTAGTAGATATCGAATCCCTATTCTACGAGACCAACCGAATCATGTGCTGTCTAAGTGGGGCAATAAGGGCGGTTATCACCCCAGTGGAAAAGGTCAAGGGGGAAGAGAAAAGAACCATTTGTCTGCAAAACAGAATTATCAGCCTAACAATCAAAATACACAAAAGGAAGCTAATGTTAATGCCACCGGTCAAGGAGGAATGAGGCAGTTTTTGAAATTGGAGAAGCCACTATCTTGGGTTCTCAATAAGTTACAAAAGAAGGAATTGTTACAACCCTTAACTCCTCGACCTTTGCCAAATCCTTTACCCCTAAAATTTGATACTAAGGCTTTTTGTCAATTTCATCAGACTCAAGGACATGAGACTGATAATGTACTTGATTGAGGCATGAGATCCAAGATCTAATTGATAATGGTAAACTGCCTGAGCCTAGTAAGCACAACACTGAGAATAATTCTCTACCTAAATTTGGAAGGGCGCCACTACTTGCAACCTTAATGAAGAGTTTTATCTTGTCATCTCATCATGATATGGATAGAGAAGCTACTAAAGAGGATGTACTACTAAACAAGTTTGGATTAACTGTGGATGATGAAGCAATGATCCTTAATGATGAAAAAATCCTTGCCCTTGATATGTTTAAATAAATGGAGTATCTTCGACTCCAACTCAATGAACTTCCCTTAGCTTGAATGTTGCTTTTCAATTTTATTTTCTTTAATATTTAATTGGAACAATCTTGTTTCTCAAATTTAAATTTGTTTGAAATAAATTACTTTCATCAAAAATTTTGTTGGTCTTTGTTCATTTTGGTGCTCAATCGATGAGAAATTTAGCTTGGTGTTTATAAATTAATGTGTTTAGGCATCATGACTTGAATGACTTTACTAGATGAGGGAATTGCTCTATAGCATTGAGTTATGTATTCTTACTTAGAGAGGGCTCCTGTATAATTATCTTTGTCTAGGTCCTAGTTAGTCTTAGAACATGCTTTGACAAACTTTCGAGGCGAAATTGAACTCTACTTGTTTAAGATAGAAATGATCTAGGCATTGCTTAGTTAACCAACAAATAGTATCCACCCTATTAAATATCAATCCCTAGTTGTCCCTTTGAGCATTCATAAAATTTTAGCTTTCTTTTCATTGGCTTACAAACCCCAATAACCTACCCTGAGCTGTTGTGATACTTTTGACAAGTCTTATGATCACTAAGATGAAGAGGCAAGAAGATCAAAGAAAGCAATGATTAGTCAAGATCATGAGGATAGTTGAAGTTCTTAAGACCATGAAGATAGTTGAAGTTCTCGAGACCATAAGGGTAGATGATGTTCTCAAGACCACAGGGGTAGTTGAAGTTTTCAAGACCATAAGGGTAATTGAAGTTCACCTAATATTTCCAATATATCAAGACAACATCAGAGTAACAAACAATTTATCCTTGTTAAAGAAGATTTATGTCATTCCACTCATCCATTATTGGAAGCCCGAGTTAGTACAAACCAAGACAACTCTGTTTGGGTTAGAACAAAAAAAAAACAACAAAAGAAAAGAAAAGAAAAAAAGAAAAGAAAAAAGAAGAAGAAAAAGAAAAGAAGAGAAAGAGAAAGAAAAGAAAAAAGATAAAACCTAAAAAGGCGACCGAGTTCTCTTTTACCTAAGACAACAAAAGACTTCCATTTGGTTTATAAGGACATTTTGACTTGAATTGGTCCAACCCAACTAAAGATTCGATCAAAATAAGAGGAAAAGGAGAAAGACCATCCAGTGCTTAAAAGTTCTGTACTTGACAGTCCTACAAGGAAGAAGGATAAAATGAGAAAATGCTCAAAGAAAGGGAAGAGTAAGGAAAATAAAGAGAAAGAAAAGGGAAGAGTAAGAAAAATAAAGAAAAGGGAGAAGAAGAAAAGAAACGAATTTGGGAACTAAACTTTTTGGATAGGTAAAGACTATCCCAATCAAGAACCAGATTAATGCCAAGAAGATAGAACGAATTTGGAGTCTAGAAAGATTGCTCCCAACCGTCTAAAGTTCCAACAAGAAATTTGTAGTGTGAGGGTTTGTCCATTGTGTCACACCAGCTCAAACCTCAGAATGGCCTTCACTTAAACCTGTGTCCCTTATAGACCCCATTTCAAGCCTATCAAAAACTTGTTGATCTTTCTTGGTAGGTAGAGTCTATTATTGGAGATAGTTTGGATAAGCATGCATATGTGATAGACAATATTTAAACTCAATGAGACCTTTGGCCAAGTAATGTGTATGTGCCTATTTGAAGTGCAACAGTTCTTACTTAAATAGAAATGATTCTCGAGTTTAGTACGCTAACTAGGGTTATCGTGTTATAGATATGTTAATTTGGAAAATCAAGTCCTAAGGTGCATTGACTTTAATTTGGCAATGCCAACATTTGATTTCAAAATCAAAATTCAAAAAAATAAAAGAGTTTTGTCATACAAAGCCTTCAAGTTAAGGGAAGTATGTTGAACCTCCAAAGGACACATTGGACAAAGGAAATGATTATTGGCAAGGTCATGAAGAAGCTATCAACTGACATGCTGAAACTTAGTTTAAAAAGGATGTATACCTGACTCTGCAACTTGGGATCTCCACCACTCGTGTTTTCAACATCTTGAAGATAAAAGCCACAAATGCAAAGCTTTCGATCATTCCAATGCAAGACTTGAACGAGCATCAAAAAGGAACCAATGAGAACACTTCTGCTGAACACCTTGGTCTGTGGGTCAATGGAACGACTGTAAGTATCATTCATGCATATCATGCATACATGAGCACATCACATCGCACTTTCTTGTCTTGTATTGTCTATCCTTTATCAAAGTAAACAACAAACACCCTGTGAAGTAAATAATCAAAAGAAGATATCAAATTAGGGGGGCATAGGAGGCCCATTACCAAAGAAAGTTCCAGTATTTTGCAAAGAGAAGAAATACATGCTTGTGTGAAGAACTAAACAACAAAAACATCAATCAAAGCTTGCATGGAAAAAATCTTTGGTTTGAGCCTACACAGGGGGCAAGGTTTCTCCTTTTCAATTTTTTTTAAGTTTATTTACTAAACATTTTCAAACTCACTTGCAAATATCTTACCACGCAGGGGGGCAAGGAGAAGATATGAAGGCTAGCTAAAAAATGGTTGAAATCTTTTGCTTTGCAAAAGTGCAAAGGAAGAACAAAAAGAATGGAACATTAGAACTATCAAAAGAATGAAAACGCAAAAGATAAAAGATCAGTCCAGCTAAAAGAGCTGAAGCCAGGGTAAAGACCCAGTTTCTAATGGGATCCATGTTTCAAGGGTAAAGGCCCGATTTCTAATGGATAAAGATCCATGTTTTTCAAGGGTAAAGACCCGATTTCTAATGGATAAAGATCCATGTTTCAAGGGTAAAGACCCGATTTCCAATGGATAAAGATCCCTGTTTCAAGGGTAAAAATCCGGTTTCCAATGGATAAAGATTCAGATTTCATGGGTAAAGACCCAATCTCCAATGGATAAAGATCCATGTTCCAAGGGTAAAGACCCGATTTATAATGGATAAAGATCCATTTTTCAAGGGTAAAGACCCAGTTTCATGGGTAAAGACCCAATTTCCAATGGATAAAGATCTATGTTCCAAGGGTAAAGATCCGATTTATAATGGATAAATATCCATTTTTCAAGGGTAAAGACCCGGTTTCCAATGGATAAAGATCCATGTTTCAAGGGTAAAGACCCAATTTCTAATGGATAAAGATCCATGTTTTTCAAGGGTAAAGACCCGATTTCTAATGGATAAAGATCCATGTTTCAAGGGTAAAGACCCGATGTCCAATGGATAAAGATCCATGTTTCAAGGGTAAAGACCCGATTTTCAAAGGATAAAGATCCATGTTTCAAGGGTAAAGACCCAATTTCCAATGGATAAAGATCCATATTTCAAGGGTAAAGACCCGATCTCCAATGGATAAAGATCCATGTTTCATGGGTAAAGACCCAATCTCCAATGGATAAAGATCCATGTTCCTAGGTTAAAGACCCAATTTCTAATAGATAAAGATCTATTTTTGGTGGGTAAAGACCCATAATTCATAAAAATGGAACAACCAGTTAGGACAGAATTCTCAGCTGATAAAAGGTCAGTCAAATCAAATTCAAGCTCGGGTCCAAGTATCCAATCTCGGGTCCAAGTACCCAAATCAAATTCAAGCTCGGGTCCAAGTACCCAATCTTGGGTCCATGTACCCAAATCAAATCAATCTCGGGACCAAGTACCCAATCCCGGATCCAAGTACCCAAATCAAATCAATCTCGGGTCCAAGTACCCAAATCAAACCATTCTCGGGTCCAAATACCCAAATAAAATCAATCTCGGGTCCAAGTACTCAAATTCAATCCAATCTCGAGTCCAAGTACCCAAATCAAATTCAATCTTAGGTCCAAGTATCCAAATCAAATTCAGTCTCGGGTCCAAGTACCTAAACCAGAACAATCTCGGGTCCAAGTATCCAAATCAAATTCAGTCTCGGGTTCAAGTACCCAATCTCGGGTTCAAGTACCCAAATCAAATCAATCTCAGGTCCAAATACCCAATCCTGGGTCCAAGCACCCAAATTCAATCTAGTCTCGGGTCTAAGTACCCAAATCAAGTTCAGTCTCGGGTCCAAGTACCCAAAATAAATTTAAATAACCATCTCATCAAAAATTAAGTCTTATTGCTTTTCACTCTCTTTTACTCAAGTCTCAGATCATTCAAGCAGGAGGCAAACTGTAGACCCTTAATTTTTGACCCAGTCCGGTCTAATATATTTTAATTAATCCAAATTAATTTTTGTGTTGTCCAAAATATTTTAATTAGTCCAAAATAATTTTTGCGTTATCTTAATTAAATAATATTTGTTTTAATATTAATTTTTTATAATTTAAAAAAATTAAAATTAATAATAAATAAAAATAATAAATAAAATAAAATAAAAATCGGCGACGGATAAATTGGCGACGAAAAAATTCGTCTCCGAAAAGCAGTGAAGGACGAAATGGCCGTGGCCATTTCGCCCGCAGGAATTTCCTGCGGGCGAAATGGTTTGCAGCCAATTTCGCTCCCGTAGCCCACAAGTTTTCACAGCAATCCCCGCAGCAGTTTTTTTGCCAGCGAAATTTTTCCGCAGCAGTTTTTTTCGCCGGCTGTAGACCCGTAATTTTTTACCCAGTCCGGTCTAATATATTTTAATTAGTCTAAAATAATTTTTGTGTTGTCCAATATATTTTAATTAGTCCAAAATAATTTTTGTTATCTTAATTCAATAATATTTGATTTAGTATCTAATTTTTATTAATAAAAAATACAAAAAAAATCGGCGACAAAAAAATTCGTCACGGAAGAGTTGCGGCGAAATGGCCCCGCAGATTATTTCTGCAGGCGAAATGGCTCGCAGGAAAATCCTACAAGCGAAATGGCTAGTGGGAAAAATGGCCCGCAGGCCAATTTTCGCTCGCTGACACAGCCAGCTGCGGCAGCTTTTTTGCCAACGCAATTTTTTCACAACAGTTTTTTTTCTCCAGCGCAATTTTTTCGTAGCAGTTTTTTTTCGTCAGCGAAATTTTTCCGACGCAAATTTTTTTGAAACCAAATACAATTAGGTTTCAGTTTTCTTTTCTTAATTAATGTTAGATTCCGTGAATAACCAAAATTAATCATAAAAATTTTCTATAAATAAGGACTAAAACAACACAAAAAGAAAGAGGGGATTTTAGGAGGGGATTTTAGGAGGAGAAATTGAGATCGAAATTGAGGAGGAAAACTTTGAATCTATCGGACTTTTGGGAGAGCAAACAAGCAATTCAATCCATCAAAGGCAGTAAAGCTTGTCTTTGTTCTTGTTCATCCAAGAAGTGATTTTTGTTGGAACTAACAAACAAAGGTATGAATTTCTTTATTTGTTTCATTAATTTACAGTAGCTTCATCACTCAATAAAAATTATTATTTCTATTTACTTTGATTAAAAAAACCCTAGAACATTAATTTAACTTTTCTAAAGCTTAAAAACCTTAATTCGTTTATTTGTTTTCCAAAAAATTTTATTTTCGTTTCTTCAAAATCTCAAAACCCTAATTTGCTTTCCAATTTTTCAAAACCTTAAATTGAATCTGTTTCTTTCCAAAAATCCTAAAAAACATCTTTTCTGTTTCTATAAACCTTAAATCGTTTTCATAAAGTTTCATAAAATTATCAATTGTTTTTCCAAATTCTAAAATCTAAATACATTCTCCGGAAACACGAAACCCTAATTCAACTTTAAAATCAAGACAGTAACCTCAAACCAAATTATTCTAAACCCTAGTTTTCTTAAACCCTAATTCCCTTAAAACCTTAAACCCTAATTTTTCTAAACCCTAATCCTTTAAATCTTAAAACCTTATAAATCTAAAATTCAACATAGTAAGTAACCGTAAATCATAAATCTAATGTTTCAAAAAGTGTCCAAACCCTAGTTTCATGATTTCACTTCTCAAACACTAATTTGATTAATCAAAGAACTTTATCAACCTCTTAAATTATAAAACTTTGGTCCATTTCAATTCTTTTAAAATTTACAGTAGTTTAAACCCATAAATTCCAAAACCCTAAACACATTAAATAAAGAATCTTAAATAGAAACAGTAGCCCTAATTTGAATCTTTACTTGCTTTATTCAATTTTATATTTGATTATGCTTTATTTATTTAATTCCAATGCTTGGTTTATTTAGTTTATCATGGATGGATGTTTACATTCAATTGATGTTTCATATCTTGAATGAATGATTTATTTATGATGAATGGTTATTTACTTTTATCGATTTATTTAGATTTCCAAATGTTGTAAGAGGTATGTTTCCACTTGGTGGGTACCTCATTAGTTAAATATCATGTAATTTAAATTGCTTTTCTATTTTAGAACCAATGTAAAGGACATATTTCTACCTTTTGGTGGGTGTCCTATTTAGGCATGGATTATGTAAGGGCATGTTTCCATCTTCGGATGGGTATCCATTTATTTGTTTTGCTTGGACATTGTTTTGATTTTCAATATATCGATGCTTTATTTTAATTATTGCTTGTAATATGGATAATGTTGTTATATTTAAGAATTTGATAATATTAAGACTTGTAAAGGAGGCTGGTTCCAATGAACCGGGCATTGTGGGGGTGCTGGGCCATTTCTCACCTTCTCCACACGTACCCAACTTTTCGAACCCATTAGGGGGTTTGGGATTCCTTAGGAATCGAGTCATCTACCCCTTTCTTTTTCCCGGCCCATTCAGGTGGCGACTCCATTTTCTCCGGACTTAGTTCCGTGTTCTCTAAGGTCCCGAGCCTAAACAGTGCCGAAGTCGCAAAAACCATTCCACCGGGAATGGGGCGAAAATCCCTGCTCACACCAGCGAAATTTTTTCGATGCAATTTTTTTTGAAACCAAAGTTAATTCAGTTTCGGTTTCCTTTTAATAATTAATGATAGTTTCCGTAAGCAACTAAAATTAATCATCTAAATTTCCTATAAATAAGACTAAAAAACAACACAGAAGAAGGGGGAATTTTTTAAAGGAGGAATCGGACTTGAAAACTTTTAAACTTTCGATTTGGACTTCATATTTGAGAGGAGCAAGAATAAGCAAACAATTCATTAAAGGCAGCAAGCTTGTCTTTGTCCTTGTTCATCCAAGAAGTAATTTTTGGTGGAGCCAACAAACGAATGTATGAATATCTAATCTTTTTTTCTTCATAGTAGCTTGAATCATTAAATTATTTCTTTTGATTTTAAAAAACCTTAGAACCCTAATTTACTTTTTCTAAAGCTTAGAACCTTAAATCGTCTCATTTATTTCCAAAAATCTTAAAATTGTTATTTCTGTTTCTTCTAAAACCAAAGAACCCTAATCTATTTCTTCAAAATCTTAAAACCCTAATATACTTTTCAACTTTTCAAAACCTTAAATCATTTCATTAATTTACCAAAAACCCTAATCTGCTTTCAATTTTCCAAAACCCGAAATTGAATCCTTTTATCTCCAAAAACTCCTAAAAAAAATATCTTTTCTGTTTCTTTAAACCTTAAATCATTTTGTTTATTTCCAAAAGCTTTTAAAAATTCTAAACTGGTTTTCTTCTAATTCTTTTCCAAAATTCCAAATGTTTTGTTAAATATCTAAACTCAAAACTCACTTTACAGTTTCTAAAAATCACATAAAACTTTATAAAACTATAAATTGTTTTCTCAAATCCTAAAACCAAAACATGTTTTTCAAAACACCAAAAATCCTATATCTCTCAAAACCAAAATTGTAAACCCTAATTTTCCTAGACCCTAATCCTTAAAACCTTAAAACATTATAAACCTAAATATTAAAAATTCAACACAGTAAGCCTAAAAATAAACAATTCAGTGGCTAATAATCATAAACCTAATGTTGTAATATCCTAAAACCCTAATTTCATAATGTTACTCATAAACCCTAGTTTTATTCATGAAACCTTAATCCATCTTAATTTTCTTAAACCTTTATAGTAGTTAAGAATTATAAACCTTAATATGCTAAAATTCCAAAACCCTAAACATTAAATAAAGAATCTTAAATAGAAACAGTAGCCCAAATTTGAATCTTTACTTGCTTTATTTAATTTTATATTTAATTATGTAGTTTATTATATGCTTTGATTTATTTAAGTTAAATGCTTGGTTTATTTAAATTATCATGGATGAATGTTTATATTTTGATTGATGTTTAATATCTTTGATGAATGATTTATTTATGATGAATGGTTATTTACTTTTATCAATTTATTTTGATTTCCAAATGTTGTAAGAGGTATGTTTCCACTTTGTGAGTACCTCATTAATTAAATATCATGTAATTTAAATTGCTTTCATATTTTGGACCAATGTAAAGGACATATTTTTACTTTTTGGTGGGTGTCCTATTAGTTTAGACATGGATGATGTAAGGACATGTTTCCTTCTTCAGATGGGTGTCCATTTATTTGCTTTGTTTGGACATTGCTTTGATTTTAATATAACGATGCTTTATTTCAATTATTGCGTGTAATATGGATAATATTGTTATATTTAAAAATTTAATAATATTAAGACCTGTAAAGGAGGCCGGTTCTAATGATCCGGGCATTGTGGGGGTGTTGGGCCATTTCTCACCTTCCCCACAAGTACCCAACTTTTCGAACCCATTAGGGGGTTGGGGATTCCTTAGGAATCGAGGCATCCACCCTTTTCTTTTTTTTCGGCCTATCCTGGTGGCGACTCCATTTTCTCTGGACTTAGGTCTGTGTTCTCTAAATCCCCAAGCCTAAACAGTGCCGAAGTCGCAAGAACTATTCCACGGGGGCGAAAATCCCTGCTCACACACGCCCACAACGCCCGGTTCATTAGAACCAGCCTCCTTTGCAGGTCTTAATATTATAAAATTCTTAAATATAACAATATTATCCATACTACATGCAACAATTAAAATAAAGCATCATTATATTATAATCAAAGCAATGTCGAAACAAAGCAAATAAATGGACACCCATCCGAGGATGGAAACATGTCCTTACATCGTCCATGTCTAAAACTAAATAGGACATCCATCGAAAGGTGGAAACATGTCCTTTACATTGGTCCAAAATATAAAAGAAATTTAAATTATATAAAATTTAACTAATGAGGTACCCACAAAGTGGAAACATACCTCTTACAATTTTAATATCAAAGTAAACAAATAATAATAATAATAAAGAAAATATCCATCCATGATAAATTAAATAAATCAAGCATTGAAATTAAATAAATCAACCATCAAAACATATAATAAACTACATAATCAAATTTAAAACTAAATAAAGAAATAAATATATAAATTTATGGTTTGCATCTTAAAATAGGGTTTTAGAATTTTAATTACTAAATTTGGGCTTTGGAAAAAGGAAAGTTAAATACACTGACTCATAATACGCAAATGAATATTGACCCTTCAACAAGCCCATATGGCGATCCCGCTAGCCGGTTAGCCGAGGGGGTCAAGGGACAGCGCCCTTTGCGGGGTCGGGGGCAGCGCCCTAGAAAATTTTAGAAACTGGCTTTTAGGGTTGTAGGTTTTGGTGTTGAAAATTAAGATTTTAGGGTTTAGGATTTAGGAAATAGGGTTTTGGGATTTTGAGTTTATAATTTTAAAAGATTGGAATTAGGATTTAAGATTTTTTAGGTTTGGCCACTGGAATTAGGGTTTGAGTTTTTTAGGTTTACTGGATGGGGGTTTGAAAAAATGAGGTTTTGGAATTTCGGGAATAAATTAAGGTTTTCTTGGATTAGGGTTTTGGTAACTAGAGTTTTGCAATTAGGGTTTTGGTGGCTTTAGGTAGAATAGTTTGGGGAAAGGGTTACGGGGCGACAAGCTTTAAAATAAATTAAGGTTTTGATTTATCTTTTTAGAAGAAATATTAATTCTGGAGATAAATTGAGATTTTGGAAAATAATTAGGGTTGTGAGACTTTAATGGAATAATCTAGGGTTTAAAAGTTTTGGAAATAAAATTACAGTTTAGGGTTTTGATAATTTAATCAACGATTTAGGCTACTGGATGAATGGACAATTTGATCTATAAAACATACTATTAAGTTTAATAATTTAGGTTACTGAAAGACTCAATATCAAAACAAATAATAGAAACATTTAAAAGAAAATATGGCAATAACATCGTATGCTTAAACAATTCATGAATCAAAACATAAGAATGTTGTAAATATAATCAAATAAAAGATTTATAATCAAACCTCCATTAGTTGGTTCCTCCATAATTGACTCTAGTTGAACAAGAACAAAGGCAGTGTTACTGCCTTTGATGGATTGATGATTGATGATTGATACTTGTTGCTAATTTCCTTTTACCATTTCTACTTTGCTGTTTTAATCTTTCTTAATCTCAATTGCCGACCTCTAGAGTTTTCTCCGTTTCCCTCTCTAGGGTTTTCTTTTGGCCGAAAGAATTTTTGAGAGTCCCAAGTTTGGTTCCTAATTTATTTTTTTTTTTTTTGAAAGATCTAAGTTCGGTCCCCCAAAGTCCAGATCCCTTCTGAAGTGTTTTAATGTGGTATTTATAGGAAAAAAATCCAAACGTAATTCTAATTGTCTAAGGAAATTAAAACCATTTAGAAAAAGAAATCAAAACCAAATAGAATTTGGTTTAAAAAAAAACTGCACTGGAAAAAATTGCGTTGGCAAAAAAATTGCTGCAAGCCAGCACGAAAATTGCGAGCGGGTGAGCTAGGGCGTGGTCCAGCCAATTTTCAGCGACGAAAAATTTTGATCGCCAATTCTTCTATTGCCGATTTTTATTTATTTATTATTTTCTATTTTTTTTTACTGTTATCCTTTTTTATTTTTATTAAAAATAAATATTATAAGTAATAAATATTAAAATAAATATTATTTAATTAAAATACCACCAAAATTAATTTTGGGCTATTTTAAAAATATTGGACTAGATTGGGTCAAAAATTAAGTGTCTACACATTTATATATATATATATATATATATTTAAATAATCAAATAATTATTTATTTATTTAATAAAAATATTATGCTTCCTCTTCCATTTATAACTAATTTTATTTTGAATTTTTTTAGCTTTTTAACTTTTTGGATTTTTACCAGTTTGCCCTTCTTACTATTTAACTTTTGACTTTTTTTTTGCTATTTGACTTTATACTTTAGGTATATTTCTTTTTATATTCAACATATACATTAGTATATTTCCGCTTCTAACAACACATTTAACCCTCCAAATTTTTATTTAATTTAATTTTTATCTTTGTGAATTAGGGGCGTTACAACATTAATGCACCAGTTGCACTAAGATATGATACTTTAGGACCAAGAATCTCGTTATTATCTTCTTTAAAATGAAATGTATCTTTTTTTTTTTACATTAAGATATCAAAAAACCATTGGATAACTCAATGGGTGAGCTTTATCCATATTAAATCATTTAAACACTTTTTGTGTCTAAGTTTATTAATGAACAAGTATTCTATTTGATAAATGTTTGACTTGTAGACCAAGATAAAATTTTGTCTTTCTATGATTTTCCATTTAAAATTCTTTCTTTAAAACTATTATGACTTCTTCAAGCTTATCAGGAGTCCCAATAATGTTTAAATAATCGACATATATAGAAAAAAGGCAAATCTAGATTTTGATTTTTTACTAAAAACACATGGTGTAATCAGATTATTCGCATATCCTTACTTTAAAGAATACTCAATGAGACAATCATACCATATTCATCCATATTGTTTTATTCCATATAAAAATTTTTGCAACTTAATTGAACATTTTTCTTACGTTAATTAATTAAATGCTTCGGGCATTTTTTGTCCTTTAGGGACTTTTGTAACATCCGTTATTTTATAAAAATTAAATTAAATTAATAAGTTGGGAGTTAAATGAGGTATTGAAAGTGAGAAAACATCATATATATGTGTAAAATATAATAAAAATATAGATTACATATAAAGTCAAATATGAGTTAGCAAAAGTCAATGATTGAATAGTAAAAGAAGAGAAAAATGGTAATTTAAAAAAATAAAAAAAATAAAAAATATTATTTTTGGAAAGATGATGAAAATTAAAGACTTAAAAATGACTAAATAATTATCTAAATAATTAATTATATATTAATATTTATTAATTAATAATTTTGTAATTATGTTAATTGGAAAAGGGTAAAATTGAAATTTTAGTAATATAAAACTATCCATCTTCTTCTTCTTCTTCTCTAATCTCTCAAGCACGAAAATTCCACCATGGAAAGAATTATTCTTTATCCGAACACTAAATTTTAGAGAGATTTTCAAGATTGAAGTTATTTTTGAAGGTTTTCCATTAAGCAAGCAAGTTTTTCTTACTTATTTTCAAGTTTTATGGTTAAATATGAATATGTATAAATTGAGTTTTTGAAAGAGCATGTTATAATTGTTGAAATGGATATTCAAGATGTTATTTTAATGAGTAAGTAAAGATTTTATGGTTAAATATTGGGTTTGATTAGGTTTAGTTAGAGTTTGGAAGAGGTAGTATGGAAGTTAGGGTTTTGGTAAGGGTTTTAGTAAAAAGTGATGTTGCATTTGGTTTTATGATTTGAATTGTGTTATTTTGTGTTTTTAATGATATAAATGAGCTCAAATTACCATTTGGAATTGATTAGAATAAAAAACCAAAATCAAAGAGGCTTGGGGCAAAATTTTGGAATTTTGTTGGAAAAGTGATACATTATATTTTAATACTTGGGATATGTTAAAATATGATGTTTATGATATATTTGAACTTTAGAATCAAATTGAGATGGATTAGAGTGAAGTTTGGCAGTTGGAGTGTGTTAGGGCACTTTTTAGTATTTTTGAAGGAATGTGCCTAAATTTATGTTTTATGTTTTAAACACCTAGAAATGTGATACTAATTGACTATTTGCACTCACATTTTCAATAGGTATTGTGTAGGTTGTAATTTTATCAACCCAGTAGTGAAGGACATTAGAAGATTTTAGAAGTGGAGTGGAGTTTTAACTCCATTTGTTGCTTAATAGAGGTTAGTATATACATTGGTTTATAATGTGTTTGATTGCATTGATTTTTAGCATAATACATTTGTTATGTTGAATGTGTTATGTTACTTGATATTTATGAATGTGTGTGTAGCATTGTTTCGAGTAACAATGCTTGTTTTGTGATGATTATCGCATGATAAACCATTTGAGAATGGTTAAATGGAATGTGTGTGCAAAATGTGAAAAATGCAAATTGTGCACTAACATGTAGAAATGAGCAACATGTGCATTATATATGATGATAATTTAAAGATGCATTGAAAGTATGAAAAAGAATGTGAAAAGTGGAAATTGTTAAAATATAATTGCATGTCACCTTATATAGGGCCTAGTTCTAGAATATTATTGTTGGATATTATTATGCCCCTAGGTGAGATACGTTGGTGTCACAGATATTATTGCACCATGGGGTGAGACACACTAGTTTCATAGACATTATTACACCTTCAGGTGAGACATGCTTGTAATATCACATATAATACCCCAAAATTTTGGAAATACTAATTGTTGAAAAATTAATTAAATGATAAGTGTATATATTTGATTAAGTGAAAAAGAAAAGAGAAAAGGAAGATGTGTATATGTTATGTATATGAAGATATACACATTATATACAAGTCAAAAAGTTAACTTGGTCAAACAACATTTTAATTAATAAGATATTAATATTAATGGATAGTGGAAGAGGATATTTGAGATTAATTATATTAATATTATTAATTACTAGGTGGAGATTAAAAGAAGGGAAAATTCATGTGGCTAAAAGTGTTAGTTGTTAGTGGAGTGGTTATTGACTATTTGCATCTTCTTCTTCTTCTCCTTGGTAGCCGGCCACCATTACCATCAAAGAGAACGAGATTTTATTTCTTGCTAACTCAAGCAATTGAAGGATTTTAAGTGATCAAATTGGAGTTTTAAGGATTTTTCTTCATATTTGGTAAGTTTCCAACTTGTTTCTTTGATTTCTTTTGAAACTTTGTATGAGTTTGTTGGATGTTTGATGTAGATGTGTTTGTGGTTGATTTTGTATGTTTGAAGTTGTTTTGTCCTATTAACTTTGAAATTTGGGGTTGGATTGAAGAAAAGGTTAAGCTTGGTGAAGAGAATAAAAGTTGTGAGTTGTGTAACTTTGAGTTGAGAAGTCTTGATTGTGATTGTGTATATTTGTGCTTTTAATTGAGTTGTGTTGATGTTCATACAAGTATTATGTGGTTTGATGATGGTTTTGGTTGAGTTTGTTTGGAGTTGAAAAGGTTAATGAAAGATGATAGTTGGATGTGGCATTTTTGTGTCGATTTTAGGTTTTTAGTCTGACACGCCCGGTGGCACGGCCATGCCTTTGGGCATGTCGATGGTTCTATTTTCAGTGTTGGTGACACGAGCAGTGACACGCCTATGTCACTAAGCGTGTCACAACTACTGTGTTGTTGTAGAATTGACACGAGCAGTGACACGCCCATGTCACTGAGCGTGTCATAGCTACTATATTGGAGGAGAATTAACACAACCAGTGACACGTCCATGTCACTGAGCGTGTCATAGCTACTGCGTTGTTGGAGTTTTTACATGTGCAGTGACATGCCCATGTTATTGAGCGTGTCAAAGCTTCTGTTTTGTGGGTTTAGGGCACGATCATGGACACGCCCGTGTTATTGAGCGTGTCATGTGTAGAGTTTGCCCTAGATGGTTCTTTTTCTTATTTTCCTCTGTGTATCACTTAGTGATTATTTATAATCACATTCGATTTAGGTTTGGAAGAGACTTGAGTTACCCCAAAACCAAGTGTTGAGGGATATCTTAGAAGAGGAGTTTTGAAGTGGTGTTTGTTATCTTAGAGGTAAGTACAAACTTTGAATAATTGTTTATATTTACATGACATTGGGACTTAACACATTTGGTTGGAAAATATGTTAAGTTATCTACTACATTATTGGTGCATGAGAAAAATGCTATGAATTGTAATGTTACAAATGCATAATGTGAACTTTGTGAAATATATGATGATGATTCAAAATGTATAGGTAATGCAATTTGTTATGTATACACTAATGATGGTATGTAAAGCGATTGGTGATGGATAAACTGAGATAATGAGATATTTGAGGCATTGTGCCTAGATTGATCATGAGAAAATGAGTAAGGATTTGATAATGAAATTATGAAAGAATTGTGTGCCTAGTATGTTATTCAATTTTCAGAGTTTTGTGTTTGGCGGCATGCCTATGAAGTAATAGTCCCTTGAAGCCTAGTTGGGTGTTACATGATGTAGCAGACCCCTGAAGCTGGGTTGGGCCTAGTCCTTGAAGCCTAGTTGGGATGTTACATATGAGGTAATCCTCATTGTGATTATGATTCACCTTCGGGCTAGACAAATGTTGCTATATTGGACCAAAGCAATAACTCTGGAATTTGAAAAACATATTAGATCCTTTTTGGGACCATGCATGTCTTTGCTTTAATGTGAATTATGAAATGTGGAATAATTGAATAGATTATTAAGATAAAATGATATAATGCTATGAGGTATAATATCCTTATGAATTGTAGAACAATTGAGTAATATAATGAGATATAATGTTATGAAATATGATATCCTTGTGTATTATTTCTAGTTCTTGAAAGTTTGACACTGGCATTACATTTGAACTATATTGGTATCAAAGTTTGTACCACTAAGCTTCTGGCTTAGCGCAATTGTGATTCATCGCGCAGGTGACAGGGTAGATCCGGTTGAGCCAGAGAGTTCAGCTAAACCGAGTTGAGTCTGAGATTGTGAGTGCAGTGTTGATTGTGGAACATTAAGATCAGAGATGAACTGCCGGCATGTATATATTTTATATTTTTGTATTTATTGATTTTGGATGTATATAAATATGTATATTTCACTTCCTCAGTCTATCAAAAATGTTTTGGATAAACCTTTGGTAATGAGGTTAAATATGTTTTAACAAGTAATATATCATCTATTATTTTTATGATGTCGATTGAATGTTTTAATATAATACAGATTTTATAAGTGATGACTTGATTGTTTAAAAAGGTTGTGACATTCTCGTATCCCCTATACGTATATTACATATAGCGAGTATATGTGGTGCACGTATATTGGGTATAAGGGTGTTACAATGATGATGTCAGATTTTATACGCCTTCGGGTGAGACACACTGATATCACAGATAATTGAGTTAGCCCAAGATAATATTTTTTGAACTAGACTAATATGTAAGTATTTTTTAGGCCCAATTCATGTGGATGATTGATATGTTACTAAAATGTGCAAAAAGAAATAAATTGTCTGACATTTTTATCATAATGCATTTATGGCATTATATGTGTTATACCATTTATTTATTTTACCAAAGTATGTACCACTAGGCGCAGGTGATAGAGCTTATTCGGAGAGTGCTGCTAGACCACACCAGTTCTAGATTATAGTTGTTTACTTTTGGAGTTTATCGAGTTGCCACAGACCAGAGCCATCTGCATCTCATGTATGTATTTTAGACTTTATGAATTTTACTTAAATATGAATACTATATTTATTACATGTATATGATGTAAGTAATAAAAGGATGTTTAGTTTTTAATATTGAAAATCTGAGAGATAGATTATATGTATTGATATATATATATATATAAACACTTATGCAATATGGGGTTATGTTGGAGATTTTGGAGAAATGGATATGTTGAGAGAATATTTGGGAGTGTATTCTAAATGTAGGTTGAGTAAATTGGAATTTGAAAAAGTCCAAAATACAGACAAAACTCTAGTGAATATTTTCTAGAGATTTTTCTTTAAAATGTATTTTTTTTATATTTAAATTACTGAGGAATATTTTTTTTTCTATCTAGTAAAAAATATATAAAGTGTTCTAAATCACTATTTTAGAATGATGGAAGTTTTTAAATGAAGAAAAAAATATGCATGACTTTCTTATATTCTGTATATGCATTTTATACATACATGATGCATTTATTATACATATATGGGGTGTAAGGGTGTTACAATTTATTTTGGTATCAGAGCCTATGTTTGAGGTTCTCGACCTATGTGGGTTTTAGGAGAGAGAACATGGAATTTAAAATGTGATTTATCATAACATACATGAATTTGCACTGGCATTTTATCTTGTCTCTAATGTGGAAATTCCTTCTATAATTACATATATTAGCTCTTATGGCATCTCAGGAGCATGTTTCTGGTGAGAGGAGCGTCGAGAGTGTTGCTCCTAGTGAGGGAGATGTTAGGTCTACAGAGGTTGATGGGGAGAAATCAATGTCAGCTAGATTAGCAAGATCAAGAATTCCATCAGTTTGGGTTCAACAGATGGTGGAGCTGCTCCGTCAGGCCCCAGTGCAACAACAATAGCAACCACAGACTATGAAGTATGACAAGTTATGAAAGTACGGAGCTACAGATTTTGTTGGCACCGTTGATTGGGGTAAGGCAAAGTAGTGGCTAGATAGAGTGCAGAGAGTTTCTTTCTAGCTACAGGCCACTACATTGAAAAAGTTTGATTATTCCTTGTCTTTTCTGTAGGGGGATGCCTATGACTGGTGGAAGACTGTACCCCATGGGATGGATCAACCACCAGTGTTGACTTATATTGATTTTCTATGGGAATTTGAGAATAATTACACCCCCAGAGAGTATAAAGATGCCAAGAAGAATGAATTTATGAGTCTGATGCAAGAAGGGAAGACAATTACAAAATACGAGAAGGAATTCATCCGATTGAGTAAATATGTAGGGGATTTATTATCAGATGAGATAGACAGATGCAACAAATTTGTGGAGTGTCTGAGGCCATCTATTATATGTCTTATGGTAGCCTATCATTATGAGGATTTTCCAAGATGGTTTCAGCTGCTAGAAATGTAGAGAAGGCACAGGGACTTACAGTAGCTGCCAGAGCAGAGGAGAGCAGAGGCAGGAGACACCGGGCTGAGGAAGGGTTTTCATCTGGAAAGAGATACAGAGGGGGTTTTACTCAGAGGTTTAGTGGGTTATCGGGCTTATATGCCAAAGAAAAGAAAGCTAAAATTTTATAAAGGCTCAAAGGGACAACTAGGAATTGATATTTAATTGGGTGGATACTAATTGTTGGCTCGTCAAACAATGCCTAGATCATCTCTCCCTTAAATAAAGCAGAGTTTAATTTTGCCTCAAAAGTTTGTCAAAGCTTGTTCTATGATTGACTAGGATCTATACAAAGGTTATTATGCAGGAGCCTCTCTAAGTAAGCATACACAGCTTAATGCTGTAGAGCAATTCCCTCACCTAGTAAAGTCATTCAAATCATGATGCATAGATATATTAATTTATGATTATCAAGCTAGACTCATCATTGGATGAGCACCAAAATGAACAAATACCAACAAAAGTTTGATGAAAATAATTTATTCAAACAATCTTAATTTGAAAAAACATAATTATTCTAATTAAATATTTAAGAAAGCAGAATAAAAAGGGTAAAACTTCATGCTAAGGGAGCTTCTTTGAGTTGGAGTCGAAGATACTTCATTTATTTAGACATATCAAGCGCAAGGATTTTTTTCATCATCAAGGATCATTGCTTCATCATCCATAGTTAGCCCAAGCTTGCTTAGTAGCACATCATCTTTAGTAGCCTCTCTATTCATATCATGACAAGATGACAAGATAAAACTCTTCAGGAAGGTTGCAAGCGGTGGTGCCCTTCTAAATTTAGGAAGCGGATTAATCTTAGTATTGAGTTTATCAAGCTCAGGCAGCTTTCCATTGTCAATCAAATTTTGGATCTCATGCCTTAATCGAACACATTTATCTATCTTGTGCCCTTGAGTTTGATGAAATTGAAAAAAAACTTTGGTATCAAAGTTTGGAGGCAGAGGATTCGGCAAGGGTTGAGGAGCTAATGGTTGTAACAAACCCATCTTCATAAGATTCTCTAACATTTTTGACAAAGGTTCCCCTAAACCTGAAAATTTATGCTTCTTTACTAGTTCAGTTGCTGCATTTTTCTCAACACCTCTTATTTTCCTTTGATTTTTCTCATTGGGTTGGTAGCCGCCCTTATTGCTCCAGTTAGATAGCATATGGTTTGACTGGTCTTGTAGAATAGGGATTGATCCCTCATTTTTCATTCGATCTCTATTAGGGAACATGTTCCCCATTGATGCTGCCTTTTCCTTCTTTCTTACGTCAATGGGAGATGCCTCATTAGCATTGTTGATGATCTCCAGAATTTCAATCAACTGGGTCTTCATAATTTCACCCAATTGATCTCATAGCTAGGCTATTCTAGCTTTGACAACTTCATCGACTATATCCCTTAACTGGTTTGCATCCATCCTTCCAATGAAGCACTTTAATCAAAATTAATGTTGCAGGTGGTGTCGTTGTATGCTCTTGAATTGCTGTATTCTAGGTCTGTGAGCCAGAAAGGATTAATGATATATCATGTGATGCATGTATGCATGTATGTACAAACAGTAAACAAACAAGGATGAATAGGACATTCCTTCCAATCTTATAACTTCCACACACGAATGGTGAGTCTCTTTTTCTAGGTATATTTTAACAAAAATACCAACATGGGATATTTTATTTTTGAAAAGTTCCCTCGAATGGTTCAACCAATAGTTATATTTTCAAAAATAAAAATCAAATCATAATAATTCCCATTAATTAGGTTTTAATCCATCCAATCAACTAAAGTAGCTTTTATGCTATATTGGATTAAAACTAAATTAAGAGGTTTATTATAAATAGATTTCTCACTTAAAAAAGTAACTAATGATTCATGCCAAAACAAGCCCATGATTAATAATTCTTAGTATAAACTAGGCTCACAATTGATTTTTGGTATTTTCATAATTGACCTAAATATTCATAAGCTCTTTAAAAAGGTTGTGAAAATAATTTTTTTCCTAAGCCCATTGTAAAAAGATTTTAGAAAAAATGGATTTTGGGCTTTGTATTTGGGTTATGAGAAAAGAATTTTTAATTTATTTTTAAAAAAGTTTTATGTCCAAAGACCATCTTGAAAAGTTTTAAAAATAGCTTTGGCCTTTTGGTCTTTAAAGAAAAATTTATTTTGAGCTTACAATGTACTTAGGTTATATTAGAAAAAGGACAAACCAAATAAGCTATGATTTAAACCAAGATAAACTAACCATATTCAAACAACAAGCATTTAGGGTAAAAACCTAAGGAAAGTAACTAGGCCAATTACATGAGCTTTAGTCTTTGGGTTAAAAGGCTTAGGTTCCCATAGCAAGTATATACCAAATGGTACAAGGCTATGAGTGGTTATTCCATGCTTGATCTCCATACCTTGAGTGAAAGTGCGGTATCCATCACATAACACAACACGGGTAACACGAACATCCTAACTCACGCACACGATGCAATCTAATATGATGTAATGGATAATATCATGATAAGAAAGAATATAATAATAAAAAGACTAACATAATCAACTTTTCTTATCCTTAGTGGAGTCGCCACTGTGAGCGGGGATTTTCACCCCCACTCCCGGTAGAATGGTTCTTGCGACTTTGACACTGTTTAGTCTCGGGGCCTTAGAGAACACGGGCCTAAGCCAGGAGAAAATGGAGTCGCCACCCGGACGAGCCGAAAAAAAAGAAAGGGGTGGATGACTCTATTCCTAAGGAATTTCCAACCCCCTAATGGGTTCAGAAAGTTAGGTACATGTGAGGAAGGTGAGAAATGGCCTAGCACCTCCACAATGCCCGGTTCATTGGAACCGGCCTCCTTTTTAGGTCTTAATATTATAAAATTCTTAAATATAATGATATTATCGATACTACATGCGATCATAAGAATAAATAAATACTTTATTAAAATCATAATAATGTCCAAACAAAATAAATAAAAGGGCACCCATCAGAGGATGGAAACATGTCCTTACATTGTCTATGTCTAAAACTAAATAGGACACCCACCGAAAAGTGAAAACATGTCCTTTACATTAATTTCAAAATATGAAAATAAATTAAATTGCAAAAAGATTAATTGATGAGGTACCCAATCATAGAAACATACCTCTTACAATTTTAACAAATAATAATAATAATAAAGAATTCATCCATCCATGATAAAAAAAATCAAATACCGAAATTAAATAAATCAATCATCAAAATATATAGAAAACTACATAATCAGATCTAAAACTTAAATAAAGTAAATAAAATATTTAGGTTTACATCTTGAATTATGGATTCTAGGGTTTTTTAGGGTTTTTAGATAGGAAATCAGGGTTTCAAACATGAAATATGATTTTATGGGTATTTGGAATCAAACTATTTGGGGTTTAGATTCAAAAAAATAAGATTTTAGGGTTTTTTGAATTAATAATATTTTTATTTTTATTTTTATTATTTAAATTATTAGGCTACTGTAAAGATTTTTAAAAAAATATAATTAATTAGGGTTTTATGATTTTAAGAAAATAGTGTAGGGTTTATACCATGCAATTGGGGTTTGGGAAGAAATAAATTAAGGTTTGGTATTTATGAAAATTGATTAAAGTTTTAAGGTTTATACGATTTAAGTCACTGTGACAATACTTTTTAAAGAGCTTAAATGAAGCTACTGTGAGTTTTCATGGAAAAACCTTAAGTGATGTTGTTGTAGTATTTTGGTTAAATAATCATGCAATAGAAAACAAATAACACATAGCAAATATCCTGAGCCAACAAGTTTACTGGATCTAGTTTATATGAGTTAGCAAAACAATAATAGTATTCTACACTCCATGTAAACTAGCATGAATTTATTTTAAAAGAAATAGCCTACTATAACCTTATTAAGATGAAGAACGAACATATTCCATATTTAAAACAATCAAAACATATTGAATTTATTTAATTTAGAGTGTATCGTCATTTGTTGGCTCTACCAAAATTGCTGGATGAAAATGCTGGGTGAGCTTTTCTAAGACAGTGAGTGCGCTGCCATTGTAAGGTTTGTGTGTCTTTGATCTTCTTTGTCTATCGTCCTCTCTATTTCCTTTGTTGATGAAACTTGCTAGGGTTTGTTTGTTGATGAAGTTTGGTTACTGAGTTTCTCACGAGTCTCAACAGTCAGCCAAAGTCAAAAAGTCTCCCAACTCTCTCCGAAAAAATTAAAGGTCCAAAGTTTTTTCCAAGAAATTGCTACCCCTAGTCCGTGTGTTTAATACTATTATTTATAGGAAAACAAAAAGACATAATCCTATTTTAACAAGAAAATACCAACTATTTAGGAAAAATTACAAAACCGGATAAAACAAGGTTTGATAAAAAAAAATTGGCAGTGTGTGGGCTGCTAGGCCTGCGGGCTGGGCGAATTGGGCAAGCCAGTTCACTGCAGGCAGCGCCTGTAATGAACTAGGCATTACCCAGTTTGTTGCTGCAATAAACTGGGCAGTGCCCATTTCACCGCAGGTATCTGCCTGTGGTGAACTGGGTGTTTTGTTAGTTTTTGTTATAGATTTGTAGTTTGTTTATTATGATAATTATTGTTTTATTTAGGTATTTTGTTAGTTTTTATCGGTTTGTTTAGTGTTTTCATTAATTTTGATAGTTTTAGTTTATTTTAGTGTTTGTGTTGTTTTTTATCTAGTTTTTAGTATAGTGTTTATGTTTTGTTGGTTATTGTTTATTTACTTTTTGTTTAAAGTTTGTTTGATGTTTTGTTTTAGGTTAAAAAGCCAAGGAACCAAGACTGAAGAAAGATTGCACAGTAGCTGACACAGGCAGAGGACACGGCCAAGTCACTGGCCGTGTCTCATATCCAGCTAAAGATGGAAATCAAGCACAGAGAGAGACACATTCAAGGGACACGGCCAAGTCTTGTGGCCGTGTCCCTCCAAAGAAGACCCACACGGCCAAGTCATCTTGACTTGGCCGTGTCTCACCAATTCCAAAGGCAAAAGAGAGTTAAACTTCACAGAGGCAAACACTTGCAAGGGACACGGCCAAGTCATGTGGCCGTGTCCCTCCAACAAGGTGCAACACGGCCAAGTCAAGCTCCACTTGGCCGTGTCACTCAATCAAATAAGAAGAAAGAAGAGTCAAACAGAAGTGGACACATGCAAGGGACACGGCCAAGTCTTGTGGCCGTGTCCCTCCAAAAATATACTCACACGGCCAAGTCACTTCTGACTTGGCCGTGTCCCTCATGATCCAAATGCGCACCGAATTTTAAAGCTGACGTTTCATATAAAAGGAGGAGAAAAAGCTAGGTTAAAGGGCGGTTGACGATTTGGAGCAAAGTTTGAGCTGTCAGAGAGTAGAGCTAGGGTTTTAACTTTGTTTTCTTTGATTTTGATTTCACTTTGGATCAAAACTAGTTAGATTAGATTGTTCATACCATTTTTTCATCCTTCTTGCAAGATTTGAACAAGAGATTCTTCAGAAGCTTCAAGAAGTTGTAATTTGGTTTTGTTCTCGAACTTATTCTCTTTATTTTCATTGAATGGATATTATCATGTCTATTTTGATTTCTCTGAACCTTAATAAGATGAATATGTTTGATTGCATTATGAACTAATTTGGTCTAGTCTAGGGTTTGTATGGATTTACTATGATTGTATGATTTGGTTATTCTTTTAGCTAATAATTTCTTTAGCCTTGATTGAATGAAACATTGTTAATATATAATTGATTGACACCCAATTATGTGTTTTAAGGTATTAGATGATGGATCGAGAGATGAAGTTTAATACTTAAACAATTCAATTAGGGACTTAGGTGAATTAGAGATATAACCTATTAAAAAGATTATTTCACTTATAACAAGATTAGTTGAAAGAGGTTTGAATGCGAGAGCTTATTTCCTTGACTCGATTAGTTGAGTTGTTTGAGATTTAATCTTTGAAATCGAATTAGTTAAGAGGAATAACCGTTCATACATATAAGTAGTAGAGAAGTGCAAACCCTAGACTATTCTATCAAGTGAATCAAAACACAGCTCAATTTACTTTTATTGTTTTAAACTTTCATCAATCTTCTTCATTATTTAGCAATTTATAAATCTCTTTATTATTTGTTAAACATAATCTGATAAGCAATTAACCACTTTAGCTTCTTTGAGAGAACGACCTTGGGGCGATCACCTTTGCTACAGCTACCTCGTATACTTGCGAGTGACGCTTTGTGGTAGAGTTAATTCGAGCGCAACACTGGGCAGTGCCCAGTTCGCTGCAGGCAGCTCCTGCGGCAAAGTCCCTTGCTGATCGCTGCCGTGCCTTGCTCGCCGATTCGTCTGATTTTTTATTTTTTTTTATTTTTGTTTTTTATTAAAATTACTATTAAATATTATTAGTAATTAAAAATTATTAAAATAATTAAAATATCATAAAAATTATTTTGAACTATTTAAAAAAATATCGGATTGGACTGGGTCAAAAATTAAGGGTCTACAAGTTTGTAGTGGTGTTTATTGATGATATTTTGATATACTCCCACTGTAAAGAAGAGCATGATAGACATCTGCAAAATGTATTGCAGACATTGAGAGAGAAGCAGTTGTATACTAAATTATCCAAGTGTGAGTTCTGGTTGGATCAGGTGACTTTTCTCAGGCATTTGGTTTTAGCAAAGGGGATTAGATTTGATCCAAGCAAAGTCGAGGCAATCTTCAATTGGAGTCCACTAAAGAATGTGATAGAGATCATAAGTTTTATGGGATTTGTTGGTTATTACTGTCGGTTTGTGAAAGGATTTTCCATGATAGCTTCGCCACCTACTAGATTGCTTATGAAAAATGTGAAGTTTGTGTGGATGGACCAATGTCAGGCAAGCTTTGAGCAATTGAGAGATATGTTGACTCAAGCTCCGGTTCTTACCCTTCCTGTGGAAGGTGAGCCATATGTGATATGTAGTGATGCATCACATCATGGTCTGGGTTGTGTTCTAATGTAGAATGGTAGAGTTATTGCTTCTGCCTCTAGATAATTGAAGCCTCATGAGTTAAATTATCTGACTCATGTTTTGGAATTGGCAGTCATTGTCTTTGCGTTAAAGATTTGGTGACATTATTTATATGGAGAGAAGAGTTTCATCTACACAGATCATAAAGAGTTTGAAGTATTTAGGTGTCTATAAAGAATTGAATCTTCGACACAGGCGGTGGTTAGAGTTGATAAAGGATTATGATTGTCTGATCAATTATCATCCCAGTAAGGCTAATGTAGTTGCAAATGACTTGAGTAAAAAATCTATGGCAGGATTAACTGCCTATTCTCTTAAGTTGCTTGTTGAGTTGAGAGCTTTGCATGCCAGTTTTGAGATTGTTGAGGATGGTTCTCTAATGGCCCAGTTGTAGACGAGGCCAGTACTACTTTATCAGATTAAAGCAGCACAGAAGTCAGATATGACACTCCAGAAAATTATAGAAGACTTTAAAAAGGGGGAGATCAAAGATTTTCATGTGAAGGGTGATAATAGCTTATGGAATAGAGATAGATTGTGTATTCCTGATGATGTGAAATTGAAAATGAGGATTTTGGAGGAAGCACATCAATCTTCATATGCTATGCATCCTGGAAGTACCAAGATGTATCAGGACATGAAGTAGCATTATTGTTCCTTTGGTATGAAGAGGGACATAGCAGAATTTGTGTTGAGATGTCTCACATATCAGAGGGTAAAGGCCGAACACCAGGTTCCTTCAGGGTTATTACAGCCTTTAGCAATGCCTGAATGGAAATGGGAGTGAGTAACCATGGACTTTGTATCAAGACTTCCTTTGACCCAGAAGACACATGATTCAATCTGGGTGATTGTGGATAGGATGACAAAATTAGCTCATTTTCTTCTAGTGAGGGTGGACTACTCTCTTGATAAGCTAGTTGAGCTGTATATCAGCAACATTGTAAGGTCACATGGAGTTCTAGTTTCATTGGTATCGAACTGAGATCCCAGATTCACATCTAGGTTTTGAAGGAGTTTGTAAGATACATTGGGTACTTGGTTGCACTTTAGTACTTCTTTTCATCCACATATAGATGGGCAGCCTGAGAGAGTGATATAGATATTGGAGGATATGTTGAGGAGCTGTATCATTAAGTTTACAGGGAGTTGGGACAGACATTTGGCACTGATAGATTTTGCCTACAACAACAATTTCCAATCCAGTATTGGGATGGCACTGTTTAAGGCTTTGTATGGCAAAAGATGTAGAATATCTTTATGTTAGGATGTGGTTGGAGAAAGAAAGTTAATGGGTCCTAATTTAATCAAGGAAACAGAGGAAAAGGTTAAAATAATTTGAGATCATTTAAAAGCAGCTTTAGATCGAAAGAAGTCTTATTCAGACCTGAAGAGGAAAGACAGTGAGTTTAATGTAAGTGACAAGGTGTTCCTAAGGGTGTCTCCTTGGAAGAGGATTCTAAGATTTAGTCAAAAAGGGAAATTGAGTCCTCGATTTATTGGGTCGTAGGAGATTCTAGAGAGAGTGGGACCCATAGCCTATAGATTAGCTCTGTCGCCAGAGTTAGATCGGATACATAATGTTTTCCATGTCTCGATGCTTTAGAGATACATATTAGATCCATCTCATGTGTTATCTGTTGAATCTATCGAGGTGAATCCAGATCTGACCTATGAAGAAGAACCAGTGACAATCTTAGCACGAGAAGTAAAAGAATTAAGAAATAAAAAGGTGTCATTAGTTAAAGTTCTTTGGCGGATTCATTCCATTGAGGAGGCAACATGGGAGAGTGAATAGACCATGCCAAGCACATTTCAGAGCTAATGTCAGGTAATTACTTAAGGGGGCGAGAGTTGAAAAATCTATTATTTTACAAAAATTAAATTAAACTAAACTAATAAGTTGGGAGTTAAAATGAAGTGTTGGAAGTCAGAAAATATCATATATATATATATGCAAAATATAATAAAAATATAGATTACATATAAAGTTAAACATGAGTTAGAAAAAGTCAATGATTGAATAGTAAAAGAAAGGGTAAAATGGTAATTTATAAAAAATAAAAATAAAATAAAAATAAAATTATTTTTGGATAGATGATGAAAATTAAAGACTTAAAAATGACTAAATAATTAATTTTATTAATATTTTATTAATTAATAATTTTTTAATTATATAAATTGGAAAAGGGTAAAATTAAAATTTTAGTAACATAAAACTATCCATCTTCTTCTTCTTCTTCTTCTCTACTCTCTGAAGCACGAAATTTCCACCATGGACAAGGATTATTCTTGCTCCAAATACTAAATTTTAGAGAGATTTTCAAGATTGAAGTTATTTTTGAAGGTTTTCCATTAAGTACATTTTTCTTACTTATTTTCAAGTTTTATGGTTAAATATGAATATGTATAAATTGGATTTTTGAAAAAGCATTTTATAATTGTTGAAATAGATATGTAAGATGTTATTTTACTGAGTAAGTAATGATTATATGGTTAAATATTTGATTTGACTAGGTTTAGTTAGAGTTTGAAAGAGGTAGTATGGAAGTTATGGTTTTGGTAAGGGTTTTAGTAAAAAGTGATGTTGCATTTGGTTTTATAATTTGAATTGTGTTATTTTATGTTGTTAATGACATAGATGAGCTCAAATTACCATTTGGAATTGGTTAGAATGAAAAACCAAAATCAAAGAGGCTTGGGCCAAAATTTTTGAATTTTGTTAGAAAAGTGATACATTATATTTTAATGCTTGGAATGTGTTAAAATATGATGTTTATGATATATTTAAACTTTAGAATCAAATTGGGATGGATTATAATGAATTTTGAAAGTTGGAGTGTGTTGGGGCACATTCTAGTATTTTTGAAGGAATGTGCCTAAATTTATATTTTATATTTTAAACACCTAGAAATGTGATACTAATTTACTATTTGTATTCACAATTACAATAAGTGCTAAGTAGATTGTAATTTCATCAACCTAATAGTGAAGGGCATTAGAAGATTTTGGAAGTGGAGTGGAGTTTTAACTCCATTTGTTGCTTAATAGAGGTTAGTATATACTTTGGTTTATAATGTGTTTGATTGCATTGATTTTTAGCGTAATGCATTGATTATGTTGAATGTGTCATGTTACTTGATATTTATGAATATGTGTGCATGGAATTGTTTGTAGTAACAATGCTTGTTTTGTGATGATTATTGCATGATAAGCCACTTGAGAATGGTTAAATGGGATGTGTGTGCAAAATATGAAAAATGCAAATTGTGCACTAACATGTAGAAATAAGCAACATGTGCATTGTATATGATGATAATGTTAAAAATGCATTAAAAGTATGAAAAAGAATGTGAAAAGTGGAAATTGTGAAAATATAATTGCATGTCACCTTATATAGGGCCTAGTTCCAGAATATTATTGTTAGATATTGTTATGCCTCTGGGTGAGACACACTGGTATCACAAATATTGTTATTCCCTGGGTGAGACACACTGGTGTCATAGATATTATTTAGCTTTCGGGTGAGACACACGGGTGTTATAGATTTTATATGTCTTCGGATGAGACACACTAGTGCCACAGATGATTGAGTTAGCCCAAGATAATATTTTTGAAACTAGTCTTATATATAAGGATTTTGGGGCCCAATGCATGTGGATGATTGATATGTTACTGAAATGTGCAAAAAGAAATAAATTATCTGACATTTTTATCATAATGCATTTACAACATTATGTGTGTTATACCATTTATTTATTATACCAAAGTATGTTCTACTAAGCATTATGCTTAGCGCGATTGAATTGTATCGTGCAGGTGATAAAGCTTATTCGGAGAGTGCTGCTAGACCACACCAGGTCTAGATTATAGTTGTTTACTTTTGGAGTTTATCGAGTTGCCACTGACCAGAGCCATCTGCATCTCACGTATATATTTTAAACTTTGTGAAATTTACTTAAATATGAATATTATGTTTATTACAAGTATATGATGTAAATAATAAAAGGATGTTTAGTTTTTAATGTTGAAAATTTGAGAGATAGATTATATGTATTGATATATATATATATATAAACACTTGTGCAATATGGGGTTATGTTGGTGATTTTAGAGAAATGGATGTGTTGAGAGAATATTTAGGAGTGTATTTTAAATGCAGGTTGAGTAAATTGGAATTTGGAAATATAAGAAATGCAGACAAAACTCTGGTGAATTTTTTCTAGAGATTTTCCTTTAAAATGTATTTTTTTTATATTTAAATTACTGAGGAATATTTTTCTCTATTTAGTAAAAATATATATAAAGTGTTCTAAATAACTATTTAGAATGATGGAAGTTTTTAAATGAAGAAAAAAAAATATGCGTGACTTTTATATATTCTGTATATGTATTTTATATATACATGATATGTGTATTATATGTATATGGGGTATAAGGGTGTTACAACTTTCATGTAAATATCATTATTAAGAGATCTATATAAATAAGTTGTCACAAAGTCCATAAGATGCATATAAAGTCCTTAAAAAACTATCAAGCCTACTAAAAATCTAAGAGTTACTGCATCCACCACAGGAGAAATATGTTTTCACATAATCGATTCCAGGTCCATGGGAGGAACCTTGAGCTGAAACTCATGCTTTGTATCTTACAACCTAATTAATTGCAATTTGTGTTTGTATAAACACCCAATTATGACCAAAAAGTTTTATATTTTTAAATATTAGGACTACAGGTCTAAAAACTTCACGCTTTACAAGCAAATCTAATTCTGTATAGATATCATCTTTCCATTTCGGCCAATCGCTTTGATGTCAACATTCTTTGATGGATTTTGGTACTAAATCATTGCTTACATTTATTATATCAATAACTACTACATATGCAATTTTTTTATCAACAATAACTTTATCCTAGCTTTATCTCTCTCGAGTATAGACATAACTTGTTGAGATCTCTTCATTTTCAAGATTTTCCTTAATTTCATCATTTTCAGTTAAGTTTTCCTCCATTGTACGAATTCACTTATTTGTGTCTACTATTTATTTCTGTATTGCTATATCTTTTTGAGTGTTAATTTTGAAAGCATTAACTTGCTTATTTTGCTCCTTTTTCTTTCTTGAATTTTTATCTTTGGAACTAATTATTCTACCACACTTCTGGCATAACTAGACACATCTGGCATAACTAGACACATCTGCTGGGATATTGGTAGATTTTTCATTTCTAACATTAATCGGGCAAAATCATTTAATGCCGGCATAAGTGATTTTTACCTTTTTTGCATTATTGAATACATCTAGCAATTGATTTGAAAGTTTTTGTAAATAAATAATTTTCTTAACTTCAATATCACTTTTATTTGTTCAAGGATTATAATGAGAGATCGATGATGCATTCCATGAAATGTCTAGTTTTTTGAACTTTCCTTTTTCTCCCCCTAATACTGGGAATACTATCTCATCAATTTGACAATAGCAAAACCGTGTTGTAAAAATATCACTTATCATTAATTCAAGATAACTTATAATTAACGATGATTCAAAACAACATAAATTCATAAGTCTCCTTTGTTGGTTCATTTTTATGTATTGTGGTAGAGAAATTTGAATATATACTTGTTAAACAATGTGAAAATAAATAGAATTTGAATTGAATACATGCCTCTTGATGATACCACAATGATTTTGATTCAATTCTTCACTAAGTCAAAAGCAAATCATTAAATTGGAAATGCACCATGTTTCACAATCTAATTTAAAATTTTTATGTTTGAATTTTCTCTCTAAAATTGCATGAGTTGAAAAAACTCTTTATCAATTTATCTCTTGACATATATATAGAAGTCAAGAGTTGCCTTTTGAATGGTTACAGCTCTTAGTATGGTAACCATTCCTATATCTACAACTCTTAGTATGGTAGGTTATAACTCTTGGCATGGTTGCAAACTTTTTTAAGAGTTGTAACTCTTTACATTTGGATCTGGCTCAACCCATCATGGGCAACCTGATTTATCAACCATTTCAAACATGTCCCACTCGAACATGATGGATAAGACCCCCGAATTGCAAGGTTTTCTAAAATCCAAACCACAACTTCATACTAGTAAATAGATCATGCGGCTTGGAATGTAAACTTGCACTTTGGGAGCATATACTATGTATCTATTAGGAATAACATAGTAGCTTGAACACTAAATAAAATTATGAAGTCAGTAATTTATAATGCCTATAGTATCATAGTTTTGCCTCTTTGTTATAACATCTCTAATCAATCAAAAATATGATAAACAATATGTATCCATAATCAAGTCAGACTACTTTCAAGCGATGAGATTGGCCGGCCAATAGAAACATCCAACAAAGTCTTTCTTTTTAATTCGAAGTTCATAATTTTCACTTAACAACTTTTCTACTCTTATTCTATAAACCAAATCATCCATATTCATAGGTAACATGCTAAGATAGCAAACATTAAACATAAATAACAAACAATAGGAAAAGTATAAGGATACTATTATGAGGAAACATTTTTAACCTCAAGGTCTCACACAAAAGAGAAGCAGGGATCTATTCTCCCACTACCTTCTTGGTCAAAAAAGCACACATGGTCTGAATCATGTGCTACAATGTCTATATTTCTTTTTCATGTCACTTTGAAACACTATATAGATCTAAGTTTAGTCGCTACCTATCACCTAAATTGAGTTCTCCAAGTTCTCTTCTAATTGGCAGGTTATAACCACGAAATCACATCTGGCTTGTCACAATTTATTTGGATATGGGCAATCCAAATTAGTTGTTATTCAAAAATATAACTTCATCTTATTTCATATGAGGTGACAATCCCAACTTTGTCTCATCTCAACTTATTATTCAAAGCGTTAGAGGTGATTGCTCATGTGAGTGAGCAAATCTAAAACTTATATGACATCTTTTGGTCAACTTTCAATAATTATATAAGTGATATGCATGTATCACAAACATAACAACTAATAATTTGAGAAAAAAGTAACAATTACTCAGATTTATTTAAAATAATATGATATACATGCTCAATAATGTTTTATATTCTACACAATCAAAGTGAATTCACATGGGCAAGGATAACATCTCTTAGAATAGACTTTGTAAGGGGATCAACCACCATGTGATGTGCATATACATATCTTAAAACTATTTCACTTCTAGTAATAATGTCTCTAATTTAGTTATACTTAGTATCAATGTGTTTAGTTCTACTATGAAATTTAGGATCTTTTGTGAAAGTTATCACTGCTTGGTTATCACAAAAGATTGTAACATCAACATGATCATTTTGAACTACCAAACTCATAAAGAATCTTCTTAACTAAACAACTTCCTACACAACAGCTAAACATGCTACAAATTCAGCTTCTTGATAAATCTATGCAAGTTTGCTTCTTACTACTCCAAGATATAGTGCCTTTATTAAGTAAGAAGGTAAATCTTGAAGAGGAATTGCATTAATCTCGGTCTCCTCCACAATTAGCATCTGAATAACCAACTAGATGCAAATTTAACCCTTGATAACATAAGTAATAATTCATAGTGCCTTTGAGATGTCTTAGTGTCATTTTCACAACTTTCCAAAGCTCTTTTTTGGGATTAGATTGATATAAACCAACTAGGCCAATAATAAACCAAATATCTGTGTGAGTACATAACATAGCGTACATAAGACTTCCAACAGCACTAAAATATGGTACAATGGATATTTTCCTTTTTTTAATGGATTTTGAAGGCACATATTAAGACTTAAATCCTCTCCTTTTGACACAGGAGTATCTACGGGTTTGCAACTACTCATATGGAAATGTTCAAGAATCTTTTGAATATAATTCTCTTGTGATAAAGCCAAAAGTTTCTTTTAACAATCTCTTTTAATTTTTACTCCTAATATGTAGTCTACTTCACCCATATCTTTCATATCAAAATTAGTGGATAACCGTCTTTTGATGGTAAAAACAAACTCCTTGTCATTTTCAGCTATCAAAATGTCATCAACATAAAGAGATATAATTGTAAATTTGTCACCAACTCTTTTAACATAAACATAGTGATCCTCATCAATCATCTTGAAATCATAAGACAAGATAGTTTTATGAAAACAAAGATACACTACCTGGATGGTTGTTTAAGGCCATATATAGATCTTTTAAGCTTGCATAATTTGTGCTCTTGGCCTTTGATAACAAAATCTATAGGTTGTTCCATGTAGATTTCTTCTTCCAGCTCCTCATTAAGAAATGTTATTTTCACATCCATTTTGTGCAATTCTAAATATAAATATGCCACGATAGTTAGAATTAGGCGAATGGAGGTAAAACTTACAATGGTGAAAATGTTTCCTCATAGTTTATACCCTCTTGTTGAGTATAAACCCTTCACCACTAAATAAGCTTTATATCTATCAATGGATCTATCTGCCTTACATTTTATCTTAAGAATCCATTTATTCCCAATTGCTTTTCGTCCAGGCAATAAATCAACCAAATCCCAAACTTGATTTACTTTTATAGATTCCATTTCCTCTTATAGTGCAACTTTCCACTTTTCTTTTGCAGGACACTCAAGTGTTGCTTTAACCATTTTAGGTTCTTCATCATCATTGGGAGTAACCATATAAATTTCATTTTCTATTAAAAAATGTCTTTTAGAAATTTTTGAACATTTAATCCTTTGTAATTGAGTAGGAAAGATGGGTGAAGCAAATCTGGTATGCTCCCACTATGAAGAACATGACTAGGTACAATTATTGGTTGACTTGAAATAGTTTTGTCTTATTCTTCCATCTCATTTATATGAAAATCTTTGTCTACATCATCCCTGAATGGAAAAGTATCTTCAAGGAAGGTAACATCTCGGCACTCAATTTTTGTTATCCTTACAGGTAGATGAAAAGTATGGGTTGTGTCCATCCATCGCTCCAACAATGCTTGAACTACACTCCTGTCTATCGAACACTCCTCAAATGGTAATTGTAAGATAAAGCTTTCAAAACCTCAATCTTGGACAATTCATTTTACTCGAGAGGGTGCTACATCATACCATTGTCGGGCTTTATAGACACACCCTCTGCCCTGGATAACACAACGATCGCGGTAACCCAGAGTCAGGTAAGTTAACACGGGGTAAGTATGTCATCATACCAATACTACTGATTCATAGACTACATTTATTCGTTATATCCTATTTTAATTTATCTATTTATTTATTTATTAAATAGTCCACTAACTAATTTATTTTTTCTAATCTTTATTAAAAATATAATATAATAAAAATATAATAAAAAATATAATATATAATAAAAAAAATATAATAAAAATAATAATAAAAAAACCAATAATAAATATTTGTGCTATTAAAATATTTATGTTGTTACCTTATTCTTTTAATTTGAACTGTGATGAAGCTACATCCCAGCTAGTAGACTTACAGTTCCATTTTAATGCAGTCGAATAAATTCCAATAACTCAGCATTGGATCGAAGTCCTGATCTCGAAGCATGCATTTTCTCTTTAACTCTCTGCTCAATTCTCTGGTTTAAATATGAAAATATGTGAGTATGAATGAGTATTGAAGAAATGAGCTGTTTATATAGGCAAATTGCAAACTAAAAGTGATCTTGAATGTCATATGATGACATAGCATATGAACATTTTGCATTGGCATTGTTTTTGAGTTTTGTTATTATCAAAGTTTGTACCACTAGGCTTTTTGGCTTAGCACGATTGTAACTCATTGCGCAGGTGACAAGGGTGATCCGGTAGAGCCGAAGAGTTTTACTAGACCATATCGGGTCTAGGCTTTTGTTGGTTGAGCCTGAAGCATTTTGCTACATCAAGATCAGAGTCACTTTGCCAGCATGTATGTATTTTATATTAAAATACCTTTTGATATTATGTTATGTTTCCAGTACATATATATTGTAACTTATAAAGAATGTTCTGTATAATTGAGTAATGTGAGACTCTATACTTTTTGATATACGTTAATACATATATGTATAAATATTTTGAGGAATGGGGAATAACTGTGAAAAATTTGATTAAATCATATTGTGACATTCTTATACCGTATATGCATATTGTATACATACCGAGTTTGAGTGTATTATATGTATATAGGATGTAAGGGTGTTACACTTGCCAACTAGCTCATCGGTTCTTACAGTACTAAGATCATGAGCTTCTTCAATTGAAGAGACCTTTGATTCAAAATTCTTCTTGGCTCTTAGTGCTCTCAATATTTTTCTATTGACATCACCTTGATCATATATTTTTCCATATTTCTTCAAGTCATTGACAATAGCAAGTAACTAATTTGTCATTTTGGTGACATTTTTATTGGGCTTCATCTTGAAGAGCTCATACTCATGTACAAGCATTTGAATACCTTTATGATAATTCTCAACAGTTTTCCAAATGCTATATACACAAGTAAGATGTTGAATTCTTCCAACTTCTTCTCTAGATATGGAATTCACCAAGATGGAGGATGCCCTATTGTTTTTGTAGTAAGCTCTTTCTTGAGAATCCGTCCATTTTTCTCTAGGAAGAGGCACTTGAATACCATCTACCTCATGAGTAGGAGGTTTCCACTCATTCTTTATAAAATTCCAAAGCTCAATTCCCTAGCTATCAAGAAATATATTCATCTTGTATTTTCAACAAGAGAAATATGTTCCATCAAAGTAAGGTCTAAGGAAAGAATTGAGATTTTCATGAGAGGTTGAGGTAGATGAAGAAGAGGTTTCCATTGTAGATCAAATTTCACAATTAAGCTTCTTGAAATTTTGAGACTCTGATACCAATTATTGTCCCAAGAAAGCAACCAAGAGGGGGAGTGAATTGGTTGTCTGAAGAAATGATGGAAATTAAAAATCAAAGGCAAAGTAAATTAAGAAAAGAGTATAGTAGAGAAGAATGAGCACAAGGAGTTTATAGTGGTTCAGATTACCTTAATCCTACGTCTACCTCCTTAACAACTTGTTAAGGTTCTACTAATCTTGAGTTTTTATAAGTTTAACTCTAACTTGGTATTTTCACTAGCTCACACCTAACTTTTACAAGGTTCTTGAATTTTTCCTCACAACCCAAACAAGAGTTTTTCCAGGCTCACTCTAAAACCTAAGTGTTTCAAAGCTCACACTCAAACTTACAATGGTGTTTCATTGCTCACACCCAACACTCAAAGAATACAATTAGAAATTTTGATGCAATAAAATGAAAGTAGTTATGCTTGGCTATTACAATCACAATTAACCTTAAATGAGAAGTTTCTTCAGGTATAGCCAATTGGACTTGACCTAGCTGTTTGAAGTGGTTCTCACATGTAGAGCTTATCTTCCACTAATTTGGTGGCTAAGTCAAATTGTGCGGTTGCTCAGTCACATGTGTGGTCCCACAATTTAAAAATTGCTCTAACGGCTAACTCCAACAGTAAGATTTTATTGTCTAACAGGATCTTGACTACCCATACTCCTATGTTGTACGGTCGCACACCTCCTGGTGCGGTCGCTCAGCATAAGGTTATCATTAAGTTTGAATTTCTTCATCTACGTGTTCGGTTATCATTGGTTCGAAGTATTTGAAGCTAAAATTTAAATGTATTAGCATTGTGCAGTCGCTCGGATGTCTCAGGTGGTCGTACAGATGATTGAGCATTAAGGAAGTGCGCACCGGCTGACCACTATCTCTTCTGCCATTTTTTAGTCTTAGGTCATTAGCATGTGCGGTCGCTCGATATGGTGGTACGGTCGCATGCCTTCCTCATATACTGACTTTGTCGCATGCTGATAACGTAATCCTTTCTGTAATTTTGTTCTGTAAGTTTATGAATTTAGCTTGACTTCTAGTGCAGTTGCTAGGTGCTCAAGTACGGGAGCTCTCTTTTCGAGAGTTTTGGCTTCACCGTACACCGAGGCTGCAAACTCTTCTATGAATTTTGCAGACCTTGGCTCAATCCGTGCGGTTGCTCTTTTGGCTCGGGCGGTCACACAAATGTTAGGATTTCATGCATACAACAACAAACTTGTTTGAAATTATTGGTACATATCAATTTGATTGTCAATAATTAAAATAAAGTTTAATTTTCCAACAAATAAGATACCACCACTCTTGTATATGAAAAAGAAGATCAATTAAGAATAAGGCTCTCCAACCATCATAATTAAGAATCAATCAAAAGAAGAAGTCACATCTTTTCAAATAAAAGAAACTCAAAATTGAATAATTTTCAATTCCACAGTAGAAACTTCAATTCCACGATAACGAATTTTCAGTTTTTCTAGTTTAATTTAATTGTCTAATTTATCAATTATATTTCTACTTAGTTTTATTTTCTTAGTTCATCATTCTCAAAGTTTAGACATATACACAATATATACATAACATATACAAAATACACACTCAATAATACAAACTGCATCTACAACACATCTACATAATATTTTTAATATTTGTTTAATTCTATTTTTTTAATTTTTTATTATCACAATATTCACACAACATTCATATAATATTCAACAACTTTTATTTAAAATATATACAATTTAAATAATAAAAATATAGCATACACACAATATCTACAACGTATTCACATAACAAAATTATGTGTTTTTTATGTTTATAATATGAAAATTTTATTTAAAAATAAATTTAATAATTTTTATTAATATATTTTTGTATATTTTAATTTTTTATTTTTTTGTGAGTGTTATTTAGTTTTTATAATTAAAATTAAAATTTTATCTTTTATAAAAAATTATGATGTTTATATGATGAAAAATAATTTAAAATATTAATTTTTATTATTTTATTAGAATATTTTTATTTAGCAGTGAAGTTTGAAAAAAAATAAAAATTGAAATAAAATATTAATTATAATAAGGGATTATATATTTTTGAAAAAAAAATTATTTTAGTGAAAATGAGGTATTTTTAAAATTTTACTCTAACTTTTTATAAAAATATAAATATTTTTAGTTTTTATAGTATCTTTGAAATAAAAGTTTTTTTTTCTTTTTAGTTATGTAAATATCCCAAATTAAATTTCAATTTTGGTCTTTCGACAAAAATATAAAAATAATTTTAAATTTATTATATTTATAAATTATTTATCAAAATATAAAAATTTATAAAATATTTATCAAAATATCATATTTTCACTAATTCATAATAAGTTTATAATGAGTTTATTATAATTTAATAAACTTTATATAATTTATAATGAGTTTATAATAAAATAATTAAAATATTTCTAATAAAAAATTAAAAATTTTTAAAAATATAGTGGTGATATTTTTTTAATTTCAAACCTTCAGCTTAGTAGGAAAGCCCACCTTGGTGGACTCTCCTAGGCTTCTTGATAAATTAATTAATATTTATCTTGCTTGATAGCGTGTTTATAAATTCCAAAAGCTTATTTTTTTAAAATTAGTTAAATAATTATTTTGATTTGTTGTAGAGTTAAGTTCAATGTCATATTTTTTTATTTCTTTGATTTACAAAATAAGTGGTATTGAGATTTTATTTTAGCGCTGAGGGCTCTCATTTTTGGACTTATAATATTTTTTTACATAAGATAGAAATACATGAACACGTGGGAATTGGAAGAAGTAATAGGAAATAAGTTTAGTTAACATTACTTATTTTGGAATATAATAATTTGAAATTGCAGTGTAAACCTATTATTTATATGATGTCAGAATATATAGCTATATCATAATAAATAGATAACAAAAATTAAAGTTAGTATATATCAAAAAATTATAAAAGGTAATGGTATCTTAATTGTATTTTTTGTTATCTTAATTCAGTACACATCGAATTAATTATTGTTTTTTCAGTTTGTCTAATTAGATCCAAATTTGATTTTGGTATAAAAATAAGATAATATTTTTTTTAGTTTTTAGTTAAAAATACTTAATTTTTCTTTTTAAAAAATATTTATATATTTTTATAATATAAGAATTATATTCTAAATAAAAAAATTATTCATGCATTTCAAAGTGATTAACACGAAAGGTTATATATTTTATTGATAGTGTAGAATTTTTTTGTTATTTAAAATAAAAATATATTTTACTATTAAAATATGTAGAGTAATTTTTTCAGGGAAATTGGTTAAGAATTCAAAAATTAATATTTCACTACAATTTCTATTAAAAAATGAAAAACCACAATATATTAAATTTTAAAACCACATGATATATGCAAGAATATTTTGGCCTTTTTTATCATTTACTTACGACAGAAAAATTTTAGTTATTTTAAACTAAATGACTATCTCGTTAATAAGAAAAATGTGAGGATCATAAATATATATATATATATATTATAAAAAAAATGAGGAATTAACAGTTAAAATTTGTATAGATGGATAATTTTTATATAAACATAGATATATATTCACCCGGCCAATAAAAATTACTTAAAAATAATTAAAAAAAAATATAACTAATATTGTTAATTGAGTACATATGCATTTAGTCCAAATAAATCTTTCTCCGTATAAATATAAAATAAAAAGGAAAGTTATTTTATAATTGGGAAGTTATATTCTTAATAAAAGGATATGTCTTTTCATTTAGTAACTATCTATAACTAGGGACGGAACTAAGAGGGTGGGGGAGGGCTGGAGGGTCCGGTGACCCTCCTTGCCGTCGTTCCGCCTCTGTGAGGCTATGTCTCTTTCCTTCCTTGAAGCTCCGGTGGCGTTTGCAGTTGCAAAGAGAAGATAACAAACACGAAGAAAATGAAAGAAAGTGACAGAGAAAATGGGTCTGGACTTGAAGAAAAAATGTGTGGGCGGAATTTAACCTTCTTAAAGAGTCCATGTCCAATAGAGAGCCTCTCAATTTTTTTGTGGTTCCTACAAACATCCACTAACTCTGGGCTGCCTAACAAAAAAAAAAAGCTTTTGTGCTGAGAAAAATAAATTTTGTTCAAAATATTCATTAATGAATAATGATATTGAAAATTGATTTTTCAAATAAAATTTATATTTTATTATTATAAAAAGCTACAAAATAATTAAATAATTCTCTAAAATTCTTTCTTAATTTATTTAAAATATTATTCTCATAAAAAAAGTTTCAATCTTATTATAAAATAAAAGATCACTAATGGTTAAAAATAATAATTAAATGAAATTTTAAAATAATAATTAAATCTTATTATAAAACTTACCCTAGAAACTTTTTGCAACTATTGATAATAGATACATTTTGCATCATTTTTAAACCATGCAAATCCATAGGATTTAATTGTTTTATTTTATTAAATTAAGAGCATATAAGTAGTTTACAATTGTATATTGATATATTTATTTTTCTGACAATTATATTTTTTTATTGAAAAACGGCCCCCTACCCTCCTCAAATCTTCAATTTTTTAGTTCTGTCACTTGTCACTGCTTATAACTACTCTTATCATGCTCTAAAAGTTGTCTTTCTTTATAAATAAAAAATATTGATAAATAATCAATTCATTTTTCTTGCTTTTCAAGTTAAATTTCTCCACTATTTGCTCGGTGTTGAAATTCTTAAGAGTTGTCTTATCCACTAGAATTTTTTGTATCATAAGAATCTAAAGAAGGTGATGGAGCAAATATCACTTTTAAAAAAACATTATTCAATGTGATTTAAGTTTATAATGTCATGTTTCTCTTTAATATATTTTCTAACACGAACTTGTTAATTAAACAAATTATGAAGGAGAAAAAACAATATATTCTTGATATTTTTAGTACGTATAGAAAGAAAAAGTTTAAAAGAGTAAGTTTGACCAAAAATATAATTGTTTAACAACTTCAAAATTTTGAGGTATAATAGCCTATTTTTAAAGATAATATATATATATATATTGGCAAAGGGAAAGAACGAAATTAGATTGACCGATAGAAGGGACCCAGCGATAGCCGCATGGACGGCTGGAATCACCTGACTATAAGCAATCTAATTCGCCAATATATATTATTAATAAAATCGAATGTAAGGACCCATACAATCTGAAAGAAAAACGCCTTTAAGGAAATTAGGCAAAGTTTCAAAAGAATGAAATAAACAATTAGCATTATTAATGCGACTATAATAAGCAAGAAAATGTGTCGCTTGATTCCCTTCTCTGTAGATATGGCTAATTGTGATGTTATTTGAAATAAGAAGCTGCTTTGTGTATCCTGCCAAAGAAAGAGGATGCAGCACTTGCGTGGAATTGAGTAAGTTAACTAAGATCTTGGAATCGGTCTCAACAAGAAAATGATCATAACCAGCTGCAATGCACCACCGGATGCTAATCTGAATAGCTTGAAGCTCAACTTGAAACGCAGAGTTACCATTTAAGAGAAAAGAAAGCCCATGGACAAACTGCCCTGAACTTGATCTCAAAATGGCACCTCCTGAAGACCGAATGGGAGTGTATGATGCATCAACATTCAGTTTAAAGATACCCGAGGGAGGCTTTAACCAGCGGACAATAGTGGGCTTAAGATTAAGCGAGCCAAAATTGATGGGGAGAAAATCTTTAAACTGTGGAACTGGTTTTGCAAATTTAGCCTTTGAATTGCCAATGCCCCAACTCAGAATGGCAGAAGTGATGGCATTATATAATTGGGGAAAATAAAAGCTCTCCTCACCCCAAGTACAACGGCAGTAAGTGCACCAGATGGAGTATATAATGATAAGAACAACAACCCGTTTAACTCTACCAATGGCGGACTTAGCATTTGAAGAAAGCCACCAGTGTATCAGTTCAAGTTGCAAAGATCTTTTCATAGAAATATTATCAATAAGAAAAGACCCGAAATCTTCCCATATTTTGTGAATAGATGGACAAGAATAAAAAATGTGATTAGCAGAAGCATCTCCTTGATAACAGAAGGGACAAAATGATGCTAAATTAATACCTTGTCGTTGAAGTCCACAAGGAAGAGGGAGATTATTATTGAGAACCCGCCAAGCAAGAACAAAATATTTAAAAGGGATGGCATGATCCCAAAGCATTTGAGAGACTAAAGATGTGGCTCTGTGCTCCCTAACAATTTCATAAGCAGAGGCAAGGGAGAAAGTACCTGACATATTGTGGTTCCAAGCAACCGGGTCAGCATCAAGCATGAAAAGATCAGAGTGAGTCTGCAGAGTTATACATATCCGTTTCCATGAAGAGGAGTCCGACTGCATATACCTCCATTCACCCGCCCGATGATACTTCGAGTGCATATAATGAGCCCAAAGAGAATCGTTGCTCAAATAAATCCAAACCAGCTTGAGAGAATAGGATGTTTGAAGAGAAGAAAGAGACCTTAATCCCAAACCATTCTCTGTAGTAGGACGACAAAGGTCGGAATACTTAGTCCAGTGATGTTTCCGAATGGAAATGTCTGAGCTCCAAAGGAAAGATGCAAAGCACTTTTCCAAAGTAGTGATGATAGCCTTGGGAAGGGACATTGATCCCATAATGTGTATGGGCAATGCATTAAGAACATGCTTAATAAGCAGAAGTCTCCCACCTGCCGATAAGAATTTCTTAGACCAACCTTGTAACTTTGAATCAACTTTATGAAGTAAATCTTGACAGTAAGCTAATCTGTTGATTCCTTGATAGATTGGCGCGCCAAGATAAGTAAACGGTAAAGACTTTTGATGAATGGAAAGCAAATCAGCATACTTTCTAGCTCGAACCCTTGAACAATGCTTAGAACAAAAGAAAGAACACTTATCAAAGTTAATAAGATGACCTGAAGTTGATTGATAACAGTCTAAGAACTTCTTGAATGTTTTAATGCTTCGAAGATCTCCATTGATGAATACAAGCAAATCGTCTGCAAAACCCAAATGGGATATGACACTGCAATGCCTATTGAGCTTATAAGGAAGAATCTTGCGATCCATGATGAGAGTATTGAGACCCCTGGAGAAACATTCAGCTGCTAGAATAAAGAGAAGAGGGGAGAGTGGATCCCCCTATTTGACTCCACGTTGCGGCTTAAAGAAGCCATAACTAACACCATTCACAATAACCGAGAGATAAGTGCAGTTAAGATTTTGCATTATCAATTGAACAAATTGGTGAGAGAAACCAAATTGAAGGAGAACCCTACGAAGGCATTCCCAGTTAACCCGATCAAAGGCCTTAGCCATATCCAATTTAATAGCTAAATTATGTCCTCTGGTTTTCCTATCCAACTCATGAATCATCTCATTAGCAAGGAGGATTTGCTCATGAATAGAACGACCTTTAAGGAAACCCGCCTGTTCCTTAGATATAATTCTGCTCAAGAGAGGCATCATTCTATTAGCAATTATTCTTGTACATACCTTGCTTACAAATGAAGCCAAACAAATAGGACGAAATTGAGTGAAGCGGATAGCATTCTGAACTTTAGGAATAAGAATGATGTTGGCGCTACCAAAAGCTTTGGGCATAGGAAGACCAAGAAAGAATTCCTGAATAGCACTACACATATCTGGCTTAATAAAATCCCAACAAATTTGAAAAAAATTTTCGTCAAAGCCATCGGGACCCGGAGAGCTGTCGGGGTCGAGTTGCCACACTGCGGATTTTATTTCTTCTTCCCCAGGAATGTTAACCAGCCCATTATTGTCTACATCAGTAATCAAAGTAGGAAGAAAATTAATTAAATCTGAATCCATGACAATTAATTCGGCTTTGAATAAGTCAGAGAAAAATTCTACAGCAGCTCCTCCAATGGAAGCTTGATCTTCTAATTTTTGATCCAACGAATTTTTAATAAAAGAAATGCGCTGAATTATTTTCAACATTTTGACATGATTGTGAAAAAACTTAGAATTTGACTCCCCCTCCACAAGCCACTTGATATGAGACTTTTGTTTCCAATATGTTTCTTCTTGCTTCAAACGGAGAAGAAGAGCAGCTTGCTTAGAATGCCAAATAGATCTATTACAAGAAGAAGGATCCGAAATATAAGCTTGCTCGGCTAAGTCCACTTCATTCTCAGCTTCAACAACTGCTTGGAAAATGTTGCCAAATATGTTTTTGTTCCACTCACGAATAACACCTCTTAGAGATTTGAGCTTTTGAAACAATCCACTCATGCCACCATGTGAAAAAGTCGAGCACCAATGGATCCGAACCATGGGCAGAAAAGATTCATGGGACAGCCACATGTGTTGAAATTTGAAGGCTCTCGGACCCGAAGAGATCACTTTAGAACATTGCAGAAACAAAGGTGCATGGTCTGAAGTTGTTTTATTGAGGTGGGAACAATTGATTTTCTCAAATAAATCAAAGAAAGCAGCATTTTCCATGAGCCGATCCAGACGCTTCCAAACCCGACCGTTACTTCTGACCCCATACCAAGTAAAACTATTCCCCGTAAAAGGTACATCAATAATACCAGAATCATCACAACAAGCAGCAAAATCAAGAATACTGTTTATGTCAGGAGTACCAGAACCAATATACTCCGAAATAGATTTAGTAACATTGAAATCTCCTCCTATCAACCATGGTAAATCAGACTGCAGAGCAAACGAAGATAAGAGGTCCCAAAGAGAAGATCTGGCTCTCCGAGAATGATGACCATAAATAGCAGAAAATCTGAATTCCAAAGAGAAAGGAAAATAAGTAATAAAACAAGAAAGCATTTGTTGAGCATCCACAATATTAGTAACATCAAAGAGGGAATCCTTCCAAAGAAGCCATATCTTGTTATCTTGAGAACAGAACGAATTAGAGAAACCAAGCTGATTGACAAGAAAAGCATTGTTAGTAAAATCTGACATCGGTTCAATAATAGCCAATAAACCAATTTGATGCATGGAGCAAAGTTTTTGAAGTCTTTTAAAAGAAGAGGCCAGGCCCCTAATGTTCCAACACATGCAATTCATTAAAGAGAGGATTGAGTATTCTGAATTAATGATTTGAAAGCCGTATCTTCCAGCTTTTTGGATTTCTTACGGATTCTTGTGCCTTTTCTTAAAACAGGGATGAAATCACCATTATTATTAACTACAGAGTCAATAGCCGAATCATCTTTAGAAGAAATAACAATTCCAGTAGAAAATTGGGCAGTAGGATCTATACCAGGCAGGTCACGGGCAGAGAAATTTGGTGAAGAGTCATGCTCGGAATCAGAAATATCTGAAGAGTTTTTAGCATCTGTTGCATTAGTAGGGGCCAAAGGCATAGCATTAAGCAAAACAATATCATCGGAAAAAGTGACTGTGACTTGATTTTTACCCTTGTTAACAATCAGCTCATTCTCTAAAGGAGCAGCAACTTCAAGTCCAGAATGGACTGGCCGCTGAATATCGAGAGATACATTCTCACAAACATGATTTTCAATTGAAGAAACAGGAATCGCACAATCTGCATTCTCCATTTGCGTAGGAATCACTGGAATATTTGATGAGGAAGGGTTATCAACTGAAGAAATCTTATTGTCTACAGAAGGTAACACTTTTGGAACCCAAACTTTGGTAACCGATGGTTTGGAAGGCTGGTCATTAGAGTCCAAAATAGTAGCTTTGTCCGTAGCACCACAGGATGAAACATCATGTCCTAGACGATGACAAGCAACACAAAAATTTGGAAGATTTTCATAACTTACACTTTGGAAAAACCCTTCATCCCCATTATTGATCCAAATTCTATCTGGGATCTCTTTGGACAAATCAAGTTCAACACAGACCCTCGCTGCTGAAGGCAGAGTCAAAGTGGAAGTTGCGGCATCAACTTTAAGAGGATTCCCAATGAGATTGGCTATAGGAAAGAGAGCTGCCTTGGTAAACAAGTGAATGGGTAAGCCTTCAAAAGTTATCCAAGCAGGAACTATAGCACTATCCACATTAGATCGAAAATTGGGATTCCATTTAGAAACCCGCATAGAGAAACCATTGAAGAACCACATTTGACGAAGCCAACATCGTAAAAAATCCTCTTCCAATTCAAAATTAATCAATACATTATTCGAATCCAAAAGCCCCAGGGAAAAAGGTCCTTTAAAACCAATGAGATCAAAAGATCTATGTAAAGACTTCATATTAGGACGTCCGGAGGAGAAAAAACCAACAAGAGCAAATTTAAAAGGGGAAGAAAGAGAGGAAATCTCTTCTGCAGTGAAAGATATAGATGGGACTCCTTTGAATCAGGAGCCGAAGAGATGAGACCAGAGCGAAGAGCCTCTGCAAACGACCGGCCAGCCGACCCAGGCTGGGCCGCCGCCGTGACAGTCTTCGTAGCCGTGATGAAGAAGAAAACCCTTACAGAGACAAAACCCTCAACAGCGAGTCAAATATCTAAAGGACCCTGATCTGGAAAGATCTGATCTGGTAAGATCTGATTGGGACAATGTCAAGATTGATGTAATGTACAGAGGATTAAAATCCAAGTTCTCCATTTACCCTCATTTGAACTCTATTCTGCTCTCAACTGCCGGATCTGTTCTTGTCGAAGCTTCCCCGACGATCTCTTTTGGTCTGGCGCGCTTATTCTCCCTTAATCACTCTCTGTTCCAAGATAATATATATATATATATATAATTATAATTATAAACAATTGAAAAGTTCATAATATTTTAAACCAATATTATAATAGTCTTCATGTTTAACATAATTAATATTTTAGACTTTGCAGTCTTAAAATTATATATTATTTTGATTTGTGAAATTTATTAATAACTAACACTTTAATCCCTATTTCTCAAATTCATGAAATTTATTAACATATATTTTAATTCTTAAATTAGTTTACTGTATTTCTCAAATTTTAGTACTAATCATAACCAAATAAAAGAGCTTGAAATTGAGCTGGCCAATCGGTGCAATTAATAAGAAGAATTGTATGATAAAATAAGAAGAATTGTGTTTGTTATTTCTACTATATGTGATAAAATCCAATAGAAGATAATTATACACAACATTTTATTTTAACAAATTCTACACATGTTGTAACAATTTACAGGAGCTAAAAAAAGTCATTTAAATATATACATAAATTCCTTGTTGAAAAAACTTGCAAACTGCATCAACATATCAACCAACTTTTGACTATCAATTTCAACAAGTCTCTATTCATTAGTCAATTCCTAATTATTATTTATTATAATAGTGTCATGATATTATTCAAGTCCTTCTATTAAGTAATTCATATTAATTATAAATTCATGAATATTTCAGTATTCATGAAAAATTAATATTAAGAGAGAGCATCTAATTAAACTCAAATTTATATGAAAATTAAGTATTTCTGTTAGTGGTCAAATATTGCATAGTTACTATTTATTTGTGAAAATACTACAACCAATAAATTAAAAATACATAAGAATGAGATTCTCTTATCCTTTCGTAATCTTACTTAATAAATATAATCTTATCTCTTTGCAGAGAAACAAAATATGATATTATTTATGCATATTCCTTTTATTTATTTAATATTATTTTTTTCATATATTGTATATCATTGTTTATGCCATTAATGGGATTTGTCTAATTTTTGTTTGATATGGATGTGACAAATTGTAGGCCTCCTCTTTCTCTTCTTTTTCTTTTTTCTATTTTTCACACATTTTTTGCTTAACTTTTTAATTAATTAAAACTCTATTTCACTTTAAGTTTATAACTATACAATTTCAACAATATTGCTAACTTAAATTTCACTAATTCCATAATTTCGGCTAATATATAAATTTATGTTTTCAATTTTTCTTTAAGAAAAATTATTAATTGTGATAAAAGTAATATATGGCAATAGTCAAAACACTAGGATTTGGAAAATACTGAAATTAAGATTCTGAACATTATTACTGAAAATTTTGATCTTAAAAAAAATCTGATATCAAAGTAAGAATTAAGAAGATCATTTTCTTTCTTGTGCTCTTATCAACACATTCAATAAAAATGTGCATGGACAACCCAAGCAAAGGGAACAAGAATAAGAGAAAAGAGGACGAGATTATAAAAACTATTTTGATTGGAATTCAAAATTAATCATATTTTGATAATTTTACATACGTTTTTAATATCACTAAATTAAACAAAAAGTATTCAATATTTTAATATATAAAAAAAGTAAAGGTGCAATTTTAAATGAACCAAATTGGAAATAATTATGATTAAGATTGATAAACCATGAAGGACTAATTAGGAATTGGTTATGACAGGGACTTATGACTTAGAGACATTGAAATAATTCATAATTGCACCTTTTACCAATAATCTTTGTCAGTTTGGAGACTGCAACAAACCCATCTAAACTTGAAATTGGTTCATAATAGCTTTGTTTTGAGTTTCTTTTTATGAAAGTTTCTTAGAAAGTTTGTTCAGTAACTAATATTTTAAGTTATCACATAGTCACAGTTGAGATTGATCTGGCAATTGGACTTTTGATGAAGAAATCATAATTGAAATATAATATAATATCAATGATTGCCTAACTATTAAATCTTATTATGCAAAATGTGTTTTCTTTTGAATTAATGACAAGAAAAAAAAACATGGAAAAGATATTAGTGATTGTGCAATTTTCCCTCTACTTCTCTAATTGTTTTACAAAAAAAAAAGGTATTTGTACTTCTAATTTTTCATATTTTATCAATTAAATTCTTGAAATTTTATTTCTTTACACGTACTATGCCTTTGAATTTTGATTTCGAAAATTTTTAATAAAAAGAATAAAATTAATGTAGATAATAGATTCATATGAGTTTAAAATATTTAAAAATTATAATAATAGAAAAAGAAAAAAAAACTTACTTTTCTATCCTCAAAATTTTTATTAAATAATAATAATTGATTCTAAAAAAGCAATAAAAATTCTTAGTAATTTTTACACTAATTAACAAAATTTTCTTGAATTTTATTTTATCTTAAAATCTTCAACATTGAAAAGTAAAAAATTGAAAAATTATTTTTTTAGAGAAAATTTTATTATAATTTTATTTTGATTTAAATGGAATTAAAGTATTATACTGATATGAGTTTTTTTTTATTTTTAGAATATATAATTTTTTATCATTAAAAAAATCCTATGAGTTACTATATATAGTAATAATAATAATAATAATAATAATAATAATAATAATAATAATAATAATAATCGCATCCTTTCTAATAATAATAATAATAATAATAATAATAATTAGATAATAATGAATTAATGCATGGAGTCATAAATCACGGTCCATTAAGATCCTACAGATAAAGTTGCAGGGTTGGAACTATACATAAAAATAATAATAATAATAATAATAATAATAATAATAATAATAATAATAATAATAATAAATTAATGCATGGAGTCATAAATCATGGTCCAATAATAATAATAAATTAACACATGGAGTCATAAATCATGGTCCATTAAGATCCTACAGGTAAAAAGTTTCAGGGTTGGAACTATACATAATGGACCGTCTCCCCCTTTAAAATCCATTATATTTTGGTTAGACAGCTAAAATTATGTTACATTTTCCCTAAAAATTATTTATGTGTTTTCTGAAAAAAAAAAACATATAGGGACACTAACATAAATTGTCACACTAAGTCTCTAAAGCTAAGTCTCTAAAGCTAAGGTGAACTTGATTTACTATAAATCTCAAATCATAACTTATTTATATATTATTCCTCACAAATATATAATCATTTATAATATTTATTTCATCATCTACATCATTAAAGATAATTCATAAAAATTTAAACAATTTCTAAACTAAAATCAAATTGGATATACTAATCTGTTAACCCAACCTCTTCTATATATAAAATAATTTCAATTTTAAGAGTATATTCTGCTAGAATCTATCAAGTTGATATTCAATAGTATCTGAAAATATTAATAATAAATTAGTGAATTCAACAATTCAGTGAATAAGTAAATATGTAACAAGGAAAAACAAATAAGATTTAATGATACTTAATATATATTTGATCAATAATCAGCTGGATAATTAATTCTCAAAATCTTAAACATAACTTTCAAACATTTCTTATTTCTCAAAAAATTAAAAATAATTCAATTTTTGCATCTTTTATATACACCCAAATATAATTTTTACTGATCCAACTTCAATCTAAGGGAGCATAATAACTTATCTCGCAAGCCCAAAGATATATAACTTCAATAAATATGTGCAAAGTAATTATCTCTGCCAAGAATAATTTATAGTATTATTAAATTTATATAAACGCTCATCATTAATGTGTGATCTCGTAAAATTATAAAAAGAGTGTATATGAATTATTTATCCAACATAATATAATCAATCAGTCACATATATGAAAATTCAAGCTACCATTATCTGTTCTCAATTATAAGAAAATAATATCATTTAAAAAAATAAAACTTCATTCTGAGTTTAGTAAATTCTGCTTTAAAAATTATATATAGATTATTAAGCCACACGAATGAGATAAGTTTTATTCTTTTATAATTCTGTTTGTATAGCTAAGTTTTAGTTGTTGTGTTATTATCTTCTTTTGCCTATATTTATCATATTGTAACTGTATCATCTATTTAAAGAGATATACAATAGTAATAGAAATATATTCAAAACCCAATCATTCTCTGAAATCTTATATGGTATCAGAGCCGTAAAAACTAAGATTTTTATTTCTTTCGGTTCCTTTCCATTCTGTGGGTCGTTATGACTTCATCTTCAAATAACTCTAATGTTATTCATTCATCTTGTCGAACGTTGATCTCGTTCAATTCTTCCCAGTTCCCTTTGAAATTAACTTAACAAAATTTTCCTTCCTGGAGAGCCCAGGTTGTTCCAATTCTAAGAGGATATGGCTTACTCGGGTATGTAGATCGGAAAATTGTTCCTCCGTCTCCAGTAATACAAAAAGATGGAAAGGAGGTACCGAATACAGATTTTGAATTTTGGGAATGTCAAGATCAATTGATTTTGGCTGCTCTTATTGGTGCAACCAGTTTTTCAGCTATGCATGTTGTTAATTCTGCCAAAACATCTGCCGAAGCATGGGATCGCATACAGAGTTCTTTTGCGAATAGATCTACGACTCGACTTATTTCTCTTCGTGAGAAATTATCACATCTTAAGAGGGAAAACCGGCCTGTTTCTGAGTATTTGCAGATGGTTAAGGCCATCTCAGATGATTTGTCTCTTTGTGGAAGTCCGGTTTCTCCTATTGATTTAATTATCTATGTTCTGAATGGAATTGGGTCAGAATTTAAGGAGATTACTGCTGCTGTGCGTGCTCGAGATTCTATAATCTCGTTTGAAGATTTAGAAGATAAGCTCCTAGCTCATGAGCTATATCTTAAATGTACAGATTCAGTTTATGAAGTGGTGTCGGCTGTAGCAAATTCAGTTCGAAAAGGATATAACTTTCATAAGACCGAGGCTGTTACTGATAAATCTCAAGTCTCTTCTAAGTCTCATAGTCGCTCTGGGCAGACGAGAAATTATGGGCAATCTAGAATTCTTTGCCAAATTTGTGAAAAACCTGGTCACTCAGCAAGGCAGTGTTTTCAGGCAAAGAAAATTTTCAAGAATAATTTTCCTCAGCCACGAGCAAATTTAGTTCAATCTTCTGCTTCGCTGGATAATGGATGGGTTCTTGATACTGGAGCGACTCATCATGTTACCAACGATTTACATAATCTTTCCCTTCATGCACCGTATGATGGCTTGGACGAGCTTCACTTAACTGATGGTTCAGGTTTGCGTATTACACATGTTGGTTCAAAGTGTCTTTTGTTTCCATCAAAAACTTGCTTCTCATTTTTCTCTCAAGGAGCCACAGCCTATACATTTGTTTTTGGGGATTGATATTCATCATTGTAAAGAAGGTCTTTTTCTTTCACAACACCACTATATTACCAGGTTGTTAATGGCAGCAAAAATGGAAGGTTCAAAGCCAGTTCAAACTCCCGTTGCTGTATCATCAAATTTGGTTAAAAATGATAATGACAAACTTGTTGTTGATGCTACTGGATTCAGGAAATTAGTAGGAGCACTACAATATCTGACTTGGACTCGTCTAGACATATGTTATTCTGTAAATAAACTGTCGCAATTTATGCAGAAGCCTACTGCACAGCATTGGGATGTACTAAAGGCTTGTTGCGATATTTGAAGTATACATTCGATCATGGGATTTTAATATCCAATAAAACTTCATTGAAATTTCATGGATTTTCAGACACGGATTGGGCTGGAGATCCGACTGATCGAACATCAACGACAGGATTTGTTTTATATTTGGGTTTTGTTCCTATATCTTGGTCTTCTAGGAAGCAGAAATCTGTTGTTCGTTCATCAACAGAGGCCGAGTATAGGGCAGTGGCAGCGGCTACGTCTGAAATTATTTGGGTCCATTCTTTATTAACTGAAATAGGGTGCTTTGATGAATCAATTAAATGTCCGGTCTTATATTGTGATAATGTTTCGGCAACCTATGCTTGTCAAAATCCAGTGTATCATTCCAAGATGAAGCATATAGAGATTGACATCCATTTTGTTAGAGATTTGGTTCAGAAAGGAAAGATTCGAGTTGCTCATGTCTCTTCAAAAGATCAATTGGCGGATTTGTTAACGAAGGCACTGTCAAAGACAGTATTTGCTACGAAACGATACAAGATTGGTATTCGTTGTGGGAACACAATCTTGCGGGGGAGTATTAAGCCACACGAATGAGATAAGTTTTATTCTTTTATAATTCTGTTTGTATAGCTAAGTTTTAGTTGTTGTGTTATTATCTTCTTCTGCCTATACTTATCATATTATAACTGTATCATCTATTTAAAGAGATATACAGCAGTAATAGAAATATATTCAAAACCCAATCATTCTCTGAAATCTTATATAGATAATGCTTTAGAAAATATAATGTTATACATTTACCCACTCACCTTGGCCAAAAGCTAAATTTGTATAATCAACTGGACTACCTCTATAATTTTATTTCAGCTATTGTATCCATTGCTAAACTGATATAAGAATAATTATTAACTAAAAATTATCTTAAAATAATTAACTATTATGATATGCATGATATGAGATGTATATAAAAACGAATCCTAAATTCTAACTAAATTTTGACAATATTTATCTAATTGCCCTATATAGCATTTTTTTAACTTATCATAATTTAGCAAAAATGCTAAGTAATTAAAATATTTTAATCTATAATTAATTTAATTCATTTATTTTTATAATTTAATTATAATATTAATGTTACTAATAAATATATTTTATTAAACTTCTAATAATGTTTATTTAGTTTACTTATAAGTTATCAATTTAATATCTAAATTATATACTAAATTAATATTGAATAACTCTAAGAGAATAATTTTATAATGATCACTTAATTATAATTAATAATTTATTTATATTTTAAGAATTTTCATAGTTCATGCTTAAATAATAGTAACCTAATTATTATAACTATAACAACACAAATCTTAATTAACAACTGGATTTAGAATTTTTTATATAAAAATTTATATTTTATTTACCATCTAATTTAATTATTTAATAATTAATTAACTCAATTTAATTTATAAATATTTTTAATTAACTTAATTTATTTTACAAATAAACTCTTATAAATAATAATTTAACATTTGTATTTAATATATCTTAATTTAACAAATTATTTATTTATTATATTTTAATTAATTTATTTATCTCATAATATTTTTATTTATAACTTTATATCTAAAGTACCATCAATTTATTTTATAATAAAATTTTTAATTCAAGATTTGATCTTAATTTAACTATAGATATATTTACTCTAAAGCTAATATATATATATTATTTTTATTTTAACTAATTAATTATTAAACAGCTATATATATTTATATATTAATAAAAATTCTTAAAGAAAATATTTATTAACTAACAATAATATAAGAATTCATAGTTTTATCAACTCAATATATATATATATATATATTATTTTATTCTACAATCTACTAATAATCTTTAGCATTTTAAATACTTAATTTATTTTAATTATACTTAATATTTTATTTTAATTCATATGATAACTGTCTATACCAATTAATTATCTTTTATCTTAATTTTTTTAATAACAATAATTAATTAATCGATATATTTTTCAATTACCTTTATTTCAATTTATTATTATTAATAATAATCTTAATTACTATATAAAGTTTGATAATAATATTAATAATAATTATAATTTAAATAAATAATATTTTAATTTATAAAATTATTACTTAATAATAATAATATAGAAATTTATAAATTATTTAACTAATTTCATACATATTCACACACACACACATATATATAGACACCATTAATTTATTCTTCAATCTCCACAAATCTGTCGAATTTTCTAACTTTCTTAGTAGTCTCAATTTTTTTAACTTTTTATATATCTCTAAATCTTCACTTAAAATTTTAATTATGTACACTAGACATATATATGGACTTATATATAAAATTTCAGATTTTTCTACATTCATTTGCTATATTTAAAAATTAGGTTTTTCAAACCTACAAATTTTGTTTCTTTAACACTTCTTCTGTCAATACCCATTTTCTAAATTTTTCTAGGTAGAAAACTTTTTAATTATGTATACTAGACATATATATGGACTTATATATAAAATTTCAGATTTTTCTACATTCATTTGCTATATTTAAAAATTAGGTTTTTCAAACCTACAAATTCTGTTTCTTTAACACTTCTTCTGTCAATACCCATTTTCTAAATTTTTCTAGGTACAAAACTTTACAAAAATTCATAAAATTTTTACAAAGTAACATAGACATGTATATAATATCTTATATTAAATATCAAAATTTTATGCTTTCATTTACTATATTTTTAAATTATGTTTATTCAGTCATACTGATTCTGTTCTTTCATTTAATACTCTGGTAGTGTCAATATTTAATTTTATTTTCATAACTAAATCTTTATTAAAATTTAAGAAATTATGACCATATCTCCCATACATATATATATGATCTTTACAGTAAAATTTCAGATTTTTATGGATTGGTTTATTATGGTTTTTAAATAGGTTTCTCATTTTTTTACAGATTCTGAATTATTAGATCTATTCTGATAGTCTGTATTCTTATATTTTTAATAAATAGTAAATCATTCTTAAAAATAATGAAATTTTATACATTAACTCTTAACACATTGGTAAACTCTTAATTAAAATTTCATATTCATTGAGCTTCACTAGATTAGTCTAAAAATTAGTTCAACTCACTTTACATAATAGAAACAGAAAATTTCGGCATGCATCATCAATCAACTCTTTACTACTTTACCTTCTTTATCAATTAAGTTATCCCTTAAATCTAGTTAAATATAAATCATAACTTATAAGTTAATTTAAGTTTTATCTTTGTAAAGCTTTTAAATTAAGAATCTTTAGAACACTCATCTCTTTAGAGTTCTTTTGATTAACTATTATCTTCCCAAAGAAAAACTTCACCTTAACCCAAAATTTTCTCAATTTTTGCTCCAAGAATAGCCCTCTCTTCCTCTCTTTTCCCTTTCTCTATCCCCCTCTCACGTTTTCTCATTTTTTGTGTTTCTTTCCTTTAATATTATCATAATAGCCATTAAGAATTATAACTATTAACAATTAATCATCATCCAATTTTGATGATTGATAATACATTTTAACTAATTTTTTCCACTTCAAAAATATTTTATTTTATTTTAATTTTTTTACCTAATTATTTACATTAACAATTATAATTAAATCTTTGGTGACTTTTACTATTTTATCCACTAATAATAATTAAATTCTTTTAAATTATTTTAACATCAACTTAATTATTATTACTACTATTATTTTATGTGTTTGTTTATTTTTTTTTATTTTTTTACTCTAATTTTTATCATGATTAATGTTATATAATTATTTGTTTGTTTCTTATTAATTGTTGCACCAATTTATTAAAAATTCTAACCTTCTAACTATTATTTTTAATTATTTTTCATTTTTTATTTTAAAATATACTGGGTATTACATAAATACTAAAAAAATAACTTTTATCTTAAAAATACTATAAAAATTAAAAATATTTATAATTTTATAAAAAATTAGTGTACAATTTCAAAAATACTCCATTCCTCACTAAAATAAATTTTTTAATTTTGAAAAATGCATCTTCTCTCGCTACAATTAATATTTTACTTTAATTTTCTTTTTTTTTTCAAACTTCATTATTAAAAAAAGTATTCTAATAAAATAAGAAAAAGTAATATTTTAAATTTTTTCATCTGCAACAAATCTATATAACAAAATTGTGTGTATTTATTTTATTTTTTCATATATATGTTATGTATTTTATGTAAAAATTATTAAATATTGTATGGATGTTGTAAGAATAAAAAATTAAAAAAATAAAATTAAAAAAATATTAAAAATATTATGTAGATGTATTATAGATATATTATAGATGTGTTGTAGATGTAATTTATATTGTTGATTATGTATTTTGTATATATGCTATATTTTTTTATGTGTATATTAAAAATTTGACATTAAAAAATTTTTTATTTTAAAAAATAAAAATATAAACAAATTGTAAAAAAATAAAATTACAAAAATTACAAAAAAACATAAAACAAACATTGTTGAATAAGAAGTTTGAAAAAAATTTCTATATACCGTATATGTGAAAACAAAATATATTTTTCAAGAAGAGGATGTAATTTCCTCAAAAAAAAAAACATAAAGGAAAAAGCTGTAAAAAAGTTATCAATATTTTCGCATATATATAAATATAATCCTAATATTTGTTTTGGCTCAATAAGACCAAAATCGTTGTAAAAACCAACATTCAAGCCCTTTACGGTTAGGAATTTTTACAAAACTACCCTAAATATTAAAATTGTTTTCAAATATACGGTGCATAAATTTTTTTTCAATTTTACAGTGATACGACTTTTGACTTTTGAAAAATTCGGAGATTGGGCCATACGAAGATAGCTGCGACATCTGCGTTTTATTCCATCCAAAGCAAAAATATTTAAAGAAAAAGAATTGCCAAGTGAATTAAATTAATTTAATTTTAATATTTAAAATTCTTACTCCCCTTCTTTTAAAGATTTATACAATTTTAATTAATTTATAAATACAATTTCTATTTAATGATGAAAATTTTCATTAAATAATAATTCTTTATTAATTTACATCATAAAATGTTATTAAGATTTATAATATTTCAAAAAGTTAATTTAACAATAGAACTTTTAAAATCAATTATGAACTAAGTGTATAATTTTAGTCTTTAAAAAAAAGATTATTATTGATAAATATTAATATATAACAATATATATTAGTTGATTTATAAAAAAATATCAATATATAACCGATAAATATTATTTTATGTTCATATGTATTATATACAATAATATATAATAATTATTTACAATAAAATATCAATATATAAATAAATATATATTATTATATGTTCATATATGTTATATATAACAATATATATTAGTAGATTTACAAAACAAATATCAATATACACTTGATTAATGTTGTTACATATTCATATATATTATATATAACAACATATATTAGTTAAATTACAATAAAAATATCAATACATGTTCATATATATTATAATAACATATATTAGTTGATTTGTAAGAAATAAATAAATATACAATATATGTATTACATATAACGACATATATCAGTTGATGTGTAATAAAATATCAATATATAAAATAATATATATTGTTATATATTTATATACATTATATATAATAAAATATATTAGTTGATTTGATAACTATTAATATATAACTGATATATGTCATTATATGTTCATTTATGTTATATATAGTAATATATATCGGTTGATTTACAATAAAATAGCATATATACAAATTAATATATGTTGTCATATATTTATATATGTTATATATAATAATATATATCATTTAATTTATAATAAAATATTAATATACAAACTAATATATATTCATGCATGATACATATAAAAATATATATTAGTTTATTTATAATAAAATATTAATATATTTTGATATATGTTCATATAATTTTAATATAAACTATAAAAATTATGTAATGTTATATGTTCATATATATTATATATAATAACATATATCAGTTGATTTGCAATAAAAAAAATTCTAATATACAAACTAATATATGTTGATATATATTACATATAATAATGTATATGAGTTGATTTGCAAAAAAAAATCAGTATATAACTTATATATATTATTTTATATTTATATATATTACATATAATAAAATATATCAATAGAGTTGAAAAAGAAATATTAGTATATAATTATTATATATTATTATAAATTCATATATGTGATATATAGTAATACATATCAGCTCAGTTTTGAAAAAATATCAGTATATAATTTTTATATGTTGTTATATATTTGTATATATTAAGTATAAAAATATATATCAATTGATTAGGAAAAAATATATTGATATATGTTATATATAATAACGTATATTAGTTGATTTGGTTAAATTTATATTAATTGTTATTTTTAATATAAATTTTAAAAAATTTAATTTAAAAAATCATGAAATTATGACAAATTACATAATATTAAATAATAATATATATGGATATTAAATAAAAAATTAATTTAAATTTTTAAAAATTTATTATATAAAAAATTTAAAACATAATAATAAAAATAATAATTTATTATTCAATATATATTAAAACAAAAAAAATTAACTAAAGATGCAGATATATTTAGTTAATTATTATCATTAACCAAATATTTTTATTAACCAAACAATCATTGACAATATTTTTATTGACCAAACAATCACATATCTATATAACAAAAGAAAAAAAAATGCAGCCCATATATGTGTAAAAAAATTATAGATATTTCATAAAAATGAAAAACACAAAGTATAGAAGTGTAAATAAAAAAAAGGCTAACACTGTAAAATTAAAAAGCATAAGTTAAAAAAATACCATAAATGATGTTAATTCCTCTTAAAGTCATCCCACTTTATTCTGTCACCCTAAATGTTAACAAGCATTAAAATATTAATTTTTTTATTCTTTTTGTTAATTTATTTTTTTCCCTTGAAATTAACATATTATAAAATTTATTTTTTTTCTTCACTGTACAGTTCCTCCATCTGCAGTACCCTAAAAATTCTTTTCCCTTAACAGAAAAATCTTCAATGGCCTTTACAAGCTCATAGTTTGTAATTAAACTCCTGTTTTCTTCGTGGAGGGAGTGATTTTACAGAGAATGAGCAAAGCACAACATACTTTTTGCTTAAAAGTCTTAGTTTCTGTTTTGAGTACATAAACCAAAGATTTGATAGCTCTATCGTTTGTAATCGAACTCTTGTTTTTTTTTTTTTCGTGGAGGGAGAGTGTTAATAGAGCTATCACTAGGTGTTCTTGTGTTCATGTAGCGCTGCATCGGAGAAGTGGAGTTAATGTCTGAATAGATATGATTCGCCAATTAATGCTCAGTTATTTGACCGGTTCTTTGCTAGAAGTTGAAGTTTAGCTGCCACCGTTCTTTTCTTGCAATTGATGACTATTGAAGACCATCCATGCAGATCTTGACCGTCTGTTGGAGATCTTCTGGTGAAATATCTCAATTATTTCCGTAAAAAATGAGTGAATGGGGTAATTTGATTTTCAAATTCTTTTTTCAACAATCAAATTATGCAAATGAAATTGAAAAATCATTACCTCATGGGTAAGATTGAGATGGGTGTTTTTCCTTTGAAATTGAATTGTATATTCTTTCTTTGAGCTTGTTGCCAGAAAATGCGATGGCAACGAGCAGAAGTTAAATTGCAGTAGCAGCAAAAAGCATGTTGTATTTTCTTTGTTGTGTTTGTTGAATTGGGGTTTTGTTAAAGATGAGAAATGAGGTTTTGTTGAATTAGGGATTTTCTTAAAGATGAGAATGTTGCGTTTATTGAATTGGGGTTTTGTTAAAGATGAGAATTGAGGTTTTGTTGAATTAGGGATTTTCTTAAAGATGAGAATGTTGTGTTTGTTGATGGACAGAGTAGATGTGAAAATGTTGTGATTATCAAAATTTTCTCTTATTTGGTTAGCTAGAAAATTTAGAAAAGTGAAAAAAAATTTAATCTGAGAATTGAGAAAAAAAAAAAAGTGGATCCCATTTATTTTAAAATTATTTTTATTATTTTAAAATTATTTTAAAAATTTTATATTAATGTAAATAAGTAGGGTCCAATTATTCATCGTAATAACAGAGTTACGTTTGTTGTTTAATGAGGAGCTTGATTGTAACACCCCGATACCCTATATAAGTACTATGCGTATACCTAGTATACATACAGTAAATATATAAAGTATAAGGATGTCACTTTTCGTTACCTTTTAAAAATCTGTAACAGAGTTCAAACCATAATACATTAATTTAAATAACATTTACAAAATCATTATCTTTATCAAAAACTTCATTTATACATATAAATACTCTCTCGTCAGAAATACATCATAATTAAAGTTTATACATGTATGCATTACCCTCTAGTTGGTCTCGACAAACTTTACTCTTCTTGTGGCATAACAAAAGACTTCATATCTTCCATCTATATACCTGCGCGAATAAACACCCGCGCTAAACCCGAGAGCTTAGTAGTCCAACTATAAAATATAAACATATAGTATAGAAGTATTGACATATAATGATACATCAATTCAATATATAATTAGTTCTTATCATATCTTCTTTTCTTTTTAATTTCATCTTTAATATATCCTAGCTAATTTCAAATATGATGTACATATATACATAATATTATCACCAACCCCAATGCATCACCAATACTCAAAACCAATATATTAATACCCCTACATTATATATACCATACCAATCATTATTGCAATACACAAATTATATATCATACAAATCATAAATCACATTTACAATAAAGACAACCTTTATCATCAACCACAATTCATTTACATATTACACTTAATAACATTATATTATTCACAATTCACCAAGCATAATTCATTATTAATACTCACAATCAATATTTCAATACTTGCAATTCACATTGACAATAAAGACAGACTCGGGCCCAAAACACTAATATGTTATTCAAAGTTCAGAGTTACTGCTTTGGTTCATAGTCACAATCATCACGCCCGTAGGCAATGTATATACATGTATCTCTATCCATGAATAGTGTAACAGACCCAGTCTCTTGGACCATCAACTCAACACATATGAGGAGATCCTCAACCCGGCAAGACTGTTACAAACCATATATCTCATATTCACAATTCTCATAGTGTAACAGACCCAGTCTCTTGGACCATCAACTCAACACATATGAGGAGATCCTCAACCCGGCAAGACTGTTACCTTTCATCATTTCTTAGGCATGCCACCCAAATCCAGAACTCTGAAACTGAATAACATATTAAACAAATAATTCATTTATTATTTCATTATCAATCTCATCATCAATTAGGCCAACATGCCTTATCTCTTTCAATTGAATTATCATAGCCAATCACAATGGCTTCATATCATATCATATCTCAATCCATATGATACATATAGCTTCATTGATATCACATTTCAAAGTATATTATTCATATAATACATTGCCATACACAAGATTCACAATGCATATAACATAACATTTTCTCACTTCTCAAAACACATTAACATCATTCATTACTAGAGCATTTATCATAACAAATTGCAAATACCTTAAGAATGATCCTCATTTCTTTCTACCTTTCCATTTCATATTTCATCCTTTATATATATTCTTCATTTACATTCACAATATAATAGCTTATTTAACACTTTCATCCCAATGTGTTAATGTTCAAAGACATATAAGGATATACAATCAAATAGGGTTTATGCTTACCTTGTTAATGATCTTCACATCCTTCACATCATTCAATCATCACCTTAGTCCAATTATGTTAACAATATAATAGATCACTTAACACATTTGCAAACAAATGTGTTAAGCCTCAAATTATGTAATTAAATACAATCATATGTATTGGTACTTACCTCAAGAACTAGTCCCATCAATCTATACATTTCTTTTCTTTCCAAGAATTCTCCACATTTAGGTTAATGCAACCCAATCTCTTCAAAACCTAATCCAAAGGAATATTAGCAAAATGACCATATGAATAGTACATTCTGGTTTAAGACTCCATTTTATCCTTATTTTGAAAAATTGTATAAATTAATCTACTTGACTAAAAATTCTAAAATTTTTATAGAATTTAGTTTTGTATCTTAAAATCATTCCTTTAAAATTTCAGATCAAACTGAACACAAAATCTTGGTCAAATAGTTCACCTAACCAGACTGCCCCAATTGCCCTGCATCCTGGCAGCAGTTCTGAACTTTGTGAATTCCATAAATCAAATTCAATCAACGTGGTTCCAAATTATTTTTCTCAAATATTAGACTCACTAAGCAACAACATATCCAAAATTCAATTGGATATGATTTTTCTACATTTTATTAAAAATCCCGAAATATAGCTGTCTCAGTTAAGGTACCTGCTGGAACAGGTCTAATAAAAATAATCTTTCTAAACTCATAACCATTCCAAAATCGAATCAACATATTTTTCAGTCATTCTAGACTCATAGAGGCACAACATATCAAAAATTCACTTCAAGAATATTTTTCTATAATTAATTAAAAATCATACAAGTCACAGCCTTTACTAATTGTAAAACAGAAAAAAATTCACTAAACACAACTCTTACTCTTCCATCACCAACACCAACCTAGCTTCTTATCTTTAATTCCATTTCAACACTTTTACACACACCATACACAAACACACTCCATCAACCATCCATATCAACTCACCAATCCCAAACACAATTTCAAAAGAACAAAGGAAAATCAAGAGAAAGAACTTACCTAAGTTGTTGAATTCCACAAATCTTCAATTAAATCCTTTGATTCTCCCTTCAATTTGATGTTAGAATTAAACAAATCTCACTTTGCTCTCTCTTGTCTAAGGAGGAGCCAACCAACGTGGAGAAGAGAAGAAGAAGAAGAAGGAAATGAAGAAAAGACAAAATATCACCTCTTTAAATCTCCACCAAGTGATTCAACAAGAGTAATTACCTAAACACCCTTATACCATTTGTCTTGATTACCATTCATTACATGCCCTTTATAGTAACTTCACACTTAACAAAAATAAATATCTTCTTTCCTTGACTCTTCATTTTGACCAACTTATATGTTATATATATCATCATATACACAACGTATACCATTCTCTCTAAACCCTAAATTCTTTCCCAAATCACATATACATAAACATTCTTTTCTCTATTTCTTTTCTCTTGTAATGTAACACATATATTCAATCCAATTATATAACAACAACAACAACATAATCACAACTTCTAGGGCATATATGAGGATAATACAATTCTCTCCCCCTTAAATAATTTCGTCCTCGAAATTATCAGTACCATAACAATTTATTCTTAACAAAATACTATCTTAACTCCCATATGAAGTTAATTATACGCTTAAGTCATTATATCATCAAATCATATAACTCCAACTCTCCTCTTTAGAATCAACCACCTTCTTTAAATTCTATAACTCATCATTCTATATGTTTATACATCTGGTTACTTTCTTAATCAAACATTCAAAAGATCACATTACATTTCCTATTAATATCTTTATACCAGAATCAGATCATCATATAGCACAATAATACTTTGTCAAATCTTTATATTTAATATATTTTGTTATTTCACCTCTGTATAATTACTCTCTTAACTTTAACATTAAAAACCATTGACTTATATTTGAACATTAATTATCCCTTCATTACAATCACTGTCTAAATAGACATTTATCACTCTCAATAGATAACAAAATCCTGATTTTTCATAAATGGAGTTATTTCTTTAGCATGCTTTTCACTTAACTTACATATTAATACATTATCTTTCAACTTATTTTATAGATAACCAATCTTTTTCTCTTCTTATCATGATTAACAATTACTATACTCCACTCATTCATGTCCAATCATACTTTAAAATTTACATCATATACATTATCATGTAAATACCTATTTTCTTAATACAACTATACACATTAAATTTTATTAATGATCCATAATCTTAGCCAAATCTAGATCAATTAATCTATCTGTCACAATATACCCACGTTCCAATCTTGTTCAATTCCAACCAACGATTAAGTAATTAACTTATCATGAAATTTCACAATTTTCATATAAGTATAAATATAACTTAATTCCATAAGAGCAAACTTATATTCAATTTCTGCTCTCTTTCAATCTATTTTCAGTCAAATCATCATGATAACAAATCACTTCTAATATCTTTTAATATACACATAGTTTATTCTTTATTATCTTAGTATAATTTCCACCAATTCTCATAAAAATGTTATATCATACTTAATATCTATAATTCATTCACTCAAACTTTGAGTTCATTCCCTTAAACCTCAAGTTACATACCATAAACATATTCAGTATAACTTTCATTCATATAATATAATTTCTCCCTTTTACTAACTCTTCACATTTCCTATCATTGGTATATTTATTTTGATTACCTTTTTGTCATATTATCCATAACTCAACACATTTCAAAATTTTTTTAATTTTTTTAATTTTTTTTAATTTTTTTTAATTTTTTTTTCACAGTTATAACCAAATTCTTAACATAAAAAAAAAATAATAATAAGGTATAACTTTAACCATCATAATTTTTAACTATACTTCTCAAACAAAATTGTCAACCTCACCAAATCCGTATTACAATCATTATATCTAAGATCCAAATCCATGGATAACAAATTAATCGATCCAAAATACTGAACAAAACACATGACTTTAAGAGATTAATATTCAAACCTAGAACTTTCAATTCAATACTGTTCTTTTATAATTCTATTCTCAATCTTAACATTTTTAGTATAACAGAAGTTAACACATTCCAACTTCGTTTCAACCAATTTGTATTCGCTTATATGATCCTTATCAACTTAACTCATGCTTTAACAATATTACTATATACATATTCAATCATATACAGTTCTTATACAATTTCTATTCATCACTTCATTTCTAATCCATCTACAATCTCTTATAATATAATTACATAGAACTTTTCATATGTGAATACTTTGAAACTCTAAATATAATATAATCATCAAGTTCAATACTCATTATAACAATTTCCACTGTCCAATATTACTCAAGTTCTTTCCATTCTCACTTCCATCACATAATCCATCTAACTTTACACAGTTCAAGACCTAATCTCTCTTAGGTCCACTAATACATATAACATTGTTTTTCCATATCACTAATTCTATAATTATACCACATATATCTTCATAAGCCATCCTCATAATGTGATTCACAAATGTGTTTATATATCATAATTTCATTCATATTGGAAAACTCAATTCACATATCATATACATGTATACACTTAATTATATGCTCTTATAGTATTTTCCTTTTTCATACATTCAATACAAATTTAGTGTTTATCATTTTCTTTTAAACACTATCCTTCTCATTCTTCCAATATGATATAAAGTATTTATTCACACTACAAACATATATATTCCGACTATAGTAACACTTCATATTCATCTCAGTCACATTCCCAATGTGACATCTCTTTCACTTTCGTCTTTAAAAATATTTAGTACACTCCCATATTCATTCTTACCCTGTTCAGTAAAATGACTTAAAATAACTCATTTCTATTTACTTATCCACTTTCTTGATTATTTCAAAACAAATTCTCATACTATCAATCACATTACTCAATTCATAATACTTCCATATGCAATACTAGTCATTTCACTTAGCTCATGCATTGCATATACAGTTAACTATCAATATCTCAATAATCTTTATCAAATTCCACTAAAACTTTAACTTCTCAATTTACTACTTCGTTTAAGCTTCAATTTGCCAAACTCATCTTTTCTATCATCACTTTAAAAACATCTTACAAATATATATCACAAAGCAATATTAAAACATATAATTTCCACAATCATAAAGCTCACTTCAAAAATCTCAAATATCACATATTATCACCATTACCATGAGCTTTCACAATATCCAAGCATCTCACATTTCTAACATTGAATTTACTATGCTCGCATTATAGTAACAATACTAAGTTATAGTCTTACTTAACCACTATCATCTCTTTTTCCTTTAAACACAACCTTAACTGTATACACATCCCAACTTTACATAATCACACTTTGTCTCTACTAAACAACTCATTCAACATTCCACCATACTCTCCTCATTTAAATAACATAACTTTCAATTTTAACAATTCGATATCATTTCCGCTGTCTAGTAAATTCAACATTAGCAAAACCAACATAAACTTTATTATAAAGAGGTTCAAAGTATAGAAGAAAAAGTACATACTCTTATCTTGATTTGATTTTCAACTCATTTTCAAATTTATTCTCCTTTTCATTTCTTTATGTTTCAATTCATATTATGTCCTACATAATATTGCTCATAAACATCAACATTACATTTCACAATTAGTTTCTCATAATCAATTAGGCACTATGCCTCAATTATAATTCATTTCCAACATCATTGTCAACAATCATAATTTCTCATCACATCAAAATAGTATACACATATATCATCAACTATATTGAACATCTCATATAACACAAATATTCTATAATTCATATAATGCCACATCCGAGACCAACCTAGGTGTCAATGCATATGCATGTATTACAAATTTCATTTCAAAACTTTTCCTTTTTACTTTTATTTAAACTTTTCAAAATTTTTTTTTCTCACTTAGGCCGAGAATCTCGAACCTAGGGTCTGATACCAAAATAATTGTAACACCCCGATACCCTATATAAGTACTATGCGTATACCTAGTATACATACAGTAAATATATAAAGTATAAGGATGTCACTTTTCGTTACCTTTTAAAAACCTGTAACAGAGTTCAAACCATAATACATTAATTTAAATAACATTTACAAAATCATTATCTTTATCAAAAACTTCATTTATACATATAAATACTCTCTCGTCAGAAATACATCATAATTAAAGTTTATACATGTATGCATTACCCTCTAGTTGGTCTCGACAAACTTTACTCTTCTTGTGGCATAACAAAAGACTTCATATCTTCCATCTATATACCTGCGCGAATAAACACCCGCGCTAAGCCCGAGAGCTTAGTAGTCCAACTATAAAATATAAACATATAGTATAGAAGTATTGACATATAATGATACATCAATTCAATATATAATTAGTTCTTATCATATCTTCTTTTCTTTTTAATTTCATCTTTAATATATCCTAGCTAATTTCAAATATGATGTACATATATACATAATATTATCACCAACCCCAATGCATCACCAATACTCAAAACCAATATATTAATACCCCTACATTATATATACCATACCAATCATTATTGCAATACACAAATTATATATCATACAAATCATAAATCACATTTACAATAAAGACAACCTTTATCATCAACCACAATTCATTTACATATTACACTTAATAACATTATATTATTCACAATTCACCAAGCATAATTCATTATTAATACTCACAATCAATATTTCAATACTTGCAATTCACATTGACAATAAAGACAGACTCGGGCCCAAAACACTAATATGTTATTCAAAGTTCAGAGTTACTGCTTTGGTTCATAGTCACAATCATCACGCCCGTAGGCAATGTATATACATGTATCTCTATCCATGAATAGTGTAACAGACCCAGTCTCTTGGACCATCAACTCAACACATATGAGGAGATCCTCAACCCGGCAAGACTGTTACAAACCATATATCTCATATTCACAATTCTCATAGTGTAACAGACCCAGTCTCTTGGACCATCAACTCAACACATATGAGGAGATCCTCAACCCGGCAAGACTGTTACCTTTCATCATTTCTTAGGCATGCCACCCAAATCCAGAACTCTGAAACTGAATAACATATTAAACAAACAATTCATTTATTATTTCATTATCAATCTCATCATCAATTAGGCCAACATGCCTTATCTCTTTCAATTGAATTATCATAGCCAATCACAATGGCTTCATATCATATCATATCTCAATCCATATGATACATATAGCATCATTGATATCACATTTCAAAGTATATTATTCATATAATACATTGCCATACACAAGATTCACAATGCATATAACATAACATTTTCTCACTTCTCAAAACACATTAACATCATTCATTACTAGAGCATTTATCATAACAAATTGCAAATACCTTAAGAATGATCCTCATTTCTTTCTACCTTTCCATTTCATATTTCATCCTTTATATATATTCTTCATTTACATTCACAATATAATAGCTTATTTAACACTTTCATCCCAATGTGTTAATGTTCAAAGACATATAAGGATATACAATCAAATAGGGTTTATGCTTACCTTGTTAATGATCTTCACATCCTTCACATCATTCAATCATCACCTTAGTCCAATTATGTTAACAATATAATAGATCACTTAACACATTTGCAAACAAATGTGTTAAGCCTCAAATTATGTAATTAAATACAATCATATGTATTGGTACTTACCTCAAGAACTAGTCCCATCAATCTATACATTTCTTTTCTTTCCAAGAATTCTCCACATTTAGGTTAATGCAACCCAATCTCTTCAAAACCTAATCCAAAGGAATATTAGCAAAATGACTATATGAATAGTACATTCTGGTTTAAGACTCCATTTTATCCTTATTTTGAAAAATTGTATAAATTAATCTACTTGACTAAAAATTCTAAAATTTTTACAGAATTTAGTTTTGTATCTTAAAATCATTCCTTTAAAATTTCAGATCAAACTGAACACAAAATCTTGGTCAAATAGTTCACCTAACCAGACTGCCCCAATTGCCCTGCATCCTGGCAGCAGTTCTGAACTTTGTGAATTCCATAAATCAAATTCAATCAACGTGGTTCCAAATTATTTTTCTCAAATATTAGACTCACTAAGCAACAACATATCCAAAATTCAATTGGATATGATTTTTCTACATTTTATTAAAAATCCCGAAATATAGCTGTCTCAGTTAAGGTACCTGCTGGAACAGGTCTAATAAAAATAATCTTTCTAAACTCATAACCATTCCAAAATCGAATCAACATATTTTTCAGTCATTCTAGACTCATAGAGGCACAACATATCAAAAATTCACTTCAAGAACATTTTTCTATAATTAATTAAAAATCATACAAGTCACAGCCTTTACTAATTGTAAAACAGAAAAAAATTCACTAAACACAACTCTTACTCTTCCATCACCAACACCAACCTAGCTTCTTATCTTTAATTCCATTTCAACACTTTTACACACACCATACACAAACACACTCCATCAACCATCCATATCAACTCACCAATCCCAAACACAATTTCAAAAGAACAAAGGAAAATCAAGAGAAAGAACTTACCTAAGTTGTTGAATTCCACAAATCTTCAATTAAATCCTTTGATTCTCCCTTCAATTTGATGTTAGAATTAAACAAATCTCACTTTGCTCTCTCTTGTCTAAGGAGGAGCCAACCAACGCGGAGAAGAGAAGAAGAAGAAGAAGGAAATGAAGAAAAGACAAAATATCACCTCTTTAAATCTCCACCAAGTGATTCAACAAGAGTAATTACCTAAACACCCTTATACCATTTGTCTTGATTACCATTCATTACATGCCCTTTATAGTAACTTCACACTTAACAAAAATAAATATCTTCTTTCCTTGACTCTTCATTTTGACCAACTTATATGTTATATATATCATCATATACACAACATATACCATTCTCTCTAAACCCTAAATTCTTTCCCAAATCACATATACATAAACATTCTTTTCTCTATTTCTTTTCTCTTGTAATGTAACACATATATTCAATCCAATTATATAACAACAACAACAACATAATCACAACTTCTAGGGCATATATGAGGATAATACATTGATTGATAGATTTTCTAACGTTTTGTGCATGAATGACAATTTTTTAACGTTTTGGGCATGACTGAGCTAAAATAAATATTAAGCATATATTTATATCTACATTGAAGGCTTTTTTTTTTGTACCTTTTCTCAAAAATAAATAAGAAAGTTGCAAGAGAAATAATTTTTTTTTAAAAATTATTATTATCATCCAATATTATTAATATATATTATTAATAATGCATTTTATTTATTAAAATTTAAATTTTAGGATTGAATATAAGAGATTTTTTTCCCTTGTGTAAATTGTATTGTTTTAATACCAAAAAAAAATAATTTTCTTTGAATTATAGATATCAGATAACTATTACTAAATTGAATTAGTGAAAAAATAAGCTGCTTATATTTTGTTTAAATTAATTAGATTAAGAAAAGCAAAATCTATCTATATATTTTCTTTTTAAAATTTTATAGTACACATTTATATTGTATGCGTAGTTGAAATTACTTTTTATTGTTACTATTATTATATTAGTAGATTAAGAGCAATTATCTTTCTTTATCTATAATATTAATTTATACTTTTAATTTCACACGTAAAACATTCTTGGAACTAAATAAATAGATAGTTTGATAATACAAATTCGTAAAACCATAGATATAAAATCATGCAATATAAGCTTGAAATTTATGTAATGCATTCATATTTTATACAATAATTATTATTTATTTAAAAATAATAAATGCAAAGTAGATATAACTACTGATATGGAGGTGGACTTCAGGACTAAAGGCTCGGTTGGGGTTCATTGGCTTAATGCTCGCGCCGAAGAACCTGCAAAATAAAGAGGAGGCTCGGGCTCCAGTGGGGAGACTCCGATACTTAAGTTAGTACTCGGCATTGAGCTGAATATAGGTAGTCAAAGTTTTGAAAGGAATGCCCCTTACTTGTACGTTTAAGTTCCTTTATATATGTGGGATTGTGGCAGACAAACTCTATCGGTGGTGGGAGAGAGACTTTGTCGGACATGGGAGACAAACTCTGCCGGATGCGGGAGACTCTAGGTGGTGGGAGACAAACTCTTCAGATAGTGGAGTGTCAAGAAATATTATGAGAAATAATGCGCTGGTCAACAAACCGAGCTTATACGACGAGCTCGATTGATAAGGACTATCGATCGTGTGTCAAGCTCTCTATAAGAGGCGCAACTTGTTTCAAGTCATGTGTGCCCAGCTTGGTACAATGAGGTGGTCCGGCTCAATTGCTTAGCTCGGTCTATAGGTATACACCACTAGTCCCTCTCTGCTGTGTTGGCATTTATGCCAGCCAATCGATGATAAGATTGTGGAAGCGCTGGTCTTAGGGGGATTGACGTGGCAGCTCAAAAGGGAAGGCGGGAGCAGGGAGTTTCAATTTTGGAGTTTCACGCGTGAGACATTGATTCCGTCAGTTCAACTTTCGATGCTCCTCCTATATAAACGACAGAGAAGAGTGAAGGCAGCCACTAACCCTTTCAAGTAATAGCTCGGGTGCTTTGATAACTTGTACGAGTTCGCAGCAGCTGCACGACATGAAACAGTTAGTGAAGCTTCTTCAACTAAATCGGTGGGTGTTCCTTGCTCCTTTGCATTATGAGTTCGAGTAGTGTCATTTTCTTAGATTTTAGGGAGTCGAGCTCTGGGGAGAGTGCTAAATCACTTGAAGTTGTGCGAGTGAGTTCGGTTGAGCAAGCTTACTGTAGTGCTGAGGGAGGTGTTAGTGGGAGTATTGTTGTGGCTGAGCTGGTGGGTTCACCAGAGAGAGTTGTTGTAGCTCGGTTGGGCCCTACTAAGAGAAGTGACAATGAGGAAGATCAACCAGTGGCCGAAAAGGCTCGGGTTAGGAATATCCAATCTTATCTCAGCAGCGCTGGCCTAGATAGCATCCGAGACAAGTAGCAAATACTTCTCGAGTATAAGATGTATATTCCCGGTGATTGCACTCGCGCGATGGACGACAATCCAACTGATCATTTGATATTGTACGAAGAGGATCTAAGGTCTAATGTAAGGCTCCCACTTTGTCCATTCATTTTGGAGTTCCACGATCTGGCTCTGGGGCAATTAATCCCAAATGCCTGGCCGACGGTGGTGAGATTTGGGATTTTGTGCGGGCTGCTGTGGATCCCACCTTTTGTTCAGATGTTAGGTGCTTTCTCATTCTGAAGTTGCGATCCTGAGCAGACGAAAATTTTTTCTATCTGCAAGGGAGGCCCAGACGAGAACTATTTTTTAGAAAACCTGACTCTGTGAAGAATTGGAAATATTAGTTTTTTGTTGTTGAAAAGGAAAGGGGTTTCGTGTGCCGAGCAGACTGAGTGTATTCCTCCAACAATCATGTAATAAACGCGAAAAACCTCAATCTCGAAGAGCAGGGGTACTACGAACAGATTAGGCAGGACGTTCTGAGAGAGAAGAGGAACATCCTTCACCTTGTGAGGGAGTATTTCCCTCTGTTTGGGGCAGTGAGGGAGGATGACTCCTCCGACCGGGCCGGTATACTTTTATCTTTGATTTTTAAGTTTGCAATGTCCGGGTTTATTTACTCAACTTGTTTTTTTGTTTGTACAAAAATGACAAAAAGGATATGTCTTAGAAGAGCTAAAGCGAATGGCGAAGCAAGCTGCTGAACGCGAGGTGAGGAAGAAGGCTCGCCTTGATAAGGGGAATGGTAGGGAGGTGGGTGGTCCCAGTCGGGAACAACGGAGGGGGAAAGAGCCCAAAACTGGGACTGTGGGTTTGGTCACCCCTCGATCGAGATAGTGCCTGGCCAATACAGTCTGATGACAGTGGCCGTTGCATTGGTTGATAGGTTCGGAGGTCTTCATAAGTCAGAATTTTCTGTGAGGGACCCTTCTGTACAACGGGTTCTATCAGTCATTCTAGGGGGGATGGTCCGGGAGAGGTGCGAGCACCTTCAAATGGATGCAACTGCTCTAGCCTCAAAACTTCGGGCTTCTGCTACCGCGGTAAGCACGCCAAATAAATTCCCAATTACGGTTGTGTTGATTTTTAATGATCCAGAATAATTTTTGGTTTTTCTATTTGCAACTTGCTCAACTTTGCCATGATACCTCTGAGCGCCTGCTGAATGTGTCAACGAACTTCCATCATGCTAGTTAGGAATCTAAGTGTGCATGCAAAAGGGCAGATGAGCTTGAGGATGCATTAAAGTCTGAGCGTGAGGCTCCGGGAGTAGCGTAAGAGTCTCTCAAGATTGATCTCGAGGAGCTGGAGCGAGAAATGCAAGTGAGCAATGTGAGGTATGCTTGGGGTATGTATCATTATAGTCAAGCCATGTCCAAGAGTCTCAAAGAAGAGAATCCAGACATGAATTTGTCTTGGATGTTCGATATTGATATAGATAGGTTGGCTGACGAAGAGCTTGAAGAGGATGATGAGGAGGCGGCAGGAGAAATTATTCTAGAGAACACTGTAGACAAAGATGCCTAGCTGGGCCTTTATCCCTTCTACTCCACCTCATTTTTCTTTGCTCGATCCAGAGCTTTTGTATTTTTATTTTTATATATATAGCTCGGTATAGAGCGTTTGTATAACCTTCGGGTTGTTTGTACATATTTTCTTATTAATGAAATTGAAATGAATTTTGTACAACCGAGAATTCTAGTTATAATGTTGATGACGTGTGGTAGGAGTGTTTTTATGAGGGCACATTTGTAGCGTGAAGTTCGTAGCTCGGCTGATCGTTAGTTAGTTTAGATGACCAAGTCATTTTTGCCTGAATATTTTTCTTTTACTAAGTATATTTACATGTGCACGGTCTTTTACATAAGTAATGGCTATTGAAAATATTTCTTCAGGTTATTGGTGTTCCATGTTCTCGGTACTTGTTTCCCATTTATAGTTTGATGCTTGTAGGCTCCGCCTTTTAGTATCCCGATTATTTTGTACAGGCCTTCCCAATTTGCCTCTAGTTTTCTCTAGTTTTCTCGGTCCTGCTACTCCATGTGTGGTAATAACCCTTCTGAGCACCAGGTCACCTATATCGAATTACTTACGCCGGACTCTCTTATTGTGAAAACTTAAAATCCGCGCTTTATAGGCCTCAGCCTTAATCGCAGCTTGCTCTCTTTTGAACTCCAGGAAGTCTAGGTTGTATTTGATGTCCAAGTCTTGGTTTTCTGAGTAGTTGAGGGTTCTCCCTGATGGAATCCCGATTTTGATGAGGATGACATCCTCCGTGCCATAGGCCAATGCGAAGGGGGATTTTCCTGTGGACATCCTGGGTGAGGTGCGGTAAGCCTGTAGTACATTGTAGAGCTCTTCCGTCCACGACCCCTTGGCATCGTAGAGCCTCTTTTTTAATCCTGCGATGATAGTCCGGTTTGTCACCGCTATTTGTTCATTTGATTGGGGATGATATACCGATGTGAATATGAGGTCTATCTTCAGCTCGGTGTAGTACTCCCTGAAAGGCCTACAATCAAATTGTTTGCCATTGTCAGTTTTCAGGACATGGGAATGTTGTACCTGGTGATTACTAATTTCTGAAAAAATTTGATGAAAGCTGTTGTGCTCGAATTTCATCTCATTAATGTTCAAAGAAATCAAAATAGACATGATAATATCCATAAATACAATTTCAATGAAAATAAAGAGAATAAGTTTGAGAACAAAACCAAGTTACAAACTCCTTGAAGCTTCTGAAGAATCTCTTGTTCAAATCTTGCAAGAAGGATGCATCAATGGCTAGAACAATCTAATCTAAGCTAAAGTAATCAAAAGTGTAATCAAAATTAAAGAAAACAATTGTCAAAACCCTAAGCTCACTCTCAGACGGCTAAATCAGCTCTCCAAATCGTCAACAGTCCCAAACCCTAGCTTCTCTTTTCTTTTTATATGAATCGTCCACTTTAAAAACTCGCTACGGCTTTGGTTCATGAGAGACACGGCCAAGTTGCATGTGACTTGGCTGTGTGAGTGCTCTTTGGAGGGACATGGCCAGTGACTTGGCCGTGTCCCTTGCATGTGTCCGCTTCTGTCTCAAAATTCCTTCTTTTCTTCTTGGATTGAGTGACACGGCCAGTTGAAGCTTGACTTGGCCGTGTTGGACTATTTTGGAGGGACACGGCCAGTGACTTGGCCGTGTCCCTTGCCTGTGTTTGCTTCTATGAAGATTTAATTCTCTTTTGCTTTGGAACTAAGTGAGACACGGCCAAGTGAAGGTGACTTGGCCGTGTTGATCTTCTTTGGAGGGACACGACCACTGACTTGGCCGTGTCCCTTGCTTGTGTCTGCTACTGGGACTTGCTCTTCCTTTTTAACTTGGTATGGGACACGGCCAGTGACTTGGCCGTGTCCTCTGCCTGTGTCAGCCACTGCCCCTTTCTCCTTCAATTTGTTTCCTTGCCTTTTTTAACCTAACACAATACTTGCAACAAAACTTTAAACAAGAAATAAATAGACAATAACCAACAAAACATAAACACATACTAAAAATTAGATCAAAAACAACATAAACACTGAAATAAACTAAAACTACCAAAATTAATGTAAACACTAAACAAACCGATAAAACTAACAAAATACCTAAATAAAACAATAATTATCATAATAAACAAAACACAAATCTATAACAAAAACTAATAAAACAACTACCCCACACTTAAAACTTTGCTTGTCCTCAAGCAATTTCACATGGCATAAATTAAAAACTCAAACAACTTAACTATAATTCCAACATATAAGATGAAATCATTTAAGACACAGCATAAATAATTTGCAATCTACTTCAATCAAGGATTTTCTTAACTCATTCATTAATCCAAACATACAAATCTTATCTCTCATCTAAGTGTTTCACTCGATTTCAAAGGTTAATCACTCAAACCACTCATGACTGCATACTACCATAAACTTGCTTAATTATCCAATCTCCCTCACTGATTTTCTCAAGAAATAATCCGAAGGTCTTTCATTTGGATGTAATGGGGCTAAGGTAAAGGTGTGAGAAAAGACATTTAAGCTGGAGCATCAAGAAATGGAGTATCTAAATTAGACAATACTCTTGCAAAGAAATGCATAACTCCCTCAAATGACATACTCACCAACCCTTGATAATCTTACATACTTGCATAAAAATACATGAGTCAACATTCCTCTTTTGATAACCAATGCTAGAACATATATGAATTCTGTATATATATATATAACTTTTCTTTTATTTTCTCTTCTTTTTTTTTTTTAACTTTTATCATATTTTTTTTACATATATATATATATATATATATATATACAAAATTAAGAATTGCATAGAACATCTAGCTTAAAATGTAGAGGAAAAGAATAATGACTCTTAATCAAATACAATGTGCAAAGTATGCATTTCAACCCCAAATAGCAATACCAAATTTTTTTTTATTGCTTACCCCACACTTTGAAATAAACCACCCTATTGTCATATAATAAGAACTCCATTCCTTAATGCAGGTATGACGATAATAAGAGAAAGTTGAGCTGTGAATTGTGTTGATCAAACAAGAAAAGGTCAAAGGCTCAACTTGGCTCACTAAGGAATTTAATATTAAGGGAGGTCTTTTTAAGCTAAAGGGCTAACCTAATTTGCCTTCATCATTTTAAAACTTAAGATTAAATCATAATGTGAGTTCAATTAGTATGCAAAAGCAAACTCTAGAGATGCAAAATCATGAAGGTGCACACTTAAGAAAAGAAAATCAACTGATAATAATATCAAATTATGAGGCTCAAAACTCACACAGGTGGGTTCACAAAGATTTATATGTCATGAATTGCAGAATATGAAAATTGATCCTGAATGAATTCAAATGCTCATTTCTATGCTGATACTAAAGTCTCAACTACAATGCTAAAATCACAGAAAAGATCAATAAATTTTCAACAATTATGCCATGCACAACACAATAAAACACACCAAGACAAACAAAACAAGAATTAAGGAACAGCTAAAAGATTACCCCACACTTTAGAATTTCCATTGTCCTCAATGGAAAACAAAAATAATAAAGAGAAAGAGAAAGTACAACCTATCTTCCATCGTACCCTAGTGAGGCAAAACCCTAACTTTTCATCACAAACACAAATGGTCAAAAACAAGATACAAGAGAGCTTAAGGGTTTCCATTTATTTAAACTAAACATAAAATCAAAATTGCTAAATATAAAATTATAACTATGAAAAAGAAATTCAAACTAATGGGTTGCCTTCCATTAAGCACTTCTTTAATGTCATAAAGCTGGACATCATGCAAGACTAGGAATCGTGGATCAAAGTATTGTCAATGATCCTCACTTCATGAAATCCTTCATTGTATAGTTTAACTCTAGCTTCTCTTTTCTTTTTGTATGAATCGTCCGCTTTAAAAACTCGCTACGACTTTGGTTCATGAGAGACACGGCCAAGTTGCATGTGACTTGGCCATGTGAGTGCTCTTTGGAGGGACACGGCCAGTGACTTGGCCGTGTCCCTTGCATGTGTCCGCTTCTGTCTCAGAATTCCTTCTTTTCTTCTTGGATTGAGTGACACGGCCAGTTGAAGCTTGACTTGGCCGTGTTGGACTATTTTGGAGGGACATGGCCAGTGACTTGGCCGTGTCCCTTGCCTGTGTTTGCTTCTGTGAAGATTTAATTCTCTTTTGCTTTGGAACTAAGTGAGACACGGCCAAGTGAAGGTGACTTGGCCGTGTTGATCTTCTTTGGAGGGACACGGCCACTGACTTGGCCGTGTCCCTTGCTTGTGTCTGCTACTGGGACTTGCTCTTCCTTTTTAACTTGGTATGGGACACGGCCAATGACTTGGCCGTGTCCTCTGCCTGTGTCAGCCATTGCCCCTTTCTTCTTCAATTTGTTTCCTTGCCTTTTTTAACCTAACACAATACTTGCAACAAAACTTTAAACAAGAAATAAATAGACAATAACCAACAAAACATAAACACATACTAAAAATTAGATCAAAAACAACATAAACACTGAAATAAACTAAAACTACCAAAATTAATGTAAACACTAAACAAACCGATAAAAACTAACAAAATACCTAAATAAAACAATAATTATCATAATAAACAAGACACAAATCTATAACAAAAACTAATAAAATAAAAGCCGGAGTGATAGAGGCCATAGGCTCGACTTCGACCCATTTAGTGAAATGATCGACTGCTACAATTAAGAATTTTCTCCGTGTTGTAGGCTGAGGAAAAGGTCCCAAAATATCCATGCCCCACTGGGCAAATAACCATGGACTTCGGATGGGTCTTTGCCTATTGGTGGGCTGGTGCTTGAGATTGGGATGTCTCTGGCATTTTTCACACTTCTGAATAAGGTTTTTGGCATCATTGTCCATAGAAGGCTAGTAGTACCCCTACAACAGTGCTTTCTTTGACAAGGCTTAAGCCCTTCATGTGCTCCGCCAATTCTTTCATGTATTTATCGGAGCAAGTAATCTCCCTCCTCCTCAGATACACACCTGTTCCAAGGATGGGAAAAGGACCTCCTAATCAAAGAGCTAAAGCAGTTACCACTAGAGGAAGGGGTATTAAGCATGGAATGCTAATTGAATTGATCAAAGAGCCAAGCCATAATAGGCCTGACCATATTAACAGTAGAACCTACGGAGGAATGGAGGCTATTTATCTCCCAATTCTTGTCCATAGGTGAGCTCTCAGAGGATCCCGTAGAAACTAAGAAAATAGTTCAGAAGGCTAGTGATGCGGAACCCTATGGCAATGAAGGCCTCAAACCCCAATGCACGATTGATAGAAGAAAACCAAGAACGAAGGAAAAACCACCTTCTAAAGCACCCAATTGCTTAGCAAAGCAAGAACACTTATAACGGAAGGATTTAGGAAGCTCGAATTAGAAGAACGCCACAATCGAAATTGATAAGTAATTCTAATTCTTGATGCAATCAGAAGAAAAAGAGAATCCACTCTTGTTCTATGATGGCCAAAATTTTCAATAAGAAAATTGAGAATATAATTTGTCCAAAAAAAAGTGTGCTTATAAGAAAATAAGGCCCTATTTATACTAAAAGGCCAATAAAATCTGAATCCCTAATTCTAATGGGAAAAGGAAAGCTACAAAGTCAAAATCCTAACCCACTAAGGAAAATAGAAAGTATGGAAACAAACTAATATTCTGAAATAACTAAATAGGGGACCACACATCCCATATGCCAAAAAGATGCCAAAATTCGGCCAAACTAAATCCCTTCAAAATAAGAACATGCCCCATACTATTTGGGCTGTCCATGGGCCTTAAATTACTTCCCAAGGCTGTATATGAACCCCCATGGATCTTTCTTGCACGTTGGACCTCTTTAGCTAGCCTTTAGCTTCCATATTCACACTAAGCATCATAATCAGCTTTGGTGTGCCTTCTTCAAGCTCTATTGTGCACTTTTCCTTTGCCATTTCAGTCACTTCCTTTGAAATTTAATCTTGAATATGCAATCCCATAGCTGCTCCAAACTTCTTAGCTCTGCTCCTAGTCAATGGCCCATTTGGAAGCACCAATGGATCCTTGCCTCGTGGCTGGTTCGTATTATTCTCCCCCTCTTCAAAAAGATTTGTCCTTAAATCTGCATCATCATAAGGAGAAAAATCAGACACATTAAAAGTAGCACTAACACCATACTCACCAGGCAAGTCTATCTTGTATGCATTATCATTGATCTTTGCCAACACTTGAAATGGACCATCACCATGTGCATCAGATTTGGAAACCTCTCCTTTCAGAAGTGTACCCAAACCCAATCCCCAGGAGCAAACACTATCTTCTTGCGTCCTCTATTCGCTCGATCAGCATATGACTTGTTCTTTTTCTCCATATTAACTCGAGCTTTCTCATGCATAGCCTTTACCAATTCTGCTTTCCTGTCTCCATCTAAACTAACAAGCTCATGTGAAGGTAAAGGAATAAGATCAAGTACAGTTAATGGGTTAAAACCATAAACAAGCTCAAATGGCGAATAACCTGTAGAAGAATGAATAGAACGATTATAAGCAAACTCAATAAAGTTAAACAATCTTCCCAAGTAGCCAAATTCTTTCCCACTATAGCTCTCAACAATGTACCAAGTGTACGATTAACTACCTCTGTTTGCCCATCTGTTTGTGGATGACAAGTAGTAGAAAACAAAAGCTTAGTTCCTAATCTACCCCACAAAACTCTCCAAAAATGGGACAAAAACTTAGCATCTCTATCAGAAACAATAGTCCTAGGCACCCCATGTGAACCACTTCTCTAAAGAACAAATCAGCTACAACAATCGCATCATCAGCTTTATGACAAGGAATAAAATATGCCATCTTACTAAACCTGTCAACAACTACAAAAATGCTATCCCTACCTTTTCTAGTTCTAGCCAATCCAAGCACAAAATCCATGCTAATATCAATCCAAGGTGAACTAGGTACAGGTAAAGTCATATATAGACCATGAGGCATAGACTTAGATTTTGCCTGTCTACAAGCAATACAAGCAGAACACAATCTCTCAACATCCTTACGCATAGACGACCAATAAAAATGCTCAAACAAGATATCATAAGTCTTAGCTACCCCAAAATGTCCCATCAATCCCCCACAATGAGATTCTAACACAAGCAAATCACGCATGGAACATTTAGGCACACATAATTTATTTCCCTTAAACAAGTATCCATCATGCCTATCAAATGAATTAAAAGCTCCATGTTCACATGCAACATACACATTGCCAAAATCAACATCACCTACATATAAGTCCTTAACATACTCAAAACCAAGCAATTTAGAACTCAACATAGATAGTAATGTATATCTTCTAGACAACGTATCAACCACTATATTATCCTTTCCTTGCTTGTATTTAACAACATAAGGGAATTGTTCTATAAATTCTATCCACTTACCATGCCTCTTGTTCAACTTACCCCTTCAAGTGTTTGAGGGACTCATGATCCGTATATATCACGAACTCCTTTGGAAGGAGGTAGTGCTGCCACACGTCCAATGCTCTCACCAAGGCATACAACTCCTTATCATAAGTGGAATAGTTCAATTGTGCACCATTGAGTTTCTCACTAAAATAGGCTATGGGCTTCTTCTCTTGCATCAACATAGCTCCAATACCTACACCAAAAGCATCACACTCAATCTCAAATGTACTCTCAAAATTAGGTAATGATAAAATAGGAGCAAATGTCAACTTCCCTTTCAGGCAGTCGAAGGCTTTTTGTTGCTTCTCTCCCCATTGGAACCCAACTTCCTTTTTGATTATGCTAGTTAACGGTGCTGCAATAGTAGAAAAGTCCTTCACGAACCTCCTATAGAAACTAGCCAATCCATGAAAGCTCCTCACGTCCGTCACACTCTTTGGAGTAGAACACTCCTTTATAGCTTTCACTTTCTCTTCATCTACTTCAACGCCCTGCGCACTCACCACAAAACCAAGAAACACAAGCCTATCTATGCAAAATGTGCATTTCTTAAGCTTGGCATATAAGTTTTCATTTCTCGATACTTCCAAAACTAGCCTAGCATGCTCAACATGGTCATCCAAAGTCTTACTATAAATCAGAATATCATCAAAATAGACTACAACAAATTTGCCCAAATAAGCTCTCAAAACATGGTTCATTAGTCTCATAAAAGTACTAGGTGCATTAGACAACCCAAAAGGCATTACTAACCACTCATATAAACCATATTTAGTTTTAAATGCTGTTTTCCATTCATCACCAGGTTTCATACGAATTTGATGATATCCACTCATAAGATCAATTTTAAAAAAATACCTGGCACCATGCAGCTCATCCAACATGTCATCAAGTCATGGTATAGGATACCGATACTTCACTGTGATCTTATTTACAGCCCTACAATCAACACACATTCTCCACGTGCCATCCTTCTTTGGAACCAACAACACAGGAACAACACACGGACTCAAACTCTCTCTAATCAGCCCTTTCTCCAGTAACTCATCTACTTGCTTTTGCATCTCTTTCATTTCCATGGGATTACTCCGGTAAGCTGGTCTATTTGGGATGGTAGAACCAGGCATGAAGTCTATTTGATGCTCAATTCCTCTTAGCAGTGGCAATCCATTAGGTAATTCATCTGGAAATACATCCTGAAAATCCTGCAACAAAGACACAAAACTAGAAGGCAAACTATCAAGCAAAATATTAGTGACAGCAAACAAAGTTTCTTTGTATCTAATGAGCAATAATGGCTGCCCAATAGACATTGCAAAATTAACCTCTCTAGCTCTTGCATAAAAAGTTTGTTTTGCTCTACCTTCTTTCTTATTTTCTCTCACCAAAGGGCCATTTATTTGTTTTGTTTCTTTTTTGGCCTCTTTTCCCATTTGCTTTTCACTCTCACTCACCTTATCATGTTCTCTCAAACTCCCCTTAATTTTTGAATTGGTAGCCCCAACTTGCATCTCTGTGTCAATCATCTTTCTTTGATCTTCATACACTTCTAGGGGTGATAATGGAACAAGAGTGACCTATTTTCCTTCATAGGTAAATGTGTACCTATTAGAAAACCCATCATGTTGCGCTCTTCGATCATATTGCCATGGTCTGCCCAACAACATATGTCCAGCTTGCATAGGAACTACATCACAATCAACTTCATCTTTGTACCAACCTATTAAAAATGGTACCCTCACTCGCTTAGTTACTTTCACCTCACCACTATCATTAAACCGCTGCAACTTATAAGGATTGGGATGCTTCATACATTCTAACCCCAATTTTTCAACCATAGTAGTACTTGCAGCATTAGTACAGCTTCCACTATCAATAATAAGTGTACAAACCTTACTATTTACTAAGCATCTAGTGTGAAAAATATTATCACACTGTACTAGACTTTCCTCTTTCACCTGCATATTCAATGCATGCCTAGCAACTAACAATTCACCACGCTCAGCTAACAAAGTACAATCAACATGCTCATCACTACCAACATCATCTTATATAGGAGAATCAAAGTTTCCAACATCATCATTATCATTATCACTAGGTTCAGAATCAGACACAACATCACCATCAACAGTAGCAAACATAAATCTTCTATTTGGACATTGGGATGCAATATGCCCATTCCCTAAACACTTAAAACATTTAATCTCCCTACTAGGAGTGGTAGTGTTAGGCGTACCTGTTTGCTTGTTTGGACCACTAGATGGCCCTTTTCCACTGGAGGTTGCAGCATTGCTTTTCTGGAATGAATTCTTGAACTCCCCTTTCTCTTCACCCATATTGGCTGAATTTGCCCTACCACTATATTAGGGTCCTCTATAGGCTGAATTACTTCCAAACACATTTTGTGGTCTCCCATAGCCAAGTTTGGTGGAACTCTTGCTCTTTAACCTCCTCTCTATCTTCATAGCTTTATCAACCATCTCCTCCATGGTATTGTAATCATACATGTCCAACTCACTTGCAATATTCTGATTAAGTCCTCCAAGAAATCTAGACATCATCCATTGTTCATCTTCCTCAATATTAGCTCTAGCCATGATCATCTCCATCTCCTTGTGGTATTCTTCTACACTCTTGCCACCTTGCACCAGTCCCGCTAAGCGATTATAAAGATCCCTATAATAATGAGAAGGGATAAATCGCTGCCTCATCAGGTCTCTCAACTCCTCCCATACGGGTACGACTCTCAACCCCTTGCCTCTTCTAGTGGATTTTAGTTGATCCCACCAGAATGTTGCATAACCCTTGAACTCCATAGCTGCTATGTGTAACTTCTTTTCTTCAGAATAATTATGGCACTAAAAAATTTGCTCTAATTTGCGCTCCCATTCAATGTATTCTTCAGCATTGTTGTTCCCTCTAAATTCAGGAACCTTCATTTTGATGGAAGTCAAATCATTATCATTGATAGGTGCTTGATAAATTTCAGCGTCTCCTTCTTCAAATCCAAAATCAGCCACATGGCCTCTCTCATATGCACCTCTTAGTGCCCTCCTCCTAACTGGCTCTTCTCTCTCTTCAGCTCTTGCTGGTTGTAGAATTCTCTTTGGTAGCCTTATTGGAACAGGTTGTTGTGCTTGCATTAAGCGTTCCATGGACTGCTGCAAGCTAGCCAACGTATTTGCTATTCTTTCCATATTGTCCTCATTTGCTTGCTTGTACGTGTTAAGATCATCTGCAATATCCCGGATACTCATCTCTTCTTTCTCAACAGTTATGCCTTTATCTCTACTAGAATTGCTACTCATTACCTCACCTTCGCTAATTCTTCGATTGCACTTTAGAACAAAGGCTCACAAATCAATCACCAAGCACGTTCAAGGGGAACTAGAACCTAAATCCTAGAATGACACCTAGAAAGAAACTTGACAATTTTGGAGGCAACACAAGAAAATTTTATGCCACACGATTATATCAACCAGAGTATAGAATCAAACAAATAATACTCTAGCAATGTCACGGAATCAAAACGGTAGCTCAAAAAAGAAATAGAAACAAAGAGGTCAAAAATTATGACGAATATGGTCAAAATGTATCAAAACCAACTTACCTTAGCAAGTTAGTTTATGGACCTAATAATTCTACCAAAGAAAGCTAGTATCAAGACTCCCAAGAATTCAATTTCGAAAAGAAAACTTCCAAATCAGCAAGAAAAACGTAATAAAATAGCCCCTCAATTGGCCGAAATTGGTAGCCAAAATTTTGATTACTTTCAACCTGATTCAAAATGATTCTAATACCTTAAATTACTAGAAAAGCAAAGAATTTTTGTTGAAGTGATTTTGTACTCTTTTTTTTTAGGATCTAGTCACTATCCTTTGATCACCAACTAAACACAAAGCCTTCAGTCCAATTTATACCCAATTCGGAATAAGAAAAATGTATTTTGAATCAAAAGGCAAGAAAACAATTTCGAAATTGAACAAAGAATTCCATAACCCAATTCAAAAATCCAAAATAGAACCCTAACGGAACAAATAGAACAACCCTAGAAAGACAGATAGATAAAGATTTACCTGTAATTGGCTTTGATACCAAATGACGCGGAACCCTATGGCAATGAAGGCCTCAAAACCCAATGCATGATTCATAGAAGAAAACCAAGAACGAAGGAAAAACCACATTCTAAAGCACCTAATTGGTTAGCAAAGCACGAACACTTATAACAGAAGGATTTAGGAAGCTCGAATTAGAAGAATGCCACAATCAAAATTGATAAGTAAATCTAATTCTTTATGCAATCAGAAGAAAAAGAGAATCCACTCTTGTTCTATGATGGCCAAAATTTTCAATAAGAAAATTGAGAATATAATTTGTCAAAAAAAAGTGTGCTTATAAGAAAATAAGGCCCTATTTATACTAAAAGACCAATAAAATCTGAATCCATAATTCTAATGGGAAAAGGAAAGCTACAAAGTCAAAATCCTAACCCACTAAGGAAAATAGAAAGTATGGAAACAAACTAATATTCTGAAATAACTAAATAGGGGACCACACATCCCATGTGCCAAAAAGATGCCAAAATTCGGCCAAACTAAATCCCTTCAAAATAAGAACACGCCCCACACTATTTGGACTGTCCATGGGCCTTAAATTACTTCCCAAGGCTGTATATGAACCCCCATGGACCTTTCTTGCACGTTGGACCTCTTTAGCTAGCCTTTAGCTTCCATTAGGGGGTTGGGGATTCCTTAGGAATCGAGTCATCCACCCCTTTCTTTTTCCCGGCCCGTCAGGGTGGCGACTCCATTTTCTCCGGACTTAGGTCCGTGTTCTCTAAGGCCCCGAGCCTAAACAGCGCCGAAGTCGCAAGAACCATGCCACCGGGAGTGGGGGGCAAAAATCCCAGCTCACAGTGGCGACTCCACTGAGGATAAGAGAAGTTGATTCCGTTGGTCTTTATATTATTCTATTCTTTCTTATAATGATATTATCCATTGCATCATCTTAGATTGCATCGTGTGCGTGAGTTAGGACGCCCGTGTTACCCGTGTTGTGTTATGTAAGGGATACCATACTTTCACTCGAGGTATGGAGATCGAGCATGGCATAACCACTCATAGCCTCGTACCGTTTGGTATATATTTGCTATGGGAACCTAAGCCTTTTTACCCAAAGACTAAAGCTCATGTAATTGGCCTAGTTACTTTCCTTAGGTTTTACCCCAAATGCATGTTGTTTGACTATGGTTAATTTATCTTGGCTTAAATCACGACTTATTTGGTTAGTTCTTTTTCTAATATGACCTAAGTATATTGTAAGCTCAAAATAAATTTTTCTCTAAATCCAAGAGACCAAAGCTATTTTCAATACTTTTCAAGATGGTCTTTGGACATAAAACTTTTCTAAAAACAAATCAAAATTTTTTTTGCTCATAGCCCAAATACTAAGCCCAAAATCCATTTTTTCTAGGATCTTTTTACAATGGGCTTAGAAATAAAATTATTTTCACCCAACCTTTTCTTACAAAGAGCTTGCAAATTATTTAGGTCAATTATGAAATACCAAAAATCAATTGCGGGCCTAGTTTATACTAAGAATAAATTAACCATGGGCTTGTTTTTGGCATGAATCATTAGTTACCTTTTTCAAGTGAGAAATCTATTTATAATAAACCTCTTAATTTCGTTTTAATCCAATATAGCATGAAAGCTACTTTAGTTGGTTGAATGGATTAAAACCTAATTAATGGGAATTATCATGAATTGATTTCCATTTTAAAAAATATAACTATTGGTTGAAACGTTCGAGGGAATTATTCGAAAACAAGATACCCCATGTTGGTATTTTGTTAACCATATACCTAGGAAAAGAGACTCGCCATTCGTGTGTGGATGATATAAGGTTGGAAGGAAACGTCCTAATTATCTTTCTTAGTTGATTGTTTGTACATACATGTATACATACATTTGCATCTCATATCATTGATCCTTTCTGGCTCACAACCCTGGATTACGATAGTTCAAAAGCTTACAACAATCCGACCTACGCCGGAGACGAAGTATCTAGCAACGACTCAATCACTTGCTCACCAAAAGCAATGGAGCCCGAAAAAATTCAAAGAATGGTGGATGAGGCCCTCAACGCCAAGATGGAAGAAATAATAGAGGCCCTAGCAGAGACCATGAAGAACCAATTGACTGCGATCTTAGAAAATCATGCCGAGGTATCTGCTAGCACTAAGAAGCCAAAGTACAATGGGAAGGCTAAAATTGGTGAAGTAGATTTTGATGATGATGATTGGGCTCAATACTACCAAGATCTTTAAGACAAAAAGGAGCCAAAGGTCGTTGAGAAAGCAACTATTGAAAAGATCGAGACATCTGATGTTGAGAAAATGATTGCTGATTTAGAAAAGAAATTTGAGAAGAAACTGAAAACCGAAGAAATGTCCGAAGTCGACAAATTATTTGAGCTAGATGAAGAAGTTCCGTACAAGTTCAAAATGCCATCTTTTGTGAAGTTTGATGGAACTGGAAATCCTCACCTCCAAGTGAAGCAGTATATCATTGCCATGCAGTCTGCCCGAGCTACTAAGGCTCAAACTCTAAGGTACTTCATGCTCTCATTGGATCCTGTTGTCCAAAATTGGTTCAATACCTTAGATGATGGAACACAAAAGAGTTGGTATTTGCTATACAAGGCCTTCATCCAGCAATATGGCTATAATGTCGAGATGAAAGTTACCTTAATGGAAATGGAGTCCATTAGACAAAGGCCAAATGAGAATTTTGTGGACTATGTCAAAAGATGGAGAAATAAGGCCGCTTTGCTCAAGAAGAGGCCCGATGAATCTGATTAAATAAGGATGATCGTGAGAGGTGTCCTGCCCAATCTTCGTGAAAGGATGTCTCACACCCTTATAAGGGATTTTAAAGATCTTCTCCAAGCTGGTCTACAAATTGAAGAGTGGGAAAGGGAGAAAAATCGCTTTTCAATAAGAAGGAATGAGAAAGGGAATTACCAGTTCGAAAATCAAAGCACGCAAAAAGAAGTTAGTGTCAATGCAACCGATCAAGCAAATAAAAGGCTGTTTTCAGATCTAGGGAAGCCTTTGTCTTAGGTCTTCGACAAGCTACAAAAGAAAGGGTTGTTACAACCATTGGCTCCTCGACCTTTGCCTAGTCCATTAGCTCCAAAATTTGATACTAAGGCTTTTTGTCAATTTCATCAGACTCAAAGACATGAGACTGATAGATGTACCCGATTAAGGCATGAGATCCAAGATTTGATTGATAGTGGCAAGCTACCCGAGCCGGATAAGCCCAACACCAAAGACAATCCATTACCAAGGTTCAATAGAGTACTTCCACCGACAACCTTCATGGTGGGAAAAGGATTGGAAGAAGATTTTGTTTTATCATCCTTTCAAGATGGAAATATTGAAGATGTGAAGGGAAAAGAAGCTTAAACTCAACGAACTTTCCTTAGCTTGAATGTTGCTTTTCAATTTTACTTTCTTTAATATTTAATTGGAACAATCTTGTTTTCAAAATTTAAATTTGTTTGAATAAATTACTTTCATCAAAATTTTTGTTGGTCTTTGTTCATTTTGGTGTTCAACCAATGAGGAATCCAGCTTGATATTTATAAATTAACATATCTAGGCATCATGACGTGAATGACTTTACTAGGTGAGGGAATTGCTCTATAGCATTGAGTTGTGTATGCTTACTTAGAGAGGGCTCCTGCATAATTATCTTTGTCTAGGTCCTAGTCAGTCTTAGAACATGCTTTGTCAAACTTTCGAGGTGAAATTGAACTCTGCTTATTTAAGAGAGAAATGATCTAGGTATTGTTTGGTTAGCCAACAACTAGTATCCACCCAATTAAATATCAATCCCTAGTTGTCCCTTTGAGCCTTCATAAAATTTTAGCTTTCTTTTCATTGGTTTACAAACCCCAATAACCTACCCTGAGCTGTTCTGATACTTTTGACAAGTCTTATGATCACTAAGGTGGAGAGATAAGAAGATCAAAGAAAGCAATGATTAGTCAAGATTATGAGGATAGTTGAAGTTCTCAAGACCATGAAGATAGTTGAAGTTCTCAAGATCATAAGGAAAGTTGATGTTGTAACACCCCGATACTCCATATAAGTACTATACATATACCTGGTATACATACAGTAAGTATATAAAGTATAAGGATGTCACTTTTCGTTACAATTTAAAAACCTTTAACAGAGTTCAAACCACAATACATTAATTTAAAGAACATTTACAAAATCATTATACTTTTAATGATCTTACATATATATAATAATCTTATCTTTATCATAACTTCATTTATACATATAAATACACTCTTGTCAGAAATACATCATAATTAAAAGTTATACATGTATGCATCACCCTCTAGTTGGTCTCGACAAACTCTTACTCTTCCCGTGGCATAACAAAAGACTTCATATCTTCCACCTAGTCACCTGCGCGATTACACATCCGCGCTAAGCCCGAGAGCTTAGTAGTACAAATATAAAATATAAACATACATTATAGAAATTCTAACATATAACGATATATTAATTCCATGTACCATTAGTTTCTTATCATGTTTTTCCTTTTAAATTGCACCTTTCATATATCTCGACTAATTTCATATAGTATATACGTATATACATATCATTGCCACCAACCACAATCCATCACTAATAAGCACAATCAATATATCAATACACACATTACATATCATACTTCATATCATTATTTTATTCACAATTCACCAATTATGAATCACATTTCCAACAAAGGCAATCATTATACCATTCATGAATCACATTAAACAAAGACAAGCATGGGCCCAAAACACACTAATATGCCATTCCATTTTTCAGAGTTAATGCTTTGGTTTTGTTATCACATTTATCATTATCATAAACCCAACTAGGCTTCAAGGATTAGGTTCAACCAAGCTTCAAGGGGAACAAAGCATGCTAAGTATCAACCCAACTTGGCTTCAAGAACCAACCCAACCTAGCTTCAAGGGTTGTAACATCTCAATTAGGCTTTAAGGATCAAATCCAACCTAACTTCAAGAGATTGTTACCAATATTAGGCATGCCACCAACAACAAACTCTGAAAATGGAATAACACATTAGCCACACAATTCATTTAGCAATCTCATTCTCAATTGAATCATCATAGCCAATCACAATGGTTTCACATCACATTTGAGTTATTATAGCCAATCACAATGGCTTCACATCACATTTGAGTTATCATAGCCAATCACAATGGCTTCACATCACATTTGAGTTATCATAGCCAATCACAATGGCTTCACATCACATTTGAGTTATTATAGCCAATCACAATGGCTTCACATCACATTTGAGTTATCATGTCTCAATTCATATTATAATATTTCATAGTATACATAATCAATTACCTCATCATATCCTTCACATTTTACATATAGCATCATTGATATAACATCATAAAGTACATTATTCATATAACACATTACCACTCCCAAGATTCACAATGCACAAAACATAACATTGTTCATATAGTATCATATGCATCATCATTATCATCAAATGTATGTTCAATCTCAACAATGCAAGAAGAGCAAAGAACAATCACAGTAGCTATCACACTCAAGGGACACGGCCAAGCTTGTGGTCGTGTCTCTCAACACCAAAAATCCAGTAGCAGACACGGGCAAGGGACACGGCTGAGCCAGTGGCCGTGTCTCTCAACAAAAATCAGACAGTAACAAACACGGGCAAGGAACACAGCTGAGCCAGTGGCCGTGTCTCTCCAAAAATGACCCAACACGGCCGTGTCTCCTCTAACTTGGCCGTGTCTCCCATAGATTGGCCGTGTCTCTCCTTTAGATTTGGCCGTGTCTCCCAACAAATTCAAAACCAAACACGGCCAAGCCTCCTTGATTGCATTAAATCCCATTATACACAACTTAACCTTATTCAAATGGATATAATCAATGTTATTAACACTTATTTTACATGTTCATCACAATATTCACCTTAACAATACATCAATAATACATTTAATCACTTACCACTTCAAAACCCTAAAACCAACATCACTCTTATTCCTTCAATATCAACATCCACTTAACTTACCATCTTCAAACCGAAACCAACACCAATTTAACTTTGTAACTTACAATCAATTTCAACACTTATAAACACATCTCAAACACACCTAATCATAATAACAACAAATCATAACTCACCTCAAACACAACTTCACAAATAACAAAGGAAAACAAGAGAGTACTTACCAAAATTGAGGCAATTTCACAAATCTCCAATGTAATCCTTTGATTCTTCCATCAACTTTGAATTTAGAAAAACAAAAATCACTCTTGTTCATTTGCTAAAGAGGGCCGGCCAACATAAGAGAAAGAGAAGAAGAAGAAAAGAAAATGAAGACAAGTCAAACCTCTCTTCTTCTTTAAATCTCCACCAAGCAATCCAAAAAGGAAAATTACTTAAAAGCCCTTTTCTATTTGTTCACACTTCCTTTAAAACTCTTGCCCTCTTTAGTAATTTCACTCATCCCAAATTAAAATATCTTCTTCCCTTGACTCTCCATTGACCAACATATATGTTATATATATTAACATATATACAACATATACATTCCATTAACACAATCATTTCCTTTGCAAAAACATATATACATTTAATTCAAATCAAACAACAATTGTATTAAAACTTCTAAGGCATACATTGGGATATTACAATTCTCCCCCTCTAAAAAGAAATTTCGCCCTCGAAATTATCAGTACCATAACAATTCATTCTTAACAAAATACTATCTTAACTTCCATCTAAAGTTAATTATATGCTTAAGTTATTATGTCATCAAATCATATAACTTCAACTCTCCTCTTTAGAATCAACCATCTTCTCTAAATTCCATAACTCATCATTCCATAACTTCCATCTTATTACTTCCTTGATCAAACATTCAAAAGAACTCATTACATTTCCTATTAATATCTATATACAAGAATCAGATCATTTTATAGTACACTTATACTTCGTCCAATCTTTATACTTAATATATTTTGTTCCTTCATCTCTTTGTAATTACTCTCTTAACTTTAACCTAAAAAAAAATCATTGGTTTATATCTTAGCATTAATTATCCCGTCATTACAATCACTGTCTAAATAGACATTTATCAAACCTCAATGGATAACAAGATCTTTATTTTTTTACAAATGGAGTTACTTCTTTAGCATGCTTTTTACTTAACTTACATATTAATACATTACCTTTCAACTTATTTTATAAATAACCAATCTTTTCCCTTTTTATCATGATTTATAACTACTATAACTCCATTCATTCATGTCCAATCACACTTTAAAATTTTACATCATATACATTATCATGTAAATAATTATACTCTTAGTACAACTATACATGTTAAATCTCAATAATGATTCATAATCTTAGCCAAATTCAGATCAATTGATCTATCTGTCACAATATACCCACGTTCCAATCTTGTTCAATTCCAACCAATGATTAATTTATTTAAACTTATCATGAAATTTCACAATATTCATATATGTATATATATATATATAGCCTAATTCCATTAAGGCAAACTTATATTTCATTCCTGATCTCTTTCGATCCATATTCAGTCAAATTATCATGATAACAAATTACCTCAAATTATCTTAGTATAATTCCCACCAATTCTCATAATAATTTTATACCATATTTACTATCTATAGTTCATTCACTTAAACCTCAAGTTCATTCATTTATTCATTACATACCATAAACATATTCAATATAACTCTCAATCACATTTTATATTTTCTCCCTTTTTAATATCTCCTCACATTTCATATTATTGTTATATTTATTTTGATTACCTTTTTGTCATATTATCCATAACTCAAAACATTTCCATAATTTCCTTTTTCTCTCTTTACCTTCATAATTATAATCAAATTCTTAACATAAAATGGTAAGGTACAACTTTATCCATCATAACTTTTAACTATACTTCTCGAACAAAATTTTCAATTTTACCAAATCTGTATTACAATCATTTTATCTAAGACCCAAATCTATGGATAACAAAATTACCCAATCAAATATACTGAACAAAATACATGGCTTTAAGAGATTAATATTCAAGCCTGGAACTTTTAAATCAATATCTTTCTTTTATAATTCTATTCTCAATCTTTACAAATACAAGGCTAAGGTGTATCTCAAGAATTACATATTCCTTCTTTACATTTTTGCTATATCAGAAGTTAACACATTCCAACTCCGTTTTAAACCAATTGGCACTCGATCATATAATCTTTATCAACTTAATTCATGTTTCAACACCATTACTATATACATATTCAATCATATGCAGTTCCTATACAATTTCTATTCGTCACTTCATTTCTAATCCATTTACAATCTCTTATAATATATAATTACATAGAACTTTCCATATGTGAATACTTTGGGACTCTAAATATCATATGATCATCAAGTTCAATGCTCACTATAACAATTTTCACTATCCAATATTACTCAAGTCCATTCTATACTCACTTCCATCACATAATCCATCTAGCTTTACACAGTTCAAGACCTAATCTCTCTTAGGTCAACTAATACATACAACATCATTTTCCATATTACTAATTCTATAATAATACCACATACATATTCATAGGTCACCTTCATAATGTGATTCACACATTTTTTTTAATATTTAATTGGAACAATTATGTTTTTTTCAAATTTAAAAGTTGTTTGAATAAATTACTTTCATCAAAATAATTGTAACACCCCGATACTCCATATAAGTACTATACATATACCTGGTATACATACAGTAAGTATATAAAGTATAAGGATGTCACTTTTCGTTACAATTTAAAAACCTTTAACAGAGTTCAAACCACAATACATTAATTTAAAGAACATTTACAAAATCATTATACTTTTAATGATCTTACATATATATAATAATCTTATCTTTATCATAACTTCATTTATACATATAAATACACTCTTGTCAGAAATACATCATAATTAAAAGTTATACATGTATGCATCACCCTCTAGTTGGTCTTGACAAACTCTTACTCTTCCCGTGGCATAACAAAAGACTTCATATCTTCCACCTAGTCACCTACGCGATTACACATCCGCGCTAAGCCCGAGAGCTTAGTAGTACAAATATAAAATATAAACATACATTATAGAAATTCTAACATATAACGATATATCAATTCCATGTACCATTAGTTTCTTATCATGTTTTTCCTTTTTAATTGCACCTTTCATATATCTCGACTAATTTCATATAGTATATACGTATATACATATCATTGCCACCAACCACAATCCATCACTAATACGCACAATCAATATATCAATACACACATTACATATCATACTTCATATCATTATTTTATTCACAATTCACCAATTATGAATCACATTTCCAACAAAGGCAATCATTATACCATTCATGAATCACATTAAACAAAGACAAGCATGGGCCCAAAACACACTAATATGCCATTCCATTTTTCAGAGTTAATGCTTTGGTTTTGTTATCACATTTATCATTATCATAAACCCAACTAGGCTTCAAGGATTAGGTTCAACCAAGCTTCAAGGGGAACAAAGCATGCTAAGTATCAACCCAACTTGGCTTCAAGAACCAACCCAACCTAGCTTCAAGGGTTGTAACATCTCAATTAGGCTTTAAGGATCAAATCCAACCTAACTTCAAGAGATTGTTACCAATATTAGGCATGCCACCAACAACAAACTCTGAAAATGGAATAACACATTAGCCACACAATTCATTTAGCAATCTCATACTCAATTGAATCATCATAGCCAATCACAATGGTTTCACATCACATTTGAGTTATTATAGCCAATCACAATGGCTTCACATCACATTTGAGTTATCATAGCCAATCACAATGGCTTCACATCACATTTGAGTTATCATAGCCAATCACAATGGCTTCACATCACATTTGAGTTATCATAGCCAATCACAATGGCTTCACATCACATTTGAGTTATCATGTCTCAATTCATATTATAATATTTCATAGTATACATAATCAATTACCTCATCATATCCTTCACATTTTACATATAGCATCATTGATATAACATCATAAAGTACATTATTCATATAACACATTACCACTCCCAAGATTCACAATGCACAAAACATAACATTGTTCATATAGTATCATATGCATCATCATTATCATCAAATGTATGTTCAATCTCAACAATGCAAGAAGAGCAAATAACAATCACAGTAGCTATCACACTCAAGGGACACGTCCAAGCTTGTGGCCGTGTCTCTCAACACCAAAAATCCAGTAGCAGACACGGGCAAGGGACACGGCTGAGCCAGTGGCCGTGTCTCTCAACAAAAATTAGACAGTAACAGACACGGGCAAGGAACACGGCTGAGCCAGTGGCCGTGTCTCTCCAAAAATGACCCAACACGGCCGTGTCTCCTCTAACTTGGCCTTGTCTCCCATAGATTGGCCGTGTCTCTCCTTTAGATTTGGCCGTGTCTCCCAACAAATTCAAAACCAAACACGGCCAAGCCTCCTTGATTGCATTAAATCCCATTATACACAACTTAACCTTATTCAAATGGATATAATCAATGTTATTAACACTTATTTTACATGTTCATCACAATATTCACCTTAACAATACATCAATAATACATTTAATCACTTACCACTTCAAAACCCTAAAACCAACATCACTCTTATTCCTTCAATATCAACATCCACTTAACTTACCATCTTCAAACCGAAACCAACACCAATTTAACTTTGTAACTTACAATCAATTTCAACACTTATAAACACATCTCAAACACACCTAATCATAATAACAACAAATCATAACTCACCTCAAACACAACTTCACAAATAACAAAGGAAAACAAGAGAGTACTTACCAAAATTGAGGCAATTTCACAAATCTCCAATGTAATCCTTTGATTCTTCCATCAACTTTGAATTTAGAACAAACAAAAATCACTCTTGTTCATTTGCTAAAGAGGGCCGGCCAACATAAGAGAAAGAGAAGAAGAAGAAAAGAAAATGAAGACAAGTCAAACCTCTCTTCTTCTTTAAATCTCCACCAAGCAATCCAAAAAGGAAAATTACTTAAATGCCCTTTTCTATTTGTTCACACTTCCTTTAAAACTCTTGCCCTCTTTAGTAATTTCACTCATCCCAAATTAAAATATCTTCTTCCCTTGACTCTCCATTGACCAACATATATGTTATATATATTAACATATATACAACATATACATTCCATTAACACAATCATTTCCTTTGCAAAAACATATATACATTTAATTCAAATCAAACAACAATTGTATTAAAACTTCTAAGGCATACATTGGGATATTACAGATGTTCTCAAAACCATAAGGGTAGTTGAAGTTTTCCTAATATCTCTAATATATCAACATCAACATCAGAGTAACAAATGATTTATCCCTATTAAAGAAGATTTATGTTACTCCACTTATCCATTATTGGAAGCCCAAGTTGGTACAAACAAGACAACTCTTTTAGAGCTAGAGCCAAAAAAAAAAGAAGAGAGAAGAAAAGAAAACAAAAAAGACAAAAGAAAAGAAAAAGAAAAGAAAAAAGAGAAAAAAAGAAAAGAAAAAAGAAAAGAAAACCCAAAATGGTTCAAAAAGCTAACCGAGTTCTCTTTTACCTAAGACAACAAAAGGCTTCCATTTGGTTTATAAGGACGGCTTGACTTGAATTGGTCCAACCCAACCAAAGATTCAATCAAAATTGGAGAAAAAGGAGGAAGACCATTCAGTTCTTGAAAGTTCTGTACTTGACAGTCCTACAAGGAAGAAGGACAAAATTATAAAATCCTCAAAGAAAGGGAGGAGTAAGAAAAATAAAAAGAAAGAAAAGGGAAAAGAAGAAAAGAAATGAATTTGGGTCTTAAACTTTTTGTAAGGGCAAAGACTATTCTGCAGCATAAACTACCTCCCAAGCTAAAGGATCCTGGTAGCTTTATAATTCAACTTACTATGGGGAATGGAAAGGGGACTGAGGGCATGTGTGATCTAGGAGCTAGTGTGAATTTGATGCCTTATTCTGTGTATAAAGAATTAGAACTAGGGAAACTGAAACTGACCAAAATGATGTTGCAATTAGCTGATATATCTTTTAGATTCCCGAAAGGGGTTATAGAAGATGTGTTAGTAAAAGTTGGAGGGTTGATAGTACCTGTGGATTTCATAGTTCTTGACATGGAAGGGAGTAACCCTGCACCATCAGCACACACTATATTGCTGGGTAGGCCTTTCATGGCTACCACCAACACCTTAATAGATGTTAAAAATGGTAAGTTGTCAATGACTGTCTTAGGGCAAACTGTTGAATTTTCTATTTTTAACACTTCTCCTATTCCTACAACTGCTTTATATGAGGAATGTTCTTTAATTAATAGTGTTGAAGCAGTTGTTTCAGATGTTGTGTTGCAGACAGACTCCCCAGATAAATTGGAGCTGACACTGACTTTAGAAGAGGGGGCTAAATCAGTGAGGGAGACCCAAAGGTGCTTTAATCCAAAGGCATATGAGAGCTCGAGAGTTTACAAGGATCGCACTAAGGCAATTCATGACAGATTTATTGTGCGACAGACATTGAGTCCAGGTATGAAAGTTTTACTTTTTAATTCTCGACTCAGTCTGTTTCAAGGTAAACTCAAATCTCGATGGAGTGATCCTTTTGAGGTAACTAAGGTATGTCCTTCTGGTGCCATTGAATTGCTTAACTCTAGAACCAATAAGATTTTTAAAGCAAATAGACATAGAGTTAAACTATACAATGAATGATTTTAGGAAGTGAGGATCATTGGCAGCACTTTGATCCATGATCCATAAGTCTTGCATGATGTCTAGCTATATGACATTAAAGAAGCACTAAATGGGAGGTAACCCATCGGTTGGCATTTATTTTTCATAGTTGTAATTTTAAATTTAGCAAATTTTGAGTTTATGTTTGTTTAAAATAAATGGAATGGGTGCTATGATCGGTTTTTATTTTTCTAATGTGTTTCAGGGTTGATCGGAGAAGAAGTTTGCAATTCCTTTGATATTTGGTGATATAAAATAAAGATTTCAAATTAAAAATAAAAAAAAATAAAATAAAAAAAGTTAAAAGTGGCAGAAGGAGACACGGCCAAGGAGCTTGGTCGTGTCCCTTGGCCGTGTCACATGGGACACGGCCAAGCCTCAACAAGTTTTATTTTTTGCACTTTGTCACAGTAAGTGACACGGCCAAAGGACTTGGCCGTGTCCCTTGGCCGTGTCACTTAGACACGGCCAAGACTTCACTAATTGCTCTTTGTTTTTTATTTGCACCTTTTTTTTTCCAGTAGCAGACACGCCCATGGGACACGGCCAAGTCACTGGCCGTGTCCCTCAACACATACAAGACACGACTGTGTTAACCCTAACTTAGCCGTGTCTCTCACTTTTTCACTTTAAAAAACACGATTCTTTCACCTTTTTCCTCATTCAGTCCATAGTTTCCTGTTTGTTCATCTTCTCGCTCTCTCGCTTTCTCTCTCTCGCAACCTCCATTCTTTGTGATTCCAAGCTTCAAATTCTCCATTAAACCTCAAATTTCTTCACCAAAATTAGAAATAATCAATTACAACTTCTTCTTTGCTCATAAAAGTTTGATTTACTCAAGTTTTGGTGTTAAATTTTTCAGATTTCTCAAGATGCCAAGAACAAAGATAGTTACACACCGCAAGAAGAAGAGGCCTACAACCGAAGGAGCTTCTTCCTCTTCATCAATTTCATCTTTGAAGAGAGCAAATCTTTTGGCTCGGGGTTTTTTCCCAACGAGGTATGTTAATGATGAATCTCTTGATGCTCTGCAAATTAGGACTAATTTTTATCTATATGTGCAATTTCTTGGGTGGGAGAACCTAGTCTCCTTGCGACCTTTGCAATTTGAGGAGCTGACTTTGGAATTTCTGACATCTCTTAAGGTTGAAAGAGATGATAAGAAAATCTGCACTAGAATGAGTTTTAAATTGCTGGGTAAATCATTTGTGCTTAATATTGAACAATTGAATGCTATATATGGTTTCCATCAGCATGGGGAAAGGTCGGTACCTAAAGAATTTAAACAACAATTTGCTTGGGGAGCATTAGGCTCGGGGACCTATGTGGCCAAATCGGCCAAAGCATCTAAATTAAGAAATTTTGCTTTGAGGTATTTGCATCGTTTTATGTCTTGTGGATTCTTTGCTCGGAAAGAGAGCCCGGGTGTGGTGGAATTGAGTGAGCTCTTTTTCTTGGATTGTGTGGTTAATGCAGTGCCTGTTAGTGCCGGCTATTGGTTAGCCGATATTTTTGATACTGTGGCTAATAAAAGGAGGGGGGCAATTTGTGTTGGAGGGTTGATTACCACATTAGCAGTAGCCCTTCTGGAGGATTTTGACCCGAGTACTAGTCGCATGACTAGAATTTTGGGTAATGACTCTTTGGATTTGGCCACATTAGAGAAGATGCATATGGTGATGCATAGGAGAGGGGTGTATATGATGGCTTCAGCTGAGCCAGAAGCACCGGGGGACAGGCAGAAGAGAGCACGGGTCCAAGAAGAGTCCGACTCGGATTCTTTTGATCTAGATGAGGATGTTCTGGTCTCGAAACATCAAGAGGCACTTATTAGGATTGAGGCCCTGGAGGGAAAAGTGGATCGACTGGATGGCAAGGTGGATCGTAACCATGCTGAGGTTTTGCAGTGGTTGGAACAGATTAATAGCAACCTTGCAAAGATTTTGAGTCTCCATCCCTTGGCTGCATCATCTTCACACCCGCCTTCACCATAGATTTTGAGTTCCTTGCTTTATTGTGTTTAGTGTATTTTTGTTAATTTTGGTTTTTGTTTTTAATTTTAACATTTTATAGTTTGGATATTTTATTTTATATATTGTATTTTGTTTATTTTTGAACATTTGTGTTTGTGATGAAAAGTTAGGGTTTTGCCTCACCAGGGTACGATGGAAGACAGTTTGTACTTAACTCTTTCTCTTTATTATTCTTGTTTTCCATTGAGGACAATGTAAATTCTTAAAGTGTGGGGTAATCTTTAAGCTTTTCTTTTGTTTTGTTTGTCTTGGTGTGTTTTATTGTGTGTTGTGCATGGCATAATTGTTGAAAATTTATTGATCTTTTATATGATTCTAGCATTGTAGTTGAGACTTTAGTATCAGAATAGAGATGAGCATTTGAATTCATTCAGGATCAATTTTCACATTCTGCAATTCATGACATATAAATCTTTGAGAACCCACCTGTGTGAGTTTTGAGCCTCATAGATTGAATATTATTATTAGTTGATTTTCTTTTCTTAAGTGTGCACCTTCATGATTTTGCATCTCTAGAGCTTGCTTTTGCATACTAATTTAACTCACATTATGATTTAATCTCAAGTTTTAAAATGATGAAGGCAAATTAGGTTAGCCCTTTAGCTTAAAAAGACCTCCCTTAATATTTAATTCCTTAGTGAGCCAAGTTGAGTCTTTGACCTTTTTATTGTTTGATCAACACAATTCTCAACTTAACATGTTCTTATTATCATCATACCTGCATTAAGGAATGGAGTTTTATGATATGACAATAGGGTGGTTTATTTCAAAGTGTGGGGTAAGCAAGTAAAAAAAAATGATATTGCTATTTGGGGTTGAAATGCATACTTTGCACATTGTATTGGATTAAGAGTTGATTATTCTTTTCCTCTACATTTTAAGCTAGATGTTCCATGCAAGTTTATATTCTGTATATATATATATTTTAAAAAAAATGAAAAATGATAAAAATAAAAGAAAAAGAAAAAGAGAAAATAAAAAAGATATATATATATATATACAGAATTCATATATTTTCTAGCATTAGAGGAAAGTTGACTCGTTATTTTTCTTGAAGTATGCAAGTATGTGAAGTATTAATGGATTGTGAGTATGCCATTTGAGGGAGTTATGAATTTCTTAGCAAGAGTATTGTCTAATTTAGATACTCCATTTCTTGATGCTCCACCTTAAATGTCTTTTCTCACACCTTTACCTTAGCCCCATTACATCCAAATGAAAGACCTTCGGATTATTTCTTGAGAAAATCAGTGAGGGAGATTGGATAATTAAGCAAGTTTATGGTAGTATGCAGTCATAAATGGTTTGAGTGATTAACTTTTGAAATCGAGTGAAACACTTAGATGAGAGATAAGATTTGTATGTCTGGATTAATGAATGAGTTAAGAAAATCTTGATTGAAGGAAATTGCAATTATTTATGTCTGAGTCTTGAAGGATTTCATCTTATATACTGGAATTATAGTTAAGGATGTTTGAGTTTTTAATTTATGCCATGTGAATTTGCTTGAGGACAAGCAAAGTTTTAAGTGTGGGGTAGTTGTTTTATTAGTTTTTGTTATAGATTTGTTTCTTGTTTATTATGATAATTATTGTTTTCTTTAGGTATTTTGTTAGTTTTAATATGTTTATTTAGTGTTTTCATTAATTTTAGTAGTTTTAGTTTATTTCAGTGTTTATGTCATTTTTGTCCTAGTTTTTAGTGTGAGTTTATGTTTTGTTGGTTAATGTTCATTTAATTCTTGTTTAAAGTTTGTTTCAAGTCTTGTTTTAGGGTAAAAAGCCAAGGAACCAAAAAGAAGAAAAATGGACAGTAGCTGACACATGCAGAGGACACGGCCAATTCACTGACCGTGTCCCATACCAAGTTAAAAAGGAAGTTCAAGACACAGAGAGGGACAAACTCAAGGGACACGGCCAAGTCAGTGGCCGTGTCCCTCCAAAGAAGCTCAAACACGGCCAAGATTGGTTGACTTGGCCGTGTCTCACTTAAATCCAAAGCAAAGAAGAAGCAACTCACACAGAAGCAAACACAGGCAAGGGACACGGCCAAGTCAGTGGCCGTGTCCCTCCAAAGACCACCAACACGGCCAAGTCTCATCCAACTTGGCTGTGTCTCTCATGAACCAAAGACGTAGTGGATTTTTAAAGTGGAGAATTCGTATAAAAGAGAAAAAGAAGCTAGGGTTTAGGGTTGTTGCGATTTTGAGAGCAGATTGAGCCGTCAAAGAGAAGAACTTAGGGTTTCACATTTGTTTTCTTTGATTTTGATCATACTTTGATTAAACTAGCTTAGATTAGATTGTTCTAGCCATTGATACATCCTTCTTGCAAGATTTGAACAAGAGATTCTTCAGAAGCTTCAAGGAGTTTGTAATTTGGTTTTGTTCTTGAACTTTATCTCTTTATTTTCATTGGAATTGTATTTATGGATATTATCATGTCTGAATTGATTTCTTTGAATATTAATGAGATGAGTATGTTTGATAGCATTATGAACTATTTTGATCATGTCTAGGGTTTGTATGGATCTGCTATGATTGTATGAATTGGTTATTCTCTTAGCTAATAATTTCTTTAGCCTTGATTGAATGAAATATTGTTAATATATAATTGATTGGCCACCAATTATGTGTTTTAGGTATTAGATGATGGATTGAGAGATGAAGTATAATGCTGGTACAATTCAATTAGGGACTTGGGTGAATTAGAGATATAACCTATTAAAAAGATTATTTCAATTATAACAAGATTAGTTGAAAGAGGTTTGAATGCGAGAGCTTATTTCCTTGACTCGATTAATTGAGTTGTTTGAGATTTAATCTTTGAAATTAAATTAGTTAAGAGGAATAACCGTTCATACATATAAGTAGTAGAGAAGTGCAAACCCTAGACCGTTCTATCAAGTGAATCAAAACATCTGCTTAATTTACTTTTATTCGTTTTAAACTTCAATCAATCTTCTTAATTAGTTAACAATTAAACTTTCTTCATTACTTGTTATTCATAATCTGATAATCAATTATCCATTTTAGCTTCCTTGTGAGACGACCTTGGGGCGATCACCTTTGCTACAGCTACCTCGTATACTTGCGAGTGACGCTTTGTGGTAGAGTTAATTCGAGTGCAACAATATACCAGATTTGATACAGAGGAGGACACTTCTGATTTTGAGTCGGATACTGCACAATCTACCACTATGGGAGATGAAAGGCAAAGAACTATGAGGGATTTTTCCAGACCTGTCATTGGAACTTCCACATCTTGTATAAGATTGATAGATGCATCAAGAAATTATGGGTTGAAGAATATCCATTACAACATGCTGCCATCATTCTATGGAGTCCCAAATGAAGATCCTTTGAATTTTATCCTGGATTTCTACTCCACCCTCAACACATTTCCATTGGGAGGACTAACAGAAGACCAGTTGAGGATGAGGTGTTTTCCGTACACATTGAAGGATAGGGCAAAAAGCTGGCTTATGATGTTGCCTGAAAATTCTTTGACAACTTGGGAGCAAGTCTATAACAAGTTTATGGGCAAATTTTACTCACATCAGAAGACAGCTGAATTGAGAGGGAAAATAGCTACATTCTCTCAATTTGAAGAAGAGCCATTTCATGAGGCTTGGGACAGGTTTAAGATGTTATTGATCCAGTGTCTACACCATCACTACCCACTTCAACTTCTGAATCAGTTTTTCTACGATGGTCTAACCCAGCAATTTCAGAATACTGTTGATAACGCAGCTGGGGGAGCTATGGGAGAAAAGACAGTAGATGAAACTTATGAAATCTTTGAAATGTTGGGAGCTAATTCTCAACAGAAAAGTGTAAGAGGAAGAAGTAAAGGGGTGAACCAGGGGGCAAACTGTAGACCCTTAATTTTTGACCCAGTCCGGTCCAATATATTTTAATTAGTCTAAAATAATCTTTGTGTTGTCCAATATATTTTAGTTAGTCCAAAATAATTTTTTATGGTATCTTGATTAATTTTAATATTTATTTTAGTAAAAAAATGGTGAAGTGAATAAAAATTCAAAAATAATAAAAAATAAAAAATAACAAAAAAAATCGGTGACGAAAAAATCATAACCGAAAGTCAGCGCGGGCCTGTGGACATTTCGCCGCAGGCATTTCCTGCGGGCGAAATGGCCCGAGGGCCCGTTTTGCCCCGCTGCAGCAGCCAGCTGCGGCAACTTTTTTGCCAGTGCATTTTTTCGACAGCAGTTTTTTTTTCGCCAGCAAAATTTTTCCGACGCAAATTTTCCGAAATCTAATGCAATTAGGTTTTGGTTTCCTTTTCTTAATGAATAATAAATGCCATGAATAACTAGAATTAGTCATATAAATTCTTCTATAAATAAGATAAAAAAGAAAATAAAAAATCAAGGAGAAATAAGGAAGAAATTGGACAGAAACTTGGGAAAGATTGGATCCGAATCTGTGAAGGAAAACCTTGAATCAAGCTGAATTTTTGAGAGAGGAAAAAAACAATTCAAGCAATTTAAAGGCAAAAAAGCTTGTCTTTAACCTGGTTCATCCAAGAAGCAATTTTGGTATAACCCACGAAAGAAGGTTTGAATTCTTAATTCCTTTTATTTTTTCACAGTAGCTAAACATCTCATTCTTTCTTTTAATTTTAGAAACTTTAGAACCTCAATTCACTTTTTCTAATGTTTAAAAATCTTAATTCGTTGCTTTGTTTTTTAAAAAGTTTAAAGCTATTAGTTTTGTTTCTTCAAAACCCCAAAACCCTAATTTGCTTTCCAAATTATCAAAACTCTAAATTGTGTTCTGTTTCTTTCCAAAAGCTTTAAAAACATCTTTTTTGCTCTTATAAACTTTAAATCATTTTGTTATTTTCATAAAACTTCATAAAATTGTCAATTGTTTTTTTCAAATCCTAAAAACCAACTAATTACCTGAAACCCTAGTTCAAAAATCCTAAAACCTTAATTCAATTCCAAAACCTAAAACAATAAACCTTAAACTCCTTTAAAACCTTAAATCCTAATTTTTTCTAAACCCTAATCCTTTAGAACTTTAAAAACCATATAAACCCCAAATGTTTAATTTTACACAGTAAGCATGAAACCATAATTCAATGAATAACCAAACCATAAATCTAAGTATTTTAAAGTGTCCAAACCCTAGTTTCATGATTTCACCATTCAAACACTAATTTGGTTAATCAAAGAACTTTATCAACCTTTTAAAACATAAACTTTAATCTATTTTTAATTCCCTTAAAATCACAGTAGCCTAATTCTATAAATTCCAAAATCATAAACACATGAAATAAAGAACCCTAAATGAAAATAGTAGCTATAATTTAGATGTTTATTTGCCTTTTTCAATTCTATATTTGATTATGCTTTGATTTATTTTATATGCTTTAATTTATTTAAGTTCAATGCTTGGTTTATTTAATTTATCATGGATTGATGTTTACTTTCTATTGATATTTAATACCTTTGATGAATGGTTATTTACTTTTATCAATTTATTTAGATTTTCAAATGTTGTAAGAGGTATGTTTTCACTTAGTGGGTACCTCATTAGTTAAATATCATGTAATTTAAATTGCTTTTCTATTTTAGAACCAACATAAATGACATGTTTCTACCTTTCGGTGGGTGTCCTATTTAGGCATGGATGTAAGGGCATGTTTCCATCTTCGGATGGGTGTCTATTTATTTGCTTTGTTTAGACATTATTTTGATTTTTAATATATCGATGCTTTATTTTAATTATTGTATGTAATATGGATAATGTTGTTATATTTAAGAATTTTATAATATTAAGACCTATAAAGGAGACTGGTTCCAATGAACCGGGCGTTGTGGGGGTGCTGGGCCATTTCTCACCTTCCCCACACGTACCCAACTTTCCGAACCCATTAGGGGTTGGGGATTCCTTAAGAATCGAGTCATCCACCCCTTTCTTTTTCCCGGCCTGTCTGGGTGGCGACTCCATTTTCCCCGGACTTAGGTCCGTGTTCTCTAAGGCCCCGAGCCTAAACAGTGCCGAAGTCGCAAGAACCATTCCACCGGGAGTGAGGGAGAAAATCCCCGCTCACAGTGTGGGGTTAAATTTAGTGGGTTTATGATTGCAAACATTTGTGTTCTTTAGTTGCAAATCATAATTTATAAAAAATAAATGATAATAAAAAAATAAAAATTATTGTTCTTTTTGGAAGGGTTGAATTGAGTTTGGGAATGATCTTTGCAAATTTAATAAGTGGAGTTCCTAAAGAGTTCTTTAATGTCTAGTGCTCAGTGATTGGGAGGTGCATTGGGATTACTGGTCGTACTGCATTGCTTACTTCACTCTTGAAGTGCTCTTGAACTTAGTGGATAAACTCACACTCCCAAATGTCATGCCCTTACCTTAGCCCCATTACAACCAGATGAAAGACCTTATAATTGATGATTGAATGGAATTTAGTGGTGGAAGTTTGATTGATAAGCAAGCTTATGGTGATAATCTTTCATTGAATATTATGAGTGTAAACACTACCTTATTAAACACTTCAAAGAGTTGGTGAGTGAGTGACAACATTGGTTATGCATGGAGAACCACTAAATTACATGAGTAATGATTTTGTTTGGTTTGATATTGATTACAGATTTAAGAAATTGCAAGTCTTGATACATTCTTATAACTTTTGAACTTGACTAAATTTCTTGTTTAGTTTATTTTAATTTTAACTTTGCTTGGGGACAAGCAAAGGATTAAGTATGGGGTAGTTATTTTGATCAAATATGTATACATGTTTAGGTTAATTTTATTTGCTTTAAGTTAATTTTTCTTTTAATTTATGTTTAAAGTTTGCTTGAAGTGTTTGATTTAGATGGAAGCGCAAAAGAATGGATTGAAGGATAAAAATAGTGGAAAAACATGAGACACGACCAAGACACTTCATGGCTTGGCCGTGCCCCTCATCCAATGCAAGAGGCATGAAATACTCACATGACGTGAGCTAAGGCAACTTGGCTTGGCCGTATCCTTTAGAAAAATTAGGTAGAGGCAGACACTGGCAGAAGATATGGCCAAGGCCTTGGCCGTGTCCCACTTGATGAAACCAAAGAGCAAAGCGAATGACAAACTGAATGGAAGAGGTGAACACAAGTAGAGGACACGGCCAAATAATATTTATTACTTATAATATTTTTTTAATAATGAAAATAAAAATAAAAAAAATAAAAAAAAATAAAAATCGACGACGGCAGAATCGGCGATGAAAAAATCACTGGAGAAAAATTGGCTTGGGCCAATTCGTCGGAGGTTTTACCTGCGGTAAAATGGCCTGTGGCCTGCGCCCAGCCCGCAGCACCCCGTAACAAATTTTTGCGAGTGCAGTTTCGCACGCCAGTAGCCCGGCTCGCTCGCAATTTTTTTTTGAAACCCTATTTACTTGGTTTTTGATTTTATTTCCTAAACCATTTTTATTTCCTTAACCAATTAGTATTAGGTTTTTATTTTTCATATAAATACCATATTAAAGACACAAAGAAAAGGGGAGATCAGACTTTTGAGAATTGGTATTCTATTCAAGAATTATTCAAACTTTTCAGAATAGATTCAGAGCCTTAGACTTGAAGGAGGAAGAGGCATTCGACAAGAAACAAACAATCCATCAAAGGTAGTCCACACTGTCTTTGTTATTGTTCAACTAGAATTCAAAATTGTGGTGGAACCAACAATGGAGGTTTGAATTTCTACTTACTTGTTTATGTTTACAGTAGCTTCATCACTCAATTGGATTAATTATTTAAATATACAATAGATGATGTTTTTGTTAGGCACATTGATCAATTGTTCTACTTACCATCTAAACTCTATTTAAAACCCTAAAAAATGTTTTTTCAAAACCCTAATACCTTAATACCCATAAAACTAATTTTTGAAATATAAAATCCTAATTACACTTTTCTAAAGCCACAAAATAATAATCTATTTTCTTAGAACCCTAACCAAATCTATTTTTTTCTAAGAGTCACAGTAGCCTATTCTTTCCAAATACCTAACTTAAAATCCTATTTTCATGATTTTTAATCTTAATTATTTAAACCTTAAATTTTAATATTATTTTCATATAACTTTCGAAACCCTAAATCCAAAACATCCATTCTTTAGATCCAAACCTTAATTTATTTCAAACCTAATCTCTAATTCAAACATCTAGTAGCCATATTATTTCTTTTATATTAAATATTTTCTCAATTAATTAATCCAGTATATACAAAACCCTACTTATTAAATATAAAACCCAAGAAATCCTAATTCATGCATAAACCCTAAATTTATATCCTTACTGTTTTATCTAAATTAGATGAAAGTTCATTATATATTTTGATTGATGAATGATTTATTTATAATGAATGGTTAGTTATTTTTATTGATTTGCTTTGGTTTCAAAATATTGTAAGAGGTATGTTTCCATGTTTTAGGTACCTCGTATCGTGAACATCATGTAATTTAGCTTATTTTAAAGTTTTGGATCAATGTAAAGGATACGTTTCCACCTTTCGGTGGGTGTCCTATTTAGTTTAGATATTATACGATGTAAGGATATGTTTTCATCCTCGGATGGGTGTCCATTTATTTTTTTATTTGGACATTATTGTGGTTTTAATAAAGTATTTACTTATTCTTATGATCGCATGTAGTATGGATAATATTGTTATATTTAAGAATTTTATAATATTAAGACCTGCAAAGGAGAATGGTTCCAATGAACCGGGTATTGTGGGAGTGCTGGGTCATTTCTCACCTTCCCCACACGTACCCAACTTTTTGAACCCATTAGGGGGTTGGGGATTCCTTAGGAATCGAGTCATCCACCCCTTTCTTTTTCCCAGCATGTCCGGGTGGTGACACCATTTTTTCGGACTTAGGCCCCTGTTCTCTAAGGCCCCAAGCCCAAACAGTGCTGAAGTTGCAAGACCCATTCCACCGGGAGTGGAGGCTAAAATCCCCGCTCACAGTGGCGACTCCATTAGGGATAAGAGAAGTTGATTCCATTAGTCTTTATATTATTCTATTCTTTCTTATCATGATATTATCCATTGCATCATTTAGATTGCATCTGTGCGTGAGCTAGGACTCTCGTGTTACCAGTGTTGTGTTATGTAAGGGACACCATACTTTCACTTAAGGTATGTAGATTGAGCATGGCATAACCACTCATACACTTATACCTGTTGGTATATACTTGCTATGAGAACCTAAGCCCTTTAACCCAAAGAGTAAAGCTCATGTAATTGGCCTAGTTACTTTCCTTAGGTTTTACCCCAAATGCTTATTGTTTGACTATGGTTAATTTATCTTGGTTTAAATCATGGCTTATTTGGTTTGTTCTTTTTCTAATATGACCTAATTACATTGTGAGCTCAAATAATTTTTTCCTCTAAATCCAAAAGACCAAAGCTATTTTTAAAACTTTTCAAGATGGTCATTGGACATAAAATTTTTCTAAAAACAAATCAAAAATTCTTTTCTCATGACTTAAATACAAAGTCAAAAATCCATTTTTTCTAAAATCATTTTACAATGGGCTTAGAAACAAAATTATTTTCACAACCTTTTTTGTAACACCCCTTCCCGACCTATAATAAGCCGAGGAGGAATGCTACATCAAGATACGAGCTCTGGTTATGTCAGCTTACTTAATGTTCCTTATAAAAATTTTTCAAAAAAATTTTGACGGAGTCTCCCTTAAAATTCTAGGTCCCAAGTGTCGACAAAACTGATTTTTCTTATATTTGAAAAACATTTTGTTTCACAATTCAACTCAAGTACACTCCCAATAATCCACCCTTATAACCTCAACTACAATCCTACAAGAAGAATTCACACTTCTATATTCACAATCCAACTCAATTTAAAACCATACAGTTATTATACATTACTAGATTTATACATATAAATACTCTCTCGTCAGAAATACATCATAATTAAAATTTATACATGTATGCATAACCCTCTAGTTGGTCTCGACAAACTTTACTCTTCTTGTGGCATAACAAAAGACTTCATATCTTCCATCTAAATACCTGCGCGAATAAACACCCGCGCTAAGCCCGAGAGCTTAGTAGTCCAAATATAAAATATAAACATATAGTATAGAAGTATTGATATGTAATGATACATCGATTCAATATATAATTAGTTCTTATCATATCTTCTTTTCTTTTTAACTTTATCTTTAATATATCCTAGCTAATTTCATATGAGATGTATATATATATATAATATTATCACCAACCCCAATGCATCACCAATACTCAAAACCAATATATTAATACCCCTACATTATATATATACCATACCAACCATTATTGCAATACACACATTACACATCATATCACTCATTATTGCAATACACAATCTACATATCATATAAATCATAAATCATATTTCCAATAAAGACAACCTTTATCATCAACCACAATTCATTTTCCTATTACACTTAATAACATTATATTATTCACAATCCACCAAGCATAATTCATTATTAATACTCACAATCAATATTTCAATACTTGCATTTCACATTGACAATAAAGACAGACTCGGGCCCAAAACACTAATATGTTATTCAAAGTTCAGAGTTACTGCTTTGATCCATAATCACAATAATCAAGCCCGTAGGCAACATATATCATATCTCTATCCATGGATAGTGTAACAGACCCAGTCTCTTGGACCATTCACTCGACTAATCGAGAAGATCCTCAACCCGGCAAGACTGTTACTTTTCATATATTTCACATTTATAATTCATATAGTGTAACAGACCCAGTCTCTTGGACCATCAACTCAACAACTTGAGGAGATCCTCAACCCGGCTAGACTGTTACATTTCATATGTTATAGGCATGCCGTCAAATCCAGAACTCTGAAAGTTGAATTAACATATTAGACACAACTCTTTTCATTTATATCTTTGTACATTTCTTTCTCAATTCATTTCATTTTCAAAACAGGCAACCATGCCTCAATTATAATTCATTTACATTCTCGTAGCCAACACAATGGCTTCACATCTCATTTGATTCATCATAGCCAATCTCAATGGCTTCACCTCTTATCATATTTCAATTCACGTTATAGCACTTCATCATTCAAGTATACATAAACAATTATATTGAGCATATATCTTAAATTCATCATCATATAATCAACATGTCTATTTATTTCATTTCAATCATTATTACCAACCACAATTACAATACATTTCATCATTTCTCAAAACACATTAGCACAATTCATCATTACAATATTTATCATAACAAATTGCATTGTACTAACCTATTTGAATGATCTTCATATCTTTCACATCATCCAATCATAACCTTAATCAAATTATATTGACAATATAGTAATTCACTTAACACATTTACAAACAAATGTGTTAAGTCTTAATTCATGTAAATAAGTGCAATCATATAAACTTTGTACTTACCTTAAAACCAACTTACACCACTCTATACACCTACTCTTCCAAGAATCCTCAACACTTAGATTAGGGCAATTCAACCTCTTCACAACCTAATCCAAAAGGAATATTAGCAAAATGACCATATGAATAGTAAATTCTGGTTTTAGACTAAATTTTATCCTTATTTTGAAAATTTGTATAAAATAATATACTTGACTAAAAACTCTAAAATTTTTACAGAACTTAATTTTACATCTTAAAATCATTCCTTTAAAATTTCAGATCAAACTGAACACAAAATCTTGGTCAAATAGTTCACCCAAACAGACTGCCCCAATTGCCCTGCATCCTGGCAGCAGTTCTAAACTTTGTGAATTCCATAAATTAAATTCAATCAACTTGGTTCCAAATTATTTTTCTCAAATACTAGACTCATTAAGCAACAACATATCCAAAATTAAATTGAATATAATTTTTCTAAATTTTATTAAAAATCCCGAAATATAGCTGTCTCAGTTAAGGTACCTGCTGGAACAGATCTAATAAAAATAATCTTTCCAAAATCATAACCATTCCAAAATCGAATCAACATATTTTTCAGTCATTCTAGACTCATAGAGTCACAACATATCAAAAATTCACTTCAAGAACATTTTTCTATAATTAATTAAAAATCGTACAAGTCACAGCCTTTACCAATTGTAAAACAGAAAAGAAATTCCACTAAACCCAACTCTTGCTCTTCAATCACCAACACCAACCTAATTAAATCAAACATACTCCAACATACTACAATAATACAACCCTAATTTCAATTATCAACAATCAAATCTTCATACAACTTCAAATAAACCAAAGAAATCAAGAAAGAGAACTTACTTGGATTTTTAGCCAAATCTTTACTATCCACTTGAAATCCTTAAGTATTTGGTGTAAATAAAAGCAAAATCACCTCCTTCTCTCTCTAGCTTCTCTCTCTCTCTCTCTCTCGGCCAAAAAGAAGAAGAAGAAGAAGAACACGTTTTTTTTTTCCTTTTCTTCTCTTCTTATTCTTATTTCAAATATATATATATATAATAATAATAATAATAACAATAATAATAAAAACAATAAATCTCCACCACACACTCTCTTCCAACCTTTGACTTTCTTTTCTCTTTTTCTTTTTGTCCTTATCACCATAATTATTAATTAATTAATTATAAAAATATATACATAACTCACTTTCCCTACACCACTTTATATCCCATGTATATTTGATGTATATGTATATATCTTTTATATGGTATTTATATTCCCATATTTCCTTATATATATATCATCTTATAATATTTCCCCTTTTTACTTCCATTAAACATATACATTAACTCCAAATATAACAATAATTCCAAAACTTTTAGGGTATAGTTTGGGATATTACAATTCTCTCCCCCTTAAATAATTTCGTCCTCGAAATTATCCAGCACAATAACAATTCATTTATAATAAAACACCATCTTAATTCATATGAAGGTAATCGTATTCTTATATTATGATTTCATCAAATTACATAACTTTTACTCTTCCACCTTTAGTCAATCATCTTTTCCCAATTCACAACTCATCATTATATAGCTATATTTATCTTATTACTTTTTCAACAAAACACCCAAAATAACTCATTACATTTCAAAGAAATTTTCTTTTATACAATAATCAAATCATCTTTTTATAGGCAATCTCTTAACTTTAATCTTGGAAATTATTAAATTAAATCTTACTATAGATTATCCTGTTATTACAATCACTTTTGAAAATAACCACTTATCAAACCTTGATTGATAACAATATTTTCATTTCTTATACTTAAATCCCTCTTTACCATGTTTTTCACTTAATATTAATATCGATACAATCTTTATAAATTTACTTTACAGATAATCAACCTTTTTCCTTTCATTATCTTTAATAACTGATATATCATAATTCATTCATGTATCAGCATATCACTTCATATATACATTATCATATATATCTTATACTCTTAGCATAACTATACATATTAAATCTCGATAATAATTCACAATCTTAATGAATTCTAGATCAATTGATCTAGCTGTCATAAAATAACAACATTTCAATCTTATTCCATTCAAACCAACCATTAACTTATTTAAGTTTATCATCACATATCAATATACATAACACAATTCTATTAGGTCAAACTCATTCTCAACTTCTAATCCCTTAGGATCCATCTGTTCGACTCCTTACTAACAAATTACTTCAAATTATCTTTCAATATTCATATATATCTTCTGCTTTCAATAATAGCAGTGCAATCTCCCATAATTCTCATAATTTTTCTCATACTATAATTATTACCCATAGTTCATTCACTTAACATTGTTTCCATCAATTAATTCATCTTATAACAAAAATATATTCAGTATCATTTTCAATCACATTTCATAAATTTCTCCCATTTATCATATTCTCACATTATCATACCATTACTATGATTACATAATCACTTTTTATTCATTCTTCACAATTCAAGACATTTACACGGTTCTCTTCTCTATTCATATTTTTCATAATTATAAACAAATTTCTAACATAGAATTGATAAGATACCACTTTACCAATCACAACTCCTAACCATATTTCTTGAAACAAAATTATCAATCTCACCCACATAATACTACAATCATATCACCTTAGGCCCAAATCTGCTGATAACAAACTTAACCAGCCAATTACACTAAACAAATTATATAGCCAGAGTATATTAATAGTCACATATGTAGTTTATAAATCAATATTGTTCCTCTATTATTCTTCTTCAAACATTTCCAACTATCTCAAAAGTTGACATAATTCAACTTCGTCTCCAAAACAATTTGTTCTTGATCATATGATTATCATTAGCCTAACTCACATCAACAATATTACTTATAACACTTATGTGTACAACATTCAATCATATACAAACTTTATACAACTTCCATTTCTAACCTATCTCTTATAAAACTTTTCATACATTATACTTTCCATCTTTATTAAACACATATACATATAATATATTTCCACAAGCATAATCCTTCAACCAGAAAGCATTATATGATAGTCTAGCTCAGTTATTATCATAACAATTTCATCGTCCATTGTTACTCGAGTCCTTTTTCACTTTCCATTACAATCCATAGTCTAACTCTTCATAAATCAAAACTTAATTTCTCATAGATCCACTAATACATGCCATATCATTCTTCATACCACTATACAAATAATTATACCACATTCACATACATAGGTCACGTTCACAATGTGACTTGCTTTCATATTTCTTACACTTTACAATTATATTTAAGTCCTCTTTTTCATACCATCAATACACATTTAACATTTATTATTTTTTTTACATGACTTAAATTATTTATATATATCTCACATATTTATACATATGTCCCTTACATCCAATCATATACACATCGCCCATTAATCCCTATAAAATTTCCAAATTTCATTATCACAAATCTCAATTTCTTGAACTAACATTGCTCAATCCAATTCTCACTATTAATATTATCACATGACCTAACTTTGCACAAGTTTATCAATGCAAGAGTACTCATTCTCAACACTAATAGATATGTAGTTGTATAGGTTACAAACACGCAGTACTATGCGTACATTACACTTTCAAGTGATCAACTCAATCCTTGATCACTAGCATCTTACATCCCATTATCACCTTCCAAGTAGTCAACCTTATCATGATTACTTCATCACTTGCCAACTTTTAGTTCATCAAATTACATATCTGTAAGTCATTCTTAATATGCAAAAATTTTCATTCCACTTAACTCATATACGTACTATACATTAAATTTTCGATATTTAAATAATCTTTATCCAAATTCCGTTAACATTATAAATTCTCCTCTTACTACTTTGCTTAAACTTCAATTTACTCATCTCGTTTTATTAATATAAACTTAAGTAAACATCTTATATATACATACTACAAAGCAACATCAAAATATATCCTTTTTACAATCATTAAAGCTCATTTCAAAAATCCAAATATTACACATTATCACCATTAACATGAGCTTTAACAATACTCAAGCATATTATATTCCTACCATTCAAACCACAATGTTTACATTAAATTAACAATACTAACAACACCATTTTATCTCCTTGCTTAACCCCTATCATTTTTTTTTAATCTTAACTTTACATATTCAAACCTTAAGTTATCACACTTTGTCTATATCACTCAACTCATTCAATATTCCACCATATTCTCTTCATTATAATTACATATCCATCCATATTATCCATCAACAATATTTCCTCTCCCTTGCAATCCAAACATAAGCTTTATTAGAAAGAGATTCAAATAGTAGAGGAAAGATTACATACTTTGATTTTGATTTTGTTTTTAATTCATTTTTTTTAACTTTATTTTCCTGATCATTTCTTTATACTATAATCATATTTCACATTTTCTTTCCTCAAGGAAACTACCATTCTTTAATTTATCACTTAAACTTACATAAATTTTTCCATCTCATTGCTTTCTTTAAATTTCCATTCATATAGAACTTCATCCACACATTATTATCCATTTCATACAATTCAATACATTTCAATTCATATAATACCACATTCGAGACCAACCTAGATGTTAATGCATATGCATGTATAAAAAATTTCATTCTTTTCATTTTCATTCATCATCATTTTTCTTTTTAAAACATTTCCTTTTTAAATTTACTTAGGCCGAGAATCTCGAACCTAAGCTCTGATACCAAAACAATTGTAACACCCCTTCCCGACCTATAATAAGCCGAGGAGGAATGCTACATCAAGATACGAGCTCTGGTTATGTCAGCTTACTTAATGTTCCTTATAAAAATTTTTCAAAAAAATTTTGACGGAGTCTCCCTTAATATTCAAAGTTCAGAGTTACTGCTTTGATCCATAATCACAATAATCAAGCCCGTAGGCAACATATATCATATCTCTATCCATGGATAGTGTAACAGACCCAGTCTCTTGGACCATTCACCCGACTAATCGAGAAGATCCTCAACCCGGCAAGACTGTTACTTTTCATATATTTCACATTTATAATTCATATAGTGTAACAGACCCAGTCTCTTGGACCATCAACTCAACAACTTGAGGAGATCCTCAACCCGGCTAGACTGTTACATTTCATATGTTATAGGCATGCCGTCAAATCCAGAACTCTGAAAGTTGAATTAACATATTAGACACAACTCTTTTCATTTATATCTTTGTACATTTCTTTCTCAATTCATTTCATTTTCAAAACAGGCAACCATGCCTCAATTATAATTCATTTACATTCTCGTAGCCAACACAATGGCTTCACATCTCATTTGATTCATCATAGCCAATCTCAATGGCTTCACCTCTTATCATATTTCAATTCACGTTATAGCACTTCATCATTCAAGTATACATAAACAATTATATTGAGCATATATCTTAAATTCATCATCATATAATCAACATGTCTATTTATTTCATTTCAATCATTATTACCAACCACAATTACAATACATTTCATCATTTCTCAAAACACATTAGCACAATTCATCATTACAATATTTATCATAACAAATTGCATTGTACTAACCTATTTGAATGATCTTCATATCTTTCACATCATCCAATCATAACCTTAATCAAATTATATTGACAATATAGTAATTCACTTAACACATTTACAAACAAATGTGTTAAGTCTTAATTCATGTAAATAAGTGCAATCATATAAACTTTGTACTTACCTTAAAACCAACTTACACCACTCTATACACCTACTCTTCCAAGAATCCTCAACACTTAGATTAGGGCAATTCAACCTCTTCACAACCTAATCCAAAAGGAATATTAGCAAAATGACCATATGAATAGTAAATTCTGGTTTTAGACTAAATTTTATCCTTATTTTGAAAATTTGTATAAAATAATATACTTGACTAAAAACTCTAAAATTTTTACAGAACTTAATTTTACATCTTAAAATCATTCCTTTAAAATTTCAGATCAAACTGAACACAAAATCTTGGTCAAATAGTTCACCCAAACAGACTGCCCCAATTGCCCTGCATCCTGGCAGCAGTTCTAAACTTTGTGAATTCCATAAATTAAATTCAATCAACTTGGTTCCAAATTATTTTTCTCAAATACTAGACTCATTAAGCAACAACATATCCAAAATTAAATTGAATATAATTTTTCTAAATTTTATTAAAAATCCCGAAATATAGCTGTCTCAGTTAAGGTACCTGCTGGAACAGATCTAATAAAAATAATCTTTCCAAAATCATAACCATTCCAAAATCGAATCAACATATTTTTCAGTCATTCTAGACTCATAGAGTCACAACATATCAAAAATTCACTTCAAGAACATTTTTCTATAATTAATTAAAAATCGTACAAGTCACAGCCTTTACCAATTGTAAAACAGAAAAGAAATTCCACTAAACCCAACTCTTGCTCTTCAATCACCAACACCAACCTAATTAAATCAAACATACTCCAACATACTACAATAATACAACCCTAATTTCAATTATCAACAATCAAATCTTCATACAACTTCAAATAAACCAAAGAAATCAAGAAAGAGAACTTACTTGGATTTTTAGCCAAATCTTTACTATCCACTTGAAATCCTTAAGTATTTGGTGTAAATAAAAGCAAAATCACCTCCTTCTCTCTCTAGCTTCTCTCTCTCTCTCTCTCTCGGCCAAAAAGAAGAAGAAGAAGAAGAACACGTTTTTTTTTTCCTTTTCTTCTCTTCTTATTCTTATTTCAAATATATATATATATAATAATAATAATAATAATAACAATAATAATAAAAACAATAAATCTCCACCACACACTCTCTTCCAACCTTTGACTTTCTTTTCTCTTTTTCTTTTTGTCCTTATCACCATAATTATTAATTAATTAATTATAAAAATATATACATAACTCACTTTCCCTACACCACTTTATATCCCATGTATATGTGATGTATATGTATATATCTTTTATATGGTATTTATATTCCCATATTTCCTTATATATATATATCATCTTATAATATTTCCCCTTTTTACTTCCATTAAACATATACATTAACTCCAAATATAATAATAATTCCAAAACTTTTAGGGTATAGTTTGAGATATTACATTTTTAAAGAGCTTACAAATATTTAGGTCAATTAAGAAATATCAAAAATCAATTGTGAGCCTAGTTTATACTAAGAATTATTAATCATGGGCTTATTTTTGGCATGAATCATTAGTTACTTTTTCAAGTGAGAAATCTATTTATAATAAACCTCTTAATTTAGTTTTAATCTAATATAGCATAAAAGCTATTTTAGTTAAGATTCAATGGATTAAAACCTAATTAATGAGAATTATCATGAACTAATTTCCATTTTTAAAATATAACTATTGGTTCAAACATTCAAGAGAATCTTTTGAAAACCAGATACCCTATGTTGGTATTTTGTTAACCATATACCTAGAAAAAGAGACTCGCCCTCCGTGTGTGGAAGTTATAAGGTTGGAAGGGACGTTCTACTTATCTTTGTCTATTGTTTATGCATACATACATTTGCATCTCATATCATTGATCCTCTCTGGCTCACAACCCTGGATTACAACAGTTCAAAAACCTACGACAACCCCACTTACGCCGGTGACAAAGAATCTAGCAATGACTCAATCACTTTTTCACCAAAAGCAATGGAGCTCGAACAAATTCAAAGAATGGTGGACGACACCCTCAATGTTAAAATGGAAGAACTAAAATAGGCCCTGGCGAGAACGAAAAGAATCAATTGGCTGCAATTTTAGGGAATAATGTATAGGCATCCGCTAGCACCAAGAAGCCGAAGGACAAAGGGAAGGCTAAGGATGGTGAAGTGGCTTTTGATGATGACAAGTTAGTCATTGATGATGATGACGACTGGGCTCAATACTTCCAAGATCCTCAAAACAAGAAGAAAGAGCCAAAGGTTGTTGAGAAGACAATTGTTGAAAAACTTGAGACATCTGATGTTGAGAAGATGATTGCTGATTTAGAAAAAAAAATTGAAAAGAAGCTGAAAATCAAAGAGATGTCCGAGATCGACAAACTTTTTGAACAAGATGAGGAGGTCCCTTATAAGTTCAAGATGCCTTCCTTCGCTAGATATAATGGTACATGAAATCCTCACTTGCATGTTAAGTAGTACATCACTGCCATGCAATCTGCCAGAGCTACTAAGGCTCAAACTTTGAGGTATTTCATGCTTTCATTGGATCCTATTATGCAAAATTGGTTCAACACCTTGGAAGAAAGTACACAAAAGAGCTAGAATTTGTTATACAAAGCCTTTGTTCAATAGTATGGGTACAATATCGAGCTAGAAGTTACCTTTATGGAGGTAGAGACCATTAGGCAAAGGCCAAGCGAGAATTTTGCGGACTATGTGAAGAGGTGGAGGAATAAGGCTACTTTGCTAAAAAAGAGGCCTGATGAGTCAGATCAAATAAGAATGATAGTCAGAGGCATCCTGTCTAATCTCCGTGAGAGGCTATCTCACACCCTCATAAGGAATTTCAATGATATCCACCAAGCTGGTTTGCAAATTGAAGAATGGGAAAGGGAGAAGAACCACTTTTCAGTAAGAAGTAATGAGAAAGAGAACTACCAATCGAGTAATCAAAGCATGAAAAAGGAAGTTGATATTAATGTGACTACTCAAGGAAATAAAATATAGTTCTCAGAGTTGGGGAAACCTCTTTCTTGGATTTTCAACAAGCTATAAAAGGAGGGACTATTACAACCATTGGCCCCTCGACCTTTGCCAAATCCTTTACTCCCAAAATTTGATACTAAAGCCTTTTGTGAATTTCATCAGGCACAAGGACATGAGACAGACAAATGCTTGTGACTAAAACATGAGATCCAAAATTTAATTGACAGTGGTAAGCTGCCTGAGCCTAATAAACCCATCACAAAAGACATTCCTTTGCCAAGGTTCAACAGAGTGTCACCACTGGTAACGTTCATTGTAGGAAAAGGATTGGAAGAAAATTTTATTTTATCCTCTTTTCAAGATGAGATTATTGAAGATGTGGAATGAGGAGAAATTTTGTTCAACAAACTTCCATTAGCTTGAAATGTTTCTCTGTTCTTTCTTTAATATTTAATTGGAACAATTATATTTTTCAAATTTAAAAGTTACTTGAATAAATTATTTTTGTTGGTCTTTGCTCATTTTGGTGCTCAACCAATGAGAAATTTAGCTTGGTGTTCATAAATTAATGTGTCTAGGCATCATGATTTGAATGATTTTACTAGATGAGAAAATTGCTCTATAGCATTGAGTTGTGTATGCTTACTTAGAGAGGGCTCCTACATAATTACCTTTGTATAGGTCCTGGTCAGTCTTAGAACATGCTTTGACAAATTTTTGAGGTGAAATTGAACTCTGCTTATTTAGGAGAGAAATGATCTAGGCATTATTTGATAAGCCAACAACTAGTATCCACCCTATTAAATATCAATTCCTAGTTGTCCCTTTGAGCCTTCATAAAATTTTAGCTTTCTTTTCATTGGCTTACAAACCCCAACAACCTACCCTGAGCTGTTGTTACACTTTTGACAAGTCTTATGATCACTAAGGAGAAGAGGCAAGAAGATCAAAGACTGGAATGCATAGCAAAAACCATAAGGATAGTTGATGTTCTCAAGACTATAAGGGTAGTTGAAGTTCACCTAATATCTCCAATCTATCAAGATAACATTAGAGTAACAAATGATTTGTCCCTGTTAAAAAAGATTTATGCCACTCCTCTCATGCATTATCAGAAACAAAAGTTGGTACAGACAAGACAACTCTTTTGGATCTAGGACAAAAAAAAGAAAAGAAAAAAGAAAGAAAAAAAGAAAAAGAAAAAAATAGAAGAAAATAAAATAAAATCCAAAATGGTTCAGAAAGCCAACTGAGTTCTCTTTTAGCTAAAGCAACAAAAGGCTTCCATTTGGTTTATAAGGACAACCTAACCAAAGATTCAATCAAAATCAGAGAAAAAGGAGAAATGTCATCTAATTTTTGAAAGTACTATACTTGTGATAACCCACCTATCTTTCGGGCACCCCCTAGTCGCTGGGTCCCAGCCCAGGAACCTTCAGTGGGCTGCACAGTACTGGACTGCCCTCACGGGCCCTCCAGCAGGATTTGTTTATTTGGCTCACACCCACCTATCTTTAGGGCCACTGCCCTAGTTCTCGGCCCAACCGAGGAACCTTCAGTGAGTGCAAGTCGCCTCCCCGGATCGAACATCTGACCTCTCCCTTAAGAGAGCCAGCGAGCGCAACCCAGTACCAATTCTTCCAAACAATTGTAACACCCCTATACCCCGTATACGTACACTGCATGCTACCACAATCGTAATATACGTATACTGAATATAGGAATGCCATAGTTTTTCTTTCAAATAAACAAATCCTCCCTTTATACAATAATATGAGCAAATTTAAACATTTAAGTTATAATATAACACAATAGATAAAAACGTTCATTCAATACGTAGCGGAAAATATAGTTATATTTACATATATTTATATACATCAAAATACATAAACATCCAAATTAATTTTTACAAAAACATAACATTTATACATGTTTGGCAGTTCGTCTCTGATCTTTACGCCCACAATCAACACCTCAAAGTCTAGACTCGACTCAATCTAGATGAACTCTCTAGCTCTACCCTATCACCTACGCGATGAACCATAATGGCGCTAAGCCAACGGCTTAGTGGTACAAACTACAATAACAACATGCTTCAATGCAATGCCAATGTCACACATTTCAACAATTAAGACAATATTCACAAATGATATCTTTATATTGTTCATAACACTACATTTCATTATTTTTTTCAATTATTTCATCACTTATGATTTACATTGAAACAAAGACAAGCATGGGCCCAAAAGACACTAATATGCCATTCCACTTTCAGAGTTAATATTTTGGTTCAATTATCACATTTATCATTATCATTATCCCAACTAGGCTTCAAGGATTAGGTTCAACCAAACTTCAAGGGGAACAAAGCATGCTAAGTATCAACCCAACTTGGCTTCAAGAACCAAACCCAACCTAGCTTCAAGGGTTGTAACATCTCAACTAGGCTTCAAGGACTAAATCCAACCTAGCTTCAAGAGATTGTTACCATTAGGCATGCCACTAACAACAAAACTCTGAAAATGGAATAACACATTAGACACACAATTCATTCATTAATTCTTTATCAATTTCATTCTCATTTTCTTATCATCATTTAGGCATCCATGCCTTAATCATCTCATTTGCATCATTATAGCCAACAACAATGGCTTCACATCTCATCAAGAGAGTATATATAATCAATTGCATTGGACATATATTTTAAATTCATCATCATCTAGGCAAACATGCCCCACTTATTTCATTTGAATCATTATAGCCAACCACAATGGCATCATGTCTCATCATATCTCAATTCACATTAAAGCAATTCATCATATCCAATTGCATTGCACATACATTTGAATGATCATCATATCTTTCACATTATACAAATCATAACATTAATCAAATTGTATTAACAATATAGTAAATTACTTAACACATTTACAACCAAATGTGTTAAGTTCCAATGTAACAACCCTTCCCGACCTACGTGTGTAAGCTGAGTAGAGGCGCCACACTAACCTAATGTTGCTACCAATTTTACTTAGTCAAATTTTAGTTCCAATTTTTATAGAAATTTTGCCATAGTTTCACTTAAAAATTGAGTCCCAAGTGTCGACAAAACTAGTTTTTTTTTTTTTTCTGATTTTTGAAAATATTTTTACACAAACCAATGCAACCAAAATCATTCTCAGTACACTTCCAATAAATCCCCCTTATAACCTCAACTACAACCTGCAAAAAGGATTTACACTTCTTGTAACACCCCCATATCCAATGCCCACACACTACAACCACAACAATGTAGCATAAGTGCATCAAACATAGGGATGCTACGGTTTTCTTAATATTCAAAACACTTTAAACTTGATACAATACCCTTATCATTATACATTATAGAAAAGTAGATCATTTACTTATAAAACAAAACATATTAGTTATATATATATATACATTTAAATATTACCCAGCGGAAGTTATAAAATATGTACATATTTACAAACACTTGATTACATATTTAAATATATCCATACTTTTACATTATAAACATTACTTTACAAAATATAAAAAAGTATACATGATTGGCAATTCTCTTCTGATCTTTAAGTTCCCAAAATCAACTCTTCAAGGTCTACTCTCACTTCGTCTTGGTGAACTCTCGGGTTCGACTCTATCAGCTCTATTACCTGCGCGATTAAACAATATCGCGCTAAGCCAAGGGCTTAGTAAGATAATTCATGCTAAAATGCAATGTCACAAATTAATTACATATATCAATCAAAAGTATATTATTTATTCAATATGTTGCTTTGTTCAATGTCACATCAATATTCATATAATAGCACCATTCATTATACTCATTTAAATTTATCATTATAGCCAACAACTATGACTTTATATACGTACCCTTTCCCAACCAGGTCGGTTGCCCTCCAATCCCAAGGGTCCGCAGGAGGCAAAAAGGCACGTATAACATTATCAGTAACATACCTTTCCCCATCCAGGTCGGTTGTCCAAGTTCGGTTGCCCATTCCAATGGGTCTGCATGGTTCCGCAGGAGGCAAATAGGTACGTATAATACTGACTATATCGAACCTTCCTCCTACCAGATCGGTAGTCCAAGATCGGTTGCCCAACCCACTGGGTCCGCATGGTTCCGCAGGAGACGGATAGGTCCGTTCATTAAACTTATCAATACCTTTTCAATTCATTTCTTTTTCACAAGCAAGTTAAGCAATCATTATATACAATATTCATTACATTATCTAAACACTCACATTATTATTCAATCCTATCATCAATGCATGCTTCAATCATATTTCATTTGAATCACTATAACATCTTTGGTATAACATTTCAATGTGCATTACTCATGAAACACATTACCATTCACAATGCATAACGTAACATTATTCAATCTCAACAATGCAATTAGGGCAATTCAACCTCTTCACAACCTAATCCAAAAGGAATATTAGCAAAATGACCATATGAATAGTACATTCTGGTTTTAGACTCCATTTTATCCTTATTTTGAAAAATTGTATAAAATAATATACTTGACTAAAAATTATAAAATTTTTACAGAATTTAGTTTTGTATCTTAAAATCATTCCTTTAAAATTTCAGATCAAACTGAACACAAAATCTTGGTCAAATAGTTCACCTAACCAGACTGCCCCAATTGCCCTGCATCCTGGCAGCAATTCTGAACTTTGTGAATTCCATAAATCAAATTCAATCAACGTGGTTCCAAATTATTTTTCTCAAATACTAGACTCACTAAGCAACAACATATCCAAAATTCAATTGGATATGATTTTTCTACATTTTATTAAAAATTCCGAAATACAGCTGTCTCAGTTAAGGTACCTGCTGGAACAGGTCTAATAAAAATAATCTTTCTAAACTCATAACCATTCCAAAATCGAATCAACATATTTTTCAGTCATTCTAGACTCATAGAGACACAACATATCAAAAATTCACTTCAAAAACAGTTTTCTATAATTAATTAAAAATCATACAAATCACAGCCTTTACTAATTGTAAAACAGAAACAATTTCACTAAACACAACTCTTACTCTTCCATCACCAACACCAACCCAACTTCTGATCTATCAAGCAAAATCAATACTTAAAATCACACCATAAGCAACTTAATCATACCATCATCAAATCACAACTCAACTCAAGCATAACTTCAAAAATAACAAGGGTAAACAAGAGCAAACTTACAAAATAATGAAATTCCTTGAAACTCCAACTTGTAACTTTGAAAACTTCCTTCACTTTGAACTTGAAATCATCAAAACCATCACTTGTTCTCTTGCTCTCTTCTCTCTTTAAATGAGCCGGCCACCCAACAACAACAAGAAGAAGAAAAATGATGAAGAAACACAAAGTCAATAGGCATTAAATACCCATCCAAAAGAAAATTACTATAATACCCTCATCCATTTAACTAAGCTTTTGTCATATCTATACCCATTTAAGTAATTCACAACCAACACAAAAATATCCTCTTTCCTTGACTTTCCATTTTGACCACTTTATATGTTATATATATCACCATATAAGCAACATATACAATTATCTCTAAACCCTCTTTTCTTTCCCAACCACCATACAAAAACATTCTCTTCCCATTTCTCAATTCAAACCAACAACAACAACAACAAAACTTCTAGGGCATGCATAGGGATATTACAATTCTCCCCCTCTAAAAAGAAAATTTCGTCCTCGAAATTACCTGATATCAAAGCTGAAACAACTGTGGATATTGCTCTCGCATGGATTGTTCACTCTCCCAAGTCGCTTCTTCTTTTGCATGATTCTTCCAAAGAATCTTCACCAATGGCACTTGCTTGTTTCTCAATTCTTTCACATCATGTGCCAAGATAGCAACTGGTTCCTCTTCAAATGTCAAATATGGGCTCACTTCGATAGACTCAAATGGCAACACATGAGATGGATCCGACCTATATCTCCTCAACATAGAAACATGGAATACACTATGAATACGATCCAACTCAGGTGGCAAAGCAAGTCGATACGCCACTGGCCCAACTCTTTCTAACACTTCATACGGCCCAATAAAACGAGGACTCAATTTTCCTTTCCGACCGAACCTCAAAATCTTCTTCCAAGGAGACACTTTCAGAAATACCTTATCTCTAACATTAAACTCTATATCTCTTCTTTTCAGATCTGCATAAGATTTCTGTCGGTCTGAAGCTGCTTTTAACCTGCCTCGAATCAACTTTACTTTTTCTTCAGTTTCTTGAATCAAATCAGGACCAACCAACTTATTATCTCCAAGCTCATTCCAACAAAGAGGTGTCCTACACCGTCTGCCATACAATGCTTCAAACGGTGCCATACCAATGCTGGATTGGTGACTGTTGTTGTAAGCAAACTCCACAAGAGGTAAAAACCTATCCCAACTTCCAGAGAAATCGATGACACAGCTTTTCAACATGTCCTCAATAATCTGTATCACCCTCTCTGACTGTCCATCCGTCTGTGGATGAAAAGCAGTGCTGAAGTGCAGTCGAGAACCCAAAGCACTATGCAAACTCTTCCAAAATCTGGAAGTAAACCTGGGATCTCGATCAGACACTAAAGAAGTTGGAACACCATGCAGTTTCACAATCTCATGGATATACAGCTCAGCCAATCTCTCCAAAGAGTAATCCATTCGAACCGGAAGGAAATGAGCTGTCTTAGTCAATCTATCCACAATCACCCATATAGCATCATGCTTCTTTTGTGTCAATGGCAAACCAGACACAAAATCCATTGTCACTCTTTCCCACTTCAATTCTAGCACTGACAATGGTTGAAGCAACCCGGTTGGAACTTGATGCTCTACTTTAACCTTCTGACAAGTGAGACATTTCGACACAAAATCTGCAATGTCTCTCTTCAACCCAATCCACCAATAATGTTGTCTCAAATCATGATACATCTTCGTATTACCCGGATGCATAGCAAACACTGACTGATGTGCTTCTTCTAAAATGACTCTTTTCAATTCAGCATCATCGGGTACACACAATCGGTTTTTAAACCAGAGACTCCCATCGTCTTTCACAACAAAATCTCTTGTCTTCCCATTCTTACAATCTGAAATAATCTTCTGAATCTTCTTATCGGCCAACTGAGCTTCTTTGATCTGATCTAACAAAATCGGCTTCAATTGCAACTGTGCCAATAATGCACCATCAACACAAGGTACAAAACTGGCATGCAATGCTCTCAACTCAACAAGCAACGAGAGCGAGTAAACTGTTAAACCAGCTAAAGACTTCCGACTCAAGGCATCAGCAACAACATTTGCTTTACCTGGATGATAGTCAATCAAGCAGTCGGAGTCTTTAATCAATTCTAACCATCTCCTCTGACGAAGATTGAGTTCTTTCTGGACACCCTAATACTTCAAACTCTTGTGATCAGTGTAGATGAAACATTTCTCCCCAAACAGATAGTGGCGCCAAATCTTTAATGCAAACACAATGGCAGCCAATTCCAAATCATGTGTCGGATAGTTAAGCTCATGCGGTTTCAACTGTCGAGATGCATAAGCTATAACTTTCCCTTCCTGCATCAATACACACCCCAAACCTCTATGTGAAGCATCACTGTAGATCACATATGGTTTGCCTTCAACAGGTAAAGTAAGAACAGGCGCTTGAGTCAATAACTCTCTCAACTGCTCAAAACTAGCCTGACACTGATCTGTCCACACAAATCTCACTCCCTTTCGAAGTAATCTGGTGAGTGGAGTAGCTATCAAAGAAAACCCTTTCACAAACCGTCGGTAATAGCCTGCCAAACCCAGAAAACTTCTAATCTCTGTCACAGACTTGGGTGGACTCCAATTCAGAATAGCTTCAACTTTACTTGGATCAACTCTAATGCCTTCCGCTGAAACAATATGTCCGAGAAAAGCAACTTGATCCAACCAGAGCTCACACTTCGACAATTTGGCAAATAACTGCTTCTCTCTCAAAATCTGCAACACAATCCGCAGATGCATATCATGTTCCTCTTCATTCCGCGAATACACCAGTATATCATCAATGAAGACCACTACAAACTGATCCAAATAGGGCCTAAACACCCTATTCATCAAATCCATAAAAGCTGCAGGTGCATTCGTTAGACCAAAAGGCATAACTAGAAATTCATAATGCCCATACCTGGTCCGAAAGGCAGTCTTCGGAACATCCTCAGCTCTGACTCTTAGCTGATGGTACCCAGATCTCAAATCAATTTTAGAAAACACAGCTGCACCTTTCAATTGATCAAAGAGATCATCGATTCTAGGCAAAGGATATTTATTTTTAATAGTCACCTTGTTCAATTGCCTATAATCGATACACAACCTCATAGTACCATCTTTCTTCTTCACAAATAGCACAGGAGCTCCCCAAGGAGAAACACTGGGGCGAATAAATCCTTTGTCCAACAACTCCTGTAATTGCACTTTCAACTCCCTCAATTCTACTGGTGCCATTCTGTAAGGAGTAATAGAGATAGGAGTGGTACCAGGCAACAATTCCATACCAAACTCCACCTCTCTCTCAGGAGGCAATCTTGGCAACTCCTCTGGAAAAACATCAGGGAACTCTGCAACTGTGGCAATACTATCAATGGAAGAACCCTTCACTCTAGTATCTACCACATGAGCAAGATAGGCTTCACACCCCTTTCTAATCAACCTCCTGGCTGCAACAGCTGAAATAAATAAGGAGGCTAGCTGTTCCTGCTCATTAGATACTATCACCTCTCTACCATCACCCGTTCTCAAAGAAACAATTTTCTTTTTACAATCCACCACAGCTCCATGTCGAGATAGCCAATCCATACCTAAGATCACGTCATATTCCTTAAATGGCATCTCAATCAAATCCCCAAGGAACTCCTCACCCTGCACCACTACTGCACTATCTCTATGCACCTTACTCACAACCACACTATGCCCTAACGGATTTGTCACCAACACATCAAATCCTAGGGACTCAGCATGCACATCAAATACAGGCAAAACAGATGCACTAATATATGAATGCGTGGAATCCGGATCAATCAAAGCAAGTACTAGAGTATTAAATAAAGAAAAAGTACCAGCTATGACTGCCGATGTATCTGGCTGCCTCTGCATAACATACATCCTCTGGGAAGATCCAACCTCCTCTGGTCTACCCTCCCTGGATGTAGCACCTCCTCTAGAACTGAATCCTGGTCTACCTCCCCGGCTGGCACCTCTGCCTCCTCTGCCTCCCCTCACACTAGCTCGAGAAGCAGCAGAATCAACTGGCATCTGCTCCTGCCTCTCAGGACAGTCTCTCACAAAGTGGTCAGGTGATCCACACCTGAAGCATACAGCTGGTCCACCACTCTTCCAACAAACACCTCTATGATAACCCCCACACTGAGCACATCTAGGTGGAGCGGATCTCTGAGTCATAGGGATCGGAGCACTTGCCACTGAAGCTGCAGGTCTAAATCTCTGTCTCTGGAACTGCACAAACCTACCAGCTGGTCTCTGGCTCCTACTACTCCGAGGAACAAAACTTCCTCTACCCCTCTTCGCAGAGGAAGACCCTGCCTCGAACTGGGGCCTTCTAACCCTAACCTCTTCTTCTGAAGCAGCTGCAATAACTTGAGCTCGCTCTACACTTCGAGCTGCTGTCACAAGCTGTGAGAAATCCTGATATCTGGATCCAGCCACTAAGCACATGATCGAGGGCCTCAATCCCTCCTCAAACCTCCTGCATCTATCAATCTCATCAGCAATGATACCCCCAGCATACTGACTCAGTCGAATGAACTCAACTTCATACTCAGTTACGGTCCGATGATCTTGCTTCAAATCTAGAAACTCTCTTTTCTTCCCATCTTTATACTCCCTAGGAGTATACTTCAACTCAAATTCCCTCAGAAAATCAGTGTAAGACAGTGTTGGAGGATCATCCATAGAATGGGGCACCGTCTTCCACCAATCGTAGGCATCTTTCTGCAGCAAAGATCTTGCATAGTCAAATTTTTCCTCAGGGGTAGCTTGTAACTGAATAAAGATCCTCTGTACTTTGTCAAGCCACTGTTCTGCTACAGCTGGATCAGTAGTACCAAGGAAATCCTCCGCTCCATACTTCCTTAGTTTATCATAGTGCCTCACAGATACCAAAGGCTGAGGGGGTGGTGGCACTGGTTGCACTGGTGCTTGTCTCATAACTTCCATCATATGTCTAAACCAGGCTGGCGGAACCTCCTCTCCAGCTGGTCTACCCGACACCGAAGCAGGTGCCTCCTCAACACTATCAACTCTAGCTCCCTCAGCAGGAGCGATACTCTCGACACTACCCTCAATCGACTGACGTGAGTGAGAATCCATCACAACCTAAGTCTGCAAACACAACATACTACATCTTATTAAAGATCAGAGGTTGCCAATCCCAAACATGTATATTATTTCAAAACCAACTTTTTAAGTAAAATATTCTTTTTATTACATTTTACCTAGGCTGAGAATCTCAAACCTAGGCTCTGATACCAAAAATTGTAACACCCCTTCCCGACCTACGTGTGTAAGCTGAGTAGAGGCGCCACACTAACCTAATGTTGCTACCAATTTTACTTAGTCAAATTTTAGTTCCAATTTTTATAGAAATTTTGCCATAGTTTCACTTAAAAATTGAGTCCCAAGTGTCGACAAAACTGGTTTTTTTTTTTTTTTTTTTTTCTGATTTTTGAAAATATTTTTACACAAACCAATGCAACCAAAATCATTCTCAGTACACTTCCAATAAATCCCCCTTATAACCTCAACTACAACCTGCAAAAAGGATTTACACTTCTTGTAACACCCCCATATCCAATGCCCACACACTACAACCACAACAATGTAGCATAAGTGCATCAAACATAGGGATGCTACGGTTTTCTTAATATTCAAAACACTTTAAACTTGATACAATACCCTTATCATTATACATTATAGAAAAGTAGATCATTTACTTATAAAACAAAACATATTAGTTATATATATATATACATTTAAATATTACCCAGCGGAAGTTATAAAATATGTACATATTTACAAACACTTGATTACATATTTAAATATATCCATACTTTTACATTATAAACATTACTTTACAAAATATAAAAAAGTATACATGATTGGCAATTCTCTTCTGATCTTTAAGTTCCCAAAATCAACTCTTCAAGGTCTACTCTCACTTCGTCTTGATGAACTCTCGGGTTCGACTCTATCAGCTCTATTACCTGCGCGATTAAACAATATCGCGCTAAGCCAAGGGCTTAGTAAGATAATTCATGCTAAAATGCAATGTCACAAATTAATTACATATATCAATCAAAAGTATATTATTTATTCAATATGTTGCTTTGTTCAATGTCACATCAATATTCATATAATAGCACCATTCATTATACTCATTTAAATTTATCATTATAGCCAACAACTATGACTTTATATACGTACCCTTTCCCAACCAGGTCGGTTGCCCTCCAATCCAAAGGGTCCGCAGGAGGCAAAAAGGCACGTATAACATTATCAGTAACATACCTTTCCCCATCCAGGTCGGTTGTCCAAGTTCGGTTGCCCATTCCAATGGGTCTGCATGGTTCCGCAGGAGGCAAATAGGTACGTATAATACTGACTATATCGAACCTTCCTCCTACCAGATCGGTAGTCCAAGATCGGTTGCCCAACCCACTGGGTCCGCATGGTTCCGCAGGAGACGGATAGGTCCGTTCATTAAACTTATCAATACCTTTTCAATTCATTTCTTTTTCACAAGCAAGTTAAGCAATCATTATATACAATATTCATTACATTATCTAAACACTCACATTATTATTCAATCCTATCATCAATGCATGCTTCAATCATATTTCATTTGAATCACTATAACATCTTTGGTATAACATTTCAATGTGCATTACTCATGAAACACATTACCATTCACAATGCATAACGTAACATTATTCAATCTCAACAATGCAATTAGGGCAATTCAACCTCTTCACAACCTAATCCAAAAGGAATATTAGCAAAATGACCATATGAATAGTACATTCTGGTTTTAGACTCCATTTTATCCTTATTTTGAAAAATTGTATAAAATAATATACTTGACTAAAAATTATAAAATTTTTACAGAATTTAGTTTTTTATCTTAAAATCATTCCTTTAAAATTTCAGATCAAACTGAACACAAAATCTTGGTCAAATAGTTCACCTAACCAGACTGCCCCAATTGCCCTGCATCCTGGCAGCAATTCTGAACTTTGTGAATTCCATAAATCAAATTCAATCAACGTGGTTCCAAATTATTTTTCTCAAATACTAGACTCACTAAGCAACAACATATCCAAAATTCAATTGGATATGATTTTTCTACATTTTATTAAAAATCCCGAAATACAGCTGTCTCAGTTAAGGTACCTGCTGGAACAGGTCTAATAAAAATAATCTTTCTAAACTCATAACCATTCCAAAATCGAATCAACATATTTTTCAGTCATTCTAGACTCATAGAGACACAACATATCAAAAATTCACTTCAAAAACAGTTTTCTATAATTAATTAAAAATCATACAAATCACAGCCTTTACTAATTGTAAAACAGAAACAATTTCACTAAACACAACTCTTACTCTTCCATCACCAACACCAACCCAACTTCTCATCTATCAAGCAAAATCAATACTTAAAATCACACCATAAGCAACTTAATCATACCATCATCAAATCACAACTCAACTCAAGCATAACTTCAAAAATAACAAGGGTAAACAAGAGCAAACTTACAAAATAATGAAATTCCTTGAAACTCCAACTTGTAACTTTGAAAACTTCCTTCACTTTGAACTTGAAATCATCAAAACCATCACTTGTTCTCTTGCTCTCTTCTCTCTTTAATGAGCCGGCCACCCAACAACAAGAAGAAGAAGAAAAATGATGAAGAAACACAAAGTCAATAGGCATTAAATACCCATCCAAAAGAAAATTACTATAATACCCTCATCTATTTAACTAAGCTTTTGTCATATCTATACCCATTTAAGTAATTCACAACCAACACAAAAATATCCTCTTTCCTTGACTTTCCATTTTGACCACTTTATATGTTATATATATCACCATATAAGCAACATATACAATTATCTCTAAACCCTCTTTTCTTTCCCAACCACCATACAAAAACATTCTCTTCCCATTTCTCAATTCAAACCAACAACAACAACAACAAAACTTCTAGGGCATGCATAGGGATATTACATCCAAAGTCATGTAAATGTATGCAATCATGTAAGGTTTGTACTTACCTCAAGAGCAACTCACACTAATTTATACACTTCCTCTTCCAAGAATCCTCAACACTAGGATTAGAGCAACTCAACTCTCTTCAAAACCTAAACCAAAGGTGATCATACACATGAGATACTATGGATAAAAACTAACTAGGGCAAACTCTACACATGACATGCTCAACAACACGGGCGTGTCTCTGACCGTGCCCTAACTCCACAACATAGAAGCTTTGACACGCTCAGAACCACGGGCGTGTCACTGAACGTGTAATACATTCTGTTTCAACAACACGGACGTGTTCATGGCCATGTCAAACCACCAACATCACAGTAGCTATGACACACTCAGTGACATGGGCGTGTCACTGCTCGTGTCACCCATCCAAGAACACAGAACCATTGACATGCCAAAAGACCTGGTCGTGCTAATGGGCGTGTCAGGCCAAAAATGCAGATTCCGGCAACAATAACAACATATCCAACAAACCACTTACTTCCACCATTTTTCACTTCAAACAAACTTAATTAAACACACCCAAAAACCATAACAAACTTGCAAAAACACCAAAACAACTCAAAACACAAATCATAATCACCACAAACCAAAAACACAACCACAACACTTTCTCTTCCAACAAACTTACTCTTTCTTTCAATCCAACCCCAAAATCCAAAATCAATTGAACCAAACACTCTTAAGCACACCACAATCAAACAAACACATATCAACCACCACCTCAACTCACAAACTCAAAGAAAATCAAAGAATCAAGTGGAGAACTTACCAAAGATGAAGAAACTCTTAAATTTATAACTTGATCACTTGAAAACTTCCTTCAATCTTGAGTTTGGAAACAAAAACTCTCTTTCTCTCTTGCTTCTTTGATGGCCGGCCAACCCAAAGAGAAAAGAAAACAATGAACAAAATGAATGGCAAATAACCAAGTCAACTCCTCTCTTTAAACCTCCACCAAGCAATTATATAATATAATATTCATAATATCCTCTTCCACTAACTTAATTTTTCATTTAATTTATTTAATTTAAAATCATTAAATAATCATCTTTTGACTTCCACATTTTGACTTGTATATGTTGTATATATCAATATATATACAACATATACACTCTCTTTTTACTTCATCTCTCTTTCCATTTAAACATATACATTAAATCCAAATACAACAATAATTCCAAAACTTCTAGGGCATACTTTGGGATATTACAATACTAAACAATCCTACAGAGAAGAAGGACAAAAATTATAAAAAAAGAAAGGAATGTGGGTACCAAACTTTTTGCAAAGGCAAAGATTGTCCCAATCAAGATCCAGATTAATGCCAAGAAGATAGAAAGAATTTGGAGTCTAGCAAGATTGCTCCCAACTGCCTAAAGTTCAAACAAGAAATTTGTAGTGTGAGGGTTTAGCCATTGTGTCACAATGGCTCCAATTTACAATTGGCCTTCGCTTAACCCATGTCCCTTATAGACCCCATTTCAAGCTTATTAAAGACCTGTTGATCTCTCTTAGTAGGTAGAGTCTATTAGTGGAGATAGTTTAGATAAGCATGCATATGAGATAGACAATATTCAATCTCAAATGAGACATGTGACCAAGTAATGTGCATATGCCTATCTGAAGTGCAACAATTCTTGCTTAAATAGAAATGATTCCCAGGTTTAGTACAGTAACTAGGGTTGTCATGTTATAGATATGTTAATTTGGGAAATTGAGTATGGAGGTACAATGAAATTGATTTGGCAAAGCCAACATTTGATTTCAAATTCAAAATTCAAAAAAAAAAAATACAAAGCCTTCAAGTTAAGGGAAATATGTTGAGCAGTTGAATCTCGAAGGACACATTGGGCAAAGAAAATGATTATTGGCGAGGTTATGAAGAAGCTACCAACTGATATGCTGAAACATAGTTTGAAATGGATGTATCCCTCACTCTTCTGCTTGGGGCCTCCATTATTCATGTTTTCAAAATCTTTAAGATAAAAGCCATAAATGCAAAGCTTTCTGTCATTCTAATGCAAGACCTGAACGAGCATCTAAAAGGAACCAATGAGAATACTTTTGCTGATTACCTCAGTCTGTGGGTCGATGGAACCACTGTAAGTATTACTCATGAATATCATGCATACATGTGCATATCACACGACATTTTTGTCTTGTGTTATCTGTTCTTTGTCAAAGTGAATAGCAAACACCCTGTGAAGTAAAGAATCAAAAGATGATATTAAATAGGGGGCATGGAAAGCCCATTGATTGAGGAAGCTCTAGTAATTTTGCAAAAAGAAGAAATGTGTGCTTGTGCGAAGAACTAGATAACAAAAACATCAATTAAAGCTTGCATGAAAAAAATCTTTGTTTTGAGCCTACACAAGGGGGAAAGGTTTCTCCTTTTTTAATTTTTTGAGTTTATATATGTACAAAATATTTTGAGACTCACTTCCAATATTTACCACACAGGGGGCAAGGAGAAGATATGAAGGCTAGCTAAAAAAACTGGTTGAATTTTTTGCAAAAGTACAAAGGAAGAACAAAGAGAATGGAAAAAGAAGAAAATTAGAACTCTCAAAAGAATGAAGATTCAAAAGACCAGTTTGAGCCTGCGCCCAGCCCGCAGAGCCCCGTAGCAAATTTTTTCCAGCTCAGTTTCGCATGCCAGTAGCCCGGCCCACGCGCAATTATTTTCAAAATCCTATTTTACTTGGTTTTTAATTTTATTTCCTAACAGTTTTTATTTCCTTAATCAATTAGTATTAGGTTTTTATTTTTCATATAAATACCACATTAAAGACACAAAGAAAAAGGGAGATCAGACTTTTGAGAATTGGAATTCTATTCAAGAATTATTTGGACTTTTTCAAAATAGATTTAAAACCTTGGACTTGAAGGAGGAAGAGGTAGTTAGCAAGCAACAAACAATCATCAAAGGCAGTTTACACTGTCTTTGTTATTGTTCAACTAGAATTCAAAATTATGGTCGAACCAACAATGGAGGTTTGAATTTCTACTTACTTGTTTATGTTTACAGTATCTTCATCACTCAATTGGATCAATTATTTAAATATATAAGAGATGATGTTTTTGTTAGGCACATTAATCAATTATTCTACTTACCATCTAAACTCTATTTAAAACTCTAAAAAGTGTTTTTTCAAAATCCTAATACCTTAGTACCCGTAAAACTAATTTTTAAAATATAAAATCCTAATTACACTTTTCTAAAACCACAAAATAATAATCTATTTTCCTAAAACTCTAACCAAATCTATTTTTTCTGAGATTCACAGTAGTCTAATCTTTCCAAATACCTAACTTAAAATCCTATTTTCATGATCTTCAATCTTATTTATTTAAACCTTAAATTTTAATATTATTTTTACATAACTTCCGAAACCCTAAATCCAAAATATCCATTCTTTAGATCCAAACCCTAATTTATTTCAAGCCTAATCTCTAATTCAAATATCTAGTAGCCATATTATTTCTTTTATATTAAATGTTTCTCAATTAATTAATCCAGTATATACAAAACCCTAATTATCAAACATAAAACCCAAGAAATCCTAATTGAGGCATAAACCCTAAATTTATATACTTACTGTTTTATTTAAATTAGATGAATGTTCATTATATATTTTGATTGATGAATGATTTATTTATAATGAATGGTTGGTTATTTTTATTGATTTGCTTTGGTTTCAAAATATTGTAAGAGGTATGTTTTCATGTTTTGGGTACCTCGTATCGTGAACATCATGTAATTTAGCTTATTTTAAAGTTTTGGATCAATATAAAGAATACGTTTTCACCTTTCTGTTGGTGTCCTATTTAGTTTTAGATATTATGTGATGTAAGGATATGTTTCCATCCTCGGATGGGTGTCCATTTATTTTTTTTCTTTGGACATTGTAGTGGTTTTAATAAAGTATTTACTTATTCTAATATTGCATGTAGTATGGATAATATTGTTATATTTATGAATTTTATAATATTAAGACTTGCAAAGGAGGCCGTTTCTAATGAATCGGGCGTTGTGGGGGTGCTGGGCCGTTTCTCACCTTTCCCACACGTACCCAACTTTTTGAACCCATTAGGGGGTTGGGGATTCCTTAGGAATTGAGTCATCCACTCCTTTCTTTTTCCCGACCTGTCAGGGTGGTGACTCCATTTTCTCTGGGCTTAGGCCCATGTTCTTTAAGGCCCCAAGCCTAAATAGTGCCGAATGTTTTATTAGTTTTTGTCCTCAATTTGCTATTTATTTATTATGATAATTATTGTTTTCTTCATGCATTTTGGTAGTTTTAATCTATTTATTTAGTGATTTCAGCATTTTGGTAGTTTTTAATTTATCCAAGTGTTTAAATCATTTTTGTACTAGTTTTTAGTGTGATGTTTATGTGTTTTTAGTTAATGTTTCATTTGATTATTGTTTAAAGTTTGTTTAAAGTGTTTGTTTTAGGTTAAAGTGCAAAAACTCCCTTGGAAGATCAAAATAAAGAAAGAAAAGCATGAATCAAGCAAGACATGGCCAAGCCAAATCAAGCTTGGCCGTGTCACCCCAAAGAAAATCTTGGCAGAACATGACATGGGCAAGAGACACGGCCAAGCCACTGGCCGTGTCTCACCTAAGGGGAAAAACCAAAGAAACCAAGAAAGAAAGAAAAATTTGGCAGAAGCTGACACTGGCAGATGACACGGCCAAGCCACTGGCCGTGTCCCATATTAAGCCAAGAAGGACCAAGCAAAGAAAGAAGAGAAACAATAGGTGACACTGGCAGGTGACACGGCCAAGCCACTGGCCGTGTCACATGACACGGCCAGGAGCTTGGCCATATCACTCTCATCTCCAAAGAATAAAGAAGAGCAAGGAAAGAAACAGAAGCTGACACACCCAGGTGACACGGCCACAAGCTTGGCCATGTCACTCCATGGGACCAAAGAAAGAAAGAAAGCGCGGATTTTTGGCCAGAGATTTGTATAAATAAGAAGATTAGGGCAAGAGAAAGGTGATCAACTTCTTCAGCCGTTCAACACATACACTTCCAGCCATTCTACACACAACTTTTAGCCGTTCTTCAATTTTCTCTGAGAACTTTTCTCTAAAACAAGAGAATTAAAGAAGATTGATTTCACTTTCATTCAAACACTCTAGATCAAATTAGTTCTAGCCATTACATTATTCTTTTAGCAAAATTTGAGCAAGAGATTCTTTAGAAACAAAAGGAAGATTGTAATTGGTTTTGTTCTTCAACTCTATCTCTTAAGTTTCATTGAAATTATATTTATGAATTCTCTGATGTCTAAATTAATTTCTTTGAATTTTAATGAGATGAATTTGTTTCATAGCATTACTATGAACTAATTTTGATCTAGTCTAGGGTTTGTATGGATCTACTATGATTGTATGAACTGGTCATTTCTCTTAATTGATTTATTTCGTTTATCCTTAATTGAATGGATTAATGTTAATACATAATTGATTGGCCACCAATTATGTGTTTTAGGTATTTAGATGAAGGATTGAGAAATGAAATCTAATACTGGAATAATTTAATTAGGGACTTAGGTGAATTAGAAATATAAACCTAAGGAAATGATCATTTTAATTGTAATAAGATTAATTGAAAAAGGATTGAATGCGAGAGCTTATTTCCTTAATTTGATTAATTAAGTTGCTTGAAATATGATCTTTGAAATTAAATCAGTTGAGAGGAATAGCCGTTCATACATATAAATTAGTAGAGAAGTGCAAACCCTAGACTTTTCTATTAAGTGAATCAATATATTTATTCAATTTTCTTTCATTGCATTAAGTTCAATTCCTCTCTGTTTTCTATTAGTTGTTCAGCAATTTAAGTTTATAAATAAAAAACTATTAATTGATAATTTGTTTATTATGATTTGATAAATAATTAGCTTATCTAGCTTCCTTGTGAGACTACCTTGAGGTGTTCACCGAAATACTACAGCAGCCTCGTATACTTGCGAGTGTAGCTTTAGTAGTGTTTATTAGAGCACAACACCGAAGTTGCAATAACCATTCCACTGGGAGTGGGGGGAAAAATCCTCACTCACACAAAGCGAATGGCAGAGGTGAACACATACAGAGGACACGGCCAAGTCACTAGTCGTGTCACATGACACAGCTAGTGACTTGGCCATGTCACACATGGAAAAGAAGAAGAAAGATGGGCAGCTGTGGACATAGCCTCAAGGCTTGGCCGTGTCTCAAGAAGAATGAGTGACACGGTCAAGTCACTCAAGGCTTGACTGTGTCTCATATGGTCCCTTTGAATTATTTTGCACGAAGTGAGGGACAACTGGGGAACAAAAGACTCTTTTTAAAAAAAAAATGAAATATTAAAAATGAGTAGAAGGTGGATGGATTTATGGGAAGAAATATAAAACAAAGAAAAAGAGTGAGACAAAGAGTGGTGTGTGAGTTGGCAAGACATGGTTGGTGTCTTAAAAAATGGAAAGGAATTAGAAGTGGAGGGTATGGAATGACATACACATTTGGTTTATTGAAGAGCTATCTAGTTCTTAGTTTTGTTCTTGTTTTCAAAGGGAGACACCATTCTCTCTCCATCTTCATTTTTTCCATTCATCTTTCATTTCTTCCATAGATAAGATTTAATCAAATTTGGGAATCAAATTGAGTGAGCAAGCTCCTTTGAAGATTAGGGTTTGAAGAAAGCTTGATTATAGTTGTAAGCTTGAGAGAGTTACTATTCCATCCTTCAAGAAGAGAGCCATTGATTGAAGAGGGCTTGGAAGTGGTTCATCATACATCAAGGTGAAATCAAGGAGGAAGACAAGTAGTTCAACTCTTGGAGTCTACAAGGGGTTTTTCATATTCTATCTTTTAATTCATTTCTAGATTGTTATTATTTTATTATGAACATTAATATTACAATGTATAATTTTGATTTGATGAATATTGAGATGGATATTTGTTTTAAATTGATGATGAGCTAATTTACTCGTGCCTTGGGCTGTATTAGATTTGATTAAATGAATTGATTTGATAGTTCCATTAGTATACCTTGGTTGATTGCATTGGACTTATTGTTAGTTTGATAGATTGGCCACCTATTAATCACTTAATATTGAACGATGGACCGAGAGGTGAAATTCGATATCAGAACTATGTAATCAACCACCCTAAGAGTGAATTAGAAATATAAGTTCTAGGGTTTATTTAATTTTTAATTTCAAAACAATCGGTTGTTGTTAATTCATGAATTTGAAAACTAATGAATTGGTAATTACTAATTAAATTCAAGGAACAAATTAAAATACAAGGTTATATTAATGGATAATTTGAGAATCAAGATTTAATTAAATTGATCTATAATCCTAGGCACCATTCCTAGCATTGAATTAATCTTACGCACTACTACTCATTTTTACTTTCAAATTTTAATTACAACTCACCAATTCAACAACACACACTCAATTTTAATTTATTTGTTAATCAAACTATTGCAAAACAATTCCTTCCATTGAGATGACCTTGGGGCGATCACCATTGCTACAATTACCTCGTATACTTGCAAGTTTCATTTTGTAGTAGTAATTAATCGAACGCAATAGCTTACTAAGCCACTCCGAGGAAAACCACAGGAGAAACCTTATTCTCATTAACCTATGGAATGGAGGCTGTGATTCCAATTGAAATTGGCTTACTAACAGGAAGAACCATTTTCCATGACTTACAAGAGTAAGAGCCCTTTGTGAGATAAAACTTGGATATGCTGGAATTTAAGAGAGAATAAGCTAGCATAAGAGCCGAAGCCTATAAGACTTGAATAGCTACCTTCCACAATAGAAGGGTGCACCATAAGTAGTTCCATAAAGGCCAAATAGTATTAAGAATGGTAATTTCCACACACATCTTGGATGGACTAGGGAAACCAGATGCCAATTAGGATGGTCCATTCTAAATTTCCAAGGTTGGTAAGTTAGGGTCGTATAGGCTCTAGACAACTGATGGAAAAAAGATACCAAGGGCTTGGAATGCCAGTAACTTAAAGCACTACTATCAATGAAAAAATCTAAAGGCATTTGATATAATCCTCATGATCACGGCCCTTAAGGCCAACCTATGTAAATCTATTTCAATGGAAATGAAAATTGGAACCAACTTTAAGCCCCCAGTTAAGATATATATGAATTTTTTCATAATAAAGGCATATAAAGGCATAATGCCCAAGCACCATAAAACAACCATCTAAAGGCACATCTTAATAGCGCACAAGGCACATTTAAAAACAAAAAACATGTTTGTAAAGTCTACTCCTAAGCACGCTGTAAAAAAATTTAAAAAAAAATGAGAGAGGAGAAAGAGCCTCAGCCTGAGCAACCTCGAAATGCAATAAAACAAGTACATGATAATAGAAAAATAAAAATATTCCATTTATTATATTTCTTACTAAAAGGGATGAGGGTCCGACCTTTACAATAAAGAGATTGCCTAAATAAAATAATCTAAAATGTTATTCAAAACTTTCTATCAAGAAGCTAATGAAAGAATTCTTTTTCTAAGCATGTAACCAAGGCCAACATAACTCTTCTTCAACATAGGGAAGAAGCTTTTTAGTCTATAGAAGATATTCATGGTAAAAAAGACTCCTAGTTCGAACAAGCATTAATGCCTCGCTTTACTCCCATGGAGGACCATCCCGAGCCCTATCCTTGCTCTGACCTTGTAAGTTGGTCAATATCAATATTTAACATCCATGAGAAGTCTGCATTAAGGTAGCTATTCCTTAAGGCATCTTCAATGTGTCATTGATATTTGAGCATGCCTCGAGCACAGTGCTCATCGGCCTCAGACTTTTTATGCTTGTGACAAGAGCCTTCTTCACCTTCTTAAGCTCGCACTCGACTCTTGCCAACCTGGATTAAGTAGCCAAGTAAGCATCTTTTTCAGTAGTGAGTGAGGCTTCTATAGCAACCCAACCTTTTTCTGAGGTTGTCAGCTCTTTATGAATAGATAAGAAGTCCCAAGACATTTTAGTCAACTGATCCCCAACATTATGAAATCAGTTAAAGGAGTTGTAAAGGCAAACATCAACCAAAAATAATATAATAGTAAATATACATGAATAATGTAACAACTTATAACATGCCCAAAACCCCTTAGGCGGTTGGATAAAGTAGGAAAGCTCAAGGATTGATGCTCCTCCCTCTCCCAAGGAATGTTTCGCATATCATCCCAGATGAACTTCCCTATGCCGGCCTCCTCAGCAGAATAATATGGCCCTTAATGACCATAAAATGCCTTATGCACTTGCCTAACTAGTGCATTAGTATAGAGTTATTAGGGAGGATCCTCCCCTCCATCAGAGCTAATCTCTATCAGCTCCTCTGATTGAGGGGTCAAGGACAGGGAGACTATCTCTGCCGATCGAGGGGCTAAAGGTGGGACAAAAATCATGGTTCCAAAAGGCTTGTTTGAAGTACCCCCAGTCGTCAACACACTCTCTTATAGAATGCTAGGATCCATGGCCTCAGTCTAAGCCTTCTTCTCAATGCTTCAGGAATTCAACAATAATCTTTTGTAATTTATCATATGTTGATCTCTTCCTTATGATTAATTTTAAGCTATTAACAATTTCGCAATGTACAAAGTGATCATAAGATCACCCCTATTTATAGACAAAGATATCAGGAAGCTAAATTAAGCATTTAAGTCGTTAGCAAGAATCTCGAAGCTCCCTTTCCCGCCACATATGAGTTTGGGACATAGAACCATCAACCATTTGAAAAGAGGCACATCAGGCTCGACCTAGATAGGAAGTCTACCTTACCTATTATGAAAGAAGACAATCATCTCTATTGATGAACCACTAAACAAAAAGATAAAGTATAAAGCTCGGTTAAAATATAAAAAAGAAGAGAAAAAATAACACAAATAGGGAAATCCAAACACTATATTCAATACAATCTCAAGTACAAAGAAAAGGTTGATCTTTACATTAGGTAGATTGACCCTATAAATTGAAAAACAAAAGGAGTGAGAAGGGGGAATTCCCCAACATCCAGTAGCCCAAGAGACAATAGCACACTTCACAACCCACCATCACCTCCATTTTTCTTGGGCTTATCGGCTAAACTGTCAATGTCAACCTCAGTCATCCAGGAAAGATCATCTTCCTGATAATCCTTCTTTAGCTGACCAGTCATGAACTGAATGTAGCTACTTTATATCTCTCATCACCCTCCTCTTTCAAGGTAGCTACTTTATGTTTGATTTCAGTGTGAGTAGTAGTCAAGGCTTCTTGCTCAACTTCGAGAGCCTCCCTCTTAGCCTTCAGCGCCATTTCAACTTCTACCCTCGTGGCCTTTTCTTCGGTTAAGGCTCATCGGAGGGATTGGACTTCTGCCGATTCCTTGATGAGACAGTCCCCCACATCATGGCTCGACTGGTTTAGCTACAAAATAGAATATCATTAGGGCAATAACAAAAAAAAATTAATATAGTAATAATAAGCTTAGGTCGCATACCACATTGGAAGACCTCATTAGTTCAGCAACAAGATCAAATGAGCTCATTGCCTCATGCTCTTGCCTCTCCAAGGTATGCCTGTTAATAAATTATGCATTATTTTGAGCATCCTAAGATCGGTCATAGAATATTTCATACCATGCCCGCCACCTAGCTTCTTTGAGCATGGTCACAATCCACTGCAAGCTATAGCAGTGAGCCAAGGGCTCATCAACTCTAGGAGCCATTTCTAAGGCAAGGACATTAATTATCTACCCTTGGCTGAATAATAAACCCCTAACCTAGGCTCTCCTAATAGCTAACATTTGGCCCTCGGCTAAGGAGGCCGTGGGATCAATCCTCACCTTCTTCAGGGGAGTGTCCAAGCCAGCATCATTGGCCATCCTTTTCAAATGAGAAGTGGCAATGTCTTTCCCTATACCTGCATAGATGCATAAAATTTGAATACATAAGTGAGAGCGAGGCTACTCAATCAAATGGAAAAAGGTTATACCTGCCATATCCTCAAGTTCGAACTTGTACGAAACACCTTTAAGGGGAAATGTTCCTTTATCAATTCTTTAAAATTCCTCTTCTCCCTATGAACATCCTTATAAATTAAATTAAAGATGGTATGTTCTTGGGAGTTAAGGCCACCGCTGGAGGGTCTACCACGCCGTGAACTCCAATAATAGATAGGTAAAACCAATAATGAAGAACCGGTCTTTCCAATTCTTCATGAAGTCAGGTTTGCCATGAAATAGCCCAAGACCATGTTAACCTTATAAATATAAGAAATCCTCATCTGCACTAGGATGAACCTTCAAAGCTACAAAGGCACTCAATACTCGAGGCGACGCAGCCACATTGAGAATTTGGCAAAGGATCTAAAACCCAATCATATTACATCAGGCGTTAGGGCTAAGTTTGCTCGAAGCAATCTGGCTATAATTAAGGAACTTTTCCTGGAAAGGGCAGAGGGGAAGCCACACCCTACCTTTCAAATCTTCCTTGTAAATAATAAGCTAGGTCTTACAAAGTCTATCATAAGCACAACAAGTTTCCTTAAGACCACCTAGGTTGTACTCTGACCTTATTCCATATTTCCAGCTTATATCCTACATCTCTGGCTTGGAAAGAGTTGAGTGAATGTCCTATACTTGAACCTTCTCAGTGGTTTCCCTAGTGCTAGTTTCATCACCTAGCTCACCATGACAAGACATCATGCATTTAGAAGAGTCCATGACCATAGGCAACGCTACATCTATAGCATCCGATCAAACTTTAATGACATTTTCAATATGACTAGATGAATTCGACTCCCTAGACTTGGACAAGGACTCAAATAAAGAACCCAAAGGACGATCAAGGGAAGGCTCAAGTAGCAAAGAATGAAGCAGTGTGTAGCCTTTAATTTTGGACCAAATCCAGTTTGACCCTAATTAAAAGAAGGTTAGGTCAAGTCTAAAGGTTTAAAATAGTCTGGAATAATTTTGCAAACTTAAAATAGTATGGTACAATATTAATAATAAATAATAAAAAGGGAAAAATATATAATATTTATTTTATAATACAATAATAATAATATAATATTTATTTTATTTTATTTTTATTTTGTAATAATAAATAATAATAAATAATAATAATAATTTGACTGAGACCCGACCCGACGAATCGACGGCCCGATTTGCCACAGGCTATGGCCTGGGATGAATTGGCAAGCCAATTTCATTGTAGGCCTTGCCTACAACGAATTGGCCTTGCAAATTGGTAGCAGGCCCTGGCCTACAGCAAATTAGCCTTGCCAATTTGCCACAGTCCCTGCCTGACCACCGACTATTAATTTTACCCTGTGATTATTAGTCTCCGAATTCAGTGTGGATTTCGAATTAGTGTTAGGTTTTGCTTGTTTTCCTATAAATAAGAAAGTTTAATATATAATTAAGGATGATAACTTTATAGTTAAACAGATCAAGAGAATTTTCTCAGCAACAATAAAAGCAAGGAAAAAAAACTCCAAAGGCAGTAGCATACTGCCTTTGTTTCTGCTCAGCCAGAATTCAAACCGTTCAATTGTGGTGGAGCCTTCAAATGCAGGTGCAATTTTCTAATTCAATTCATTTAATTAACAGTCATAATTGTTTTTCAAAACATCATCACTGTAGTCTGCTTATCTAAAATATTGTTTAGTTTCGTAGCTTGAATTACTAAAACCCTAGTTGTATGTTTATAAATCGAAGCATAAACTATTTGTTTCATCCAATAAACTCATCTCATATTTATTATTAATAATAATGCTTAATTTAAATTAACAACTTTAACTTAATCATCTAAAACCCTAATCCCAGAAACCTAAATACCAGTAGCTTAATACTAAATCTGTTTAATAAAGTTCTAAAACCCTAAACTCTATTTGTTTAAAAATAAAACCCTAATCTATTTTCCAAAGTTACAAAACCCTAATTCAATATCCAAAACGCTACATTATTTTCTAAAACTCCAAAACCCTAATTCAATATCCAAAACCGTAAATTATTTTCCAAAGTTCCAAAACCCTAATTCAATATCCAAATTATTATTTTCCAAACCTTAATTTTAAAAACCCAGTATTATTTTCTAAACCCTTATTCTATTTTCCCCAAAACCCTAGCTTTGTTTTCTAAAAATCTTAATTCATGTCACTAAAACCTTAGTTTGTATATTTATTGTTTAATATAATATTTAAGTGTAGATTTAATTATTTAACTTGTTAATACATATTTATAATGAGTGATTTATTGATATTTTATGATGGATGATTTGCTTTTATTATCATAAATATTTGAATGGTTTAATTCATTTCATTAATTTTTCTAATGTTGATTATTTTAGTTTCAATATGTAAGAGGTATGTTTCCACTTTGTGGGTGCCTCATTAATTAAGTTTCAATGTAATTTAATTTATTTTTAATTTTGGATTAATGTAAAGGACATGTTTTCACTAAATGGTGGGTGTCCTATTTTATTTAGTTTTAAACATTGGACATTTTAAAAGGCATATTTCCATCTATGGATGGGTGCTTTTTTTGTTTGCTTCATTTTAATAAAGTGATGGATGTTTATTTCTTTTGATAATTGCATGTATTATGGATGATATTATAATATTTAAGAATTTAATAATATTTAGACATGAAAAGGAGGTCAGTTCTAATGAAACGGGCATTGTGGAGGTGCTGGATCATTCTCACTTTTCCCATACATACCCAACTTTCTGAACCCATTAGGGGGTTGGGGATTCCTTAGGAATCGAGTCATTCACTCCTTTCTTTCTTCTCTACCTGTTCGGGTGGCGACTACATTTTCTCTGATTTTAGGACCATGTTTTCTAAGGCCCTAAGCCTAACAGTGCAGAAGTTGCAAGAATCATTCCACATGGGAGCGGAGGCAAAAATTCCCATTCACACGGTGTATCAATTACAAGTGTGTCAATAACCTCTCATTCCCCCTTTTTTTTATAGGTGCATAACCTCAGGAAGTGAACCATCAAATATTGATGACGTGGGATGAGAAGACAAAACCCAACTTCCTGCCCACAAGTTGTTCAAAAGGTAGAACAACAACCTATTGGCTCATGACACATGGTCAATTCACCATCACAACATCCTTGAAACCAACTAACATAAATTCTAGTATGTTAGGGAGGGACTAGTTGTACTATATTCGAGTTTGGCTTCGCACATCGAGCCTCCCAAGGTGAGCTGGCTTGTCTTATAAAACATAATAAACCCCTGACACTTGAGATTCTCATTGATGATGTAGATCATGGTCCCTCTTTTCCTCCTTCTATATATAGGGGACATTCCCTATAAGTAAAGGGATCTGAATATTTTTCTCTTAAAGATATAGCACATCTTGAGTTATGACTTAGGCATTAGAGAGTCCCCCAGACCCGAACCCTTCTCTTTTGTCATAGGTCATAGACAGGAACACTCCGAGATCCACTTGTCATCACTTCCCTTGATCAAAAGATTGATAAAGTTACATCTCTTATAGAAAAATTGATTATAGGTAATACACATAAAGTAAAAGCTTGTAGTATTTATTTTATTCTTGGCCAATTCCAACATCAAAATACTCTAAATTTGTTCTATTTGTTTATAAAATGTCCACTACTACTATAAAAATAAAGAAAACCATTTTTTTGTATTTTAAAAACTTGAAAGATGAAAGAAAATAACTATATGAAAAAAAAATTAAAGGAAAAAACTATTTTGGGTTGCCTCTCAAATAGCGCCTTTCTTTTATGCGCTAGACATTGCTATTTCCTTCAAGTTCTTTCTACTGGGCTTTCCAAGGTAATTCCTTTGACATTATGCACATAGTTACTTAGTTTGTAGCACCCTTATACCCTATATACATACAATACATATTTTCAGCATATGTAAAATATGCATATACGGTACAAAAATGTCACAGACCGGTTTAATAAAAATTTTCACATTTCTAATTTAAAATTTCAAATACTAAATATATAAAATTAAATAATATATAAATATTCTTTACTTGTTATAGGAACCCAAAATAAACATTTTATATGAAAATCTCTGAAAAAAATTTGCCAGAATTTTATCTATAATTTGGACATCACAAAATTTAGCAAAACACAACCTGCATCAGAAAACACTCCCAAATAATTTCAAATCACCATTTCACCCATACTCCTCCATTTCACCAAGTTTCTCCAACATTTATATATATATATATATAATTTAGAACACATTTAAACCCCCATTTCAAATAACTTAACCCAAACATTCTTTATAGTTTACAATACATAAAATCCAAAAACATGATATAATATGCATAATACTCAAAATATACAATAACATAAAATATATACGTGCTGCTGATAGTGTTTCTGATCTTGATATCAACTCTACAAGAATAACCACAAGTCTAGACCCAACCTGGTCTAGAAGAACTCTTGAGCTCAGTCAAATGCCTAGTAATATAAACTTTGAAAATAATAAAATTCAAATGCAATGTCAATGCACAATGCATATGGATATCACATCATTCCATTTTCTCATACTTTTCAAATATTTCACAATTCACAATTCACATAAAAACAAACACAAGCATGGGCCCAAAGATAACTAATATGTTATTCAAATTTCAGAGTTACTATTTTGGTCTATAATGACACCATGTGTCTAGCCCTATAGGCATTATATCAATGTAATAAGCCAACTAGGTCTGAGCTTACGACTCAGTCATTCCACCCAGCCTAGCTTCAAAGACTTGTTTTCGAGGTTTACGACCCGATCATTTCACCTCAAAAATATTTTTACAGTGACGCCCAGCGTCTAGCTCGTAAGCAAATCATAGGCATGCCGCCAAACACAGAACTCTGAAAATTGAATAACATACTAGGCACACAATTTATTCATATTTCTCATTTATATCGATATCAATTCATTTCATTATGTTTCCACATATCTCATTACATTATACCATATTTTTGCATTTACAACACCTTACTCAATTACTTTAGGTATTTCCACATAATTCACATATTAATAACATTTAATGTAATCTTGCCAATACCAATGGCTTTTTAACAATGCACTCAATGCATACACAATAAATGGCATTACCCAAACACTTTGGGTCATTTTCATATAATACATATATTTCACATTTTACACAATTTAGCCATTATCAATGACATTTCACAATGCATTTAACACATATATGACATTACAAATGTCATAGCACATTATTCATACATAACCAATGTATCAAGTAGCTTAACACATTTTCCATCCAAAATGTGTTAAGCCCAAATATTATGCAAACACAACCAATGTATTCAAAGTTTGTACTTACCTCAAATAACAACCAAAACAAGCTTAAAACAACCTCCAATCCTATCCTTCCAACTTGCCCTTCACCACTTGGATGAAGCAAATCAACCTCCCTCAATGCCTAAACCAAATGTGATACCAAATAATCATTGAGTATCACATTTAATGGCATTTTCAATGTTAAACAATAATTAAATTCCATCCAAGCAAAAATCCAAAATTTAAGGCTAACCCCACTTTAACGTTGGATTCTCATACTAGGCCATTCATTTTAATATATTAAGTTTATTTATATTATTAGAAACATATTTTAATACATTTAAATCACTTGCATTACAAAAACACACTCTTATACACAAAATCCTAAAATGACATAACCTTCCCCTATTGAAGGTTTTCCATTCCAACACAATCCGTTAATCATTTTAAGCTTATATTCATCACTTATATCACCAAACAACAAGATTAAACCAATAAAATTATACAATTCAACAACTTTGGAAAAATCATTTTCCAAAACCCTAAATCACACTTTTATTCTCAAACTCCAACCAAACTTAACTAAATCTACCGTTTGACTTTAAAATCCTTGTTTATACATCAAAAAAACACATTTGGAATTAATTTGCACAATTAAAACACATGATTCCAAGAATCCAAATTTTCTATAATCCTAAATTCTCTCTCTTCACCCAACTCATCTCAAACTTAATTGTTTCTTCCATTTAACTTGAAAATCATTAATAATTAATTAAAATAGCTTCATTCGTACCCAATTGAACAATTAAATCATGCTAATAGAAAATTCCAAAATCCACATATTCATACTTTCATAGAAAATCAAAAATTAAGAAAAGAAGCTTACTAACCTATTGGAAATCCACCAAAACTTCAATTAATTCTTGAAAATTCTTGTCAAAATGAGTATTTGGATGAAGAAAAATCACTCCCATGGTAATGGAATTTCATTTTTTTTGAAGAAGATTAATTTTAATTTTCTCGTTCTTTCCACTTAAAAAAATATGACCATATATAAATATTATTTTATTTTAATAAATAATTAATTATTTAATTATTTTAAAATCCCAAATTACCTCTTCCAGTTAAAAATAATTTATTTTTAATTTATTTAAATAATTTTAAGTTTATAAGGTGTAATTACCATTTTGCCCTTAGACTTTTGACTTTTCTTTTAAAAAATGTTGACTTTTATATGTTGTATATATATCGTGTAACACCCCTATATCCCGTATACGTACACAACATGCTTATACGATCGTAATATACGTATACTGAATATAGAAATGCCACGGTTTACAAAACACACAAACCATCCTTTTGAATAATAATAACAATTTTAAAACATTTAAGGAAATTTATAAAACTCAATAGACCAAAATATTTATACAAAACGCAGCGGAAAATATAACAAATATTTACAAATAAATATACATCAAAACTCAAATTTTACAAAATAGAAAATATATACATGTTTGGCAGTATGTCTTTGATCTTTAAGCTCCACTGTCAACACTTCAAGATCTAGACTCTACTCAGCCTAGAGGAACTCTCCGGTTCTTCCCTGTCACCTGCGCGATGAATCACACTCGCGCTAAGCCAACGGCTTAGTGGTACAAACTACAATATCATTATGTTTCAATGCCATGCTAATGTCATACAATCAAGTTTCAAAAACAATTCAAAGGAATACTATTTGATAAATCTCACATTCTTCAATAACTTATCGAAATCTTCATTTGTTTCATCTTTCAAGAGTCACAATTAAACAAACACAAGCATGGGCCCAAAAAGAAACTAATATGTTATTCAAAGTTCAGAGTTACTGCTTTGGTCTATAATCATAATCATCAAGCCCGTAGGCGATACATATATATATCCCTATCCATGGATAGTGTAACAGACCTAGTCTCTTGGACCTCAACCCGGCTAAACTCGAGGAGATCCTCAACCCGGCAAGACTGTTACCTGTAACAGACCCAGTCTCTTGGACCTCAACCCGGATAAACCCGAGGAAATTCTCAACCCGGCAAGACTGTTACTATTTTACATTTCACATTTATTAACTGGAATCGGCTTACGACCCGGTCTTTTCACCTATCCAGTACTTTATAGGCATGTCGACAAACTCAGAACTCTGAAAATTGAATCAACATATTAGACACACATCATTTCATTTATCTCTTTCCATTTCATTCCCAATATCAAATAGGCAACTATGCCTCCATTATATTTCATTTGCAATACCATAGCCAACAACCATGGCCTCATATCTCATAATCACATTAATATAATTCATCATATCATCATATCTTTTACACTTCACATTTCATATTTCATATAGACAAACATGCTTTAATCATCTCATTATGTCTCAATTCATCATTTAAGTACTCACAATCAATTACATTGAACATCCATTAAGAATGATCATCATTGATATGTATATACATAGCAATTTACCTTATTCATAGATTTAGAATCTCCAACATACATTCCACATAATCCACATTGTGCACAACATAGCTTTATTCATGTGCATCATCAATGTTCACATTATATCCAACATAACATAAGGTTTCTTAACACATTTACAATCAAATATATGTTAAGTCTCAACATCATATGAATGTATGCAATAATGTAGTTTGTACTTACCTTAAGCACCACTTATACAAATCTATACACTTCTTCTTCCAACAATTCTTCACTTCTTAAATTAGGGCAAATCACCTTCTTCCAAAACCTAGTCCAAAAACGATACAATACATGAATTCCAATACAATTTATCACTTAATAACCTCATCTTAGACATTTAGATCACAAATTATAACTCAACACCACTAACTAAAGCCCACAGCCGTGGCCACCCCAACCCCCACGGGCGTGGGTTAAAGAATGGTTCTGCCTCCCTTGCTCCAAACCTCCACAGCCATGGCTACAAATGGCCACGGCCATGGCAACCAAGGGCCACGGGCGTGGCATCCAAAATGCTACTGTTTCTAACCAAATTCACATATTCTATGCTTACAACTCCAACAAACATTAACAACATGAAAATCTATGAGAATAATTGATCAAACTCAAGTTAAACATCACTTACCACTTCAAAACCCTAAAACCAACAACACTCTTACTCTTTCAATACCAACATCAACCTATCTTTTTATTTCAATTCAAAACCAACACCACAATCAATTTAAATCAAACACACACCAACATACTACCATTAACACAACCCTACTTTCAAATATCAACACTCAAATTCATAAACAACTTAAAATAAAACTAGAAAATCAAGAGAAACTTACCAAAATAATGAATCTTCTTGGATTTCCAACTTAATCTCTTGAAAACTCCTTCAATTTTGAGTTTGGAACAAGCAAAACTCACTCTTGCTCTCTTGCTTTGGATGGCCGGCCAACAAAAGGGAAAGAGAAGAAAATGAACAAGTGAAAGAGACAAAGTCAAACTTCTCATCTCTTTAAACCTCCACCAAGCATTCCAAAAAGAAAATTACTTAAATACCCTCATCTATTTATTTTAACTTCCTTTCACTTACATGCCCTTTTTAGTAATTTCATAATTAACAAAATAAATATCTTCTTCCTTTGACTATCCATTTGACTTGTGTATATATTATATATATTTCCATATATACAACATATACACTCTCTTTTAAATTCTTTTCTCTTTCCTTTTACACCTATACATTTTAATTCAAATAAAATAACAATTATATCAAACTCCTAGGGCACACTTTGGCATATTACATATCGCATATATATTTCACTTTTTCCATTTACAATCCCTTCATTTTACATTTAAAACCATTAATTTAATTTATCTAATTTAATTATAATTTATTTTATCAAATTTTTAAAAATTAGAAATTTTCAAAAATTTGGGATATTACATTTCTCTCCCCCTAAAATAAATTTTGTCCTCGAAATTACCTGCTCTCAAGTCTGGAACAACTGGAAAAACTGACTCTGCATCGTTTGCTCACTCTCCCATGTTGTCTTCTCAGTGGTATGATTCCTCCAAAGGACTTTTACAAGTGGCACACTCTTATTCCTAAATTCTTTAATCTCTCGTGCCAAAATCGCCACTGGTTCTTCCTCGTAAGTCGGATCTGAACTCACCTCAATAGACTCCACTGATAGGATATGAGATGGGTCAGACCTGTATCTCTGAAGCATCGAGACATGGAAGACATTATGAATTCAATCTAACTCAGGTGGCAAAGCTAGTCTATAAGCCACTGGACCAACTCTCTCCAACACCTCATATGGTCCTATGAAACGAGGACTCAACTTCCCTTTTCGACCGAACCTCAGAATCTTCCGCCATTGAGACACCTTCAGAAACACTTTATCTCCCACACTAAACTCTATGTCTCTTCTCTTTAAATCTAAATAGGATTTCTATCGGTCTGAAGCTGCTTTTAAACAACCCCGAATCACCTTCACTTTCTTTTCTGTTTCCTAAATCAAATCAGGACCAACAAATTTACCTTCTCCAACCTCATCCCAACACAAAGGTGTTCTGCATTTCCTGCAATAGAAGGCCTCATAAGGAGTCATCCTAATACTGGACTGATGACTGTTTTTATAAGCAAACTCAATTAGTGGCAAAAATCTGTCCTAACTCCTAGTAAAATCAATGATACAGCTCCTCAATATATCCTCTAGAATCTATATCTCTCTCTCTGACTGCCCATCTATCTGAGGATGGAAAGCAATACTAAAATACAACCGAGAATCCAAAGCATCATGCAAACTCTTCCAAAACCTTAAAGTAGACCTGGAATCTCGATCTGACACCAAAGAAACTGGGACTCCATGCAACCTTACTATCTCATTGATATATAGCTCAGCCAATCTCTCAAGAGAATAATCCATCTGAACTAAAAGAAAATGAGCTGTCTTTGTCATCCGATCGACTATCACCCAGATTACATCATGTTTCTTCTGGGTCAAAGGCAGTACAGTCACAAAATCTATTGTCACTCGCTCCCATTTCCACTCGGGCACTGATAAAGGTTGGAGCAACCCTGAAGGAACTTGGTGTGAGACATCTGGATATAAACTTTGCTATGTCCCTCTTCATACCTGACCACCAATAATGTCGCTTCAAGTCCTGATACATCTTGGTACTTTCAGGGTGCAATTGCATAAAGTGACTGATGTGCTTCCTCTAATATCATCCTTTTCAATTTTGCATCATCAGGAATACACAACCTATATTTGTACCATAGACTGCCCATCGTCCCTCACAAAAAAGTCTCGACTCTCCCCTTTCTGACAAACCAACACAATTTTTTGAATTCTCTCATTTGCCAACTGAGCCTCCCTAATATGATCCAACAGGACTGGTCTCAACTGTAACTGAGCCATCAAAGCACCATCATCACAAGACTCAAATCTAGCATGCAACGCTCTCAACTCAACAGGCAACGAGAGCAAATAATTAGTCAAAACTGCCAAAGACTTTTAACTCAAGGCATCAGCAACAACATTTGCCTTACCAGGATGATAATCAATCAAACAATCATAGTCTTTAATCAACTCTAGCCATCGTCTCTGCCAAAGATTCAACTCTCTCTGAACACCCAGGTATTTCAAACTCTTGTGATCCGTATAAATGAAACACTTCTCCCCTTACAAGTAATACCACTAAATCTTCAAGGCAAAAACTATGGCTGCTAATTCCAAATCATGCATTGGGTAATTCAGTTCATATGGCTTCAACTGTCGAGAGGCATAAGCAATGACTCAACCCTCCTACATCAGAACACAACCTAAACCACTATGTGAAGTATCACTGTATATCACATATGGTTTACCTTCCACAGGCAGGGTAAGGATAGGAGCCTGAGTCAACATCTCCCTCAGTTGCTCAAACCTCGCTTGATACTGATCTGTCACACAAATCTAACTCCTTTCTGAAGCAATATGGTGAGTGGTGTAGCTATCATAGAAAAACCCTTCACAAACCGACGATAATAGTTTGCCAATCCCAGAAACTTCTAACCTCTGTCACAGTCTTCAGTGGACTCCAATTCAAGATAGCCTCAACCTTACTCAAATAAACTCTAATGCCCTCTGTTGAAACCATATGACCAAGAAAAGCTACCTGATCAAGCCAGAACTCACACTTAGAAAAGCTTAGCATAAGACTGCTTCTCTCTCAGAGTCTACAATACAATCCGTAAATGCCTATCATGATCCTTCTCATTACATGAATACACCAAAATGTCATCAATGAAAACCACCATAAATTGATCTAAATATGGTCTGAACACCCTGTTCATCAAATCCATAAAAGCTGCTGGTGCATTCGTCAATCCAAAGGGCATCACCAAGAACTCATAATGCCCATACCTCGTGCAAAAAGCTGTCTTGGGTACATCCACATCTCCGACTCTCAACTAATGGTACCTTGATCTCAGATCAATCTTAGAGAATATTGTTACTCCCTTCAACTGATCAAAGAGATCATCTATCTAAGGCAAAGGATACTTATTCTTGATGGTCACCTTATTCAACTACCTATAATCAATACATTATCTCAAGGTGCCATCCTTATTCTTCACAAACAACACAGGTGCTCCCCACGGGGACACACTAAGGCAGATGAACCCTTTATCTAACAACTCCTGCAACTACACCTTCAATTCCCTTAACTCTACAGGTGCCATTCGATAAGGAGTAATAGAGATAGGAGTGGTACCATGCAACAAATCGATACCAAACTCCACTTCTCTCTCAGGAGGTAGACCTGACAACTCATCAGGAAAAACATTTGGAAACTCGGCAACTGTGGGTATACTGTCAAGTTGGGACTCCACTACTCTAGTATCTACAACATGAGCAAGATAAGCCTCACATCCCTTCTGAATCATCCTCCCAGCCGAAATAGCTAAAACAAATATGGATGAAAGAACTTTTGCTCACTAGATACCATCACATCCCTAACATCACGTGTTCTCAGAGTAACACATTTCTTCTGACAATCTACCATAGCCCCATGCCTGGATAACCAATCCATGCCCAAAATCTGATCATACTCCTTGAAAGGCATCTCAATTAGGTTGTCGAGAAATTTATCATCCTGAACAACAACTTGGCTATCTCAGAGTACCCTACTCACCATAACAATATGCCCTAAGGTATTTGTGACCAAAACATCAAATCCTAAGGACTCAAAATACAAATCACTCACAGGCAAGATGGATGCACTAATGTAAGAATGAGTCGATCCAGGGTCTAATAATGCAAGAACTTAAGTACCAAATAAAGTAAAAGTACCAGCAATAACAGCTAAAGCATCCGGCTGCCTCTGCATCACATAAACCCGCTTGTGATGGTCCTGCCTCATATGTTCTACTACCTCTGACTGTAGAATCTCCTCTTTGACTAGTCCCAGATCAACCACCTCTAACAAAACCTCTGCCACCCCCTCTGACACTGGGTTAAGAAGCTATAATATCTGCCTGTCTATCTTTTGGTGGCTCTGGACAATCTCTCATAAAATGGTCTGATGATCCACATCTAAAACACACTTCGGAAGCACCTCTCCACCAGCTGACACCTCTATGTGCTTTACCACAATGAACACAAGTAGGTAGAGCATGCCTCTGAGCCACTGGGTTCAGAGCACTAGCCATTGAAACTGCAGGTCTTTGTCTCTATCTTTGCTGCTGTATTGACTTGCCAAACTGCCCCTGGCTCCAACTTAACCTCTGAAAATATCCCCCTCGGCCTCTCTTTACTGATGAAGACCCTGCCTCACTCTAGGATCTCCTAGCTCTGGTCTCCTCAACCCTGGCAGCTGCTGTAAGACTCTGTGATCTCTCTACACTCCTGGCAGCTACAACCAACTGAGAAAAATCTTGATACCGAGAGCCTGCTATGATACACATGATAGAGGGTCTCAGTCCCTCCTCAGATCTCTTGCACCTATCAATCTCGTCAGAAATGATCCCACCAACATAATGACTCAACCGGATAAACTTGAACTCATACTCTGTCACTGTCCTAGTATCCTGTCTCAGACTCAGGAACTCCATCTTCTTTGTATCCTTATACTTCCTTGGAGTATACTTCTGCTCAAATTCTCATAGAAAATCATCATAAGTTAGGACTGGTGGATTAGCCAAAGCATGTGGAACCGTCTTCCACCAATCATATGCATCCCTCTACAGAAGAGATCTGTCATAATCAAACTTCTCTTCCGGACTAGTCTGCAACTGAATGAACACTCTCTGAACCCTGTCTAGCTACTGCTATGCTACAGCAGGGTCTATAGTACCAACGAAGTCCTTAACCCTAAACTCTCTCAGCTTATCATACTTCCTCACTGGCAACTACGGCTGCGGCAGTGGCGGCTGCTGAACTAGAGCCTGCCTCAACAACTCTACCATATATCATACCCAGCCAGATGGAATCTCATCAGCTGCTGGTCTAACAGGCACAGAAATAGATACCTCACCAATAGATACAACTCTAGGTCCATCTCTACCCTTATCCGGAGCCACACTATCTGCACTATCCTCTGTAGACTGATGCGTCTGATACGCCATAACTACTAATATCTACAAACATAGCAAAAATTACTATATCAGAGATCAAAAACTGCTAGTACCAATGCATGTATTACAATTGAAAACTATTTTCAAATCCCCCATTTTCTCTCTCTATCAACCCACCTAGGTCGAGAACCTCAAACCTAGGCTCTGATACCAAAACAAATGTAACACCCTTATACCCTATATACATACAATATATATTTTCAGCATATGTAAAATATGCATATACGGTACAAAAATGTCATAGACCGATTTAATAAAAATTTCACATTTTTTATTTAAAATTTCAAATACTAAATATATAAAATTAAATAGTATATAAATATTCTTTACTTGTTATAGAAATCCGAAATAAACATTTTATATGAAAATCTCTGGAAAAAATTTTCCAGAGTTTTATTTGTAATTTGGACATCCCAAAATTTAGCAAAACACAACCTGCATCAGAAAGCACTCCCAATTAATTTCAAATCATCATTTCACCTATACTCCTCAATTTCACCAAGTTTATCAAACATTTATATATATATATATATATAATTTAGAACACATTTAAACCCCCATTTCAAATAAGTTAACCCAAACATTCTTTATAGTTTACAATACATAAAATCCAAAAACATGATATAATATGCATAATACTCAAAATATACAATAACATAAAATATATACATGCTGCTGATAGTGTTTTTGATCTTGATATCAACTTTACAAGTACAACCATAAGTCTAGACCTAGCCTGGTCTAGAAGAACTCTCCGGCTCAGCCGAATCTACCCTATCACCTGTGCAATGCAAATAATCATGCTAAGCCAAAAGCCTAGTAATAAAAACTTTGATAATAAGAAAATTCAAATGCAATGCCAATGCACAATGCAAATGGATATCACATCATTCCATTTTCTCATACTTTTCACATATTTCACAATCCACAATTCACATAACAACAAACACAAGCATGAGCCCAAAGATAACTAATATGCTATTCAAATTCTAGAGTTACTATTTTGGTCTATAATGACACCATGTGTCTAGCCCCGTAGGTAATATATCAATGTAATAATCCAACTAGGTCTGAGCTTACGACCCAGTCATTTCACCCAGCCTAGCTTCAAGGAATTATTTTTGAGGCTTATGACCCGGTCATTTCACCTCAAAAATATTTTCACAGTGACGCCCAACGTCTAGCTCGTAGGCAAATCATTGGCATGCTGCCAAACACAGAACTCTGAAAATTGAATAACATACAAGGCACAAATTTATTCATATTTCTCATTTATATGGATATCAATTCATTTCATTATGTTTCCACATATCTCATTACATTATACCAAATTTTTGCATTTACAACACCTTACTCAATTACTTTGGATATTTCCACATAATTCGCATATTAATCACATTTAATGTAATCTAGCCAATACCAATGGCTTTTTAACAATGCACTTAATGCATACACAACAAATGGCATTACCCAAATACTTTGGGTCATTTTCACATAATACACATATTTCACATTTTACACAATTTAGCCATTATCAATGGTTTTTCATAATGCATTTAACACATATATGACATTACAAATGTCATAGCACATTATTCATACATAACCAATTTATCAAGTAGCTTAACACATTTTCCAACCAAAATGTGTTAAGCCCAAATGTTATGCAAACACAACCACTGTATTCGAAGTTTGTACTTACCTCAAATAACAACCAAAACAAGCTTAAAACAACCTCCAATCCTATCCTTTCAACTTGCCCTTCACCACTTGGATTAAGAAAATCAACCTCCCTCAATGCCTAAACCAAATGTGATAGCAAATAATCATTTAATATCACATTTAATGGCATTTTCAATATTAAACCATAATTAAATCCCATCCAAGCAAAAATCTAAAATTTAAGTCTAACCTCACTTTAACTTTGGATTCTCATACTAGGCCATTCATTTTAATATATTAAGTTTATTTATATTATTAGAAACATATTTTAATACATTTAAACTATGTACATTACAAAAACACACTCTTATACATAAAACCCTAAAATGGCATAACCTTCCTCCATTGAAGGTTTTCCATTTCAACACAATCCATTAATCATTTTAAGCTTATATTCATCACTTATATCACCAAATAACAAGATTAAACCAATGAAATTATACAATTCAACAACTTCGGAAAAATCATTTTCCAAAACCCTAAATCACACTTCCATTCTCTAACTCCAACCAAACTTAATCAAATCTACCATTTGACTTTAAAATCCTTGTTTATGCATCAAAACAACACATTTGGAATTAATTTTCACAATTAAAATACATGATTCCAAGAATCCAAATTTTCCATAACCCTAAATTCTCTCTCTTCACCCAACTCATCCCAAACTTAATTCTTTCTTCCATTTAACTTGAAAATCATTAATAATTAATCAAAATAGCTTCATTAATACCCAATTAAACAATTAAATCATGTTAATAGAAAATTTCAAAATCCACATATTCATACTTTCATAGAAAATCAAAAATTAAGAAAAGCAGCTTACTAACCTATTGGAAATCCACTAAAACTTCAATTAATTCTTGAAAATTCTTGTCAAAATGAGTATTTAGATGAAGAAAAATCACTCCCATGGCCATGGAATTTCGTTCATTTTTTTTTGAAGAAGAAGACTAATTTTAATTTTCTCTTTCTTTTCACTTAAAAAAAATATGACCATATATAAATATTATTTTATTTTAATAAATAAATAATTATTTAATTATTTTAAAACCTTAAATTACCTCTTCCAACCAAAAATAATTTATTTTTAATTTATTTAAATAATTTTAAGTTTATAAGGTATAATTACCATTTTGCCGTTAGACTTTTGACTTTTCTTTTAAAAAGTGTTGATTTTTATATGCTGTAAATATTTTGTATATATATCACATATATATTCCACTTTTTCCATTTACAATCCCTTCATTTTTTATTTAAAATCATTAATTTAATTTATCCAATTTAATTATAATTTATTTTATCAAATTTTTAAAAATTAGAAATTTTTAAAAATTTGGGATATTACATAGTTAGTCACAATTTTAAGTGGCTACTAGCTCTATTCATAGTTTTTTGACCAATAGAGTGAAATTTTTTATTTGAAATTTGTGTTTATTTTTTCCTTTTTTTAATTTTATTTCTTTCTTATTTTTTTTGTTTTTATTTAGTTCTTGACATAAAATTTTAAAATTTTTAATCACACAAATTCAGACAGATTATAGTGAAGTGCTAGCTATATATTAACAATGAAATAATATCAAATGAATATTAATTGATAGTTATTAAAAGATAAAACTCAAGCATATCTTGTTGTTAGGATCTAGCCTAGCTAACTATAAGTGTATGGTGCCTATACAAGTAATATAGTGGAACCTCAAGAAAGGAATATGTTAAGTAATCTAAATTCATAAGTTCCTATTATTTGGAGAAATAAAATAAGATTTGTTAACTAAATTAATTTTAATGCTAAACAACTTATTTAAAAGGCATGATTAGTTTTTATCAAATTATTTCCCTATGAATCTCCTTAATTCATTCAATTATTTCCTAGTAATTTGATTACTAATGTCCTTAAAAATTCAGCCCTACCCTTTCTCAAGTAATAGGATTTGAAATTGTATTGCCCTAATTTCCTACTCCTGTAAAAATTAAGTAACACAATCTAATAAATCAAAAGGATATTTAGATAGTTCCCTAGAAAGAATTCTCATCACTAAGTTCAACTTTCCAAGGTTGTTATTCATAAACCAATATTGTGTTCAACTCTTGTTTATAACATAACATAATAATTCAAGCAATCAATGGCCAATTGATTACCAGCCTTAAGCACAAGAATAACAAATCAAATGACTAAGAAGAATATAAAATGAATTTATTAACAATTCATAGAAGAAATAATTGAATCTACCAAATCATACAAGAAGATTAGTTATTCATCCCCAAATCAAACAATAAACAAATTGATATGAAATATTCAATAAGAGAATCCATGAATAAATAAATAATGAATCAAAAGAAATCTAGAATCCCACAAAACTAATGATTTTTTCAACTTGAAAACTAAAAATTCTAGATCCTTAGGGTTGAATGGAGCTTGCAAAATCAAGTTGAGATCCCCTTTAGTGCTAGTTGTCACTTTCTTCTCTTCCAAAGAACCCTTAAGTGCTGAAAGCTCCTCTCAAAGTCAGCTCACCCTTATATACATACTGCTCAACTACCTCCTAAGGCAAAATTAGAGTTTTGAAGAAATTTAACCTTGAAAATGGAACATCCCAACGTGTATTAATTATGCATGGCCATGCATAAATATGTCAGCATGACTGTTGCGCTCGAATTAAGTACTACTACAAGCGTCACTCGCAAGTATACGAGGTAGCTGTAGCAAAGGTGATCGCCCCAAGGTCGTTTTCCCAAGAAGGTGTAGTTCGTAATAGCTTGATTTACAAGTTATTTAAATGCGGAAATTTAATGTTTGAGTTGTGACTTTAAAACAATTAAAACTAAAAGAGTTGTGCATAGGGTTGATGTGTGAAGGTTGTTCAAGATCAAATCGATTCTTGGGAAGGTGCCTAGGGTTATAGGTCCATTCAATCAAAGCTCAATTCTCAATTATCCATTAACATACCCTTGCAATTAATTTTTTCCTTAAGGTTAATTAGTCAATTACCAATCCATTAGTTCTCACATTCATGAATTAGCAATAACCAATTATTTCACATTATCAAATTAATGAAACCCTAGAAGTTATATTTCTAATTCATTCATAGGGTGGTCGATTATATAGTTCCGATATCGGATTTCACCTCTCGGTCCATCATCCAATATTCAAAGATCAATAGGTAGCTAATCTATCAACCTAGCATTTGATGCAATACAATCAACCAATCAACAAGGAATATCAACGGAAATATCAAATCAAAACATTCAACTAAATATACTACAAACCCTAGGCATGGGTATTTAGCTCAACATCATCAGTTTATAACATTCATTCAACTCAATATAAATCAAATACAAATTATTCATTGTAATATCAATTCTCTTAATACGACAAAAACAATATTGGAATGAATTAAAAAAAGAGAATAGAAAAACCCCTTGTGAAGATGCCAAGAGTAGGATTACTAATCTTCCTCCTAGCTCCACTTTGATGTATAAGAACTCAAGCCCTCTTTAATGGTTATTCTCCTTTGCAATATGGAATGGAGCTTTCTCAAGTCAGCAAACCTTCAATTGATTATGCCTTTGAGAGATGGAATGGAGCTTTCTCAAGTCACCAAACCTTTCAATGAAGCTTCTTCAACCTTTAAGAGCTTGTTAACCCACTTGATCCCAAAGAACCTCAAAGATCTTGTCAATGGAAGATGGAGAAGATGAAGATGGAGGATGAAGATGAAGGGACAAGGAGAGTGTCACTCTCTCCTCATTTCAAATTGTGTTTGCCCCCTCCTTCTCTTTTCTTTTCTCTCCTTTGAAAACCCTAGCCGTCCTCTTCTCTTTCCTTTCTTTTGTGCAAAAGAATTTATATAAATTAAGGGTGACACGGCCAAGCTTGATTTGGCTTAGCCGTGTCTCTCATTTTTCTTTGGGACACGGCCAAGCTTGCTGGCCGTGTCCTTCACTGCCTTCTTCTTTCTTTGTTCTTTGGATTTTTTTGCTCCTTAGGTGAGACACGGCCAGTGGCTTGGCCATGTCTCTTGCCAGTGTCAGTCACTGCTTCTATTTTAGGATGAAACATGGCCAAGACAATGAGACATGGCCAAGCTTCAAGTGACATGGCCATGTCGATCAGACACACTCATAGACATGGCCATGTCTGTGAGTGTGTCAAGTACTTTATCTATTTTAGGATGAAACACGGCCAAGACAATGAGACATGGCCAAGCTTCAAGTGACATGGCCATGTTGATCAGACACACTCACAGACATGGCCATGTCTGTGAGTGTGTCAAGTACTGCCTCTATTTTTTTTTCTTTCTTAGTTTCTTTTCCTTGGGTGAGACACGGCCAGTGGCTTGGCCGTGTCTCTTGGGTGTGTCAGCTACTGCCTTGGAATTCTTTTGAGGGACATGGCCAAGCTTGCTTTGGCTTGGCCATGTCTTGCTTGATTCGTGCTCTTTCTTCATTTTTCTTGATTGTTTTGATCATCCAAGGGAGTTTTTGCACTTAAACCTAAAACAAACACTTTAAACAAACTTAAAACAAAAATCAATCAAAACATTAACTAAAAACGCATAAAAATCATACTGAAAACTAGTACAAATATGATCTAAATAATGACCATGCCAAATGATTATCATTTGTGTATTCCTTCACATAGTCAGGGATTTTTATGCACAAGTTTGTTCTTAGAGCTTCTACATGCCCATATTGTTGTTTTTGCTTCTAGATCTCTCTTCCCTCGTTCAATTGTCTTCTCTTCATTTGCATACCTGTATCTTAATTCATGGAAAACCCGTGTGTATAGTTTTCATGCATACATAAGCATATCACACTACATTTTTGTCTTGTGTTCCTATTCTTTGTCAAAGAAAACAAGAGATACTCTATGAAGCAAAGATGAAGTGGATATGGAATCAGGGGGCATGGAAGGCCCATTGCTTGTGAAAGCTCTAGTCATTTTGCAAAAGAAGAAATGCATGCTTGTGCGAGGAACTAGATAATGCAAATATCAATGTGAGCCTGCATAGGAAAAATTATTATTTTATGCATGTACAAAATATTTTCAGAAATATTTTCAGACTCACTTTCAATATTTTGTCACACAGGGGGCAAGGAGAAGATATAAGGGCCAGCTAAAAAATAGATGAATTTTTTGCAAAAGGAAGAACAAAAAGAACAGAACAAGAAGAAGATTAGAACTCTAAAAGAAATGAAGTTACAAAAAACCAAAGATTAGTCCAGCTAGAAAAGCTGAAGCCATGGTAAAGACCAAATTTTCAATCGATAAAGATCCATTTTTGAAGGGTAAAGACTTGATCTCCAATGGATAAAGATCCATTTTTGAAGGGTAAAGACCCAATCTCCAATGGATAAAGATCCATTTTTGAAGGGTAAAGACCCGATCTCCAATGAATAAAGATCCATTTTTAAAGGGTAAAGACTCGATCTCCAATGGATAAAGATCTATTTTTAAAGGCCGAAGTCCAAAGGATGAAAATCCATTTTGAAGGGTGAAGACCCAATGACCAAGGATGGAGATTTGATGTCCACAGGATGAAGATCCATTTTGAAGGGTGAAGGCCCAATATCCAAGGATGAAGATCCGAGGTCCAAGGATGAAAATCCATTTTTTAGGGTGAAGACCGTTAGAAGAAAGCTTGAATTCTCAACTGATAAAAGGTCAGTTAAATTCCAGTATCAGGTCGAGAACCCAAAGCCAGTTTAGGGTCGAGAACCCAAAATTTAGTCTCGGGACCAAGTACCTAGTCTAGGGTCCAAGTACCCAAATTCAATTCAGTCTCGGGTCCAAGTACCCAGTCTCGATTCCAAGAACCCAAATCTAATTCTATCTTGGGTCTAAGTACCCAAATTAAATTTAGTCTTGGGTCCAAGTATCCAGTCTCGAGTCCAAGTACCAAAATCCAATTCAGTCAGAGGTCCAAGTACCTAAATCACCCAATCTGAGTCCAGCGCCAAAACCATCTCGGGTCCAAAACCCAAATCTTTTTCGAGTCCAAATTTATTCTAGGTCCAGAACCCAAATTTTTTTTGAGTCTAGAACTCATTTCGGGTCCAGAACCCAATCAACCTCGGGTCGAGAACCCATCTTCATCTAAGATCGGCTCAAAGTCATGTTGCATTTCACTCTTTTCTACTAAAGTCTTAGATCACTCAAGCAGGGAACAAACTGTAGACCCTTAAATTTGGACCAGCTTAAATTTAAAAAGTTTATCTTAGTCCATTATAAATCTAAAATCCCTTAAAAATTAGAATTTAGTTGGTGTGAATTTATATTAAAATTATAAAAAGTCGGGGCTAAAAAATTAATTATTTTGGATTGGTTTGAGTCAAAATTAATTTTTATTCGAGTTGGTTCTCCCAAATCAATATAAGGCTACCCCATATCTATTTGGGAGGGCCAAATCAATATGGGCAATTGTCTCATATCGATTTTGGCAAGCCAAATCGATATGAGGCAATTTCATATCGATTTGGTTGGCCAAATCGATATGGAATGAAATACCCCTAATTTTTGAATATTAAATAAAATAAAATAAATAAATGATTTGAGTAGAAAATAAAATGATTTTAAGTGAAAAAGTAAAATACATATTTGAAATATATTTAATATAAATATGACATACACACATACCTAAGATATACATTACATATATATATATAGTATAAAGAATTAAATAGTGGCTTATTATAATATATATATATATATAAGGATGGAAAGAGAAGATATTTTCTTCTTCTTCTTCTTTTTCTCCTTTTTGCCGTGAGTTAGAGATACAAAGTAAGGGAGAGTTTGTTCTTCTTCCATACACTAATTTTACAAGGGATTTCAAGGATTCAAGTGAAGATTTTGAGGATTCTTCATCAATTGATAAGTTTCTCCATCATTTTTCAAGTTTCTTTGGAATTCTATGGAAGAACATGATATTTGGATTTTGGGATTATATATTAGCATGTTTTAATGGTTTATTTTGATATGTATGAAGATGTTATGAGTAGCTAATGATGATTTTTAAGGTTGGATTGAAAGAGAAGAGATTTCTTTTCTTTCTTCTTCTTTGAATGTGTTATGAGAGAAAGTGATGATTGATTGAATAAGATGATAGTTATGATATGTTGGAGTTATATAAGTGTTGAATTGATGGGTGAATTAGGGATATAAACTAAGATGATGATTAAATGTGCTGTAGTGCTGAGTTTGGAATGATTGTGTTCATATGGTTGAAATTTTGAAATACAGATTTTGCCTGACACTGCCAGCGACACGCCATGTCTTAGGCATGTCAACGGTGCTGAGTTCAACATTGATGACAAGACTAGTAACACGGCCGTGACCCTGAGCGTGTCGTAGCTTTTGTAAGGAAAAATAATTAATATGACCATTAACATGCCCGTGTTGTTGGGCATGTCCAACTTTCTGTGAGGCAAAATGAATGACACAGGCAGTGACACACCCATGTCATTGGACGTGTCAATGCTTCTGTATGAGTAAGTTAATGACACGGTCATTAACACACCCGTGTTGTTGGGCGTGTCACTTGAGAATAACTCTTTTCTTTGTTTTTCATTTGTAATTCCTATTTAAATGATTTGCTATTGAGAATGCCTTCCAATAATGATATTAAATGGTTGTTTATGATCACATTTGGTAAAGGCATTGAGAGAGAGTAGTTTGCCCAAACCTATTGTTGAAGTGCAACTTGGAAGAGAAGGTTAGAGGAAGTTTTAAAGCTTGTTTTGGAGTGTTTCCTAAGGTATGTACAAACTCTTGATAAATGGAATGTGATTGCATTACATTTGGCCTAACACATTTTGGATGAAAAATGTGTTAAGCTACTTGATACATTATGTATTCACGAACATGATGCTAAAACATGTGAGTTGCTATGTATGCATTATTATACATTGTGAAAAACCATTATTAATGGCTAGATTGAATAGAATGTGAAACATGTGATTTATGTGAAAATGACTCTAAATGTTTAAGTAATGTGGTTTCATTATGAAATATCCTATGATGAGGATGAAATGTTGGAAAGAAATAACATTGATATAAATGGGAAAATGGGAAAAATGAGAAAGGAATTGAGAACAAAAAATGTGAATTAATTGTGTGCATAGTATGTTATTCAATTTTCAGAGTTCTATATTTGGCGGCATGCCTATATTTGCCTATGGGGCTAGACGCTTGGTGCCTTTGTAAAAATATTTTTGAGGTGAAAAGACCGGGTCATAAGCCTTAGAAATAGGTCCTTGAAGCTGGCCTAGTTGGACTGTTACATTGATATTTTACCTTCGGGGCTAGACACATGGTGTCATTATGGACCAAAATGATAGCTCTGAGATTTGAATAATGTATTAGTTATTTTGGGCCTATGCTTGTGTATGTGTTGGTGTGAAATATCAAGTAATGAAAGCATATATCCAAAAGTGGTCTTGAATATCATGTGATGACATAGCATATGAACATTCTGCATTGGCATTATTTTTGAATTTTATTATTATTAAAGTTTGTACCACTAGGCTTCGGCTTAGCGCGATTGTAACTCATCGCACAGGTGACAGGGGTGATCCGGTAGAGCCGAAGAGTTCTATTAGACCAGATCGGGTCTAGGCTTATGTTATTGGTAGACTGAAGTGTTTGTGCTATAACAAGATCAGTGCCACTTTGCCAGCATGTACATATTTTATTTTATAGTATATTTTGACATTATGTATATTATATTATTTTTTTGGGAGTATATGTATATACATGTAAATTATAAAGGATGTTTAAATAATTAAGTAATGTGAGAATTTTGTATATTTACATATGTATACATATGTTTTTTGTAAAAATGTTTTGAGTAATAAGGGAATATGGAAATTCTTATTAAACCGGATTATGACATCTTTATACCGTATATGCATATCTTACATACTAGGAGTGTGTGTATTATACGTTTATAGGGTATAAGGGTTACATTTATTTTGGTATCACAGCCTAGGTTTGAGATTCTCAACCTAAGAAAAGAAATGGGGATTTTTAAATATGGTTTTCAATTATGATACATGCATTGGCTCTAGCAGTTTTTAATCTCTGATGTGGCAATTTCTAGTGTGTTTGTAGATATAGATAGTTATGGCATCTCGGACGTATCAATCTGCAGAGGGTAGTGCAGAGAGTGTGACTCCTGGTGAGGGTAAAGATGGAACTAGAGCTGAGATTGCTATAGAGGCATCATCTGTTCCTGTCCCAGAGAGACCAGCAGCTGATGAGATTCCACCGGGCTGGGTACGACATATGGTGGAGCTATTGAGGCAAGCTCCAGTTCAGCAGCAGCCACCGCCGTCACCGCAGCCATAGTTATCGATGAGAAAATATGATAAGCTAAGGAAGTTTGGAGTTGAGGATTTTGTTGTTAATGCAGACCCTACTGTAGCAGAGCAGTGGCTAGATAGGGTCCAGAGAGTGTTCATCTAGCTACAGGCTACTCTAGAGGAGAAGTTTAATTATGCTAGATCTCTTCTGTAGAGGGATGCATAAGATTGGTGGAAGACGGTTCCACGTTCTCTAGATGATCCACTAGTCCTGACCTATGATGATTTTCTATGGGAATTCGAGTAGAAGTATACTCCAAGGGAGTATAAGGATGTGAAGAAGATAGAGTTCTTGAGTTTGAGGAAGGATACTAGGACAATGTCAGAGTATGAGATAAAGTTTACTCGGCTGAGTTAGTATGCTAGTGGGATCATTTCTAATGAGATTGACAGTGTCGGAGGTTTGGGGAGGGGTTGAGACCCTCTATCATGTACATTATAACAGGTTTCCACTATCAGAATTTCTCTCAGTTAGTTGCAGCTACCAGGAGTGTAGAGAGGGCACAGGGTCTTGCAGCAGTTGCTAGGGTTGAGGAGACTATAGCTAGGAGACCCCAGAGTGAGGCAGAGGCTTCATTAGTGAAGAGAGGCCGAGGGGGATATCCTCAGAGATTCTGTAGGAGCTTGGGGCAGTCTGGCAGGTCAGTAGAGCAGCAGAGATAGAGACAGAGACCTAAAGTTTTAGTGGCTAGTGCTCTGATGCAGTAGTTCAGAGGCCAATTCCACCTACTTGTGTCCATTGTGGTATGGCACATGGAGGTGTCTGCAGGAAGATAAGTGCACCAGTAGTGTGTTACAGATGTGGATCACCATATCATTTTATTAGAAATTGTCCAGAGCCACCAAATGATAGACAGACAGACACAATAATTTCTAGACATAATATTAGAGGGAGTAGTGGTAGCAAAGGTTTTGGTAGGGGTGGTAGATCTGGGTCTAGTCAGAGAGGAGGTTCTACAGTTGGTGGTAGACTAGATGAGGCAGGGCCATCGCAGCGGGTCTATGTGATGCAGAGGCAGCCATATGCTTCAGCAGTTATTACTGGTACTTTTTCTTTATTTGGTACTTCAGCTCTTGAATTGATAGACCCTGGGTCGAATCATTCATACATTAGTACATCCATCTTACTTGTGAGTGATTTGCATTCAGAGTCCCTAGGATTTGATATTTTGGTGACAAATTCTTTAGGGCATAGTGTTATGGTTAGCAGGATGCACCGAGATAGTCCAATTATTAATCAGGATGAGGAATTTGTTGGTGACCTGATTGAGATGCCTTTCAGGAAGTACGATATGATTTTAGGTATGGATTGGTTATCCAAGCATGGGGCTGTGGTAGACTATCAGCAAAAATGTGTTACCTTGAGAACACATGATGGTAATTATATGGTGGTATCTGGTGTGCAGAGATATCTTTCATCCATGTTTATTTCAGTTGTTTTAGCTAGGAAGATGATTTGGAAGGGATATGAGACTTATCTTGCTCATGTTGTAGATACCAGAGTAGTGGGGTCCCAGCTTGAAAATATACCCACAGTTGCCAAGTTTCAAATATTTTTCCTGAGGAGTTGCTAGAGATACCCCCTGAGAGAGAGATTGAGTTTGATATCAATTTGTTGCTTGGTTCCACTCCCATCTCTATTACTCCTTATCGTATGGCACCTGCTGAGTTGAAAGAGTTGAAGGTGCAGTTGCAGGAGTTGGCTGGATAAAGGGTTCATTCACCCTAGTGTGTCCCTATGGGGAGTGCTTGTTTTGTTTGTGAAGAAAAAGGATGGCACCTTGAGATTGTGTATTGATTACCGACAGTTGAATAAAGTGACCATCAAGAATAAATATCCATTGCCTTGGATAGATGATCGATTTGATCAGTTGAAGGGAGCAACAATATTCTCTAAGATTGATCTAAGATCAGGGTACCATCAGTTGAGAGTCAGAGATGTGGATATACATAAGACAACTTTCCACTCGAGGTATGGGCATTATGAGTTTTTTGTGATGCCCTTTGGATTGACTAATACACCACCAGTATTTATGGATTTGATGAACAAGGTATTTAGACCCTATCTAGATCAGTTTGTGGTGGTCTTTATTGATGATATTCTAATGTATTCGCGTAATAAGGAGGATCATGATAGGCATTTATGGATTGTATTGCAGACTCTGAGAGAGAGAAGCAGTTGTATGCAAATCTATCTAATTGTGAGTTTTGGCTTGATCAAGTAACTTTTCTCGATCATATGGTATCAGTAGAGGGTATTAGGGTTGATCCGAGTAAAGTCGATGCTATTTTGAATTAGAGTCTACCTTAGACTGTGACAGAGGTTAGAAGTTTTCTAGGTTTGGTAGGTTATTATTGTCAGTTTGTGAAGGGTTTTCCTATGATAGGTAATCCAATCACTAGATTACATTGGAAGGGAGTTAGATTTGTGCGGACAGATCGGTGTCAGCGAGTTTTGAGTAGCTGAGAGAGATGTTGACTCAGGCTCCTATTCTTACTCTGCCTGTGGAAGGTAAACCTTATCTGATTTACAGTGATGCTTCACATAGTGGTTTAGGTTGCATTCTGATGTAGGAGGGTAGAGTCATTGCTTATGCCTCTCGATAGTTAAAGTCACATGAGCTGAATTACCCGACTCATGATTTGGAGTTAGCAGCCATAGTTTTTGCATTAAAGATTTGGTGTCATTACTTGTATGGGGAGAAGTGTTTCATTTATACTGACCATAAGAGTTTGAAGTACCTAGGAGTTCAGAAAGAGCTGAATCTTCGGTAGAGATGGTGGTTAGAGTTGATTAAAGACTATGATTGTTTGATTGATTATCATCCTGGCAAGGCAAATGTTGTTACTAATGCCTTGAGTTGAAAGTTTTTGAAAAGTTTGACTGCTTTTTCGCTCTTTTTGCTTATAGAGTTGAGAGTGTTGCATGCCAGATTTGAGTCTTGTGATGATGGTGCTTTGATGACTTAGTTACAGTTGAGGCCAGTATTATTAAATCAGGTTGGGGAGGCTCAGTTGGTAGATAAGAAAATCCGGAAGATTATATTGGATTGCCAAAAGGGGGAGAGTCAAGACTTTCATATGAGAAATGATGGTAGTATGTGGTACAGAGATAGATTGCGTATTCCTGATGATGTAGGATTGAAGAGGGTGATTTTGGAGGAAGCACATCAGTTAGTCTATGCTATACACCCGGGGAGTACCAAAATGTATCAGAATTTGAAGCAACATTATTTGTGGTTAGATATGAAGAGGAAAATAGTAGAGTGTGTATCCAGATGTCTCACTTGTCGGAGAGTGAAAGTTGAGCACCAAGTTCCTTCAGGGTTGCTTCAGCCTTTGTCAGTACCAGAGTGGAAATGGGAGCGAGTAACGATGGATTTTGTGACTGGATTACCTTTAACCTAGAAGAAACATGATGCAATTTGGGTGATCGTTGATCGGATGATGAAGACAACTCATTTTCTTCTAGTTTGGATGGATTACTCACTTGAGAGGTTAGCTGAGTTGTATATCACTGTGATAGTGAGGTTGCATGGAATCCCATTTTCTTTAGTATCAGACCGAGATCCTCAGTTTACATCAAGATTTTAGAGGAGTTTGCATAATGCATTGGGCTCTCATTTTCTTTTTAGTACTGCTTTCCATCCTCAGATAGATGGGCAATCGGAGAGAGTGAAATAGATTTTAGAGGATATGTTAAGGAGTTGTATCATTTATTTTACAGGGAATTGGGATAGATTTTTACCACTGATTGAGTTTACATATAATAACAGTCATCAGTTCAGTATTGGAATGGCATCTTATGAGGCCTTGTATGGCAGATGGTGCAGAACACCTTTGTGTTGGGATGAGGTTGGAGAAGGTAAACTGGTTGGTCCTCATTTGATTAAGGAAATAGTGGAGAAAGTAAAATTGATACGGAGTCATTTGAAAGCAGCTTCAGTGTGGGAGATAAAGTATTTTTGAAGGTGTCTCCTTGGAAGAAAATTTTGAGATTTGGCCGCAAAGGGAAGCTGAGTCCTCATTTCATTAAACCATATGAGAATTTGGAAAGAATTGGTCCAGTGGCTTATACATTAGTCTTCCATGTCTCTATGCTTCGGAGGTACAGGTCAGACCCATCTCATATTTTATCAATAGAGTCCATTAAGATGAGTTCAGATCTGACTTATAAAGAAGAACCAGTAGCAATTTTGGCACGAGAGGTAAAAGAGTTAAGAAATAAGAAAGTGCCATTTGTGAAAGTACTTTGGAGAAATCATAACACTGAGGAGGCGACATGGAAAAGTGAGCAATTAGTGCAGAGTCAGTATCTCTAGTTGTTCCATAATTAATAGCAGATAATTTCACGAATGAAATTTTCTCAAGGGGGAGAGAATTATAATACCCCTAATTTTTTGAATATTAAATAAAATAAATAAAATAAATGATTTGAATGGAAAATGAAAGGATTTTAAGTGAAAAAGTAAAATGTATATTTGAAATATATTTGATGTAAATATGACATATACATATACCTAAGATATACATTACATATATATATATAGTATAAAGAATTGAATAGTGGCTTATTATAATATATATATATATATAGATGAGGATGGAAAGAAGATATTTTCTTCTTCTTCTTCTTTTGCTCCTTTTTGCCGTGAGTTAGAGAGAGAGAGTAAGGGAGAATTTGTTCTTCTTCCATACACCAATTTTACAAGGGATTTCAAGGATTCAAGTGAAGATTTTGAGGATTCTTCATCAATTGGTAAGTTTCTCCATCATTTTGCAAGTTTCTTTGGAATTCTATGGAAGAACATCATATTTGGATTTTGGGATTGTTTATTAGCTTGTTTTAATGGTTTATTTGGATATGTATGAAGATGTTGTGAGTAGCTAATTATGATTTTTAAGGTTGGATTGAAAGAGAAGAGATTTCTTTTCTTTCTTCTTCTTTGAATGTGTTATGAGAGAAAGTGATGATTGATTGAATAAAATGATAGTTATGATATGTTGGAGTTATATAAGTGTTGAATTGATGGGTGAATTATGGATATAAACTAAGATGAAGATTAAGGGTGTTGTAGTGTTGAGTTTGGAATGATTGTGTTCATACGATTGAGAATTTGAAATACAGATTTTGCCTGACACAACCAGTGGCATGCCATGTCTTGGGCATGTCAACGGTGCTAAGTTAAACATTGATGACATGACCAGTAATATGGCCATGACCCTGAGCGTGTTGTAGCTTCTGTAAGGAAAAATAATTGATATGGCCATTAACACGCCCGTGTTGTTGGGCATGTCAAACTTTCTGCGAGGAAAAATGAATGACACAGGAAGTGACACTCCCATGTCATTGGACTTGTCAATGCTTTTGTATGAGTGAGTTAATGACACGGTCATTAACACGCCCGTGTTGTTGGGCGTGTCACTTGAGAATAACTCTTTTCTTTATTTTTCATTTGTAATTCCTATTTAAATGATTTGATGTTGAAAATGCCTTAGAATGTGATATTAAATGGTTGTTTATGATCACATTTGGTATAGACATTGAGAGAGAGTTGTTTGCCTAACCCTAGTGTTAAAGGGAAACTTGGAAGAGAAGGTTAGAGGAAATTTTAAAGCTTGTTTTGAAGTGTTTCCTAAGGTATGTACAAACCCTTGATAAATGGAATGTGATTGCATTACATTTGGCCTTACACATTTTGGATGAAAATGTGTTAAGGTACTTGATACATTATGTATTCATGAACATGATGCTAAAACATGTGAATTGCTATGTATGCACTATCATACATTGTGAAAAGCCATTGTTAATGGCTAGATTGAATAGAATGTGAATTATGTGAAAATGACTCAAAATGTTTGAGTAATGTGGTTTCATTATGAAATATCCTATAATGAGGATGAAATTTGGAAGGAAATAACATTGATATAAATGAGAAAATGGGAAAAAATGAGAATGGAATTGATAATGGAAAATGTGAATTAATTGTGTGCCTAGTATGTTATTCAATTTTTAGAGTTCTGTATTTGGAGGCATGTCTATATTTGCCTATGAGGCTAGATGCTTGGCGTTACTGTGAAAATATTTTTGAGGTGAAAAGACCGGGTCGTAAGCCTTAGAAATAGGTCATTGAAGCTGGGCTAGATGAAAAGACCGGGTCGTAAGCCCAGACCTAGTTGGATTGTTATATTGATATTTTACCTTCGGGGCTAGACACATGGTATCATTATGGACCAAAATGGTAACTCTGAGATTTGAATGATGTATTAGTTGTTTTGGGCCCATGCTTGTGTATGTGTTGGTGTGAAATATCAAGTAATGAAAGCATATATCCAAAAGTGGTCTTGAATATCATGTGATGATATAGCATATGAACATTTTGCATTGACATTATTTTTGAATTTTATTATTATTAAAGTTTGTACCACTAGGCTTTGGCTGATAGGGTTGATTCGGTAGAGCAGGAGAGTTCTAATAGACCAGATCGGGTCTAGGCATGTGTTATTGGAGCTTGAAGTGTTTGTGCTACAACAAGATCAATGCTATTTTGCCAGCATGTACATATTTTATTTTATAGTATATTTTGACATTATGTATATTAAATTATGTTTTGGGAGTATATGTATATACATTGTAAATTATAAAGGATGTTTGTAATATCCTCATTTATGCCCTAGAAGTTTTGCATATTGTTGTTGCTGTTATTGTTATATATTGGATTGAATATATGTGTTAAATTGTAAGAGAAAAGAAATTGAGAAGAGAAAGTATATGTATATGTATTTTGGGAAGAAATAGGGTTTAGAGACAAATTTATATGTTGTGTATATGTTAATATATATGACATATAAAGTGGTCAAAAGGCTTGGTCAATGCAAGAGAAGATATTTATTTGAGATTGGTAAATTACTTAATTGGGCACATATAAGACAAAAAGATAATTATGTGAATAAGGGCACTTTGGTAATTGCTTAGATAAAATCATATGGTGGATATTTAAAGAAGGTTTGACTTGTGTTTTCTTCATCATTTCTTCTTCTTCTTCTTGTTGATGGCCGGCCCTCCATAGCCAAAGAGAAAGAAAGAGACAAGTGATGGTTTTGATGATTTCAAGCTTAAATTGAAGAAAGATTAAGTGTTCAAGTGTTGATTTAAGAAGTTTTTAACTAAGGTAAGATCTTTTCTCTAATTTCTTCAATTCTTTTGAAGTGGTATGATTAAGTTGCTTATGGTATGATTGTAAGTATTGATTTTGCTTGATAGATGAGAAGTTGGGTTGGTGTTGGTGATGGAAGAGTAAGATTGGTGTTTAGTGAAATTGTTTCTGTTTTAGGATTAGTAAAGGCTGTGACTTGTATGATTTTTAATTAATTTTAGAAAAATGTTCTTGAAGTGAATTTTTGATATGTTGTGACTCTATGAGTCTAGAATGACTGAAAAATATGTTGATTCGATTTTGGAATGGTTATGAATTTAGAAAGATTATTTTTAGTAGAACTGTTCCAGCAAGTACCTTAACTGAGACAGCTATATTTCGGGATTTTTAATAAAATGTAGAAAAATAATATCCAATTGAATTTTGGATATGTTGTTGCTTAGTGAGTCTAGTATTTGAGAAAAATAATTTAGAACCACGTTGATTGAATTTGATTTATGGAATTCACAAAGTTCAGAACTGCTGCCAGGATGCAGGGCAATTGGGGCAGTCTGGTTAGGTGAACTATTTGACCAAGATTTTGTGTTCAGTTTGATCTGAAATTTTAAAGGGATGATTTTAAGATACAAAACTAAATTCTGTAAAAATTTTAGAATTTTTAGTCAAGTAGATTATTTTATACAATTTTTCAAAATAAGGATAAAATGGAGTTTAAAAACCAGAATGTACTATTTATGGTTAGGGTTTTAATTCTTTGTTCTTCTTGCATTGCTTTGGTTCTCCAAAGGTAGGTTGGTCCTTAAACCTAACCCTAAACACTTTAAACACACTTGAATCAATTGTTCTTTGCCCTAATTGCATTGTTGAGATTGAACAATGTTATGTTGTGCATTGTGAATGGTAATGTGTTTCATGAGTAATGTGGAATGAAATGTTGATATTTATGAATGATGCTATGTGAAATATAATGTGATCATGGATGAGATATACATATATATATACTTGAATAATGAGATGTTATATTGTGAAATGAAATGTGAAGCCATTGTTATTGGCTAAGATGATGTAATTGAAAGAAAGAAGGCATGTTTGCCTAAATGTGATGATAATTGAGAATGGAAATGAATTGTTTGTTTAATATGTTATTCAGTTTCAGAGTTCTGGATTTGGGTGGCATGCCTAAGAAATGATGAAAGGTAACAGTCTTGCCGGGTTGAGGACCTCCTCATAGGTGTTGAGTTGATGGTCCAAGAGACTGGGTCTGTTACACTATGAGATATATGATTTGTAACAGTCTTGCCAAGTTGAGGATCTCCTCATATGTGTTGAGTTGATGATCCAAGAGACTGGGTCTGTTACACTATCCATGGATAGAGATACATGTATATACATTGCCTACGGGCGTGATTATTGTGACTATGAACCAAAGCAGTAACTCTGAACTCTGAATATCGTATTAAATACTTGTTGGGCCCATAGGTGTCAAGGTTATATGAATATCCTAAATAATGTTATGAGTTTAATGAAATGAGATGTTGGTTATGGAGTATGATTGATTAATGTGGAATGTGAAAAGATGTTGAAATGTGGTATGCTCATATGACTATGATTTGTGAAATGCATAATTGTGTGGTTAACTTTATATTTATGATGTCGATCTTATCAATAACATATGTGGCATTGCATTTCATTAAAGCATACCGTTAGCATGTTTTATCTTACTAAGCCGTTGGCTTAGCGCGATAGTGTTTAATCGCGCAGGTAGTAGAGTGGATAGAGTTGAACCCGAGAGTTCATCAAGACCTAGTGAGAGTAGACCTTGAAGAATCCATTTTGGGAGCTTAAAGATCAGAGCAGACTTGCCAATCATGTATATTTCTTTATATTTTGTAAAGAAATGTTTAATATGTAAATATGTAAATATTTTATAACTTCCGCTGTGTAATATTTAAATATGGGGGTTGTCACAAAACCTTTATTTTATGTTGTACTAGAAGTGTAAATCCTTTTTGCAGGTTGTAGTTGAGGTTACAAGGGGGATTTATTGGGAGTGTACTGAGAATGATTTTGTTTGCATTGGTTTGTGTAAAATGTTTTTAAAAAAAAGAAAAAAATCGGTTTTGTCGACACTTGGGACTCACTTTTTAGGCGAAACTATGGCAAAATTTTTGTAAAAATCGGAACTAAAATTTGACTAAGTAAAATTGGTAGCAACATTAGGTTAGTGTGGCGCCTCTACTCAGCTTACACATGTAGGTCGGGAAGGGGTGTTACAATTTTTGGTATCAGAGCCTAGGTTTGAGATTCTCAACCTAGGTAAAATGTAAGAAAAAAAATATTTTTACTTAAAAAGTGGTTTTGAATAACATATACGTTTGGGATTGGTAGTCTATGATCTTTAATAAGATGTATTCTGTTGTGTTTGCAGACTTAGGTTGTGATGGATTCTCACTCTCGTCAGTCGATTGAGGGTAGTGCCGAGAGTATTGCTCCTGCTGAGGGAGCTAGGGTTGATAGTGTTTAGGAGGCACCTGCTTCGGTGTCGGGTAGACCAGCTGGGGAGGAGGTTCCGCCAGCCTGGTTTAGGCCTATGATGGAAGCTATGAGACAAGCACCTGTGCAACCACAGCCACCGCCACCACCCCCTCAGCCTTCAGTACCAGTAAGGCACTATGATAAGCTAAGGAAATATGGAGCAGAGGATTTCTTTGGTACAGTTGATCCGGCTGTAGCAGAACAGTGGCTTGATAGAGTTCAGAGGGTATTTGTGCAGTTGCAAGCCACTTCAGAGGAGAAGTTTGACTATGCAAGATCTTTGCTACAGAAGGATGCCTACGACTGGTGGAAGACAGTGCCCCATTCTATGGATGATCCTCCAACACTGTCTTACACTGATTTTCTGAGGGAATTTGAGTTGAAGTATACTCCTAGGGAGTATAAAGATGGGAAGAAAGGAGAGTTTCTAGATTTGAAGCAAGATCATCGGACCGTAACTGAATATGAAGTTGAGTTTATTCGACTGAGTCAGTATGCTGGAGGTATAGTAGATCAGGGGTATGCTTCAGGTGTGGATCACCTGATCACTTTGTGAGAGACTGTCCTGAGAGACAGGAACAGATGTCAGTTGATACAGCAGTTTCTCGACCTAGTGCGAGGGGAGGCCGAGGAGGCAGAGGTGCCAGCCGAGGAGGTAGACCAGGGTTCAGTTCTAGAGGAGGTGCTACATCCAGGGAGGGTAGACCAGAGGAGGTTGGATCTTCCCAGAGGATATATGTTATGCAGAGGCAGCCAGATGCATCGGCAGTCATAGCTGGTACTTTTTCTTTATTTGATATTTCAGTACTTGCTTTGATTGATCCGGGTTCCACACATTCATATATTAGTGCATCTGTTTTGCCTGTGTTTGATGTGCATGCTGAGTCCCTAGGATTTGATGTGTTGGTGACAAATCCGTTAGGGCATAGTGTGATGGTTAGTAAAGTGCACCGGGATTGTGCAGTGAGGGTGCAGGGTGAGGAGTTCCTTGGAGATTTGATTGAGATGCCATTTAAGGAATATGATGTGATCCTAGGCATGGATTGGTTAGCTAGACATGGAGCTGTAGTTGATTGTAAAAAGAAAATTGTTTCTTTGAGAACTGTTGATGGTAGAGATGTGATAGTATCTAACTAGCAGGAACAGCTAGCCTCCTTATTTGTTTCAGCTGTTGCAGCTAGAAGATTGATTAGGAAGGGGTGTGAAGCCTATCTTGCTCATGTGGTGGATACTAGAGTGAAGGGTTCTCCTATTGATAGTATTGCCACAGTTGCAGAGTTCCCAGATGTGTTTCCAGAGGAGTTGCCAGGGTTGCCTCCTGAGAGAGAGGTGGAGTTCGGTATTGAATTGTTGCCTGGTACCACTCCTATCTCTATTACTCCTTATAGAATGGCACCAGCAGAATTGAGGGAGTTGAAAGTGCAATTACAGGAGTTGTTGGACAAAGGATTTATTCGCCCCAGTGTTTCTCCTTGGGGAGCTCCTGTTCTATTTGTGAAAAAGAAAGATGGTACTATGAGGTTGTGTATCGATTATAGGCAATTGAACAAGGTGACTATTAAAAATAAATATCCTTTGCCTAGAATTGATGACCTTTTTGATCAATTGAAGGGTGCAGCTGTATTTTCTAAAATTGATTTGAGATCTGGGTACCATCAGCTGAGAGTCAGAGCTGAGGATGTTCCGAAGACCGCCTTTCGGACCAGGTATGGGCATTATGAATTTCTAGTTATGCCTTTTGGTCTAACGAATGCACCTGCAGCTTTTATGGATTTGATGAATAAGGTGTTTAGGCCCTATTTGGATCAGTTTGTAGTGGTCTTCATTGATGATATACTGGTGTATTCGCGGAATGAAGAGGAACATGATATGCATCTGCGGATTGTGTTGCAGATTTTGAGAGAAAAGCAGTTATTTGCCAAATTGTCGAAATGTGAGTTCTGGTTGGATCAAGTAGCTTTTCTCGGACATATAGTTTCAGCAGAGGGTATTAGAGTTGATCCGAGCAAAGTTGAAGCTATATTGAATTGGAGTCCACCCAAGTCTGTGACTGAGATTAGAAGTTTTCTGGGTTTGGCAGGCTATTACAGGCGGTTTGTGAAAGGGTTTTCTTTGATAGCTACTCCACTCACCAGATTGCTTCGTAAGGGAGTGAGATTTGTGTGGACGGATCAGTGTCAGGCGAGTTTTGAGCAGTTGAGAGAATTGTTAACTCAAGCGCCTGTTCTTACTTTACCTGTTGAAGGTAAACCTTATGTGATCTACAGTGATGCTTCACATAGAGGTTTGGGGTGTGTATTGATGCAAGAAGGTAAAGTTATAGCTTATGCATCTCGACAGTTGAAACCGCATGAGCTTAACTATCCAACCCATGATTTGGAATTGGCTGCCATTGTTTTTGCATTAAAGATTTGGCGCCACTATCTGTTTGGGGAGAAATGTTTCATCTACACTGATCACAAGAGTTTGAAGTATTTGGGTGTCCAGAAAGAACTCAATCTTCGTCAGAGGAGATGGTTAGAATTGATTAAAGACTACGACTGTTTGATTGACTATCATCCAGGTAAAGCAAATGTTGTTGCTGATGCCTTAAGTCGGAAGTCTTTAGCTGGTTTAACAGTTTACTCGCTCTCGTTGCTTGTTGAGTTGAGAGCATTGCATGCCAGTTTTGTACCTTGTGTTGATGGTGCATTATTGGCACAGTTGCAATTAAAGCCGATTTTGTTAGATCAGATCAGAGAGGCTCAGTTGACTGATAAGAAGATACAGAAGATTTTTTCAGATTGTCAGAGTGAAAAGGGTAGAGATTTTATTGTGAAGAGCGATGGGAGTCTCTGGTTTAAGAACCGATTGTGTGTACCCGATGATGCTGATTTGAAAAGGGTCATTTTGGAAGAAGCTCATCAGTCTATGTTTGCTATGCATCCGGGTAATACGAAGATGTATCATGATTTGAGACAGCATTATTGGTGGATTGGTTTGAAGAGAGACATTGCAGATTTTGTGTCGAAATGTCTCACTTGTCAGAAGGTTAAAGCAGAGCATCAAGTTCCAACCGGGTTGCTTCAACCGTTGTCAGTGCCAGAATGGAAGTGGGAATGAGTGACAATGGACTTTGTGTCTGGGTTGCCATTGACACAAAGGAAACATGATGCCATATGGGTGATTGTGGATAGATTGACTAAGACAGCTCATTTCCTTCCGGTGCGGATGGATTACTCTTTGGAGAGATTGGCTGAGCTGTATATCCATGAGATTGTGAAACTGCATGGTGTTCCAACTTCTTTAGTGTCTGATCGAGATCCCAGGTTTACTTCCAGATTTTGGAAGAGTTTGCATAGTGCTTTGGGTTCTCGACTGCACTTCAGCACTGCTTTTCATCCACAGACGGATGGACAGTCAGAGAGGGTGATACAGATTATTGAGGATATGTTGAGAAGCTGTGTCATTGATTTCACTGGAAGTTGGGATAGATTTTTACCTCTGGTGGAGTTTGCATACAACAACAGTCACCAATCCAGCATTGGTATGGCACCGTTTGAAGCATTGTATGGCAGACGGTGTAGGACACCTCTTTGTTGGAATGAGCTTGGAGATAATAAGTTGGTTGGACCTAATTTGATTCAAGAAACTGAGGAAAAAGTGAAGTTGATCTGAGATAGGTTAAAAGCAGCTTCAGACCGACAGAAGTCTTATGCAGATCTGAAGAGGAGAGACATTCAGTTTGATGTTGGAGATAAGGTGTTTTTGAAAGTATCTCCTTGGAAGAAGATTTTGAGGTTCGGTCGGAAAGGAAAATTGAGTCCTTGCTTCATTGGGCCGTATGAAGTGTTAGAAAGAGTTGGGCCAGTTGCATATCGACTTGCTTTGCCACCTGAGTTGGATCGTATTCATAATGTATTCCATGTTTCTATGTTGAGGAGGTACAGGTTAGATCCATCTCATGTGTTGCCATTTGAGTCTATCGAAGTGAGCCCAGATTTGACATTTGAAGAAGAACCAGTTGCTATCTTGGCACGTGATGTGAAAGAATTGAGGAAATGAAAGTGCCATTGGTGAAGATTCTTTGGAAGAATCATGCAAAAGAAGAAGCAACTTGGGAAAGTGAGCAAACTATGCGAGAGCAATATCCTCAACTATTTCAGAGTTGATATCAGGTAATTTCGAGGACGAAATTTCTTTTTAGAGGGGGAGAATTGTAATATCCTCATTTATGCCCTAGAAGTTTTGCATATTGTTGTTGCTGTTATTGTTATATATTGGATTGAATATATGTGTTAAATTGTAAGAGAAAAGAAATTGAGAAGAGAAAGTATATGTATATGTATTTTGGGAAGAAATAGGGTTTAGAGACAAATTTATATGTTGTGTATATGTTAATATATATGACATATAAAGTGGTCAAAAGGCTTGGTCAATGCAAGAGAAGATATTTATTTGAGATTGGTAAATTACTTAATTGGGCACATATAAGACAAAAAGATAATTATGTGAATAAGGGCACTTTGGTAATTGCTTAGATAAAATCATATGGTGGATATTTAAAGAAGGTTTGACTTGTGTTTTCTTCATCATTTCTTCTTCTTCTTCTTGTTGATGGCCGGCCCTCCATAGCCAAAGAGAAAGAAAGAGACAAGTGATGGTTTTGATGATTTCAAGCTTAAATTGAAGAAAGATTAAGTGTTCAAGTGTTGATTTAAGAAGTTTTTAACTAAGGTAAGATCTTTTCTCTAATTTCTTCAATTCTTTTGAAGTGGTATGATTAATTTGCTTATGGTATGATTGTAAGTATTGATTTTGCTTGATAGATGAGAAGTTGGGTTGGTGTTGGTGATGGAAGAGTAAGATTGGTGTTTAGTGAAATTGTTTCTGTTTTAGGATTAGTAAAGGCTGTGACTTGTATGATTTTTAATTAATTTTAGAAAAATGTTCTTGAAGTGAATTTTTGATATGTTGTGCCTCTATGAGTCTAGAATGAATGAAAAATATGTTGATTCGATTTTGGAATGGTTATGAGTTTAGAAAGATTATTTTTAGTAGAACTGTTCCAGCAGTTACCTTAACTGAGACAGCTATATTTCGGGATTTTTAATAAAATGTAGAAAAATCATATCCAATTTAATTTTGGATATGTTGTTGCTTAGTGAGTCTAGTATTTGAGAAAAATAATTTAGAACCACGTTGATTGAATTTGATTTATGGAATTCACAAAGTTCAGAACTGCTGCCAGGATGCAGGGCAATTGGGGCAGTCTGGTTAGGTGAACTATTTGACCAAGATTTTGTGTTCAGTTTGATCTGAAATTTTAAAGGGATGATTTTAAGATACAAAAATAAATTCTGTAAAAATTTTAGAATTTTTAGTCAAGTAGATTATTTTATACAATTTTTCAAAATAAGGATAAAATGGAGTTTAAAAACCAGAATGTACTATTTATGGTTAGGGTTTTAATTCTTTGTTCTTCTTGCATTGCTTTTGTTCTCCAAAGGTAGGTTGGTCCTTAAACCTAACCCTAAACACTTTAAACACACTTGAATCAATTGTTCTTTGCCCTAATTGCATTGTTGAGATTGAACAATGTTATGTTGTGCATTGTGAATGGTAATGTGTTTCATGAGTAATGTGGAATGAAATGTTGATATTTATGAATGATGCTATGTGAAATATAATGTGATCATGGATGAGATATATATATATACTTGAATAATGAGATGTTATATTGTGAAATGAAATGTGAAGCCATTGTTATTGGCTAAGATGATGTAATTGAAAGAAAGAAGGCATGTTTGCCTAAATGTGATGATAATTGAGAATGGAAATGAATTGTTTGTTTAATATGTTATTCAGTTTCAGAGTTCTGGATTTGGGTGGCATGCCTAAGAAATGATGAAAGGTAACAGTCTTGCCGGGTTGAGGACCTCCTCATAGGTGTTGAGTTGATGGTCCAAGAGACTGGGTCTGTTACACTATGAGATATATGATTTGTAACAGTCTTGCCGGGTTGAGGATCTCCTCATATGTGTTGAGTTGATGATCCAAGAGACTGGGTCTGTTACACTATCCATGGATAGAGATACATGTATATACATTGCCTACAGGCGTGATTATTGTGACTATGAACCAAAGCAGTAACTCTGAACTCTGAATATCGTATTAAATACTTGTTGGGCCCATAGGTGTCAAGGTTATATGAATATCCTAAATAATGTTATGAGTTTAATGAAATGAGATGTTGGTTATGGAGTATGATTGATTAATGTGGAATGTGAAAAGATGTTGAAATGTGGTATGCTCATATGACTATGATTTGTGAAATGCATAATTGTGTGGTTAACTTTATATTTATGATGTCGATCTTATCAATAACATATGTGGCATTGCATTTCATTAAAGCATACCGTTAGCATGTTTTATCTTACTAAGCCGTTGGCTTAGCGCGATAGTGTTTAATCGCGCAGGTAGTAGAGTGGATAGAGTTGAACCCGAGAGTTCATCAAGACCTAGTGAGAGTAGACCTTGAAGAATCCATTTTGGGAGCTTAAAGATCAGAGCAGACTTGCCAATCATGTATATTTCTTTATATTTTGTAAAGAAATGTTTAATATGTAAATATGTAAATATTTTATAACTTCCGCTGTGTAATATTTAAATATGGGGGTTGTCACAAAACCTTTATTTTATGTTGTACTAGAAGTGTAAATCCTTTTTGCAGGTTGTAGTTGAGGTTACAAGGGGGATTTATTGGGAGTGTACTGAGAATGATTTTGTTTGCATTGGTTTGTGTAAAATGTTTTTAAAAAAAATAAAAAAACCGGTTTTGTCGACACTTGGGACTCAATTTTTAGGCGAAACTATGGCAAAATTTTTGTAAAAATCGGAACTAAAATTTGACTAAGTAAAATTGGTAGCAACATTAGGTTAGTGTGGCGCCTCTACTCAGCTTACACATGTAGGTCGGGAAGGGGTGTTACAATGTTTAAATAATTAAGTAATTTGAGAATTTTGTATATTTACATATGTATACATATGTTTTTTGTAAAAATGTTTTGAGTAATAAGGGAATATGGAAATTTTTATTAAACCGGATTGTGGAATCTTTATACCATATATGCATATCTTATATACTGGGAGTGTGTGTATTATACGTTTATAGGGTATAAAGGTGTTTCATGTAACTTGCCTCATATCAATTTGGACATCCCAAATCAATATGAGGTGGGATTTCATGTCGATTTTTGGCCTTTAATTTCACTAATTCGAGTCCTAAACACAATTTGAACGACCAGATTTATTTTCTAATGAAATGCTGATTCGTAAAACCACAGTTTAACAAATTCTTTAAGGAGAAGGTTTATGAAGAGGTGCTTTATAAATATAAGAGACAACAGCAACCAAAGAAAAAGGAAAAGTGATCAAAAAACCCTAGCAATCAAAAACCAAAAAAAAAAAAAAAACTGTCTAATTCACAAGATAGCAAGGGCTTGGTCGTAAGCTCAGCCAGAAGTAACGTTGGTACAGGTAGCAGCCTCGATCAGTTCTCTTAATTCGGTGGAGCCTTCAAACATAGGTATGTTCATCTAATTTTGTTTATTAAATCAACAATCATCTTCACCTTTCAAACTCTCATCACACTGTCTATCATTAAATTCCATTTTTTTAATTCGGTTCATACAGTAGCTAAATTTTTTAATTTAAGTAAATAATATAATCATTAAAACATTAATCTAATTTCTCAAACCCTAATTAATTTTATAACTTTTCAAAACCGTAGTCAATTTTTCAAAAGACTTAATCTATTTTCTCTAATTTATCAAACCCTAATTAGTTTTATAAATTATAAAAATCCTAAACTGTTTTCCTAAAACCCTAGTCCTAGTTTTCCTAATTTCTAAAAATCTTAATTCTCTTTATAAACCTTAATCTTGTTTTCCCTAAAACCTAAAAATTCTATTTTTTCATCCCTAGAACTTAAAGTCTTAATAAAAACCCTTAAAATCCTAATTTTATTCAAGAAACCCTAATTAAAGTGTAAACCCTATATTTATATATCTATTTGCTTTATTTAAGTTTGAATGCATGCTTATTATATGTCTTGGTGGATGATTTATTGTTATTTGATTTCATAATGAATGCTCGAATATTTGTTTATTGATTTGTTTGTTTAATTACTCAAAGGAATTGTAAGAGGTATGCTTTCACATTGTGGGTACATCATTTGTTAAGCTTCATGTAATTTAATTTATTTTTAGCTCTAGATTAATGTAAGGGATATGTTTCCACCAATTGGTGGGTATCCTATTTTATCTGTTTTCTTTTGAACATTGGACAATTGTAAAAGCATGTTTCCATCTATGTATAGGTGCCTATCTATTTGTTTTGTTTGAACTTGTTGTGATTTTAATAAAGTGATTATTTATTTATTATGATTGCATGTAGTATGAATAATATCGTATTAACTAAGAATTTTATAATATTAAGACCTAAAAAGGAGGTCGATTCCAATGAACTGGGCGCTGGGGGGTGCTGAGTCATTCTCACCTTCCCCACACATACCCATATTTTCGAAAAAAAATAGGGGGTTGGGAATTCCTTAGACATCGAGTCATCCACCCCTTTCTTTTTCCCTGCCTGTCTAGGTGGCGACTCCATTTTCTCCAGATTTAGGCTCGTGTTCTCTAAGGCCCTGAGCCTAACAGTGCCGAAGTCGCAAGAACCATTCCACATGGGAGTAGGGACAAAAATCTCCGCTCATAGTTGCTAATTACAAGTAGCAATGAATTTTTAAGAATTAGCTATGAATTTCTGAGAATTAGCGTTGGCTTTTTTCGTCTCTAATTCTCCTTTTTTGTGTAGTGTAAAAGACAAAACAAAATAAGTTAGAAACAAGAGTGTTCCCCTTAATGAGTGATGATTAGTCCTAAGATTAATGATCACTTAAATGATATGACATTTGCAAACTGAGTGGCTGTCTAAAATCCTAGATTGAATTTCTTTTCCTAAACCATGCACCATAAGAAATACAATTCAGTCTTAGACAAAACGCCAACTCCATCTTTCTCGCTAGAAAATGAATAAACCAATAACCTATGAATATATTTCAGACATGGGTCACTCAAATACAAGTCTTTAGGCCTACTAGGTTCATATAATTCTAGTGCATTTTCACATAATTCAACATTTATGTCAATAGTTTTGAATTCATCACAAAAATCACAACAAGCAACATCACTCATAAAAGCAGGTGCAACATTGAATTCAATAAGTGAAAGACTAAATTATTTCCCCATTAATCTAAATTTGATTAAATCAGATATTCCCAAGTTGAATTCACTAGTCTTATCAAACTTGAATGTAGAATAAAATTTTTTAATCAATTCCATATATATGGAGAAATCTAATGTAAAGTAAGGCTCCCATCTTATACCATGAATCAATTCAAATGCACCATTTTTAATATTCAAAGAATCAAGGGTGGGAATATGGATACATTTACCTTGAATGATGGGTAGATTACCAATTCTTTCATTCCTTTCTTTTTATAATATTTCTGTGAAATTTAGATGCCCATTTGAGTTTTGAATTTGTTGGTGGGAGAATGTATTTCCCTTTTCTAACCCTAGCCCTACTCCTTGCCCTTGTTATTGTTTCTTCTTTATTGCCTAATTATGGTGCCTCATGGTTTGAATTTTCTTTTCAAAACTTGGAGATGCCATCAATAATAACTCTCCTCTCAAATGATTTAAAGAACTAAAATTTCCTATGTCATGTATAGGAAGTTGCGATTTCTCTCTTCATCGAGAGGTTAGGGTGGTTGATCAAATGGTGATTCTAGTGGAGATGGGTTAGTTGCCTCTAACTGTGAGTTTGTTGTTGATTGGGTGTGTTCTTCAATTAGATAGCTGAAGCCTTTTGGGATTGGAAAATCGAATCATAGTGTCGCCTTGTGCTACTTCTCATTCTCATGGCTTGGCAGAGGGTGGATTCCATTTGGAGGTTAGTATGAGAGATGTTGAGAAGAGAGAGATGTACTAAAGAGAGAGGTGGGCCTAAGCAACTTTATTTTGCAACAAGCTAAGCAATTTTATTATTGTTTGTGTCATACAATGGTTAGTGATAATGATGATGATTTCCTTTAAGATGCTCCTTCACCCTATATTTCCCCTCCTTTGTCTTCATACAATGAGCAATTACAAAGATTAGAGCAAAAGATGGACAAAATGGAGAAGAACTTGGCAGCTTATTTCAAGAATATAGGTTTCGCTCCACCCTTCCCTCCGAGTGCATAAATGGTGTCCACAAATGCCCCAATTTCATGGAAGCCTCCTTTGCTCTTTTATTTTTATCTTTATACTTTTTTAATGATACATGAGCATCCATTTTTTATATATTGAGGACAATGTATGATTTACGTGTATAGAGTGCAGACCCTTAAATTTGGACCAGTTTAGATTTGAGAAAATTATCTTGCTCATTTATAATTTTAAAAGAGCTAAACCTAATTTTAAAAGCTGTTAAGATTCATATATGGCTATTGTTAAAAATTTTTGAAAAGTAAGGCCTGAAAAATTAATTATTTTTGGATCAGTTTGAGTTGGATAGTTCAAATCAATGTGAGCCATGTCTCATATCGATTTTGGCCAAAATCGATATGAGGCTAGCTCATATCAATTTGGGAGAGCCAAATTGATATGAACATGGCCTCATATCAATTATAGCTTCCAAAATTGATATGAGGGTGGCTCATATCTATTTGGATGTCCAAATCGATATGAGCCTTGCCTCATATCTATTTGGTAAGCCCAAATCGATATGAGGAAGGCCTCATGTCAATTTTTGGCCTCTCAAATTGACTAATGTGAGTTCTAAACAATTTTCAGCAGGCAATTTGATTTCTTAATCAAGCCATAATGCATTTACAACTTAGATTAAGTAATTTAGGTTTAAGGGGGAAAGTGCTTACTTTTTGCATAAGACCTTGACAACAATCACTGAATTAAAAATACTCTTTCATCGAGTAAGCATGTTTGGCATTTTTTTTATACATGATCAAGTGATTTAAAATTATTCTATTAAATAATCTTAAAACCCTAATTTGTAAAATCTTTTCCACAATCCTAAAATGTAAATTTCATCCAGTAGCTAAAAGATTTTGAATCAATGGCATAATAATTTAAAAACCCTAAATAGTCTTCTAATCTCCAAAACCCTAATCTATTTTCCCAACTTTCTAAAACTCTAAATAATTTTCTAATTTCCAAAACCCTAATATATTTTCCAAATTTCTAAAACCCCTAAATTGTTTTCTAAAACATAATCCAAATATGTTTCCCAAATCTTAAAAGCCCTAAACCCTAAACCCTAATTCATAAAACCCAAGTTTATACATTTATTTGTTTAATATGATATTTAAATGCAGACTTAATTATTAATGTTCACTTATTGCATGTCTTGATGTATGATTTATTTTATTTAATCTGCGATGAATGGTTTACTTTTATGATGAATGGTTTGATTTCTTTTGTTGGTTTATTTTAGCTTCAATGATGTAAGAGGTATGTTTCCACTTTGTGGGTACCTCATTTGTTAAGTTTAATATAATTTTATTTACTTAAGTTTTGGATTAATTTAAAGGGTATGTTTTCACCAAATGGTAGGTGTCCTATCTTATTTATTTTATTTTTGAATATTAGACATTGTAAAAGGCATATTTCCATCTATGGATGGGTGCCTATTTTGTTTGCTTGATTTTAATAAAGAGATGGATGCTTATTTCTTTTGATAATTATATGTATTATGGATAATATTATAATATTGAAGAATTCAATAATATTTAGACATGAAAAGGAGGCCAGTTCCAATGAATCGGGCGTTATGGGGGTGCTGGGTCATTCTCACCTGCTCCATATGTACCTAACTTTTTGAACCCATTAGGGGGTTAGGGATTCCTTAGGAATCAAGCCATCCACCCCTTTCTTTTCCCGACCCATCCGGGTAGCGACTCCATTTTCTCCGAGTTTAGTTTTTGGTGCGCGCGAGCTACGCTATAGCAATACCGCAAGTGAACGGGTCAACCAAGTAATAAAATAGTGAGTGAGTTATCATTCCACTGAGGACAAGGTTAAATACTAGTGCAAATCTTAACCGTTGTTTAGCAAATCAATAGGTTTGTGATGTGGTGTAATTAAAAATAGTTAATTTAATGACTAAAAGTAAAGGGAAATTAAATGTTGTGCAAAAAGGATTAATGGTAATAAAACTATCCAGATATTGAATCCCCCTAGCCTCAATGATATTTGGGAACATTAATTCAGTTAAATAATTTAATATAGTTGAGTTGGCATTCCTCTAACTTAGACTAAAACCTCTCTCGAGTGAATTAGTCCCTAATCACTAAGTAGAGTGTCGGAATCTCTTCTCAAACACAATTAATTAGATCTTGCATTTAGAATAAGGAACTATAAACCAAAGGATCTTGTAAGTCTATCTCTAGTACTCCAATCAATCCTCAACTCTTATTGTAACACCCCATCTTAGCCTACGTTTATAGACCAAGATGGACTGTTATCTCATGGTGGTTGTGTCTTAATATTTTACTTAGCCAATTTTAAGTACAGATTTTTAAAAAATTTTGCCATAACCTCCCCTAAAAATGGAGGTCCCAAGTGTCGACAAAACTGATTTTTCTTATTTTTGAAAAACATTTTGTTTCACAATTCAATACAAGCACACTCCCAATAATATACCCTTATAACCTCAACTACAAATCCTGCAAGAAGAATTCACACTTCTATATTCACAACCCAACTCAATTCAAAACCATACGATTATTATACATTACTAGATTTACATGCTACATCAAGTTATCTCTTTGTATTGTTCAAATAAGTACATGCCAGTTTCTAATACTAAAATACAAAATCAAGAGCACCTCCTAAGCTTGTTGATGACCGGCAGATCGCAGGACTCCTCTGCTTGCTACTGGCTCCTTGCTAATAATCTACGAGTTTAGAAGAAACTAAACTCGCTAAGCATTGCTTAGTGGGTACTTTAACTAATTACGAAAAATGAATAATAAAAGCATAATGCACTTTTAAAAGCAATGAATCGTATTGAAAAATAATATCACAGTAAAAACAATCCATACATGTCATATATTCAGTTATTATCATTTTATCAGTTTGCTCCACAAGGTAATTATGAATACACCGATCTCAAAATGAGGCCTCGTATAGAATTACGCGTGGTCTTGACCTCACACGACTAATTGCCATGGTCTTGGTCTCACACGATATAACTGCGTGGTCTTGACCTCACACGACTAATTGCCATGGTCTTGGTCTCACACGATATAACTGTGTGGTCTTGACCTCACACGACTAATTGCCATGGTCTTGGTCTCACACGATATAACTGCGTGGTCTTGGTCTCACACGACTAGTTGCCATGATCTTGACCTCACACGATATAATCCCCAATCCAGACCGATTTTACTCATTTACCGAGTAGAGTATATATAACATTTCATATATACACATTCACTTCGTATATATATATACCACATATTCTCCATGTATATACAGTATATACTCACACAAATACCACATATACTCACATATGAATCATATGTATTCACATATATACCATATACACGCATATATATACCATATGAACAAAAGTTTGTAAGAAAATAAAATTTCTTTTATGTTAAAGTACCAAACCTTGTTTTTCCTTAGTCTTTATTCTATATCACTTCCTTTCCTTCCTTGTCTCCTTGATTTCCTTATAATCTTCTTTGTTACCAAACTCTTTAAATCAAAAGCCTTAAACTTAGGAAAAATCACCTCCTTCTTCCTTCTCTTATGGTTTGGACGAATTCATCATGCAAGAGGGGGCTTTTATACTTTCTTTCCTTAGCTTATTTTGATACAAATGGCAGCCATAAGTGGTGAATAGATGTTGACTTCCAATTGGTGCACCTTATATCAAAAATGGCCACTTTTAATTGGTCCATTTGCCTTCTTCCAATTGGTACACCTTATAACAAAACATGGCCACTTTTAATTGGTCCATTTGCCTTCTTCTAATTGGTACACCTTATAACAAAACATGGCCACTTTTAATTGGTCCATTTGCCTTCTTCTAATTGGTACACCTTATAGCAAAAATGGCTACTTTTAATTGGTCCATTTGCCTTCTTCTAATTGGTACACCTTATAGCAAAAATGGCCACTTTTAATTGGTCCACTTGCCTTCTTCTTTTAATAAATGCTATATGGCTAATTATGATCCACTTTTGGGGTGGATGAATGCCTTAGGGCCATTTGTCCATCTCTTTTTCTTTTCTTCTTTTAATAAATGCTATATGGCTAATTATGTTCCACTTTTGGGGTGGATGAATGCCTTAGGGCCATTTGTCCATCTCTTTTTCTTTTCTTCTTTTAATAAATGCTAAATGGCTACTTATGATTGGCCCACTTGCCTCCTTCTTTTATCTATTTATTTGGCAAGCCCTTAGGCTTCCTTTTATTCATATTTTGACCCCCTCAACTTTCTTGTGTTGTAATTTTATAGTCTAGGGTGTGAAAATATCAAAATATCCTCCAGCGATTAATCGATTGTAACTTTTAAACCGTGCATTTTCAGAAAAAAGAAATCCACGGTTATGACCCAATTAATCTCGAGAATATTCTTCCGGGGTCGGATATGGGCACTATTAAGAACTTCCGACACTTAATTTTTAAGTTTACATAATTGCCCCTAACTTTTGAGAAATTCTCACTTAGGTCCTTTTGATATTCCTTCCTGACCTTTCTGTCCTTTTTTATTAATATCTTTTTAATCATAACTCTGAATTAAGTAATTCTTATTCCCACTGAAACTAGACATCCGGGGCTAAAGTGTGTAAAAATTTCAGGTCGATCCGAGCTATATCTGATTTTTGATGGTCCTTTGAATTCAAGCCTACTATGCTGTCCTGAGGCAGCTTGCACATTGTCTACTGAATCCATCATATCTTATTCTGTACAACTTCAAATTGAGTAATTTTAAGTTATACATCTAGATAAAACATAAATAAACAATTAAGTCTTCTTTGAGACTCTCTAATTCTATCATTAACTTTGATTAAATTCGAGCTCAATTTATAGGTCATGTTCTAAGCTCCTTTGTTCTAAGCCTAAATCATATCCTCTATGTTTGTTTCTTACCAATCTGGAATTCGGGATGTTACAATTCTATCCCCCTTAATTTAAGTTTTGCCCCGAAACTTACTTATTCATGCATAATTCTTATGTATAATTACACATAGCTTGTGATTCTACGTTTCGTTCCACGAATCTAGAGACATCCTATATTGATATAAATAATTATCTGCTTAGTTCATCAACATATAACTCAATTATCAATTCTTATCTGGCATGTGCATCTACCTATGCATCATATAACTTTCTCCTTATTTTATCTTACATGGCACACATAGTTACTTACTTACTACCTATCTCCCAAAATCGACTAAACCTATGCTCTGATACCACTAAATGTAACACCCCATCTTAGCCTACGTTTATAGACCAAGATGGACTGTTATCTCATGGTGGTTGTGTCTTAATATTTTACTTAGCCAATTTTAAGTACAGATTTTTAAAAAATTTTGCCATAACCTCCCCTAAAAATGGAGGTCCCAATTGTCGACAAAACTGATTTTTCTTATTTTTGAAAAATATTTTGTTTCACAATTCAATACAAGCACACTCCCAATAATCCACCCTTATAACCTCAACTACAAATCCTGCAAGAAGAATTCACACTTCTATATTCACAACCCAACTCAATTCAAAACCATACGGTTATTATACATTACTAGATTTACATGCTACATCAAGTTATCTCTTTGTATTGTTCAAATAAGTACATGCCAGTTTCTAATACCAAAATACAAAATCAAGAGCACCTCCTAAGCTTGTTGATGACCGGCAGATCGCAGGACTCCTCTGCTTACTACTGGCTCCTTGCTAATAATCTACGAGTTTAGAAGAAACTAATCTCGCTAAGCATTGCTTAGTGGGTACTTTAACTAATTATGAAAAATGAATAATAAAAGCATAATGCACTTTTAAAAGCAATGAATCGTATTGAAAAATAATATCACAGTAAAAACAATCCATACATGTCATATATTCAGTTATTATCATTTTATCAGTTTGCTCCACAAGGTAATTATGAATACACCGATCTCGAAATGAGGCCTCGTATAGAATTACGCGTGGTCTTGACCTCACACGACTAATTGCCATGGTCTTGGTCTCACACGATATAACTGCGTGGTCTTGACCTCACACGACTAATTGCCATGGTCTTGGTCTCACACGATATAACTGTGTGGTCTTGACCTCACATGACTAATTGCCATGGTCTTGGACTCACACGATATAACTGCGTGGTCTTGGTCTCACACGACTAGTTGCCATGATCTTGACCTCACACGATATAATCCCCATTCCAGACCGGTTTTACTCATTTACCGAGTAGAGTATATATAACATTTCATAGATACACATTCACTTCGTATATATATACCACATATTCTCCATGTATATACAATATATACTCACACAAATACCACATATACTCACATATGAATCATATGTATTCACATATATACCATATACACGCATATATATACCATATGAACAAAAGTTTGTAAGAAAATAAAATTTCTTTTATGTTAAAGTACCAAACCTTGTTTTTCCTTAGTCTTTATTCTATATCACTTCCTTTCCTTCCTTGTCTCCTTGATTTCCTTATAATCTTCTTTGTTACCAAACTCTTTAAATCAAAAGCCTTAAACTTAGGAAAAATCACCTCCTTCTTCCTTCTCTTATGGTTTGGACGAATTCATCATGCAAGAGGGGGCTTTTATACTTTCTTTCCTTAGCTTATTTTGATACAAATGGCAGACATAAGTGGTGAATAGATGTTGACTTCCAATTGGTACACCTTATATCAAAAATGGCCACTTTTAATTGGTCCATTTGCCTTCTTCCAATTGGTACACCTTATAACAAAACATGGCCACTTTTAATTGGTCCATTTGCCTTCTTCTAATTGGTACACCTTATAACAAAACATGGCCACTTTTAATTGGTCCATTTGCCTTCTTCTAATTGGTACACCTTATAGCAAAAATGGCTACTTTTAATTGGTCCATTTGCCTTCTTCTAATTGGTACACCTTATAGCAAAAATGGCCACTTTTAATTGGTCCACTTGCCTTCTTCTTTTAATAAATGCTATATGGCTAATTATGATCCACTTTTGGGGTGGATGAATGCCTTAGGGCCATTTGTCCATCTCTTTTTCTTTTCTTCTTTTAATAAATGCTATATGGCTAATTATGTTCCACTTTTGGGGTGGATGAATGCCTTAGGGCCATTTGTCCATCTTTTTTTCTTTTCTTCTTTTAATAAATGCTAAATGGCTACTTATGATTGGCCCACTTGCCTCCTTCTTTTATCTATTTATTTGGCAAGCCCTTAGGCTTCCTTTTATTCATATTTTGACCCCCTCAACTTTCTTGTGTTGTAATTTTATAGTCTAGGGTGTGAAAATATCAAAATATCCTCCAGCGATTAATTGATTGTAACTTTTAAACCGTGCGTTTTCAGAAAAAATTGAAATCCATGGTTATGACCCAATTAATCTCGAGAATATTCTTTCGGGGTCGGATATGGGCACTATTAAGAACTTCCGACACTTAATTTTTAAGTTTACATAATTGCCCCTAACTTTTGAGAAATTCTCACTTAGGTCCTTTTGATATCCCTTCCTGACCTTGCTGTCTTTCTTTATTAATATCTTTTTACTCACAACTCTGAATTAAGTAATTCTTATTCCCACTGAAACTAGACATCCGGGGCTAGAGTGTTTCAAAATTTCAGGTCAATCCGAGCTATATCTGATTTTTGATGGTCCTTTGAATTCAAGCCTACTATGCTGTCCTGAGGCATCTTGCACATTGTCTACTGAATCTATCATATCTTATTCTGTACAACTCCAAATTGAGTAATTTTAAGTTATACATCTAGATAAAACATAAATAAACAATTAAGTCTTCTTTGAGACTCTCTAATTCTGTCATTAACTTGGATGAAATTCGAGCTCAATTTATAGGTCATGTTCTAAGCTCCTTTGTTCTAAGCCTAAATCATATCCTCTATGTCTGTTTCTTACCAATCTGGAATTCGGGATGTTACACTTATGAGTATTCAATTCATATCAAGCTTTCTCAAGTCAATAATATGAAAATTGCAACCAATCAATAAGCATGCTTTTATCAATTGGAAATAGATCATTAAGTATCATAAGAATAAAACAACTCAATCAAATGATTCAACTAAATATAATTATTCAATCCATACAAATAAGCTAGGGTTCATCAATATCTAGATAGAGAATGAATTAGTTCATATTCAAAACCAGAAAAATAGAATAAGAAAAATGAATAAAAGAAACCAAACAATCCATGGCGAATAATTTGTATTTCTTCACTTCAATCCTTGATTCTTGATTTAGATCTTGTTTAGAGCATGTTTTCACCCTCAATCTCAGCTCCAAAACTCTCCTCTTTGCTTTAGAAGTCAGCTCTAGGTTATAAAATATGAAATTCGGATCCTTAATTCGTGCTTCAGCACAGCTTTTATAGTGTAGATAATTTCGCCTAACACACCCATTGACACTCCCATGTCACTGGGCGTGTTATTGCCACTGAGATTTTGAACATAAGGCACGTCCAGTGACACGCCCATGTCACTGGGCGTGTCACAGCTACTGTGAAACATTGCAAAAGGCACGCTTCATGGCACGCCCATGTCACTGGGCATGTCAATGCTTCTGTATGCAGCATCAAGGGCACGTCCATTGACACGCCCATGTCCATGGGCGTGTCCATTGATGAATTTTGCTCTTTTCTTCTACTTTCATTCGTAATTCCTCCGAAATGACCATAAGCCTCAAAATACAGAGAATTCCTGAAATTAACCCTAAAATACACTTTGAACAAACAAATTAAACTCAATTGGATAATAATCATATTAAGAAATATGAATAAAATTTCATCAATTGTGCACTTATCAAATTCCCCCACACTTGAGTTTTTGCTTATCCTCAAGAAAACTAAATCACTGTAATAAGCAGAAATGACAGAACCCCTCTATATTCAAAAAGAAAAGTAAAGTTTTGATAATACTTGAATCAGAAAACCTCACTTTCTCAACCAAAAACTGATTCACAATCATAATAGCTGAATCAAGAAGTTTCAAAACAAAAATAATATCACAGACCTAAAACCTAAAAATCCAGAGTTAAAAGATTGAGCATAAAATTCCAGAAAATCAGAAAGCCATGAGCAAAGTACGAAAAATGTAAATTTTCTCTTAAGTTCTCTAACCCTCAAATTTTTATTTATTATTATTATTTTTTCAAATGTATATACACATGTATATACATTTTAAGGAGCCCGACTTGTTTGAACTGATACTAACCTTTTGATGCGAAGGTAAACATTTGTGATGCCGACCCCCGGTTACTCAGCCAGAATCACTGTTCAAATGGCTACTAGCACTATTTATGATTCCAACTCATTTGTTTTAATTCAAGAGTAAAAATCAGCGGAACAGGGATAAATTTTCAAAGCTCCTTTAATTAGAATTATTTATTTATTTATTATTATTTTATTTATTTATTTATTTTTAAACAACTCAAGGGTCAGAAACTTAAGGGTCATACTAAGTCCGACTCAAGAATCTAAGGAATTATAACATGCTAAAAAAATGTAACTAAGGTTTTAAACTTTAGATGTGTCCAATTTCCATCAATCCACAACCCAACTATAGCTATTACAATCGATCCTCAGCAATTGATCAAGATCATTAAGTTAACCTCAACAAGAAATTGTCATTTAGGAAATCTCAAATAAGTTCAACATATAAAGGGAAACCACATCAATTCACACTTATTACAACAATCTAGCTTACTTAAATTCAAAAAGAAAAACAATTTGTAGAAATTAATTGAGACAAATGAATCAAATAGAAAGAATGAAATAATAAAAATTCAATCAAGAAAGTATACCTCTCCCCCACACTTAAGACGCACATTGTCCCCAATGTGTGTGCAAAACAAGAAATAATGAAGAGAGAGAAAAACTGCCCTTTTCATGTCCATGAATTGATAAATATGAATACGGTGCCAAGAGTATGGTGAAGGAGGATTTGCCTTAAAACAAAAATCTAAAATGCAAAAAGAAGAAAAAACAAGGTTAAGACATAAATAAATAAAATAAACAAACAAAAGAAACAGTTCTTAAAGAAAATAACAATAGTCCAAAAGCAATGAAAAGAAAGAAAACTAAAAAGAATATTAAACAAGCAAAGAAATGAAAATAAAATAAAACAAAATAAAAATGTGGGCTAGTCAAAAATCGGTGCATCGCCGGAATCGTCACTGCCAGTCTCATCGTCGGAAACATCAACTTGAGGTGTAGGTGCAGGTGCAGGGGCAGGTGGCTGATATGGTGGAGGTGGTGGTTGCAAAGGGTGAAACCCTTGATACCACCAGAACTCCAACATGGATTGCTCCGGCCATTGCCGTCTCAAGATCTTGTGATCCAGCTGGGCTTGGAAAGAAGTAGTCTGGTCAAGTAGAAACTGCTGCAGCTAGTCCTGCTGGGTTAAGATCTTATTTTGATTCAGCTCAATATTCCCTATCTTCCCTTCAATCCTACAAATCTAAAGCTCTAAATCTGTGGGTTTCCTGTCATCATCCCACTCAACATTAACTGACTGACGCCAATCCCAGAATGTAGGAGTCTGGACAAAAGAAGGTCCAGTAGAAGAAGAAGGTGCAGCAGCAGCGGTTGAAGGCCCAGTGGCAGTGGATGAACCCGAAAAATTTGACGGTGGAGGTGGTGGTATATACGAAGGAGGAGCAGAAGGAGCTGCCTCTGGTATATCTGAATCCATAGGAGTTGCCTGTAGCCCAGCTACCTTCTCTCGGTTCAGTCTCTTTAATGTGTCCATACCCAACTACTTGGGCATACCATCCACCGTCATAGGTAGGCAGCCATCTAACACACCCAGAAGACGAGCGAGTCTTGTGACGTACAAGCCACCATGTAAAGTACCTGATGCTCCTTTTTTAGACTGCTTGTAGAAAAAATGTGTGATGGCATGTGTGACATTGCATCGGGTCTTCTGTACCATGCAGTGCAGGAAAAACATATCTCGCAAGCTTACCACCCCTGTGCTACTCAGCCGAGCTGTAAGAGTGTGAACTAATAGGTTGTGCACCACTCGGCAGGGGAAAGACTCGAAGTTGGATGCCTTAGAAACCTTGGGTTGATACTTATCGGCAGTGGGTGCAAAGGTCCGCCAAACCCTAGGAGGAGCAACCTCGTATTCAACAAAATCCACCTCAGAGTTTAGATAATCAAAGGTCTGTACTTCCTCTTCAGTATATAACCCGAGATGCACCCTAAGGTCATTAATGCTCATGTTGAATCTCTGCCCTCCCAGTATGAATTTAATCGTTGGCTCAGTAATTGAAACCTTGGCCTTCTGGAACTGGAAGATGCAGTAAAATTCTAGTGTCAGCTCTCGATAGGAAGGCTCATTAATGGAGAATAGTTGGTCCCACCCTGGTTGATTAATCAATTCCCGAATATCTGCTGCAATATTAGCCAATTCCATAGCATCCTAATCTAAAACACGAGGTGGGGACCATTCTTTGTTGCCGAAAAGTTTGAATCACCTTCTTTCCTCGGCATTCAAAAATCTAAGGCATTTGTGGGTGGCCATGAATTTAGAAGTTGGACGGGTAGCGGGTTGGCTGGAATTGCCTTCCCCTCGTGCACGCTTGGTGGGAAGCTAGGAAGATGATTGTTTACGAGGCCCCATTGTCGGTTAGTCTGCAAAACAAACCAAAGAGATTCCTCAATAACAACACAAGTATAGCATGATACAAGGTTAACGAATTGCCGGCATTATTACGATAAAGCATAACCAAACGTAATCCACCTATAGCAATACATGCTTGATCATCCAAAAGCAACAAACCAATTCGAACAGCAATAAACATAATCAACCAAAAGCAACAAACCAATCCAAACGACAGCAATAAACATACCAAAATAAAGGCAATTCCCATAATAACAAGACATTTTCCAAAAATAACGAGTAATTAGAATCCAACAAATGAAACAATCAATATATAACTCAAACCACAAACAAATTCAAAAATAAACAACCGCCAAATCAAAATAGAATTCATAACAAATAAAATCAAAATTAATCAAATGCCGCAAAAATTACGAGAAATAAAAACACATCAGAATAAAGCAAACACATCATGAAACTTCCAACTTCAAGGCAAAGACAAGAAGATACAAGGAATGTACATGAAAAATGAAAGAAAATAAACAAAAATCGCAAAAATTGAGATTCCGTACCTGAAAAGCAAAAATCACGTGGAACGAGTGAATTCAATGGAAAACGAGCAAATGCACTCAAATAATGCAAGCCGGGAGTGAGAATCTCCCCTAAAGTGAGTGGGTGTGTGAATGCGCCAGTGGGAGTGCAAGAAAGTTGAGAGAAAATGAGAAAGAAAACTAAAAATTTCATGAAAAATGGCATCGATTCTATATATAAAGACGTCGGCACGCCCATTGACACGCCAGTGTTACTAGGCGTGCCCTATAGTATAAAAGACAGAGTACACGACATGCTCACAGACACGACTGTGTCAATGGGCATGTCACAGGTACTGGATGAAATGATAATCGACACACCCACAAACACGGGCGTGTCCATGGGCGTGTTACATGTACTGTGACAACAAGCAAATGACACGCCCACTAGTTTGGGCATGTTCTGAGGGCGTGCTGGATAATTTTTCATCATTTTTCATTTTTTTTCTTTTTTTAAGAGACACGTCCATGGACACGGGTGTGTCACTGGGCGTGTTATAGCTACTATTTCTCATGCAAAATGACATGCTCATTGACACGACCGTGTCACTGGACGTGTTGTAGCTACTGCCTGAAAAAAATAATGACACGCCCAATGACACGGGCGTGTCCTTTAATATGCTCAATTTACTCCTCAAAATCAAATTTCCTCTACAAATTCCAATGAATGCAAAACAAACAAACAACCACCCAATAAAAGAAAGATAAAATGAAAATAAAATGACGACACAAACTAAAAACATAAAACGGTGGGTTGTCTCCCACCCAGCACTTCTTTAACGTCATATCAGTTGGACGGTAGGGTAAACTTCCCTAGTCTTGGAGGTGTAAAACCTCCTTCAAGTCTTGTATTTCCCCTCCGAGGTATAATTTGAGCCTGTGCCCATTAACTTTAAAATCTCCTTTTTCTGGGTGAGTTATTTCAACCAACTCCGTAGGGGAAAACTTCCTTGACAGTAAAAAGGACCAGACCATCGAGATTTTAACTTACCCGGAAAGAGTCGAAGCCTTGAATTGTACAATAATACCCGATCTCCCTCTTGAAACTCTTTCATGTCGTTAATGCAAGCATCATGCCATTTCTTGGTATGCTCCTTATACATTCTGGCATTGTCATAAGCTTGCAACCTCCACTCATCCAACTCGTTTACCTACAACTTTCTCTGTTCACCTGCACGAGCTATATCAAGGTTAATCTGCTTAATAGCCCAATATGCATTATGTTCAATTTCGATAGGTAAATTACAAGCTTTTCCATATACTAGTCTAAATGGCATAGTGCCCAAAGGAGTTTTAAATGCAGTCCTAAAAGACCATAGAGCATTGTCCAATTTCTTGGACCAATCCTTTCGAGATCTCTCTACAGTTTTTTCCAGAATTCGTTTAATCTCCCTATTCGTGTTCTCAACTTGGCCACTAGTTTGGGGATGATAGGGAGTAGCAAACCTATGTGTAACTCCTAGTCTTTTGAAAACTTTCTTAAGCTGATAGTTACAAAAGTGAGTACCCCTATCATTTATAATTGCTTTTGGTGTACCAAATCGAGAAAACAACTTCTTCAAAAACTTCATCACAACCCTAGCATCATTGGTTGCCAAGGCTTGGGCTTTTGGCCATTTAGAGACATAATCTATAGCTACAAGAATATATTTGTTACCAAAAGAATTTGAAAACGGTCCCATATACATCAAAGACTTCACACACTAAAATTCCATTTTGGGGCATCTCATCACGAGATGAAATGTTTCCAGTCCTTTGGCAATGATCACATCTGTTCACAATTTCGTAGCTATTCCTAAACAAAGTGGGCCAATAAAATCCTGATTCTAGTACCTTTTGAGCAGCCCTATTGGCTTCCATATGTCCATCAGCTGGTCCAGCATGGCATTGATTAAGAATGTTCATTGTTTTGGGCCATGCCACACATCGTCGGATCATGTGATCCTTACATAATCTAAACAAAAACGGATCCTCCCAAAAATAATACTTTAAGTCAGAAAAGAATTTCTTCTTTGCTTGATAAGTTAAGTCCTTAGGAAGTTCTCTAGCAGCTAAATAGTTAGCAAAATCTACAAACCAAGGTGTTCCAAAATTTAAATTACTTACCTCACTTACCATGGCGTATAGCTTCTCATCAAGGAAGTGATCATCAATGTCCCCTTCTTCAAACCTCTCTAAGGTTGGATTTTCCAAGCAAGAAAGGTGATCAGCTGCAAGATTTTCAGCTCCCTTCTTGTCTTGAATCGTCAAGTCAAATTCCTGCAACAACAAAACCCAACGAATTAGCCTAGGCTTAGCATCAATCTTCGCAAATAAGTACCTCAAAGCTGAATGATCCGTATAAACAATCACTTTTGACAATATTAGATATGATCTAAACTTGTCAAAAGCAAAAACCACAGCTAGCAGCTCTTTCTCCGTAGTTGTGTAATTAGCTTGAGCTGTGTTTAGAGTCTTGCTTGCATAGTAGATAGGCTGGAAGTATTTCTCCTTGTGTTAACCCAAGACTGCTCCCACTGCAAAGTCACTTGCATCGCACATTAGTTCAAATGGTAGATTCCAATTGGGAGCTACCATGATTGGAGCATGGGACAATTTCTCCTTAAGGGTTGTGAATGCTCTCAGACATTCATCATCAAAAACAAAATCCACATCCTTCTCAAGGAGTCTTGTCAATGGACGGGCTATCTTAGAAAAATCTCGAATGAACCTCCGATAAAAACCTGCATGTCCTAGAAAACTTCTGATGGCCTTCACAGATGTGGGTGGTGGTAACTTCTCAATGATGTCTACCTTAGCCTGATCCACCTCAATGCCCTTGTTTGAAATTTTGTGTCCAACACAATTCCCTCTTGAACCATGAAATGACACTTTTTCCAATTAAGCACTAAATTGGTTTCCTCACATCTCATCAAGACTCTTTCAAGGTTTTCCAAACATCTTTCAAATGAGCTGCCATAGACCAAGAAATCATCCATAAAAACCTCCATAATATCCTCAACAAGTTCATCAAAGATTGCCACTAAGCACCTTTGAAAAGTTGCAGGTGCATTGCACAACCCGAATGGCATTCTTCGATATGCACATGTCCCATATGGGCAGGTGAATGTAGTCTTCTCTTGGTCTTCCGGGGCGATAGGAATTTGGAAATAGCCTAAAAGACCATCCAAAAAATAGTAATACTCATGCCCGGATAACCTGTTTAGATCAATTTTGTATATATTTTCTATGATGTTTTTGTTGATTTTAAGTTAATTTTCATGTTAATTTGTACTTAAGTTTGTTTGAAGTTGTTGATTTAGGTTGAAGTACATTTGATGGAGCTTTTTAATCAAAATTTGGTGGACTTGTTGGAGAAAAACATGTGACAGGCCAAGCTTGTCATGGCTTGGCCGTGTCTCTCATCAAAAGAAGAAGAAATCAAAGACAAGGCAGGACACGGCCAGGATTAACCAAGCTTGGCCGTGTCCCTCAAGCAAACATGGACAGAAGCAGACACGGCCAAGAGACACGGCCAAGCCACTGGCCGTGTCTCACCAAAGGAAAAAAGGCAAAGAAAGAAAAGAAAGAAGCAGAGAGTGACACCATCAAGAGACACGGCCAAGCCACTGGCCGTGTCACATGACACGGACAAGAGCTTGGCCGTGTCACTCCTTAGAAACAAATCAAAAAATAAGGCAGCAAGGGACACGGCCAGAAGCTTGGCCGTGTCCCAAGAAAGAAAAGAAAATCCAAGAGACACGACCAACAAGCTTGGCCGTGTCACCCTAGATCAATTGATATACTTGCACGAGGTATAGATTAATGTGAATTAGTGGGGAACAAAAAGATAAAAGGGAGTGAAAGGTGGAAGGAATTGTGGAAGAAATATATAAAGAAATTGGAAAGTGGGAGACAAAGAGTGATGGGTGTCTTAAAAATTCAAAGTGGAATAGCATGGAGGGAACAAAAAATAGATTGAATATATTGAGTGGACATTCTCTACACCATAATCATCTTCTTCCTTGGTTTTTTCTTAAGAGAGTAAGACACCATTCTCCCATTCTTCATTCACCATTTTCCTTTCACACACTAAGAGCAAAGACAATCATTGGAAGTGAAGTGAGTAGCTAGTTCTTGAGGATTAGGGTTTTAAGAGGCTTGATTGGAGAGTTGTGAACTTGAGAGAGCTATCATTCATCCTTCAAGAAGAGAGCCATTTGTTCAAGAGAGCTTGGAAGTTCATCATCACACATCAAAGAGGGAGCTACGAAAGTGACAAGGAGTCTGATTTTTAGCATCTCCAAAAGGGGTTTTTCCAACTCTTTCTTTTAATCCATTTCTTATTTGTTGTTGTTGTACTAAGAACATTAATATTGCAATGAATAACTTTGATTTGGTTTATATTGAAATGAGCATTTGTTTAAAGAATATGATGAGCTAATTTACTCATGCTTTGGGTTGTAGTATATTTGATTAAATGACTTGATTTGATGATTCCATTGATATACCTTGTTATTGGTTGATTGCATTGACATTAAAGGTAAATTGATATATTGGCCACCTATTGATTACTTAATATTGAATGACGGACCGAGAGGAGAAGTTTAATATCGGAACTTTGCAATTTACTACCCTAAGAATGAATTAGAAATATAAGTTCTAGGGTTTATTAATTTGCTAATGTAAAATAATTGGTTGTTATTAATTCATAAATGTGAAAACTAGTGAATTGATAATTGACTAATTAATCTTAAGGAACAAATTAAGATACAAGGTTATATTAATGGATTATTTGATAATTAAACATTTGATTAAATGGACCTACAACCCTAGGCATTATTTTCATAATTGAATTTATCTTGCACAAAATCATTCATTTTCATTTCTAATGTTAATTATAATTCACCAATCCAATCACACACTCGAGTTTATTATTTCATGTTAATCGAACTATTACACGCAATTCCTTCCTTGTGAGACGACCTTGGGGCGATCACTGTTACTGCAATAGCCTCGTATACTTGCGAGTGCCGCTTTGTAGTAGTGTTAATTTAAGCGCAAAAAGTTTTTGGCGCCGCTGCCGGGGAAGGCAATTTTTGTTAATAGTTTGATTCTTTTAATTTATTTGTTAAATCATTTAAAGTGTTCTTTTTGAATTGCTTAGGTACTTTATGCATGGATGAAGGTCTCAAGGAAATGAACTTGTTCCATTTATAGACAACATCCATAGACTTCCAAGACCCGAGGGACCAAATCCTTTTGAGCAAGAAAGGGAAAATACTGACGAGCAGTTTGAGGAAAACATAGAAACAGAGAAGGGTGATGCACAAGAACCACCTATGAAGGAGTTTGCCTGACCGATCATCGGAGTGACCACATCTTGTATCCAGTTGAGCAACGCAGCGAGAAATTATGAACTCAAAAATACTCACTATAGTATGCTGCCATTCTTCCATGGACTGCCAAATGAAGATCCTCTCAACTTCATTCAGGATTTTTACTCAACATTGCATACATTCCCTTTGCAAACACTAACACAAGATGAACTCAAGTTGAGATGTTTCCCACATAGTTTGAAAGACAGAGAAAAAGCATGGTTGATGACCCTACCGGAGAATTCTTTAACCACATGGACAGAGGTTTACAACAAATTTATGGGAAAGTTTTATTCACACCAAAAGACCAAGGAGCTTAGGGGGAGTATTGCAACTTTCACCCAATTCGATGGAGAACCGTTTCATGAGGTGTGGGATCACTTTAAATCCTTATTATTTCAGTGCCCTCACCATTACTATCCACAACAGTTGCTCAATCAATTCTTCTATGATGGGCTAACTCAACAATGTCAAAACACAGTGGATAATGCAGCAGGGGGAGCAATGGGTGAAAGAATAGCTGCAAAAACAGTTGCATTATTCAAAATATTGGGGGCAAATTCCCAACAAAAGAGTATTGGAGAAAGAAGAGGAGGAGCACACGAGATAAGTGCAAACTCAGAAATGGCTAGGCAAATTGCAGAACTGACAAAACAAGTGAAATTGTTGAATGCCAAAGGAAACTTGTCGGGACCAAGCCAAGAGTCATGCACATCGTGCGGTCTTGTAGGCCATCAAGCAAATGTGTGCCCCTCAAATTTTGATACATTCCAAGAGGGGCAAGAACAAGCTTTTGCTTTTGAAGGGTTCTAACAAAGGGGTAGGAATGACCCATATTCAAATTCTTATAACCCCGGTTAGAGGAATCACCCCAATTTTTCATGGAAAAATCAACAACTTGCTCCACCTCAACAACCTTTCCAACCATATCAAAGAGGTCCCCAATTTCAAGGGCAACCCTCAAATCAAGAGCAGGTCAAGAAACCTTCATTTGAAGACAATTTGAATGCTTTCATTCAAGTAAACACTCAAAATCAAGAATTGAACAATAAGCGGTTTGAATCTTTAGAAGCATCGCTTAAGAAGGTTGAAACTCAAGTGGGTCAATTGGCTAATCAACTTCAAGCGAATCAAAAAGGGAAATTTCCAAGCCAACCAGAGCAGGCCAAAGCAATCACCATTTTAAGAAGTGGTAAGGTACTTGATAATAAAATCGGTGATAATAACATTGATAATTCCTTTGATGTAGGTACAATGCAAAATAATGGCGAGGAAATGCAAGAAGAAAAAGCTGAACCAAATGAGCTTAAGGAGGATAGAGAGGAGGCATCCGTTGCACCAAAGCTGCACAAATCTCCAAATCCATACAGACCACCAATTCTGTTTCCCATCAGGTGAAAAAATGAAAAGCATGATAAGCAATTTTCTGAAATTTATAACATACTTTCGAAGGTAAGTATCAACCTACCCTTACTAGAGGTAATAAAGAATATGCCATCTTATGCCAAATTCTTAAAAGAGCTAAATACTAAGAAGATAAGGTATGAGTTGGATGAGAAGGTGATAGTTTTGGAAGTAACAAGTGCTGTTTTACAACATAAATTACCTCCTAAGCTAAAAGATCCTGGGAGCTTTATAGTTAAAATCTCTATGGGGAATGGGAAAGAAACCATTGGCATGTGTGATCTCGGAGCTAGTATTAATTTGATGCCATACTCAATTTATTTGAAACTAGAGCTTGGGGAACTCAAACCGACTAAAATGGTTTTGCAACTAGCAGATAGAACTCTTAGATACCCTAAGGGAATCATAGAAGATGTTCTAGTGAAGGTATGAGGTTTGATTGTGCCCGTCGATTTCATTGTCTTAGATATGGGGGGAGAAATCCCACGGGATGCCGAGCATGAAATTTTGTTAGGGAGGCCTTTTATGGCTACAACTAACACTTTAATTGATGTTAAAAATGGAAAATTAACTATGACCGTTTTGGGACAAATTGTAGAATTTTCAATTTTTAACACTTCCCCCATTCCCACTATCGCTTTATATGAAGATTGCTCTTTCATTGATTTTACTGATAATGCTGTTAAGGAAGTTTTCTTGCAGGATAATGGCAAACACAAGCTAGAAAGGGCTCTAAAATTGCAAGAAGAAGCAGAAATTTCCTATGAGGAGAATAAAGAAGACAATTCCATTTTGGACGATGAGAGTGTTGAGGAGGAATTTGAAGTTGAAGAAGAGCAAATTCAACTACAAGGGGTTAAACTTAAAGAACTCCCCAAGAATTTAAAATATATTTTTCTTTTGAAGAATAAATCTCAACCAGTGATAATTTCTGCCACCCTTACCAGTGAGGAAGAAGATAAGCTTGTAATGATGTTGAAAAAATTCAAGAAAGCTATAGGTTGGGGATTGAGTGACATTAAGGGTATTAGTCCCTCTATGTGCATGCATAAGATCATTTTAGAGGAAGGGGCTAAACCGATGAGAGAGTCTCAAAGGAGGCTAAACCCTAACATGAGCGAGGTTGTTAAGAAGGAGGTCCTTAAACTACTGGATGAAGGGGTAATTTACCTTATTGCTGATAGTGAATGGGTTAGTCCTGTTCATGTTGTGCCTAAGAAAACAGGGTTGACAGTGGTCCAGAATGATAAGAGAGAGTTGGTACCCACACGAACACAAACTGGGTGGCGAATGTGCATAGATTATAGGAAATTAAATAATGTCACCAAGAAAGATCACTTTCCTTTACCATTTATTGATCAAATGCTTGATAGGTTATCTGGACATGCTTTTTACTATTTTCTTGATGGTCTTTAAGGTTACTACCAAGTCCCGACAGCACCGGAAGATCAACCAAAGACTACATTTACTTGTCCCTTTGGGACATTTGCATTTCGAAGGATGCCATTCGGACTTTGCAATGCACCAGAACATTTCAAAGGTGTATGCTTTCCATATTTTCTGATATGTTAAACAAGTGCATTGAGGTATTCATGGATGACTTTTCTATTTTTGGTAATTCCTTTGATGATTGTTTGGAAAAGTTGACTCTAGTACTTGAAAGGTGTATTGAATGTAATCTTACCTTGAGTTGGGAAAAGAGTCACTTTATGGTTTATCACAAAATTGTTTTAGGGCATGTTATTTCCCATGAAGGGATTGAGGTAGACAAGGCTAAGGTTGAATTAATTGTGAACCTACCTCCACCCACATCAATTAAGGGAATTAGAAGTTTTTTGGGACATGCAGGATTTTATAGGAGGTTTATAAAAGATTTTTCCTAAATTTCACGCCCTTTGTGTCATTTGTTAGGAAAAGATGTCCCATTTGTTTTTGATGAAAAGTGCTTAGAAGCTTTTAAAATTTTAAAAGAGAAACTAACTTCTGCCCCTATAATTGTTTCCCCAAATTGGGATTTGCCATTTGAAATTATGTGCGATGCATCGAATTTTGCCATTGGAGCTGTGTTGGGCCAAAGAGTGAACAAGTTGATGTGTGTAATTTATTATGCAAGTTTATCTTTAAACGATGCACAAGTAAATTACACGACCACTGAGAGAGAAATGTTAGCTATTGTGTTTGCACTAGATAAATTTAGATCTTACTTGATAGGTTCTAAGGTCATAGTATTTTCTGATCATACGGCCTTGAAATACCTGTTGACCAAACCACAAGCTAAACCTAGGCTCATTAGGTGGGTGTTGATGTTACAAGAATTCGATGTTGAAATCAAAGATAGGAAAGGAAGCGAGAATGTAGTGGTCGACCATCTTTTTAGACTTAACTCTTATAACAATGATGCTGAAATTGCTTGTGAAAATGCTTTCAAAAAATTTTCGGATGAACACTTGTTTTCTTTAACTCAAGCACCATGGTATGTGGATATTGCTAATTATCTTTCTTGTGGTGTAGTGAGAAAGGATTTGAGCTTCCAGGCAAAGAAGAGATTCCTGCATACATGTAAGTATTATTTTTGGGATGAGCCTTACTTGTTTAGAATTTGCATGGATGAAGTGATAAGAAGATGTGTGCCGGAAGAGGAACAAAAGCAAGTGCTACAATTTTGCCACAATATGTATTGCGGGGGACATTTTGGAGGAAAAAAGACCGCCGAGAAAGTTCTTCAAAGTGGTTTGTATTGGCCTACTCCTTTTAAGGATGCTTATCATTTTTGTATAAGATGTGATAAATGCCAAAAAGTAGGAAACATTAGCAAACGGAATGAAATGCCCCTTAATATTTTTATTGTGGTTGACATTTTTTATGTATGGGGAATCGATTTCATGGGGCCATTTCCCAAATCCTTTGGTTTTGAATATATCCTTCTAGCAGTGGATTTTGTGTCCAAGTGGGTTGAAGCTATCCCCACTAGGACTAATGATGCTAACATTGTGTTAAAATTCTTGAAGGAGAATATTTTGAGCAGGTTTGGAACCCCCAAGGCAATAGTGATGATGGAGGAAGCCATTTTTGCAACAAATGGTTTGAAAAGTTGATGACCAAGATGGGCATCCGACACAAAGTGGCAACTCCATACCATCCCCAAATGTTCGGGCAAGCTGAGATCTCAAACAAGCAGATCAAGGGGATTTTGGAAAAGACAGTGAGCACAACTCGGAAGGATTGGTCAATCCAACTCTCGGAAGTATTGTGGGCTTATAGGACTACTTTTAAAACCCCATTGGGAATGAGCCCCTATAGGCTGGTCTTTGGCAAAGCTTGCCACCTCCCAGTGGAATTGGAGAATAAGGCTTATTGGGCAATAAAGACCACGAATATGGACTTAGATGAAGCAAGGGAGCAAAGAATGCTTCAGATTTCCGAGCTTGATGAGCTTCGGAATGAAGCCTATGAGAGTTTGAGGATCTTCAAGGAAAAGACAAAAGCTATTCATGACAATATGATTCTTCGAAGGACTTTTAAACCAGGAATGAAAAGTCCTTCTCTTCAATTCAAGAATGCGGTTGTTTCCCGAAAAATTGAAGTCACATTGGAGTGGACCCTTTCAAGTTACTCAAACATTCCCATATGGGGTTGTTGAGTTGCTTAATTTAAAAACCAACGAGACATTCAAGGTCAATGGACAAAGGGTGAAGCCCTACTTTGAAGAAATCGAAGTTGCACAAATGGTGGAAAGCTTGGTGTTTATTGATGAATAATGCAACAATGTCCGGCTATACGACATTAAAGAAGCGCTAAATGGGAGGCAACCCATCGGTTTGCATTTATTTTCATAATTACAATTTTATCTTTAGCAATTTTAATTTCATGTTGAGTTTAAATAAAATGGAATGGGTACTTTTATCGTTTTCATTTTTCTTGAATGTGTTTCAGGGTTAAGCAAGGAAGAAGATTGCATTTTTGTGATTTGGTGACACAAATAAACCATTAAAAAAATTCAAAACCAAATTAGCAAACCCAAAATCACATAGAGGCAGACACAGCCAAAGGGCTTGGCCGTGTCCTTGGCCGTGTCACATAGACACGGCCAAGCTTCTCCCAGTGTCCCTTTCATTTGGCTTGCAATGTTCTTTTGTTACAGTATCAAACACGCTCAAGGGACACGGCCAAGCCACTGGCCGTGTCCCTCCAATCCCATCAAACACATTCAAGGGACACGACCAAGCCACTGGCCGTGTCCCTCCAAATCCATCAAACACGGCCAAGCTTCACCAAGCTTGGCCATGTCACATCAATTTTCAAGTTTAAAAAACACGAATTTAGCCCATTTCTTCATTTTAAATCCCTAACTCCCCTTTCTCTCCTCTCTCTCTCTCTCGACTCCCTCTCTCAAAACCTCCATCACCACTTTCTTAAAGCTCCAAAATCCTATTAAATCTTCCATTTTTCTTAACCAAAACTAATTTAAACTCATCCAATCTTCTTCTTTTCTCATTAAAAAGCAATTAAAACCATTTAAGCTTCATTTTCACCAAAATATCAAAATGACAAGAACAAAGATGGTGTCTCACCACAAGAGGAGGCCACCTCCACCTTCAACTCCATCTTTATCATCATCATCTTCAAGGAGAGTGACTCTTCTCGCTAGGGGTTTCTTTTCAACGAGGTATGTAAGCGAAGAATCCCTCAATGCTCTTCATATTAGGGATAATTTTTATAGATTTTTTCAAAACCTTGGATGGGAGAGATTAGTTTCCCTTAAACCTTTGCAATTTCAAGAGCTTACATTGGAATTTTTAACCTCTCTTAAGGTTGAAAGAGATGACAAAAAGATTTGCATTAGGTTACATTTTAAACTGCTTGGGAAACCATTTGTCCTTAGTATTGAGCAGTTGAATGATATATTTGGTTTCCATCAACAAGGGGAACACTGTGTACCTAAGGGTTTTAGACAACAATTTGCATGGGGAGCACTGGGCTTGGGAACCTATGTGGCCAAATCGGCCAAGGCAACGAAATTGGAAAATCCCGCCCTTAGATACTTACATCGCTTCATGTCATGTGGATTCTTTGCGCGAAAGGAAAGCACAGGTGTGGTGGAAATTAGCGAACTATTTTTCTTAGACTGTGCCAGCAATGCCATACCCGTTTGTACCAGCTATTGGTTAGCTGATGTGTTTGACAGTGTGGAAAATAAAAAGAGGGGTGCCATTTGCATTGGAGGATTAGTTACAACTTTAGCAATGACACTTCTTGATGATTTTGACCCAAGCAACTACCGTATGACTAAGATATCGGGTAATGATTCATTAGATCTTGCCACACTCGAGAAGATGCATATGGTTTTAAGAAAAGGAGGGGCCTATTTTATGGCTTCAGCTAAGCCAGAGGTACCGGAGGGCCGTCAAAAGAGAACACGAGTCGAGGAGGAGTCCGACTCGAATTCTCTAGATTTGGATAAAGATGCTCCAATTTCGGATAATTAAGAGATCCTTAATAGGATTGAAGCACTGGAAAGCAAGGTCGATCGTAACCATGCTGCAGTCATGGAACAGTTGGACCAAATCAACAGCAACCTTGCTAAGATCCTGAGCCTCCATCCTTTAGCTGCATCATCGTCCCGTCCTCCATCACCATAGATCCAATCAGCTCCAACCTTTTGAAAACACTTGTTACTTCGTTATTTTTAGTTATTGCATATTTTTGTTGTTATTGTTTTTAATGTTAACTCTTTATATTGTGTTTATTTTATATATATTGTATTTTGTTCTTGAACAATTATTGTTTGTGGATGAAAAGGTAGCACTTGCGTCACAAGGAAACGATGGCAAACAGGTTGTACCTTAACTTTTTTTTTTCTTTATTAACCTTGTTTCCATTGAGGACAATGTAAAACTTCAAGTGTGGGGTAATGTGTGTGCTAAGCCTTTTGTTCATGAATATAAATTGTCTATTTTCGTAAGTGTTTTGTTATAGTTGTTTTGTTAAGTTTTGTGTTTTGTTTTATATTTGATTTTGATGGATATTGATAAGTTCAATTGTTATAAGATTGTTGATAGATGACTTTTGAATTTTTGAATCATGAATTTGAGAATTGATTAGAATTAGTACTTATTGTCAATTTTGATGGTTATTCTTTACATTGCCATTAAACTAGTGAGGAATTGAGCCATCAACTTATCATTCTTTTTATGTGTGAACATCTTTGATTGATGAATTACTAGAACTTGCTTTGATATGCATTTTGATACTACATAAAGATTTCAATTAGGCATCAATATGATTAAGGCAATTTAGGGTAACCCATTTTGGCTTAAAAAGACCAACCTTACATTCGACCTTAGTTCGCCAACTTTGAGCTTATTTCATTTTTCCCTTCTTTCTTTTTCACAACACCATCAGCTTGAACCATTACATTTTAACTCTACCCGTTCATTAGATCAAGAGCATTTCAAGAGTATTAATGGAGTGTTGTGCTGAATAAAGTGTGGAGTTGAATTCAATGGGCTTTAAATTACAAATTATTGTATTCTTTAGTTGGATACCCTAAAAAAATGAAATAAATAATGAAAATCAAAATAATAGAAGTTGTTGTTCTTGTCGGAAGGGTTGTAATGAGTTTGGAAAATTATCTTTGCTAATTAAACAAATGGAGTTCCTTAAAAGCACTTAAATGCTTAGTGCTAAGTGATTGAGATGAATTGTGGGATTGTTGATCATGTTACATTGCTTGCTTCACTCTTGAAGTACTCTTGACCTAAATGAACTAACTCACTCTCCCAAATGTCGTGCCTTTTCCTTAGCCCTGTTACAACCAAATAAAAGACCTTATGATTGATGTTTGATTGTGATTAGGTGGTGGAGATTTGATTGATAAGCAAGCCTATAGTCCTAATCTTTCATTGAATGTTGAGAGCTTAAACACTACCCAATTAAACACTTAAGAGGTTTTGTGAGGGAGTGACAATTTTTGGTATGCATAGATTGACCATTAAGTTGCTTGAGTACCGATTATTCTTGATTCGACTATGATTGTGGATTTAATAAGATGGGAGTCTTAATGCATCCTTGTAACTCTTAAACTTGACAATATTTATCTTGTTTTATTTGTTTTCATTTTAACTTTGCTTGGGGACAAGCAAAGGATTAAGTGTGGGGTAATTGTTTAGATCAATTTTGTATATATTTTCTATGATGTTTTTGTTGATTTTAAGTTAATTTTCATGTTAATTTTTACTTAAGTTTGTTTGAAGTTGTTGATTTAGGTTGAAGCATATTTGATGGAGCATTTTAATCAAAATTTGGTGGACTTGTTGGAGAAAAACATGTGACATGGCCAAGCTTGTCATGGCTTGGTCGTGTCTCTCATCAAAAGAAGAAGAAATCAAAGACAAGGCAGGACACGGCCAGGATTAACCAAGCTTGTTCATGTCCCTCAAGCAAAGATGGACAGAAGCAGACACGGCCAAGAGACATGGCCAAGCCACTGACCGTGTCTCACCAAAGGAAAAAAGGCAAAGAAAGAAAAGAAAGAAGCAGAGAGTGACACCATCAAGAGACACGGCCAAGCCACTGGCCGTGTCACATGACACGACCAAGAGCTTGGCCGTATCACTCCTTGGAAACAAATTAAAAAACAAGGCAGCAAGGGACACGGCCAAAAGCTAGGCCGTGTCCCAAGAAAGAAAAGAAAATCCAAGAGACACGGCCAACAAGCTTGGCCGTGTCACCCTAGATCAATTGATATGCTTGTACGAGGTATGGATTAATGTGAATTACTGGGGAACAAAAAGATAAAAGGGAGTGAAAGGTGGAAGAAATTGTGGAAGAAATATATAAAGAAATTGGAAAGTGGGAGACAAAGAGTGATGGGTGTCTTAAAAATTCAAAGTGGAAGAGCATGGAGGGAATAGAAAATAGATTGAATATATTGAGTGGACATTCTCTACACCATAATCATCTTCTTACTTGGTTTTTTCTTGAAAGAGTAAGACACCATTCTCCCATTCTTCATTCACCATTTTCCTTTCACACACCAAGAGCAAAGACAATAATTGGAAGTGAAGTGAGTAGCTAGTTCTTGAGGATTAGGGTTTTAAGAGGCTTGATTGGAGAGTTGTGAACTTGAGAGAGCTATCATTCATCCTTCAAGAAGAGAGCCATTTGTTCAAGAGAGCTTGGAAGTTCATCATCACACATCAAAGAGGGAGCTACGAAAGAGACAAGGAGTCCGATTTTTAGCATCTCCAAAAGGGGTTTTTCCAACTCTTTCTTTTAATCCATTTCTTATTTGTTGTTGTTGTACTAAGAACATTAATATTGCAATGAATAACTTTGATTTGGTTTATATTGAAATGAGCATTTGTTTAAAGAATATGATGAGCTAATTTACTCATGCTTTGGGTTGTAGTATATTTGATTAAATGACTTGATTTGATGATTCCATTGATATACCTTGTTATTGGTTGATTGCATTGAAATTAAAGGTAAATTGATAGATTGACCACCTATTGATTAATTATTATTGAATGACGGACCGAGAGGAGAAGTTTAATATCGGAACTATGCAATTTACTACCCTAAGAATGAATTAGAAATATAAGTTCTAGGGTTTATTAATTTGCTAATGTAAAATAATTGGTTGTTGTTAATTCATAAATGTGAAAACTAGTGAATTGATAATTGACTAATTAATCTTAAGGAACAAATTAAGATACAAGGTTATATTAATGGATAATTTGATAATTAAACATTTGATTAAATGGACCTACAACCCTAGGCATTATTTCCATAATTGAATTTATCTTGCACAAAATCATTCATTTTCATTTCTAAGGTTAATTACAATTCACTAATCCAATCACACACTCGAGTTTATTATTTCATGTTAATCGAACTATTACACTCAATTCCTTCCTTGTGAGACGACCTTGGGGCGATCACCATTACTGCAATAGCCTCGTATACTTGCGAGTGCCGCTTTGTAGTAGTGTTAATTTAAGCGCAACATAACCTCTCCAACATCTTATCAATGAAGGGTAAAGGAAAATGGTCCTTCCTAGTTGCATCATTCAATTTCCTGTAATCTATGCACACCCTCCAACTGATAACTATTCTTGTTGGAATCAGCTCATCATTTTCATTAGGGACTACCGTCATCCCTCCTTTCTTTTGTACTACCTGGACTGGGCTCACCCAAGAACTATCCAAGATCGGATATATAATCCATGCATCAAGTAGTTTTATCACTTCAGCCTTCACTACATCTTTCATCTTCGGGTTTAGTCTCCATTGTGGTTGCACTACAGGCTTGAATTCATCCTCCATCAGTATCTTATGAGTGCAATAGGATGGACTAATACCCTTGATGTCTGCTATCTTCCAAGCTATTACTTCCTTATGTTTTTGCAACAACTGAATAAGCTTTTCTTTCTGCTCAGAAGATAGGTGGGAACTCAGAATTATTGGTAATTTCTTCTTTTCTGCCAGAAATCCATACTCAAGGTAATCTGGAAGGGGTTTTAGTTCCAAGTTGGGTGGATCAATCACTGATGGTTTTGGCTTCTCTTCCTTTGGCATCTCAATAGTCTCATATGCCTTGCCTTTGAACGAATTGCTTGCTTCAAGAAATGCAAGTTGCTCCATTGCTTCTTGATCCTCAACATTTTCCTGCAATAAACACAACTCAAGGGGATCCTTGGAAACAATGTTAGTAACACAATTTACAGTCTCATGCTCAATAACATCATTGCATGATTCTGCCTCATCAAGTGAAAGTGAATGTTTCATAGCATCATATATCCTAAAAATAACTTTATCATCACCCACTCTCAAAGTTAATGTGCCATCATGAACATCGATAAGGGCACGGGCTGTATTTAAAAATGGCCTACCAAGAATAAATGAAACATCTGCATCCTCATCAATATCAATGACAAAAAATCATTGGGGAAAATGAAATCCCCGACTTTTACCAACACATCTTCTATAATGCCACGAGGGTGGACTACTGACTTATCAGCAAGTTGGATCGTCATAAGTGTTGGTTTAGGTTTACCAATGCCTAACTCCTTGAAAATTTTATAAGGCATAACACTTATGCTAGGCCCCAAATCAGCTAATACACTCTTGACCTCAAGGTTACCTATTAAACATGGAATGGTAAAACTACCTGGATCTTTTAACTTCTTAGGTAACCTCCTTAATTGCTGAACTCTTTTCAGATAACTGCACTAAAGACACTTCTTCAAGTTTCCTTTTGTTAGAAAGGATGTCTTTCAAAAATTTAGCATATTTAGGCATCTGTGACAAAGCTTCAGCAAATGGAATATTAATGTGAAATTATTTAAAAAGTTCAAGAAACTTACCGAACTGAGCATCAATCTTGTCCTTGCTCAACCTTGCCGGATAGGGTACTCTAGGTCGGTATTCCTTCAATATGGGGCTGCTTTCTTGCGGCTGCTTCTCTTTCTCACTTTCCAATGCAGTTTTCTCTCCTGAAGTGACATGAGGATTGTCTTCTTTTTCTTTTTCTTGTACTTCAGCCCTTTTCTCTGCCACTTCTCCTCTTTTCTCATCCACATTACCTTTGATCTCTTTTCCACTCCTTAGTGTAATTGCCTTGAGCTGCTCTTTAGGATTTACCTCAGTGTTGCTAGGCAGACTTCCTTGTGGTCTCTCATTGAGCAACTTGGCAATTTGCCCCACCTGATTCTCCAAATTATGAATGGAGGCTTGCTGATTTCTTAGGGTTGTTTCAGTTGATTGGAGCTTAGTTTTAGAAGCTGCTATAAATTTCTCCATCATGTCCTCCAAATTACTCTTTCTTGGAGGGGCAGCTTGTTGATGTTGGGGCTGCTGGAATCCAGGGGGAGGTCTTGGATTATTTTGATTATTCCATGATAAATTTGGATGATTTCTCCACCCCGGATTATATGTGTTGCTGTAGGGGTTATTATGTTGTTGCCTTGGCATATTTCCCACATAATCTACTTGCTCTTGCCTAGCAAACATGTTGCCATTTTTCCACTCTTGACTTTGATGTCCACCCCCACACCATTCACAAGACATCACTTGTATTACTTTCCCAGAAGAAGAAGCCAAAGAATCAAATTTTTTATTCAATGCTTCTAATTGGGCTATCAAAGCCACAACAGGATCTAATTGGTGTGAACCCATGACTTTTAGCTTTCCTTGCTCCCTTGGGGCTTGCCACTGATAATTGGTAATTGCCATGTCTTCAATTAAATCCCTTTCTTGTTCAGGTGTCTTGTTGTTTATGGTACCACCAGCTGCTGCATTAATGGATTGCTTACTTACATAATTCAACCCATTATAAAATGTTTGAATTTGAAGCCATAGTGGAAGTCTATGATGAGGACACCTTCTCAACAAATCTTTAAATCTTTTCCAGGCATCATAAAGGGTCTCACCATCTTGCTGTAGAAAGGATGAGATATCATTCCTCAACTTAGCAATTTTGGACGGTGGGAAGTATTTTTCTAGGAATTTCTCTGCCAACTGACCCGATGTGGTGAAGGTTCTTGAAGGAAAAGATTTCAGCCACTTATTTGGTCTATCTCTAAGGGAAAATGGGAATAACCTCAGCCTAATTGCATCCTCTGAGACATTATTTATCTTGAATGTCTCACATATCTCCAGAAAATTCTCAATATGTGCATTAGGATCTTCATCAGGAAACCCATCAAACTGACAAGTCTGCTGCACCATCTGAATTACATTTACTTTTATTTCGAAGTTTTTTACAGCAACTGTCGGCCTCCGGATACTAGATTCAGCTCCATTGAGATTGGGCTTAGCAAACTCTTGCATTGTTCTTGGCTCAGCTCCTTCCATCACTTCAAACTCTTCTTCTTCTTCTGCTATTTCTAGATTTATTTCTGTTTTTGAGTCTTCCAAAATTGCCTCCTCTTCTTCCTTTCGCTTTCTCCTTAATGTTCTTTCTAGCTCTGGATCTAATTCAAACAGTTGGAATGAGTTACCTCTAGTCATAAACGGGAGGAAATACCTAAAAATAAGCAAGAACCAATGTTAAAAACAAATAAAAATAAAACTAAATCAATAGTCTTAATTATATTACTAATATTGAAACTGTTGTCCCCAGCAGCGGCGCTAAAAACTTGGTGCGTGCGAGCTACGCTATAGCAATACCGCAAGTGCACGGGTAGACCAAGTAATAAAGTAGTGAGTGAGTTATCGTTCCACTGAGGACAAGGTCAAGTACTAGTACAAATCTTAACCGTTGTTTAGCAAATCAATAGGTTTGTGATGTGGTGTAATTAAAAACAATTAATTTAATGACTGAAAGTAAAGGGAAATTAAATGTTGTGTAAAAAGGATTAATGTTAATAAAACTATCCAGATATTGAATCCCCCTAGCCTCAATGATATTTATGAACATCAATTCAGTTAAATCATTTAATATAGTTGAGTTGGCATTCCTCTAACTTAGACTAAAACCTCTCTCGAGTGAATTAATCCCTAATCACTAAGTAGAGTGCCGGAATCTCTTCTCAAATACAATTAATTAGATCTTGCATTTAGAACAAGGAACTATAAACTAAAGGATCTTGTAAGTCTATCTCTAGTACTCCAATCAATCCTCAACTCTTATGAGTATTCAATTCATATCAAGCTTTCTCAAGTCAATAATATGAAAATTGCAACCAATCAATAAGCATGCTATTATCAATTGGAAATAGATCATTAAGTATCATAATAATAAAATAACTCAATCAAATGATTCAACTAAATATAATTATTCAATCCATACAAATAAGCTAGGGTTCATCAATATCTAGATAGAGAATAAATTAGTTCATATTCAAAACCAAAAAAACAGAACAAGAAAAATGAATAAAAGAAACCAAACAATTCATGGCGAATAATTTGTATTTCTTCACTTCAATCCTTGATTCTTGATTTAGATCATGTTTAGAGTATGTTTTCACCCTTAATCTCAGCTCCAAAACTCTCCTCTTTGCTTTAGAAGTCAGCTCTAGGTTATAAAATATGAAATTCAAATCCTTAATTCGTGCTTCAGCGCAACTTTTATAGTCTAGATAATTTCGTCTGACACGCCCATTGACACACCCATGTCACTGGGAGTGTAATTGCCACTGAGATTTTGAACATAAGGCACGTCCAATGACACGCCCATGTCCCTGGGCGTGTCAATGCTTCTATATACAGCATCAAGGGCACGTCCATTGACACGCCCATGTCCACGGGCGTGTCCATTGATGAATTTTGCTCTTTTCTTCTACTTTCATCCGTAATTCCTTCGAAATGACCATAAGCCTTAAAATACAGAGAATTCCTAAAATTAACCCTAAAATACACTTTGAACAAACAAATTAAACTCAATTGGATAATAATCATATTAAGAAATAGGAATAAAATATCATCAATTGTGCACTTATCAATTTTGTGTTCTCCAAGGCCCTAAACCTAGCAGTGCCAAAGTCGCAAGAGCCATTCTATATGGCAGTGGGGGCAAAAATCTTTGTTCATAGTGGTGACTCCAAAGGGTATGATAAGAGAAGTTGATTCCATTGGTCTTTATATTATTTTATTCTTTTTATTATAATATTATCCATTGCATTATTTAGATTGCATTATGCATGTGAGTTAGGACGCCCGTGTAACCCGTGTTGTGTTATATAAGGGATACCATACTTTAACTCAAGGTATGGAGATCAAGCATGATATAATAACTCATAGCTTTGTACCTTTTGGTATGTACTTGCTATGGGAGCCCAAAGCTTTTCAAGCTAAAGATTAAAGCTCATGTAATTGGCTTAGCTATTTTCCTTAGATTTTTAACCAAATGCTTATTGTTTGACTATGACTAATATATCTTGGTTTGAACCATGGCTTATTTGGTTTGTTTTTTTTCTAATATGACATATCTATGTTGCAAGCTCAAAATAATTTTATTCTTTTAAGCCAAAAGACTGAAATTATTTAAAAAAATTTTCAAGATGGTTTTTGGACATAAAACCTTTTAAAGATGGATAAAAAATTATTCTACCTCATGGCCCAAATATAAAGCCTAAAATTCATTTTTTCTAAAATCTTTTTACATTGGGCTTTGAAAAAAACTATTTTTACACTTCATCCAAATTAAAACATTTTTCTTTAACGAGCTTACAACTATTTAGGTCAATTATAGAATATCAAAAATCAATTGTGGACCAAATTTATACCAAGAATTGTTAATCATGGGCTTGTTTGTGGCATGAATCATTAGTTTTTTTTTCAAATAGGAAATCTATTCAAGATAAACCTTTTAATTTAGTTTTAATCCAATGTAGCATAAGAGCTATTTTTGGTTGATTAAATGGATTAAGGCTTAATTAAAAGGAATTATCATAGACTGACTTCTATGTTTGGAAATACAACTATTAGTTAAAATGTCCGAGCGAATTTTTGAAAATAAGATATCCCACATTGATATTTCATTATCCATATACCTAGGAAAAGAGATTCGCCATTCATGTGTGGAAGTTATAAGGTTGGAAGGAACTTCCTAATTATTTTTGTTTATCTGTTACTTATGCACACAGGCATACATGCATACATATATTGCATTATATATCATTGTTCTTTTCTGGCTCAAGACCTGGAGTACAACAGTTCAAGGGCACACGACAATCTGACCTACGTCAGTGACTCAGAGTTCAATGAAGATACAGTTAATTTCACTCCTAGAACCATGAATCCTGATCAAGTTTAGAATATGATAAATGAAGCTCTTGCATCCAAGATGAAAGAGTTAAAGGAGTCCTAGCTTAGACTGTGAGAAATCAACTGGCTACACTATTAGAAGAAAACATTGTTGAAGCATCTGCTAGTACTAAAAAGCAGAAGAATAATGGAAAGGCCAAGGTTGGTGAAGTGGCTATGGATGATGACAAAGTAATGATTGATGATGATAATTGAGCTCAGTATTTCTAAGATTCTAAAGATAAGAAGAAAGAGCCAAAGGTTGTGGAAAAATTAACTACTAAGAAGACTGGAACTTCAAATGTGGAGAAGATTATTGTTGATTTAAAGAAAAAGTTTGAGAAGAAATTGAAGGCTGAAGAGGTATTAGAACTGGACAAGCTATTTGAGCAAGACAAAGAAGTTCCTTACAAGTTCAAGATACCTTCCTTCGCTAGGTACAATAATATAGGAAATCCTTACTTGCATGTTAAATAGTACATCACTGCCAGAGCTACTAAGGCTCAAACTCTAAGGTATTTCATGCTCTCATTGGATCATGTTGTGCAGAATTGGTTCAATACCTTAGAAGAAAGTATCCAGAAAGATTGGGATATGTTGTACAAAGCCTTCATTAAGCAATATGGATACAATGTCGAACTGGAAGTAACCCTGATGGAGGTGGCAACTAACAGACAAAAGCAGAATGAGAATTTTGTTGATTATGTGAAAAGGTGGAGAAGTAAAGCTGCTCTTCTTAAAAAGAGGCCTGATTAGTCTGACCAGATCAAAATGATAGTGAGAGGTGTCCTACCTAACCTTCGTGAGAGACTGTCTCACACCCTTATCAGAGATTTCAAAGATCTTTTCTAAGCAGGCTGGCAAATAGAATCGTGGAAACGGGAGAAGAATCGCTTTTCTGAAAGGGGAAATGAAAGAGGAAACTACCAATATGGCAGTCAGAGTACACAAAAAGAAATGGATGTTAATGCAACTACTGGCCAAGGAAATAGCAGACAATTTTCAGATCTGGGGAAACTTTTGTCTTGGGTTTTTAACAAGTTACAGAAAAAAGGATTATTACAGTCGTTGGCTCCTCGATAGCTACACGATCCTCCATCATCAAACTTTAATGCTAAGGCCTTCTGTCAATTCTATCAAATGCAAGGGCATGAGATAGATAAATATGCTTGATTAAGACATAAAACTGAAGATCTTATTAACAGTGGTAAGCTACTTGAGCCGAATAAGCCCAATACCAAGAGCAATCCTTTGCCTAAATTTAGAAGAGTACCTCCACCAACAACCTTCATGGTAGGAGGAGGATTGGAGGAAGATCTTATCTTATCCTCCTTTCAAGATGAGAGTATTGAAGATGTGAAGAGAGAAGAGAACAAACTCAATGAACTTCCCTTGGCTTGAATGTTGCTCTCCTTATTTTACTTTCTTTAGTATTTAATTGGAACAATTATGTTTTTCAAATTAAAATTATTTGAATAAATTAGTTTTATTGAATTTATAATTTTGTTGGCTTTTAATATTATAGTATTCAACCAATGACGAGTCTAGCTTGATATTCATGAATTGGTGTATCTATGCATCATGTCTCGAATGACTTTACTAGGTGAGGGAATTATTCAATAGCATACAGCTGTGTATGCTTACTTAGAGAAGGCTCCTGTATAATTACCTCTGTCTAGGTCCTAGTCAATCTTAGAACACGCTTTGATAAACTTTCGAGGCAAAATTAAACCCTGCTTATTTAAGGGAGAAATGATATAGGCATTGTTTGGATAGCCAATAGCTAGTATCCACTCATATTAACATCAATCCTTAGTTTATCCCCTTGATCCTTCATGATATTTTATCTTGCTTTTCTTTGGCTTATAAATCCCAATGACCTACCCTGAGCTATTGTGATACTTATGGCAAGTTGAATGATCACCAAGGAATAAAAGAGAAAGAAGATCAAAGAAAAGGATATATAGGCAAGACTATAGAGATAGTTGAAGGACACCTAAATTAGACTTAATATTACAGACTTATTAAGATAAAGTCAGGACTGAAGCATATTTATACCACTCCACCCATCCATTATAAAAAACACAAGTTAGTATAAATAAGACAACTCTTATAGAGCAAGAACCTAAAAAAAGAGGAAAAAAGGAAAAAAAGGAAAGAAAAAAAAGAAGAAAAAAAAGAAGAAAAAAGGAAAAGAAAATAAAACCAAAAAAGGGGGTTTAGAAAGCCAACCAAGTTCTCTTTTGCCTAATACAGCAGAAGACTTCCACTTAGTTTATGAGGACAATTGATTTGAATTAGTCCAGCCCAGCCAAAGACTCAAATACATAGGGGAAAAATCATTTTTCATTTTATCCAACATAGCTCCAGGTCCGCAATCTTGAAAGTCTTAGACTTGATATTCCAAAAGGTAAAGGATGAAAAAGAAAGAGGAAGAAAAAGGGTGGTCTAAAGATCAAGATAGTACTGACTGGATCCAGATTTCTGCAAAGAAGAAAGAAAGAATTCAAGCTTTGTATTTTCATGAAGTCAGAAGATAAAAGTGATGCCCAGAAGGTGAAAATGGTTCCAACAAGAAGATTGTAGTGTGAAGGTTTGTTAGCAGTGTCACATCAGCTCTAATCTAAAAATGGCCTTCATTTAACTCGTGTCTCTTATAGATCCCGTTTCAAGCCTATTAAAGACTTGTTGATCTCTCTTGGTAGGTAGAGTCTATTAATGGAGATAGTTGGATAAGCATGCATATGAGATAGACAATATTCAAACTCAATGAGACCTTTGGCCAAGTAATGTGTATGTGCCTATATGAAGTGTAATAGTTCTTGTTTAAATAGAAATGATTCCTGAGTTTAGTACGGTAACAAGGGTTGTCATATTATAGATATGTTAATTTAGAAAATCGAGTCTTGACGTACAATGACACTGATTTGACAAAGCTAAAATATGATTTTAAGATTTTAAAAAATATATATGTTTTTGTCATACAAAGCCTTCAAGTTAAGGGAAGTATGTTGCATGGTCAAACCACAAAGGAAACAATGGGCAAAAGAGGGCTAATGAAAGAATCACTTGCAAGGTCATATCATGAAGAAGTTATCAACCAAATGGATATCTCCCATGTCTTTGGCTACCATGGTTGGGCCTCCACTATTAATATTTCCAACATTCTAGAATTAAAGCCATAAATGTGAAGACTTCTATTGTTCCAATCCAAGACCTGAACGAGCATCTGGAAGGAATCCACATGAGGACTTTAGTTGATCACCTCAATCTATGAGTCAATAGAACCACTGTAAGTATTATTCATGCATATCATGCATATATAAGCATATCACACTGTATTTTTTGTCTTGTATTGTCTATTCTTTGCCAAAGTGAACAACAGATACTCTATGAAGCAAGATGAAGTAGATAAGGAGTCAGGGGGCATGGAAGGCCCATTGCTTGAGAAAGATCCAGTCACTTTGCAAAAGAAAGAAGAAATGCATGCTTGTGCAAGGAACCAGACAAAATATAAACATCAATCAGAGCCTGCATGGGAATAAAATCATTGGTTTGAGCCTACACACGGGGCAAAGTTTTTCCTTTTAATTTTTGAGTTTATACATGTATAAAATATTTTCAGACTCACTTTCAATATTTTGCCATGTAGGGGGCAAAGAGAGGATATAAGGGCCAATAGAAAAAAAATAGCTGAATTTTTTTCAAAAGGAAGAACAAAAAGAGAAAAACAAGAAGAATGTAAGAATTCCAAAAGAATGAAGATGAAAAAGATAAAAGATCAGTCCAAGTAGAAGAGCTAAAATTGATTGATAGAAGAAAGCAAAAACTCTCAACTGATAAAGGTCAATTGAATCCAGTCTTGGGTTGAGAACTTAAAATTTAGTCTTGGGTTGAGAATCCAAATACAATATTGGGTCGAGTACCCAAATCAAATCCAGTATCAAGTCGAGAACCCAAATCCAATTTAGGGTCGAAAACCCAAATCCGGTCTAGGGTCGAGAACCTAAATCTAATTTCGGGTTGAGAACTAAAATTCAGTATCAGGTCGACAACCCAAATCTATTTTCAGGTTGAGAACCAAAATTTAGTATCGGGTCGAGAACCCAAATCCAGTTTAGGGTTGAGAACCTAAATCAAGTCTTGGGTTTAAAACCCAACCAACCTCGAGTCCAGAACCTAACTAATCCGGTTTAGGTCTAGAACACAAACCAACTCGGGTCCAGAACCCAAATTATTTTCGAGTTCATAACTCAATCCGGGTCTAGAACCCAAATTATTTTTAAGTTCAGAACTCAATTTGGGTCTAGAATCTAAATCATTTTCGGGTCCAAAACCCAAGTCATTTTTTGACTCTATAACTCAATCTGGGTCCAGAACCCAAACCAACTCGAGTTCAGAGCCCAAATTAATTTTTAGTCCATAACTCAATCCAGATCCGGAACCCAAATTATCTTCGGGTCTAGAATCCAAATCATTTTTTAGTCCAGAACTCAATCCAACCTCGGGTCTAGAATCCATTCTTATTTTAAATTAGTTCAAAAGTCATGTTGCTTTTTACTCTCTTCTACTAAAGTCTCAGATCGCTCAAGCAGGAGGCTAACTGTAGACCCTTAAATTTGGACCATTTAAATTTGAGAAACTTATCTTGCTTAGTTATAATTTTAAAAGAGTTAAACCTAATTTTAAAAGCTTTTAAGATTCATATAGCTATTCTTAAAAATTTTTGAAAAGTGAGGCCTGAAGAATTAATTATTTTAGGATCAGTTTGAGTCATATGGTTCAAATCAATGTGAGCCATGTCTTATATTGATTTTGGCATCCTAAAATCGATATGAGGAAGGCCTCATGTCGATTTTTGGCCTCTCAAATTGACTAATTCGAGGTCTAAACAATTTTCAACGGGCAATTTGATTTCCTAATCAAGCATTAATTCATTTACAACTCAGATTAAGCAATTTAGGTTTAAGGGGGAAGTGCTTATTTTTATCTATAAATATAGGATTAAAGGCAGAGAAGAGGGGGAACAACAACACGAGAATTAACAATAACATGAAACAACAGCATGGGAATTAACAACAGCAAGGAGTAAAACGGAATTAAAAAAAGATCAATCAAGACAAACCAAAGAGAGCAACCAAGGAGGCATTAAAATATTGTCTCAAGTTTGCTTCAATTCATCAAAGATCAAGTAGTAACATATTGATATTGGAGGAACCAATGAACGCAGGTTTTGCTTTCTTAAAAACTCTCTATATTTTAACATATAGTGGCTATGTTTTTTTTTCTTTAAACTTTGAAGATTAATTGTTGATTAAAACCAATAGCTCATTAATTCAAAGTTGTGTTTTTGAATTAGACCTTAACAACAATCACTGAATTAAAAATACTCTTTCATACAGTATGCATGTTTGGCATCCTTTTTTACACATGATCAAGTGATTTAGTGATTTAAAATTATTCTACTAAATAATCTCAAAACTCTAATTTGTAAAATCTTTTCCATAATCCTAAAATCTATATTTCATCCAGTAGCTGATAGATTTTGAATCAATGGCATAATAATTTAAAAACCCTAAATAGTCTTCTATTCACCAAAACCCTAATCTATTTTCCCAACTTTCTAAAACTCTAAATAATTTTCTAATTTCTAAAACCCTAATATATTTTCCCAATTTCTAAAAACCCTAAACTGTTTTCTAAACCATAATCCAAAATATGTTTCCTAAACCTTAGAAACCCTAAACCCTAAAAACCCTAATTGTATTTTCTTAAACCCTAATTCACCCAAGTTTATACATTTAATTTTTTATATGATATTTAAATGCATACTTAATTATTAATGTTCACTTATTGCATGTCTTGATGTATAATTTATTATATTTAACCTATGATGAATGGTTTACTTTTATGATGAATGGTTTGATTTCTTTGTTGGTTTCTTTTAGCTTCGATGATGTAAGAGGTACGTTTCCACTTTGTGGGTTCCTCATTTGTTAAGTTTAATGTAATTTTATTTACTTAAGTTTTGGATTAATGTAAAGGACATATTTCCACCAAATGGTGGGTGTCCTATCTTATTTATTTTATTTTTGAACATTGGACATTGTAAAAGGCATGTTTCTATCTATGGATGAGAGTTGTTTTGTTTTCTTATATTTAATAAAGTGATGGATGTTTATTTCTTTTGATAATTGTATGTATTATGGATAGTATTATAATATTTAAGAATTCAATAATATTTAAACCTGAAAAGAAGGCCATTCCAATGAGCCGGGCATTATGGGGGGTTGCTAGGTCATTCTCACCTCACCTTCTCCATACATATCCAACTTTTCGAACCCATTAGGGGGTTGGGAATTTCTTAGAAATAAAGCCATCCGCCCCTTTCTTTTCTCGGCCCATCAGGGTGGTGACTCCATTTTCTCTGGGTTTAGGACCATATTCTCTAAGGTCCTAAGCCTAACAGTGCCGAAGTTGCAAGAACCATTCCATATGGGAGTAGGGGAAAAAATCCTCACTCACATGGGGTGAATACATGATTTCTCTTTTTTGTTTTCTTCTAATTATTTTCTTTTAGCTTTTTTTTTTTTTTGGTTTTGTATTTCTCTCAAGTTTGAACTTTAAGAATGCTTTTATTTTTGCCTACTTTCCTTTTATTTTTAAACTCTCTCCTAATTTTCAATTTCCTCTCAATATTCAAATTTCAATAATTTGAATTCAATACATTTCATTCAGCCTCAACCACTAATTCACGAGAAGCATCCCTTAGCAACATCTTCTTAAAATGGAAATGTATACTTATTGAATTCTTATTAAAATTCATAATCTAATAGAGGTTGATTTTGCTATAATTTTTTTCTCAACATAAATTCTCAATATAATACCATGTGAAAAAAAACTCTCTATTAACTATATACTAGCCAAGTCTTTCTTGTATATATGCAGCCCCACTCTAACCATTACTCCAAGTCCCATTTTTTCATTCATAGAGAGTGTTAACCTCGGTTTCCACCCGAAAAGGATTCGGATGAACATTCACTTGTTGTTAGGAGTCGCCACTCAGTTTTTTTTGTTCAAAGGGAAAAACTAAGAAAACCCTTGTGTTGACTCCAATAATGCATCCAATGTAAAGGTTTCTAATCTATGAACCCAAGGAGGATTCGGGGACTATGTCATGCATTTGATTAACTTGCCAAAAAAGAAATGAACCTAAAAGGAACACAGAAAGGAAGACAAACAGATTGTTAGTAGATTGTGGACTTGCTATTTGGGGTGAATCCCAAATATGCCTACATACTCTCATTTTTTATGAGAGATCAAAGCCCATGTAGTTCGGAAAAGCCTATTTAAAGGCAATTATGCATTTATGCATGTGTGTGTGTATGCTTCGTGCATTGTCAGGCTTTTTGCCAAAATTGTGAGACTTTGAGCACTTAGTGCTAAATTTGATGAAATTTGGGTACTTGGTACCAAAAGAAAATGCAATTTAGGCTTCATGCCAAAAGGTTGATTTTAGTTGAGATCGGCTTCATGCCAAAGATTGATTTTAATTTGGATAGACTTCATGCCAAAAGAGATTAGGTCTTTGACCCAAAAAGAAATTAAGAAGGAGTTGTAGTGCTCATGATATGCTTAAATTGACCAAGGATAAATTAGGATATTACCTTGTTTAGGATTCTCCCACTTCGTAGTTCCAGATCTCGTTTTCTCGGACCTTGGATTATAATTTTTGATTACTATTTTTTTAATTTTGATTTTTAATTGATTCCTGCAGCACAAGGTTAGATTTATGCAAAGAAAAATCCAAGAGGAGTTCTTAAGCGTATGAAGATAGAGAGTTCGTCCCCCCGAAGCCCACCCGAAAAGCCAACCGAAAAGACCCAACCCTCGTTCTGAAAATTCGGAGGCCTTTTATAGACAAAATGGACAAAATTCGGACCTGAACGGCGGTCGAACCACCGTGGAAGTGACTAGGGAGGGAAAAAAAAGGAAAAAGCAAAAACGGCGGCGGTCGGACGGCCGCGGCGTAGGCGGCCGGACCACACCGGTCGGAACACGCACGATTTTCATTCAAACTGATTTTCTGGGAGCTACAGACCTCCAAAAAATATTCCGAGACTATTTCTACGATCCATGTGTCATCCCGGAGATTTCAAGTACCATATCGATATATTTCCGGTGAACTTTTCCAAAGTCACCCAGCCTGAGTCGACATTTTGTGGTCTGGAGAAATCAGCTTTTCAAGCCTCAAAATTCGAGTATTCACAATTGCCCCCCACTGGGGTCCATAAAAATGATTTATGGGGCTCAGTGGTCATCTGAAACAAGAATTTTGAGCAAGGTGCAATATGGACCCTCAACAATGAGCCCTCTTTTTAACCATGTGATGCATGAATGGACCAAGAGCCTCCATAATGTTGAAAGGATCAATATGGGAAGATATGGATTGAAAGCTGTTGCTACTCTTAGAGGCGTAGCTATAGATTGGGATTTCTTGCATGCTTGTATCAGATTTTGGGATCCCCAAGCTCACGTGTTCAGATTTGGTGCCTGGATGGACGAGATGTGTCCTCTTTTTGAGGAATTTTGCTCAATTATTGGATGTGACCCAAATGCCCCTCTTGTAAGGCATGAGGTTCAAATTGGCTATGTGGGGTCTTTTCAGAGGCTTTTCAACTTTACAAGGCCTCAAGCTCAAGCTATGATTGTGGATGGAAATAAGGCGATGCTGCTTCCTTTGATTGATGAATTCCTAACCGCTAATTTTGAAGATGAGATTCAACTGAAACATAGGATGCGAGCTTTTGTTTTCTGCCTGTTAGCCGGGTTTCTTTTCAACCGTGACCCTGGCTTTGGAGATTTAAAGCTTTGTGTAACACCCCTATATCCCGTATACGCACACAGCATGCTAATATGATCGTAATATATGTATACTGAATATAGAAATGCCATGATACATTTATCAAATGACTCATCTCTTTTCAAAAACATGAACAAGTTTAAATCATTTAAAATAAATTATAAAAGACAAAAGATAAAATGTTTAATTAAAAGCAGCGAAAAATATAACCAATATTTACAATTATTTATATATCAAAACTCAAATTTTACAAAACATAAAATATATACATGTTTGGCAGTATGTCCTTGATCTTTAAGCTCCACTCTCAAAGCCTCAAAATCTAGACTCTACTCGGTCTAACGGAACTCTCCGGTTCTTCTCTTTCACCTGTGCGATGAATTACAATCGCGCTAAGCCAACGGCTTAGTGGTACAAACTACAATAATAATATGCTTCTATGCAATGTCAATGTCACACACTTCAACAATTCATATAATATTCACAAATAATATTTTCATATTGTTCATAAGACTATATTTCATCACTTTAAGATTTACATTGACACAAAGACACGTATGGGCCCACAAGACACTAATTTGTTATTCAAAGTTCAGAGTTTCTGCTTTGGTTTATAATCATAATCATCAAGCCCGTAGGCATCATATATATATATATATATATCTCTATCCATGGATAGTGTAATAGACCCAGTCTCTTGGACCTCAACCCGTCTAAATTCGAGTAGATCCTCAACCCGGCTAGACTGTTACTAGTAACAGACCCAGTCTCTTGGATTTCAACCCGGATAAACCCGAGGAAATCCTCAAACCGGCTAGACTGTTACTTTTAATTCACATTTCACATTTATCATTTCACATTTTTCAACTGGAATCGGCTTACGACCCGGTCTTTTCACCTATCCAGTAATTCATTGGCATGCCACCAAACTCAGAACTCTGAAGGTTGAATAACCCATTAAACACAAAATCTTTTCATTTATATTTTTATACATTTCTTTATCAATTCATTTCTCATAAACGAAATAGGCAACCATGCCTCAATTATAATTCATTTACATCATCATAGCCAACAATCATGGCTTCTCATCACATCAAGATAGCATACATATCTATCATCAATTGCATTGAACATTATCTATGCAAATATGTCTCAATCATATCAGTTACACCATTATAACCCATCACATTGGTTTCACATCTCATTATATCAAACATAGCATTATTAACAAGTATCAACAATACATAAGATTTCTTAACACATTTACAATCAAATGTATGTTAAGTCTCAACATCATATGAATGTATGCAATAATGTAACTTGTACTTACCTTAAGCACCACTTATACAAATCTATACACTTCCTTTTCCAACACTTCTTCACCACTTAAGTTAGGGCAAATCAACCTCTTCACAACCTAATCCAAAAGGAATATTACATATGAGATAAAATAGTTAAGACTAACTAGGGAAAACCCTAGACATGACACGCTCACCAACACGGGCGTGTCCCTGACCGTGTAATATATTCTGTCTCACAGAAATATTGACACGTCCAACAACATGGGCGTGTTCATGGCCGTGTCAATTCCTCACCAACACAGTAGCTATGACACGCTCAGTGACATGGGCGTGTCACTGGACGTGTAAATACTACTACTACACAGAAGCTGTGACACGCTTAGCGACATGGGCGTGTCACTGCTCGTGCCACCCCATCCAAAAACATAGAACCATTGACACGCCTAAAACCTGGTCGTGCTCATGGGAGTGTCAGGCCAAAAATACAGATTCCGGCCACAACAACACTTAATCCAACAATTCACCACCTTTCATCAAAATCCACTTCAAACAAACTTAGCTCAACATACTCAAGAACCATAACAAACTTGCGAAAACACCAAAACAACTAAAAACACATATCAATCACAATCATAATCATCACCACAAATCCTCACCACAAACCCTAAACACAATCACACACTATCTCTTCCAATCAACTTACTCTTTTCTTCAATCCAAACTCAAAAATCCAAAAATCAAATGAATCAAACACTCTTAAACACAACACAATCAAAACACACTCCTATCATCAACAATAACCCCTCAAACTCAAACATAACTCCAAAATAAACAAGAGAAAACAAGAGAGAACTTACCAAAGTTGATGATACTTCACAAATTTCAACTTCTTCACTTGAATCTTCCTTCAATTTGAGCTTGGATCACAAAACTCACTCTCTCTCTCTCTCTTGCTTTAGATGGCCGGCCAACAAAAGGAAAGGGGAAGAAATGAAAAAGAAAATCAAGAAACCAAAGTCAAATACTCCTCTCTTTAAACCTCCTCCAAGCAAATATAATATTAAATAATTCAAATTAATCTCTTCCATTCATTTCAATTTCCCCTTTTCCACATTTAATTTAATTGATTAAAATAACTAAATATCTTCTTCCTTTGACCATCACAATTGACTTGTATATATGTTGTATATATTTCCATATACACAACATATACACTTCCCTTAAAATTTCTCTTCTCTTTAAAATTTAACATATACATTCAATACAATTACAACAATAATATCAAAACTTCTAGGGCATACTTTGGGATATTACAATTCTCCCCCTCTAAAAAGAAATTTCGTCCTCGAAATTAACTGATATTATGTCTGAAACAGTTGACGATACTGATCTTGCATTGCTTTCTCGCTCTCCCAAGTTGCCTCTTCTTTCCCATGATTTTTCCATAGAACCTTTACCAATGGCACTTTCTTATTTCTCAACTCTTTCACTTCATGTGCTAAAATAGCAACTGGTTCTTCTTCAAATGTCAGATCCGGACTCACTTCAATGGATTCAACTGGCAAAATATGAGATGGATCCGATCTATATCTCCTCAACATAGAAACATGGAATACATTATGAATTCATTCCAACTCTGGTGGCAAAGCAAGACGATAAGCAACTGGCCCAACTCTTTCCAAAACTTCATACGGTCCAATGAAATGAGGACTCAGCTTCCCTTTCCGACCAAATCTCAAAATCTTCTTCCAAGGAGACACTTTCAAAAATACTTTATCTCCAATATTAAATTCTATGTCTCTTCTTTTCAAATCTGAATAGGATTTTTGTCGGTCTGAAGCTGTTTTTAACCGATCCCGAATTATCTTCACTTTCTCTTTAGTCTCTTTTACCAAATCAGGACCAATTAACTTGCCCTTTCCAATTTCATTCCAACATAAAGGCGTTCTGCATCTTCTACCATACAATGCCTCAAATGGTGCCATACCAATACTGAATTGATGACTGTTGTTGTAAGCAAATTCCACAAGTGGCAAAAATCTGTCCCAACTTCCAGAGAAATCAATGATACAGCTTCTCAACATATCCTCAATAATCTGTATCACTCTCTCTGACTTCCCATCTGTCTGCTGATGAAAAGTAGTACTAAAGTGTAATCGAGAACCCAAAGCACCATGTAAACTCTTCCAAAACCTTGAAGTAAACCGGGGATCTCGATCAGACACTAAAGAAATTGGGACTCCATTCCATTTCACTATCTCCCTAATATACAGCTCAGCCAACCTTTCAAGAGAATAGTCCATTCTAACAGGAAGAAAATGAGCTGTCTTTGTCAAACGATCAACAATCACCCAAATAGCATCATGCTTCTTCTGAGTTAATGGCAACCCTAATACAAAATCCATTGTCACTCTCTCCCATTTCCATTCAGGCACTGTTAAAGGTTGAAGCAACCCTGTTGGAACTTGATGCTCAGCTTTCACCCTCTGACAAGTGAGACATTTAGACACAAATTCCGCTATGTCTCTCTTCATACCAGACCACCAGTAGTGCTGTTTCAAATCATGGTACATCTTTGTACTTCCCGGATGCATAGCAAAACCCGATTGGTGTGCTTCCTCTAAAATAATCTTCCTCAAACTATCATCATCAGGTACACACAACCTATCTTTGAACCAAAGACTACCATCACTCTTCACATAGAAATCTCGGCTTTCCCCATTTTGACAATCTGACACAATCTTCTGAATTCTCTCATCTGCCAATTGAGCCTCCTTAATCTGATCTAACAATACTGGTCTTAACTGCAGCTGAGCCAATAATGCACCATCATCACAAACTTCAAAATTAGCATGCAACACTCTCAATTCAATAAGCAACGAGAGCAAATACACAGCCAAACCTGCTAAAGACTTTCGACTCAAGGCATCAGCAACCACATTCGCCTTACCAGGATGATAATCAATCAAACAGTCGTAGTCTTTAATCAGTTCTAACCATCGCCTTTGCCGAAGATTCAACTCCTTTTGAATACCCAAATATTTCAAACTTTTATGATCCGTATAGATAAAACATTTCTCCCCATATAAGTGATGTCGCCAAATCTTCAAAGCAAACACTATAGCTGCCAACTCCAAATCATGAGTCGGATAGTTAAGCTCGTGCGGCTTCAACTGCCGAGAAGCATAAGCTATGACTTTACCCTCTTGCATCAAAACACATCCTAAACCATTATGTGAAGCATCACTATAAATCACATATGGTTTATCTTTTACAGGTAAAGTAAGAACAGGTGCTTGAGTCAACATTTCTTTCAACTGCTCAAAACTAGCTTGACATTGATCCATCCACACAAATCTAACTCCCTTCCGAAGCAATCTGGTGAGTGGAGTAGCTATCAAAGAGAAACCTTTCACAAACCGTCGGTAATAGCCTGCCAAACCCAGAAAACTTCTAACTTCAGTCACAGACTTTGGTGGACTCCAATTCAAAATAACTTCAACTTTACTTGGATTGACTCTTATACCATCTGCTGAAACTATATGACCCAGAAAAGTTACTTGGTCAAGCCAAAACTCACACTTTGACAGCTTAGCATACAACTGCTTCTCTCTCAAGATCTGTAATACCATTCACAGATGCTTGTCATGCTCCTCTTCATTATGCGAATACACCAAAATATCATCGATGAAAACTACCACAAATTGATCCAGATAGGGCCTAAACACCCTATTCATCAAATCCATGAAAGCTGCAGGTGCATTCGTTAACCCAAAAGGCATTACTAAAAACTCATAATGCCCATACCTAGTGCGAAAAGCTATTTTAGAAACATCTTCAGCTCTAACCCTCAACTGATGGTACCCTGATCTCAAATCAATCTTGGAAAACAATGCTGCTCCCTTCAATTGATCAAAAAGATCATCAATCCTAGGCAAATGATATTTATTCTTAATAGTCACTTTGTTCAATTGCCTATAATCGATGCATAACCTCATAGTACCATCCTTCTTCTTCACAAACAACACAGGAGCTCCCCAAGGAGAAACACTAGGGCGAATAAACCCTTTATCCAACAACTCCTGTAACTGCACCTTCAACTCTCTCAATTCAGCTGGTGCCATTCGATAAGGGGTGATAGAGATGGGAGTGGTACCAGGCAACAGATTGATACCAAACTCAACCTCTCTCTCTGGGGGTAACCCTGGCAACTCTTCAGGAAACACATCTGGAAAATCTGCAACTGCGGTTATATTATCAAGTTGAGAACCCATGACTCTAGTATCTACCACATGAGCCAGATAAGCATCACACCCTTTTCTAATCAACTTCCTAGCTGTTATAGCTGATACAAACAAGGATGCAAGTTGCCTCTGCTCACTAGATACTTTCACATCCCTACCATCACTGGTTCTCAAGGTGACACATTTCTTTTTACAATCCACTACAACTCCATACTTAGACAGCTAATCCATGCCTAAGATCAAATCATATTCTTTAAAAGGCATTTCAATCAGATCACCAAGAAACTCCTCACCTTGCACCACTACTGCACTGTCACGGTACACCTTGCTAACAACTACACTATGTCCTAAAAGATTTGTCACCAAGACATCAAATCCTAAGGATTTTGAATGCAATTCAGACACAGGCAATATGGATGCACTAATATATGAATGAGTAGATCCTGGATCAATCAAAGCAAGTACTGAAATGCCAAATAAAGAGAATGTACCAGCTATCACTGCTGAAGCATCTGGCTGCCTCTGCATCACATACACCCTCTGAGAAGATCCAGCCTCCTCTGGCCTACTGCCTCCGAATGATGATCCTCCTCTCTGACTATACCCGGATCGACCACCCCTACTGAAACCTCTACTTCCTCCACCACCTCTGCTGACACTGGGTCGAGAGGCTGCAGACTCAGCCTGTCTATGCTCCTGTATCTCAGGACACTCCCTAATAAAATGATCAGGCGATCCACACCTGAAACACACAGCTGATCTTCCACTCATCCAACAAACACCCACATGGTTTCTGCCACAAATCTCACATGTAGGTGGAATAGACCTCTAAATCCTAGGAGTCGGAGCACTGGCTACAGAAGCTGTAGGTCTCGGTCTCTGTCTCGGATACTGCACTGACCTACCCGGCTGTCTTTGACTCCTGCTGATCCTCAGAACAAAACTTCCTCTTCCCCTCTTCACAGATGAAGACCCTGCCTCAAACTGGGGTCTCCTTACCCTAGTCTCCTCCTTAGTAGCAGCTGCGGCTATACTCTGGGCTCTCTCCACACTCCTAGCTGCTGCAACAAGCTGAGAGAAATCCCGGTATCTAGAAATAGCCACGATGCACATAATAGAGGGTCTCAATCCCTCCTCAAACCTTCTGCACCGGTCTATTTCATCAGAGATAATTCCCCCAGGATAACGACTCAACCGGATGTACTCAATCTCGTATTCTGTCACCGTCCGGTTGTCTTGCCTCAAGTTCAAGAATTCCATCTTCTTAAGATCTTTATACTCCCTCGGAGTATATTTCTATTCGAACTCCCTCAAGAAATCACCATATGATAGTGTAGGTGGATCATCCATAGCATGAGGGACCGTCTTCCACCAGTCATAGGCATCTTTCTGTAAGAGAGATCTGGCATAGTCAAACCTCTCATCCGAAGTGGCTTGCAACTGAATGAATATCCTCTGTACCTTATCCAACCATTGCTCAGCCACTGCAGGATCGGTAGTGCCTAGAAAATCTTCAGCCCCATATTTCCTCAACTTGTCATAATGTCTTACTGGCGCCTGAGGCTGTGGTGGTGGTGGCTGTACTGGAGCTTGTCTAAATAACTCCACCATATGCCTTAACCAACCCGGCGGACCCTCCTCTGCAGCTGGTCTCGCTGGTATAGAAACAGGTGCCTCACTAACTCTCTCATCCCTAGCTCCCTCTCTACTCTCTCCTGGAGCTACACTTTCCGCACTATCCTCAATAGACTGTCGTGAATGAGATGCCATCTCTACCTATCTCTGCAAACACAGCAGAATATACCTCATTAAAGATCAAAAACTGCCATACCAAAACATTTATTGTACTCAAAACCAACTTTTAAAATCAAAATATTCTTTTTCTTACAATTCACCTAGGTTGAGAATCTCAAACCTAGGCTCTGATACAAAAATAAATGTAACACCCCTATATCTCGTATACGTACACAACATGCTAATACGATCGTAATATACGTATACTGAATATAGAAATGCCATGATACATTTATCAAATGACTCATCTCTTTTCAAAAACATGAACAAGTTTAAATCATTTATAATAAATTATAAAAGACAAAAGATAAAATGTTTAATTAAAAGCAGCGGAAAATATAACCAATATTTACAATTATTTATATATCAAAACTCAAATTTTACAAAACATAAAATATATACATGTTTGGCAGTATGTGTAACATCCCGAATTCCAGATTGGTAAGAAACAGACATAGAGGATATGATTTAGGCTTAGAACAAAGGAGTTGAGAAAATGACCTATAACTTAAGCTCAAATTTCATCCAAGTTAATGACAGAATTAGAGAGTCTCAAAGAAGACTTAATTGTTTATTTGTGTCTTAGCTAGATGTTTAACATAAAATTACTCAATTTGGACTTGTACAAAATAAGATATGATGGATTTAATAGATAATGTGCAAGCTGCCTCAGGACAGCATAGTAGGCTTGATTTCAAAGGACCGTCAAAATTCAGATATAGCTTTGATCGACCTGAAATTTTGATACAATATATCCTCGGATGTTTAGTTTCAGTGGGAATAAGAATTACTTAATTTGGAGTTGTGAATAAAAAGATATTAATAAAGAAAGCAACAAGGTCAGAAAGGGATATCAAAAGGACCTAAGTAGAAATTTCTCAAAAGTTAGGGGCAACTATGTAAACTTAAAAATTAAGTGTCGGAAGTTCTTAATAGTGCCCATATCCGACCCCGGAAGAATATTCTTGAGATTAATCGGGTCATAACCGTGGGTTTCAATTTTTTCCGAAAACGCACGGTTTAAAAGTTACAATCGATTAATCATTGGAGGGTATTTTGATATTTTCACACCCTAGACTATAAAATTACAGCACAAGAAAGTTGAGGGGGTCAAAATATGAATAAAAGGAAGCCTAAGGGCTTGACAAATAAATAAGATTAGAAGAAGGCAAATGGACCAATTAAAAGTGGCCATTTTTGTTATAAGGTGTACCAATTGGAAGAAGGCAAATGAACTAATTAAAAGTGGCCATTTTTGTTATAAGTTGTACCAATTAGAAAAAGGTAAATGGACCAATTAAAAGTGGCCATGTTTTGTTATAAGGTGTACCAATTAGAAGAAGGCAAATGGACCAATTAAAAGTGGCCATGTTTTGTTATAAGGTGTACCAATTAGAAGAAGACAAATGAACCAATTAAAAGTAGCCATTTTTGCTATAAGGTGTACCAATTGGAAGAAGGCAAGTGGACCAATTAAAAGTGGCCATTTTTGCTATAAGGTGTACCAATTGGAAGTCAACATCTATTCACCACTTATGGCTGCCATTTGGATCAAAATAAGCTAAGGAAAGAAAGTATAAAAGCCCCCTCTTGCATGATGAATTCGTCCAAACCATAAGAGAAGGAAGAAGGAGGTGATTTTTCCTAAGTTTAAGGCTTTTGATTTAAAGAGGTTGGTAACAAAGAAGATTATAAGGAAATCAAGGAGACAATGAAGGAAAGGAAGTGATATAGAATAAAGACTAAGGAAAAACAAGGTTTGGTACTTTAACCATTGAGCTCCTTTTGAAATTTTTCTATTTTACAATTAGTAAAATGCTGTGACTTGTATGATTTTTAAAATATAGAAATATTATCTTGAGTTGAAATTTTGATATGTTGTTGTTTGGTACTTTAACATAAAAGAAATTTTATTTTTACAAACTTTTGTTCATATGGTATATATATGCGTGTATATGGTATATATGTGAATACATATGATTCATATGTGAGTATATGTGGTATTTGTGTGAGTATATACTGTATATACATGGAGAATATGTGGTATATATATATGAAGTGAATGTGTATATATGAAATGTTATATATGCTCTACTCGGTAAATGAGTAAAACCGGTCTGGAATGGGGATTATATCGTGTGAGGTCAAGATCATGGCAACTAGTCGTGTGAGACCAAGACCATGCAGTTATATCGTGTGAGACCAAGACCATGGCAATTAGTCGTGTGAGGTCAAGACCACACAGTTATATCGTGTAAGACCAAGACCATGGCAATTAGTCGTGTGAGGTCAAGACCACGCTTAATTATATACGAGGCCTCATTTTGAGATCGGTGTATTCATAATTACCTTGTGGAGCAAACTGATAAAATGATAATAACTGAATATATGACATGTATGGATTGTTTTTACTGTGATATTATTTTTCAATACGACTCATTGTTTTTTTATGCTTTATTATTTATTTTCCATAATTAGTTAAAGTACCCACTAAGCAATGCTTAGCGAGTTTAGTTTCTTCTAAACTCGTAGATTATTAGCAAGGAGCCAGTAGCAAGCAGAGGAGTCCTGCGATCTGCCGGTCATCAACAAGCTTAGGAGGTGCTCTTCATTTTGTATTTTGGTATTAGAAACTGGCATGTACTTATTTGAACAATACAAAGAGATAACTTTATGTAGCATGTAAATCTAGTAATGTATAATAACAGTATGGTTTGGAATTGAGTTGGGTTGTGAATATAGAAGTGCGAATTCTTCTTGCAGGATTGTAGTTGAGGTTATAAGAGTGGATTATTGGGAGTGTGCTTGTATTGAATTGTGAAACAAAATGTTTTTCATGAATAAGAAAAAAATCAGTTTTTCGACACTTGGGACCACCAATTATAGGGGAAACTCTGGCAAAATTTTTTGGCTAAGTAAAATATTAAGACACAACCACCATGAGATAACAGTCCATCTTGGTCTATAAACCTAGGCTAAGATGGGGTGTTACATTTAGTGGTATCAGAGCATAGGTTTAGTCGATTCTGGGAGATAGGTAGTAAGTAAATAACTATGTGTGCCATGTAAGATAAAGTAAGGAGAAAGTTATATGATGATTAGGTAGATGTACATGCCAGATAAGAAATGATAATTGAGTTATATGTTGATGAACTAAGCAGATAATTATTTATGTCAATATAGGATGTCTCTAGATTCGTGGAACAAAACGTAGAATCACAAGCTATGTGTAATTATACATAAGAATTATACATGAATAAGTAAGTTTCGGGGCGAAACTTAAATTAAGGGGGATAGAATTGTAACATCCCGAATTCCAGATTGGTAAGAAACAGACAAAGAGGATATGATTTAGGCTTAGAACAAAGGAGTTGAGAAAATGACCTATAACTTAAGCTCGAATTTCATCCAAGTTAATGATAGAATTAGAGAGTCTCAAAGAAGACTTAATTGTTTATTTGTGTCTTAGCTAGATGTTTAATGTAAAATTACTCAATTTGGAGTTGTAAAGAATAAGATATGATGGATTTAATAGATAATGTGCAAGCTGCCTCAGGACAGCATAGTAGGCTTGACTTCAAAGGACCGTCAAAATTCAGATATAGCTTGGATTGACCTGAAATTTTGATACAATATATCCCCGGATGTCTAGTTTTAGTGGGAATAAGAATTACTTAATTTGGAGTTGTGAGTAAAAAGATATTAATAAAGAAAGCAGCAAGGTCAGAAAGGGATATCAAAAGGACCTAAGTGGAAATTTCTCAAAAGTTAGGGGCAACTATGTAAACTTAAAAATTAAGTGTCGGAAGTTCTTAATAGTGCCCATATCCGACCCCGGAAGAATATTCTTGAGATTAATCGGGTCATAACCGTGGGTTTCAATTTTTCCCGAAAACGCACGGTTTAAAAGTTACAATCGATTAATCGTTGGAGGGTATTTTGATATTTTCACACCCTAGACTATAAAATTACAGCACAAGAAAGTTGAGGGGGGTCAAAATATGAATAAAAGGAAGCCTAAGGGCTTGAAAAATAAATAAGATTAGAAGAAGGCAAATGGACCAATTAAAAGTGGCCATTTTTGATATAAGGTGTACCAATTGGAAGAAGGCAAATGAACCAATTAAAAGTGGCCATTTTTGTTATAAGTTGTACCAATTAGAAAAAGGTAAATGGACCAATTAAAAGTGGCCATGTTTTGTTATAAGGTGTACCAATTAGAAGAAGGCAAATGGACCAATTAAAAGTGGCCATGTTTTGTTATAAGGTGTACCAATTAGAAGAAGACAAATGAACCAATTAAAAGTAGCCATTTTTGCTATAAGGTGTACCAATTGGAAGAAGGCAAGTGGACCAATTAAAAGTGGCCATTTTTGCTATAAGGTGTACCAATTGGAAGTCAACATCTATCACCACTTATGGCTGCCATTTGGATCAAAATAAGCTAAGGAAAGAAAGTATAAAAGCCCCCTCTTGCATGATGAATTTGTCCAAACCATAAGAGAAGGAAGAAGGAGGTGATTTTTCCTAAGTTTAAGGCTTTTGATTTAAAGAGTTTGGTAACAAAGAATATTATAAGGAAATCAAGGAGACAAGGAAGGAAAGGAAGTGATATAGAATAAAGACTAAGGAAAAACAAGGTTTGGTACTTTAACCATTGAGCTCCTTTTGAAATTTTTCTATTTTACAATTAGTAAAATGCTGTGACTTGTATGATTTTTAAAATATAGAAATATTATCTTGAGTTGAAATTTTGATATGTTGTTGTTTGGTACTTTAACATAAAAGAAATTTTATTTTTACAAACTTTTGTTCATATGGTATATATATGCGTGTATATGGTATATATGTGAATACATATGATTCATATGTGAGTATATGTGGTATTTGTGTGAGTATATACTGTATATACATGGAGAATATGTGGTATATATATACGAAGTGAATGTGTATATATGAAATTTTACATATGCTCTACTCGGTAAATGAGTAAAACCGGTCTGGAATGGGGATTATATCGTGTGAGGTCAAGATCATGGCAACTAGTCGTGTGAGACCAAGACCACGCAGTTATATCGTGTGAGACCAAGACCATGGCAATTAGTCGTGTTAGGTCAAGACCACACAGTTATATCGTGTGAGACCAAGACCATGGCAATTAGTCGTGTGAGGTCAAGACCACGCTTAATTATATACGAGGCCTCATTTCGAGATCGGTGTATTCATAATTACCTTGTGGAGCAAACTGATAAAATGATAATAACTGAATATATGACATGTATGGATTGTTTTTACTGTGATATTATTTTTCAATACGACTCATTGTTTTTTTATGCTTTATTATTTATTTTCCATAATTAGTTAAAGTACCCACTAAGCAATGCTTAGCGAGTTTAGTTTCTTCTAAACTCGTAGATTATTAGCAAGGAGCCAGTAGCAAGCAGAGGAGTCCTGCGATCTGCCGGTCATCAACAAGCTTAGGAGGTGCTCTTCATTTTGTATTTTGGTATTAGAAACTGGCATGTACTTATTTGAACAATACAAAGAGATAACTTTATGTAGCATGTAAATCTAGTAATGTATAATAACAGTATGGTTTGGAATTGAGTTGGGTTGTGAATATAGAAGTGCGAATTCTTCTTGCAGGATTGTAGTTGAGGTTATAAGGGTGGATTATTGGGAGTGTGCTTGTATTGAATTGTGAAACAAAATGTTTTTCATGAATAAGAAAAAAATCAGTTTTTCGACACTTGGGACCACCAATTATGGGGGAAACTCTGGCAAAATTTTTTGGCTAAGTAAAATATTAAGACACAACCACCATGAGATAACAGTCCATCTTGGTCTATAAACGTAGGCTAAGATGGGGTGTTACAGTATGTCCTTGATCTTTAAGCTCCACTCACAAAGGCTCAAAATCTAGACTCTACTCAGTATAGCGGAACTCTCCAGTTCTTCTCTGTCACCTGCGCGATGAATTACAATCGCGCTAAGCCAACGGCTTAGTGGTACAAACTACAATAATAATATGCTTCTATGCAATGTCAATGTCACACACTTCAACAATTCATATAATATTCAAAAATGATATTTTCATATTGTTCATAAGACTGTATTTCATCACTTTAAGATTTACATTGACAAAAAGACACGTATGGGCCCACAAGACACTAATTTGTTATTCAAAGTTCAGAGTTTCTGCTTTGGTTTATAATCATAATCATCAAGCCCGTAGGCATCATATATATATATATATATATATCTCTATCCATGGATAGTGTAACAGACCCAGTCTCTTGGACCTCAACCCGTCTAAATTCGAGGAGATCCTCAACCCGGCTTGACTGTTACTAGTAACAGACCCAGTCTCTTGGATCTCAACCCGGATAAACCCGAGGAAATCCTCAACCCGGCTAGACTGTTACTTTTAATTCACATTTCACATTTTTCAACTAGAATCGGCTTACGACCCTGTCTTTTCACCTATCTAGTAATTCATTGGCATGCCACCAAACTCAGAACTCTGAAGGTTGAATAACCTATTAAACACAAAATCTTTTCATTTATATTTTTATACATTTCTTTATCAATTCATTTCTCATAAACGAAATAGGCAACCATGCCTCAATTATAATTCATTTACATCATCATAGCCAACAATCATGGCTTCTCATCACATCAAGATAGCATACATATCTATCATTAATTGCATTGAACATTATCTATGCAAATATGTCTCAATCATATCATTTACACCATTATAACCCATCACATTGGTTTCACATCTCATTATATCAAACATAGCATTATTAACAAGTATCAACAATACATGAGATTTCTTAACACATTTACAATCAAATGTATGTTAAGTCTCAACATCATATGAATGTATGCAATAATGTAACTTGTACTTAACTTAAGCACCACTTATACAAATCTATACACTTCCTTTTCCAACACTTCTTCACCATTTAAGTTAGGGCAAATCAACCTCTTCACAACCTAATCCAAAAGGAATATTACATATGAGATAAAATAGTTAAGACTAACTAGGGCAAACCCTAGACATGACACGCTCACCAACACGGGCATGTCCCTGACCGTGTAATATATTCTGTCTCATAGAAATATTGACACGTCCAACAACATGGGCGTGTTCATGGCCGTGTCAATTCCTCACCAACACAGTAGCTATGACACGCTCAGTGACATGGGCGTGTCACTGGACGTGTAAATACTACTACTACACAGAAGCTGTGACACGCTCAATGATATGGGCGTGTCATTGCTCATGCCACCCCATCCAAAAACACAGAACCATTGACACGCCTAAAACCTTGTCGTGCTCATGGGCGTGTCAGGCCAAAAATACAGATTTCGGCCACAACAACACTTAATCCAACAATTCACCTCCTTTCATCAAAATCCACTTCAAACAAACTTAGCTCAACATACTCAAGAACCATAACAAACTTGCAAAAACACCAAAACAACTAAAAACATATATCAATCACAATCATAATCATCACCACAAATCCTCACCACAAACCCTAAACACAATCACACACTATCTCTTCCAATCAACTTACTCTTTTCTTCAATCCAAACTCAAAAATCCAAAAATCAAACGAATCAAACACTCTTAAACACAACACAATCAAAACACACTCCTATCATCAACAATAACCCCTCAAACTCAAACATAACTCCAAAATAAACAAGAGAAAACAAGAGAGAACTTACCAAAGTTGATGATACTTCACAAATTTCAACTTCTTCACTTGAATCTTCCTTCAATTTGAGCTTGGATCACAAAACTCACACTCTCTCTCTCTTGCTTTAGATGGCCAGCCAACAAAAGGAAAAGGGAAGAAATGAAAAAGAAAATCAAGAAACCAAAGTCAAATACTCCTCTCTTTAAACCTCCTCCAAGCAAATATAATATTAAATAATTCAAATTAATCTCTTCCATTCATTTCAATTTCCCCTTTTCCACATTTAACTTAATTAATTAAAATAACTAAATATCTTCTTCCTTTGACCATCACAATTGACTTGTATATATGTTGTATATATTTCCATATACACAACATATACACTTCCCTTAAAATTTCTCTTCTCTTTAAAATTTAACATATACATTCAATACAATTACAACAATAATATCAAAACTTCTAGGGCATACTTTGGGATATTACACTTTGCCCCATGATTAGGCAGATGGAAGAACTTAACTGCATTGGTGGTATGATTCTGGCTGAGACTATTCAGAGTCTTGACAGAACTGCACTTGGATTTGAAAATTGGACCGCTACTCCGATTATTCTTCAGGTAATATATTTTTTGCTTCTTCTCATTTCATCATCTCTTTTTTTCCTTGTAAATAGAAAGGATTTATTTTTTCAGGTTTGGCTGAGAGACCATCTCCGAGTGGTTGCCGGTCCCCATGCCTTGACTTATAACCCTTCTCAGTACCGCACCAGAAGAATCCAGGTTTCTTTTCCCTCTATGGCTAAGTGGATCATCTGGTTGTATGAGCTTGGACCAGAAAAATTGTTGTGGTTCATCCCTTGGTATAGAATTTCTCGCTTCATGGAGGCAAATGCAATGCATAACCATGTCTACCTTCTTGGTTTCACTCATAGTACATGGTATAGTGCTTCTCGCGTCCTCAGATAGATGGGAATTGATCAGAGGGTTCCTCTTCCTGTTGGGTTAACTATTGCTACCCCTATTACTCCCGGAGTTACTTTAGCTATTCTACAAACTTGGGTTAGGAACCATCAGATGATCAGGCCTTTTGCAGAGCCTTCCCTTGTCCAGCCTACTCCAGAGTATAGAACTTGGTTTATAGCCGAAGTTTGGCCAATTGAAAAGCCAAGGAGGCATGCATTGCTGCAGGAGTTGGAGGGAGAGGAGGTGGTTCCTCTTAACGAGGAGAAGATATATGCTGCAGAGAGTTTCGGAGCTAAGGAAGATACCAAAGACTCTACCCCACGTAGGAGGCGTAGGATTTAGACCCTAGGGTTGAATCTATTGTCCACTTTTTTTTTCTTTTTTTTTTCTTTTTTTTTGATTGTTTTTACCTTTTTGACGTTTTGGACTTATGGTTTGACTCTTTTGATTGGTTTGATATTTCATGGAATGAATGACTCTTTTTGTAATGAATGATTCTTTTTTGGAATGATGACTCTTTTTGGAATGAATGACTCTTTCATTTGCTTTCCAAGCATTATCTACTTTATTTACTTGCTCTAATTTTTGCCTAAGCTGTCCTTTCGGATTTTCAACTTAGCGAGCTCTTACCCATTCTTGCCTAAGCCGCCCTTTGCGGGTTTTCAACTTAGTGGAATTTTTTTTTATGTTGGCAAAAGAAAAATGAATCAATGATTTTCATTAAAATTTAGACCGTGCTCAAGGAGAGCTGCCTACATATCTCGAATTAGTTTGCGAGAATCAGGTCTAATGTAGTTCCTTACAATGCATGATTATACATAATATTTCTTTAATTGATCCAGATTGCATGGGTTTGTGAACTCCAGACCATCCAAATCAGACAAGATGATGGCTCCGTCGGAAAGTATTTTCTTTACAATGTAGGGTCCAGCCCAATGAGGACGAAACTTCCCACGAGGATCTGTAACGGGTGTTCTGATTTCTTTCAGAACCAAACAACCTTCTTCCAACTTTTGATCTTTGACCTTTTTGTTGAAATGTCTGGCCATTCGCCTCTGATACCCTTGAATCTGATGGAGAGCTTGAAGTCTTTTTTCATCCAAACCCAACAACTGATGATGATAATTGCTAATCCATTCAGCTTCATTTATCTGACTTTCTTGAATTATCCTTGCCGATTGAACTTCTAGTTCAATGGGGAGTACCGCTTCCATTCCGTACACCAGTGAATATGGGGTTGCCCCAGTAGGAGTTCTAATTGATGTTCTATATCCCCACAAGGCCAGTGGTAACTTCTCATGCCAACCCCTATGTTCCTTGATCATTTTTTGTATGATCACCTTTATAGACTTATTTGCTGCTTCTACAGCTCAATTTGTTTGAGTTCTATAAGGAGAGGACTTATGATGTTGGACCTTCTTATCCTTCAAGAGTTTAGCAAATTTTGCTTGGAAATGAGTTCCATTATCAGTGATAATCTCGAATGGTGTTCCGTACCGATAAAGGATGTTGGTTCGGACAAACTGTGCTGCCTTTTTGGCTCTAATTCTGCATAGGAAGCTGCTTCAACCCACTTCGTGAAGTAATCTACCGCTACCAAGATAAACTGATGTCCATTCGAGGCTTTTGGATGTATTTTACCAATTATATCTATTCCCCAAGTAGCAAAGGGCCATGGAGAGGTGATTGGATTCAGAGCAACAGGAGGTTGCTTCTGTAGCTTAGCAAATATTTGGCACTGATGGCATTTGTTGTCCCAAGATGGCAACCAAGAGGGGGGGTGAATTGGTTTTCTCAAGAATTAATGACAATTTAAAAAACTCAACAATCAAGAAATGCGGAATAGAGAGTTGGTTGAGTAATGGAAGAAAGAAAGAACACACAAGATTTATAGTGGTTCGGATTTACTTCAATCCTACATCCACTTCCTTAACAACTTGTTAAGGTTCCACTAATCTTTGAAGTTTTTACAAGCTTACTTCCAACTTTGGTGTTTTCACAAGTTCACACCTAACTTCACAAGTGTTTTTCTTAGGCTCACACTCACAACCCAAACAAGAGTTTTACAAGGCTTACTCTCACAACCTAACAAGAGTTTTTACAAGGCTTACTCTCTCAACCCAAGTGTTTCCCAAGCTTACACTCAAACTTATACAATGGTGTTTTCAATGCTAACACCTAACATACATTACAATTTAATTGTAAGTTTAAGTAAATGAAAATTTGTTGCTTGGCTATTACAATCTGATTTCTTGCTTATTCCTCTATTTTGTTTTCTCAGAGAGACATTGTATTTATAGCCATTGTGGTCTTACTAGCCATTATAGACATTAAGAATAATGTATTGGTAGATTAGACCTTCTTTACTTAAACTGCCCGAAGCACTTCGCGGTCGCCCTTCATGCAAGGATGGTCGCGCTCATGCTTCTCGCGGTCGTCCTTTAACAGGGGACGGTCGCTACTTTTGAAAAGACTTCAACGGTCGAATTTTAGTGCTCTGCAGCTGGAATCTTGCCCATGCTGTGTTTGTCGGACCGGCTTCTTGCCCAGCTGTGTTTGTCGGGACGGTTGCGCCTAGCAATGGTGCGGTCGCCCTTTTTGAATAATCAAGTGGGTTTATAACGGTCATATTACGTGTCATTCTCTGACAGGGCAAAATTGAATGTCCGCCATAATTTGAATGTCGCGGTCGCCCTATGTAGATTATCGCGGTCGAATTGAGAAACTCGCGTCGAACTTCTGGACGCTCCTAAGGACGCGAAACCTACTGTCTCTTCAAACAATTTCTTCTTGAATGGAAGAGCGGTCGCGATTCTGAATGGGGCGGTCGCTAAAGTGATAAGCGAGGTCGAGTCATTCACCGTTCTTGTCACCGCGAACCTTACTATGATTGTAATGATTTAAGTTCCTTGAGTAGCGGTCGTGCAAATATTCGGACGGTCGCTATTCTGTAGGAGCGGTCGCGACATAGGTCGAACTTCTGACCGCGAAACCTACTGTGATAAGATTTCTTCTTTTAATTACATGGAGCGGTCGTATTCGGGTGAGGTGCGACCGCTATAAGTGTTCTGTTCACCTTATTTGAAGTAACCTAATCCTGCAACAAGATTTCTCATACACAAGTTAAATAGATCATCCATTTGAGTTGTCAAGGATCAAAATTAAGGTCATTTGTCTAACAATCTCCCCCATTTTGACTTTGACAATTTCAAATGGAATGATAAGAAAAATAATAAGTCTAAAATGCTCCCTCTTAACATATGCAACAATCATGGTTAAGAGCATTGTGATTATTAGATTATCTTGGTGCACATGTTATTGTTTGATGCAAACATTTTTTCTTATTTGCAAATGTTCAATAAATTTCAACAAGAAATTAACTCCCCCATAAACATTTTTCCCTAATTTGCAAATGTTCAAACAGATTGTTGTTCTTGTTCTTATTTCTCCCCCATAATTTTCTTATTTCTCCCCCATAATTTTATTGACATTCCATTTATAATTTTCTCTCCCCCATTGGCATAGGCAAAATGAAATAAATGTTAAGCAAAATACAAATGGAAATATAAACATGGAAATATATAGATTGAAGTGGAGGAAAATACAAAACAGAAAGCAAATTAGCAAACATATGAAAATGCAAGCAAAAACAGACTAAAGCTAACTCTGAGTCATCATCTAACTCTAACTCTTCTTCAACTAAAGGAGCTTTCCCCTTATCTTGAGGTGCAACAGAGGCAGAGCTAGTGCTAATGGACTCTTCTTCTTCAGCAACGCTTTGGGTGTGATCACTTATATCCCAATCTTCAAGATTGCATTGAGGCAAGTCCAATTTGCCTTGCATATCATAAAGATCATGATGCATGTGGGATATAAGGTCTATCCTCTTGTTTAAGTGCTGGAATCTCTTGGAAACACTTTTCTTGAACTTAGTGAGTTTCCTTGAGAGAGTCTTGATAGCTTGGAGAATGAGTTGTGTGGAGGATGAAGCAGTTTCTTTAGCAGCTTTTGATGAAGTTGCTTTTGGATGTAATTCTACTGCAACTTCTACAGAATCTCCCTCTTCCTCAATTGTATACCTTGGCCTTTTCTTTTGTTTATCCATAACTCCTTTCTTGCCATAGCAGTATACATATGACCCTTCTATCTTCCTTACACAACCAGCATGCTCTAAGTAATCCATTGTGATAGCATTGGAGGCTAGAGTGAAAGGGTTCCTCAAAGTAGCTAAGTTCAAATCATTCAGAAGGTTTAGGTGCCTAACTATTTGAGTAACTTGAGAGGATAGGAAGAAGGTACCAGTTCTTGTTACAGCATGATGATAAAGAGTATCAATCAAGAACTTGGTGGTGTTTATTTTGATGTTGTGGGTGAAAGCATACAGAAATATAAGGTCTCTCTTGGTTACTTTCTCATTCCCATCTGCTCTTTGGTGAATGGTATAGGTGATAATCCTATGGAGCATCCAGTGGGTGAGAGATTTGATATGTCTGGCTTTAGATTCCTTTTCAAAAGAGGTTTCAATGGAAATTTCTCTCCAGAAATCAGAAAGTGTTGGGTTTGAGAAGATTTGGTCATTGTAGGAGGTTATACCTTCAGAGGGGAAGTCCCAAATGCTGCCAAAATCTTCTAGAGATAGGGCTTGGTATTGATCAAAGAGCTTAAATCTGACCCCATACCACCCTAGTGCAGAATTTGCACTCTTCTCTATTTGAAGAGACATTAAAAACTCCTTACTCAGACTAGAGTAGCCTACCTCTTCTGGAAAGACAAATTTTCTCCATCCAAGGACATCCAGCAATCTCTCAATTTCGTCCTTGATGTTCAAGGCAGAAAGCATCCCACCAAAAGGAGATTTGGTGCCTTCAACCTTCTTTCTCTTTAGCATGGCATACCTAACATCTTCTTCAGTGGTTTGATGGTGAGGTTTGTGAATTTTCTCACCTCTTTTAGATTGAGGAGGAGATGGAGGATCAACAATGGGTTCTCTAATGGTGACTCCTGGAACTCTCTTGGCTTGACCTTTTATTTTGGAAGTGGTTTTTCTTTTGGGGGCCATTAGAACAGAAGAGAGTAGGAAAACAGAGAGTGATTGAGAAACAGATGATATTGAGAGATTTTTAGGGTTTCAGAGGAAGGTTTGTGTGCTTTAATAGGCAAAATATCAGATAAACTGATGCAAAACACTCTTAAATAGATGGATTTAAGAAAATAGCCGTTTTTGACTGTTGAAAGTTAAGAGTTGCGACCTGTCACACAACCAACGGTTATAAATTTTCGAGCAGAGTGTACAAGGTGCGGTCGCAGATTTAACAAGGTGCGATCGCGACTTATGATCTAGCGACCATTGTCAAGATAAGTATGCTCGCGAGTGAGGAATGTAACTGTAACGGTCGAAACTATTCAAATTGGTGCGGCCGCGCACAAATTTTCTCGACCGCGCACAGAGTCATTAGTTTGAATGAAACTGACAGACAGGATAGCGACCGCTAAAGAATACTGGAGCGACCGCGACATACTTAAAAATGAAAGATTCAAGGAAAGATGGAGAATATTTCTATTGTGTTAAGAAGCATTAAATTCATGCACATAGAAACCTTATTGATAGGCAATTAATTTAGAGTGTTTCCATCAATCATTCCTAAATTAAGTTTAATAAAATTAAGTCTATCTTCATTCAAGGGTTTTGTAAAGACATCCGCAAGTTGATTTTGTGTTTCAATAAATTCTAGAATTATGTTCTGATTTTGCACATTTTCCCTTAAAAAATGATGTCTAATATCTATATGCTTGGATCTAGAATGTTGTATAGGATTTTTAGACAAATTGATAGCACTAGTGATGTCACATTTAATGGAAATATTGTTAAAAACCTTACCATAGTCAAGCAATTGTTGTTTCATCCATAATACTTGTGTGCAACAAAAACAAGCTGCAACATACTCAGCTTCCGTTGTGGATAAAGCAACCGATGCTTGTTTCTTACTATGCCAAGAAACTAGACAATGACCAAGAAAGTGACATGCTCCTGTTGTGCTTTTCCTATCTAATATACTACCAGCGTAATCTGCATCTGAAAATCCTATAATATGAAATGATGTGTTTTTAGGATACCAAAGTCCTAAATGTATTGTACCACTCAAATATTTCAAGATTCTCTTAGTGGCATTCAAGTGTGATTCTTTAGGACTAGTTTGAAATCTAGCACAAAGACATACACTAAACATTATATCAGGCCTAGAAGCAGTTAAGTAAAGTAGTGATCCGATGATACCTCGATATTTCTTCTCATCTACTGCTTTACCATTTTCATCTTTACCTAATTTCAATGATGTGCTCATGGGAGTTTTGCTAGTTTTGTGTTTTGTTAGTTTTTGTTATAGATTTGTGTCTTGTTTATTATAATAATTATTGTTTTATTTAGGTATTTTATTAGTTTAAATCGGTTTATTTAGTGTTTTTGTTAATTTTGTAATTTTAGTTTATTTCAGTGTTTATGTCGTTTTTGATCTAGTTTTTAGTATGGTGTTTATGTTTTGTTGGTTATTGTTTATTTACTTTTTGTTTAAAGTTTGTTTGAGTTTTGTTTTAGGTTAAAAAAGCCAGGAACCAAGACTGAAGAAAAGATATCATCACAGTAGGCGACACATGCAAGCGACATGGCCAAGTCACCTGGCCATGTCTCTCCAAATATGCTCAAACACGGCCAAGTCATCACAGTAGGCGACACTGGCAAGCGACATGGCCATGTCAGGCGACACTGGCAAGCGACATGGCCATGTCAGTTGGCCATGTCTCTCAAAAATGAAGCAACACGGCCAAGTCACCTCTGACTTGGCCGTGTCTCACCAATTCCAAAGGCAAAGAAGATTTAACACTCACAGTAGAGGACACTGGCAAGGGACACGGCCATGTCACCTGGCTGTGTCCCTCCAAAGAAGTGCAACACGGCCAAGTCACCTCTGACTTGGCCGTGTCACTCAATCAAAGAAGAAAAGGAAGAGAACATGCAGTAGCGAACACAGGCAAGGGACACGGCCAAGTCACCTGGCCGTGTCCCTCCAAAAGCCACTCACACGGCCAAGTCACATCTGACTTGGCCGTGTCCCTCATGAAATATACGCGCACCGAATTTTAAAGCCGCGTTTCGTATAAAAGGAAGAAAGAAAGTTAGGTTTTGGGGTTGGACGATTTAGAATAGATTTTGGAGCCGTCAGAGATTAGAGCTAGGGTTTTAACTTTGTTTTCTTTGATTTTAATTTCATTTTGGATTAAACTAGATTAGATTAAATTGTTCTAGCCATCAAGACATCCTTCTTGCAAGATTGAACAAGAGATTCTTCAAAAGCTTCAAGGAGTTTGTAACTTGGTTTTGTTCTTGAACTTATTCTCTTTATTTTTATTGAATGGATATTATCATGTCTATTTTGATTTCTTTGAACATTAATAAGATGAATATGTTTAATTGCATTATGAACTAATTTGATCTAGTCTAGGGTTTGTATGGATCTGCTATGATTGTATGAATTGGTTTTTCTCTTAGCTAATAATTTCTTTAGCCTTGATTGAATGAAACATTGTTAATATATAATTGATTGATCACCAATTATGTGTTTTAAGGTATTAGATGATGGATCGAGAGATGAAGTTTAATACTTGAACAATTCAATTAGGGACTTAGGTGAATTAGAGATATAACCTATTAAAAAGATTATTTCACTTGTAACAAGATTAGTTGAAAGAGGTTTGAATGCGAAAGCTTATTTCCTTGACTTGATTAGTTGAGTTGTTTGAGATTTAATCTTTGAAATTGAATTAGTTAAGAGGAATAACCGTTCATACATATAAGTAGTAGAGAAGTGCAAACCCTAGACCATTCTATCAAGTGAATCAAAACACAGCTCAATTTACTTTTATTGTTTTAAACTTTAATCAATCTTCTTCATTATTTAGCAATTTATAAATCTCTTTATTACTTGTTAAACATAATCTGATAAGCAATTAACCACTTTAGCTTCCTTGAGAGAACGACCTTGGGGCGATCACCTTTGCTACAGCTACCTCGTATACTTGCGAGTGACGCTTTGTGGTAGAGTTAATTTGAGCGTAACATTTTGCAGCCATCCATTCCAAATTTCTTGATGAGTTCTTTTGTATATTTGGATTGGTTGATGAAGATCCCATCTTTACATTGCTTGACTTGCAGTCCAAGGAAAAACTTGAGTTCACCCATCATGCTCATTTCAAATTCCCTAGTCATACAAGAAGCAAATTCTTTGCACAAGGTTTCATTAGTAGCTCCAAATATTATGTCATCCACATAAATTTGTACAATCAAGATGTTATGCTTATCCTTTTTAACAAAAAGAGTTGTGTCTACTTTTCCTTTTGCAAAACCATTTTCAAGTAAATATGCACTAAGTTTGTCATACCAAGCTCTAGGTGCTTGCTTTAATCCATATAAAGCTTTGGTAAGTTTGAAAACATGATCAGGAAATTTGTAGTTTTCAAAACTAGGAGGTTGTTCAACATAAACTTCTTCATTTATGAGTCCGTTTAGAAATGCACTTTTAACATCCATTTGATAAAGCTTAAAATTCATATGACATGCAAAGGCAAGTAATATTCTAATAGCTTCTAATCTGGCTACTGGGGCAAAGGTTTCATCATAGTCAATACCTTCTTCTTGATTATAACCTTTGGCTACCAATCTTGCTTTATTTCTAATGATGTGACCATTTTCATCAAGCTTATTCCTATAAATCCATTTGCATCCTATTATAGAATGATCTATAGGTCTAGGAGTAAGTTGCCAAACATTATTTCTTTCAAATTGATTAAGTTCATCTTGCATTGCAGTTATCCAATTTTCATCATTTAAAGCTTCCTCAACAGTTTTTGGTTCAATTTGAGAAACAAAAGCAAAATTAACATCAACATGATTAATTTTAGATCTAGTAGTTACTCCCTTTGATGTTTCTCCAATGATGAGTTCCTTTGGATGATCTTTCTTGTATTGCCAATCCTTAGGTAGATCTTGAGTCTTTTCTTCAAGTTGATTGATCTTTGGAGCATCAATAGATTCAAGAGGTTCAAGAGTACCTGCAGGGTCATTGAAAGTAATACCTTTCTTTTGATCAAGTTTAGATGACTCATCAAATACAACATGCATTGATTCTTCTATAACTAGAGTTTTCATGTTAAATACCCTATATGCTTTGCTAAATGATGAATATCCTAAGAATATGCCTTCATCTGATTTGGATGAGAATTTTCCAAGATTATCCTTGGTATTCAATATGAAGCATTTGCATCCAAATACTCTAAAATATCCAATTCTGGGTATTCTTCCATTCCATAGCTCATAAGAAGTTTTATTAGTTAAATGCCTTTTATAAACACGATTTGCAATGTAACAAGCTGTATTAACGGCTTCCGCCCAAAAATAAGATGGTAAATCATATTCATTGAGCATTGTCCTAGCCATTTTGATTAAAGTTCTATTTTTCCTTTCAACTACACCATTTTGCTGTGGAGTTCTAGGAGCAGAAAAATTATGTGAAATGCCAAGTTCATTGCAAAAGTCTTCAAAATTTTCATTTTCAAATTCTTTGCCATGATCACTTCTAATAGATGTGATCACATATCCTTTTTCATTTTGAACTCTTTTTGCAAACGTTTTGAAGAAATTAAAGGCTTCATTCTTTTGAGCTAAGAAATTAACCCATGTGAATCTAGAGTAGTCATCAACAAGAACAAATGCATAAGATTTGCCTCCTAAGCTTGTAACTCTATTTGGTCCAAACAAATCTAAATGAATGAGCTCTAAAGGTCTAGAGGTGCTTTCATTGATAGTAGATTTTAGGCATACCTGCAAGACAATTGTGATCATCTTCTTTTAGGTACCCACATGAAGTTGGGTCCTTGATGGTTAGTAGAAAGAGTGCCTTCTAAATTGAGATGAGCTTTTCTTATATAACAATAGAAGTTTTTGTGACCAAATTTCATGCAATATGTGCATTGCCATGGTGTTCTATGCTTCTGCATTTTTCTTTTTGCATTGTACATACAACTACAAGTATGTGATTTCTTTTGTGCAAGTTTAGTGAACAACAATGCATAGTTATTTTTGGCTTTATCTCCTAGTGAACCATAAGAAGTTCTTTTAGACTTGGTGCAAGCATTTTTTATATGAACATCAGAAATTTCAGTTGTAGATGCTTTCACAAATGTTGGTTTGCTAGGTGCAATGTTGGTTGAGCCATTGAATCCTAATCCATATTTCAAGGAAGGTGACCTTTGATTATTAATTAATGTGTTCAATGCTTCCTTTCCTTTATGAAATCTGGAAATTGATTCTTTTAGTTCTTTTAGTTCATGCTTCAATGCCTCATTCTCTTTAATCACTTTTTCTAAGTCATGTGAGCTTTTATTTAATTCTCCTATTGTATTCATCAAATGTTCATTTGAGGTTTTCAATTCTAAGGTAGAGTTCTTTAAGCATATAAAATCCTTTTCTAACTTAGAGTTTTTCTCTTTATAGAGCATCATTTTGGAGAAATATTTTTCTATTTTAGAATTCATGTGCTCAATCAAATCACTATCATCTATATCACTTATATCATCATGTGCTACAAGATCAAAGGATTGAGTACTTACCTCATTGGAGTCATCTTCAATAGCCATGAGACAAAGATTTGCAATTCCTTCCTCTTCTTCTTCTTCACTTGAGGAAGAGTCATCCCATGTGGCTTTGAGAGACTTTTTCTTTTCTTTATCCCATTTCCTTTTGTTCTTTAATTTGTAGCAATCCGACTTGATGTGACCGGTTTTTCCACATTCATAGCATTTTACCTCATTTTTCTTTTCTTTATCTTTGAAGGAGAATTTAGGAGGTGTACCTTTGTTTGCTTGTAATCTTTTCTTCCTTTTCCATTCATTGATTCTTTTAGAGAACATTGCCATTTCATCTTCATCATCAGTACCTTCATTGCTTGAGCTCTCAGCTTCTTTGATTGCTTTGAGTGCAATTGGTTTTCTCTTTTCTTTCTCACCTTGATCTTCTTCTTTCTCACTGTGTAGCTCAAATGTGAGTAATTTTCCAACTAGCTCATCGGTTCTTAATGTGCTGAGATCATGAGCTTCTTCTATGGATGATACTTTGGATTCAAAGTTCTTTCTAGCTCTTAGGGCTCTCAAGATTTTGCTGTTTACATCACCTTGATCATATACCTTGCCATACTTCTTTAGTTCATTGACAATTGCAAGTAAGCGATTGGTCATGTCGGTGACATTTTCATTTGGTTTCATCTTGAATAGCTCATATTCATGAACATGCATTTGTTTTTTGGTAAATCTCACTTGAGTCGTACCTTCATGGTAGTTTTCAAGTGTTTTCCAAATGCAATGTGCACAAGTTAAATGTTGAACTCTTCCGCCTTCTTCCCTTGAAATGGAATTCATCAAGATGGAAGCAGCTCTATTGTTCTTGAATCGATCTCTGACATTGCTAGTTGACCATTGAGCTTTGGGAAGTGGAACTTGAATACCGTCAACTTCGTGGGTAGGAGATTTCCATTCATTTTCCACGAAATCCCATAGTTCAATCCCTTCACTATCTAGAAACAAATACATTTTGTGTTTCCAGTATGAATAATCAATTCCATCAAAGTAGGGTCTAAGAATAGAATTAAGATTTCCATGAGAGCTTGATGAAGAAGAAGTTGCCATAGTGGATCAGATTTCACAATTAAGTTTAAGAAATCTAAGGGCTCTGATACCAATTGTTGTCCCAAGATGGCAACCAAGAGAGGGGGTGAATTGGTTTTCTCAAGAATTAATGACAATTTAAAAAACTCAACAATCAAGAAATGCGGAATAGAGAGTTGGTTGAGTAATGGAAGAAAGAAAGAACACACAAGATTTATAGTGGTTCGGATTTACTTCAATCCTACATCCACTTCCTTAACAACTTGTTAAGGTTCCACTAATCTTTGAAGTTTTTACAAGCTTACTTCCAACTTTGGTGTTTTCACAAGTTCACACCTAACTTCACAAGTGTTTTTCTTAGGCTCACACTCACAACCCAAACAAGAGTTTTACAAGGCTTACTCTCACAACCTAACAAGAGTTTTTACAAGGCTTACTCTCTCAACCCAAGTGTTTCCCAAGCTTACACTCAAACTTATACAATGGTGTTTTCAATGCTAACACCTAACATACATTACAATTTAATTGTAAGTTTAAGTAAATGAAAATTTGTTGCTTGGCTATTACAATCTGATTTCTTGCTTATTCCTCTATTTTGTTTTCTCAGAGAGACATTGTATTTATAGCCATTGTGGTCTTACTAGCCGTTATAGACATTAAGAATAATGTATTGGTAGATTAGACCTTCTTTACTTAAACTGCCCGAAGCACTTCGCGGTCGCCCTTCATGCAAGGATGGTCGCGCTCATGCTTCTCGCGGTCGTCCTTTAACAGGGGACGGTCGCTACTTTTGAAAAGACTTCAACGGTCGAATTTTAGTGCTCTGCAGCTGGAATCTTGCCCATGCTTGTTTGTCAGACCGGCTTCTTGCCCAGCTGTGTTTGTCGGGACGGTCGCGCCTAGCAATGGTGCGGTCGCCCTTTTTGAATAATCAAGTGGGTTTATAACGGTCATATTACGTGTCATTCTCTGACAGGGCAAAATTGAATGTCCGCCATAATTTGAATGTCGCGGTCGCCCTATGTAGATTATCGCGGTCGAATTGAGAAACTCGCGTCGAACTTCTGGATGCTCCTGAGGACGCGAAACCTACTGTCTCTTCAAACAATTTCTTCTTGAATGGTAGAGCGGTCGCGATTCTGAATGGGGCGGTCGCTAAAGTGATAAGCGAGGTCGAGTCATTCACCGTTCTTGTCACCGCGAACCTTACTGTGATTGTAATGATTTAAGTTCCTTGAGTAGCGGTCGTGCAAATATTCGGACGGTCGCTATTCTGTAGGAGCGGTCGCGACATAGGTCGAACTTCTGACCGCGAAACCTACTGTGATAAGATTTCTTCTTTTAATTACATGGAGCGGTCGTATTCGGGTGAGGTGCGACCGCTATAAGTGTTCTATTCACCTTATTTGAAGTAACCTAATCCTGCAACAAGATTTCTCATACACAAGTTAAATAGATCATCCATTTGAGTTGTCAAGGATCAAAATTAAGGTCATTTGTCTAACAGCATTCTCGCACAAATGCCACACAATCTGTATTCATGGTGGACCAATAATATCCTAGATTGGCTATTTTTCGAGCCAAGGCAATCCCATACATATGCAGTCCTGATTCGCCACCATTCACCATTTCCATTATCCGCTTAGCCTCTGCTTCATTCACACACCTTAGGTGCATTCCATTCCAACTTCTTTTGTAGAGGATATCTCCATTAAGAATGTAACCTGTGGCTAGCTGCCTTATTGCTCTCTGATCAACCCTTGATGATCCCTCCGGATAACTTCCATCCTTGAGATAACTCTTGATATCCCAGAACCATGGTTTACCATCGGCCAAATGCATTACGTGGGCAGGTTGCTTCTGAAGTTGAACTTTCAATGGATGGATGGCTTTCCCCTCCTTGGCTTTCCCCTCCTTGATATTGATCATGGAAGCTAAAGTAGCCAGGGCATCAGCAAACTGATTCTTTGCTCTTGGGAGATATTCGAAGGACAGATCATCGAATTGTTGTGCCAAATGATCAAGGCGTTGTAGGTAAGGAACCAAACGCTCTTCTCTTATTTTCCATTTCCTTAAAGCTTGTGATACTATTAAAATAGAATCACCGTAGACCTTTAGGTTCTTAATCCCTAATTCTAGAGCGGCTTCGAGCCCATTGATGCAAGCTTCATATTCCGCTTCATTGTTAGTGCAGCTAAAGTCAAGTTTAACTGCAAAGGGAATGTATTCTCCACAAGGAGTTTTGAACACAATCCCAATTCCATTTCCATGATAATTGGATGCCCCATCAAAATACATCTCCCAAACACTTCTTTCCACATTCAAGAGGTCTTCGTCAGGGAAATTCATTTCTCGCATCTCGTCTTTTACGGGTAATTCTGCTAACTGGTCAGCTATTGCCCCACCTTTCACAGCTTTCCTCTGAATGAATTTTAAGTCAAAAGCTGCCAATGTTGACACCCACTTTGCCATTTTGCTGTCCAAAACAGGCCTCTCCATAAGGAATTTCAAGGGACTCTGTTCTGCGATGACACAAGTAGTGTAATAAGACAAGTAGTGTTGTAACTTCGTGCAGGTCCACTACAACGCTAAACACAACTTCTCAATCTTGTTATACTTTAACTCATAGTCCAGCATTCTTTTGCTGAGGTAGTAAATTGCATTTTCTACCTTTGTACCTTCGGCCTCTTGAGCTAGCATTGCACCCATGGCTTCATCTGTTACAGACAAATACAAGAGCAGAGGTTTTCCCATTCTGGGAGGTTGCAAAATTGGCGGACTTAACAAGTATTCTTTGATCTTGTCGAAGGCCTTCTGGCAGTCTTCATTCCATTCTTGTGAAGCACCTTTCCTTAGTAGCTTAAAGATAGGACCACAAGTCTCTGCCAACTACAATATGAATCGACTGATATACTGTAATCTACCTAGCAGGCCTCGAATCTCCTTTTCTGTTCTTGGTGGAGGCATTTTCAGAATAGCCTTTGACTTTGCTGGATCAACTTCTATTCCTTTCTTGCTGACCAAATATCCCAAAAATAAGCCTGATGTTGCTCCAAATAGGCACTTTGCAGGATTAAGCTTCAAATTGTACTTGCGAAGTCTAAGGAAGAACTTCTCAAGTGCTTCAACGTACTCTTCTGGAGATTTTGACTTGACAATCATATCATCAACATACACTTCTACTTCTTTGTGAATCATGTCATGAAAGACTGTTGTTGCCATCCTTTGGTAGGTAGCCCCTACATTTATCAATCCAAAAGGCATAACCCTGTAGCAGAAAGTGCCCCATTCTGTAATGAAAGCTATCTTTTCTTTGTCCGGTGGATGCACCATGATCTGATTGTACCCAACCGCAAGGTCAGTCATGGAAACCATCATATGCCTAGCCATCCTGTCTATTAGCAAATCGATGTGTGGTAGCGGGAAATCGTCCTTGGGACAAGCCTTATTCAAATCTCTATAGTCAACACACATCCTGACCTTTCCGTCTTTCTTCGGGACTGGCACAATGTTTGCTAACCAGGAAGGGTAGACAATTGGTTCTATGAACTTATTATCCAGTTGCTTGGTAATCTCATCTTTAATTTTCAAAGACCATTCTGGCTTCGCTCTTCTCAACTTCTGCTTAACCGGCTTTGCATCGGGGTATAGCAGAATCTTATGAACTGCTATTGCTGGGTCTATTCCTATGACATTACTTGTCTTCCACATGAAGCAGTCGACATATCTTTTGATGCACTCAACAACCTGTTCCTTATTCACACAATCATATGCAATGTATGTATATTCATTTTCTTTGCCAATTATTATCTTTTCATTCATTTCTTTTATTTCATTTATTTCATTTTTGCTAGATAATACTTGGAAAGTAAAAGACACAGGGTAACCAAGAACTTGAATAGTTTCATTAATAATGGCGGAGTCATCTTCCAGAGTTACATTATATTCGACATCAGGGTTTTCTATTCCTGAAGCTAAGGAAGACTCAGAACTAAACTCTGACTCGGTGTTTGACTCAAGATTTGACTCAGTACAAGACTCAGGTTCGGGGTGTGACATAGGACTAGGTTTGACTATAGCCACTTGTCCCTCCTCGGCATACCAGTTCATCAGTGGTCCATCTGTTGTCTTGATCAGCTTCATGAAGTCCCTTTTGTCTTCAAAATTGGTTATCATAGCAACCTCATCAAAGAGACTAGGCCGCATGAAATCTTCCACTTATGGGTCAGTTATAGGTTTTGGCTCTTCTTCCTTTATGACTAAAACATCAGCGAACATTTCAAAACCCGGTAGCTTCTTTCCAGTCATAGGAGAATAGAATGGCTCCTGAAAACCACAGTAAGGAGCTGCTTTTCCATGTTTGCAAAAGTGACCGTTCAGAGTTCTAAAGTAAGGGCGCATTTTGAGGCTTTTTGCCCCCCAAGTCTTCTTTTTCTTCTTCCCATGCTCAAACTCTTCTATCTCATCGTCTGTGGGTTTGTACCCCAAGCCAAAAGTTCCCTTATTCTCAGGTTCTTCCCATGGCCGCACTATGGATTATTTCCTCCCAGACCTTATCATTTCCATCCCGGGTAGAAGACCTACCCTTAGCATCATTCCCACCAGGCAATTGACTTGGACCTCCCCAAAGTCATATAGGATAAATGGCCATTTGGGCCTTTCTCCTTCAATGCATTGAACAGTGTCATAATGGAACCCAGTCAAGGCCATAGCAGTTTCACCAGGAACAACCTCAAAGAGAGACTGATCCGTGGTTTTCTTATTGATTTCACATGTGTCTCCTTTAATAGTGATGATTTTTCCTTCGAAAGGGAACTTAAGTTTTTGATGTAATGAAGAAGGTACAGCATTATTCTGATGAATCCACGGCCTTCCAAGGAGGAGATTAAAGCTCACGAGTACATCAATGGCCTGGAATGGCACTCCCATTTTTACCAGTCCAATAGCAACTTCCAGAGTAGCAACACCCAAAATTTCTCTTCTAGTGTTATCATATGCTTTAACAATTTGATCAGAAGGTGTGAGATCTGTAGCCTCCAATCCCAGACAGCTTGCTACTTTCAAAGGACATACATTTAAGGCTGACCCATTATCAATGAGAACCATGGGCACAGTCTTTCCCCCAGTTTGTAAGGTGATGTATAGAGCATTATTGTGTTTCGTGCCATCTTCTGGTAAATCTACAACAGAAAACTTGATACTCAATGCCTTGGTTGATTGGGTTAAAGTGGCCACCAAAGCTTCTGGGCTTGTGTCTACTGATGTATCAAGTTGACTCAAAGCTTTACTGAGAGCCTGACGGTGTGGGAATGAGGAAGCAAGGAGCTCCCAAATTGACACCTTAGCTTGAGTTTGTTTAAGCTGAGAGAGGACAGGGTCTTCTTTTGGTTCTGGCGTCTTCTTATATGGGTGATTTGGGGTTTTTGGGGCTTTCCCCAAGTCAAGTGGCTGATATTGCCTTCCACTCCTTGTCAAAGCATTGACCTCTGCAGCGAGGTCATTCAGATCCAGCACACATACTTCATTCATTTCCAAGAGAAGTTTGAAAGGATCAAACAACTCTTCTTCCACAGTGATGGCGTGGATGGATTGATTGGGCAAAGGGTTAGTATTAATGTTTGGTTGACTCCTGAGAGGAATGATGTCACCACTATCCACCCAATCCTGGATGCGATTTTTCAGAGTCCAGCAAGCATCTGTTCTATGCCCCTTTCCTTAGTGGTATTCACAGTACTCATTGGCCCTATAATTGGAGGGTAATGGGTTTGGAGAAGGCCTTGAGTCCAAAGGCTTCAAATACTTTCCTTCCACGGCCTTTTTAAACACAAGATGAAGGGGCATCCCAAGGTTGGTATATTGCCTTCTTGGCTGATTTCTCTGCCCAAGATTGCCCACACGTAAAGGATTCGCAGGGGCAATATTGGCCACTTCATTGACCTTGCTTGACGAAGCAGCTTGGCCCTGTTTCTTATACTTTGAAGTAGCTCCCTCATCCACTATCTTACCCAATTGTATCAAATCTTCTACCTTAGTTGCAGTCGCAATGAGCGATTTGAAAGTAGGTAGGTATTGGGTTTGCAGTTGAGCTTGATATGTAGGCCTTAAATTCTTGATTATAATATCAATCTGCTCCTGTTCTGAAGGGCGATTGATCATTTGGGCAGCCTTCGCCCTCCACCTCGTAAGGAACGAGGAGAAGGATTCATTGTTGTTTTGCTTTGTAGTCTCAAGCTCCCTTCTAGTGACATCTACCTCAATATTGTAGTGGTATTGAGTGTTAAATGCATTGCAGATGTCTTCCCAGGTCTTAATCTTGGCACAATCCAGGCTTACAAACCATTTAAGGGCCGCACCAGTCAAGGATTGTTGGAAGAGTTGAGCAAAGAGCTCGTCATTTAAACCCCAAGGGCTTAAGGCCCCCACATACATCTTCAGGTGGGTTTTAGGGCAAGTAGTCCCATCAAATCTGTCCATCCCAGGCATCTTGAATTTTGGAGGCAACCTAGCTTGGGGAAATAAGGATAAGGAATCCATGTCTACCACCTCTTTATGAGTTTTCATGGCAGTGATTGACCTTTCAAGCAATTCAAGTTTCTTTTTTAGTTCATCAGTTTCAGTAGCATTCTTAGAGGGTGGATCCTCCAAATTGATGACAGGGGTATTATTCTGAGCAGTCATGGGGGTACTAGTTTGCCCCACAATAGGTTCTTTCCCTAAATTTCCAGAAGTAGTGGCCGTCCTTGGTGCTCCTCCCAATTCGGCCAAGATGGCTATCCTTTGGGCAGCCAAAGCTTCATCAATTCTTTCTTGCATCCTAGCTTCAATTTCCTTAACCTGTCCATCTAGCAAGGCCTTAATATGTTCAATAGTAGCCATTTCAGTAATTGGAGTAGTTGGTGAAGTTGGGGTAGTAGGACTTGTGGGTGATTGCACAGTTGGAGTTGGTGTAGCTTGTGTAGGTGAAGGCACACGGATAGTGGGTACCTGCAAAGGTTAAGGGTAAAGGATCAAGGTAATGTGTAGGGTAGGAAGACTCTTGGTCCACTTGTATATATCAAAAGGTTTTCCCCAAAACAATGTTGTTATGTTGCATGAATGCACCTCATCACATCATAATTTATTTTAATGGAATGTGGCACTATTATTGGGTACATACAACCTAAGGGAGGGTTCTATTGTTACATGAAAAATAGAGAATAGGCTTATAATAGGGACCCTTGAGTCTTGAGTAAGATATACCTAACCACATGTGAAACAAAGAGTTTCGCGTGGGTCCAACAGTACGTTTACTCATGGGCCACTCCAAAAGGATTGGAGTGGTTTACAACAACAGGGAGGACGCTTTGGCTGTCCGCCGGCATATTCAAGGAGACCTGCCGGTCAGCGCTACTTGCTATCCAGACTCAGAATTTTGAACAGAAAGAGAAGAAATTCATTTGAAAACAATTTTTTTATGCAATGGAGGAAAATGATTCCCCCATATAATGCAAGAGAAAAAGATTCTCTAAATGACAAAACAACTGCACAACTAATCAAACAAGGGGTCCATCAAAGGAAAAAGATTCCTTTTATCAATTTTATTCCAATATCCTTAAGGAAAGGATATATATTGCTAAGGTACCCTGCAAAATAAATAAAAGTACCCTGAAGAAGGGCAAATTAGTCAAATAAACAATAGTAGTCTAGTAGGATCCCATAAATCATTTTTATGGTCCCCAGTGGAGTCGCCAAATTGTGAACCTTGGTTTCCACCCGAAAAGGATTCGGATGAACATTCACTTGTTGTTAGGAGTCGCCACTCAGTTTTTTCTGTTCAAAGGGAAAAACTAAGAAAACCCTTGTTTGACTCCAATAATGCATCCAATGTAAAGGTTTCTAATCTACGAACCCAAGGAGGATTCGGGGACTATGTCATGCATTTGATTAACTTGCCAAAAAAGAAATGAACCTAAAAGGAACACAGAAAGCAAGACAAACAGATTGTTAGTAGATTGTGGACTTGCTATTTGGGGTGAATCCCAAATATGCCTACATACTCTCGTTTTTTATGAGAGATCAAAGCCCATGTAGTTCGGAAAAGCCTATTTAAAGGCAATTATGCATTTATGCATGTGTATGTGTATGCTTCGTGCATTGTCAGGCTTTTTGCCAAAATTGTGAGACTTTGATCTCTTATTGCTAAATTTGATGAAATTTGGGTACTTCGTACCAAAAGAAAATGCAATTTAGGCTTCATGCCAAAAGGTTGATTTTAGTTGAGATCGGCTTCATGCCAAAGATTGATTTTAATTTGGATAGACTTCATGCCAAAATAGATTAGGTCTTTGACCCAAAAGGAAATTAAGAAGGAGGTGTAGTGCTCATGATATGCTTAAATTAACCAAGGATAAATTAGGATATTACCTTGTTTTGGATTCTCCCACTTCGTAGTTCCAGATCTCGTTTTCTCGGACCTTAGATTATAATTCTTGATTACTGCTTTTTTAATTTTGATTTTCAATTGATTCCTGCAGCACAAGGTTAGATTTATGCAAAGAAAAGTCCAAGAGAAGTTCTTAAGCGTATGAAGATAGAGAGTTCGTCCGCCCGAAGCCCACCCGAAAAGCCAACCGAAAAGACCCAACCCTCGTTCTGAAAATTCGGAGGCCTTTTATAGACAAAATGGAACGGCGGTAGGACCGCCGTGGAAGTGACTAGGGTGGGAAAAAAAAGGAAAAAGCAAAAACGGCGGCAGTCGAACCGCCGCGGTCGACGGTTTGAGCCCCCCAAAACAGCACACGCACGATTTTCGTTCAAACTAATTTTTCGGGAGCTACAGACCTCCAAAAAATATTTCGAGACCATTTCTACGATCCACGTGTCATCCCGGACATTTCAAGTACCATATCGATATATTTCCGGTGAACTTTTCCAAAGTCACCCAGCCTGAGTCGACATTTTACGGTCTGGAGAAATAAGCTTTTCAAGCCTCAAAATTTGAGTATTCACAGAGAGTCATTCTAAGATGTTTCATCTTTTCCATTGATTTTAGGACCCTTCCTATTTTTTTATCGTATAAAATCTCATTACAATCCCTTTCTACAACCAAGGCAAAAATGATTATTGTGTTAAGTTAAAGTTAACCAGAATATTTTGTATCAACTACTTCTTTGAGCCCAACAATTGTAATTAAGCCAGCCACAAAATACTAGTAATTGTAATTATGCTATAGGATTAGTATTTTTCAACTTTCACATCTATATCGTTTAGTGAGTAAATAGTGACCTTTTACAAGTTTCTCCATATCAGGGCCAACCTTGGGGTAAACTCATTAAGCCTAGTGTCTAGGGAAATCCACCCTAAAGGGAAACCAAAGTTTAAAAAAAATATTATGCAATATATATTGTGAACGAAAATTTTCACTCCCACTCTAGGTGGAATGGTTCCTGCAACTGCTGCACTGTTAGGCTCGGGGCCTTAGAGAACACGAGCCTAAACCTGGATAAATTGAGTCGCCACCGGATGGGATGAAAAAGAAAAGAAAGGGGCGGATGACTCAATTCATATGGAATCCCCAACCCCCTATTGGGTTTGAAAAGTTGGGTACGTATGGAGATGAGAATGACCCAGCACCCCTATAGCGCCTGGTTCATTGGAACTGGCCTCCTTTTAAGGTCTAAACATTATTAAATTCTTAATTATTATAATATTATCCATAATACATGCAATTAAAAGAATACATGCAATTAAAAGAAATAAACATCCATTATAAATTAAACAATCAAACAAAATAAGCACTTATAAAAGATGGAAACATGCTCTTACAGTATCCAAAGTCCACAAAAAAAAAAAGCAAAATAAAATAGGATACCTACCATAGGTGGAAACGTGTCCCTTGCAATAATTTCAAAATACTTAAGATAAATTAAACTACAAAAATTAAATAAACAAGGCACCCACAGAGTGTGGAAACGTGTCTTTTACAATTTTCCTTAAAATCTAAATAAATAAACATAATTCAATTAATTAAAATGAGCAACAAGACAATCAAAATACATCATTTACCATAAAGCATATAACAATAAATCGAACAATCAAAATTAAGGTTATATCACTAATTTTGAAACCATAGTCAATATTCATTTGAATTATAAGTCTTTGTGTTTAACTTCCTTTATTTTAAATTCTAATTTAGTTATTAAAATTCTAAAAGCCTTAATTTAATTAACCTTCGACGAGCCCATACGGCGTTCCCGCTTAAATAGTTTTTAGGATTGTAAGTTTTAGTGTTCAAAATTAAGATTTTAGGGTTTAAGATTTAGAAAATAAGATTATGGTTTTAAACTAAAATTTAGAGTTTTAGAGATCAAATTAGGATTTTAGTTTTTAAAAAATGTGAAAATAGGGCTTTGGATGCATTGTTTAGGGTTTAACACTTAAATTCAATGTCTGGACATGCTTAAACATAATCATAATAAATATGAATTAATTGCACAGCTCTTTGTAAATTTAACTAAGTTTAAAACTAAACTTGTGTTTGTCGGCTCCACTACAACTGCACCATTTAAATTCTGGATGAACCGAAACCAAGACAGTGCATCACTACCTTTGTAAAATAGTTCAAATGGTTTGATGCTTCTCTCTCATTTTTACTGCTTTGTTGCTTGCTGTTTCCAATTACCGTCAAAAAGTCTGCTCTAGCTCCCAGTTTAAAAGTCCTCTTACTGAAGGTTGCTGGAGTTCAAAAGTCTATTCAAGTTAAAAGTCTGTGAAGGTTGCCCTTAGCTAAAAGTTCCTAATTCTTGCTGCCTCTTTCTCGGTTTAATGTTTTTATTTATAAGACATGCATGAATTAGGTTAAAAGTCATGGGAGTTTTTTGTTTTAAAAATGGATCCTCTCTGATCCATATCGAATTAAAACTACATAGTAAACCAAGACCATATCGGACTTAAACCAAGCAAACCTATCAAAACATTAGTCCATATCGAATTGGGAAGGCTCCAATCGATATGGAGCCTATCCCATATCGAATTGGACTTCCAATTCGATATGGGACCTTAAATTAAGGTCCCATATCTAAGGTCTCATATCTAATTGGAAGAGTCCCAATTCGAAATGGGACTATCCCATATCGAATTGGGGCATCCTAATTCGATATGGGCTATCCCATATTGAATTGGAGGGGCCGATTTGACTTCAACACACCCAAAATAACTAACATCAAATTAGAATCGATTGAACTTCAAAACAAACCTCTTTAGGGTTTTAAAGGTTCAACCATCATACCATCTAATTAAAAGGTTTATGACCTAGGCAACGGACTAGTCAGGGCCAAAATTAAGGGTCTACAGCAATGTCTTTGTTTAATTTTCTAATTCAAATGTAATCAGTGCATTCAAGTTTTTTATTCAATTCAATTTTTAAGTAGTTCTCCTCCTTTTACAAAGGCAAAAATTAAAGGAAATGTGTAATTGTAATGCATTGAGTTAGACACCAAAAGAAATTTAATGAAGCACAACTCAATAACAATTTCATTAATTTAAACAAATATAAGTACATTGAAAAAAATCTAAGTTCTAATCATCATTTTCACTTTCTTCATCCTCTTCTTCTTCTTCATCTCCCTCTTCTTCTCCATGTTCCTCTTCTTCATAATCTCCTTCCTCAACTTCCCTTGGTTGAGAGGGAACAACTTCTCCTTCTTCTTTATGAGGATAGGAGCCATGAATGGAGGGTGATAAACTAGGTTCATCTTCAAAGCATTTTGGTAATTCTAATGCTTCTTGGATAGATTGAATATCAAGGTGAAGATGAGAGATGTCACTTGTAATCTTGTCTATCCTTGGGCTTTGTGAGCTCATTTGTCCTTGTATGTCTTGAAGAAGTTAAAGGATGGAGGATAGAGGTCTAGGAGTTGGGGTTCTTAGGAATTCCATTTGGAAAGTCTCTTCACCTTCCTCTACAATTCTTTGTCTTTTTCTTTGTTGAGCCCTAGCACCTAATGCTCCTAGTATGTAGACATAGTTCCCATAATCATCCTTAATACATTTGGCATGTTTGAGATAACCTATGTTTATGGATTTTTTATGGGATCTAGAGGATTGAAGAGGGTTGCTTTGTTTGTTGGTGTAAGTGCACCGACATATTTTGTTATTTGTGTGATTTGTGAAGAGAGAAGGATGGGTCCTGACTTAGTTTTCCTAATGTGTAGGAAAGTGTCAATGAGGAATTTTCCAGTTTGAATGGATTAACCTATAATCAAGCAAAAGAGGAAGATTAAGTCCTTTTGGCTTACTTTCTCATTATTCTCACCCCTAGCACTAATGGTATAGGTGATGATCCTATTTAACATCCAATAAGTGAGGGTTCTAAGGTTCTTGGCATTGGATTGTTTATGGAGAGAGGCTTTAATTGAAATTTCTTTCCAAAATTCTAGTTGAACTTCAGGAGTTAGAGGAGAGGTAGAGATTTGAGAAATGCCTTCAATTTGAAAGCCCCAAATGGATGAGAAATCTTCTAGGTTAAGTCCATATTCTTGGTTTCAGAATCTAAAGGAAACACCATAATAGCCTAAGGGATTTGTGCTCTTTTTGTCAAGGATTCCCAACCAAGATCACCACGATCCAAGAACATGAATTTTTCCATCCCAAGGTTCTAAGATAACCCATAATGTCATTCTCAATCCCTAATGATTCTAGAGTGAGGGAGGAGAAGAGGCAGTTTGGTTCCACGTGTTTATCTTTTAGGATAGCATACCTTTGTCTTTCTTCTTCATCTTTGAATCTTATCTTGTGGCTTCTTCTAGGGGCTTCTTCTTATTGAGAAGGGGAAGTAATTCCCTTTTCTTTTTCATCTCTTGAAGCCTTCTACTTATGTTCTTTAGGTGCCATTGTTTAGTTTAAGAAAGAATAGATGAAGAAGAGAGTTTGATTTAAGCAAGTTTGAGTGTTTAGAGTTAGAATGTAAAAAACTACTATTGAGGGGTATTTATAGTGTTTAGGATGAAAAATAGCCATTTATAGCTATTGGAGACAAAATATGTAACACCCCTTCCCAGCCTACGTGTGTAAGTCGAGTAGAGGCGCCACACTAACCTAATGTTGCTACCAATTTTACTTAGTCAAATTTTAGTTTCAGTTTTTACAGAAATTTGGCCAGAGGTTCGTCTAGAAATTGGGTCCCAAGTGTCGACAAAACTGGTTTTTCTGATTTTTGAAAACATTTTTACACAAACCAATGCAAACACAATCAGTCTCAATACACTCCCAATGAATCCCCCTTATAACCTCAACTATAAACCTGCAAGAAGAATTCACACTTCTAGTACAAAATAAAGTAGAGGTTTATTATTATGACATACTACTAACGTACAGTATAACATAGTAATTCTCAATCTTATATATATATACATGTCACAACTAGTTAACTCAAAATGGAAACTAAGAGATCTACCCTGAGATGCTGTGGGTCTGGTCATCGCTTCCTAAGAGTTAGCTACTGCTCTGAACCTACGAGTCAAGGAAAACTTAACTCGAATGTCGCTCAGTGGGTACTTTACCAATGGAAATAAAAGTAAAGAGTATTTGTACAAGCAAGGCAATAAAATATATGCATGTTAAATACTATAAGCAATAAAATATAAAGCTCACTTCAATGAAATAAAAACGTACTTCCCGAAAAAGAATTTCAAATTTTTCAAAAGATTTCAACTAAAATTGTAAAATATTCATAATTCAACTTATGCCATAAAATAGTCGTGTCATAGTATGTAAAATTTTTGCTCTACTGGTAAAAGCAGAACCACAGCGATAAGGAAGTGGCCCTCATCACTGTAACACAGGTGGCCCTCACCATTGGCCCCAATGGCCCTCACCATTGAGTTCAGATCATCACAATTTAATCACAATATCAAGCAGTACTGCATAAGTTAGTATAGTGCACTATACCCTTATCTACCAAGTTCAACCACCAAGTAGAGCATAAGGGTTTAAAATTCAAATCCAAGATTTCCACAAATTTTCAAATGATTTGCACATCCCTTTTCATTTTTACCAAGTCATGCCATTTCACCGTGTACTAACTCTGTGGCTAAAAGCCGTTTCATTTCCAAGTGTTTATCACCATTCCCAGTCATTTCCACACACATCAAATCACATGAGAATAATTCCCAAAAATGACCAAAAGAATAATAACACGGCGTGTAAAATCGGCCACGCAAATGGCATGACCATATGAATAGTAAAATCTGGTTTCCGTCTACATTTCAGTCAATTTCAGTCATGCATTTGACCAGGTAAATGATCTTATTTTTGGCTGAAATTTTACAGAAAACTTATTTCATATGTTGACTAATTGCATGTAACATTTCGTCAAAAAATTCCATCGTTTGCTGCCTCAACCGGCTTCCCAAAGTTGGGTCCAGAATTGGCTCCCAAAGGGCACCAATTCGGCCCCCACTTGCATTTGGTGCAAAATTGTTTATTTTTTTGTTCTAAACCCATTTCAAAGCTTCCCTAATAATGTAATGAAGACTTAGACACTTCCCTTTTAAAATAATTTGATTGTTTAAATCAATTTGGACTAAATTGAGTTCATAAACTCTTTTACCAAAATCATTGAAAACATTAGATTTCATTTGAATTTAAACAACCCAATCACCACATGGATTCAAAAATACCACTCAACAATTGAATTCAAACTCAAACAACACATTTAGACATCCATAGCAAAAGTTCCATAGATAAATTTTTTTTTTGCAAGAAAATGAAAGAAAAATTAATTCTTCCAAGGTAAAGTACCAAACCTTGTATTTTAATTTCCTTTTGCTTTCCTTCTCTTTCAAGCTCTTCCTTCTCCTCATTTCCACCATTGCCTACAAAAATTTCACAATACAACCTCAACCATAAACTCTAGAAATTTAGAACATGCACTACCCTTCCATTTCTTTTCAAATTAAGTCATAATCTAACCTTATTAAACCTTAGAAACCTTAATTCTTCCATTTAATTAATTAATATCATCACTACTTAAGTTTTCCCCAAATCCACCATAAGAACCCTAATTTTAATCTCTCAAATTACTCATTAAAACCTGAAATTAGAATTAGAAATGAACTTACCTTATTTTAGGACCTTGGATTCCACCAAAACCTTTGATAATAAACCTTAAAACTTGAAAATCACCACCTTTCTTCCTTCTCCGATGGCTTGGACGACCCTCCTTCTCAAGAGGGAGTTTTTGCTTTCTTCTTTCATGTGTTTTTGGTCCAAATGGCTACCCAATTTGGCTAATAATGTGTTAAGACAAATGCTTAATTCCAATTGGTCCACTTTAAGGCAAAATGGCCATTTTTCATTGGTACAATTGTCTCTCTCTTTTATTTATTTAAGGCCCAAGCCATTGGGCTTTCTTTTAATCATATTTTGGCCCCTCTTCTTCCCTTTGCTGCAATTTTATGATTTAGGATGTGAAAAGACCAAAATACCCTCCGGCAATTGATTGTCTGTAACTTTTAAACCGTGTGGTTCCACGAAGTGAACCACATATGGTTTTGACCCTCTCGACCTGTACTTTCCATTTTTACATTCTATTTTAGGTTTCCAAACCATTTTGAAAAATTACCAATAAGCCCTCGACTTTTTACAAAATTCCCTTTAGGTCCTTTCTTTGCTCGGGTTTGCCCGGGCTTCGTTTCTACTGACGATCGTTTCATATTCAACCCTTCGACTTCCTCTATGCACTCGTGTGTATATTTCCTACTTTGGATTCATGTATAAAATTTAATTAATAATGACCAAAATGCCCCTAATCTACGTGTCTTCGTTTTTCTCTAACGGGGCGTTTCCGAAGAAAGTCACAGTTCACAGTTTTTACCCGGTTTTTCTCTAGTTTCCATTTCATTACACTATCACATACATTATTAAGACTTCCCAGACTGGTCACCCATCACCGTTAGTTACACACGTTTAACCCCGGTCCTTTAATGAATTATAGCTTAACGATCTAGGGTTAGCCAAATCTCTTTAGCATGCCTACTTTGTCAGCACGTGTGAATACTGTACACGTAATTACTGTACATACCTGCTATGGCCGGTCGTGACAATTCCTCCCCCGTTAATTTAGGCTTCGCCCAGAAGCCTATCAGGTGGAAATAAATATGGGTACTGCTTCCTCATAGTTTCTTCGCGTTCCCATGTAGCTTCTTCTACTTTGTGATTCCTCCAAAGCACTTTGACCAATGGGATCTTCTTATTCCGCAACTCTTTGATTTCCCGTGCTAGGATTTCTATCGGCTCTTCCTCGTACGTCAGGTCGGGCTGAATCTCGATGTCTTGAGCTTGTATGACGTGGGTTGGATCTGAATGATACCTCCTTAGCATTGAAACGTGGAAAAATCATGTATTTTACTTAATTCGGGTGGTAACGCCAACTGGTAAGCTATCGGACCTACCCGTTTGATGATCTCATATGGTCCGATGAATCTAGGGCTTAGCTTACCTTTCTGTTTAAATCGTAACACCTTCTTCCAAGGAGAGACTTTGAGGAATACTTTGTCACCGACTTCGAACTGTATGTCTTTTCTCTTTAGATCCACGTATGATTTTTGCCTATCCGCAACTGCTTTTAATCGGTCTCGAATGATCTCTACCTTTTCCTCAGTTTCCTTAACTATGTCTGGCCCCAACATCTTTTCCTCGCTCAATTTTGTCCAGCAAACTGGAGTTCTGCATTTCCGACCGTACAGTGCTTCGTAAGGAGCCATTTGTATGCTGGATTGATAACTGTTGTTGTACGCGAATTCCATTAATCTCAGGTGTTTGTCCCAACTGCCTTTAAATTCTAAAACGTATGCCCTCAGCATATCTTCCAAAACTTGAATCACTCTTTCTGACTGTCCGTCTGTCTGGGGATGGAATGCTGTACTGTGGTACGTTCGAGTCCCAAGGGCTGTTTGGAACTTCTGCCAAAATTTTGACGTAAAGCGTGGATCTCGATCTGATATGATTGAAGTTGGAACTCCGTGGAGACGTATGATCTCTTTGATGTACAAGTTTGCCAACTTGTCTAGCGAGTAATCCACACGTACTGGTAAGAAATGAGCGGACTTAGTAAGCCGATCCACGATTACCTAGATCGCGTCATGTTTTTCCCTAGTCATAGGCAATCCTGTGACAAAATCTATAGTAATACGGTCCCATTTCCTGGTTGGAATCTTAATAGGTTGTAGTAGTCCTGAGGGTAGTTGATGTTCCGCTTTCACTTGCTGATAGGTCAGACACTTCGTCATGTGATCCACGATGTCTCTTTTCATTCCTGGCCACAGTAATACTCCTTCAAGTCCAGGTACATTTTCATTGCTCCCGGATGCACTGTGTAAGGACTGTTATGAGCTTCTTGCAAAATCTGTTTCTTCAGTTCTTCGGACTTAGGTACCACCATTCTCTTCTTGTAGTATAGGATACCATCTGGACGAATTTGATAATCTCCTGACGAATTCTCCTGCGCCTGTTGACTCCACTTCTTCACTTGTTCATCTTCCTTCTGAGCTTCATGTATTTGTTGATGTAAGGTAGGTCGCACGTGCATTTCTGCAAAGATAGCTCCATCTTCTGTGGGCTCTAATTCTACCCTCATAGCACGTAGCGCTTGCAGTGACTTCCTACTAAGTGCATCTGCTACGACATTCGCTTTGCCCGGGTGATAGTTAATCGTATAGTCGTAGTTGGCTAACAGTTGCATCCATTTTTGCTGTCGCAGGTTTAAATCTTTCTGCGTGGGCAGGTACTTCAGGCTTTGATGATCCATATAAATTTAACACTTTTCCCCGTATAAGTAGTGCCTCCACGTCTTGAAAGCCAAAAAAATCATTGCTAGTTCTAAGTCATGCGTGGGATAATTCTTTTCGTGTGGCTTGAGCTGTCGAGAGACATACGCAATGACTTTGCCCTCCTGCATCAATACGCAACCTAACCCGATGTGGGATGCATCGCTATAGATCACAAAATCTTTTCCTGATTCGGGTTGTGTAAGAATGGGCTCTTCAGTAAGTTTTTGCTTCAGCCTTTCAAAGCTCCGTTGGCAAGCATCGGTCCACTGGAATTTGGCATTTTTCTGAAGTAGCTTGGTCATAGATGCGGCGATCATGGAAAACCCTTTGACGAATCTCCGATAATATCCTGCTAACCCCAAGAAACTACGAACTTCTGTTACTGTCTTAGGTGGCTTCCATTCCAATACTACTTCTATTTTCTTGGGATCGACCCTTATTCCTTCTGCCGATACAATATGTCCCAAGAAGGCTACTTCTTCCAACCAAAATTCGCATTTGCTGAATTTAGCGTATAACTGCTTCTCTCGCAGGGTTTGCAAAATGATCCTAAGGTGGCGATCATGGTCCTCTCGATTCTTTGAATACACCAATATGTCATCAATGAATACAACCACGAACTGATCCAAATACGGGTGGAAGATTCTGTTCATCAGATCCATGAATACTGCAGGTGCGTTCGTTAATCCGAAAGGCATAACGATGAATTCATAATGTCCATAGCGAGTTCTGAATGCGGTTTTTGGTATGTCTTCGTCTTTGATCCCCAATTGATGATAACCCGATCGTAGATCGATTTTTGAAAAGACTCCAGCACCTTTGAGTTGATCAAACAAATCATCTATGTGAGGTAGCGGATACTTGTTCTTGATGGTCAGCTTATTGAGTTGACGGTAATCCACACACAACCTTAGGGATCCATCTTTCTTTTTCACCAACAATACTGGCGCTCCCCATGGTGACACACTTGGCCTAATGAACACCTTGTCTAAAAGTTCCTATAGCTATAGTTGTACCTTTAGTTCTTTTAGCTCCGCTGGCACCATTCGGTAAGGTGCGATGGATACTGGTACAGCTCTCGGGTACACGTCTATGGTGAAGTCCACCTATCATTTAGGTGGTAATCCGGGTAAGTTGTCAGGAAATACGTCGGGGAAATTGTAAATAGTAGGTATATCTTGTAGCTTCGGTGCCTCTTCTTTCGCTTCTAACGCGCATAACAGGTATGCCTCACAGCCTTTTTGCACTAACCTCTTAGCCGTCATAGCGGAAATGATGTTAGTTAGATAGTCCCTCCTCTTTCCCACTAAGGTCATTTCGTCGCCGTCTGACGTATGCAGAGTAACTCTCTTCCTTTTACAGTCAACCAGCGCATCGTGTTTGGCCAACCAATCCATCCCAAGGATAGCATCGAATTCTTGAAATGGTAGTTCAAATAAGTCTCCCCAAAAGATACATCCATGAATCTCCATGGGGCATTCTTTCACTACCTTCCTCACCTTATTCCCTAATGGGCTAGTAACTAATATTCCCTCTTCCTCTAGTTCTACCTTTAGGTTCTCAAGTTTTTCATTTTTCATGCATATATATGAGTGTGAAGAACCCGGATCTATTAAAACGTAAAGCGAAACTCCAAACATAGACAGCTGACCTGCAATCACGTCTAGCGCTTCTTCATCTTCTCGCCCCCTCATGGCATACATTCTAGCAGGAGCCCTCGCTTCTGGTCGATCCACCGTCTCAGACTGCACGCGTGATGGATTTCTGCCCCTACCTCTGCCTCGGCCTCGCCCTGCTGCCGCTTGTGATCCCTCAGTCTCCCTAGGCAGATTCTGCATTCGCTGAGGACACTCTCGCATAAGGTGGTCTAAAGATCCACATATGTAGCATGCAAATGTCCGACCCCAACATTCTCCCGTGTGGCGGTGTCCGCATTGATCACAGCATGGATTAGTATTTTCGCCTTCATTACCTCTCGGACCGGTAGAAAAGTTACCTCCGCTTCGGTTGAATCCTCTTCCTTGCCCTCTTCCGGATTGTCCGGTACTAGCGACTAAGGTGACTTGACTTGGGCCACCGCGATTCGATCCCTGACTGTAACCCCGGCGTTGACCGCCTCCCATGGAACCACTGCCTCGGAATCGCTTCCTTGATGATTGGTAGTTTCCCAAATAGTTTTGGGTATCTCTCTTCTGTTTCATCTTTTGTCTTCTATTCTGCTCATCAGACTGACACTGCTCCATTTCAATAGCTAGGGTGACTAACACAGAAAATTCCTTAATATGAGCAGCAATCAGCTGCACCTTAATCTCATTATTCAATTCGTCTAAGAATTATTTACATCGATCTTCCTCGTCTTCTATCGCTTTCTTAGCATACCTGCTTAATCTGGTGAACTCCCTTTCGTACTCTGTCACTGTAAGTCGCCCCTGCTTCAAGTGTAGAAACTCTTTCCTCCTGGCGTTGAGATATGCTTCAGAAATAAACTTTCTCTTAAATTCTCTCACAAAGAAGTCCCATGTCCTCTGCTCTAGTGGAACTCATTGTTGGACTGTGTCCCACCAGACATACGCTTCTTCCACTAACAAGGAAGTAGCGCACACAACTCGTTCCTCTGGAGTACACTGTAACTGATCTAAGCTCGTACTGTTCCTTCCAGCCAATACTCGGCTATAGAAGAATCATCGTCCCGTTGGGCCCTAAACTCCTTCGCCCTGTACTTTCTTATCTTTTCGATCAGGGGTTTCCTTTCCCCTCCCACAACAGGTACTGGTACGGGTGCTGGCGCTGGTGGTGGTGCCGGGGCGGCGCCGACTATCTGCTGTAATACGGCAGCCATTTGTTGCAACATTTCATTGGGGATAGGAGTATCAGCTGGTGGTTGCTCAGATGCAGGTGTCTCTGATACATGCGTTTCTACAATTCGGGAGGCCTGAGACTCGACCTCCTCCTCTATATCACGCTGCGCTACTTGCGACATGTAAAGAACAGAGCAAAACATATACAATCCCATCATCAGTAACGACCCAGACCAACAGCATTATATTACCCTAGGTGGCATGTATATAAATATAAAATTCTTAAATAACACATATACAACACAACTTTTATTTATTTCCAAGCAAAAGTATTTACATTACTAGGAAGCCCTTATGTACATTCCAAAATTTAGGACTCCTTACTACTATATCATCATGTCATACTACCATACAATATCTACACGATACCCCGATGTCACATATGTACATAACCAAAAGGACCTCCAAAAAGCAACACATCTTAAAGCTTAGTGAGTAGGTGCCCTAGGTGAGGTGGCACTTTCAGACAAATACTCTTCTATCTCAGGATCAAACTCTGGGTCATGCGATGCTTCACCAGGTAAGTGATGGCCTAGCTCCTGGACCCTCTCCTTCAAACTCCACTCTATGACTAAGCCTGTCCTCCTTTAACATCAGCCCATCTCTCCTCAAGGAGATAATCATCTCATGTGCTAATCTCAGGTCTTCACGATCCTATAGACTTCGATCTGCCAGGATATCTATGGTATCATCTTGCTCCTGCACTATCTGCTTTAGCCTCTCTACTTTCATCCTCAGCTCCCTCATCTCATTGTTTCTATCATCCATAATTACTCCTTTTATAATTAGAATAACATAACTAACAATACTACACACATGTATAGTTACATATTTAGAACCCCTCACCTAACCCTATGTGTCATACATTTAAGGTTTAGTTCAACTAACTACCCAGGACCGGCTAAACCGGAGCTCTGATACCAAAAATTGTAACACCCCTTCCCAGCCTATGTGTGTAAGCCGAGTAGAGGCGCCACACTAACCTAATGTTGCTACCAATTTTACTTAGTCAAATTTTAGTTCCAGTTTTTACAGAAATTTGGCCAGAGGTTCGTCTAGAAATTAGGTCCCAAGTGTCGACAAAACTGGTTTTTCTGATTTTTGAAAACATTTTTACACAAACCAATGCGAACACAATCAGTCTCAATACACTCCCAATGAATCCCCCTTATAACCTCAACTACAAACCTGCAAGAAGAATTCACACTTCTAGTACAAAATAAAGTAGAGGTTTATTATTATGACATGCTACTAACGTACAGTATAACATAGTAATTCTCAATCTTATATATATATACATGTCACAACTAGTTAACTCAAAATGGAAACTAAGAGATCTACCCTGAGATGCTGTGGGTCTGGTCATCGCTTCCCAAGAGTTAGCTACTGCTCCGAACCTACGAGTCAAGGAAAACTTAACTCACTGAGCAATGTCGCTCAGTGGGTACTTTACCAATGGAAATAAAAGTAAAGAGTATTTGTACAAGCAAGGCAATAAAATATATGCATGTTAAATACTATAAGCAATAAAATATAAAGCTCACTTCAATGAAATAAAAACGTACTTCCCGAAAAAGAATTTCAAGTTTTTCAAAAGATTTCAAATAAAATTGTAAAATATTCACAATTCAACTTATGCCATAAAATAGTCGTGTCATAGTTTGTAAAATTTTTGCTCTACTGGTAAAAGCAGAACCACAGCGATAAGGCATTGGCCCTCACCACTGTAACACAGGTGGCTCTCACCACCGATATCAAATCACAGGAACGGTCCTCACCATCCTGGTTATAACCAATGGTATAACACCCCTTCCCGACCTACGAATAAGCCGGGTAGGAATGTCACATCAGGATGCGAGCTCTGGTTATAATGTCCTAATTAAGAATTCTTATGAAAAAAAATTTTGAAAAATTGGGCGGAGTTTCCCCTAAAATCCGGGGTTCCCAAGTGTCGACAAAACTGATTTTTTTTAAAAAAAAAAAACACTTTTGTTCACAATTCAACTCAAGAACACTCATAATAATAATCTCCCTTGTAACCTCAACTACACCCTGCAAGAAAATTTCACACTTCTATATTGTTTCTCAAGATCACATATCATTTGCTAAGTTTCATTACCATAATACTGTTCATTCTCTTATTACATACACCATAATACTTAATATGTTTAACAAACTTTACAATAGATATAACGTACATGCCATACTACTATATTATGTCAAAAGTCCTACCCTATTCGTCGTCGAGCTGGTGCGGCCGCTGCAGAAATGCTTATCTTCTATCCACTACCTGCGAGTTACACATATAACTCGCTGAGCAACTTATTTCCCAGTGGGTACTTTAACCATTGCCGAATATAAATAGAGCAAGGAAGGTTGTTGAAACACATATAAAAGTAGAATACTGCATAATTAAACTATTTTCATACAATCATAATATTTATATTTTCTAATTAAGTTAAGATTCACATTCTGTATGTAAACAACATGTAATATAACTTCATTATAATTACGAGTTAATCTGCTCCACTAGGTAATTATGAATACACCGATCTCGAAATGAGGCCTCGTACAGAGTTACGCGTGGTCTTGACCTCACACGACTAATTGACATGGTCTTGGTCTCACACGATATGGAATATATAATATAACTGCGTGGTCTTGGTCTCACACGACTAGTTGCCATGATCTTGACCTCACACGATATAACTACGCGCGCGTAAGTAATATCCAGACCGAAGCCTTTAAGACAGTACTGCCGGTAGGATGGCATGCCAAACCCCCATTCCAGACCGGTTTTACCCATTTACCGAGTAGAGCATATATAACATGTCATATATACCCATTCACTTCGTATATATACCACATATTCTCCATGTATATACAATATATATACTTACACAAATACCACATATACTCACATATGTAGCATATGTATTCACATATATACCATATACACGCATATATATACCATATATACAATAAACTCTGGTTCTTGACCCAACTTGATCCTTGTTTTAAAAAATTTGTATAAAATAATCCACTTGGCTAAAAACTCAAAACTTTTTATAGAATTTAGTTTTGCATCTTAAATTCATTCCTTTAAAATTTTATATCAAACTGGACACAAAATCTTGGTCAACTAGTTCACCCAACCAGACTGCTCCAGTTGCCCTGCATCCTGGCAGCAGTTCTGAATTTTGTGAATTTCGTAAATTAAATTAAATCAATGTGGTTCCAAATTATTTTTATCAAATACTAGACTTACTAAACAACAACATATACAAAATTCAATTGGATATTATTTTTCTACATTTTATTAAAAATCTAGAAAATGGCTATCTCAGTCAAGGTACCTGCTGGAGCAGGTCTAATAAAAATAATTTTTCCAAAACCATAACCATTCCAAATTCAACTCAACATATTTTTCAGTCATTCTAGACTCATTGAGACACAACATATCAAAAATTCAACTCAAGATAATTTTTTCTATATTTAATTAAAAATCATACAAGTCACAGCATTTTACTAATTGTAAAACAAAAATATTTCAAAAGGAGTTCAATGGTTAAAGTACCAAACCTTACTATTTCTTAGTCCTTTATCTATATCACTTCCTTTCTTTCCTTGTCTCCTTGATTTCCTTATAATCTTGTTTGTCACCAAAATCTTCAACCAAAAGCCTTAAACTTTGGAAAAATCACCTCCTTCTTCCTTCTTTTATGGTTTGGACGAGTTCACCATGTAAGAGAGGGCTTTTATTTTCTTTCCTTAGCTTATTTTGATCCAAATGGCAGCCATAAGTGGTGAAAATATATTGGTATAGATGTTGACTTCCAATTGGTACACCTTATAGCAAAAATGGCCACTTTTAATTGGTCCACTTGCCTTCTTCTTTTATCTATTTATTTGGCAAGCCATTAGGCTTCCTTTTATTCATATTTTGACCCCCCTCAAATTTCTTGTGCTGTAATTTTATAGTCTAGGGTGTGAAAGTATCAAAATACCCTCCAACGATTAATCGATTGTAACTTTTAAACCGTGCGTTTTTGGAAAAAATTGAAACCCACAGTTATGACCCGATTAATCTCGAGAATATTCTTCCGGGGTCGGATATGGGCACTATTAAGAACTTCCGACACTTAATTTTTAAGTTTACATAGTTGCCCCTAACTTTTAAGAAATTTCCACTTAGGTCCCGTCAGCTCCACTGTGTACACCAATTTCATATTTGACTATCCCGAGCCTCTATTTGACCACTTGTTCATGTCCTCCTTGCCTATTACTCGACTATCTAGCCTTTGGGATGTGACAGTTCTACTCTCCTTAATTTAAGTTTCGCCCCGAATCTTATTTGTTCATACATGTAAATATATTGTTCATATAACTAATAACAATCATACATATATATATATATATACTTAAAACACCAATTTTAAATTTAAATACCTTCCTTTTCTTCTTTTGTTTTATTCTCCTCTGCCCTCATATAATATACTCTAGCTGGTGCTCTTGATTCGAGGGCAATCTACTGATTCTGAGTATGTTCCTGCTTGGTTGTTACTACTTGCTCTACCTCTGTCTCTGCCTCTGCCTGTAACTCTACTTCCAATTACAGATGATTGTTCCTGTGCAATGGATACTGTTGTAACTTTCTTTGGGCAATCCCTTCTCAAATGGCCCCTTTCACCACAGCCCCAACATACTCCATCTATTGCAAACCAACAATCTCCAAGATTTTTCTTTCCACAAATTTCACAGGTTGGATATCCCACTCTATTAGTTCCTGCCGAACTCGCTATTGGTGAAGTTGAATAACCCGACCTCTGTACTGTTCCCTGACTTTGTATTTGTCTTAGGGGTCCAGAAAATCCACTCCTAGATTTCTTACTAGCAGGTTGATAATTACTTGGGGTGCTCTGAACCTGTTCCCTTTTTTGCTGGATTTTCTGTTGACAACTCTTCAGATTCACTTGTACCTTCTCAACATCTAGTGCTTTAGCTACTAATCTTGAAAATTCAGTATTCTCCAGCACTACTAATTGGATCTTAATTTCATCATTAAGTCCTTCCAAAAATTTCTCACATCGTTTAGCTTCAGTTTCTATTAACTTCCTCCCATACTTACTGAGGCGCGTAAATTCTTTCTCATACTCTAATACCGTCATTCTACATTGCTTCAAATGGATGAACTCATTGCGCCTTGCAGCTAAATATGCATCAGTGATATATCTCTTTTTGAACTCACTTCTGAAAAATTCCCAAGTCCGTTGTTCCAGTGGAACCCGTTGCTGAGTGGTATCCCACCATATGTATGCCTCCTCCGTCAGGAGTGACGTAGCACAAATTACTCTTTATTCCGGAGTGCATCGAAGCTGGTCAAGAACTCTAATGATACTATCTAACCAATATTCCGCTTCCTCAGATCCTTCTTCATGACCAGCCTTAAACTCTTTTGCACCATATTTCCTCAGCTTCTCAATCGGGGGTTTCCTATCCCCCTCAGCAGCAGGGCCCCTTTCGGCCATTTGTTGGAATGCTGCTGTTATCTGCCTAAGGTAAGTTTTCGGACCGGGTACTTCGGCTGCTACTGGCCCTAGTCCTGGTCCATGGGCTTCCTCAACACCTATTGGTGCGGAGGCTTGGGATTCTGTCTCCTGTTCCATAGCTTGTTGCGAGTCTAGAGACATCCTACAATATAAAAGTAATCAGCAGTCTGCACAGCTCAACATATAACCTTTTTCCTATATGGCATGTACATTAGACTCAATAACTCATGCTTAATTATTCTCGACTCTTTCTTATTTCACAAACATAATTTCATATATAACTGTTTCACAAATACCATAACTACTACAGGGTATCCCGTTTTACATTGGTAATGGCCACTCCCAACATAAAACGTATATTCTCCTATATTTTCCTCTTCCTATCTAAAGTCTTTCTAACTCACTTCGTTTACTATCTCTCGATATCCTAATTATCATACTCTTTCATATGTCTAACCACCCAGGAACGGCTAAACCAATGCTCTGATACCACAAATTGTAACACCCCTTCCCGACCTACGAATAAGTCGGGTAGGAATGTCACATCAGGATGCGAGCTCTGGTTATAATGTCTTAATTAAGAATTCTTATGAAAAAAATTTTCGAAAAATTGGGTGGAGCTTCCCCCAAAAAGCGGGGTTCCCAAGTGTCGCCAAAACTGATTTTTTTTAAAAAAAAAAACACTTTTGTTCACAATTCAACTTAAGAACACTCACAATAATAATCTCCCTTATAACCTCAACTACACCCTGCAAGAAAATTTCACACTTCTATATTGTTTCTCAAGATCACATATCATTTGCTAAGTTTCATTACCATACCACTATTCATTCTCTTGTTACATACACCATAATACTTAATATGTTTAACAAACTTTACAATAGATATAACGTACATGCCATACTACTATGTTATGTCAAAAGTCCTACCCTATTCGCCGTCGAGCTGGTGCGGCCGCTGCAGAAATGCTAATCTTCTATCCACTACCTGCGAGTTAGACATATAACTCGCTGAGCAACTTATTGCCCAGTGGGTACTTTAACCATTGCCGAATATAAATAGTGCAAGGAAGGTTGTTGAAACACATATAAAAGTAGAATACTGCATAATTAAACTATTTTCATACAATGATCATATTTATATTTCTAATTAAGTTAAGATTCACATTCTGTATGTAAACAACATGTAATATAACTTCATTATAATTACGAGTTAATCTGCTGTTTTATTGGTTTTTGTTATAGATTTGTGTCTTGTTTATTATGATAATTATTGTTTTATTTAGGTATTTTGTTAGTTTTTATCGGTTTATTTAGTGTTTTCATTAATTTTATTAGTTTTAGTTTATTTCAGTGTTTATGACATTTTTTATCTAGTTTTTAGTATTGTGTTTATGTTTTGTTGGTTATTGTCTATTTACTTCCTGTTTAAAGTTTGTTTTGAGTTTTGTGTTAGGTTAAAAAAGGAAAGGAAGCAAATTGAAGGAGAAAAGGGGCAGTAGTTGACACAGGCAGAGGACATGGCCAAGTCATTGGTCGTGTCCCATACCAAGCTAAAGAGGAAAAGCAAGTCACAGTAGAAGACACAAGCAAGGGACACGGCCAAGTCACTGGCCGTGTCCCTCCAAAAAGCTCCAACATGGCCAAGTCACCTCTAACATGGCCGTGTCACTCAACCAAAGAAGAAAAAAAAAGCAAGCAGAAGTGAACACATGCAAGCGACATGGCCAAGTCACTGGCCGTGTCCCTCCAAAATGATCCAACACGGCCAAGTCACCTCAAACATGGCCATGTCCCTCCAAAAATGCTCAAACACGGCCAAGTCACCATCAACTTGGCCGTGTCTCACCTAAATCCAAAGCAAAGAAGAGCAATTCTCACAGTAGGTGACACATGCAAGCGACATGGCCAAGTCACTGGCCGTGTCCCTCCAAAATGGTCTAACTTGGCCGTGTCACCATCAACTTGGCCGTGTCTCTCCCTCAAATTCACCTCCAACACGGCCAAGTTCTGTAACACCCCCATACTCTATATAAGTACTATACATATACCTGGTATACATACAATACGTATATAAAGTATAAGAATGTTACTTTTCATTTCAATTATTTAAAACCTTTATCCAAATTCAAGCAATATTACATTAATTTAAAGAACATTTACAAATATCATTATTCTTATAAAAATACAACATAATTAAAATCACATATGTATGCATCACCTTCTAGTTGGTCTCGAGACACTCTTATCCTTCTCGTGGCATAACAGCTGAACTTCCAGATCAATCGCATAATCACCTGCGCGATTACACAACCGCGCTAAGCCCGAGAGCTTAGAAGTACAAATAAATATAAAATATAAAATATATGCTTTACCAAAGAATCATACCTCATATTTTTAGCATCGTGTTTTATTGTACTTTTACCCCGTTTTCCTTTCTCAATGCATTCTTCATATATTCCCACAAATCTCATAAATTATATACATATTTACATAGAACATTCACAACACGATACTTACCCTTCCTATCTCATATACATAAACATATACATCATTTCAACAAATCACCATTCAATGACCTATCCAAACCTTCATGAAAACAATACTCACAAATTCCACATTCATATACATTTTACACATCATACTATATTTTCATAAAATCATATCTCAACAAAGCTCCTCAAGCCATATTCACTTTCAATATATTATTACATACATTACAAAATCATACTTCATAACATCATTTTATTCACAATTCATTAATCATGAATCACACTTTCAACAAAGTCAGCCATAAATCCCATTATTCATTTATTTCAACATTTGGATATCACATTGACAACAAAGACAGACTCGGGCCCAAACAACACACTAATATGCCATTCAATTTTCAGAGTTAATGCTTTGGTTTAATTATCACATTTATCATTATCCCAACTAGGCTTCAAGGATTAGGCTCAACCAAGCTTCAAGGGGAACAAAGCATGCTAAGTATCAACACAACTTGGCTTCAAGAACCAATCCAACCTAGCTTCAAGGGTTGTAACATCTCAATTAGGCTTCAAGGACTAGACCCAACCAAGCTTCAAGGGGAGTAAAACATGTTAAACTTCAACCCAACTTGGCTTCAAGGATCAATTCCAACCTAACTTCAAGAGATTGTTACTAATAGTAGGCATGCCACCAACAACAAACTCTGAAAATGGAATAACACATTAGTCACACAATTCATTTATTATTTCTTTATCAATATCATTCTCAATTATCATTATAGCCAATCACAATGGCTTCACATCTCATTTGATTCATCATGGCCAATCACAATGGCTTCATATCACATTTGATTCATCATAGCCAATCACAATGGCTTCACATCACATTCTTATTCACAATAATACACTTTATTATTCAAGTATACATGTATAACATCAATTACATTAAACATCAATTAGGCAAATCTATCATATCATTTCCATCATCACTCAATGGCATTGAACATTATCTAGGCATACATTAATCATAACATTACTTTCACATCATACAAATTATATCATCACATCTTTCACCTTCCATAACATATACATTATCCATATATATATACATCAACACTATAATACATTAACACAAACACTTCCAAATTCATACCACAACCCCCATTAATCAACATCTTTGTTTATATCTATCAAATACCTATCACTTTAACACTTATATAATTTCATTATATCATCATAATAATCATTATATACACCACTATAATTAATTACTCAAATCCCCAATTCATTTATACCAAACCCTTACTCAACAATTCATCATCATCCTCACAAATACCCCAACTTATCATCACTTATATACCAATTCAACACATTTACATACTTTAATCTTTCATTATCATCATCTAACACACCAATCGTCTCAAATATAACCTCAATCAAAAGAAATCAAGACAAGAAGATGAAGACTTACATATATACATAATCAATAAAATCAACTCAAGAAAAGAATACTTACATGAATATCTTATCAAATCTTCAAACTCAATCTTCAATCTTTTTAAAACCCTTAAGAAATTTGATGTGAGAATCATTAAAATCACATCTCTCTCTCTCTCTCTCTCTCTCTCTCGACCACGAAGAAGAAGAAAGAAAGAATTTTCCTCTTTCTTTTGTTCTTATCTCATATATATATATATATATATATATAATAATAATATAATTAATTATTTCTAAAATATCTTCCACCACACACCTTTCACTCTCTTTAACTTTCCTTTCCTCCTTCTTTCATTATTATTATCAATTAATTATATATATATATATACTTACTTTTCCTACACTACTTTATACCATAAATCCAAATACAACAATAACTCCAAAACTTTTAAGGTATACTTTTGGATATTACAAGTTCACTCTAACTTGGCCGTGTCACTCAAGGATCAATGAAGACGCGCGGAGGTTTCGTATAAATATAAAAGTTAGGGTTTTTCTTAGGGACTGTTGACGATTTGGAGTTTCAATTGAGCCGTCGGAGAGTGAAGTTAGGGTTTTAACTTTGTTTTCTTGATTTTGATTACACTTTTGGATTAATCTAGCTTAGATTAGATTGTTCTAGCCATTGATACATCCTTCTTGCAAGATTTGAACAAGAGATTCTTCAGAAGCTTCAAGGAGTTTGTAATTTGGTTTTGTTCTCGAACTTATTCTCTTTATTTTCATTGGAATTATATTTATGGATATTATCATGTCTAATTTAATTTCTTTGAACATTAATGAGATGAGTATGTTTGATAGCATGATGAACTAATGTGATCTAGTCTAGGGTTTGTATGGATCTGCTATGATTGTATGAATTGGTTATTCTCTTAGCTAATAATTTCTTTAGCCTTGATTGAATGGAATATTATTAATATATAATTGATTGGCCACCAATTATGTGTTTTAGGTATTAGATGATGGATTGAGAGATGAAGACTAATGCTGGAACAATTCAATTAAGGACTTAGGTGAATTAGAGATATAACCTATTAAAAAGATTGTTTCAATTATAACGAGATTAGTTGTAAGAGGTTTGAATGCGAGAGCTTATTTCCTTGACTCAATTAATTAAGTTGTTTGAGATTTAATCTTTGAAATTAAATTAGTTAAGAGGAATAACCGTTCATACAAATAAGTAGTAGAGAAGTGCAAACCCTAGACCTTTCTATCAAGTGAATCAAAACAATCAGCTTAATTTACTTTTATTCGTTTTAAACTTTAATCAATCTTCTTCATTATTTAGCAATTTAAATTTCTTTAATTACTTGTTATTCATAATCTAATAATCAATTAGCCACTTTAGCTTCCTTGTGAGACAACCTTGGGGCGATCACCCTTGCTACAGCTACCTCGTATACTTGCGAGTGACGCTTTGTGGTAGAGTTAATTTGAGCGCAACAAGTTTTTGGCGCCGCTGCCGGGGAAGCTAATTGGCGAAATTGTTTATTATCAAAAATATTCTAGATTATTTTTCACTGTTTTCATTTTATTTTATTTTTCTTTTGCTTTTAATAATTTCTTTTTCTAGAAAAATTCTGTTTATGCAAGGCAGGAGATCACTCGAAGGAGAGCTACATCCATTCATTCCAGAAATTTAGAGAGTGAAAAGGAGCAGAGAAGAGTTTGAGCTCTACACCGGATTTGATACAGAGGAGGATACTTCTGAATTTGAGTCAGATACTGCACAATCAGTTAACATGGGAGAAGAAAGGCAAAGAACCATGAGAGATTTTACTAGACCTGTCATTGGGACTTCTACATCTTGTATAAAGTTGACAGATGCAGCAAGGAACTATGAGTTGAAGAACATTCACTACAACATGCTGCCATCATTCTATGGAGTTCCAAATGAAGATCCTTTGAACTTTATTAGGGATTTCTACTCCACCCTCAACACTTTTCCTTTGGGAGGACTAACAGAAGATCAGTTGAGGATGAGGTGTTTCCCATATACATTGAAGGACATGGAAAAGAGCTGGCTTATGATGTTGCCCGAAAACTCTTTGACAACTTGGGAGCAAGTTATAACAAGTTCATGAGCAAGTTCTATTCACATCAAAAGACAGCTGAATTGAGAGTGAAGATTGCTACATTCTCTCAATTTGAAGGAGAGCCATTTCATGAGGCTTGGGACAGATTTAAGATGCTATTGATCCAGTGTCCACATCATCATTACCCACTTCAACTTCTTAATCAGTTTTTCTATGATGGTTTAACCCAGCAATTTCAGAACATTGTTGATAATGCAGCTGGGGGAGCTATGGGAGAAAAGACAGCTGATGAGACTTATGAGATCTTTGAGATGTTGGGAGCTAATTCTCAACAAAAGAGTGTAAGGGGAAGAAGTAAAGGGGTGAATCAATTGGAAGCCAATAGTGAAATGGTCAGTCAAATAGCTGAATTGACAAGGCAGGTTCAGATGCTAAACATGAAGAACAATATATCTTCATCTACTCAAGAAGTGTGTGGAATCTGTGGGACATTAGGGCATAGAGCAAACAGTTGCCCCTCTGCATATGAATCATATGGGAATGAAGCTGAGCAAGTCAATGCCATGGGGGGATTTCAACCAAGAGCTCGGAATGATCCTTACTCCAATTCTTATAACCCTAGTTGGAGGAATCACCCAAATTTTTCTTGGGCAACAAATAATTCTCAGCAGCCTTTCCATTTGCTCCAGAGACAGAACCAACAGCAGGGTCAATCCTCAAATCAAGGGCAGTCTAAGATAGAGAGCTTGGAGGAAAGTTTACAAGCTTTCATCAAAGTCAGTGCTCAAAATCAAGAGATGACAAATAAGAGGCTGGATTCATTAGAAGCATCCTTTAAAAAAGTGGAGACTCAAGTAGGACAACTTGCACAACAGATGCAGATTCAACAGAAGGGGAAATTCCCAAGTCAACCTGAGCAGGCACATTCAGTGACTGTTCTTAGGAGTGGTAAGGAAATTAACAATAATGTTGAAAATGATTTTGTGAATGCAGGTGACCAAGAGAACAAGGAGGAAGGAGAACTAGAGAACAAAGGTGATGGAGTTATATCAGTGGAGAAATCACCTTCAGCAGATTTACATAAGGCAAGCAATCCGTACCGGCCTCCTATACCATTCCCTAGCAGGTTGAAAGATGATCAAAAAGATAAGCAATTTTCTAATATCTTCAACATGATGTCTAAGGTAAGTATTAACTTACCTTTACTTGAAGCAATAAAGAACATGCCGGCTTATGCCAAATTCTTCAAAGAGCTGATCACCAAGAAAAAGAGGTATGAGACGAATGAAAAGGTGATAGTTTCCGAGGTAGCTAGTGCTGTTCTGCAGCATAAACTACCTCCCAAGCTAAAGGATCCTGGTAGCTTTATAATTCAATTTTCTGTGGGAAATGGAAAGGGGACTGAGGGCATGTGTGATCTAGGAGCTAGTGTGAATTTGATGCCTTATTCTGTTTATAAAGAATTAGGATTAGGGGAACTTAAACCGACAAAAATGGTGTTGCAATTAGCTGATAGGTCTTTTAGATTCCTGAAAGGGGTTATAGAAGATGTGTTAGTTAAGGTTGAAGGGTTAATAGTACCTGTGGATTTCATAGTTCTTGACATGGAAGGAAGTAACCCTGCACCATCAGCACACACTATTTTGCTGGGTAGACCTTTCATGGCTACTACCAACACTTTAATAGATGTTAAAAATGGTAAACTATCAATGACTGTCTTGGGTCAAACTGTTGATTTTTCTATTTTTAACACTTCTCCCATTCCTACAACTGCTTTATATGAGGAATGTTCTTTAATTAATTGTGTTGAAGCAGTTGTTTCAGATGCTCTCTTGCAGATAGGTTCATCAGAGAAATTGGAGCTGAAACTGACCTTAGAAGAAGGGGCTAAACTAGTGAGGGAGACCCAAAGGTGCCTAAACCCAAAGGCATATGAGAGCTCGAGGAATTATAAGGATCACACTAAAGCACTTCATGACAGATTTATTGGGCAACAGACATTGAGTCCAGGTATGAAAGTTTTACTTTTTAATTATCGACTCCGTCTATTTCTAGGTAAATTCAAGTCTCGTTGGAGTGGTCCTTTCGAGGTAACCAAGGTATGTCCTTCTGGTGCTATTGAATTGCTTAACTCTAAAACCAATAAGACTTTTAAAGCAAATAGACATAGAGTTAAACCATATAAAGAAGGATTTCAAGAAGTGAGGATCATTGACAGCACTTTGATCCACGATTCCTAGTCTTACATGATGTCCAGCTTTATGACATTAAAGAAGCGCTAAATGGGAGGCAACCCATTAGTTTGAATTTCTTTTTCATAGTTATAATTTTATATTTTGCAATTTTGATTTTATGTTTAGTTTAAATAAATGGAAACCCTAAAGCTCTCTTGCATCTTGTTTTTGAACATTTGTGTTTGTGATGGAAAGTTAGGGTTTTGCCTCACCAGGGTACGATGGAAGACAGGTTGTCCTTTAACTCTTTTTCTTTATTATTCTTGTTTTCCATTGAGGACAATGTAAATTCTAAAGTGTGGGGTAATCTTTTAGCTTTTCTTTAATTTTTGTTTTGTTTGTCTTGATGTGTTTGTTGTGTTTGTTGTGCATGGCATAATTGTTGAAAATTTATTGATCTTTTCTGTGATTCTAGCATTGTAGTTGAGACTTTAGTATCAGCATAGAAATGAGCATTTGAATTCATTCAGGATCAATTTTCACATTCTGCAATTCATGACATATAAATCTTTGTAAACCCACCTGTGTGAGTTTTGAGCCTCATAATTTGATATTATTATCAGTTGATTTTCTTTTCTTAAGTGTGCACCTTCATGATTTTTCATCTCTAGAGTTTGCTTTTGCATACTAATTGAACTCACATTATGATTTAATCTCAAGTTTTAAAATTATGAAGGCAAATTAGGTTAGCCCTTTAGCTTAAAAAGACCTCCCTTAATATTGATTTCCTTAGTGAGCCAAGTTGAGCCTTTGACTTTTTCTTGTTTGATCAACACAATTCTCAACTTAACATCTTCTTATTATCATCATACCTGCATTAAGGAATGGAGTTTTATGATATGACAATAGGGTGGTTTGTTTCAAAGTGTGGGGTAAGCAAGTAAAAAGAAAAATGGAATTGCTAATTGGGGGTTGAAATGCATACTTTGCACATTGTATTTGATTAAGAGTCATTATTCTTTTCCTCTACATTTTAAGCTAGATGTTCCATGCAATTCTTAATTTTGTATATATATATATATATATATTAAAAAAATGATAAAAGTAAAAAAAAAAGGAGAGAGAAAATAAAAGAAAAGTTATATATATATACAAAATTCATATATGTTCTAGCATTAGTTATCAAAAGAGGAATGTTGACTCATGTATTTTTATGCAAGTATATAAGATTATCAAGGATTGTGAGTATGCCATTTGAGGGAGTTATGAATTTCTTAGCAAGAGTATTATCTAATTTAGATACTCCATGTAATATCCCAAAATGTACCCTAGAAGTATTGGAGTAATTATTGTTATTATTGGATTAAGTGTATTTATTTTATTGGAAAGAGAGTTGAGGTTAGAGTAATGTGTATATGTTGTATATATTGTGATATACTTAACATATACAAATATTTGTTTGAAGGGTATAAAGGTAATTATTTTGAAATTGAGTTAGTGGATTAAGATGGGTGGATGGTGATGTTTGAGATTATTTTATTTTTTTATTTGTGTGGAGGAGAATGTTTTGACGAGAGAGAGGGTTAATGTTTGACTTTTCTTTCTTTTCCTTTTCTTCCTTCTTCCTCTCTTCTCGTGTCTCTCATTTTCCTTTTCTTCTTCTTTCTTTGCTTTGGACGGCAGCAGCAAGAGAACAAGAGAGAGGGAGAGATTTGACCTTCCAAGCTCAAGATTGAAGAAGTTTTCAAGAGATCAAGGAGGAATTTAAGAGTTTTCTTCATTCTTGGTAAGTTTCCTCTTGATTCCCTTGTTTTCTTTGAGTTTGTGTTGTGGGTTTGGTGATTTATGGTTGTTGGTATGGATATGTTTGAGTGTGTTGTGTTTAAGAGTGTTGGGTTTACTTGATTTTTGATTCTTGGGTTGGATTGAAGAAAAGAGTAAGATTGAAAGGAAGAATAAGTTTGTTGGTTAAGATTGAGTTGTGGTTGTGTTTAGAGTTTTTGATGATGTTGTGATTTGGTGTTGGATGTGTATTTTGAGTTGTGTTGGTGTTTTTGCAAGGTTGTTATGGTTTTGGGTGTGTCTAGTTGAGTTTTGTTGAAGTGGAAGATGGTGGAAGATTGTTGTTTGTTGGTTGGATTGTTGTTTTGGCCGGAATCTGGGTTTTTGGCCTGACACGCTCAGGAGCACGTCCAGGTCTTTAGGCGTGTCAATTGTGTTGGATGGCAGTAGGTGTGACACGGCCATTAACACGCCCGTGTTAGTGAGCGTGTCATAGCTACTGTGATTTTGGGGAATTGACACGGCCAGGAACACGTTCATGATGTTGGACGTGTCGATACTTCTGAGAGACAGTAGGTATTACACGCGCAGTGACACGCCCGTGGTCCTGAACGTGTAAATGCTTCTGTGTTGTGGAGTTAGGGCACGGTCAGGGACACGCCCGTGTGGGTGAGCGTGTCCAGTTTAGAGTTTGCCCTAATTGATTCTTAGCCTTATGATCTTATGTGAGTTTCCTCATTGTTCTGAATTAGGTTGTGAAGAAGATGAATTGCCTTAATTATTTGGTGAAGGACTTGTTAAGAGGAAGTGTTTAGAATTGTGTGGATTTCTTTTGAGGTAAGTACAAACCTTGCATTCTAACATACATTCATGTGATTTTGGAACTTATACATTTGAGTGTGAATGTACTAAGTAATTTCATTGTATTGTTGATATGTTTGAATAATGTTACGTTTTATACAATATGAACCTCATGAAATGTAATATGGTATATATATGTGTTACGAAAATGAAAGATGTGATGATAAGATGATGTGTAAAGCCATTGTGATTGGCTATATTGATTCAAATGAGGCATGTTTGCCTAGTTGATTGTGGAATGAGAAATAAATTGAGAAAAAGTTTGATAAAGAGATATATGAAATGGTTGTGTGCCTAATATGTTTATTCAAATTTCAAAGTACTGGTTTTCGTGGCATGCCTATATAAAGGTAACAGTCTAGCCGGGTTGAGGATCTCTTCAATTGAATTGAATTGATGGTCCAAGAGACTGGGTCTGTTACACTAAATGAAATGTGAAAATGAAATTTATGAAAAGTAACAGTCTAGCCGGGTTGAGGATCTCCTCGATTAGTCGGGTTGATGGTCCAAGAGACTGGGTCTGTTACTAGTAACAGTCTAGCCGAGTTGAGGATCTCCTCATGTTAATGGGTTGATGGTCCAAGAGACTGGGTCTGTTACACTATCCATGGATAGAGATATGATATATATATCGCCTACGGGCTTAATCATTGTGATTATAAACCAAAGCAGTAACTCTGAACTTTGAATATCATATTAAATGCTTGTTGGGCCCATGTGTGTCTATGTTAAATGTGTGAGTAATGAATGATGATATAATTATTGAAATAATGAAATGTAACATCCATAAAATAAAGTGTATTGAGTATGATCTATATTGTTTGAATGTATGACATAGCATAATATCATTATAGTTTGTTCTACTGAGCTGTTGGCTCAGCGCGATTGTGGTTCATCGCGCAGGTGACAGGATTGAACCCGAGAGTTCCTCTAGACCTAGTGAGTCTATGCGTTGAAGAGTTGATTTTTGGACTTAAAGATCAGAGAAGAGCTGCCACTCATGTATATATTTTATATTTGTAACTTTTGATTTTGATGCAAATGTATTGGGAAACATTTGTTATATTTTCCGCTGCGTTTTAAATAAACTTTCTATCTATTTCGTTTTATAAACTCATTTAAAAGTTTTGAATTTGTTCATAGTATATAAGAGTCATGTCATGTGTGTTTTGTAACCGTGACATTTCTATATTCAGTATACGTATATTACGATCGTATTAGCATGCTGTGTACGTATACGGGGTATAGGGGTGTTACACTCCATTTCTTGATGCTCCAGCCTAAATGCCTTTTCTCACACCTTTATCATAGCCCCATTACATCCAAATGAAAGACCTTCAGATTATTTCTTGAGAAAATCAGTGAGAGAGATTGGATAATTAAGCAAGTTTATGGTAGTATGCAGTCATGAGTGGTTTGAGTGATTAACCTTTGAAATCGTGTGAAACACTTAGATGAGAGATGAGATTTGTATGTCTGGATTAATGAATGAGTTAAGAAAATCCTTGATTGAAGTAAATTGCAAATATTTATGGCTGAGTCTTAAAGTATTTCATCTTATATGCTAGAATTATAGTTAAGGTTGTTTGAGTTTTTAATTTATGCCATGTGAATTTGCTTAAGGACAAGCAAAGTTTTAAGTGTGGGGTAGTTATTTTATTAGTTTTTGTTATAGATTTGTGTCTTATTTATTATGATAATTATTGTTTTATTTAGGTATTTTGTTAGTTTTTATCGGTTTATTTAGTGTTTTCAATAATTTTATTAGTTTTAGTTTATTTCAGTGTTTATGACGTTTTTTATCTAGTTTTTAGTATTGTGTTTATGTTTTGTTGGTTATTGTCTATTTACTTCCTGTTTAAAGTTTTTTTTGAGTTTTGTGTTAGGTTAAAAAAGGAAAGGAAGCAAATTGAAGGAGAAAAGGGGCAGTAGCTGACACAGGCAGAGGACACGGCCAAGTAATTGGCCGTGTCCCATACCAAGCTAAAGAGGAAAAGCAAGTCACAGTAGAAGACACAAGCAAGGGACACGGCCAAGTCACTGGCCGTGTCCCTCCAAAAAGCTCCAACATGGCCAAGTCACATCTAACATGGCCGTGTCACTCAACCAAAGAAGAAAAGAAGAAAAAAAAAAGCAAGCAGAAGTGAACACATGCAAGCGACATGGTCAAGTCACTGGCCGTGTCCCTCCAAAATGATCCAACACGGCCAAGTCACCTCAAACATGGCCATGTCCCTCCAAAAAAGCTCAAACACAGCCAAGTCACCATCAACTTGGCCGTGTCTCACCTAAATCCAAAGCAAAGAAGAGCAATTCTCATAGTAGGTGACACATGCAAGCGACATGGCCAAGTCACTGGCCGTGTCCCTCCAAAATGGTCCAACTTGGCCGTGTCACCATCAACTTGGCCGTGTCTCTCCCTCAAATTCACCTCTAACACGGCCAAGTTCACTCTAACTTGGCCGTGTCACTCAAGGATCAATGAAGACGCGCGGAGGTTTCATATAAATATAAAAGTTAGGGTTTTTCTTAGGGACTGTTGACGATTTGAAGATTCAATTGAGCCGTCAGAGAGTGTATTCACTAGGTAATTATGAATACACTGATCTCGAAATGAGGCCTCGTATAGAGTTACGCGTGGTCTTGACCTCACACGACTAATTGCCATGGTCTTGGTCTCACACGATATGGAATATACAACATAACTGTGTGGTCTTGGTCTCACACGACTAGTTGCCATGATCTTGACCTCACACAATATAACCGCGTGCGCGTAAGTAATATCCAGACCGAAGCCGTTAAGACAGTACTGCCGGTAGGATGGCATGCCAAACCCCCATTCCAGACCGGTTTTACCCATTTACCGAGTAGAGCATATATAACATTTCATATACACCCATTCACTTCGTATATATACCACATATTCTCCATGTATATACAATATATACTTACACAAATATCACATATACTCACATATGTATCATATGTATTCACATATATACCATATACACGCATATATATACCATATATACAATAAACTCTGGTTCTTGACCCAACTTGATCCTTGTTTTAAAAAATTTTATAAAATAATCCACTTGGCTAAAAACTCAAAAATTTTTACCGAATTTAGTTTTGCATCTTAAAATCATTCCTTCAAAATTTTATATCAAACTGGACACAAAATCTTGGTCAACTAGTTCACCCAACTAGACTGCTCCAGTTGCACTGCATCCTGGTAGCAGTTCTTAATTTTGTGAATTCCGTAAATTAAATTCAATCAATGTGGTTCCAAATTATTTTTCTCAAATACTAGACTTATAAACAACAACATATCCAAAATTCAATTGGATATTATTTTTCTACATTTTATTAAAAATCCAAAAAGATAGTTGTCTCAGTCAAGGTACCTGCTGGAGCAGGTCTAATAAAAATAATTTTTTCAAAATCATAACCATTCCAAATTCAACTCAACATATTTTTCAGTCATTCTAGACTCATTGAGACACAACATATCAAAAATTCAACTCAAGATAATTTTTTCTATATTTAATTAAAAATCATACAAGTCACAGCATTTTATTAATTGTAAAACAGAAAAATTTCAAAAGGAGTTCAATGGTTAAAGTACCAAACCTTACTATTTCTTAGTCCTTTATCTATATCACTTCCTTTCCTTCCTTGTCTCTTTGATTTCCTTATAATCTTGTTTGTCACCAAAATCTTCAACCAAAAGCCTTAAACTTTGGAAAAATCACCTCCTTCTTCCTTCTTTTATGGTTTGGACGAGTTCACCATGTAAGAGAGGGCTTTTATTTTCTTTCCTTAGCTTATTTTGATCCAAATGGCAGCCATAAGTGGTGAAAATATATTGGTATAGATGTTTACTTCTAATTGGTATACCTTATAGCAAAAATGGCCACTTTTAATTGGTCCACTTGCCTTCTTCTTTTATCTATTTATTTGGCAAGCCATTAGGCTTCCTTTTATTCATATTTTGACCCCCTCAGCTTTCTTGTGCTGTAATTTTATAGTCTAGGGTGTGAAAATATCAAAATACCCTCCAGCGATTAATCGATTGTAACTTTTAAACCGTGCATTTTCGGAAAAAATTGAAACTCACGGTTATGACCCGATTAATCTCGAGAATATTCTTCCGGGGTCGGATATGGGCACTATTAAGAACTTTCGACACTTAATTTTTAAGTTTACATAGTTGCCCCTAACTTTTGAGAAATTTTCACTTAGGTCCCGTCAGCTCCACTGTGTACACCAATTTCATATTTGACTATCCCGAGCCTCTATTTGACCACTCGTTCATATCCTCCTTGCCTATTACTCGACTATCTAGCCTTTGGGATGTGACAAATGGCCCTCACCATTGGCCCCAATGGCCCTCACCATTGAGTTCAGATCATCACAATTCAATCACAATATCAAGCAGTATTACATAAGTTAGTATAGTACACTATACCCTTATCTACCAAGTTCAACCACCAAGTAGAGCATAAGGGTTTAAAATTCAAATCCAAGATTTCCATAAATTTTTAAATGATTTGCACATCCCTTTTCATTTTTACCAAGTCATGCCATTTCGCCGTGTAGTAACTCTGTGGCTAAAGGCCGTTTCATTTCCAAGTGTTTATCACCATTCCCAGTCATTTCCACACACGTCAAATCACATGAGAACAATTCCCAAAAATGACCAAAAGAATAATAACACGGCGCGTAAAATCGGCAACGCAAATGGCATGACCATATGAATAGTAAAATCTGGTTTCCGTCTAAATTTCAGTCAATTTTAGTCATGCATTTGACCAGGTAAATGATCTTATTTTTGGCTGAAATTTTACAGGAAACTTATCTCATATGTTGACTAATTTCATGTAAAATTTCGTCGAAAAATTTCATTGTTTGCTGCCTCAACCGGCTGCCCAAAGTTGGGTCCAGAATTGGCTCCCAAAGGGCACCAATTCGGCCCCCACTTGCATTTGGTGCAAAATTGTTTATTTTTTTGTTCTAAACCCATTTCAAAGCTTCCCTAATAATGTAATGAAGACTTAGACACTTCTCTTTTAAAATAACTTGATTTTTTAAATCAATTTGGACTAAATGGAGTTCATAAACTCTTTTACCAAAATCATTGAAAACATTAGATTTCATTTGAATTTAAACAACCCAATCACCACATGGATTCAAAAATACCACTCAGCAATTGAATTCAAACTCAAACAACACATTTAGGCATCCATAGCAAAAGTTCCATAGATAAATTTTTTTTTTGGCAAGAAAATGAAAGAAAAATTAATTCTTCCAAGGTAAAGTACCAAACCTTGTATTTTAATTTCCTTTTGCTTTCCCTTCTCTTTCAAGCTCTTCCTTCTCCTAATTTCCACCCTTGCCTACAAAAATTTCACAACACAACCTCAACCATAAACCCTAGAAATTTAGAACATGCACTACCCGTCCATTTCTTTTCAAATTAAGTCCTAATCTAACCTTATTAAACCTTAGAAACCTTAATTCTTCCATTTAATTAATCAATATCATCACTACTTAAGTTTTCCCCAAATCCACCATAAGAACCCTAATTTTAATCTCTCAAATTACTCATTAAAACCTGAAATTAGGATTAGAAATGAACTTATCTTAGTTTAGGACCTTGGATTCCACCAAAACCTTTGATAATAAACCTTAAAACTTGAAAATCACCACCTTTCTTCCTTCTCCTATGGCATGGACGACCCTCCTTCTCAAGAGGGAGTTTTTGCTTTCTTCTTTCATGTGTTTTTGGTCCAAATGGCTACCCAATTTGGCTAATAATGTGTTAAGACAAATGCTTAATTCCAATTGGTCCACTTTAAGGCAAAATGGCCATTTTTCATTGGTACAATTATCTCTCTCTTTTATTTATTTAAGGCCCAAGCCATTGGGCTTTCTTTTAATCATATTTTGGCCCCTCTTCTTCCCTTTGCTGTAATTTTATGATTTAGGATGTGAAAAGACCAAAATACCCTCCGGCGATTGATTGTCTATAACTTTTAAACCGTGTGGTTCCACAAAGTGAACCACATATGGTTTTGACCCTCTCGACCTCTACTTTCCATTTTTACGGTCTATTTTAGGTTTCCAAGTCATTTTGAAAAATTACCAATAAGCCCTCGACTTTTTACAAAATTCCCTTTAGGTCCTTTCTTTGCTCGGGTTTGCCCGGGCTCCGTTTCTACTGACGATCATTTCATATTCAACCCTTCGACGTCCTCTATGTACTCGTGTGTATATTTTCTACTTTGGATTCATGTATAAATTTTAATTAATAATGACCAAAATGCCCCTAGTCTACGTGTCTTCGTTTCTATCTAACGGGGCGTTTCCGAAGAAAGTCACAGTTCACAGTTTTTACCCGGTTTTTCTCTAGTTTCCATTTCATTACACTATCACATACATTATTAAGACTTCCCATACTGGTCACTCATCGCCGTTAGTTACGCACGTTTAACCCCGGTCCTTTAATGACTTATAGCTTAACGGTCTAGGGTTAGCCGAATCTCTTTAGCATGCCTACTTTGTCAGCACGTGTGAATACTGTACACGTAATTACTGTACATACCTGCTATGGCCGGTCATGAAAAAATATGCATATTTTGATTGAGTTCCAACAGCTAGAAGTTTTTAAATTCAGAGGTAAGGTCCGGTCGAACTTTGAGAAGTCCGGTGGTGAAATCTGAAAATTTTTAAAAGTATGGTTGAACTATGTAAGGACCGAATGAAATTTAACTTTTAAGCATAATGGTCATAAAATTTTGAAAAAATTTGGTCATACCATAGAAAGTATGGTCATACTTTTGCAGAAAAATGGAATCAAGAATTTTCTAAAAGGTGTAGTCGGACTAAAGGATGGTTCGATCGAGAAACTCTCAAAATCAGAATTTTTCAAGGAAAAGGATATTTTTAAAGTGAAGATACGAATATTTGATCAAAAATAGATATTTATTTGAAATTTTGGATAAAATAAAGTATATTTTTTCAAGTAGTTTTGAGCTTATGAAATTGTGCTCCCATCTAACTATCCTAAGTGTTGTTTATTGATGTTCAACCTTTCTTCATTTAGGGGTTTAGCAAATATGTCAGCAAGTTGGTTTTGTATATCAATGAAATTTAGGACAACATTTTGGTTTTGGACATTGTCTCTTAAGAAATGATGCCTAAGATCTATATGTTTTTACTTAAAATGTTGAATTGGATTTTTGGATAAATTTATGGCAATAGTGTTATCACATTTAATGGGAATGTGTTCAAAAGATTTTCCATAGTCAAATAATTATTGTTTCATCCAAAAAACTTGAGTACAACAAAAACATGCAGCAACATATTCGGTTTCCGTGGTAGATAGGGCAACCGACACTTGTTTCTTGCTAAAGCAAGAAACTAGGCATTCACCAAGAAAATGATATGCCCCGGTCGTGCTCTTTCTATCCAAAAGACTATCAGTATAATCGGCATCCAAAAAGCCTAATATTTTGAATGATGTATTCCTAGGATACCAAAGTCCTAAATGCAATGTGTCATTCAAGTATTTTAAATTTGTTTAGTAGCATTCAAATGAGATTCCCTAGGGCACGATTGAAATCTAGCACACAAACAAACACTATACATTACATCGGGTCTAGATGCAGTTTAGTAAAGTAAAGATTTGATAATACCTTGATATTTCTTCTCATCTACTCCCTTACTACTTTCATCCTTGTCAAGCTTTAGAGATGTGCTCATGGGAGTTTTACTTGACTTGCAACTATCCATTCCAAATTTCTTAAGGAGTTCTCTTGAGTACTTGGATTGGTTAATGAAGATCTCATCTTTGCATTACTTGATTTGTAGCCCAAGGAAGAATTTGAGTTCACCCATCATGCTCATTTCAAATTCCCTAGTCATACAAGAAGCAAATTCTTTGCACAAGAATTCATTAGTAGCACCAAATATAATTTCATCAACATAAATTTGCACAATTAATATATTATGCCGATTATTTTTAACAAAAAGAGTTGTGTGAACTTTACCTTTTAAAAAATTATTTTCAAGAAAATATGCACTAAGTCAATCGTACCAAGTTCTTGGAGCGTGTTTCAATCCATATAGTGCTTTTGTAAGTTTAAAAACATGATTTGGAAATTTATAATCTTCAAAAGCGGGAGGTTGTTCAACACAAACCTCTTCATTGATAAATCCATTTAGAAATGCACTTTTAACATCCATTTGAAAAAGTTTAAATTTCATGTGACATGTGAATGCAAGTAGTATCCTAATAGCTTCTAATCTAGCAACAGGGGCAAATGTCTCATCATAGTCTATGCTTTCCTCTTGGTTATACCCTTTGGCTACCAATCTAGCTTTATTTCTAGTTGTGAGACCATTTTCATCAAGCTTATTCCTAAATACCCATTTACATCCAATAATTGGATGATCCTTAGGTCTAGGAAAGTTCCCACACATTATTTCTCTCAAATTGGTTAAGCTCATCTTGCATAGCAATCACCTAACATTCATCACTAAGAGTCTCATCAATTGTCCATGGCTCAATTTGAGAAACAAAATCAAAATTAATATCTAAGTGTTTAAGTTTGAATCTAGTAGTTACTCCCTTTGATGTTTCACCAATGATGAGTTCTTTTGGATGATCTTTCTTGTATTCCCAATCCTTAGGTATCTCTTGATTCTCCTCATTTTATTCATCATGATTATTCTTTGGAGCATCAATTTGTTCAAGTGTACCTACAAAATCATCAAGAACACTATCTTTCCTTTGATCAAGTTTAGAAGATTCATCAAAAACAACATGCATCGATTCTTCAACCACTAAAGTTCTTTTATTGAATACTCTACATGCTTTGCTAAATGATGAATATCCTAAAAATATGCCTTCATCCAATTTGGATGAGAATTTTCCAAGATTATCCTTAGTGTTTAATATAAAGCATTTGCATTCAAATACTCTAAGGTATGAAATTTTGGGTATTCTTCCATTCCAAATCTCATAAGAAGTTTTATTTATCAAAGGTATTTTATAGACACGATTTGAAATGTAACAAGCAGTATTAACGACTTTTGCCCAAAAGTAAGATAGTAGTTCATACTCATTGGACATTATTCTAGCCATTTCAACTAAAGTTCTATTTTTTATTTCAACCACACCATTTTGCTGTGGTGTTCTAGGAGCTGAAAAGTTATGTAAAATACCAAGTTCATTGCAAAATTTTCAAAATTTACATTTTCAAATTCTTTGCCATGATCACTTCTAATATATGTGATCAAATAGCCTTTTTCATCTTGAACTCTTTTTGAAAATATTTTAAAATGGTTTAAAGCTTCATTCTTTTGAGATAAAAAAATTACCCATGTAAATCTTGAGTAGTCATCCACAAGTACAAATGCATATAATTTTCCCCTAGGCTAGCAACTCTATTTGGTCCAAACAAATCTAAATGAATAATTTCCAAAGGTCTAGATGTAATTACAACATTTTTAGATTTAAATGAGCTTTTATGTTGCTTATCAAATTGACAAGGTTCACATGTTCTATCTTTGTTAAATTTGACTTTGGGAAGACCATCAACTAGCTCTTCTTTACTAATGCATTGCAAATGATCTATACTAGTATGTCCTAGTCTTCTATGCCACAATCAAGCATCATTATAAATAGAAATCAAACACTCAAATGCATTGTTGGAATTTATGTTATTCTATATGTGTTACTGATTCTAGCTCATTTGAATGCAATTTCACCATTTAAATTTGCAACTTTGCATCCTTTGGAATCAAAATTTACATTATATCCTTTATCACATAATTGACTTGCATTAAGCAAATTGTTTTTCAACCCATCAACAAGCCAAACATTTTCAATCAAATTTTTACCAAGCATGCCAATGGAGCCAATGCCAATTATTTTACATTTAGCATTGTTTCCAAAAGTAACATTACCTCCATGCTTGTAAGTGAGAGTTGTAAAAATCTTTGTATTCCCCATCATATGCCTTGAACATCCACTATCCATAAACCAAGAGCTCTTATTGATAGTATATTTTAGACATATATACAAAAATAATAATGTTTATCTTCTTTTAGGTACCCAAATGAAGCTGGGTCCTTAGGGGTTAGTAGTAGAAGGATCCTCTAACTTGATATGAGCCTTCCTAATATAGCAAAATGTGCTCTTATTACCAAATTTCATACAATATGTACATTGATATAATGGTCTATACTTATACACTTTTCTATTGAAATTCAATGGACTATACACACAATTACACGTATGAGTTGATTTTTGTGCATTTTTGTGTTTGTGTTAATGCCTAGTGCACATGAATGCATAATTTTCTCTTGGAACCTTAGTTCTAGAGTTTTGTGTACCCAATATAATCATTTTAGGAATTTTAGGCTTAGTTTATGCATTGGTGTTCTTTACAACTTCAACACTAGAGGTTTGAGTTGTAGATGCTTTTATAAATGTGGGTGTTCTAGATGTAGCATTGAATGATCCATTGAAGCCTAAGCCATGTTTCAAGGAAGGTGGCCTTTGATTACTAATTAATGTATTTATTGCTTCTTTTCCTTTATGAAATTTTGAAATTGATTCCTTAAGTTCCTTTAGTTCATGCTTCAAAATTTTATTTTCCTTGATCACATTTTCTAAGTTATGTGAATCTTTATTCATTGTATCAAGTGATTTCAACAATTGTTCATTTGAGGTCTTTAATTCTAAAGTAGAATTTTTTAAGCTAACAAAGTCTTTTTCTAGCTTAGAGCATTTATCTTTAAAAAATTTCATCTTAGAAAAATATTGTTCTATCCTAAGATTCATATATTCAATCATATCATTATCATCTAAAGCATTATCATCATATTCAATTAAATTCAAGGAGTACCTACCTCATTGGAGTCTCTTTCATCCTCAATAGCCATAAGACATAGATTTGCAATATCTTCCTCATCATCTTCTTCTTCTTCACTTGAGGAAGAGTCATCCCATGTAGCTTTGAGTGATTTCTTCTTTTCTTTATGCCACTTCTTTTTGTTCTTCAATTTGAAGCAATCCGACTTGATATGTCTAGATTTACCACATTCATAGTATTTTACTTCATTCTTTTTATCTTTGAAGGACGTTTTAAAAAGTGTATCTTTGTTAGTTTGCAGTCTTCTCTTTCTCTTCCAATGATTCATCCTTTTAGAAAACATTGCCATTTCTTCTTCATCATCACTAACTTCATTGCTTGAGCTCTCAACTTCTTTGATTGATTTGACAGCTATTGCTTTTCTCTTTTCCTTCTCACCTTATTCTTCATCTCTTTCGATGTGCAATTCGAAGGTGAGTAGTTTTTCAATAAGTTCATCGATTCTCAAGGAACTTAGATCATGAGCTTCTTCTATTGAAGAAACCTTAGACTCAAAGTTCTTCTTGCCTCTAAGTGCTCTCAAGATTTTGCTATTGACTTCATCTTGATCACTAATTTTGCCATATTTCTTTAATTCGTTGAATATGGCAAGCAATCGATTTGTCATGTTGGTAACATTTTCGTTGTGCTTCATCTTGAATAGCTTATACTCAAGTACATACATTTTCTTCTTGGTGAGCCTCACTTGGGTAGTACCCTTATGATATTTCTCAAGAGTTTTCCAAATACAATGAACACAAGTGAGATGCTGGACTCTCTTACCTACTTCTCTTGAAATAGAATTCAACAAGATGGAGGTTGCCCCATGGTTTTTGAATCTATCTTTTTTGTTGGCATTTGACCATTGTGATTTGGGAAGAGAAACTTAGACAACCCCAACTTCATGAGTAGGAGGCTTCCACTCACTTTCAACATAGTCCCAAAGCTCTATTCCCTCACTATCTAGAAATAAAAATATTTTGTGTTTCCAATAGGAATAATCGGTTCCAACAACAAAGTATGGTCTAAGAAGAGAGTTAAGATTTCCATGAGAGGATGAAGAAGAGGTTGCCATTTTGGATAAAATTTCACAATTAAGTTTAAGAAATTGATAAGTTCTGATGCCAATTGTTTTATCCCAAGATAGCAACCAAGAGGGGGTGAATTGGTTTGGCTTAAGAAAAGATGATTAATTCAAAAAAAATCAAAGATTAAAAAGAAGTGTAGAAGATTTAGAAGAAGATTAAGTAGAAGATGAAAGACAAAAATTTATAGTGGTTCGGATTTACCTTAATTCTACATCCACTTCCTTAACAACTTATTAAGGTTCCACTAGCTTTGAGTTTTTACAAGCTTAACTCTAGCTTTGTGTTTTCTCTAGCTCACACCAAACTACTTACAATGGTTTGATATTACTTACTCACAACCCTTACAAGAGTTTTCCCAGGCTCACTCTCATAACCTAAGTGTTTCCAAGCTCACACTCTAACTTAAGATGGTGTTTAATGCTCACACCAAACACTCAATTAATACAAAATGTGATTTTGATGAAAAAGAAAGAAAGATGTTCAAAAGGGCTATTACAAATCAAAAACTTCTTAAACATGAAGTTACATAAGGTATTTATAGCCTTCAAGTCAAGAATTAGCCATTTGAAGTTGGGTCCATGTTAGGTACCAGCCTAGCTAGCTGCAAGTGCACAGATCATTAACAAGTAATATAATGATAAGTAGAGTATCGTTTCCATGAGGAGGTTACTTCTAAATACCGAACAATTAAAACTGATTATTATTTGGATGATCAAATTTTTATCATTGATTAATTTAAACAAGATGAGAGCAAAATTCTAATATTCTAAGGCTTAGGGCTTAGTCACCTTCATTGATTTAACATGGTTTTTCTAAAGTATTGATTTAATTTAGTTTCCTTTTTATTAATGGTTAGATTTTTCTAAATTTAATTTAAGTCTTTATCAAGTACTAGAATTATTATTGATTTTAATCATTATGTCTACTCTCGTGATCATAAGTAATTAAACCAATTCATTAAGTTTTATGAAAATCTTTAAGTAACCTCTTAAGTGTTAACCTTATCTCTAAGTGAAAACTACTTAAGATTGTTACCTACTTTTTACTAATATTGTGCTTTCACTCTCGCTTCATCACACAATATCTTAATTCAATTAATTATTGGCCAGATAATTAAAGATAACAAAATAATTCAAGGAATGTCTAAATTAAACCAAATCGACGTTTATAATTTCATGATAAATTCAATATAAGGGACCAACCTTAAAAAAATTAATTCTTCATTGTTAAAATAAAAACATTTCAATCATAAAAGAAAGTAATTAAAAACATAATTTAAAGAATAAGAAATATCAAACTCTATTCCTTTGAAGAAGAACTTGATTGGATCTTGAATTCCTTCTTGAACTAAAGTTACTCTCCTTCTCTAAGTATATTCTAAACTATTTTTATTTCTTGGATAAATCTCTCCAATTCTTATATATCTTGAAGCCTTGGAGGAAAGGTGTTTAAATAGAGTGCTTGGAAACTTCATTAGTGGAGAAAAGCTGAAAAATGTTATGGCACATCTTGGTTGGTTCATCACTTTCCAAAATTTCTGCTCAAAGTCATGAAAATCAGCCCCACGGTCGTGGCATATGGGTGCCATGGTCATGGCTTGAGTTGGAATGGACAATTTTGAGCACTTTACAGCTAAAAATGGTCGGCAAGGTAGGCCACGATCGTGGCCTTTGAATGCCACGGTTGTCGCATATGAATGGAGGCTGCCAACTTTGACTTTTCTTCCTTTTTCTTGTTTTAATTTTGACTTTTCTTCCTTTTTCTTGTCTTAGGCAGTAGCAAAATGAAACCCCTGGTCGTGGAATTTTAATGCCACAGTCTTGGCATCCATGTAGCTTCTGGAATTTTTAATTTTTTGTTGTGGCAGACTTGATTTAAATCCTAGGGTCATGGCCTTGAAGGGCCATGGGCGTGGCACTTGCATTTCCTTCAATTTTGCTTACTTTTCTTCAATTTTTGCACCACTAATCATTAAAACTTTTGAATCTTTCCTTTCCAAGTATAAATAATATAATTTTGACTCAAACAAACAAAATTCATCAAATTCAATTGCAAAACATTTAAAATCACAGTTAGAATTATATAAAATGTTGATCATAAGTTCACTCTATCAAACTCCCCCAAACTTGAATCATTGCTTGTCCTCAAGCTATTGAAGTTGCAATTGAAGTTAAGTGCTATCTATTTCTTTATATGTTGAGTTTATATGCAAAAATTTAATAATTAAAACTTCAAAATTTTAGGTCACAATTTAGTTTCATAACTTTACCTACTTCATTCTTACCTCCTTCACTCAAGAGTTTAATTAATTGCAATCAATCATCAAGTTTTAGATAAGCAAATATTTTTTTTATGTAAACTTAACCTAGTCTCATATGCATTCTTAATTGAGCTTTCTACACTAATAGACCATGCTGAATCAAGGGAAATCAAAAGGACTTTGATAGGCTTGTAATGGGGTCTTATAATAGTGAGGGCTAACATAAGGTTTAAATGAAATTGGATTTAAATGAAATTGGTTAAGTATCTTTAAAAAAATTTTGGTTAAGTATCTTTAAAAAAATTTCTCTTACATGTAGCTTATGTAGAGGATTCTTGGATTTTTGCTCTTTCCTTTACTCTTTTCTCTTCTCTAGGGGAATTTTATTTTAGTTTATTATTATTATTTATATATGTATATTTATTCCCCCAACCTTTAAACTTAAGAGTCTACTATTGTAAACTTTCTATATTTTATCCTCATAACTGAGCAATTTAATTTTTGAGAAAATTTTCAAAAGATAATTAACCTTGAAAAGGGTAGTTAATTGGGTTATTAAATTAAAAAAAAAACTCAAAATAACATTTATTTTAGGTTCAAAAGGGACAACTAAGGGCAATGTTTAAAATTGGTGGGTATAAGGATTTGGTTCCACAAACAATGTCTAAATCAGTTTTCCTTTTTACTTAGCAATGTTCAATTTCACCTCGAAAGCTCTTTTAAACATGTTCTAGGCCTAGGAAAATAATAATGTGAAAGAATATACACTTAATCTAAAATTCAATGACTAATCACTTTTAATTAATTTAAGAACTCATTTGGTTAAAAATCCATAAGGTATGATTTTTCTACAAAATCTTGATCTTAAAATTTTAAATTTTCAACTGAAAAATTTTAACATATAAAATTACATATAAGACATCTAAAGTAACTATATTAAACCACACTCAATAAATAATAAAAATCCAAATTTCAAATCATAAACAATCCATAATTTAAACAAAACATTATCTAAAGTAAAGCCATAAGTATTCAAAACCATCATAAAAACAAAATTAAAGTACCATAAGTATCGCAAAACCAACAATTGAGGAAAGTGCACCCCCAAACTTTGAATACCACTTTCCTCAGTGGTGTCCAGTATGAAGATCATCACCAGGTGGAGAGGGCTATTGTGGCGGTGTATAGTGGAGTCCAAAATGAGCAAACAAAGTGTTGAACTACTCACTGATTCTGGTCATTTGAGTGGAAATAGTCCACACCTCATGCCGAACTCCTCCAAATCGCTGCTCCATGTTGTCAAATTGCTGCTCCCAAGCTTCATTCCTATGGTTCATCTCATTTTAAAAAGAATTAAGCCTGTTAGCAATATAATCAAATGTATTTGGTGGTTAAGCAGATGGACCGACCTCGAAAGGTTGAGGTGGAGGAGGTTATGGTTGTTCTGCTATTTCTTCAAATTTGCCTTCTTCTCCGAATAATTCCTCCTCATCAATGTTAATATCGACATCTAGGGGTCCTAAAACTACATATTGGTTCCATCTCTTTGTTGCTAGTCTCATAGCCAGAATGGTACCCATATCAATTGTAGTTTTACCCAGAATAGGTGCAAGATGATAAAGACCGATATTAAGATAGGTAGCAATCCTTGTAATTATTCCTCCAATAACAATCTTACCACTCTGCTTAATGACCTCTTCACATCGTTTAGCAAACCAATAACTAACATTAAAATTTTTTCTCTTCCATACCATAATAAAAGAAATGCAATTCTTTAGAATTAACAATGTATTGACTCTCCCCTCTCCCAAAAATCATATTTGCTAGAACAACATGGATTTATCGGTAGAATGAGTTTGTAAAATTAGAGGCTTTTGATATTTTACTATTAAATCATCTCATGCCCCCTAGTCTAGTCCATGTTTTATTTTCATCAAAACCTTCAGTTCTACCTGGCGTTCCTTACAAGTCATCTAATCCAAGGGCATCCCCAAATTCAAGCATTAGCCAATTATAATTTTAATTGGCCAACCTAAATTCCACTCTCCCATTATGGCCAGCTTGTCTATCCGATGGAAAAAATAAAAAACTACTTAAAAACTCCAAGGTCAATTCTGCATAGATCGGGTAACACATGCTAGCAAACAAGATCTAGTGCATATCGGTAAACATTTTAAGCAACACATCGTTCCATTTTAATTTTCTAATCACATTTGAATCAATGAATCGAGAAGGAACTATTTTTTGGGAACATAAATCATGGTACCTTTTTCATTATTCCTCATCACGAAAATGATTTTTCGGATACATATGCGGTCTTTGAGGTGCTAGAGATGAAGGTGGAGAAGGTGTTAATGAAGAGGATGATGATCCATCTTGGCACCTCCTTTTAGATTCTCCAGCCTTTGATTTTTCACCACCCTTTGATTTCTTTGCAAAAGTCTTACTTTTAACCATGTTGATGCTTGATTAGTTGGAATTGATGAAAAACTTGAAGAAAAATGGGTGAAAATGGAGTTTAGGTCGTGGGTTGAGAGGTTCGGGTCGTGGGTTTCAAACTTGGGCTACCAGGGCTTCAAAAAGTGAACGGAGAGAGAAAATGAGATGAATTTATAAGTCTGAGGTGCCATGGTCATGGCCAAAAAGTGCCACAGTCGTAGGGGTCCTGTTGACTGGTCAAAACGGTTTGCATGGATTGCCACAGTCGTGGCCCTTGGAAGATCATGGTCATGGCTTTTCAGGTTGCTTTTGCCCCATTGGTGTCTTCATGCTCCTTATCTCTGGCAGCCTTGTTTGCAATCCCACAGTCGTGGCCTTTGCAATGCCACGGCCGTGGGAATAATTTTGCCTCTACTTGCATATTTTCTTTTGTGCTTTGTATCTTTGGTAGAATTATGAGCAATCCCATGGTCATGGGGCTAGGTAGGCCATGGTCGTGGGGTAGGTTTCTTTGTTGGTACTTTAAAATTCTTCCCTCGATTCCATTTTTTACAGCTTCAATTTGATTTCCATGGCCCTGGGGTTAATCCACCACTGTCGTGGTGCAGTTGTGACTCAATTTTCTTGTGGTTTTATACCTTAATTCACCTATAAAAAAATTTAAATGACATTAAATATTTATTATTATTATTATCATTTAGAAAATAAAGAAAAAAACTAAAATAAAGGGAAATCGGGTTGCCTCCCGACAAGCACTAAATTTATAGTCAATAGCACGACATTCTCTGATTCGAATGTTCAGTTGCTAAAATGATAGGCGTTTTCGACGTCTATTGGATCACCAATGAAATAAGGTTTCAATCGTTGGCCATTCACTTTGAAAATTTTCCCTTTTTGATTATATATATATATATATTACTCTGTGAGGATAGACCTTAACAATTTTAAACGGTGTTGACCAATGAGAATTAAGCTTCCTAGGAAAAAGTCTCACTTGAATTGTACAACAAAAATTATTTTCCTTCAAGGAATTTCTTTGGTTGGATTGATTTATCATGCCATGCCTTTGTTCTTTCTTTATAAATCTTGGCATTTTCATAAGCGTGAAATTAAATTTCATCCAACTCGCTTAATTGTATAAGGCACTTTTGTCCCACTTCTCTTAAATCCATGTTCAACTGTATAATGACCCAATATGCTTTATGTTCTAATTTCATTAATAGGTGACATGCCTTCCCAAAGACAAGACGAAAAGGAGACATACTGATTGGGGTCTTATAAGCTGTTTTGTAAGCCCAAGTGTATCATCCAATTTAAAAGACCAATCTTTTCTTGAAGTGCTAACTGTTTTCTCCAAAATCCATTTGATCTCCCTATTTGATATTTCCACTTGTCCACTGGTCTAAGGGTGATAAGGCGTTGACATCTTGTGGTGTACTCCATATCTCTTAAGAAGAGTGTCAAAGCTCTTATTATAAAAATGAGTACCACCATCACTGATCAGAGCTCTAGGAACTCTAAATCTTATGAAAATATTCTTTTTAATGAACTTAATTACCACTTTAGCATCATTTGTTGGACTTGTGATTGCTTCAACCCATTTGGATACGTAATCTACTACCACTAGGATATAATGATTATTGAATCAAGCTGGAAAGGGTCCCATAAAATCAATTCCCCAAACGTTAAAGAGTTCAACTTAGAGAATTGAATTGAGTGGCATGACTTGTCTTCTTGAAATATTTCTAGTTCACTGACAACGATCACATGATTGAATAAAAACTCTTGTATCTTTATACATTGTTGGCCAGAAGAATCTAGATTTCTAAATTTTAGCAACGTTTTAGAGGTACTGGAGTGACCACCATATTCTTTCGAATGACAGAACTCCAAAATACTCTTAATCTCTTCTTCTGGTATACATCTATGAATCATTCCATCCCCACAATGCTTAAACAAGAGTGGTTCTTCCCAAATATAGTTTTTAACGTCAGAAAGAAATTTCTTCATTTGAGTGTACGATAGTTCTGGAGGAAAAACATTGCCTGCCAAATAATTAAAAAATTTGTATACCAAGGAATAGAATCTTAAATAGAAAAAAGTTGTTCATCGGAAAATGACCATTTATAGGCGTTGCTCCTTTATTCATTTGATTCTCCAATCTTGATAGGTTATCTGCCACTAAATTTTTACCTCCCTTTTTATCCTTTATTTCAAGATCAAATTCTTGGAGTAGCTTCCTTTTTGCTCATAAGATATTTGAGTGTTGCATGGTCAGTATAAACAATAACTTTATAGCCTAAAAGGTAAGATCTGAATTTATCCAAAGCAAAAACTATAGCAAGCATTTCCTTTTCTGTTGTAGCATAATTAATTTGAGTCTTGTCAATTGGCTCGCATAGTAGATGGCATGACTCTTCTTATCCTTTTTCTGACTCAAAACAGCCCCAATTTCATGATCACTGACGTCACACATGAGCTCAAAGGGTAGAGACCAATCTGGTGGTGAGATAATAGGAGTTGTTGTAAGAGCTACCTTCAACCTGTTAAAAGTAATTAAACATTCATTAGAAAAATTAAAAACAACATCTTTAATTAATAATTCACATAAAGGTTTAGTAATTTTTGAAAAATCTTTAATAAAATGCCTGTAAAACCCTATATGTCCTAAGAAACTTCGAACTCATTTTACATTAGTTGGTGGTGGTAGCTTTTCAATAATTTCTATTTTAGCTCTGTCTACTTTGATTCCTTCTTTAGACAACTTGTGTCCAAGTATAATTCCTTCTTCCATCATAAAGTGGCATTTTTCCCAATTGAGGACAAGGTTTGTGTCTTCACATCTTTTAAGTACCTGTCCCAAATGTTGTAAACAATCATTAAAAGTGGAACCATAAACTGTAAAATCATCCATAAAAATTTCAACAATTGATTCTACAATATCAGAAAATATAGCCATCATGCATCATTGAAAGGTGCTGGTGCATTACATAGTCCAAATGGCATTCTTCTATAAGCAAAAGTGTCATATGGACATGTGAATATAGTCTTTTCTTGATCTTTTGGTGCTATAGGAATTTGAAAATAACCTGAATATCCATCCAATAAACAAAAATAAGCATTACCTATAAGTCTTTCAAGCATTTGATCGATAAATGGTAATGGAAAATGATCCTTTCGGGTGGCTTTATTCAACTTTTTATAATCTATACAAACATGCCATCCAGTCAGCGTTCTGAAGGGAATTAATTCATTCTTTTTATTTGTTATAACCATCATCCCTCCTTTTTTTGGAACTACATGTATAGGACTCACCCTGGAACTATCAAAAATAGGATAAATTATTCCTGCATTTAATAGTTTTGTCACTTCTGCCTTTACGACTTCTCTCATATTTGGATTTAATCTCCTTTGATGGTCTATCAGAGGCTTAGAATTTTCCTCCATTAAAATCCTATGCATACATATTGAAGGGATAATTCCCTTAATATCATATGTAATCCAACCTATTGCCTTTTTATATTTTCTAATCAAGTTCAAGGTTTTACTCATCTAAATTTCTGACAAATTATCTTTCACAATAATAGGCAACGTATTATTGGGTCCAAGAAATGCATACCTAAGATGAGTTGGAAGGGGTTTCAATTCTAATTCTGGAGCTTTTTCAATAGAAGGAGGAGGGAAGGCCTTACCTTTATCAAGTGCTTCAAATTTCTGAAAGTACATTAGTGGAGTTATCTCTAAAGATGAAGCATAAGCTGCCACTTCTTTATTTTCATCTTCTAAAGTTGAACTTTGTGGAAGACAAGTTTCTAAAGAACTTTTAACATTTTCTGTACAAAATTGTTGTACACACTCATCAATAACATTAATCAGAAAACAATCATCAAGAAATGTAGGATGTCTGGCTGCTTTAGTTAAAATAAACTCCACTTTTTCCTCTCTGACTTGCAAAGTGAGTTTTCCTCCATGAATATCAATCATAGCCCCAGCTGTAGCAAGAATGGTCTTCTTAAAAGCAGTGGAATTTCCACATCTTCATACATTTCTAGTATTACAAAGTCTATTGGAATATAGAGCTTATCCACTTTTACCAAGACATCTTCCACTATTCTTACTGGATATTTTATTGAACGATTCGCCGACTAAAGGGACATTCTTGTTAGTTAAAGTTGAGTGAAACCAAGTTTTCTGCAAATGGAACTAGGCATTAGACTGACACTTGCACCTAGATCGCATAAAGCTTTATTAAAATATGTTGCACCAATAGTACAGAATAGAAAAAATCCCTGGGTCTTTTAATTTTGAAGAAAGTTTATTTTGAATAACTGCACTGCATTCTTCTATAAGCGTGATCTTTGCATTTTCCTCTAACTTCCTTTTATTAGATAACAATTCCTTCAAGAACTTCACATAGGTGGGCAACTGAGCAAGCGCATTTGCAAAAGGAATATTTATGTGAAGTTGTTTAAATACTTCTAAAAATTTTTCATATTGTTTATCTAACTTTTGCTTCCTTAGCCTTTGAGGAAAAGGGATTTAAGGCTTATAAGTTTTGACAATTTCTTTTGGTGCTTCCTTCTCCTTTACTTCTTCTTCTTTTTCTTTATCTTTTACCAATTTTGGAGCTTGGGTTGGTAAAGGATCTTTAAGTTGTAAACCACTTCTTAAGGTCATAGCTTTACAATGCACCCTTAGATTGATTTCCGTTTGGCGCACTCCTTAATTTTGATTATGGAGAGAGCTTGGAATTTGACCTATTTGTATCTCAAGATTCCTATTATGAGTTAAGAGAATTTTAATTTGTTGCTCAATTTTTTCATGTTGCTTTTCAATTCTACCAAATCTCTCTGATGTTGCTCCAATGAATTTCTCCAAAGTAACTTCATATGATGGCTTTTCTGGAGGATGGAAACCTTGATTTTGATTTTTAATGTATGGTGGCCGATAAGGTGCTTTTGATTTCTTTGGTTTCCCCATGACAGGTTGGGAAGATTTCTCCATGTTTGGTTATATGTGTTTCCTTGAGGAAAAGTTGGACCTCTATTTTGATTGCCCAAAAACTGGACTTGCTCCATAATTCTACAGTCAGCGGTGTTGTGGTTTCCTCCACATCCTTCATAAGTTGTGATGAAGTAAGGTTGACATACTCCAATTTCTTAGCTATTGTGTCTACCTTAGCTGCAAGCAAAGAAAAATTATCAATTTCATGTTAACCTGTAATTTTTTTATGAACATTACATTTTGAAGTGCAATGGTAGTTATTTGTTGCCATTTCTTCAATCAAATCAATTGCTTTAGAAGGAGCTTTGTTCATTATTGCACCACCAGCTGGTGTATCTATTGTGCCATTGATATTTAGGTGAAGGCCATTATAAAAAGTTTGAATCAAAAGCCATTCAGGGACTCCATGGTGAGGACATTTTCTTTGCAAATTTTTGAAATGTTCCCAACCTTCATATAAACTTTCTCCATCTTATTGAACAAAGCTTGTGATATCGTTTTTCAATTTAGCAATTTTTACAGGTGGGAAGTATTTTGCTAGGAAAGCAGTGACTAATTGATCCCATGTAGTGAATGTACCTGGTGCTTTAGAAGTAAGCCAATCCTTTTCTTGATCTTTTAAAGAAACTGGAAAAAGTCGCAAACAAATAACATAATCAGACACACCATTAATTTTAAAAGTATCACACATTTCTAAAAAATTAGAGATGTGAGCATATGCATCCTCATGTGGAAAAACTATGGAAAGCTGATTGTTGAATCAAATTGATAAGTGATGGCTGAAGATCAAAAGTGTTGGCATGTACTAGTGATTTGACTATGCTAGACCTTGGTTGAGCTGAAGGCATAACATATGGTTAATTGCTTTTAAGGTATTCTGTGGATCACCCATGGTTGATTCCTCGTCAGATGAATTCATAGGATTATCTATTTTATGAGTTTCTGCTGAAATTCCTTCCACTTTTTGCTTCTCTTTTCTTTCCTTTTTCTTCTTCGTATAAAACTGTTCAATTTCTGGATTATATGGTTCAAGCTTTGACTTTGGATTTCTTCGCATATAAACCAAAATTTAAGAAACTAATGTTGAAAAGTAAAAATCCAAAGCAATAATAGTTTAATATTATCAATATTAGAATGATTGCCTCCCCGACAACATCACCAAAAACTTGTTAGGTCCCAGCCTAGCTAGCTGCAAGTGTACAGATCATTAACAAGTAATATAATGATAAGTAGAGTATTGTTCCCATAAGGAGGTTACTTCTAAATACCGAACAATTAAAATTGATTATTATTTGGATGATCAATTTTTATCAATGATTAATTTAAACAAGATGAGAGTAAAGTTCTAAGGCTCTAAGGCTTAGGGTTTAGTCACCTTCATTGATTTATCATGGTTTTTCTAAGGTATTGATTTAATTTAGTTTCTCTTTTATTAATGGTTGAATTTTTCTAAATTTAATTCAAGTCTTTCTCAAGTACTAGAATTATTATTGATTTCAATCCTTATGTCTACTCTCGTGATCATAAGTAATTAAATCCATTCATTAAGTTTTATGAAAATCTTTAAGCAACCTCTTAAGTGTTAATCTTATCTCTAAGTGAAACTACTTAAGATTGTTACCTATTTTTGACTAATATTGTGCTTTCACTCTTGCTTCATCACACAATATCTCAATTTAATTAATTATTGACCAGATAATTAAAGCATTAAGATTAAATATAATAAAATAATTTAAGGAAAGTCAAAATTAAACCAAATCAACGTCTATAATTTCAGGATAAATTTAATAGAAGGGACCAACCCTTAAAAAAATTAATTCTTCATTATTAAAATAAAAATATTGCAATCATAAAAGAAAGTAATTAAAAACATAATTTAAAGACTCTATTCTTTTGAAGAAGAACTTGATTGGATCTTGAATTCCTTCTTGAACCAAAGTTACTCTCCTTCTCTAAGTAAATTCTAAACTATTTTTATTTCTTAGATAAATCTCTCCAATTCTTGCATATCTTAAAGCATTGTGTGAGCGGGAATTTTTGTCCCCACTCCCGGTGGAATGGTTCTTGCGACTTCGGCACTGTTTAGGCTCGGGGCCTTAGAGAACACGGGCCTAAGTCCGGAGAAAATGGAGTCGCCGCGAGGACAGACCAGGAAAAAAGAAAGGGGTGGATGACTCGATTCCTAAGGAATCCCAACCCCTTAATGGGTTCAGAAAGTTGGGTACGTGTGGGGAAGGTGAGACATGGCCCAGCACCCCCACAAGACCTGATGCATTGGAACCGACCTCCTTTTCAGGTCTTAATATTATAAAATTCTTAAATATAACGATATTATCCACACTACATGCAACAATTGAAATAAAGCATCATTATATTAAAATCAAAGCAATATTTAAACAAAATAAATAAATGGACACCTATCCTAGGATGAAAATGTGTCTTTATATCGTCCAATGTCTAAAACTAAAAAGGATACCCATCGAAAGGTAGAAACATGTCCTTTACATTAATCCTAAAATATGAAAATAAATTAAATTACATAAAGATTAATTAATGAAGTACCCAATCATGGAAACTTACCTCTTACAATTTTAATAAATAATAACAATAATAAAGAAATCATCCATCCATGACAAATAAATCAAATGTCAAAATTAAATAAATCAATCATCAAAATATATAATAAACTACACAATCAAATCTAAAACTTATATAAAGTAAATAAAAATACATATTTGGGTTTACATCTTGAATTAAGGATTCTAGGGTTTTTTAGGGTTTTTAGATAGGAAATCAGGATTTTGATTAATTAAATTAGGGTTTGGATTATTTAGAAAATAAGTTTAGGATTTGGAAGAGATTAGATTATTGTAACAAAAGAATCGTGGTTTATGAAAATAGGGTTTTATAGTTCAAAGAGAATAATAAGGTTTAGGTTAATTAAATTAGGGTTTCGGATGATTGGATGATGATTCTGTAAGTAATTATAAAAATTATTGCAAAATCTTATCCATGAATTATTAACACAGTAAGTTAAATGAATTAAGTGTTGAAATTAATCAATGTATTTAACTGGATGGGTTAATAAGAATGTTACTTGTGTTGTAGGCTCTACCAAATTGATGTGTTGATCCAAGCTATCTTTTCCTTTTTTGCCTAGAACAATTGATTCTTGGTTGAAGACTTTGTGATCTAAAGATCAGCCACTGCCACTTTACTTTGCTTTCTTCTTTGTTTTCAAATTGTTTTCTTCCTTGCTTGATGTTGCTCAATTATTTTTCTTATCATTCATGTTTTATCAAACTACTCCAATCAAAGTTTCTTAATAATTGCCACCTCTCGTCCGAGTGTTTAATACTCATATTTATAGGAAAATAAAAAGACCTAATCCTATTTTAATGAGGAATACCAACTGTTTAGGAAAAAATCATAAAACTGTGTGAAACAAGATTTGGTCAAAAATCGACAGCGCGAGGACTGCTGGGCCTGCGGGTTGGGCAAACTGGGCAAGCCAGTTCCCTGCAAGCAGCACCTGCGGCGAACGGGGCAGTGCCCAGTTTGTTGCTGCAGTGAATTGGGCAGTGCCCCGTTCGTCGCAGATAATTATTGCGGCGAATCCCCTTGCTGCGCGACACCGCGCCAGCGCTGTCTCGCGTCGCTCACTGATCCATCTGATTTTTTATTTTTATTATTTTTATTATTAAAAATAACTATTAAATATTATAAATAGTAAATATTATAAATAGTAAATAAAATAAATACCACAAAAATTATTTTGGACTGTTTAAAAATATCGGACTGGACTGGGCCAAAAATTAAAGGGTCTACAGTTTGCCCCTGCTTGAGCGATCTGAGACTACAGCAAAAGAGAGCAAAAAGAAATGTGATTTTTGACTAGATTTAGAGCCATACTAGACTCCGTAATCAAGGTTAGTTTGGGTTCTGGACTTAAAAATAATTTGAGTTCTGGACCTAGGATAAGTTCTGGACTTAAAAATAATTAGGATTCTGGACCTGAGGTAACTTCTGGACTTAAAAAAAAGATAATTTGGGTTTTGGACCCGGGATAAGTTCTGGAATTAAAAGATAATTTAGGTTTTGGACCCGGGATAAGTTCTAGACTTAAAAATAATTTAGGTTCTAGACCCGAGATAAGTTCTGGACTTAAGAAATAATTTGAGTTCTAGACCTGAGATAAGTTCTGGACTTAAGAAATAATTTGGGTTCTGGACCCGAGATAAGTTCCGGACTTAAGAAATAATTTGGGTTCTGGACACGGTGGTGTGTTCTGGACTAAAAAATAATTTGGGTTCTGGACCTGAGATAAGTTCTGCACTTAAAGATAATTTGGGTTCTGGACCCGAAGTAAGTTATGGACTTAAAAAAATAATTTGGATTCTGGACCCGGAGTGAGTTCTGGACTCAAAAATGATTTGGGTTCTGAACCAAGACTGACCTTTTATCAGTTGAGAATTTTGGTTGTTCCATTCTTTAATAGATTGTGGGTCTTCACCCTCAAAATGGATCTTCATCCTTGGACCTTAGATCTTCATCCTTGGCATCGGGTCTTCACCCTTGAAAACGGATTTTCATCCTTGAAGATCGGGTCTTCACCCTTGAAAGTGGATCTTCATCCTTGGTATCGGGTCTTCACACTTGAAAACGAATCTTCATCCTTGGCAGGGTCTTCACCCTTGAAATTGGATCTTCATCCTTTAAGCTGGATCTTCATCCTTGGCAGGGTCTTCACCCTTTAAACTGGATCTTCATCCTTGGAAATTGGGTCTTCACCCTTGAAAGTGGATATTCATCCTTTAAGCTGGATCTTCATCCTTAGCAAGGTCTTCACCCTTTAAACTGGATCTTCATCCTTGAAAATTGAGTCTTCACCCTTGAAATTGGATCTTCATCCTTTAAGCTGGATCTTCATCCTTTTGAACTTTTTTCCTATATTGGCTTCAACTCTTCTAGCTAGACTGATCTTTTGTCTTTTGCATCTTCATTCTTTTGATAGTTCTAATGTTCCATTCTTTTTTGTTTTTCCATTTGCAAAAAAAAAAAAAAATTCAGCTGCTTTTTAGCTGCCAATTCATATCTTCTCCTTGCCCCCTGTGTGGCAAAATATTGGAAGTGAGTCTCAAAATATTTTGTACATGCATAAACTCAAAAAATTGAAAGGAGAAACTCTGCCCCCTGTGTAGGCTCAAACCCATGATTTTTTTCTATGCAGCTTTGGTTGATGTTTGTAGATTATCTAGTTCTTCGAACAAGCATGCATTTCTTCTTTCTTTTGCAAAATTACTAGAGCTTCCTCATGCAATGGGCTTTCCATGCCCCCTGATTTCATATCTTCTTTTGATTCTTTGCTTCACAGAGTGTTTTCTGTTCACTTTGACAAAGAAATACAATACAAGAAAATACAATGTGATATGCTCATGTATGCATGATATGCATGAATAACACTTATAATGCTTTCTTAGACTTACAGACTGAGGTGATCAGCTGAAGTGTTCTCATTGACTCCTTCAAGATGCTCGTTCAGGTCTTACAGAAGGCTTCACTTTTATGGCTTTCATCTTAAAGATGTTGAGGACATGAGTGCCTGAGACTTCGAGCGGCAGAGTCAGAGATACATCCATTTCAAACCATGATTCAGCATTTCAATTGGTAGCTTTATCACAACCTTGTAAATAATTCTTTACTTTGCCTAGTGTGTCCTTTGAGGTTCGATTATTCAACATATTTCCCTTAACTTGAAAGCTTTGTAAAAAAAATTTCTTTTTTGATTTTTGCATTTTGAAATCAAATGTTGGCTTTGCCAAATCAATGTCAATTTACCTAAGGATTTGATTTTCCAAATTAACATATCTATAACATGACAACCCTTATTACCATACTAAGCTCAGGAATCATTTCCATTTAAACAAGAATTGTTGCACTTCAGATAGGCACATACACATTACTTCGTCAAAGATCTTATTGAGTTTGAATATTGTCTATCTCATATGCATTCTCATTCAAACTATCTCCACTAATAAACTCTTCCTATCAAGAGAGATCAACAGGTCTTTGATAGGCTTGAAATGGAGTCTATAAGGGACACGGGTTAAATGAAAGCCATTTTGAGATTAGAGCTAATGTGACACAATGGACAAACCCTCATACTACAAATTTCTTATTTGAACTTTAGGCAGTTGGGAGAAGGAATAAGATAGAGCTTTGAATGTTCCCCCACCTTCTTGGCATTAATTTGGATCTTGATTGGGATAGTCTTTTCCCTTATAAAAAGGTTGATAGCCACATTCCTTTCTTTTTTTTTTATCATTTTGTCCTTCTTTTCTGTAGGACTGTCAAGTATAGGACTTTCAAGAACTGGATAACCTTTCTCCTTTTTCTCCAATTTTGATTGAATCTTTGGTTGGGTTGGATCAATTCAAGTCAAACTGTCCTTATAAACCAAATGAAAGCCTTTTGCTGCTTTAGGTAAAAGAGAACTTAGTTGGCTTTCTGAACCATTTTGGGTTTTATTATTTTTTTTCTTTTTTTCCTTTTTCTTTCTTCTTTCTTCTTTTTTTTCTCTTTTTTGTGTTTTTTTTTCTTTTTTATTTTTTTCCTTCTTTTTTTTTTGTTCTAGCTCTAAAAGAGTTGTCTTATTTGTACCAACTTGGGTTTTCTAATAATGGATGAGTGGTGTGGTATTAATATACTTCAGTCCTAACTTTATCTGTGATATTTGGTCTAATTCATGTGAATTTCAACTATCCTTATGATTTTGAGAACATCAACTATCCTTACGGTCTTGGCTATGCATTCCTTTCTTTTTGATCTTCTTGTCTCTTCCCCTTAGTGATCATAAGACTTGTCAAAAGTATCACAACAGCTCAGGGTAGGTTGTTGGGGTTTGTAAGCCAATGAAAAGAAAGCTAAAATTTCATGAAAGCTCAAAGGGACAACTAGGGATTGATATTTAATTGGGTGGATACTAGTTGTTGGCTAACCAAACAATGCTTAGATCATCTCTCCCTTAAATAAGCAGAGTTTAATTTCGCCTCGAAAGTTTGTCAAAGCATGTTCTAAGACTGACTAGGACCTAGACAAAGGTCATTATGCAGGAGCCCTCTTTAAGTGAGCATACACAACTCAATGCTATAGAACAATTCCCTCACCTAGTAAAGTCATTCGAATCATGATGCATAGATACTCTAATTTATAAATATCAAGTTAAATTCGTCATCGGTTGAGCACCAAAATGAACAACGACCATGAAAATTTTGATGAAAATAATTTATTCAAACAAACATAATTTTAAAAACATAATTGTTCCAATTAAATATTAAAGAAAATAAATAGAGCAATACTCCAAGCTAAGGGAAGTTTGTTGAATAAAATTTCTCCTTATTCCACATCTTCAATACTCTCATTTTGAAAGGAGGATAAGACAAGATCTTCCTCCAATCCTCCTCCTACCATGAAAGTTGCTAATGGTGGCACTCTGTTGAACCTAGGCAGAAGATTGCTTTTGGTATTGGGCTTATCCGGCTCAGGTAACTTACCACTATCGATTAGATCTTGGATCTCATGCTTCAATCAGGTACATCTATTGGTTTCATGTCCTTGAGTCTGATGAAATTGATAAAAAGACTTAGTATCAAATTTTGGAGGTAAAGGATTTGGCAAAGGTCGAGGGGCCAATGGTTATAATAGTCCCTCCTTTTGTAGCTTGTTAAAAACCCAAGAAAGAGGTTTTCCTAACTCTGAGAACTGTCTTTTATTTCCTTGACCATTCGCATTAATATCAACTTTCTTTTGTGTGCTTTGATTACCCGACTGGTAGTTCCCTTTCTCATTCCTTCTTACTGAAAAGCGATTCTTCTCCCTTTCCCATTCTTCAATTTGCATACCATCTTGGAGAAGATCTTTGAAATCCTGGATGAGTGTATGAGACATCCTTTCAAGAAGACTAGGCAACAGTCCTCTCACAATCATCCTTATTTGATCATATTCATCAGGCCTCTTCCTGAGCAATGCAGCCTTATTCCTCCATCTTTTCACATAGTCCACGAAATTCTCATTTGGTCGTTGCCTAATGGCTTCCACCTCCATTAAGGTAACTTCCAGCTTGACATTGTACCTATACTGCTGAATGAAAGCCTTGTACAATATATCCCAATCTTTTTTAGTATTTTCTTCTAATATGTTGAACCAGTTTTGGACAACAGGGTCCAATAAGAGCATGAAATATCTTAGAGTTTGAGCCTTAGTAGCTCTAGCAGACTGTATGGCAGTGATGTACTGCTTCACATGGAGGTGAGAATTTCCGGTTCCATCAAACTTTGCAAAGAATGGCATCTTGAACTTGTACGGAACTTCTTCATCTAGCTCAAATAATTTGTCAACTTTGGACATTTCTTCGGTTTTTAGCTTCTTTTCAAACTTCTTTTCCATATTAGCAATTATCTTTTCAACATCTGAAGTTTCAGTTTTCTCCACAGCTAATCTTTCAACAACCTTTGACTCTTTCTTCTTGTCTTGAGGATCTTGGAAGTATTGAGCCCAATCATCATCATCATCAAGATCACCTTATTATCATCAAAAGTCACTTCACTAACTTTAGCCTTCCCCTTATCTTTCTTGGTGCTTACGGATGCTTCAGCATTGTTTTCAAACATTGTAGTCATTTGATTCTTCATGATCTCAGCTAGAGCCCCTTTTAGTTCTTCCATTTTAGCATTGAGGGTGTCGTCCACCATTCTTTTGAATTTGTTCAGGCTCCATTGCTTTTGGTGAAAAAGAGATTGAGTCGCTACTAGATTCTTCATCTCCGGCGTAAGTCAGATTGTCTTAAGCTTTTGAACTGTCATAATCCAGGGTTGTGAGCCAGAAAGGATTAATGATATATGATGTGATGCATGTATGCATGTATGCACAAACAATAAATAAACAAGGATAAATAGGACATTTGTTCCCACCTTATAACTTCCACACACTGATGGCGAGTCTCTTTTCCTAGGTATATGGTTAACAAAATACCAACATGGGGTATCTTGTTTTCAAAAAATTCTCTCGGACGTTTCAACTAATAGTTATATTTTATAAATGGAAATCAGTTCATGATAATTCCCATTAATTAGGTTTTAATCCATTCAACCAACTAAAGTAGCTTTTATACTATATTGGATTAAAACTAAATTAATAGGTTATTATAAATAGATTTCTCACTTGAAAAAGTAACTAATGGTTCATGTCAAAAGTAAGCCCATGGTTAATAATTCTTAGTATAAACTAGGCTCACAATTGATTTTTGGTATTTCCATAATTGACCTAAATATTCGTAAGCTCTTTAAAAATAATTTTGTTTCTAAGCCCGTTTGTAAAAAGATTTTTAGAAAAAATGGATTTTGGGCTTTATATTTGGGTCATGAGAAAAGAATTTTTGATTTGTTTTTAAAAAAGTTTTATATCCAAAGACCATCTTGAAAAGTTTTGAAAATAGCTTTGGTCTTTTGGATTTAGAGGAAAAAATTATTTGAGCTCACAATGTAATTAGGTCATATTAGAAAAAGAACAAACCAAATAAGCCATGATTTATACTAAGATAAATTAACCATAGTCAAACAACAAGCATTTGGGGTAAAACCTAAGGAAAATAACTAGGCCAATTACATGAGCTTTAGTCTTTGGGTTAAAAGGCTTAGGTTCCCATAGCAAGTATATACCAAAAGGTACAAGGCTATGAGTGGTTATGCCATGCTCGATCTCCATACCTTGAGTGAAAGTATGGTATCCCTTACATAACACAATACGGGTAACACAGGCATCCTAATGCACGCACACAATGCAATCTAATATGATGCAATGGATAATATCATGATAAGAAAGAATAGAATAATATAAAGACCAATGGAATCAACTTCTCTTATCTCCAGTGGAGTTGCCACTATGAATGGGGATTTTCACCCCCACTCCCGGTAGAATGGTTCTTGCGACTTCGACACCGTTTAGGCTCGGGGCCTTAGAGAACACAGGCCTAAACCCAGAGAAAATAGAGTCACCACCCGAATAGGCTAGGAAAAAAGAAAGGGGTGGATGACTCGATTCCTAAAGAATCCCTAACTCCCTAATGGGTTCGGAAAGTTGGGTACGTGTGGGGAAGGTGAGAAATAACCCAGCACCCCCACAACGCCCGGTTCATTGGATCCGGTCTCCTTTTCAGGTTTTAATATTATAAAATTCTTAAATATAACAATATTATCCATACTACATGCAATAATTAAAATAAAGCATCATTATATTAAAATCAAAGTAATGTTCAAACAAAATAAATAAATGGACACCAATTCGAGGATGAAAATGTGTCCTTACATCGTCCAATATCTAAAACTAAATAGGACACCCACCGAAAGGTGAAAACATGTCCTTTACAATAATCCTAAAATATGAAAATAAATTAAATTACATAAAGATTAATTAATGAGATATCCAATCATGAAAATATACCTCTTACAATTTTAACAAATAATAACAATAATAAAGAAATCATCCGTCCATGACAAACAAATCAAATACCGAAATTAAATAAATCAATTATCAAAATATATAATAAACTACATAATCAAATCTAAAACTTAAATAAAGTAAATAAAGATACATATTTGGGTTTACATCTTGAATTAAGGATTCTAGGATTTTTTAGGGTTTTTAGATAGGAAATCAAGATTTTGATTAATTAAATTAGGGTTTGGATTATTTGGAAAATGAGTTTATAGTTTGGAAGAGATTAGGTTACTGTAAAAAAAAGGATCATGGTTTATGAAAATAGGGTTTTGTATTTTAAAGAGAATAATAGGGTTTAGGTTAATTAAATTAGGGTTTCGGATGATTGGATGATGAGTTTGTAAGTAATTATAAAAATTATTGCAAAATTCTATCCATGAATTATTAACACAGTAAGTTAAATGAATTAAGTGTTGAAATTAATCAATGTATTTAATTGGATGGGTTAATAAGAGCGTTACTTGTGTTGTAGGCTCCACCAAATTGATGTGTTGATCTAAGCTATCTTTTTCTTTTCTGCCTAGAACAATTGATTCTTGGTTGAAGACTTTGTGATCCAAAGAACAGCCACTGCCACTTTGCTTTGCTTTCTTCTTTGTTTTCAGATTGTTTTCTTCCTTGCTTGATGTTGCTCAATTGCTTTTTTTTATCATTCATGTTTTATCAAACTACTCCAGTCCAAGTTTCTTAATAATTGTCACCCCTCGTTCGTGTGTTTAATACTCTTATTTATAGGGAAAAAAAAGACCTAATCCTATTTTAATAAGAAAATACCAACTGTTTAGGAAAAAATCATAAAACTATGTGAAATAAGATTTGGTCAAAAATTGCCTGCGCGAGAGCTGCTGGGCCTGCGGGTTGGGTGAACTGGGTAGTGCCCAGTTTGTTGTTGTGGTGAATTGGGCAGTGCCCAATTCGCCACAGGTAATTATTGCTGCGAATCCCCTTGCTACGCGGCACTCGCTGATCCGTCCGATTTTTTATTTTTTATTATTTTTTTTATTTTTATTATTAAAAATAACTATTAAATATTATAAATATAAATATTATAAATAGTAAATAAAATAAATACCACAAAAATTATTTTGAACTGTTTAAAAATATCGGACTGGACTGGTCAAAAATTAAGGGTCTACACATTAGAGGAAAGGTGTTTAAATAGAGTGCTTGGAAACTTCATTAGTGGAGAAAAACTAAAAAAGGTTAGGTTACATCTTGGTTGGTTCATCACTTTCCAAAAGTTTTGCTCAAAGTCATGAAAATCGGCCCCGCGGTCGTGGCATATGGGTGTCATGGTCGTGGCCTGAGTTAGAATGGACGGTTTTGAGCACTTTACAGCTGTAAAATTTGCATCTGTCTTAATTCTGCCCTTTATTTAAGCAATTTTTTCTTCACAAAATTGCCCGAAGCCTATGCCTTTTTAAATCCAATCATAGATGTTATGCCAGTAATTCATGTACTCTTTTTTCTATTAGCCTTTGTTTGGCAAGCTGCTGTAAGTTTTCCAAAAAAAAATTCAATTTTTTTTCATTATTAAATAATTAAATAAAATTTTCTTCATTAATTTTAATGTTTCATTATATTGGATTGACTCCTTCAAGCTCAATGATTAAATAACAATCGATTATTATGATAGGCCACGGTCACGGCCTTTGAATGCCACGGTCGTGGCATATGAATGGGGGCTATCAACTTTGACTTTTCTTCCTTTTTCTTAGCTTAGGCAGTAACAAAATGTAGCTTCTAGAATTTTTAATTTTTTATTGTGGCAGACTTGATTTAAATCCCAGGGTCATGGCATTGAAGGGCAACGGGCGTGGCACTTGTATTTCCTTTAATTTTGTTTACTTTTCTTCAATTTTTGCACCACTAATCATTAGAACTTTTGAATCTTGCCTTTCCAAGCATAAATAATATAATTCTAATTCAAACAAACAAAATCCATCAAATTCAATTGCAAAACAATTAAAATCGCAGTTAGAATTATAAAAAATGTTGATCATAATTTCACTCTATCAGTCAACATGTTTGATTATTGTCTTCCACTAATTTCTCTGCCAGAGTAATTTCCTAGTCGAACTTATACAGGTTCAATCGGAAGTGGTGTGGTCCTGTCAGAATTATGCATGGTCCGGTCGGAGTAATTGAAATTTTGCTCAATGCTCTTCCAACAGTTGGTCCACGTGGCTTCCACTTATTGAGTGGAGATCCAACAGATTTTGACTTGAGTAATTTTTAAATAGTCTGGTTGGTCTTGCATCAGGTCCGGTAGGACTTTTCTTGGTCCATTCAATTTTTAGGCATACCCTCAACCGGGAAACCTACTAGATATTTTGGAGAAATTGGCTTGTATGGTCCTGTCAGAATATCATTAAGTCCGATCATACTTTCGTGGTACTCTGAAAAAATGGAAGTACTTCTGACCGTGAATCCTTCTGTATGATTTAACTCTTTTCTAATTCAAGGGTTCGGTCAATATGACATATGGTCCGGTCGAACTTCAAGTGGTACGGTGAGATTTTGAGAGTACTCTCCACCGTGAAACCTTCTGTGTCTTTTTGGCTCATTTGGTCATCAATGATCCGGTCGGTTTTCTATATGGTCCGATCAGACTTTTCATATTTCCTTCAAAGAAAATAACTTCCTACAAAATAAAACTTGGTGCAAGTGTTAGGTAAATTCAAGTTGATTGCCTAAGATAAAAAATAGGAGGGTTTGGTTAACAGGAATATTCGAACAGTAACTACCTTAGCAACTGGAGAAAAAATATCATTATAATACACACCAGCCACTTGATGAAACCCCTTAGCAACAAGCCTAGCTTTATGTCTCTCAATACTACCATCATGATTCAGCTTAAGTTTGAACACCCATTTACACCCTATTGCTGACTTACCTGGTGGCAAAGGGGGTAATAATCCAGGTCTTGTTCTTCTCAAGTGCTGCAATCTCGGTTTTCATGGCTTTCATCCATTCAACAGAGTGTTTGGCTTCGTTATAGGTTATGAGTTCATTTATTTTAGTAACATTTGTAAGAAAGGCAGTATGATCAGTGGTAAGGTTTGAAGAAAAGGTAAAAGGAAAAGTATTGGGTATATGGGGTGAAGAAAATGTATGACTGTGGATGACATTAGCTGAAAGATTAACAAAGTCCTAGCCATATTGGTTTCTTTTTGAGTCTTATCCTAACTCTCTAAAAATTTGAAGAAGATGTAGATGGACCAATGGGTACAGTAAGGTTATCTTCGATAGTTTGAGAGTTATCATGTACTAGTTGAGGGCTTATAATGTCTAATATGGGTTGACTAGTAGGTTGATCAAGGTTTGTGGAATGTATAATGGGTAAAATAGGCATATGTTGAGTAAAATTTTGTGATGAGTCATATCTGTTAGGTGAATTAGACTATGTTTGAGAAAAAATAACTTTATCTTAGTCAAAAGCTTTAGGTAATACTGTATCTTCAGAATAGTCAAGCCTCCCTATATAAGGAAACATTTTTTCTAATACTATCACATCTCTAGACACCAATACTTTCAAGTTATCAACATCATACAACCTATATCTCTTTTGACCATTCACATAGCCTAAAAATATACATCTAGCAGCTCTTGGAGCCAATTTATCCTTCTTAGGTTGAATGTTTGTTGAATAACACAAACATCCAAACACTTTCAGTTGCTGCAACTTAGGTTTCTTCTGATATAACATCTCATAAGGACTCCTCCATTGTAAAATGGCAGATGGTAACCTATTTATGATATATGTTGCATGCAAAACAGCCTCTCCCCAAAACATAGTAGGTAATAACGCTTGAAACAACAAAGCTCTAGCCATCTGAAGTAAATGTCTATGTTTTCTTTCAACTCTACCATTTTGCTGAGGAATATGAACACAAGTCCTTTGATGAAAAACACCAAACTCATGCATCACAAATTGATAAGGTCTTCTTACAAGCTCAATACCATTGTCTGTTCACCTTAGTATCAAATTGAGTTTATACCATTCTCAAAAATCTAGATAAAACACCAGCTACATGTTCTTTTGTTTGTATTAGAAAGGTCCATGTAGACCTGGTTGCATCCATCACAATAGTCACGAAGTATCTAGCCCCAGAAAGACTAGGCTTCTTGTATAGTCCCCATACATCAACATGGATTAGCTCAAAGAGAATTGAACTACAGCTCTCACTTGCTTCAAAAGAAAGTCTTGCCTGCTTAGATTTGGCACAAACATCACAAGGATTATTAGAAAAATCACTACATTTATTCATGAAACCAAGTTTTTGCAAAACAATTGAAGAGGCATGACCCAAACGTTGATGCCACTGTACTGAGTCATTTATTTTGTCACCTATAGGACTATTATCAACTAAAAAATAAACAAAATCCACTTGAGAAACATGTTTCTCTATAGTATCTTGTTCGAAAGACCTTTGATCCAAGATGTATAGGTTCCCCAAGGTTCTACCAGTTGCAACAATTGTTTTAGTCTTTTGGTCCTGTAATAAGCAGAAACTTGGATAGAATGAGAAAGCCAAGTTACTATGCTTGGTTAATTTGCACACAAACAGCAAATTACATTTGAAAGAAGGTACAAAAATCATCCCTTCTAATTTCAACTGATCATGTAATGAGACTCTGCCTGTAAAAGTTAGTCATTATGTTGCTATTTGGAAAATGCACTGAACTTTGTTTCAATTGTTGTGTCATAGACTTAAACAACTCCTTATTAGCACAAATATGGTTGCTAGCACTAGTGTCTACAATACAGCAACAACTCTTCCTAGAACATGTTAAAGATTTTGAGTTCAATGATATACCTACAAAATCACCTACAAATCCAGCAAAATCTTGTTCTGCTACTTGCTTGCCTTTTAACATCTTAGAAAGTTCTTCTTGTATCATCTCTCTCATTGAAGTGACTGTAGATGTTTCATTTGTATTTTCAAATACTTCTTCTTCATTGTCAACAGGAGTATCTACCATGTTAATTCGTCCTCTGATTCCACCAGCCTCACCTCTTCGTTGTTTCAGTTCTTTATACCATTTTGGATAAGTTTGAAACAAGTGTCTTTGATGTGGCGCTCATGCTTACAGTAATTACAGAATAGATTATCATGCTTTACAGACTCTTTCTTCCTCTCATAGCTTATGTAGTTAGACTTTCCTGCCCCTATACCTCTTTGAGTTGTTACAGCAGCTGCTATATCTGAACTCTGAATAAAACTACTAGTCACAATCCTTTGCCTTTCAATATTTTGAAGCATAGCATAAGCCTTATCAACATTTGGCATTGGATCCATTAGTAAAATATGATTTTTGGCACTATCATATGAGTTATTCAGTCCCATCAAAAATTGAGTTATCTTTGCATCTTCATTAATTTTGACAATCTGATAAGAAACATCACATGTGCATTTACCACATGTGCACTGAGGAGTTGGCACAACAGTAGTCATCTCATCCCATAATCTGCAAAGTCTAGTGAAATACATGGACAGCGTCTCATTACCTTGAGAAATCGTGGTCATCTCCCTTCTAATTTGGTACATATGTGGTCTATTTGCTTCTCCAAATCTTTTTTATAACTTGTCTCATAAATCCTTTGCAGATGTCACATAGATGAAGGCATCATGCAATTCTTTTGATAACAAATTCAAGATCCACAAAACTACCATGGCGTTATTACCAAACCAGGCATCATACGTAGTTGAATTCTCATTAGGCTTCTTAACTCGTCCATCAATAAAACCTAGCTTCTGCTTATCAGCTAGAGCAATCTTCATTGATTTGCTCCAAGTTCTGTAATTATTTCCATTGAAAAGATTAGTAACCAAGGAAAAACTAGGATTATCATTGTGATGAAGCACCGTCACCTCCTTCGTTGTTGATCTCGTTTCATTCGCCATTGTTTCTCACTTAATCAATCATCAAAGAGAATTTAAGAAGGAAGAACAAGAAAATAAAAGTGAATCTTGTAAAAAATCTCTAATAGATTAAGGAGGAAAAGGAAAAAAATCTAGACTAGCCGGATCGTAGCGTTGCTCTGATACTATGAACAAAAATAGAAGACGAAAAACTGATTGTATTTTCTTTAACTCCTACTACAGTAATAGCAAGTGTACATATATACAAAACAAGGACAGACGCTCCACCTCTAACTAACTCCAGTTGTACATCCAGCTCACTAACAGAATGCATAACAATACTAACAACCCTTTTACTAAAAACTAATACATTGTTTGGCTATTTAAAATAAATATATCTCATATTCTCCATATATGTAATTTAGGAATTCAAGAATTCAATTCTCATTGAGGTCCAGTTTGATTCGGTTCAAATATATATTAACATAAATATATATTTATAATATATAAAAATTATATATTATGATTTATAAATTATATAGAAACAATAAATATATAAGTGATAATATATATAATATAATAAATTTATAACTATAAAAACATGTATAAATTTAGGTATGGGGGTTGAGAATATGATTTCAATTTCAAATATAGTTTGATTGGGTTAGATTTTTAATACAAAGATCAATGTATGTCCAATCCCGTCTCAATGCACATATACTACTTCATTTTAATATATGTTTTCTCAATATTTTCTATTCGTTATTTTTTCAGTTCAAAAATTGGTTGCTGTCAACCGCCACCAAGAGCTTGGGGGGCGTGCCAACCAGGCGAGCTCTAGCCTTGCGACACTGTGTACATTGAAAGGTCACGGATTTGACTTTCGAGTCGCGCGCAATACGTACAATCCTCCGTATATAATTCGCTTACGCCAGTACCATCATTCAGTAATATTCTCTCTCATTCAAGGTTAATTTCGTCATTGTAAATCAAGTAGGTAGTTACTCTTCCCACAGATTGATTCTTGTCTTCCTAGCTACTTTTTCTCTGCTTCTATAAGCTCAAGCGCTAAACCAAAAAAAAAAAACTGTAAACAAAAATCTAAACAAAAAGAGAGAGATTAGAGAGATAGAAAATTCAGATTTAGAGAGAGAAAAAATGAGGGAACCAGTAGTTGAGAGTAACGCTTCATCGCCTTTGTTACCGACATCGCCACCACCTCCACAAGCTTTGCTTGAAAGACTTAAAGATTATGGTCAGTAAGACGCTTTTGCCCTTTGGGACGAGTTATCTCCCGATGGGCGAGAGTTGCTAGTTAAGGACATTGAGGTCAATTCACTACTACTCTTTTTTGGATTGGATCTCGTTCAAAGTGAATTTTGAAATTAATCGGTTTTTTGTTAAAACCATAGAATTGGAGTTACGCGAATTCAAATCCAAAATGTTTGTTTTTTTTGTTGCAGAATTTGGATCTTCCAAGACTGGATCGGATAATTCGATGTTCACTAAGTTCTCATGGTCTGTTTAGGCGTCCACACGTGTGACTGTATGAGTATGGTAATTTTAATATGATTTTACTGGTTGAGTTGATTTCATTGATAGGTTTACCTGTAGCCACCATAGAGCCGGTGCCGGAGAGTAATGCGTCGACGCTGGAGGAAAGAACATTAGAAGATAGAGAGAGGTGGTGGAAGATGGGATTGAAAGCAATCTCTGATGGCAAGTTAGCTGTTTTGCTTTTATCCGGTGGCCAGGTACTTCTTTTTGGTAATTAGTAATGTTACTTATTTTTGGTAATTAGGAGTTTTAGACTCTTTACATTTCTTGATTGCTTTTACTTTTTGTTTTATTTTTTACACTTCAACTTAAAAGTATTATTAGTTCAATGATTCTATTTTAAAATGAAAAGAAGGCATTAATAATTCAATAATGTTATTTAGATGGGTTGTTGCTTAACGAATCTCTCTTTCTACCTATACTTTTGATTTCTTGTTGCTTTATTGGGATTTTGTCCGCTCAGGACAATTTTGATTATTGTTAATTCTTTTTCTCGATAATTTTAGGTCAGGAGTGATATATTGTTCAGTGAATATAAACTATTTACTTTATTAAACATTTTTTAATAAATTTTAAAATGGGGTCTCCCTCTCTCTCTCTTGTTAGCATAATGTTACTTTTTTGGATGTCCGCTTTTGGTATTATGCTGATAAAATTGTTTAACTAATAAAAGCAAGCAAACTAATTTTTATCAAAGAACAATAATTACTTATCATAAAGCTTCTTTGTGGGTTGAGCATACAATTTTTTTTATTAGAACTAATTCTATTTTCATATTTACTGCATCATACATATGCATCAATCCATTTGAACAGTGACTGTCTATTAGATCAGAAACCTAAGATTTTGAGATAACCTCAACTGAGATAATTTTCAGCTACTTAAATTATCCACTTTCAGTTTACTACAATTTTGATATATAGTTCTGCTTGCTGCTGAGGCTGTTGTTCAGTAAATCTTATTCAACTTCTATCAAAATGTGCACTAATTTCCCCTCATGTTCCTCCCCAAAAGTAATCACAATAGGATTTAAGCCAGAGATGACAATAGAAATTCCAAGCCTTTATTTGTTTTGCCATAAATATAGACAGACCAATTTCCACAGCTCCTATCATGGAATTAAGGGACTTTATTGAGGCTTGAATTCACCAAAAGCAAAAGCACTATACCACAAACCTCTTTTATCATGTTATTAGATACTTTACTATGTAAAAACATTAAAGAATTGGAGTAATGTTTGTTATATTTAGCTACTGGCTGACATGCTTTGACATGTGCTCCTTTATACTTCTACTTGTTTCTGGATTTTTTACTATTGTGTTTTTTGATCTCTGAAATATGCAGGGAACCAGTCTGGGGAGTTCAGATCCAAAAGGATGTTTGAGTGAGTGATTATCATGCTCATTTGATATGGGAAAACTGTATTTGGAAAAAACTATCTGCTGTGATTTTGAATTTCTTTACTAACATTTTCCCATTTGAGTCTCGAAATTAGAATTCTAGCCTGACAGTCATCTGAGTTGGAATTGTAGCTTAAGAATTGGCCAAATGGAGTTGCATGCTACAAACTTGCAAAATACATAAGAGAAAATGAAGTTGAACTTGCATATCTGCATGCTCATATGTATTCCATGTAGGTTTGGAAGATGGAAATTTAGTGGCATGAGATGGAGCACTTGCAGCCAAAAATTCTGAGTGAAAAGTGGTTTGATGTTAGATGATTTTGTGACAATTATTTCAAACCTAAACTTTGAAATTTGACATGTATTTTATTTTTTTCTTTTTAATTTCTGTTACTAGGAATTTTCTTTCCTTATTTATCTTTTCTGGCTATAGGATTAACTTTCATCTAATATGAGAAGAATTTCATGGTGCTATATGACATTAGTTGATTATATCTGAAACTAGGAATCTTAGTGATTCTAATTCAATGCATATGTAATTATTCCACGCTGGTTTCATTTTTATATATTATATTTTCATTTCAGATATTGGACTTCCTTCTGGCAAGTCCCTTTTTCAACTTCAAGCTGAACGAATTCTGTGCGTCCAGAGGCTGGCTGCTCAAGCTGCAAGTGAAGGTAAGTTTAAGTTCTGTAGGTTCCAAATTTCAAACTCATTTGACATGTTTTCCTAATAATTTATCATGAATAGGTTCTGGTGGTCCAGTGTCAATACATTGGTACATAATGACCAGTCCATTCACTGATGAAGCCACAAGCAAATTTTTTGAAAGCCATAAATTTTTTGGTCTTGAATCTGATCAAGTAAGAAAACCTCAATTATCCTTTTTCTTTTTCCAAAAATTTTCTATCAATTATTTTGTTTCGGTTTTGGCTTACTTTGCTAGACCCCTTTACCTCTTTAATTCAGGTCACCTTTTTCCAGCAAGGCACCATACCTAGCGTTTCAAAAGATGGTAGATTTATCATGGAGACTCCATTCAGGGTATGGCTTCATTTTTTTGAATGAGCTAATCTATGGTAGCAAAGTTATTGTTCAGCTAATACATTCCATAAGGTTTTTGTAGGAAACTGTACTAGGTCATTTCAAATCCTAATCTGCCAATAATTTGTCTTTTTCTCAAGTCATCGATCTTTCACTGGAAAATGCTAGCTATTGCATGGTTTGTCATTTTTTAATAAGTGCAAAAAGTAGAATGCGTAGGCATTGGAAAAGTTTGACTAGACAATCTTTCTCTGATAGTGCAGATTGATGGATGCCTGGATTTAGAGTCCCTGACTCCCTGCATCTCTTTTTCTATGCCCATGCACTCCCTTTCCCCATGAAGGACCAATTTAAAGGGGAAAAGCCATGATTTCTCTTGCCCAAAGCTCACATTGCCTCACTAGGAGACCATGCTAATCCATCAATGCAGAATAGTTTGTACTGGATGGGCTTCAGGCCCAACATCATTTTTGATTGACTTTTTAGGTCATTATGATCATTCTTGGAACAAGTACACATTTTTTCCTCCTTTTTGAAACTTACATAGCCCTTTTGAAATCAAGATGATGAGTTTAATTTGCTAATTAGGTGGCTAAGGCTGCAGATAGAAATGGAGGAGTATATTCAGGTAGACATTTCAAAATGTGGTGCTGTGTGCTGATTACTGCATACTCAAATTATCGTCTACATTACTACTTGGAAACTTATTGCTTTTTTTTATCCTTAATTGTCTCAGCTCTAAAATATTCAAAATTATTAGAAGATATGGCCACAAGAGGGATTAAATATGTGGATTGCTATGGAGTTCACAATGCATTGGTGAGAGTCTTTTTTTTTCCTCAAGTTTTGTCAATTTTCAAACTTCCAGAGATTTTCTAAATTAAAATGTAGTGATTAGGGTCTTGAAAGCAGGTTCGTGTTGCTGATCCAACCTTTTTGGGGTATTTCATTGATAAAGGTGTACCTTCTGCTGCAAAAGTCGTCCGTAAGGTAACTAATTTCATGTATATTTGAACTTATTTAAGAACCTCATTAATAAAGCTATGGCTGCTTATGTGAATGTACTGTAAGTTCTCCTAGAGTTATGTGAACAAAAGACGTCCAGTAAAACAGGAAGGATGCTTGCTGGGTATTAAATAGTCACTACAGAACCTGACAGTGTTCATAAATCTAGAAAATTTAAACACAAACTAATTTTGTTAGGAATCTTATTATAAAACACATTCACAAACACTCACACACATATATATATTGTTTAGGCTTCAAATAAACTTTTAAGAATCATATTTAGTTTATTGAGGTGCCAAATGCTGTGTTTCTTTTAATTTCCTTTCTTTTTTTTTTCATTTTATCTTGTGTTCTCCTCATTATCCCTTTCTGTTGTGCTATGCTGATATTTCATTTTGAGAAGTTCTAAAAAATGTTGATTCTGCATAGTTTTTGAAAAATTTTTAGAAAAAGTATCCTAAGACTTGCATTTTGTTTATCTATTCAATCCTTAGTTAGGCTGAATTCTTTCACGCCTCGGGTTTCCTAAGCAACCACACCCTTCAAAATAGTTGTTGAAAATTCATAAGACTATAACAAATCGCAAATTACATATTGGTTCTTGGTATTTTAATCAACCCTCCTAATTCGAGCAGTTATAGTATGTATATAAAAAAAGTTATGCTTTTCTACTTTGAGTATAGAAGACCAAACAAAAACAACATTGGAAAGACCAGTAGACTAAACAAAACATATAGAAAAATCATTGCCTTCTGTACTTCCTAATTTTTGCAAATGTTGAACTTACAGATCACTCCTATCTCTCTGAGCAGAAAAAACTAAAAGTAAATTATCTAGTTGGCAACTAATAAAAAAAAACCTTGATATATGTAAGAAAATTCACTAAATGGCATGGGAATAAGGCCAAATCAAAATTGAACTTATACTATGGATATAGACTCTTGTTCTCTCGCTTTTCATGAACTCTGTTGACTGCATCACTTCAGCATGCAGGTTGTAATCTGCATGCTAATGACTTGGGCTGCATGGGCCAAATAAATGACTTTTAGAGGGATGTATAGGCGGGAAACTGACCTGGCTGAGCATAAAAATTGAAATCCCTAGTGTACACAATTCCTTCCTTTCCAAGGTTCAGGGGACTCATCTATCATATATACCATTACATTTTTGCATGTTGTTTATGCAACTTGAATCTATAACCTTCCGATCAACTTTACTGTTATGCCAAGGCTCACCCTACTGGCTGAACATGTGCTTCTTAGTTTGAATGGATAACTTTAATAAATTTAAATTCTTAACTTTCTTATTCGTAAAATTAGAGTTGAAAAGTAAATTAATAGTGCATGAACTAACACTGCATGCAGGTTTGTACTGCATGTACCACACTGCAGTCAGCTATATCTTGATTCTTGAGCAACATCATTATTCCGTTATTTCTCTAGGCATATGGAATTTGGTGAAAGTATATAGGGCTTCTCTAATTTTTAAGTCATTTATTTGCAGGCATATCCCCAAGAAAAGGTTGGTGCATTTGTGAGGCGAGGTAAAGGAGGACCTCTGACTGTCGTCGAATACAGTGAGTTTGATCAATCACTAGCTTCTGCAGTCAATCAGCAAACTGGACGCCTTCGTTTTTGTTGGAGTAATGTACGTTCTGTTTTCATATTTTTTCATATTTTCTCTAAGCAAACTGAATATTGTTTTAGTTTCTTCTGGCTCAATTGCAGCAGAATGCTTAGAGTTGTTGGTTGCCAGAAGTTCTTATAAGTTTCTTATAGCTGAAAATTTATTGTTTGGTGTTATAAAATGATAATTTTTACTTCTGTGTTACTAGATTTGTTTGATTTACGGTATCTTTCAGTTTTTGACAACACATGCAGTCTAATATTTGGTTCGTAGATGCATTTGGATCAGTTTTGATACCATGCAAACTGTTTCTTTGCTCTAGCAATTTGTATGATTAGATTTGATTTCTAAATTAAGCCCCATGCCAGGTGTGCTTTGTGATATACTTCAGAAAATGAAGTATATTAGAGATGAACTGCTGCTATGATTTAAAATTAAAAGGAGGGAACAGATTTGATTTCTTAATTAAGTCCCATGCCAGGTGTGCTTTGTGAAATACTTCAGAAAATGAAGTATATTAGAGATGAACTGTTATTATAATTTAAAATTAAAAGGAGGTAACACAGAGAGAGAGAGAGAGACTCTGTGCAAGGATAAGTTTCATACAATATAAGTTCCATACAATATGCGCCAAGTCCAATGGGTTTTTTTTTATACTAGTATTCTTGATTTCTTGTAAGCAATGTTTGAAATTTGAACTGCATATTTCAGTATGTATTATTATGTGTTTCATCTATTTGAATGCAATAATAGTGGTTTCACATTCTCTTATTTTTTTTTTATCATCCTTGACAATTTCAACCTTTTGGTTTTCAGGTTTGTTTGCACATGTTTACTTTGGATTTTATAAATCAAGTGACAAATGCTCTAGAGAAAGACAGCATGTTAGTCTCTATCACTTTCTCATCATACATTAATAACATTTAGTCATTACATACCTGACATGTTTTTTCTATTCATAGAATAGTTGCATGCTTTATACTTTCATGTCACCTCCTCTAGCTTGAGGTGATTGCTAAGTTTCCATATGGGAACCACACAAATAGTTTCTATGCGCAAACATCATTGACCTGTTTATAGTCAAATTTTTGAAAGCTTATGGCCATTTAGATATAGTAGTTAAGCACCTCATATACAAATTATATAACGCGAATCCTATGGAGAATGGTTAACTGCCTATGAAGTTAAAGGCACGTTGTCAATTGAAAAATTAAAACAGAAGTTAACCAAACTCCCATGCCTCTTCTATTAATGTGGCGTGTGCAAATGTGCCTTTTTGTGCATTAAAATGCAATATAGTTTTAGTTTTTTGGCATTGCCTGTTCTATTTATTGATTTTATGAAGTAAAATGGTTAAACAGTAGAAATGACTATGCTTAGCTTGTCTAAAAATTCAAGATGATATTAACAGCATGATCACTGCAATTTATTTGATGCTTTTGCATTCTGCGAGGAAATATTTTAGAAGTACTAAGCATATCCATGTTGTCTGGAATAAATTTCAGGAAACCTGATACTACTTCCAGTCTTTCATCCATTATTGTATGTTTACCCTACACATTTGGGTGAACTCATGATGTGATATTCTGCATGTTACATTACTTCATGCTCCATCCTTGTATATGAAAATGCATCAGAATGGAAGGCTAGTTTATGTACTGCGCTCTAATTACATCTTGAATATATTACATCCGTCTCCACTGCAATTAATATATAGTCCTATACGTTTTAATTGTTGCAAGGATCCTAATGCGAACATGCTTTGTGAGTGCAGATATCATCTTGCAGAGAAAAAAATTCCTTCAATTCATGGATTTACAGTGGGTTTTAAGCTAGAGCAATTCGATGTATTTCCATATGCTCCTTCAACTGCTCTTTTTGAGGTAAATTTATCCTCTCTTTTCCTGGCTTTTCAACTGTTGAATCTCTTTCCCATGCTTGAAAATTTGCTTGTTCCACTTTGTAGGTGTTACGTGAAGAAGAGTTTGCACCAGTGAAAAATGCCAATGGATCAAATTTTGATACTCCTGACAGTGCTCGACTCCTTGTGCTGAGGCTCCATAACCGTTGGGTAGTTGCAGCAGGCGGTTTCTTAACACATTCAGCTCCCTTGTATGCAACTGGTAACTTCATGCTCTATTTTGTTTACTCTCCAATAATTGGGGCAAAGCACATGTTGGGTTCAATCGGATTAAGGTGCTTTTTTTTTACTAAACCCGACCAAATATTAAAATTATTAATTAGATTGGCCAAATTTTTTATATTTTCGATTGATCCAAATTAATTTTGGGTTCAATTTAAACATATTAAGATTTAATATTAGACTTTTTTTATTGGTCTCACTTTTAACGTTGTCGGATTGGGCTAAGTCAAATTTGGTCGGACTAAGTGGTAAAATAAATAAAATGATATTGTTAATATATATATTTATATATAATTATAAAGAAAAGTTTGTCGAGTTTGGGTCCAGGCGAAAAAAATTACTCAAAATTGACTAACCGTGTATATTCGATATTTTTTCTATTATAAAAACCGAATCAACCCGTGGTTCATTTTTAAACCGACTGAATCTGTTTCAACCCGATTGGGTTTGGAATATTTGCTCTATCCTGACAATAATATTGTCACTGTGTGTAATCATATCTCTATGGAAAACTTCAGGTGTGGAGGTATCCCCACTTTGCTCTTATGCTGGAGAAAACCTGGAAGCTATATGCCGTGGAAGAACATTTCATGCACCTTGTGAGATTTCATTCTAGTTGGATTCATCAAAAGCATCAACATATTCTCAATTTATGCAGCTCATTTTTTCAGTTAAATTTGGAACGAGATTCTCCCGTGCTTGTTTGGAGATAGAATTAGTCATTGAGATGCAAATGTAAGAGTTTTAAGGGTTTGGAGGTTCAATTTTTATTTGATGTAATTGTACAAATTGGTGTTGAGCAATTTGTTCCCCTTCATAGATTGTCCGCCATACAGCCATGAGTTCATGGCGCTTTTTGTTTTTTTCCACGGCCTAAGTGGGTATAGAACTTGGAGGCTTGATGTCTGTAACACATTATTTGCATAGTATTGAATTTAATAGCTTTCTAATTCAGTTTAAAATGTCATGGAGCTTTTGCAATATCATAAACAGAGGAAATGTTGAGAATGAAAACCACACGGCTTCGATGACTTGCATTTCTCAAATTTAATTTTGATATTTATTGTTAGACTTATTTGCTTAACTCGCAAGACAGGGAATGGCATTAAGCCTTGAACTCAAGGTAATTGAGTCTTGTTCCAAAACAAGATAAAGTGTCCCATTATGGATCAATAACCGTCAACTTGTACTGCATTTCAATATGAAGCAATATTATCATCATTCTGAAATTTGTAAAATAAATTCTATGTAAGTTTTTAAACATGTAATAGGAAAAATTCTTCTAGTTGAACAAAATCACTGGCAGTCATGAATAAGCTGGTTCAATGATATGGTGAAACACCAATCAAGGGCTCCAAACCAGCCAGTTGCTGCTTCAAGAACTTGTACACTGATTCAGTAGTCATGGCAGCTATTCTAACAACAACGCCAATTCCCTGCATAGATAAAGAATCAGATATTCAAACTACTAGAATTTATAAAGAGCCACCAAGCGTGCTAAGATCATTAGCATCATCTCAAAAGGCCTATACTGAAGCATTATTTAATGGAATGAAATGAATTATTAGTTCATTAATCTGTTCAGTTTTCATTTGATTACAATGAATTATAGCACACTTTGCACTTGGAACATTTCAGAAAAAACGTTTCTCCATAACAACATAAATTAACAGTGAAGGAAAGAGATATATATTATTGACCATAAAAACCTACAAGCTTAATAAGCTTTGCACAGAATCATTTAGTTTGAATATCTACATTAATATCAAAGTACTTTAGCGTTTTCCCCTGCACTTGGATCAATGTAGCAAAGTATTTCATGGCTTTATTTATGCATGTTAATTTTATCATGTTTCACATATCGACTCTTTGGATGATTGCCAAATTCAACACCTTAAAGGCCGGTCCGGTGACATGTTTCTTTCTAGTATTTAAAATATGAGCATAACTATGATGTCAAAGCAGATACTGAAGAACAGTAATAATGATATTATATTCACATTGAAAGAAAACAAAATTAATAGGAATAATTACATTTAATATTTCTCACCAATCACTAAGGTATGACAATGATAAATCTAAATAAGGTGATCATATGAGTGGCATGTGTGCATTGCACAGAGAGTATAGAGACTGCAATGGTTAAGTTAACCTTGAAATTAAACAGGAAAAAATGCAATAATGCCATTATATATATATATATATGAAATAACTTTAAGAAAACAGTAGACACAGCTACTCCTTGACCTATTATTCAAGCTGGTGATCAGAGGACACAAGGTGTTCATCTTGCCATATTAATAAAAAGAAACAATGATCAATTTTAGCTAGCTAGTTTAGGATATCAGTTTGCAGCATTCATAAAATTCAGAGGAAACAGGAGTATTACGCTAAGCATCCAGATTACATACCTTAGGACCAAAAGTGCTGCAAGATGCAAATAGTGGTTTGGAGATGCAATTACTAGAATTGGGTTTTACATGAACACTCGAGCCTGTAAAAGACATGTGCAGTTGGTCAGACATCATCCTCTTCACATTTTCTTGAACTTGACTTTGAATATGCCTCAGCTTTGGCCTACAAGATGGCAATCGCAAATCTTATATTTGACAGTCTATCAATTTATTTCACAGCATTTTAACTTGAGTAGGCAGATGCAAATTCCAGCCGAAAATATAGAACCACAGAGGTGCAAACAAGTTACATTACACAAAAAGTGTCTACCCCAAGAGTATAATCATTGCAATAACTTGGTAGTCCCGCATGCGTTCTGCAATAGTACTGATGCTTCCTTGGACTAGTAACACCTATAATAAGATATTGAATAATTTGAAAAGAGGAAGTGGGATAGAAATAGCACATGTGAGTTTGGAAATTGACTGTAACAAAGGAGAGAAATGAAACCAAGGATTCAGGTAAAGATTCATATGCATCCCTAATATAATACCATGGTCGTTATCTAGCATTCATTGGAACACAAAGACATAAAAATCACAAGTTCAAGAGATAACATTTTTTCTAAAGGCATGTTACAAGGTGGGACAGAGTGAACTATAAGATTCAGAGTAATCAAACAATTAGCTGTAAAGATCATTGCTAAAACAGTTTCGAAAAGGAAGAAAGTTGAAATCAAAATTAACAAATTAATTGCAATTTCCTACAACTTAAGAGATTTCAAGAGGACCACTAGCAAGCAGAACCTCAAAGGGTTTCAGATAAATATAGTTGATGATGTAGTGCCAGACAAGCATCATGCAAGAGAAACACTGCAAGAAAAAAAAAAAAGGAGATAATCTAGTGTGTCCTTCCTAACTTGAAAAAATTAATTTTATCTAAAATTCTACATAACCAATAACATTACAAACTAGCATGGGTAACCAATCATGGTCTAACTGTTACCTAAATATGAAAAATTGTGTATAGTTAATATACTTTGCAATATAAGCTGATACATTCTCACCAAGGAGATATCCAATGGTTAGAACATCATGTCTAACTGGAAGTTCCAGGTTGAAAAATCATCAACAATGGATGTGGCTTCTGGGATGGGTATTGGTTTTGAGATGCAAAAACCTCCTTTATCGTGTAACTCAAAGCCTAATGGCTTCCTTAATGAAGAAAAGGAAAACTGTTACTATTTCAAATTGGATTAACTGTTGATGACGCCAATAATGTAACAGGAAAGGGAAGTTTACAATTTTCTCATACAAGCTTCTAAAATAGTATTCCAATTGATTAAAATAACAGGTATATATAAATAAATCAGTAAAAGTTAATTTGCAATTAGTTTGCAACTTAGATAATATTACAGTATCAAGAAACAAGGGCTGATCTTTATCCAAGAATATGTTGTTGGTGCTCCTATAAAGATCAAAATCCCATTTTTCTCCACTTTCATGACGTCCACAGGTAATCCAATCAACAATTACCAAACTTGAGTCAGAAAGCAGTCTAAAGACTTGTTTCTGAGAGTATCTTGCAGTTGAAAAACATGTCACCGGATCTGGAAGGACAGCTAAAAGAGAATCACTGCCAATCCTTGCCTACTGCATGAAAAAGTAGCCACTTCACTTGAAATTATATATCAAACAAATATTAAAGCATTAGAATTTCTTATAAATTTTCTTCCGTCATTCAATACACTTGTGATTTAAACAGGTAAAGCCTGTGAAATCTGAAGTCATTGTAATTTTTTTAACAGGTAAAGCCCGTGAAATCTGAAGTCATTGTAATTTTTTTTTCTTCAATAAATGAAGTTAATCTGGCATTAACCATAACCAAATAAAATTTAATAACTAGAATGGGGGAAAAATTATAAAGAAAGTGAATCAACCCTTCAGCCCAAATATTCCCCCAAGTCTTTTAACTTCAAATCCAAAACTTTGGGGACTGTATTTGCTACAAAATACACCATAATCAACCACTGAAAGCAATAGATAATAACATGACATCATGACATGGTATGATTACAATAAACTTGGAATATGAAAAATGTGTTGTTTTTGGGCTGATTCAATTCAAGAAAGATTATTACCTCAAGCAATTGTTCGGAGCATTTGGATCCCAAAGACTTGTACACCTAAAAAGTCAGATTTAAAAGGATTAATTAATTGAATCAACTGCATAAATCAAGAAATTAGGGCAATGACCTTTGTAGAAGCTTGGGTTGTCAGGACAGCCGTGCATCCATCCCTAACTATAAATGCACATGATATAGAATCTCCCTATGCACAAAAGCATCAATAAGCAAATCAAACTAACACAAAACAGATAAAGAAACCAAAAAAGAAAACGAGACAGAGAAATGGAGCATACAGAGACAATACCGCCACCATAGGTGAGGGCATAAATCCATACAGCATCAGTTTTGGAGGAACCCACCTGAGAAAATAAATTGTACAATCATATTGAAAAAGAAAATAAATGGGTTTGCTCTGCTCTGATTAATGTTTTGGTGAGTATTTTTTTAAGGTAAAGCCAAATAATTATAACAATTATTATAGCAGGGATAAAGAAAAAGAAAAAACCTTTGTGGGAATGATAAATTTGAGAGGATATTTTGAGAAGGTTCTCGTGACTGTTGATTTGCCTCCTACTTTCTCTACTACTATCTTCCCTGTTTCCATCTGTATTCCTTGGGAAAGTTTCACAGTTGAATCCTCTCTGGTCCGCTTCATTCTCTGGCTCTCTGCCATAACAACTCTAATTTCTCAGTTTTTCTTCATTTATAATGGGATTAATTATAACTTAAATTTAATAAATAATACTTATAATTATAATTTTTAATTTTAAAATTATGAGGACAAAACGTTTAATACTTTAATTTTAGTTTTTTTTTATTAATTATATATGCATATATGGATAAATGGGGAGAGGGGGCAAAATTTGTCTTCAAATACAGGTAAGGAGTAGATGACGGGGCGGGGGACTAGCCTCCACCTTTGCTGCTTCGGCCGGCGAAAATTTACCTTGAAAATATATGTCGGTGGCCTGCCAAAGGAGTCGCCAGCTTTCATCCGATTTCACCTGATTCCGCCCCTGAATGGGAATATTCAAGACTTTAAATTAAAAACAATACATATTTTTAGCACCGAACCACAGTGTGGTGATTTAATCTTTTTTTTTTTTTGGTATAATAAGGTGGGTCAACCCACCAAACTAACGAAACTGAACTACGCCAGCAAGATCATAAGATAGACACAAACTAATTTCAGGAAGAGGGTCTTGAAGAATATGAATTTCATGATCAAAATGATAAGCAAAATGGGCAAAATGGGAGAGGAAGTCCGCCAAGAAGTTAAGAAATCCCCATATCCATATACCCCTTAATCATCCCAACATCAACTAAATTGTCACTTCAATTAAAAGATAAGAAATCCCCATATCCATATACCCCTTAATCATCCCAACATCAACTAAATTGTCACTTCAATTAAAAGATAAGAAATCCCCATACTCAAAGCTAACTTTATCCCATAGAAGATGGCCCAAATTTCTGCCTGGAGAATAGAACATGCTCCAATATTTGCTACAAACCCCCCTTAACCAAATGCCATTAGCATTATGAATTAATCCACCAACATAAGAACATCCAATCTCCCCTCTCATTGAAGCATCTGTGTTTAACTTTAGTATACCATTTGGAAGTCGAGCCCAACATACTGAAATTGGAGCATTGGGAACTCGATCACTGGATTTAGAATTCAGAAAGGCATTTTGGATAACCCACGCCTGTGCATTCGCTTCATGAATCAAGCGACTGACTTGTGTGCATCTTTAAAAATCACTGCATTTCTTCTTTTCCATAACAGCCAGACAGCAGCTCCAAAAAAATATCCCATCGAAGCAATTATACACTTCCATCTTCATCTTTAAATTTGCAAGGAACCAATCATGAATAGAGGAATTGATGTCAAATAACCAATACCCAGAGCTTGAAGGAACCACATGCATCCAAAATTGGGTTGCTGGGAAGCAATCCCTTAATAAATGGAGAGATGATTCTGTTGGAGCATTGGAAATCGGGCACAACGATGAGTGAGTGAAATGTCTTCTCATCTGCTCCAAATTAGTCATGAGTCTCCCATTCAGAATTTGCCATAAGAAAACTCTTATTTTTTTGTGGCCCAATCCACTTCCACACAAGATCCCAAGGGAAAAATAGCCGGTTGTCCTCATTATGGAAAAGAAAATCATAGGCAGATTTTATAGTGAACTTACCTGATGAAGACAAAGGCCAGCAAACTAAGTCTTCTTCCAAGAAATCAAAGGGAGGAACGATCGCAGCAATCAACTGTAAGGTGGGAAATGGCAGCTGGGCAGAGAACCGAGCCCAATCCCAATTACCATTATGATCCACATAATGCCTTACTGTCAGTTGCAAGTCAGCCAGAGGGACATGTTGAATTGCTAATTCATTCAGACACTGATTTAAACCAGGAAGGCGGAGATAAAGGGGGTCCCATGGGGCCCTGTTCCCCCTCAGTTAAAAATAAAAAAATTTTTAGGTATATTTGAGAATGAATATTACATTGGTTGAGATGGAACAACTTGGCCTTACTATGTGAGAGCACGCAACTTCGATCCACGCTCCCAATATTTTTCTTTCTCACGTTTCTTCTTCGTTAATTCCCTTTTCTTTCTTTTTTTTTCAGATAACAGTTTCTTCCTTTTTCAATTTCATTCTTTCACCGATTGGCACCAGTTGATTTAATTGAACTCCAATCTCAACTTCAGAACTTCATTGTTGATGTGCGTTTGGATAAGAAATTTTCTGAATTAAAAGGAATTGGAGATCTCGCCAAAACTATGGTTGCTATAAAAAAGCATAAAGTTTTTCCTTTAGTGTATCTGTTAATCAAATTGGCATTTCTTTTACCAGTTGCTACAGCTACAGTGGAAAGAGCTTTCTCCGCAATGAAAATTATTAAGAGTTCACTTCGTAATAGCATGGGAGATGAGCTGCTAAATGATTGTTTAGTTACCTATATTGAAAGAGATGTATTTGCAAGTATTGACAATGAAACAATTATGAATAGATTTCAATCAATGAAAAATAGGCGAGGAATATTGTAATTTAATGTTTTAAATTTTCTTTGTATCCAACATTTTTCTTGTTTTATTTATTTTATTATAAATGTTATTTTTGTGAATTATAAATTTTAAGTTGAATTGGACCCCCCTTATCTAAAATCCTGGCTACGCCACTGCCAGGAATCCATAAATCGTTCCAAAACTTGGCCGTCCGTCCATCAACCAAAGCCCAAAGAACATTTGACCAAACCAAAGAACATGTTAATAATTATATTTTCTTACAAAAAATTATAAATTTTATATAACTCTTTCTTCCTTATCAATATTTTAAATTATATTACATGTTAATCTTTAGAATTTTATAAATAATTACATTTTAATATCTACGTTATCATAATTAATCCTTTATAACAAAAAATATGCATCCGACCAAACTCACCCAACCTAGTCTCTTTTTTCTGGGTTTGGTCAGTTGGAGATGGAAATTCAATCAATGGCGGGTGATGGTTTTAATCTTCAAGTTTGGATGGTTGGCTGGACGGGGTATATTTATTTCATTGTAACTTGAACCCGGCCATCACTTAAAACACATATATATTTTTTAATAAATATATCTAAAACAGCATCATTTTCTCTTAGGGAAAATGATGTCGTTTCTTTTATATATATATAAGCATCTTTAAGCGCAGTTGCTCACCTTAGTTGCTCATTTTATACACTTCACTCTCAATTTTTTTTCCTCGCTTAAAAAATCTCTTGATTCTCTAGAAAGTTCCTTTCTACTAGAGGGTCAAAGACTGTCTCCTCCTTTGATCATATTTCTGTTCATATTTCTCCTTCTCCGATCATCTATCTGAGTTTCTTCTTCAATATTTCTCCTTTTCTGATCATCTATCTGCCTTCTCCTTTGATTTTTCTTAAGTTTCTAGTATTCTCTCATGTTCTTCCCTTCTAACCGAGAAGAATTGAACCATTTTAGGGCTGTTCTTCTCCTCTGAGTACATGAGGTTTCAAAATCAAAGTTTTTTTAGAAATAATGAGAGTATTTTTTATGTTGATTGATTTAAAAATCATATTTTTATTTTGCTGATTTGCTATTGGGTAGGTATTTTTAGTTTGTCTTAACTATTTGAGAATTGATATTCGTGTTTGAAGGTATTCTATAATAATTTTAAGATTTTATGAAAAAAAAAAAAAAAGCTTTCTTTTTTATTTTGGTTGGATTTTATTTTGTGTTTTTTTAAAGTATTTTTGGTTTTGTTAAAATCTGGGTATATTAGGGTAGTTATAAATATGTATAATGTTTGTTTTGAAGTGTTGTTGTAGATTTGTTGATTTTAAAATGTTTGAATACAATTTTAAAGTAGATCTATCGATTTTTGTTGTGTTTTAAAATATAAATCTATTGGGGTTTTGTAGGCCAGATCTACAATTGCATGTTGTTTATTATTATTTTTTTATTTAATTATATAATGATGTGTAATGTTGTTGCATTATTTTGTTTGTATTTATTTTTGTTTATTTTTTCTTTCTTTTTTTTTCGATTTGTACATGCTGATATTCATTGATTTAATAGAATTTATTTATTTTTAGAATAAATATCTTTAATGTTTTAATTTTTATTTTAATTATATAATTTAATTTTTAGTTATGTAATATTTATGAATGACTAATTTTTAATAAACCATAAATATAATTATAATTTTTTAAAAAGTTTTAAAGTATAATATATAATTATTTATTGTATAGTGTTATTTTTAAAAAAGTCTTACTCTTTATAATTAATAAAATTATAAATTATAAATTAATTTAATTTTTTATAATTATAAATTATATTATCATTCATTTGTATAATTATAAATAAATTTAATTATATACAATTAGTAAATAATTATAAATTATATTATGTTTGTCTATGATTTTAAATAATTTTATTTATATATTATTAATAAATAATTATAAAATATATTGCGTATTTGTATAATTATAAATAATTTTATTTATATACTATTAATGAATAATTATAAATTATATTATGTATTTGTATTATTTTAAATAATTTTAATAATGTATTATAAATAAATTTAAATCATAATTATTAAATATTTTTATAATAATTGATGATCATTAGTAAACTATTTTCCTTTAGAAATTTTTAATTCTATGTAATAATATAACTATTTTTTTCACTTAATTTTAAATGATTTTATATTATAATTTTTTTTTGGAGAATTATAATTATGTGATGTATAAATGTATATTATTTATGTATATTTATATATGAATTAATTTTTTAAATTTATTACTAAATGTTTATTTTTTTTTCTATTGCGTATCTCTTAAATTATTGGAGAATGGCTAACCTCATTCTGAAGATAGATAGAGTCGAGTTGATGGTATATTTTTTGTATCTTAAATTCTTTATTTTACTTTATTGTTAAATGTTAATTGGCCTCCCTTCCCCCCTACTCCCTTTATATATATATATATATATATAATTTTGTATATATATAATTTTATATTCTTTTAATATATTCTAAAATTAAACATATATAAAATTATACACTTTTAAATTAAAATTATATATTTTTATAAAAAAGGAATAATTTTAAATTTATATAATTTTATAATTTAAAAGTATATACTTTTAATATATCCTTTTAAATTATATATAATTATCTATTAATAAATTTTAAATATTAAATTTTTTGAACTTTCATTAAATTCTGTAAAAAAATTAATTGATTCAAGAATTAGAATGGAAAAAAATGTAAGAAATTTAATAAATTTTTAGAATTTAATAAATAATAGAAAATTTTGATTGAAAAGTTTTTTTTATAGAAATTTATAACAAAAATATAAATTTTACTATAATTTTAAATATTTAATTTTAGCTTCAATTTGTCTGTATTTATTTTTTGAAAAATTACCTTCTTTGATTAATTTCTAGTTCCGCCACTTAATATATGTGTTTGGATTTTATACTTCATATGTAGAACCCAATGGCTATTTATTATTCTATCTCATAATTCATATGCCTTTATTTGTTATTATTTGGTTTTTGTTAATTTTATATATATTTTTTTTATGTTATCATGTTAATCTATTTAAGCTTTTTAAAATGAATGATTTTTTGTTTATGAACTTGTCACTGTGATTATGAAGTTATTTCTATATGTTTGAAGTTATTTGTTATGTGTTTATGTGATTTATCTAACATTGTAATAAATGATTGATATATCATATATGTATATGTTATACTTCATACTAATACTAGTTGTTTGTTTATTCAGTTGTTTGCGTGTTATAAGTTTATTAAGGCACTTTAGTATTGTTTATAGGGTTTTAGGGTCAATAAAAGATTAGAAATCTTTAAACTCTAACAGCAATTAACTAAATAAAACATTAGACTTTAAAAATCGATATAGAAAAACAACTCATATATTAACTATACAAACTTATTGCATTTTAAAAATAACAATCAGTTTAAAATTTATTGCTTTGAAGCAATTTAAAAATAGAAATCTTTAAAGTCAAATAGCATTTAATTAAATAAAACATTGGACATTAAAAATAGATATAGAAGAATAATCCATATATTAACTATACAAACTAATTGAATTTTAAAATTAACAATGAGTTTAAAATTTATTACTTTGAAATAATTTAAAAATAGAAATATTTAAACTCCAATAGCAATTAACTAAATAAAACATTAGACATTAAAAATAGATAAAGAAGAATAATCCATATATTAATAATACAAACTTATTGTAATTTACAATTAACAATCACTTTAAAATTTATTGCTTTGAAGTAATTTAAAAATAGAAATCTTTAAAATCCAATAGCAATTAGCTAGATTAAACAATAGACATTTAATTAAATTAAACCTTAGTTTCCAATTAATTGCTTGCTTGAAATTTACAATCTTCTTAATCTTCAATGTGCAATTAATTAAATTAAACTTTAGTTTTAAATTAATTGCTTAGTTGCGATTAAAACAATATAATCTCTGCACTCCAATATGCAATTAATTCAGTTAAACTTTATTATATTATTTTAATTTCTTAGATGTAATTAAAATAGTATAATCTCTAATGTGCAATTAAATTAGTTAGACTTTAGTATCTTAGATGCAAATTAAGGACAATTAAAGTCAAAATACCAATTAATTAATATAAATTCAATGTAATTAATAAATTTTTATTGAATTCTCTTTAAGGAAATAGGACGATGGCTTATACTCAATAAAATCAACTTCAAAACTAAGAAGAATCTCAATAACAAACTAATCAACAAAATGAACAAAATACAGTTATGGAGGTAGGAAAATCACTTACTGCCAGGAAAAAAAGAAACCCATCAACCTTCGGTCCAAGGAAAACTTTGATAGCTTAGGATCACTCCACTGAATTATCCAAGGAGGAGCCTGCTAAACCAATAATAGCATGTAATTACTATAGCAAGAAATATTTATATGATTCCAAACTTCATGGGACCTCAAATATAATTCACTATCTAAAAAATTGTCCTGAGTACCCATATACTGGTGAGACCTCACTAAAGCACTGATTTGGCCTGTCTACAAATTGAGAGTTGAAATGCTCATTTTGGCTAAGTCTTACATGACACTACTGTGTATAGTCTCCAGTTGATTCGGTAAGCACATGCTTGAAATTATTATTTTTTTGAAAAGATTTACTTCTTTTAAAAATAAAAAAAAAACTCTCCTTTTATTTTGAAAATGAAAATTGAAGAGTCGTCGCATTATTTTATTTTATTTTGAGAAAATTAAGAGAAAACTCATCAAATTGACTCTATTAAATTAAATTAATTTTAACCCAAAAGGATACTAGTCTGAAACCAATCACGATGGGTCTTGGACTAAATTTTCATATCAATTTGATAAAAAATGATTTTTTATTTCTCTTTGATTGATTTTATCCTTTTTTTTTTATTTGAGTAAAAAAATATGTGATTTTCATGGATTATGCTACAGTTAACTATGAATAACATTATCATAATGCATAGACATTTTAATACTATGACATCCATAAATACAATATGGAAAAAGTAAATATTACATCTTTACTAAAATAATAACTTCAGAGGAGCTTCAATTCTAGCCTTTATGGTTTCTAGGTTGAGCACAAATCCTCAAATAATCAATTAACTTAAAGAAAAAGAAAGAGAAGAAAAAGGAGATATAATTATAAGGGCGCCAATTGCAAAACTCACTAAATTTGCAACTGGGTCACAAAATATCTAGAAAAAGAGAAAAACAATAATACTAATAACGTTAGAAATAATAAATGACAAAAATAAGACAATCAGAATAACAGAACCGGTTGGTTATTTTGGTGAGGGTTCACTACTCAGAGTAATATTTTGAGTATGTTTACTTATCCCATTTGAATGAAAATCAGAGTCATAAGTAGTTCGTGTCTTTAGTTGCAATGGGCTTTAATTAACTAATTTTAGCTGATTTAGATTACCGAATTGATAAGAGAAATGTGAAAAAATTTATACTTTGGATAGTTGCTTCCTCTAAATGTACGCCTGAAGTGATTTACTGCTCTATAGCTCCACTTAGAGAGTCTTGAGAAAAAGATGCCAATATTACTTTGAGTCCTAAAAAATTATAGGAGAATCGAATTTAATTTGATTAAATTGATCAAAGATGAATTTGTTATATTTTGGTGTCAGAAATAATTTCAATAGAGTTTTGGCATATCCAAAAATCTGGATCCCCCCATTTTTGAAGAAGAATACCTCTATTATAGTGAAAAGTAGGAAAAAAAATGGGACAAAATACCCCTAGGGCATGAGCACCATGGCTCATTTTTGCAATTTCGGGCCCGTTTAAACTTTGATTTGTGCAATTTAAGCTGCATTATATTTGTTATCATATAGGCTTTCATTTAGAGGCAAAATTGAGGATTTTCGAGCTCTGTTTGGGCCCCTTCATCCCGTCCAAATTTGAATTTTTTCTATTCCAATTTTGTTGAAATCGTACTCATATTCACCTTAATTTAGGCGCAAATTTTGAAATTTACTCCCAAATCAGATGATGATATAGAGATAAGTGTTATCCCTCAAGTATGTAGTGTTGAAGAATGTAGAAAGATCACAACAGTTTTTGTTATTGCTTATGAGTGGCCTTTTAGAGTGGTAGAGGGTTATGGTGTTAAGTATATGATGACCAAAACGATTCCTCAATTTAAAGTTCCTTCTAGATACTTACACTACAAAAATCGCGTGCATTATAAATGAAAATTTTCGTCGATAAAAAAAATATTCCATCAATAGAATTATTTACCGACAGATGTTGAGAGAAATATTTTGTTTGTGAAAACATTGTCAGCATTATATTTACTGACCGAAAATAAAAAAGAAACTATTAGCAAATACTAACAAAATGTTTTGTAGTAAGAAAGATAGTTGTGCTGAAAGAATGACTACTCTGTCAATGATTGCCAACGAAATATTTTCGGTAAGTCAATGTTAGCTTTTGTACCAAGTTCATAACTCTATCGAAATTTTATGAGTAATGTATTTCATATTCTATCGAAAAATCGGTCGATAAATTGTTTTAATATCCTCTTTTTTCGGTCTATAAATCGGTCGATAAATTTTTAATTTTTTAAATTATTATATTATATTTTAATATTTATAATTTATTATTATTTAGTTATTAACTATATTATTAATTTAATTATATTTAATATTTTTTATTTTATTTTAATATTATTACATTATACTTAATAATTCTTATTTTATTTTATTTTGCGACAATGAGATATGAAATAAAAATAAATAAAATTAAAAATTAAAAATTAAAAATTGAAAATAAAAAATAATAATATATATATAACAAAAATAAAAATAATGTTCACATATGTAAATAAAGAAAGGAAAAAAAAAACTAACAGGTGGGGATGGATGCGAATCTTCATTCGGTAGAGCAACATGAGGGTTAGGAAATGAAGACTAAAAAATGGAGGTGTTAGAGATATATTGTTGCACAAAATAATCAGACACTACAAAAATATACCGGATTACCGATGAAAAAATATGCCGGTAATTCCTATTTTTTGTCAGTAATTATATTTATCGACTGATTACCGACAAAAGAAATATGTAGTCATATTCTTTGTCGGTAATAGAAATGCCAATGAAAAAAATCTGTAGATAAATTGCCAAGAGAAAAAATTTCTATCAAAATTTTTGACATAAATATAGTCAGCAAACTTTACAGATAGAACGATATGTTCTGTCAGTAGTACCAACGAAAAGCATTTTTCTCAGTAATACCAACAAAGGCCACTACAGTACATAAAAATGAGATTGCTGATAAAATTAATTTTTATCGGTAATGCTGATAGATTTTCTGTCGGTAATTACCAACTAAAAATTTTCTATTGGTAGTACCGATAGAAAATTTTATCGATAATGCAAACAGAGCAATATTTCTATTGGTACTACCAACAGAAAAGAGGTTAGTTGGTAATTCATTGTCTCAAAAATTTTATCAATGTTAACAATACAATTACTGATATAAAAAGTAATCTCTCAGTAAAATCAATTATTTTTTAAATTTAATTATTTTTGAATTTTAAAATATATTTTTTATTATTCTTTTTAATTTTTGTAATGTATATATAAATGAATGAATGAATTGAATATTAAAAAGAATAAAAGAATAAAAATTAAATTTATATTTAAATAAAAATTAAATCTAATAAATGAACAAGTATAAAATAAATGCATATAAAAATAATAAAAAGTATAAAATTAAAATATAAAGTACATATATAAAAAAAACTAAAATTAAGTAGAAGTAGGAGGCAGTGAAGGTGGAGGTGGAGGTGAAGGAGCACCACCAAGCGGAAACTACCGTGATAGATGAAGGTTCCTCGCATAAACTTGGTCATAAACTCATTAAGCTACTGCTAGATTAATCTCTGCACTTTCGTCTGCATCTGCTCCTAGAACTGAGTCTGAACCTGCGCCTCCACATGCACCTGCACCTGCTCCCAGATCTACTGCTGAATAGTTCGATTATGTTTTGCTAATTACTCCTTCAAATGCTCGATCTCCTCCCATAAAGCAGATGAACCAGTAGACGAAGAAGAAGAAGTTGTGCTGACATACTGCGAGCTAAGTCCATACAGCTTCTTCTTTTCTTCGTCCACTGTAGCTTTAAATAAGCTATTATCGTCAACAGGCGTGTCGGACTAAGAGGCCTCCTCCCGAGATGCAATGAAACAATCATGTGTAATATAAAAAAATTATTAACTTCATATTTTAAATTTAAATTTTAAAAATAAAAAATTATGAAATTACTTACATTTACATCCTGGGATCGACGATCAACAAATGAACGTCCATCATGACTCTGGATGTGCATATGCACAAACAGTCATAGATGGTCGACGGTCGGCCCATGGTAGACTCCTACTTAATGAAAAAACTTTAGTTTGATAACAAAAAAAAATATGAATTAAAATATTTCAAAAAATATATAATTATACTTACAAGTGTACATGTATGATCACAATGCTATATGTTGTCTCCCATATGTATGGATGGGCTTGCACCATCCATAACATTGGACATCATGTTTCGAGAGGCAACGACAGAATGTGCTTGCCCCTGGAGAGAGCTCCATTGGGCTTGCAGGTTGGCCCACAACTAATCATCAATAAATGAATGATGCTTTCCCACAACCTTCACCTCGCTCAGCAAATCGCTGTAGTGAATAGTTGCCTTCTTCATGAAGGCAATCCTGACTAAATTATTAATAGCTTGGTCCCAGTAAAAATATTTTTGCAAAAAAATCTAAGATAATTAATATCTAATAATTGTAAATTTTTAACTTATATATATATATATATATATATTAAATATTAAAATTTAGTTATATTTTTTACCTTAAACTCCTCCAACAAAAAATTCTTCATCTCCAGAGAGATGACCTTTCAGGAAACCCCTGCAAAGTCCATCTTTTGTGTCATGATCTTCTGAATATGTCTCATGGAAGACCTAACTGGATCCATCATATAGCTGCAAAATGAACAAAAAATACTTAATTAAACAATATCCATCGATTAAATTTTTATAATTTAATATAAGTAATGCAAAATAGTAAAATACTTACACAGACTCCTGAACAGTTAGACGCAGCATCCTGCTATCAGGGAAACTGATGCTGCAGTACTAGCATCACTCATGGGGGCATCTATAGTGGCCAGGTGAGAAAAAGAAGTAGGATCCTTTGTAGTAGTCGGGTGAGAAGAAGCAGGATCCTTTGTGGCCATATCATTTGTAGCCATGTCAATATGAGGATCCATAAGCAGGACATCATCTGGGACATCACACAGTTGCATACCCAGCTGGCTTGTACCACTATAACCTTGACCTCCACTGAGTCAACTGCTAGACCCAATCAATCCAATCCTCTTCCAAGTCCGCGATACATATCTAAAAAGATAACTGTAAGAATAATTGGTTTGAATAAAACAATAAATATAGAAATAAATCTAGTACTAATTATAGCCTAATTATATATACTTATTATTTTTATTTATCTCTTTCATCTAATTGGGACGATTCATATTCAGATTCAAGTAATGATTCATCTTATTCATATTCTACATCTATAGCATCAATATCAATGAGTTGTCCAGTTGGATCATTTAAAGGACCTGGATCAAAATCATTTGTCATATCAACAGCTTGTAAATTTTCAGGATTATCTTCTTGAAATGTAGTATCAGACTCCTGATTATTGGCAGATTCTTCAAGTAGATCAATCTGTAATCTAGCTTTTATTTTAAAAATCGCCAACCAATTAGAAGTGTCTCGCCTTGTGCTAAGATAAGGAACGCAGTATACTTAGGCAGGTTGACTGGCGAGAATGAACGATTCATATTTAGCATATGTTCTTTTTACGTTCACATCCACTAAATTATATACTGGATAGACTTTTGTGCCATTTATGGGGTCATACCAGTTATATTTAAATAATATTATCCTTTTAATTGGTAATGCTGGATATTCAACCTCTATAATATCTATTAATTGATCATAGAAATAACAAAAAGTTTTCACTACCCTTTATACAAACATCACTATTTGTATTTGCTCTCAAAGTATATTGAGTTTCAATATGGAATTTATAACCATTAACAAAATACACCTTATAACATCTAACAGTTGGCAACAGACCTTAGTCTAGATCCTTCAAACATTTATCAGGAATCATATGCCCATTTTTAGTTGCCTAAATCAACAAGAAAATTTTGTATAAGTTCAAATTGCAGAAAATTAAACTAATGACAAAGATTTAGAAAATCTTACTAGCAACGAATTAATACTTATATATTTTTGGAACCATAAGGGAAAATTACTCTCGAGCTTAATATCAACTTGTGAACCCATTATATTTTCATCCAAATCTCGTAAATGTTCAATGAATATACTGAAATAGATAACAAAACATCATTATCATTCAAATTTTGAAGACTTTTTTTTATGTAAATTTAAACATTTTTCTAACTTACTTGAGATAATGTGTAACTTTATCACAATTTAATAATATGTAAGTATGAGCTACAAAATATTCTCTCTGTTCCAATCTATGCTTGATTGGTTTGTCATATGGTTGACCCAGATGTTTGAAAATAGATAGGAGACTTCAGATTAGTCTTGTATACCTCCATCATCATTCTGAGGGACTAATCATATTAAAAACATTCATAAAAATGGTTTTTTCAACGTACATGACATCTAGATTATGTCTTATAAGATTTGAACTCTAATACGATAAATCGCAAAAGATTTTTTTTTCATCCATAATTCCTACATACACTGCTATTATTATTTTTATTATATTCAGTTACCTTTTGAAGCCCTAGTTGCTCAATCTAAAATAACAAATCATCCCCATTCAAAATAGAAGGAGCATCTCTCCTTACTAAAATATTTTTTTTGAAACATTTTTTATTCCTTCTGAATAGATGATCTGCCTTTAAATACTTTATATGATTATCAAACCAACTTGTTTTGCCCCCATTTGGAAGAGTAAATGCTTCAGAATTAGTCATACAGTAAGGATATGCTAATTTTCCCGCAGTAATCCATCTAGATAACATCACATATGCAGAAAAATCATTTATAGTCCATATAAGTGCTGCTCTCAAACAAAAATTTTATTTTTTAAACAATCATAAGCCACGCCGCCATTATTCCATAACTATTTAACTCTTCTATCAACGGCTGAAGAAATACATCAATTCGATGTTTTAGGTTATTTGGACTAGTTATGAGTACAGACAGAAATAAATATTGCTCTTTCATACACATCCATGGTGGCAAATTATAAGAAGTGAGTATTACCGGCCAACAAGAGTATTGTTGTCCTGATGAGTCAAAAGGTTGAAAATTATCTACACACAGACCCAACCTAGCATTACAACATTTAACTACAAAATTAGGATGTAGTCGATTGAAATACTTCCATGCCTCAGAATCAGAGGGATGATACATGACTCCATCTTCTTGATCATGCTCATAATGCCATCTCATGTGCTCTGCTATAACATTTGAAGCATATAATATTTGAAGTCCAAGTTTTAGTGGAAAATAATACATTCTATTAAAAGGCACAAAGTTTTTTCTGCCTGTAACACGACTCTATTTGAATCTCACTTATTTACAAAACCTATATATTATGTCTTCTTCATAAACACCCCAGTATAACATGCACACATCTCTGTAGCAGTCAATAGTTTCTACTGACAGTTTAAGCCCCTGAACAATTTTTTTATTTGGTAGAAACTATCAATTATTTTTTTATCTTCATGTATAATCTTTTTGATAAATTGATCCATTGATCAAAAGACTTTTTGGCTATATGCTGCTTAGACTTCATATTCAAACAGCGTACCATGGCAGATAGCTTAGTATATTTTTAACACCCGGGCCACACTTTTGTATCCAATGAATTCAAAAAATTATAGAAATGTTAAGCTTTCGAGTTAGGAATCTCATCAACTGGTTCATCCAGGACCTTACTTGTTCCAGCTACACTAGTATTTGGCATGCCTCAGTCAAACACATTAGGCCCAACAACATCATATACCATTTATTGGTACGAGTTTTCAAACATACCTTCAAATGTACTATATTGTTGTGGCACCCGTTGGTTGACTATATTTTCTTCACCATGTGTATTATAAATAATCTGGTGCAAAGCCCCACTTCACTAAATGGTATTTCACTTCATCTGTTCGTCGAAATCTATGATGATGAAATTTTATACAAGGACAACAAATCTTATTGCCTTTCATATAATCTATCTGGCTAGATACAAAAGCTACAAACTGTTCTACCCCATTGATAAATGTGATATAAAGAGTGTGATCCGGATTGAGTCGTTCATACATCCAAGCTCGATTTGTATTCATTTTTCCTATATGTACAAAAGGATAATGTATTAAATACTACAAATTAAATCTCTTCATTTCTTCTTCCTAAAGGGTTAAGTCCTAACCCATTTAGAAACACAATATATATCTTAATTAACACAATGTAAGATTATACAAATTTTAGAGAAAACTCGACGACATTTTCCCTAGGTTCTCTAAGTGCATTACTCCAAATAATATAAATATTCAAAAAAGTTATATACAGAAGAGGCTCCTTTAAATAGACAGAGCTTTACTGATATTTATTGTGCTTTTCACATGTTGACTGTATATGAATAGTACCTTATTAGTAAACAGTATATTCACGCGTCTGGCACTGTTGATGAATAGTACTTTATCAAGGTACTATTCATTTTACCGTTGATAAATTGTACATATTTTTATGTTATTGATGAATAGTATTCTGTTAGTAATATTTTTACTATAGCCATATGAAGGAATATGGTTCCTTCTGCCTTTTATCAGGCAAATTTTTATTTTTATTTTTCTCTTTTTATTTTTTATTTTTTCACTTTTCTATTTTTTATTTCTTTTTCCTTTTTCTTTTCTTTTTTATTTTTTTTACAAGAGACAGGACTCCATAATAGTCATTTTCATTACTGGGAGCATAATCTGAATTTGAGTCAAATTCAGAAGATGAGTTAGATGATGATGAGGATGATGAGGTGGATGATGAGTTAGAAGATGAAGGAGATTTTCTTCTTCTTTTAGACTGGTCTTTAGAATGGGCTTTAGATTCCTTTGACTGGGTTTTAGTGGAGGAACCAGAAGAAGAGGGTTTTAAGATTATGGGCTTAGATGTTGAGGGAATGGTCTCAACCATCTATTACATAATAGCTTTATGCTCCTCAGTAGTCTTTGTAGCCGCAAGAAGGACTTAAAAATGGGCCTTTTGAGCTCACTTGTCTTGGATCAATTTTGTTGTACTCTTGCTCAAAGCACCACTTTTTAACAGATATCTTAATAGTGATATTTCTGAAGGCATTTCACCACTTGACTTTATACATTTTGGACACCACTCCATATATTGGTATATGACTGGTAAGCTAGTTTAAAGTACCATTGAAATACCCATGGTATAAAGAATTTCATACAAAATATCTGAAGAGAAGGGAATTAATTTTCATAAAGAGAAGGGTGAACATGGATTTTAAAATATTGGTATGCAGAAAGAGCTTCAAGTGATAAAGTCTTTTCATCATTACCAAAATAATACCACCATGCAATAAATCACATAGGAATTTTATCGGTCTTGATATTGGTATCAAAATACAATAACCAATAATGAGTATTTGTAGGGTTCTGGAAAAGGAGAGCTTTTATCCAGGTATCTACATAATCTCAATAGTTATATGAAGGGCATGTTGTTTTATAGGTGAGAAAATTGGGTTTAATTTACATAGGGATATGCAAGGATTTTTCCCATTCAGAAGGATGGAGAAATTTTTTAATTTGGATGGAAGAGTGAGATATAATGGTTTTATCATTAGGGTCATAATTATGCTTTAATTTTATAGAACCAGTGTCTTCAAGAATAGCTAGATAGTATTCTTAAGTTTGTAATGAATCAACAGGTCTAAAAAAATTAAATTTTTGGGTATACAGACTTAATAATATCCCATGGATTTTGATGCATAAATCCATCTTCAATTATATATTTTGTATCTCTAAAAGTTTTTGTAAATCATTTTGAATATCCTTCAAATTGAAAATTTGAAGAAATAATTTGAGTTGGGAATTTTGAAACATATAACTCTAGTTTTACAATATTTATGGAAAGAGTATTTGAAGGAGAAGATTCTCCTGTCCCAAGTTTTACAAAATGGATGAGAGCTTTACCTGTGGCCATAGAAGCCAAGTCTGTAGAAGGCGGGAGACCTAATTTTTGAAGTGCCTGGAGTACCTTTAGAGAATAGGCTAATTGATTAACCCATTGCTTTACTGGTTTATTTTGGGCTTTATAATGCTTTGCTAAATTGAGCATTTTGGCCCAAGATTATATAGTTTTAGAGCCTGATAGCATGGTAATATTGTCTGAATGGTCAGACAGGAATTTAGATGGGCTTGAGTCTGGTTTTACTATTTCTTTGGCTTTATTGGCATGCCTTTTCTTTTTATTCCTCATGATTCCTATAAAGAAACTCACGAGTTAAGAAGTCAGGTATACTGTTATTTTCTCTTTTAATAAATTCTATATCAAAATCAAGAATACTTAAAATAGCTTGTCATCTTGAAAAAAATTGTTTTGAGATAAGATTTTTAACATCTTTTTGCATAACTTGTTTTGTAGATTTACAATCAATACAAAGTAAAAATTTTTGATTTAATAAATCATATTGAAATTTAAAAATACAAATTACAATACTTAAAATTTCCTTTTTAATATTAGAATAATTTACTTGGGTTGGATTTCTATGTCCTGAGGTAAATTGGACTATGGTTTCTCTACCCTCTTTAATTTGTTTTAATGTCCCATCATATCTTATATTTGAGGCATCGGTCTTTACAATTTTAGGGGCTGATGGATCAAAGATATAAAAACAAGGAATAAGTTTTACTAGGGTTTTAATCTGTTGGACTATACCAGTGTGGACTTTAGTCCATGGGCTATAATTCTTCCTAAGCCTATCATGTAAGGGATTTATTAACCTATTTAGGTTAGGATAAAATTCTATAACATAATTTAAACATCCTAAAAATCTTTATAATTGGGCTTTATTTAAAATCTTATTAGAAAACTTATCTCCAAAGGCTAAGTTTCTTTCTATGGGCTCTATTTTACATTATTCTTTATAATGTCCTAAAAATCTAACATTAGTATGAAATAAGGACATTTTAGTTTTATTAAGTACTAATCCATTCTTCTTTACCACCATAAAAAATATTTTTAGGTATTTTAACTGTTCTTCTAGGTTTTACTGAATATTAAGACATCATCAATATAAACTAAGCAAAATTTTTATATAAGAGTTAAATATATCATTCATCACTCTTTGAAATTTAAAATGTGCATTTTTTAAAACCAAAGGGCATTACATTCCAATCGTACTGGCCAAATAGAATAGTGAGTGTTATTTTATATCTGTCTTTAGGATTAATCTGAACTTGCCAAAATTCATATTTCATATCAAATTTACTAAATATATTTGTTTCATATAATCTGTTTAATAAATCTATTTTATTTAGAATAGGATACCTAATCCATTTTTGTACTTTATTCAAAGGTTTATAATTTATTACTAATCTGGGAGCACCATGTTCTATTTCTGAGGCTTTATTAACATAAAAGGCTGCATAAGATTATGGACTTCTGGATTTAATTAAAAGTTTTTATTTTTCCAAATCATTTATTTTATTTTACAAAATTCAATCATATTTAGACTCATCTGAATGGGTCTAGCTTTAGTGGTAATGGACTTTTCTTCAAAGCCCGCCTCATATGGTAAATTAACCATATGTTGTTTTCTGTTCTAAAATGTATTAGGCAAATATCACATAATTCATTTTCAATTTGGGTCTTAATTTGATCCATTTTATTTTTTACAAAATCTTTTTTAATTGCTCATTTATTTTCTATAATTCGTAGTTATCCTTTAAATTATAAAATTATTCAGACTTTGCCTTTATTATTGCATTTATTTCTAATTCATAAATTGAATGTGCTTTAAGTAAATTTAAATTCTTTATCCTTCATTTTTCTATAAATGGAAATATAATTTTATGATTTTTTATTTTAAAAGATATTTTATCATTTTTTACTGAATAAAGAGTAATTAAATTCATAAATAGTGTTTCTAAGGTTACCATGTGCTGAATTTACTTAGTTAATATAAATATATTTTAAATCTAATTTATTATTTATAATTGAGATTTCTGTTTTACCAACAATTTGTATTTTAGATTTATTGGCTGTAGATAATTTTTCTCTAGTATTTTTTTAATCTTTTAGGTGCTAAACTAAATTTTATACAATTTAATATGCTCCAGTATCAAATAATGATATAGTGTCAATAATATAATTTTCAGCAAATTTTAATTTTATTGATATTAAATATTTCCTAGATTTTATTTCATTTAACAAAAATATAAAATTTTATGGTATATTATCTTTATTTATTATACTAACTTCATTATTTTTATTTTCTTCTTTTTCTTCAGAAGAATCTTCAGAAGAAATAGATTCTATATTATTATTATTTAAAAATGACTTTATTATTTCTAAATCATTTTGTTGTTTATCTTTTAATTCTTTTTTAATTTCTTTATATAGATCATTTATTGCAGGTTTACTTTTTATTTGTTTATTTTTATTTAATATTATTGCTAAATCATATATTTGTTCACTGGTACTATGCAATACTGGAGAAGTTTTAAGTTTATCATTTGTTTCACTAAGATTATCTAATAATTTACTTAAGAATTTTTCTTGTATTTTAGGGTAATTTATATGTTTTACTAATTCTAAAAGAGACTCTTGGTATTCAGTTAACATATTTATAGCTTTACTACTTATTTTAGAACTGTTAAATTCTGAGTCTATATCATCTGTTTTATTTAATTCTTCATATTTTAAATATTCTTCATATTCTAAATATAATTCATAGATTTTATTTAATATAGATTCTTCAAGTTTTAATTCTTGAAGTTTTCTATTAAATTTACAGAATCTAGATGTGTATCCTTTTTTTTACCACAGTTATAACATTCCAAATTCTTATATGCTATATTTTTCATTTTAAAGAATTTTTATTAGGTTTTCTATATTTTTTTATACTTAGGTTTTTTTTTATAATATTCCTCTTTATTAAATTTTCTTTTATAATTCTTTTCATAAGGTTTTTTATAAGATGTTTTATAAGTTTTAGAACACTGTCCTTGACAACCTTTATAATCTTGAGTTATACTGTAATCAAACTGTTCACAGAATATTCCTAATTCTTGTTTAGTTTTTCTCATTTCAAATTTTAAAGATTTCTGTAGTTTTATATTTTGAGAAAGTTTTAATCATTCCTTTTGAATTGTACTGATCAGTAGACCATAGGTGAAAGGGTCATAAGGAATTGGGTTTCTGTATTCCTATTTTATATGGTTTCTAACATTCTCACCTAGGTAGAAAGGTAATCATGCTATGAATTTTTCCTTTTACAATGCCTAGTTGGAATCTTCTCTGAGCATTACTCTAGTTAAGAAAGTTATTTTATAAAATTGAAAATCACTAAGTTTTTTACACTTGAGGTTACTTAGTAATTTAGTATTTTTTTTTTCTTTCAAATGAGTTGGTCTCCTATAAAATAAAGTGATATAGTCAGAATAAAAGTTGCCACTGCATCCTAAATAGTATCATTATATTCATTTAAAATAAGTTTTCCATCCTGATAGGTTTTAATTAAATTTAAAAATTCTAAATATTGTTCATCACTAAGATGATTATCCCACCAATATTTTTATTAGCCTGTGAAGCTAGCAATAATTAATTATGCTATTGTTCTATCAGATGTATCAGTTTGAGTTTTATAAGTATTAGCAACCATAGTCATCTATTGTAGAAGACTAAGGATATTATATTCTGATAGATTATCTATATTCCATTTATATACTGATAAAACATTATATTTATATAATACACTAGGTCTTTCTACAACAGATGACTATGGTTGCTAATTTTTTAAACAATCATGAAATTCTAAAGCCTAGTGCAGAAATTCTAGATACTTTCGATTGATCATGAACTATACAGTTTATTTTAGGATTTACTGTTTTATTAAAAGATTCAAGATCTTTAGTTTCAGGACTTGAATTTCTTCCTGATTCTGAATCTAGATCTTGTGTAACTATACTAATTGTTTTAGATTGTGGTGTATCTTGAACTACTTCTTTTGATTCAAAAGTTGATTCGATTTTAATGAGTTGATCTTTAATTACTTTAACAAAATCATATTCTTTATGTCTTTTAACCTCTTGTTGTCTTGATTTAAAAACTTGAAAAAGGTTTAAAAACATGATTTTTTAATTTGCTTTCTATTTTTCTCCTTTATGTTTTATAACTTCTTTATTGTTAGAGTTTTCTATTCTATTTAACTGTTTTCCTATACTGTGTAAGTATGCATTACAAAAATTATTCTGTTCTAAGATTTTTCTATTTGAATCGTCATCAACAACAATTTTAAATGGCGTGGGTTTAATTTCTTAATCACTATATAAAAATACACTAGTAGCTTTAGGTGGATGTTCACTTTTAATTATTTTATCTTGAACTTTCCATTATGTTTCTTTATTCCCAGTGGTTATATGATTTATAGTTTTTAAATTATTTTGTATTGCATAAAATTTTTCAAACCATTTAAAAATTTTTATTTTAATTTCATTTTATTTTACAAAATTAATATACTCTGTTTTTAATTTTTTAAAATTATTTTCTTTACAAATTTTTATCATTTTATCTAGATTTTTAGTTGATGTAATTCTGCATAAAATTTATCTTCATTAAATTTAAATTCTTTACTAATTACATTTAATTGTTTATCTGTATTTGCTATATTCTCTGTTATGGCAGAGCCTATAGGAGAATTAGGTGGAGAAGGTGATAAATCTCTATACAAGTTTTGATTATTTAGTCTAGAGTTAGGCTCTAAATGATTTAATCCATTAGGGTCAACATGCAAAGGTTGCGGTACAGCTCTACTGTAGTCTATACCTTTCATTTTATGATTGAATTCATGTATATCTAATGTAGAATACATGGGCTTTACAAAAGTCTGCATTACTGGTTTATGATTTGGTTAAGGATAAGAAGCATATATGATAGAAGGTAATTGTGATGCTCTTCCTATGTCTACTGTTGAAGTAGAAGAGGAAGTATCGGAATACCTACTGTTTATACTATGTCTAAAAAATTTTAATTTTACTTTACCATCTTCGTACTGTTCTATTTGATTAATATTAATATTAGGCTTTACAGTTTTCTCAGGTTTAGAAGGAGGGACTACTTATTCTAAAATTTATTCATCAGAAAGGGAAATGTCCTTCCATTGTATGGTTTTAGGAATCACAGTATTAGCTTTTCTAAAGTCTGTTTGGATGAATTTTGTTTCACCTTTCTTATGTTGCAATTTATATTTAGTTGCAAATGCAGATACCATAGCTTTATACTGTATTTTATAGATTAATGCTACAGGTATTGATCCTTTTTATAATTATGGGTTTTATTTATAATATTATACTTTTTAATATATTTGGATCACTTAAAGATATAGTTATATCAGGATGGTCATCAAAATTTATAGGGTCTTGACTCAAACTAGTCTCTACAAATCCTAAGAGAGAGTCTTGAAAGTTTAAAAACCTAAGTTTAAAAACCTAGCATTTATGATGACAACTAATATACTAGTATTTAATCATTCTCTAGTCAAAGATTTTATACCAATTTGTATCAATCTTATATGTATATATTTATTTTTTTTATCTTTAGGTTGCTTTAAGGCTTGAGAAGATAACAACGTAATTCTTTCAAAAGGGTTACTTAACTGTATATCTCTTTCTTCCATTTTTATTGTATATTCCGTTTTAAAAATATTTAATTTTAGTATTTTATAAATTTATTCTTTATTTACTTTAGGTATTTTCTAATTATCTATTACTTTATTAAAATCTTCTGAGATTACTTCATTTCTATTTACAATCTTTTTAATTTTTAATGACTCAGAATTATCTGATTTAATTGTACTAGCAGATTTATATAAAAAGATTTCATTTTTAATTTTTAAAAAACAGTTTAAAAGTGATTTCTATGATTTTAGAAGTGACCACTAACTTACTTTCCTACAACGTATCTCATTTGGCTAACACGAGACTTGTTATATATCCAAATTTCTAGGGCAAAGATCACACTCTTAATATTATATATTAAAATTAAAATCTTCTTTATATACTTCTACTACCATCCTAAAAATCTAGATGGCTTTGATACTAGCAAAAATGTAAAGGATCGCAAGGGGAAACAAGCAACCTAGTGGATCTTCTAGACAATAGGCAATACACACTCTTAGATGTACACAAAATTTAAATAAATTTAAAGATGTGAAAGAATATATAAAAAAACATATCAAATATATTATTAATAAAATCAAAATTATACAAAAGTATAAATACAAAAATACAAGTATGCAAAATTGTTATACCTAAGTGCAAATTTTGAATATTTATATTATTTAATATGCAATCAGAGAATAAAATGAGAGAAATACGACAAGTTTTCTATAAAATTTACATACTACCATCTCTTACATTAATATTAACAAAAATAGATATATATTATTATTTCAAAACTGTCAAAATAATACAATTTAGTAAGTTCTCATTTTGCAAAATTAATGAGTAACTCACCAAACGGGTACTAAGGTTTATTTTATATTATGTGAATTCAAAGTAAAAGTATTATCAATCAATATTTAAATAGCATACTCTTATATATGCTATTTAGATATTTTAAACTTATTTTTTACATATTATGAAATTTCATACTCTTAAATATTTGCTTTTTGGTTATTTTAGATAATTATTTATTATATATTATGAAATTTTACATGCCTAAATATATGTTTTTTTGGATATTTTAAATTATTATTTATTACATATTATAAAATTTTATACTCCTAACTATTTTAACCATTAGATATTTAGATATTTTTAATGCTAATTTATTATGAAAATGAAATTTCATATGCCTAAACATATCCTCTTTAGATATTTTAAATTATTATTTATTACATACTATAGAATTTCACTCTCCTAACTATTTTAACTTGTGTTTCTTATATAAAATATATTAAAATTTATCATTAACTATTGAGTTACTAATTTAATTCTTATTTACTACAATAAATATTAAAATTCATTTAATACGTTTACGTATTATATTAATGACTAATTTTTGAAAATAATTACCTAAATTTTTAGAAATTATTAATTCAATAGACATGTATGGGCTTATAGCGGAATTTGATTTATATTTAATATAAAATTGATTGGTTAATTTATTTTTCACATAATCTAATTTTTTAAGTTAATTTTTAAAACTATTATTTTTTTTAGAACTTTATGAAATATTATAAATTTGTAAAAAAAAATTATTTTAATTTTCTTTTCAATGTTAGAAGATGAAATATAAGAAATAAATTTTTATTTTTTATTGTTTTTATAAGTAAGAATTTTTTGACTTCAAGATAAACCAATATGACTTTTATTATATCTTCATATATTATCAATTTTAAATTATCGAGTTCAAATTACACCGACTTTAATTTTCTCTCAAATTCTAAATATATATACTCTCATTTAAATCCCTAATAATGAACCAATATATATATATATATATAAACATATATATTTAATAACTTAAATAATATAATGAAAAAAAACTCAATATTTATGAAAATTTCACAATTTCAATTTTCTAGCATACATACAATTAATAATTAATTTTTTTAAATATAAATATAATAATCACTAAAATCACAAAATAAAATTACTTTAAACCAAAAATTTTTAATTTAAATTACACGTAACAATTACTAAAATAATCAAAAATATTTTTAAATACTAATTTCCTATAAAACCAAAAAATAACCATGAAATTTTAATTTTTAACAATACTAATTAACTAAAAATCTATAAATTAAATAACTAAAAAATGAATTTTAAATGCTTATTTCATAAAAATTACTAAAATAATAAAAAATTTTAAATATTAAAACTAATTAAGTAAAAACCCATAAAATCACAAAATGTACCCTAATGCATATTTTTTTACACTAAACCTAAAATTTTAAAAAACTATAAACTATAATTTTTCAACTAAGAATATAAAAATCACTAAAATCAAAATCGTAAAATACCTAAATACAATCTAACACCCTATTAATTTTTTATATATCAAAAAAATTTTAAAAATGATATGAAATTTAATTAATTCAACACTAAATTATTCTGATTAATTTAAAAAAAATTAAAAAGTTGTTTATTTTTTAATTAAATTTCTTAAATATATAAATATTTACCAAATTTACTTACCTAAAAGTTTTTAAAATTTTAAAAAAATACCTAAAAGAATTCTAACACTCTAAAAATTTTATATTTACCAAAAAATTTCTTAAAATATAACAAAAAAAATTAAAATTTACTAAAATATATTCTAACTAATTTAAAATAATTTAAAATTTTGTTTATTTTTATATTTAAAATTCTAAAATTTATAAATATTTATCAAATTTACCAAAAAGTTTTTTAAAAATAAAAAAATTCCCTAAAAATAAATCTAACACCCTAGAATTTAACAAAATAATTCAAAAAATTCCCTAAAATATATTCTGTTAATATAAAAAATTAATAATTTGTTTATTTTATAATTAAAATTTTAAAATAAAAATTAATAAAATTTTTCTAAAATTTTTCAACCAATCAACAAAAATCCTAAAAAAATTCTAAATACCAAAAAATTTCTAAATGTATTATGAAATTTTAAACTTCCCTAATATATATATTCAGATTAATTTTAAAAATTAACAGATTTAGTTTTTTTTTCTGAAATTTAAACAAATTAATAAAATTTACCAAAATTTTTTAAATAAACAAAAAACAACCTACAAAAATTCTATATATATAAAAAAATTCTAAATTATGCAAACTTTAAATATCATTAATTTATATATACAATATTCAGATTCATAGAAAATTATACAAAATTAGTTTTTTATCTATTCCGAAATTAAAAAAAATTAAAATTAACCTAAAATTTCTTAAAAAAATAAAAAAAACATAAACAAACAAACGTTGCACATGCAATATAAAAATAATCAACATAATCTACAACAATCACAAACTCTCAACAACATATCAAAAATTTAAAAAAAAAACACAAAATCAAAAAATAAAAAAAATAACAAAAACAAATTTGTACCTAATTCAACTTCTTCTTCTTCTTCTTCCACTAGAGATCAACAGAAATGAGGGAGGGGAGAAGAAGCAGAGAAGGAGGAGGAGAGGGGCGGCAGAAAGGGGGTAAGGGAGAAAAAATTGATTTTATAGGTCTAATAATTTACCGACAGATTTTAGTGTATGTTGAAAAATTTACCAACCAATATGACTTATTTTTTAGTAACACCGATAGAAGAATGATTTCTCTCAGTAATGTACAATGATTGAGGCACATTTAACATTAATCGAAAAAAATCTTATCTCTCGGTATTACCAATAGAAAAAATTTTATGTCAGTAAATAAAAAGTTAACATTTAACCTAATGATATACTAATTGAAACATATTATTTATCGATTACAGACAAAAAATTTTTTTTGTCGGTAATCTTTTATGTCGGTGAACTGGTAAGCTTCAGGTGGAAAAGTTCCCGCCTGCATTTACCTTTTACAGAAAGATTACATTTTCCCTCGGCATTACTGATAGAAAATCATTTCTCTCGAAAAATAAAAATTCTATTCCAAACGTTAGCAATGGAATTTTCATTTACTGAGAGAAATGAATTTCTGTCGATAGTGCAGATGAAAAACGTAATTTGTTGGTAAAAAGTGAATGTGGGCGGGAACTTTCCTGCCTGAAACTTACCCGTTTACCAATAAAAAAGATTTTCTGTTGTATTACCGACAGATAATATGTTTCTGTCGGTAAATTATTAGGTTAAATATTGAATTTTCATTTATCGACCGAAAAATTTTTCTATCGATAATACCGAGATATAAGATTTCTCTCAATAAATATTAAACGTGGATGGAAACAGTATCATCTCAATCATTGCACATTACCAAGAGAAATCAATCTGTATTCTGATAAAAAATAAAATATGTTGATAAATTTACCGAAAAAAATCAATCGTTATTTCGACAGAAAATAAAATATGTCAATAAATTTATCGACAAGATATTTTTATCAGTATTACCGACATATAATTTTTTTTTTTCTGTTGGTATATCATATAGGTGAATGTTTAACCAGGGTGGAAATAGTATTGCCTCCATCATTTGCGCATTACTGAGAAATGTCATTTTCTCTCGATATTACCGATATAAGAATATTTCTGTTGGTAAATTTATCGATATATATTTTATTCAAAAATTTTTATCTCTAAATATTTTCTCCAATAATTCGCTTTAAATATTACTAACTAGTTCTTTCTGTCGATAAATTTTGACGGTAACTCCTTACGCCATCATCTGACACCATTATTTCCAACAAAATATCTGTCGGTAAATTTTTTTGTTGGTAATCTATCGATATATTTTATTATTTATTTATTATTTATATTTTCTTTCGGTATTATGTCGGTATTACCAATAAAATTATTCCTGTTGGTAATTTTTTCTTGGTAATCCACTACATTCTTGCAGTAAAATTATTCTTAAAACTCTCTTTGCATTTGTTCTCATATTGCGTGCTCCTTCTTAATTCGATCTTACATTTCTCTTTGTGTTGCTGCGAACTGCTCCTCAAAATTAGCCTTCATATGCTCCATTTATTGTTGCAACATTGATGAGGATGTTGAAGCTAAAAATGATGTGTTGGAGTCAAAGACGTGCTAAGAGCCTAGCCTATATACCTTCTCTTTCTCACTCCACTAACAACCTCAATAAATAGTTGAGTATGTTGGTCTCAAGCTAATATAAAGCTATCATATAAAAAAATATTAATACAATTTAAATAATTTAATGAAAAATAATAAATGAAAAATTTTAATAAAAATTTGCACTTACATATATTTCTCGGGAGCGCTGATTGATAAAAGTCTATCTATCATGATTTTTGTTTTGTGTGTGTGTGGATCAACAACTCATGCTTAATAGGGGCTTGCCTCAACTGCTCCGCCTAAATATAATGAAAAATTAAATAACTTATTAATTTAGCATAAAATTAAATATTTAACACATAATAAAACTAAATTATACTTATTGGTTGATAGGCTTACTCATAATGTGTTTAGCTGCCTCTCATATGTGTAAATGGTCCTGCACCATTAGTAAAGCTATGAAGCCTATTACAAGAGGCAAACTGGAAACAAGCCTTACTTGCTGGAGATGCCCAATGCACCGAAGGGCAGCCCATAACTCGTCATAAAAATATTTGGATTGCTTACCCTTCTCCTTATGTTTATTTATCATGTCACTATAATGGATAGCAACCTTTCTCTTGAAGGCAGTCTTCACTAAATTATTGATCGTCTCCTTCCACCAAAAATATTTCTGGAAAAAAAAATCATTAAATACTTAAATTCATTAAATACATTAGAAAATTATTTTAATCAGATTAATTTAAATTATTAATCTACCTTAAATTCCTTAAAGTAAAAATCTTTTGTTTCTCTAGATATTGCCTTTCAATTTATTCCTATCGGCTTTATCTTCTTGGTAAATATTTGCCTAATCTTCTATGATTTGGGACCTGATGGCTCCATAATCTTACTGTAAATTTTTATAATATTCATTAATATTTAATGTTCTAAAAAAATAAAAAATATTTGCTCATTAAAATTGATTACTACTCGCGTGCACAAAGAGTGACATGTGTTCTCTCACCAGGTCTAATTGATGTTAATGTTATTATGCTAGCATCAGCACAAGCAAGTTTTGCTTCCATATATGGTGTAGCGAAAGTAAATGGAGTTGGAACTGAAGTATCCGTCAAGGTTAGATAAGCATCATTCGACGATAAGCTGACCCCCAATGAGGTGATATTCATAGTAGCAAGAGAGGAAGGCTCTCCAGTAGACTTGTTCTAAGAAGGTCTCCTTACTAAATGGCCCTTACTTGATATAGAGCCAGATCTGCCTCTCCAAGAACTTTCTGGATGCTTCATCATATCTAACAATATTTTTACAATTGATGAACTTTCGAGGCGAAATTGAAAACTGCTTATTTAAGGGAGAGATGATTTAGGTATTGTTTGGTGAGCTAATAACTAGTATTTACCCTATTAATATCAATCCCTAGTTTGTCTCTTTGAGCCTTCATGAGATTAATTTTAGCTTACTTTCTATTGGTTTGTAAACTTGATAACATGCCTTGAGTTATTGTGATATTTATGACAAGTTTGATGATTAATGAGTTACCAAGGAGGTAAAAAGATTGAAGAAAGAGATGTTTAAGCAAGACCATGAAGACTGTCAAAGTTTACCTAAAATTAGGCATGATATCTAAAAAATTGTTTCATCTAGAGATAATATTAGGGCAATAATGGATTCAATCTTATTAAAGAAAAATCATGCTACCCCACTCTTATATTGTCAGAAGCATAAAATAGTATAAATAAGATGACTTTCTTAAAGCTAGGACCTAGAAAAGAAAAGAAAGAAAAATCAAAATAAAAAAGAAAAGAAAAATAAAAAGGTTAATGGGTTGAAAACTCGAAAGGGCGGCCTAGGCAAAAATTAGAGCAGCTCGCTAGTTTTAAAAATTCAAAAGGGCTGGCTAGAAAAAAATTAGAGCTAAAAGAAGAAAAAGAAGAAGAAAATAAATGTTTGAATTGAAAACCTGAAAGGCTGATTCAGAAAGCCAACAAAATTTTTTTACCTAAAACAGCAGAAGGCTTCCACTCAGCCTATGAGAATAGTTTGACTTGAATTGGTCTAGCCCAACCAAAGACTCAGCTAAAATCAAAGAAATCAAATAAAAACCATCTTTCCTACATAGCTCCAAGCAATAATCTTAAAAGCCCTAAACTTGATATTCCAAATAGGGAAAAAGGGAGGAATAATGAAATGCCATGTCCTAGAAAAAGAAGAAAAAAGGAGCCAAAACATCAAAAACTAAAAAGAAAAAAGAAAAAGAGAAAAGAAAAAGGGTCTTGAGTTTTTGTAAAAGAAAAAGGAAAAGATTAAGTTTGTCCTAATCGGATCAGATCCAGATTTCTGCCAAGAAGATGGAAGAACATTCAAGTTTTATCTTTTCATAAAGCGCTTAAAAGGTGAAAATGATTCCCAGAGTTTAAGAATGCTTCCAACAATATATAATTCTAGCAAAAAGTTTATAGTGTGAAGAATTGTCGTTTGTGTCACATTAGCTCTAGTTTAAAAATTGGCTTCACTTGGCCAATATCCCTTATAGACCCCAATTCAAGCCTGTTAAAGACAAGTTGATCTTTCTTTATAGGTAGAGTTTATTAGTGGAGATTGTTTGAATAAGAATATATGTGAGATAGAAAATATTTAAACTCAATGAAACTTTTGGCCAAATAATGTTTATATACCTATCTAAAGTGCAATAGTTTTTGCTCAAATGATTTCCAAATTTAATACGGTAACTAGGGTTATGATGTTATAGATGTGTTACTTTAAAAAATTGAGCCAAAAGGTACATTGACACTTATTTGACAAAGCCAATATTTGATTTTAAAATTAAATTAAAAAAGGGCATTTTTTCCTGTCACAGGAGCCTTCAAGCTTAGGGAAGTACGTTGCACTGTTGGACCTTTAAGGACATAGGTGGGATAATAAAAGAATTGTTTGTAAGGTTATGAAGAAGTTACAAACTAATGTGTTGAATCATTGGTTAAAATGGATGCCTTGTGTCTTTGACTATCCTACTTGGTCCCCCACTACTCATGTTTTCTATATTTTGAAGATAAAGATATGGATGTGACATCTCTTGTTTGGCCTAAACCAAATATGGTCCCAATTAATAAGTCTAAACAAAATCTAGTCCCAATATAAAAGACTAAATCGAGTTCGGTCTCGATTTAAAAGTTGAATAACCAAATTGGCCCTAAAAGTCATGATGAATTGGCCATTTTTTTATGGCCAATTCACCATGAGCCGATTCTTTAAATTTCCTAATCCTGCTTAAACTCAGACTTATTCAGATAGACATAAGGTTTTCTAATACAATTTAGACTTTTCAAATAGAGATTAAGCTTAATAAAACCCTAATTAACCATTATAAAAAGGGGGGCATGAATTAACAATGAGGGGGGATTAGAGATGGTAAGTCAAAACAAAAAACCCTAAAATACATAAAAGAAATAGAAGCCAAAGCACAACATCTAAGCCAAAGCTTGTTTGACCCTAATGAATTACACATCATCAAGGTAGAATCAATCACTTTCACATTGTAACACAATAAGTCAATTTTAAGTAATTGACTTATATTATTATTTTGCATTTCTTTCATTATTCATAACATCATATTCACATATATTTTCAATTTAGATAACTTCATTAAATATGTCCATACACATTGAACTCAGATCATAGGTTTGGATAACGTGTAACATCCGTGATTTTGGAGAAATTAAATAAGTATTTGGAGATATAAATTGTATATACTTAATATACATCTAGAGTATATATAACATATACATATGGTATATTAATTGTATATGTTGGATTAATACATTACATACTTAATATTTAATACACATATAAGGTACATTTGATGTGTATATAAGATACACATTACTTGTGCATATGTGTAATATCCTAAATTTTTGAAAAGTTCTAATTTTTGAAAATTTGATAAAATAAATTATAATTTAAATGGATAAATTAAATTAATGGTTTTAAATGAAAAATAAAGGGGTTTTAAATGAAAAAGTGGATAATATATTTGATATATATGTAAAATATACATAACATATAAAAATCAACAGTTTTTAAAAGAAAAGTCAAAGTAAAAGGGTATTTTGATAATTAAATCTTAGAAATTTAAAATTAATAAAATAATTCAAAAATAAATTATTTTTGAATGGAAGAGGGAATTTAGGACTTTTAATTTATTAAATAAATAATTAGATAATTAATTATTAAATTATTTTAATATATATATGGTTTAAAATTAAAGGGTGAAAGGAAAGAGAAATAAAAAAAATAAAGTTTTCTTCTTCTTCTTTCCTTCAAGGCCGAATTTCATGGCTTCAAGAGAGGGATTTGCTTCTTCCATACTCCAAAAATTGAAGAGATTTTAAGGATTCAAGTGGAGTTTTAGAAGTTTCTTTATCAATTGGTAAGCTTTCTTACCAAAATTTCAAATTCTATGGAAAAGTGTGTTATGTAAATTTTAGAATTCTATAGTAGCATGATTTAATTGCTTAATTGGATATGAATGAAGTTGTTTTGATTGGTTATTAATGATTTAAAGGTTGGATTAAAGAAATGGTTGAGTTTGGGTAAGATTGGTGAAGAGAGAGAATTTAGGGCTATGTAATTTTTGGGGTTTTGAAATCATAGTTTTTAATTGTGTAAATTGATTCCAAATGAGTTGTTTTGATACATAAACAAGTATTTTAAAGTCAAATATTGGATTTGGTTGTGTTTGGTTGGAGTTTGAGAATGGAAGTGGAGATTTAGGGTTTTGGAAAAGTGATTTTCCAAAGTGGTTGAATTGTGTGATTTTATTTGTTTAAGCATGTTGTTTAGTGTTAAATGTGATGAATATAAGCTTGAAATGAGTAATGGATTGTGTTGGAATGGAAAACCTTCAATGGGGGAAGGGTATGCCATTTTTGAGATTTTGTGTATAAGAGTGTATTGTTATAATGTAAATGATTTAAATGTATTAAAATATGTTTTTAATGATATTAATAAACTTAAAACACTAATTTAAATGGCTTGATATGGTTTTTCAAAGTTAAAGTGAGGCGAAACTTAATTTTGAGATTTGGTTTATAGTGATGTTTAATTATGGTTTGATGTTGAGAATACCTTAGAATATGATATTAAATGATTATGTATGATCACATTTAGTATAGGCATTGAGGGAGGTTGATTTGCTTCATCCAAGTGGTGAAGGGCAAGTTGGAAGGATAGGATTGGAGGTTGTATTAAGCTTGATTTGGGTTGCTAGTAGAGGTATGTACAAACTTTGAGTATAATGTTTATATTTGCATGACATTTGGACTTAACACATTTTGGTTGAAAAATTTGTTAAGCTACTTGGTTCATTGATTGAGTATGAATAATGTGCTATGACATTTGTAATGTCATATATGTGTTAAATGCATTGTGAAAAGCCATTGATAATGGCTAAATGGTGTAAAGTGTGAAATCTGCATATTATGTGAAAATACCAAAAGTAATTGGGTAATATGTTGTGAATGCAAAAATGAGATATGTGGAATAATGAAATGAATTGATATTGATAAAAATGAGAAAAAAATGAGAAAAGTGAGAAAAATGAGAAAGATGTGAAAAATGAGAAAAAAAAAATATGAAAATAAAGCAATGAGCCTAGTTTGATTATGAGAAATAAAATGAGAAATGAATTGTGAAAGTATTTGATAATGAGATAAATGAATTAATTGTGTGCCTAGTATGTTATTCAATTTTCAGAGTTTTGGGTATGGCGGCATGCCTATGAATTGTTGGGCAGGTGAAACGACCGGGTCGTAAGCCGAGCTCAGCTGATAAATGATAAATATGATATTTTTGGGGTGAAAAGACTGGGTCGTAAGCCTTAAAAACCGTAGCAGTCTAGCCGGGTTGAGGACTAAGATACTGGGGCCTAAGGGTCTAGCCGGGTTGAGGTCCAAGAGACTGGGGCTGTTACATTATCCATGGATATATATATTGCCTATGGGCTAGACACATGGTGTCATTATGGACCAAAGCAGTAACTCTGAAATTTGAATAGCATCTTAGATCCTTTTTGGGCCCATGCTTATCTTTGCTTTAATGTAAATAATGAATTGTGATAAAATTGAGCAATATAATGTTATGAGTTGTGAGTATGAAATTTTTGAAAAATATAATAAAGTGAAATGATGTGACCTCTATATGCATTGTGTATTGGCATTACTTTACATTTTTATTATTATCAAAGTTTGTACCACTAAGCTTCGGCTTAGCGCAATTGTAATTCGTCGCGCAGGTGTCATGGACATTTTGGTAGAGCCAGAGAGTTTTACTAGACCTAGTCGGGTCTAGGTTTGTATTTATTGAGCTTGAAGAGTTGTTTTGGGTACATCAAGATCAGAGCCAGTTGCCAGCATGTATATTTTTTATATTATGTATGTTATGATATGTTTTTGAAGCATATATTATAAATTGTAAGGAATGATTTGAATAATTTTATTTAAGATGGGATTTTATATATAATGTTGATATATATATACCTATATATAAGTATTTTGAGAAAATATGGAGAAATTGAGAAGTATTGGTGAATTGATTTTATTTGGAGTGTTTGTTTTATGCAGGTTGTGTTTTGTTGAATTTTGGAAACGTTTAAATTACAAACAAAACTCTAGCGAATTTTTCCCAGAGATTTTCATATAAAATATTTATTTTGGTTTCCTATAACAAGCAAAGAATATTTATATACTATTCATTTTATATATTAGTATTTGAAATCTTAAAACAGAAATGTAAAAATTATTATTAAATCGGTCTGTGACATTTTTATACCATATATGCGTATTTTACATATGCTGAAAATATGTATTGTACGTATATAGGGTATAAGGGTGTTACATTTATTTGGTAGAAATGGTACTGGATTGTGCTCGCTGACTCTCTTAAGGGAGAGGTCAGGTGTTCGATCCGGGGAGGCGACTCCTTTGGGAGCCAAATAAACAAATCCTGCTGGAGAGCCCGCGAGGGCAGTCCAGTACTGTGGCGGCCTGCCGGGTTGAAGGCTGGGACTACGATCCACCTATGGGAGAAAAGGCCCAATAGACCAGCTGTCGTAAGACCGTGTAGGTGGGGTCGTTACATAATGAGTTAGTGTAGCAATTTTAATGCCAAATCTCAAGAATATATAATGGCAATTATGCCCACTATCACTATGGCTATCCTCCCTCTAGCTAGCCATTTAATCCAATGCTAGATCTAAAATCAATATATTTTGGGCAATTCATTAGTTTTTATCTAACATTAAATTATGTATAACACTTCAATGGAATAATTCTTTGATCAACACTTAGTATCACACATATTTATCATATATTCAAAATTTATTACACTACTTGTTACGGTTGATTTTAAAAATCTTCTACACTTTGAGCCCTTATAGTCATTTAGGTCAAAATCACAGATGAAAGACAAGGAAAAGAACTACTTTAGGCGAATTCTTCAAGTCACACGCCCAACGACATGGGCGTGTCAATGACCGTGTCACTTGCCCATTTTACAGAAGCTTTGACACGCCCAATGGCATGGGCTTGTCTCTGTCCATGTCACTTAACTTGCATTACAGTAGCTATGACACGTCCAGTGACACGGGCGTATCACTGGCCGTGTCATTTATCTTTCATCACAGTAGGTATGGCACACCCAATTACACGGGCATGTTACTGGTCGTGTCATTTAATTTTCATCACAGTAGCTATGACACACACAATGACATGGCCGTGTTCCTGGTTGTGTCATCAACACTGAAATACAGTAATATTGACACGCCCAGTGATATGGCCGTGTCACAGGTTGTGTCAAGAAAAGTTCTGTATTTTGAATATTTATCAACTTAAACTCCATGTATCCAAATATATGATAATAATGGATCAAAACTAGTTTCTTTAACATAGAAAGAGTCTATATCAAATACTTTTGTAACACCCCTTCCCAACCTACATATGTAAGCTGAGTAGAGGCGCCACACTAACCTAATGTTGCTACCAATTTTACTTAGTCAAATTTTAGTTCCGATTTTTTTACAAAATATTTGCCATAGTTTCGCCTAAAAATTGAGTCCCAAGTGTCGACAAAACCGGTTTTTTTCTTATTTTAAAAACATTTTACACAAACCAATGCAAACAAAATCATTCTCAGTACACTCCCAATAAATCCCCCTTGTAACCTCAACTACAACCTGCAAAAAGGATTTACACTTCTAGTACAACATAAAATAAAGGTTTTGTGACAACCCCCATATTTAAATATTATACAGCGGAAGTTATAAAATATTTACATATTTACAAATTCATATACATCAAAACTCAAGTTTTACAACACATAAAATTTATACATGATTGGCAAGTCTGCTCTGATCTTTAAGCTCCCAAAATGGATTCTTCAAGGTCTACTCTCACTAGGTCTTGATGAACTCTCGGGTTCAACTCTATCCACTCTACTACCTGCGCGATTAAACACTATCGCGCTAAGCCAACGGCTTAGTAAGATAAAACATGCTAACAGTATGCTTTAATGAAATGCAATGCCACATATGTTATTGATAAGATCAACATCATAAATATAAAGTTAACCACACAATTATGCATTTCACAAATCATAGTCATATGAGCATACCACATTTCAACATCTTTTCACATTCAACATTAATCAATCATACTCCATAACCAACATCTCATTTCATTAAACTCATAACATTATTTAGGACATTCATATAACCTTGACACCTATGGGCCCAACAAGTATTTAATACGATATTCAGAGTTCAGAGTTACTGCTTTGGTTCATAGTCACAATAATCACGCCCGTAGGCAATGTATATACATGTATCTCTATCCATGGATAGTGTAACAGACCCAGTCTCTTGGATCATCAACTCAACACATATGAGGAGATCCTCAACCCGGCAAGACTGTTACAAATCATATATCTCATAGTGTAACAGACCCAATCTCTTGGACCATCAACTCAACACCTATGAGGAGGTCCTCAACCCGGCAAGACTGTTACCTTTCATCATTTCTTAGGCATGCCACCCAAATCCAGAACTCTGAAACTGAATAACATATTAAACAAACAATTCATTTCCATTCTCAATTCTCATCACATTTAGGCAAACATGCCTTCTTTCTTTCAATTACATCATCTTAGCCAATAACAATGGCTTCACATTTCATTTCACAATATAACATCTCATTATTCAAGTATATATATATATATATATCTCATCCATGATCACATTATATTTCACATAGCATCATTCATAAATATCAACATTTCATTCCACATTACTCATGAAACACATTACCATTCACAATGCACAACATAACATTGTTCAATCTCAACAATGCAATTAGGGCAAAGAACAATTGATTATAACATTCATTGATTCAAGTGTATTTAAAGTGTTTAGGGTTAGGTTTAAGGACCAACATACCTTTGGAGAACCAAAGCAATGCAAGAAGAACAAAGAATTAAAACCCTAACCATAAATAGTACATTCTGGTTTTTAAACTCCATTTTATCCTTATTTTGAAAAATTGTATAAAATAATATACTTGACTAAAAATTCTAAAATTTTTACAGAATTTATTTTTGTATCTTAAAATCATCCCTTTAAAATTTCAGATCAAACTGAACACAAAATCTTGGTCAAATAGTTCACCTAACCAGACTGCCCCAATTGCCCTGCATCCTGGCAGCAGTTCTGAACTTTGTGAATTCCATAAATCAAATTCTATCAACGTGATTCCAAATTATTTTTCTCAAATACTAAACTCACTAAGAAACAACATATCCAAAATTCGATTGGATATGATTTTTCTACATTTTATTAAAAATCCCGAAATATAGCTGTCCCAGTTAAGGTACTTGCTGGAACAGGTCTAATGAAAATAATCTTTCTAAACTCATAACCATTCCAAAATCGAATCAACATATTTTTCAGTCATTCTAGACTCATAGAGGCACAACATATCAAAAATTCACTTCAAGAACATTTTTCTAAAATTAATTAAAAATCATACAAGTCACAGCCTTTACTAATCCTAAAACAGAAACAATTTCACTAAACACCAATCCAACTTCTCATCTATCAAGCAAAATCAATACTCACAATCATACCATAAGAAACTTAATCATACCACTTCAAAAGAATTGAAGAAATTAGAGAAAAGATCTTACCTTAGTTAAAAACTTCTTAAATCAACACTTGAACACTTAATCTTTCTTCAATTTAAGCTTGAAATCATCAAAACCATCACTTGTCTCTTTCTTTCTCTTTGGCTATGGAGGGCCGGCCATCAACAAGAAGAAGAAGAAGAAATGATGAAGAAAACACAAGTCAAACCTTCTTTAAATATCCACCATGTGATTTTATCCAAGCAATTACCAAAGTGCCCTTATTTACATAATTATCTTTTTGTCTTATATGTGCCCAATTAAGTAATTTACCAATCTCAAATAAATATCTTCTCTTGCATTGACCAAGCCTTTTGACCACTTTATATGTCATATATATTAACATATACACAACATATAAATTTGTCTCTAAACCCTATTTCTTCCCAAAATACATATACATATACTTTCTCTTCTCAATTTCTTTTCTCTTACAATTTAACACATATATTCAATCCAATATATAACATTAACAACAACAACAATATGCAAAACTTCTAGGGCATAAATGAGGATATTACAACTTTACTCAAACATCAATTAATCAATCTTTAACCATCACTCATGGCTAAAAACAACATCAAACCACTCAGCTCTTATAATGATTGAATTAAGAATCATACTCATCACTATACGTTCTGTAGACCCTTAATTTTTTACTCAGTCCGGTCCGTTACTTTTTATAGTCCAAAATATTTTTTGTGGTATTTCAATTAAATAATATTTATTTTCGTATTTATTTTTTATAAGTTTTAATAAAATAAATAAATAAATAAATAAATAAACCAAAATAAAAATAAATCGACGACGGAAAAATTCATAGCCGAAAGCCAGTGGACGAACTGGCCTTGGGCCATTTCGCTCGCAGGAAAATCCTGCGGGTGAAATGGCCCGCAGCCCGCCCCTCGCAATTTTTTGAAGCTGTTCCTCGCAGTAGCCCGTAGTAGTTTTTTCGCCAGCAAAATTTTTTCGACGTAATTTTTTCCGAAACCAAATTCTATTTGGTTTTGGTTTCTTTTTCCTAATTAATGATAAATTCCTTAAACAATTGGAATTAAGCTTCCAAAATTTCCTATAAATAATACTAAAAAGACAGAAAAAGGGGGGATCGAACTTTAAAAAATTGATTGGACTTGGCAGTAAAGCAATCAGACTTTTTAGAGGAGAATAAGCAATAAGCAAACAAATCAACGATTCATCAAAGGCAACAAGCTTGTCTTTGTCCTTGTTCATTCAAGAAGCAATTTTTGGTTGAACCAACAAACGAAGGTTTGAATATCTAATTTCTTTTTATTTTCTTACAGTAGCTTTGTTTCCTTGACTTATAAGATTATACATACAAAACTTTGGTCTTTGAATATGTAATAACTTGATCTTTGTTTCCAAAAATCTTAGATCGTTCCTTCTGTTTCTCCTAAAAATCAAGAACCCTAATTCGTTTCTTTGTTTTCCAAAAATCTTAAATCGTTCCTTCTGTTTCTTTTAAAAACTCAAGAACCCTAATTCTGTTTCTTCTAAAATTTAAGAACCCTAATTCTGTTTCTTCTAAAATTTAAGAACCCTAATTCTATCTTTTCTAAACCTTAAGAACCCTAAAAAAATACTCTTTTATTTCCAAAAACCTTAAAACGTTTTTCCTATTTCCAAAAGCTTTTAAAAAATCCTAAACTGTTTTCCTCTCAATTTTTTTTTTAAATTTCCAAATGTTTTGTTAAATATCCAAACTCTAAATTTACCTTACAGTTTCTAAAAATCACATAAAGCTTTATAAAACTATAAACTGTTTTCTCAAATTCTAAAACCAAATATATTTTTCGAAACACTAAAAACCCTAATTCAACTTTAAAACCAAAAACAGTAAACCCCAAACTAGTAAACCTAAACCTTAGTTTTCCTAAACCCTAATCCTTAAAACCTTAAAATCTTATAAACCTAAATATTAAAACTCAACACAGTAAGCATAAAAACAATAATCTAGTAACCAAGAACTATAAACCTAATGTTTTAATATCCTAAAACCCTAATATCATAATGTTACCTCTAAACCCTAATTTGATTCATGAAACCCTAATTCATTCCAATTTTTCAAAACTTTTACAATAGGTTAAAATACTAAAATACGAAAATTCCAAAATCCTAATATATTAATTAAAGAATTTTAAATTAGAAACAATAAACTTCAATCTGTGTCTTTACTTGCTTTATTTTTAGATTTGATTGTGTAGTTCATTATATGCTTTGATTTAATTTCAATGCTTGATTTATTTAATTTCAATGCTTGATTTATTTAATTTATCATAGATGAATATTTATTTTATATTTTGATTAATATTTTGATGAATGATTTATTTATGATGAATGGTAATTTACTTCTATAGATTTATTTAGATTTCCAAATGTTGTAAGAGGTATGTTTCCACTTTGTGGATACCTCATTAGTTAAATATAATGTAATTTAAATTGCTTTTATATTTTAGACCAATGTAAAGGACATGTTTCTACCTTTTGGTGGGTGTCGTATTAGTTTAGATGTGGATGACGTAAAGGACATGTTTCCATCCTCGGATGGGTGTCCATTTATTTATTTTGTTTGGACATTGCTTTGATTTTAATGTAACAATGCTTTATTTCAATTGTGTAATATGGATAATATTGTTATATTTAAGAATTTTATAATATTAATACCTGTAAAGGAGGCGGGCTCTAATGAACCGGGCGTTGTGGGGGTGCTGGGCCATTTCTCACTTTCCCCACACGTACCCAACTTTCCCAACCTATTAGGAGTTGGGGATTCCTTAGAAATCGAGTCATCCACCCCTCTCTTTTTCCCGGCCCGTCCGGGTGGCGACTCTATTTTCTCTGAACTTAGGTCCTTGTTCTCTAAGGCTCCGAGCCTAAACAGTGCCGAAGTCGCAAAAACCATTCCACCGGGAGTGGGGGCAAAAATCTCCGCTCACAGTGGCGACTCCACTGGGGACAAGAGAAGTTGATTCCGTTGGTCTTTTTATTATTCTATTCTTTCTTATAATGACATTATCCATTGTATCATATTAGATTGCATCGTGTGCGTGAATTAGGATGCCCGTGTTACCCGTGTTGTGTTATGTAAGGGATACCATACTTTCACTCAAGGTATGGAGATCGAGCATGGCATAACCACTCATAGCCTCATACCTTTTGGTTTATACTTGCTATGGGAACCTAAGCTTTTTAATCCAAAGACTAAAGCTCATGTAATTGGCCTAGTTACTTTCATTAGGTTTTTACCCCAAATGCATGTTGTTTGACTATGGTTAATTTATCTTGGCTTAAATCATGGCTTATTTGGTTTGCTCTTTTTCTAATATGACCCAAGTACATTGTAAGTTCAAAATGAATTTTTCTTTAATGTCCAAAAGACCAAACTAATTTTCAAAACTTTTTCAAGATGGTCTTTGGACATAAAACATTTCTAAAAACAAATCTAAAATTCTTTGCTCATGACCCAAATACTAAGCCCAAAATCAATTTTTTCTAAAACCTTTTTTACAATGGGCTTAGAAACAAAATTATTTTCATCCAAAAGAGCTTACAAATATTTAGGTCAATTATGCAATACTAAAAATCAATTGTGAGCCTAGTTTATGCTAAGAAATAATTAATCATGGGCTTGTTTTTGGCATGAATCATTAGTTACTTTTTCAAGTAAGAAATCTATTTATAATAAACCTCTTAATTTAGTTTTAATCCAATATAGCATAAAAGCTACTTTAGTTGGATAAATGGATTAAAACCTAATTAATGGGAATTATTATGAAATGATTTTCATTTTTGAAAATATAACTATTGGTTGAAACGTCCGAGAGAATTATTCGAAAACAAGATACCCCATGTTGGTATTTTGTTAACCATATACCTAGGAAAAAAGACTCGTCATTCGTGTGTGGATGTTATAAGGTTGGGACGTTCTACTTATCTTTGTATATTGTTTGTGCATACATGCATACATTTGCATCTCATATCATTGATCCTTTCTGACTCACAGCCCTGGATTATGATAGTTCAAAAGCTTACGACAATCCGACCTACGCCAGAAGCGAAGAATCTAGCAACGACTCAATCACTTGCTCACCAAAAGCAATGGAGCCCGAATGAATTCAAAGAATGTTGGATGATGCCCTCAATGCCAAGATGGAAGAAATAAAAGAGGCCCTAGTCGAGACCGTGAAGAACCAATTGGCTGCAATTTTAGGAAATCATGCCGAAGCATCTGCTAGCACTAAGAAGCCAAAGGACAAAGGGAAGGCTAAAGTTGGTGAAGTAGTTTTTGATGATGATAAGGTGATCATTGATGATGATGATTGGGCTCAATACTTTTAAGATCCTTAAGATAAAAAGGAGACAAAGGTTGTTGAGAAGACAACTTTTGAAAAGACTGAAAATTCTGATGTTAAGAAGATGATTGCTGATCTAGAAAAGAAATTTGAAAAGAAATTAAAAACAGAAGAGATGTCCGAGATTGATAAACTATTTGAACAAGATGAGGAGGTCCCTTATAAGTTCAAGATGCCTTCCTTCGCTAAGTACAATGGTACTGGAAACCCCCATCTCCATGTGAAGCAGTATATCACTGCCATGCAGTCTGCTCGAGCTACTAAGGCTCAAACTCTAAGGTACTTCATACTCTCATTGGACCCTGTTGTCCAAAATTGGTTCAACACTTTAGAAAAAAGTACTCAAAAAGATTGGGACATGTTATACAAGGCTTTCATTCAGCAATATGGGTAATGTCGAGTTGGATGTAACCTTAATGGAAGTGGAGTCCATTAGACAAAGGCCAAATGAGAATTTTGTGGACTATGTGAAAAGATGGAGAAATAAGGCTGCTTTGCTCAAGAAGAGGCCCGATGAATCTGATCAAATAAGGATGATTGTGAGAGGGGTGCTGCCTAGTCTTCGTGAAAGGATGTCTCATACACTCATCCGTGATTTCAAAAATCTACTCCAAGTTGGTCTACAAATTGAAGAGTGGAAAAGAGAGAAGAATCGCTTTTCGGCAAGAAGGAATGAGAAAGGGAACTACCAGTCTGGAAATCAAAGCATGCAAAAAGAAGTTGATGTTAATACAACTGGTCAAGCAAATAGAAGGCAATTTTTAGATCTGGGGAAGCCTTTGTCTTGGGTCTTCATCAAGCTACAAAAGAAGGGACTATTACAGCCAGTAGCCCCTCGACCTTTGCCAAATCCTTTACCCCCAAAATTTGATACTAAGGCTTTTTGTCAATTTCATTAGACTCGAGGACATGAGACTGATAGATGTACCCGATTGAAGAATGAGATACAAGAACTAATTGATAGTGGTAAGCTACCGAAGCCGGACAAGCCCAATACCAAGAACAATCATTTGCCTAAGTTTAGAAGAGTACCTCCACCGGCAACTGTTGCGCTCGAATTAACTCTACCACAAAGCATCACTCGCAAGTATACGAGGTAGCTGTAGCAAAGGTGATCGCCCCAAGGTCGTCTCACAAGGAAGCTAAAGTGACTAATTGATTATCAGATTTTAAATAACAAGTAATGAAGAAATTTAAATTGCTAACTAATGAAAAAGTTTAATTGAAGTTTAAAACAATAAAAGTAAACAAGAGCTGATGTTTTGATTCACTTGATAAAAGAGTCTAGGGTTTGCACTTCTCTACTACTTATTTGTATGAACGGTTATTCCACTTAACTAATTTAATTTCAAAGATTAAATCTCAAACAACTTAATTAATTGAGTCAAGGAAATAAGCTCTCGCATTCAAACCTCTTACAACTAATCTTGTTATAATTAAAACAATCTTTTTAATAGGTTATATCTCTAATTCACCTAAGTCCTTAATTGAATTGTTCTAGCATTAGACTTCATCTCTCAATCCATCATCTAATACCTAAAACACACAATTGGTGGCCAATCAATTATATATTAACAATATTCCATTCAATCAAGGCTAAATAAATTATTAGCTAAGAGAATAACCAATTCATACAATCATAGCAGATCCATACAAACCCTAGACTAGATCAAATTAGTTCATAATGCAATCAAACATATTCATCTCATTAATGTTCAAAGAAATCAAAATAGACATGATAATATCCATTCAATGAAAATAAAGAGAATAAGTTCGAGAACAAAACCAAGTTACAACTCCTTGAAGCTTCTGAAGAATCTCTTGTTCAAATCTTGCAAGAAGAATAAATCAATGGCATGAACAATCTAATCTAGCTAGTTTTGATCCAAAGTGTAATCAAAATCAAAGAAAAACAAAGTTAACAAAACCCTAATCTCTTTGACGGCACTATTCTCTCTCAAAATCGCCAACAGTCCCAAACCCTAGCTTCACTCTTTCCTTTTATATGAATCGTCCGTTTAAAATCCGCTGCGTGTTTAGTTCATGAGGGACACGACAAAGTCAGAAGTGACTTGGCCGTGTGAGTGCTTTTTGGAGGGACACGGCCAGTGACTTGGCCGTGTCCCTTGCATGTGTCACCTACTGCTTGCCTTTTCTTCTTTTCTTCTTTGTTGAGTGACACAGCCAAGTCAGAGGTGACTTGGCCGTGTTGGAGCTTGTTGGAGGGACACGGCTAGGTGACTTGGCCGTGTCCCTTGCTTATGTTTGCCTCTAAGAAAATTGCTCTTCTTTGCTTTGGACTTTAGTGAGACACGGCCAAGTCAGAGTGACTTGGCCGTGTTGGATGCTTTTTGGAGGGACACGGCCACTGACTTGGCCGTGTCCCTTGCCTGTGTCCTCTTCTGTGCCTTGAACTTCCTTTTATCTTGGTATGAGACACGGCCAGTGACTTGGCCGTGTCCTCTGCCTGTGTCAGCTACTGTCCCTTTTTCCTTCAGTCTTGGTCCCTTGGCTTTTTAACCTAAAACAAAACCTCAAACAAACTTTAAACAAAAAGTAAATAAACAATAACCAACAAAACATAAACACATACTAAAAACTAGATCAAAAACAACATAAACACTGAATTAAATTAAAACTACCAAAATTAATGAAAACACCAAACAAATCGATTAAAACTAAATAAATACCTAAATAAAACAATAATTATCATAATAAACAAGACACAAAACTATAACAAAAACTAATAAAATAGCAACCTTCATGGTGGGAAAAGGATTGGAAGAAGATTTTGTTTTATCATCCTTTCAAGATGGAAATATTGAAGATGTGAAAGGAAAAGAAGCTTAACTCAACAAACTTTCCTTAGCTTGAATGTTGCTTTTCAGTTTTACTTTCTTTAATATTTAATTGGAACTATCGTGTTTTTCAAATTTAAAGTTGCTTGAAATAAATTACTTTCATCAAAATTTTTGTTGATCTTTGTTCATTTTGATGCTCAACCAATGAGGAATCTAGCTTGATATTCATGAATTAATATATTTATACATCATGACTCGAATGACTTTACTAGGTGTGAGAATTGCTATATAGCATTGAGTTGTGTATGCTTACTTAGAGAGGGCTCATACATAATTACCTTTGTCTAGGTCTTAGTCAGTCTTAGAACATGCTTTGACAAACTTTCGAGGCAAAATTGTAACTCTGCTTATTTAAGGGAGAGATGATCTAGGCATTGTTTGGTTAACCAACAACTAGTATCCATCCAATTAGATATCAATCCCTAATTGTCCCTTTGAGCCTTCATATAATTTTTAGCTTTCTTTTCATTAACTTATAAGCCCAACAACCTACCCTGAGCTGTTGTGATACTTTTGACAAGTCTTATGATCATTACGATGAAGAGGCAAGAAGATCAAAGAAAGAAATGAATACCATGAAGTTAGTTGAATTTCTCAATACCATTGTCACGACCCAACTAGGGACCGTGACCGGCGTACAGTTACACTTACGTGTAACTATACAAGCCTAAGATAACAATAGCTAGATCATGCCTTAAAGGAAAATAGTGTAAGTTATGCTCATAAATTCAACTATTAGTCTAAAGCAATATATAAAGTGTTCTAATTATTCAATACCAAAACAATACCATCTAACTGAAAATGGTCAAATGTTTAAATCTCATTATTACAAAGAAACGGGTTCAGACTCAGTCTGCCCTTAGGTTATCCAGAAATCTATAAAGGAAGAAACATCTCCACTAACCTACTAGCTTTAGAATTCCAAAGAACGAAAGAATGGAAATAAACAACTGATGCTACCAGTTGACCTCAACCTACAAAATCAGTCTATAGGGGTGTGAGCGTTATATATAGGCGCTCAGTAAGTTCATGTGAGGCAGAGAAACACAACTATATAAGCAGTTTATAAATATCAAGTAACTCAAATACAATTAATTCAATCAAGGTGGTATGCCGGGATCTACCAATATCAATAATTCATCCTCCCTTATTCCTCCTCAATAACAGTTACAGTATCAGTAATAATTAACAATAACAATCCACCCTTATAACAACCTCAGTATCAATATCAGTACAGTGGAGGTTTTTAACCTCATAAACAAATGCAATAACAGTAACAGTATTTCCACAATTGATCCTCCGTCCCCGTATGACATACCACCACACAACACAAGAAAAGTTTCATCAACATAATATTCACAACATTAGCATTCACAAGCACGTTTCTCTGTCTCCTAAACATTCATATAAAGGCTCGGGTATTGAAGGAATATAATACCAAAGAGAAAGAATAGTTATATAAGAAAGGCTTAATATATATATATACATTTGTTAGTCAAACATCAACACATCACAAACAAACAAATCACACCCATGAACTTACCTGATATGGAGACTTATTGAGATAAGCAAACTCCTCGATCCTATTGATCCCGAGGACCGACCAGATTATCACCTAAGTATACGATTCAACAATATCATTCATCAGAATCCGTCTCACTCACATGAACTGTAATGTATGCCATGTATGCCATGAATAACAGTCAATCGAGTATTATTCAATAAAATGACCATTTTACCCCTAATGCATTTTCCTAACCAATTGACCATTTAATAAACCATCATACAAACTCATGATTTAATTTAAAATTGCAGACCATACTCATGCAAAAACATTCACCCCTAAGTCTTACGTAAACGTAGCAAAGTGTTTCCAAAAGCGAAATTTAGTTTTTTTTCCACAATATCGATGTATTTAGTGAAATAAGGGTAATTTTGGAAATTTCATATAAATTAATCATGCTGTTTAAAAATTTTGGAAAAATTCCAGAAGGTCCCTCACCCTTCCAGAGACCCCCGTACAAAATTTCAGGTCCATACAAAATGATTTAGTCCCCCAAAATCGATTTGCGATATACTGCCCGATCCATAACTACTAAAATGGGCAGTAGGATACATATGCATAAATACATACACAACATTATATAAAAATTCCCCAAATATTTTTAACATTAAATTTACTTCATAAAATACAACATACCCAAATTTTGTAAATATCCAGTACGTAAAAGACCCTCAAACAATTAACCCAACATTGACTGACCAGTAGATCCATTTTGGTAGTAACCAGGTCTATGATTTATTTACTCAACAAATATTATGATTCTGGATCTACAAAAATTACCATATGTAAATAACATCTGAATACAGAACATACTAAAATTTCAGACTTATACCCATCACCTACGATTTATAAAAATTCATCAAAGTTTCTGGAATTTTCAGTAAATCCAGACAGCAAATTATACCAATTCAAAATTTAATTAAAAATAAAATACGAATCCTAAAAATATAAAATAAATATACAGGCATCCCTTAGAAACCCTAGAAAAAGATACAATAAATTTTAGGCGTGATCTATTACTGTAAGTATGTTAATTAAATCAAAAACCGTTAGATCTATCAAAATCACTTACAGATTTTTCCCACTTTGAAAATTAATTAAAAATAGAAAATAAATTTAAATCCGATGCAAAATATGTTTTATCAGACCTAAAAACACCCTAGAATGTGATTGTGGAAAAAGATCGAATTAGAATTGAAGAGAAATAAATGAAAAACCTCAAAAATGAAAGAAATGTTGAAAACTGAATCTGGAGCCAGGCAAAACGGCAGGCCGAGAACCAGTGGCCACACGCCGAACGACGCACGTAGCTCGAAAAACGACAGGAGGCTTCGCTCGCGTGGCTCGCCGAACGACCGATGCTCACTCGCCGAACGACAATGACTTCCTCGGGCGGCTGGATCAAAACGACGGCGCTACGTATTCTGCTCTAAAACTCTCTTAAATTGAATACCCGATTTTGTGAGTGTCTAAAACCCTAAACCTAGCTGATTAGGGTCTATTTATATCATAAACACTTCCTAAAATTGTGTTTTAACCCCACTTCAATTTATTTTATTTAAATTAACCTCAAATATCAATTTAACCATTAAAAATCACCCCCTCAAACTTAAAACTCACAATTAAATCCCTCTTCACTAAATTTAACACAAAATAGATTTCAGTATTTATTTTAAAATATAAAATATTTTTATTCCATTTAAACACCGTAATTATTTTAAATGACCAAAATGCCCTCGAACACAAAAATACAATATTATACTCAAAACGACCGTCACATCGTCCCGAGTATCAAACAGAGCACCAAATCACCCAAATACGTTCAAACAAAATATAAGGGTGCAAAATGACCATTTTGCCCCCTCAAGCGCAAAATTACCATTTTGCCCCCAGATTCAAATATTATAAAACCGAGGGGTTTTACAATCTTACTCCCTTAATAAAATTTCGTCCTCGAAATTTCAAAACAAAATAACCACAAGACAACCCTTATCACTTCGGTTTTACACAAAACTTGAAAGCATCGACTACCTGATACATGTTGTTATGGTTGGCCAGACCATAACCACACAATACCAAGCACTAATGGCTATTCCAGCTTTGCTCCAGTTAAGTTCATTATGACATTAAGACACAATTTCCAAATCCAAATAAAATATCACGACCAATAACAATATTAATACTATGTAAACAATATACATAACTCGATCAACCTGCCATTTAACTCGTCATTACCCAACTCAATCAATGTCAAATCAATCGATATCAGTCAGACAACTCAATCAATAGCAATATCAACAGTCCAAAGTCCAAAATGCAAAAATGCATCAATAGTCAAAAATACAAGAATGCCATGCACAACTATGATGTTATGACAATGCTTATGTATGTTAATGTTTATGTATACTATGCATTCTATCATTCCAAATATACATTCTACCCCCCTTTAAGAATTTCGCCCACGAAATTTAGAAAATACCTGAGGATTCAAACAAATGAGGGTATGTAGATTTCACAGTTTCCTCCAATTCCCAGGTGCACTCATCAATAGAGTGATTACGCCATAAAACCTTTACGGATACTACATCTTTATTGCGCAGTCATTTCGCTTGACGATCCAAGATTTTAACAGGTTGTTCTTTATAAGAACAATCATTACTGATCTCTATCGTCTCTGGAGCCAACACATGCTCAGGATTTGCAACATATTTCCTCAGCATAGAGACATGAAAAGTCGGATGGACCGCTTCTAATGCTGGTGGTAATGCCAATCTATATGCCACTTCTCCCACACGCTCCAACACCTCATACGAACCGATAAATCGCGGAGCTAGCTTACCCTTTTTACCAAATCTCATAACTCTCTTGAAAGGTGACACTTTAAGAAACACCTTATCTCCTATAGCAAATTCTAAGTGTCTCCTCTTAAGGTCTGCATAGCTCTTTTTCCTACTGAAAGCAGTTCGAATACGGCTCTGGATGACTGGCACTTTCTCTGAACTATACTGTAAAATCTCTGGGCCTTCAATTCTTCTATCGCCTACTTCCTCCCAATACAAAGGAGTTCTGCACCTCCTACCATACAAAGCTTCAAAAGGCGCCATACCAATACTAGCTTGGTAGCTATTATTATATGCAAACTCAACCAATGGAAGATGATCCGCCCAACTACCACCAAAATCCAATACACACAACCACAACATATCCTCCAAAGTTTGAATAGTTCTTTCTGACTGCCCATCTGTCTGTGGGTGAAAAGCTGTGCTGAGATGTTGAACGGTACCTAACCCTTCTTGAAATTTCTGCCAAAACCTCGATGTGAACTGAGTACCTCTGTCAGAAACAATAGAGACTGGGATCCCATGAAGACTCACTATACGATTGAGGTATAACTTTGCATACTGCGCTGCTGTATACTTGGTACTCACAGGTAGAAAATGTGCTGACTTTGTCAACCTATCAACAATAACCCAAATAGAATCATAGCCACCTGGTGTCTTTGGCAAACCAACCACAAAATCCATTGTCACCCTCTCCCACTTCCACTCGGGTAGTGGTAGCTCCTTTAGCAATCCTGCTGGTTTGTGGTGCTCGTACTTAACCTGCTGACAAGGCAAACACTGAGATACAAAGGTCGCAACATCATTCTTCATTCCTTTCCACCAATATAATTGCTTCAAGTCATGATACATCTTTGTGGAGCTGGGATGTACTGTATACCTTGAAGAGTGAGCTTCTTTCAAGATACTCTCCCTCAGATCATCAATCATGGGCACACACAACCTAGATCCAAACCTCAATACCCCTTGCTCATCAATACGAAACTCCTTATCTTCACCTTTCAGTACCCTTTGTCGAATAGTTTCTAATTCTGTATCTTTGCTCTGAGTTGAGACAATCCTGTCAAGAAAACTCGGTCTAGCAACAAGATTAGCTAAAAACACCCCTGTATGTCCAACCACTTCCTTATTTGACAAAAGGAAAATCCAACCATCACCAATCAACTGATGAATATCCGAAATCAAAGGCCTTCTGTGTGCAGATATATGAGATAAACTACCCAAAGATTTACGGCTCAAAGCATCAGCTACAACATTTGCTTTCCCAGGGTGATACTGAATGCTATAATCATAATCTTCAAGAAATTCCACCCATCTCCTCTACCTTAAATTCAAATCTTTCTAGGCGTATACATACTTGAGATTCTTGTGATCAGTGAATATCTCGCATGTGACACCATACAGGTAATGCCTCCAGATTTTTAGCGCAAACACAACTGCCGCCATTTCCAAATCATGAGTAGGATAGTTAACCTCATGCTTCTTAAGCTGTCTTGAAGCATAGGCAACTACTCTGCCATGCTGCATCAAAACACAACCCAAACCAATACCTGATGCATCACAGTATACAGCATAACCTTCCGTGCCTTCGGGTAAAATAAGTACTGGTGCTGTAGTCAATCTCTCATTAAGTGTTGTAAAACTCTCCTCACAGGTGTCATCCCAAACAAACTTTACACCTTTGCGAGTTAGCTTCATCAATGGTGCAGCAATTCTGGAAAAATCCTTCACAAATCTTCTGTAGTAGCCTGCTAAACCGAGAAAACTCCGTATATCAGTAACCGTTTTAGGTCTAGGCCAGTCCATAACTGCTTCCACTTTCTTGGGGTCGACTTGCACACCTTCTGCCGAAATCACATGTCCCAAGAACACTACTCGATCCAACCAGAACTCAAATTTGGAAAACTTAGCATATAACTGATGTTCCCTCATTGTCTGTAAAACTGACCTTAAGTGTTGTTCATGCTCCTCCTTGGTTCTCGAGTAAATCAAGATATCATCAATGAATACAACAACAAACCGATCAAGGTAAGGACTAAACACCCTGTTCATCAGGTCCATAAAAGCTGCAGGTGCATTAGTGAGTCCAAAGGACATAACAAGAAATTCATAATGCCCATACCTTATTCGGAAAGCAGTCTTTGGTATATCTTCCTTTCTCACCCTCAACTGATGGTAGCCAGACCTAAGATCAATTTTAGAGAAGAAACGGGCTCCTTGCAGTTGGTCAAACAAATCATCAATCCGAGGTAGCGGGTACCTATTCTTCACTGTCACTTTGTTCAGTTGTCGGCAGTCAATACATAGTCTCATTGTACCATCTTTCTTTTTCACAAAAAGCACCGGAGCTCCCCAAGGTGAAATACTCGGTCGGATGTACCCTTTCTGCAACAGGTCATTTAACTGCTACCTCAATTCCTTCAGTTCAGCAGGTGCCATTCTATAAGGAGGCATAGAAATGGGATTTGTTCCAGGTACAAGATCAATAAAAAATTCAATTTCTCTTTCCGGAGGTAAACCGGGCAAATTGTCCGGAAACACATCCACAAAGTCTCGCGCTACCGGAACTTCTTCAAGCTTTGCTTCCTCTTTTCTTACATCTCGAATAGATACTAGGTAAGCATCACATCCTTTCTTCATTAACTTCCTGGCCCTCAAGGAAGAAATCAGTCGACTAGGCCCATCTATCTTTGAACCAACAAAAGTCACTGACTTACCTTCTTCATAATCAAACATAACAGTTTTATTCCTACAATCCATCTTTCCTCCATGTTTAGCTAACCAGTCCATTCCCAATATAACATCAAAATCAATCACATCTAGAATAATTAGGTCTGCTGGCAAATTCACATCTCTCACTTGAACTATACAACCCTTATAAACATTGACAGACTCAACTTCTTCCCCCAAGGGTGTATGAACAAGTAAAGGCATATCCATAGTTTCAGGTGTAATACTCAATCTAGATGCAAAACTAGGTGATATGAAAGAATGTGTAGCACCAGGGTCCATTAAAATATGAGCATCAAAAGAGCAAATAGAAAGAGTACCTTGCACCACATTATTATCAGTCTGGGCTTGCTGGTTGTTCGAGTTAAACACACGAGCATAATTCTGGTTCTACCCTTGGTTCTGATTCTGATTCTGATTATTCCCTTGCCCAACTGGCTGCACTGCTCTAGCATTCTGACCTTGATTGTTTTGCTGGTTTCCGTTGTTTGCAGCACCATAACCACGGCCTTGCTGATACTGATATCCCTGATAACCTCGGCCCTGTTGGCCCTGATATCCTCGGACCTGCTGGCCATAGAAACCTCGGCCCTGCTGGCCATTACCTCGACCTCCTTGATAGCCTCGGCCGCCATAGTTACCACGTCCACCATATCCTCTTCCATTGCCATTTCCATTCTGATTATGTCCATAGTACCCCTGATTGCCTACTTGCCTTTGTGTTTGTTGTCCAGCTTGATTCTGATTTCTTCTAGAATTAGGACAATCCTTCACTTGATGATCTTTCTGACCACAGCTCAGGCATGCACCAATCATTTTCCAACACTCACCTCCATGTCGGTTACCACAAAAATCACAAATAGGAGCTTTGTGCCCCTGCTGTTGATGTTGAAATCGGCCTCCTCCATTGCTACCTCTGTGGCCTTGATACTGCCCCTGATAGTTCATTTGATCATTAGGCCTATTCCTCTTCCTGCTAGGCTCAGCCATATCAGTTTTTCTATCAGGTTTTCTTCTATTTTCCATACCAATAGCTGCATTGACTGCCAGATGAAGCTCCTTGTAGTTATGGCTAGCAATCACATCATAATACTTGTCATCCAACCCCTCAACAAATCATTCTGTCATAACTTCCTCTTCTTGCAGCAAGTGTGTAGCATAGGGTTTCAACTCCTGGAATTTCTCCCAGTATTCAGCAACAGTCTTGCTTCCCTGTTTGAGCATCTCAAAGTCTCTAGCCTTGGCCTTCAAAACATTCTTAGGTAGGAAGGTTTGTGTGAATCTCAGCTTGAAGTCCTCCCAGGTATGTACTCGATCAACTATCTGGCTATCAAACCAAACCCTAGCAGCCTTTTTCATTTGGTGACCTGCCAACTCAATAGATCTTTCTTCTGAACAATGCAAGGCGTTACATATTCTCTTGACCTCATTAATAAACAACATTGGGTCTTCTATCGCAGCATTTGAAAACTCTGGTGGGTCAACCCTGATAAACTCATGTAGTTTAACATATCCTGGCACTCCCGCCTGTGGTGCGTTGTCCTGCCCATTGTTCTGCCCCATATTCTGGACAAGTTGGGTAAATCCAGCTGCAAGTGCTCCCATAGTCTGACTGAAGGTTGCCATGGTGGCCATGAATTGCTCCTGACTCACTGGAACTGCTGTTGTACCCTCAGGTACAGGCTCATTCCTTGGAGTTGGTGGTGGATCTCTGACATCACCCTCCGGTATGTCCTCAAAGTTTTCATTATTGGATGGTAGATCTTGGTTCTGCTGACCCTGTCCACCCCTGTCCACCACTCTGCGTGGTCTTCCTCGCCCCCTAGGCAAAGGTTGCTCTCAAACACTTCCAATTGGATCCTCTCCACTGTTTCTTGCCCCTTGGGCATTACTAGCTTCGCCAGTTAAAAGAAGACGTGTGCCTCTACGAGACATTGCACCTGATATGGAGGGCAATTTGATTAACGCTGAAAGGAAACAAGAAAAACTTAAGAATACCCTAATGATTTCTGGATAACACAAATATCAAAACCGGGCTCTGATATCACTTTTGTCACGACCCAACTAGGGACCGTGACCGGCGTACAGTTACACTTACGTGTAACTATACAAGCCTAAGATAACAATAGCTAGATCATGCCTTAAAGGAAAATAGTGTAAGTTATGCTCATAAATTCAACTATTAGTCTAAAGCAATATATAAAGTGTTCTAATTATTCAATACCAAAACAATACCGTCTAACTGAAAATGGTCAAATGTTTAAATCTCATTATTACAAAGAAACGGGATCAGACTCAGTCTGCCCTTAGGTTATCCAGAAATCTATAAAGGAAGAAACATCTCCACTAACCTACTAGCTTTAGAATTCCAAAGAACGAAAGAATGGAAATAAACAACTGATGCTACCAGTTGACCTCAACCTGCAAAATCAGTCTATAGGGGTGTGAGCGTTATATATAGGCGCTCAGTAAGTTCATGTGAGGCAGAGAAACACAACTATATAAGCAGTTTATAAATATCAAGTAACTCAAATACAATTAATTCAATCAAGGTGGTATGTCGGGGTTTACCAATATCAATAATTCATCCTCCCTTATTCCTCCTCAATAACAGTTACAGTATCAGTAATAATTAACAATAACAATCCACCCTTATAACAACCTCAGTATCAATATCAGTACAGTGGAGGTTTTTAACCTCATAAACAAATGCAATAATAGTAACAATATTTCCACAATTGATCCTCCGTCCCTGTATGACATACCACCACACAACACAAGAAAAGTTTCATCAACATAATATTCACAACATTAGCATTCACAAGCACGTTTCTCTGTCTCCTAAACATTCATATAAAGGCTCGGGTATTGAAGGAATATAATACCAAAGAGAAAGAATAGTTATATAAGAAAGGCTTAATATATATATATATATATATACATTTGTTAGTCAAACATCAGCACATCACAAACAAACAAATCACACCCATGAACTTACCTGATATGCAGACTTATTGAGATAAGCAAACTCCTCGATCCTATTGATCCCGAGGACCGACCTGATTATCACCTAAGTATACGATTCAACAATATCATTCATCAGAATCCGTCTCACTCACATGAAGTGTAATGTATTCCATGTATGCCATGAATAACAGTCAATCGAGTATTATTCAATAAAATGATCATTTTACCCCTAATGCATTTTCCTAACCAATTGACCATTTAATCAACCATCATACAAAATCATGATTTAATTTAAAATTGTAGACCATACTCATGCAAAAACATTCACCCCTAAGTCTTACGTAAACGTAGCAAAGTGTTTCCAAAAGCGAAATTTAGTTTTTTTCCACAATATCGATGTATTTAGTGAAATAAGGGTAATTTTGGAAATTTCATATAAATTAATCCTGCTGTTTAAAAATTTTGGAAAAATTCCAGAAGGCCCCTCACCCTTCCAGAGACCCCTGTACAAAATTTCAGGTCCATACAAAATGATTTAGTCCCTCAAAATCGATTTGCGATATACTGCCCGATCCATAACTACTAAAATGGGCAGTAGGATACATATGCATAAATACATACACAACATTATATAAAAATTCCCCAAATATTTTTAACATTAAATTTACTTCATAAAATACAACATACCCAAATTTTGTAAATATCCAGTACGTAAAAGACCCTCAAACAATTAACCCAACATGGACTGACCAGTAGATCCATTCTGGTAGTAACCAGGTCTATGATTTATTTACTCAACAAATATTATGATTCTGGATCTACAAAAATTACAATATGTAAATAACATCTGAATACAGAACATACTAAAATTTCAGACTTATACCCATCACCTACGATTTATAAAAATTCATCAAAGTTTCTGGAATTTTCAGTAAATCCAGACAGCAAATTATATCAATTCAAAATTTAATTAAAAATAAAATACGAATCCTAAAAATATAAAATAAATATACAGGCATCCCTTAGAAACCCTAGAAAAAGATACAATAAATTTTAGGCGTGATCTATTACTGTAAGTATGTTAATTAAATCAAAAACCGTTAGATCTATCAAAATCACTTACAGATTTTTCCCACTTTGAAAATTAATTAAAAATAGAAAATAAATTTAAATCCGATGCAAAATATGTTTTATCAGACCTAAAAACACCCTAGAATGTGATTGTGGAAAAAGATCGAATTAGAATTGAAGAGAAATAAATGAAAAACCTCAAAAATGAAAGAAATGTTGAAAACTGAATCTAGAGCCAGGCAAAACGGCAGGCCGAGAACCAGTGGCCACACGCCGAACGATGCATGTAGCTCGCCAAACGACAGGAGGCTTCGCTCGCGTGGCTCGCCGAACGACCGATGCTCACTCGCCGAACGACAATGACTTCCTCGGGCGGCTGGATCAAAACGACGGCGCTACGTATTCTGCTCTAAAACTCTCTTAAATTGAATACCCGATTTTGTGAGTGTCTAAAACCCTAAACCTAGCTGATTAGGGTCTATTTATATCATAAACACTTCCTAAAATTGTGTTTTAACCCCACTTCAATTTATTTTATTTAAATTAGCCTCAAATATCAATTTAACCATTAAAAATCACCCCCTCAAACTTAAAACACACAATTAAATCCCTCTTCACTATATTTAACACAAAATAGATTTCAGTATTTATTTTAAAATATAAAATATTTTTATTCCATTTAAACACCGTAATTATTTTAAATGACCAAAATGCCCCCGAACACAAAAATACAATATTATACTCAAAACGACCGTCACATCGTCCCGAGTATCAAACAGAGCACCAAATCACCCAAATACGTTCAAACAAAATATAAGGGTGCAAAATGACCATTTTGCCCCTCAAGCGCAAAATTACCATTTTGCCCCCGGATTCAAATATTATAAAACCGAGGGGTTTTACAACCATGAAGATAGTTGAAGTTTACAAGACCATAAGGGCAGTTAAAGTTCTCAAGACCATAAGGGTAGTTGAAGTTTTCTTAATGTCTCTAATATATCAAGACAACAACAGAGTAACAAATGATTTATCACTGTTAAAGAAGATTTATGTCACTCCACTCATCCATTATTGGAAGCTCAAGGTGGTACAAATAAGACAACTCTTTTAGAGCTAGAACAAAAAAAAGAGAGAAGAAAAGAAAACAAGTGAAATGAGAGCAAGAAAAAAAAAGACAAAACAAAAAGAAAGAAAAGAAAAGAAAAAAAAAAGAAAAGAAAGAAAAAGAAGAAGAAGAAAAAGAAAAGAGACAAAGAAAAATAAAACCTAAAAAGGTGGTTCAAAAAGCCAGTTGAGTTCTCTTTTACCTAAGACAGCAAAAGGCTTCCATTTGGTGTATAAGAACAGTTTGACTTGAATTGGTCCAACCCAACCAAAGATTCAATCAAAATAAAAAAAAAAGGAGAAAGGCCATCCAGTTCTTGAAAGTTTTGTACTTGACAGTCCTACAAGGAAGAAGGACAAAATGATAAAATTGTCAAAGAAAGGGAAGAGTAAGAAAAATAAAAATAAAAGGGAGAAGAAGAAAAGAAAAGAATTTGGATAACAAACTTTTTGCAAGGGCAAAGACTGTCCTAATCAAGATCCAGATTAATTCCAAGAAGATAGAAGGAATTTCGAGTCTAGCAAGATTGCTCCCAGTTGCCTAAAGTTCAAACAAGAAATTTGTAGTGTGAGAGTTTGTCCACTGTGTCACAATAGCTCCAACTTACAAATGGCCTACATTTAAACCCATGTCCCTTATAGACCCCATTTCAAGCCTATCAAAGACCTGTTGATCTCTCTTGGTAGGTAGAGTCTATTAGTGGAGATAGTTTGAATAAGCATGCATATGAGAAGCCTTCAAGTTAAGAGAAGTTTGTTGCATCATCAAAACTCGAAGTACACAGTGGGCAAAGGAAATGATTATTGGCAAGGTCATGAAAAAGATACTAGCTGACATGCCAAAACATAGTTTGAAATGAATGTATCTCTGCTGTTTGAGGCCTCTATTATTCATGTTTTCAACATCTTGAAGATAAAAGCCATAAAAGTGAAGCCTTATGCCATTCCAGTGCAAGACCTGAATGGACATCTCAAAGGAGTCAATGAGAACACTTCTGCTAAACACCTCGGTCTGTGGATCAATGGAACTACTGTAAGTATCATTCATGCATATCATGCATACATGAGCATATCACATCGCACTTTCTTGTCTTGTATTGTCTATTCTTTATCAAAGTGAACAGCAAACACCCTGTGAAGTAAGCAATCAAAAGAAGATATCAAATCAGGGGGGCATGGAAAGCCCATTGCTTGAGAAAGTTCCAATAATCTTGCAAAGAGAAGAAATACTTGCTTATGCAAAGAATTAGACAACAAAAACATCAATCAAAGCTTTCATGGAAAAAATCTTTGGTTTGAACCTACACAGGGGGCAAAGTTTCTCCTTTCCAATTTTTTGAGTTTATATACCAAATATTTTCAAATTCACTTGCAAATATTTTACCATACAAGGGGCAAGGAGAAGATATAAGGTCCAACTAAAAATAGTTGAATTTTTGCAAAAAGGAAGAACAAAGGAATGGAACATTAGAACTCTCAAAAGAATGAAGATGCAAAAGACAAAATATTAGTCCAGCTAAAAGAGCTGAAGCAAGGGTAAAGACCCAATCTCTAATGGATAAAGATCCAATTTCAAAGGGTGAAGACCCAAATTCCAAGTATGAAGATCCATTTTCAAGGGCAAAGACCCAATCTTAAAGGATGAAGATCCAATTTCAAGGGTGAAGACCCAAATTCCAAGGATGAAGATCCATTTTCAAGGGCAAAGGCCTAATCTTAAAGGATGAAGATCCACTTTCAAGGGTAAAGACCCGACGTCCAAAGGATGAAGATCCACTTTCAAGGGTGAAGACCCGATCTCAAAGGATGAAGATCCATTTTCAAGGGTGAAGACTCGAAGACCAAAGGATGAAGATCCACTTTCAAAGGTGAAGACCTGATTCCAAGGATGAAGATCCACTTTCAAGGGTGAGAGACCCAATCTCAAAGGATGAAGATCCATTTTCAAGGATGAAGACCCGATCTCCAAGAATGAAGATCCATTTACAAGGGTGAAGACCCGATTTCCAAGGATGAAGATCCGTTTTCAAGGGTGAAGACCCGATCTTAAAGGATTAAGATCCATTTTCAAGGGAAGACCCGATCTCAAAGGATGAAGATCCGTTTTCAAGGGTGAAGACCCGATCTCCAAGGATGAAGATCAATTTATAAGGGTGAAGGCCCGATATCCAAGGATGAAGATCCATTTACAAGGGTGAAGACCCAATCTCAAAGGATGAAGATCTATTTTCAAGGGTGAAGACGTGATCTCCAAGGATAAAGATCTATTTTGAGGGTGAAGACTCGATCTCCATGGATGAAGATCCATTTTGAGGGTGAAGAACCACAATGCATAGAACAGCCAGAGCAGTCAGACTTCTCAACTGATAAAAGGTTAGTAAAACTGAATCTCGGGTCCAAGTACCCAAATCAAGTCCAATTTCGGCTCCAAGCACCCGAATCAAATTCAATCTCGGGTCCAAGTACCCAAATCAAATCCAATTTCAGGTCCAAGCACCCGAATCAAATTCAATCTCGGGTCCAAGTGTCCAAATCAAATCAGTCTCAGGTCCAAGTACCCAAATCAAATTTAATCTTGGGTCCAAGTACCCAATCTCGGGTCCATGTACCCAAATCCAATTCAAGCTCGAATCCAAGTACCCAAATCAAATTTAATCTCGGGTCCAAGTACCCAAATCCAATTCAAGCTTGGGTCCAAGTACACAAATCAAATTTAATCTCGGGTCTAAGTACCCAATCTTGAGTCCAAGTACCCAATCTCGGGTCCAAGTATCCAAATCAAATCAATCTCAGATCCAAGTACCCAATCCCGGGTCCAAGTACCTAAATTCAATCTAGTCTCGGGTCCAAGTATCCAAATCAAGTTCAGTCTCGGGTCCAAGTACCCAAAACAAATTCAAGTAACCATCTCTTCAAAATTAAGTCTTATTGATTTTCACTCTCTTTTACTAAAGTCTCAGATCGTTCAAGCTGGGGGCAAAATGTAGACCTTTAATTTTTGACCCAGTCTGGTCCGTTATTTTTTATAGTCCAAAATAATTTTTGTGGTATTTTAGTTAAATAATATTTATTTTAGTATTTATTTTTTATAAGTTTTAATAAAATAAAAATAAAAATAAAAATAAATCGGCGACGAAAAAATTCATCGCTGAAAACCAGTGGACGAATTGGACTTGGGCCATTTCGCCCGCAGGAAAATCCTACTGGCGAAATGGCTCGCAGCCTGCCCTTCGCAATTTTTTGACGCTGTTCCTCGCAGCAGCCCGCAATAGTTTTTTTGCCAGAAAAATTTTTTCGACGTAATTTTTTTTGAAACCAAATTCTATTTGGTTTCAGTTTCCTTTTCCTAATTAATGATAAATTCCTTAAACATTTGGAATTAAGCTTCCAAAATTTCCTCTAAATAACACTAAAAAGAAATAGAAAAAGGGGGGATCGAACTTTAAAAAATTGATTGGACTTGGCAGCAAAGCAATCGGACTTTTTAAAGGAGAATAAGCAATAAGTAAGCAAATCACCGATTCATCAAAGACAACAAGCTTGTCTTTGTCCTTGTTCATCCAAGAAGCAATTTTTGGTGGAACCAACAAATGAAAATTTGAATCTCTAATTTCTTTTTATTTTCTTACAGTAGCTTTGTTTCCTTGACTTATAAGATTATACATATAAAACTTTGGTCTTTGAATATGTAATAACTTGATCTTTGTTTCCAAAAATCTTAAATCATTCCTTCTGTTTCTCCTAAAAATCAAGAACCCTAATTCGTTTCTTTATTTTCCAAAAATCTTAAATCGTTCCTTCTATTTCTTTTAAAAACTCAAGAACCCTAATTCTATTTCTTCTAAAATTTAAGAACCCTAATTCTGTTTCTTCTAAAATTTAAGAACCCTAATTCTGTCTTTTCTAAACCTTAAGAACCCTAAAAAAATACTCTTTTATTTCCAAAAACCTTAAAACATTTTTCCTATTTCCAAAAGCTTTTAAAAAATCCTAAACTGTTTTCCTCTCAGTTTTTTTTTTTAAATTCCCAAATGTTTTGTTAAATATCCAAACTCTAAATTTACCTTACAGTTTCTAAAAATCACACAAAGCTTTATAAAACTATAAACTATTTTCTCAAATTTAAAACCAAATATATTTTTCGAAACACTAAAAACCCTAATTCAACTTCAAAACATAAAACAGTAAACCCCAAACTAGTAAACCTAAACCTTAGTTTTCCTAAACCCTAATCCTTAAAACTTTAAAATCTTATAAGCCTAAATATTAAAACTCAACACAGTAAGCCTAAAAACAATAATCCAGTAACCAAGAATTATAAACCTAATGTTTTAATATCCTAAAACCCTAATTTCATAATGTTACCCCTAAACCCTAATTTGATTCATGAAACCTTAATTTATTCCAATTTTTCAAAACTTTTACAGTAGGTTAAAATACTAAAATACTAAAATTTCAAAACCCTAATATATTAATTAAAAAATTTTAAATAGAAACAGTAAACCTCAATTTGTGTCTTTGCTTGCTTTATTTTTAGATTTGATTGTGTAGTTCATTATATGCTTTGATTTATTTTCAATGCTTGATTTATTTAATTTCAATGCTTGATTTATTTAATTTATCATGGATGGATGTTTATTTTATATTTTGATTAATATCTTTGATGAATGATTTATTTATGATGAATGGTTATTTACTTCTATTGATTTATTTAGATTTCCAAATGTTGTAAGAGGTATGTTTTCACTTTGCGTGCACCTCATTAGTTAAATATAATGTAATTTAAATTGCTTTTATATTTTAGACCAATGTAAAGGGCATGTTTCTACCTTTTGGTGGGTGTCCTATTAGTTTAGATGTGGATGATGTAAGGACATGTTTCCATCCTTGGATGGGTGTCCATTTATTTATTTTGTTTGGACATTACTTTGATTTTAATATAATGATGCTTTATTTTTGTGTGTAACATGGATAATATTGTTATATTTAAGAATTTTATAATATTAAGACCTGTAAAGGAGGTCGGTTCCAATGAACCGGGCGTTGTGGGGGTCCTGGGCCATTTCTCACCTTCCCTGCACGTACCCAACTTTTTGAACCCATTAGGGGATTGGGAATTCCTTAGGAATCGAGTCATCCACCCCTTTCTTTTTCCTGGCCCGTCCGGGTGGCGACTCCATTTTCTCCAGACTTAGGTTCATGTTCTCTAAGGTCCGAGCCTAAACAGTGCCAAAGTCGCAAGAACCATTCCACCTAGAGTGGGGGCAAAAATCTCCGCTCACAAGTTCCTTTAACTCATTTTTCGCTCATCAATCCATTTAACCAAAAATTTTCAGTAATAATTCATTATAGATAACTCAATCAACTAATTCAAACATTAAAATTTATAGAAATTCAAATATTTGTAAATTAGAATAAAAAACCACATACCTCTTTCAAAATCTCTCGTGTTCTCTCTTTTTCCTCTTTTTCTTTGATCATTTGCTGATAATCTCACCTTTTCTATCTTATTCTTTTAAAAACTTATAGCTTGATGTGATTTTCTCTTAAATTTTGGCTAAAATTCTTGAAAAGAAGGAAGAAAGAAGTTTTGGTTGTGATGATGATGATGAACATGGACGAAGGAGGAAGAAGGAAGGAGAAGGTTCTACACACACATATGTCCACACACACACACACACACACACACACATATATATATATATAATAAGTTCAATCTAGTGTGGCCAATCTCATCTTAGCTATGGTGCGCCCTCACTCTTAACATTTGATTACAATTTGATTTTGTCTCGTAAAATCATAAAAATAATTTCTTTAGTAAATTTAGAGATATACTATTTACTATTCTCTACTTATAGTATTTATCCACATTACTTTTATCATTATACATTATCAATTATCAATATTAGTTGAAAAGTTCCGTGTTTAAGATCTTGACCATTACAATTCTCCCCCACTAAAGAAATTTCATTCTTGAAATTTATCCGTTATGGCAATAAGCCATTTAATTCATAACTAGTCTTGAATCTCACATAAAATCAATTATTTTATTAATTGACATAACTTTTATTTATGTACTTATATTTTTTTTATGTCTAATATCACTCAATATAACACTTTCAGAATAATCTTATTATAGAACTGCAGAAGATTCAGCTCTACACATTTATACTATTTAAGTTCAATTCAGTAATTGCCTTAAATTCTCTTTTAGATTTTTTTTAAAATATAATTTGTGTCATTACATTCCACTATTATATACATATATCTCTTTCTTTCTCTTATATATTGAACTTTAAATCCTAGTTCTGAATAGCGGGTCACTGATGGCAAGTAAATGCCCATTGTTACGATATGGCCAAAGGCCCACTATGGCACAAATGTTCACTGTAATGATATAGCCAAAGACCCACTATGGCACGAATGCCCACTGTAATAGTAATGGGATCAAAGATCCTCTATGACGCAAAATGTCCACTGTTGGCATCTAAGCCAATATCACTGGGACTTAAAATGTGTCCTCTATGGCACAGAGTGCCTACTGTCACTATGGCATAAAATGCCCACTGTCACTTTGGATATTCACCCTTTTGCTAATTCAGAAACTAGATTTAATATCAGTATAATCGAGCAATACATTTATTTCACTGTTTCAAATTATTTTCAATCATAATATCTTTCATATCACTTCCATGTTTCCACTGTAATAATGAAATCTAAATAGATTTCCACTCTTACTTGTTTGATTCTTTTCTTAACATATTAAGAATTCAAAACTATGCTTTCACTTTAAGAGTATATGTACATATATAATGTATTCACTATGTTTAACACACACACACACACACACACACACACACACACATATATATATATATATATTTCTAACTTGATCCATGGTACATCATTTTACTAGAAGGGTTAAATTACCTTCAAATCTCACTACATTCTTTCCTTTTCACATTATCAATTTCTTTCTTTCTATTGTAATCAATTAGTATCAGTTAACTCATTAACACTTCTATATATAATCTATAACTTGTCTTTAATCGCCAAATAATGTTAGTATCATGTATTCCATAAGTACACAATATGTAAATCTCACATTCTTACTTTCATTACTCAATCAATTAGTATATACACTTCTTTATTTTCTTTATCTTGCTCTTTAAACTATTTAAAATCATTAATGATTAATCAATATATCATTTTTCTCACATTGCTTTGCAAATTATCTTATTTCTTCATGAATAATATGAAATCCACTAATCACTTGTAATCATCTTTTATCTTTTCTCTAACCTTACACTTATTTCAAATATCCAATTACATTTATCCATACTTTCCTCAAGTTTTCTTCACATCTAAGTTTCATCATTTCATGGATTGATTTCATTTCAATCTTATAAGCAATCTTTCATCAATTATAACTGTTTCCAAGATGTATTCAATAATGCACTACTAATTCCACCCATAAACTCTACTCTGTGAAGGTATAAGAAGGTAGAAATATGCATGGGCAAATGCATAACCGTGCAAGTGATCATGCACATCACTGCTTGAATTATTTTTAAAATTTGAAGAACATAAGTATGCATAGTCAGATGAATGACCATGCGAATGGTTATACACGTCTCTACTGAAATCTCCTTTCAAAGTTTTAAGGGCAAAAATATATGCATGTCCATATGAATGATCATGCACCTCACTATTGGCATTTCTTCTTAAAGTTCGAAGAATATAAATTTGCACAAGCATACGCATGACTATAGAAATGATCATGTGTATCTCTGCTAGAATTTCTTTTCATGATTTAATCAAGAAGTTATTAATAATTTAATTTCTTTTCATGATTTAATCAAGAAGTTATTAATAATTTAATTTCTTTTCATGATTTAATCAAGAAGTTATGAGTAATTCAACTCATAAATGATTCAATGACGGATTTAAACATTTTTTTAGTTAATAATCAATAAATACATATTTACATATTGCAAGAATAACTTTACTATCATAGAAGTAAAGTTTTATACTCGTATTTTTCACAATTATTCAATACACAATATCTTTCACAAGTAATGGTGTTTTTCTCGATAGATTAAGCTTAGATTAGCTAAAATCCATCAAAACTTGGTTTTTCTACCAATTCTCCATGATTTCTATGGTGAGAAATGGAAGAAAAAGAAAAAGAGATGAAGATGGAGGTGAAGATGATAATTATGACGTTTTAGAAGACAATAGAAGACACTAGAAATCTTTAAATTGACTTTAGGACTTTTATTCAATATACTCACTTATACAATAGTTTCGGTGCACTCACTTTCTTTAATTAATTATTACTCCAATTTTTTTAACTTTGAAACATTAAAAAAAGCAATTACTTTTGACACTTTAAAACCCATTATCCATATTTCACATCTAAATTACAGCTTGAGTTCATTTCGGGGTTATAAAGGTATTTTCATAATTTCTTACCTCTTTGAAATCTTTTTCAAAATTACGAATATTATTCATACTCGAATTTAATGTTACTCTTATTAAGGCTTATTTAACCTTATCACTATCAATTCCAAATGCTTAAGCTACACATAATATTATCATCAATCCAAATTACACTCATATATTCACTTAATGCAGAAAATCAATACTTAAAAATTTAGAGTATGACAATTCTCATTCTCGAAATTTATCTATCTGTCATAATTCATTCCTTAGATTTTAATAAATTATTACACTTCCACTGTGTTACTTTGATATATCTCTTTAACTACTCATATCTTGTTTTCTTTTCGCATCCTTCTTTTTCACAAATAGGTCTAGTGCACCCCAAACAATACACTATGAATTCTCAATTAATTCTTAGAAAATATTCTACTACCGTAAACACATGAAATATCAATTATATCAAACACATACCCACTTATTTGATTCACATAACATAGACAATTGCATTTCACTTCTCCCATAACTCCACATGCCAAAAATGCCTAAACCACGCTCTGATACTACTAAATGTAATATCCCCTAACAATTCTTATTAGAACTATCAAAAAATTTTACTCAATATGTTGTCAGTACTCTAATCATTTCATAGGCAAAGTTTCCTTTCAAAGTGTTACTAACCAAAAATTTTTAAATAATAATAAAATCTATATAATATAATATTTATAAATCTAATATTTAAACCAATCTACAATATCTCTAATAATCCAAATACTAATTATAAATCAAATAACCATCATAAGTTTGTTAAATCAAATAAATATATAATACATTGCTTGATTTGATAATCATTCACTAGAATATCAAACTTCGTCCTTTAAATACATATATTCCTTTCTTGTTTACAAATTTGTACAATCTCTCAAATAGCCAAATTAAATTGTATATATACATTTCATAACTTATGAGTATAATATACAAAAGATCTCTATATGTATTGTAGATAATTTTTGAGATCCTTAATTCCACTGCTTAACTTACTCAATTGATATAATACCTGCGTGCCAGAAAATAATTCTAACACGCTAAGCAAACCTTAGTAGTGTTTGTATAAACATATTTTGTCACTTAATATTAAAGAAAAATACTTATGGAAATATAGTAATAACACTCAATTTTAAGAAATATTCTAATATATTAACTATTTTCAATAACAAACCAACGTAATATTTTGATTACATAAAATAATAACTTTAACTTTATAAAAGTCATCATGCTATACTATACTTTCGGTATTGCAACTTTTTTCTTTATGAATCATTTTATTTAAGACTTACTTTTTTCTCATTTGTTAACATTGCTCATAATACGCTTATTTTATTTTTAGTAAGTCTTACTTTTCAGTTTCACATATAGGCTAATTTCATTCAATCTATAATTTTTGGTACTTAAATTTAGTACTATACTTTGGGGCACTTTATATCTTATATTATTATATACACTTTCAATCATTATAACACTTAGAAAGTTATTGATCAATTCAATAACTTGAGCATAACATTTCTATTCCATGCATTAGAACTTTCACTTGTAAACATTAATATACACATTACCAATCAATTTTATATTGTAACATAGTAAGTCAATTTTAAGTAATTGACTTATATTATTATTTTGCATTTCTTCCATTATTCATAACATCATATTCACATATATTTTTAATTTAGATAACTTCATTAAATATGCCCATACACACTGAACTCGGATCGTAGGTTTGGATAACGAGTTAGTGTAGCAATTTTAATGCCAAATCTCAAGAATATATAATGGCAATTATGCCCACTGTTACTGATGACACAATGTGTCCATTAATGGCACGAGGTGCCCACTATCACTATGGCTATCCTCCCTCTGGCTAGCCATTTAATCTAAAGCTAGATCTAAAGTCAATATTTTTGGGCAATTCATTAGTTTCTAACTAACATTAAATTATGTATAGCACTTCAATAGAATAATTCTTTGATCAACACATAGTATCACATATATTTACCATATATTCAAAATTTATTACACTACTTATTAGGGTTGATTTTAAAAATCTTCTACACTTTGAGTCCTTATAGTCATTTAGGTTTAAATCACAAATGAAAGACAAGAAAAAAACTACTTTAGGCAAATTCTTCAAGTGACACTCCCAACGACATGGGCGTGTCAATGACCGTGTCACTTGCCCATTTTACAGAAGCTTTGACACGCCTAACGACATGGGCGTGTCTCTGCCCGTGTCACTTAACTTGCATTACAGTAGCTATGACACGCCTAATGAAACGGGCATGTCACTGGCCGTGTCATTTATCTTTCATCACAGTAGTTATGGCATGCCCAATAACACGGGCATGTTACTAGTCATGTCATTTAATTTTCATCACAGTAGCTATGACATGCCCAATGACACAGGTTGTTCCTGGTCATGTCATCAACACTGAAACACAATAATGTTGACATGTCCAGTGACATGGCCATGTCACTGGTTGTGTCAAGCAAAGTTCTGTATTTCGAACACTTATCAACTTAAACTCCATATATCCAAATATATGATAACAATAGATCAAAACTAGTTTCTTTAACATAGAAAGAGTCTATATCAAATACTTTACTCAAACATCAATTAATCAATCTTTAACCATCACTCATGGCTAAAACAACATCATACCACTCAACTCTTATAATGATTGAATTAAGAATCATACTCATCACTACAAGTTCCTTTAACTCATTTTTCACTCATTAATCCATTTAACCAAAACTTTTTAGTTATAATTCATTATGGATGACTCAATCAACTAATTCAAACATTAAAATTCATAAAACTTTAAATATTTGTATATTAGAATACAAAAGCACATACCACTTTCAAAATCTCTCTTCTTCTCTCTTTTCCCTCTTTTTCTTTGATCATTTGCTGATAATCTCACCTTTTTAGCTTATTCTTTTAAAAACTTATAGCTAGATGTGATTTTCTCTTAAATTCTAGATAAAATTCTTGAAAAGAAGGAAGAAAGAAGAAGTTTTGGTTGTGTTGATGATGATGAACGTGGATGAAGGAGGAAGAAGGAAGGAAAAGGTTCTACACACACACACATGTCCACATATATATATATATATATATATATATAATAAGTTCAATCTAGTGTGGCCAATCTCATCTTAGCTATGGTGCACCCTCACTCTTAACATTTGATTACAATTCAATTTTTAGTCTCATAAAACTGTAAAAATAATTTCTTTAGTAAATTTTGAGATATACTATTCACTATTCTCTACTTATAGCATTTATCCACATTACTTTTATTACTATACATTATCAATTATCAATATTAGTTGAAAAGTTCCATGTTTAAGATCTGACCATTACATGGGTGTTCTATTTTATTATATTTTGGACTCAGACATTGTAAGGGCATGTTTCCATCTCGCATGGGTGCCCATTTAACTGTTTGTTGATTTTATATATTGATGGATGTTTATTTTAATTGTTTGTATTATGAATAACATTATAATAACATAAAAATTTAATAATATTTAGACCTGAAAAAGAGGTCAATTCTAATGAACCGGGCATTATGGGAGTGTCGGGCCATTTCTCACCTTTTTCATGCATACCCAACTTTCTGAATCTGGTAGGAGTTGGAAATTCCTTAGAAATCGAGTTATCTTCCCAGTCCATTCAGGTGGTAACTTCTACTTCTTCAGGCTTAGGCTAGTATTCTCTAAGGCTTAGAGCATAACAGTACTGAAGTCATAAGAACCATTCTACCGGGAGTGGGGAAAAAATTCATGCTCACAGGTATATAAAATGTTATGATATATCATTGGTATGCCAACTTGACAATACCGAATTCAATATTCTGAAACAATAAATTGTGCAGGGCAACCATTCACATTACATTTTTATATTCTCATCTCAATTATAAATTTTCATATTTTTCATATAATCATAAATTCCATAATCACTTTCATAATGCACAATATTTCCCATAATAATGATAATATGCCTCATTTAAAATGTTTCCAATCACCACAACATATTGGTTTTAAATTTCAAAGCAATATTCAAATCACATTTTTGATACAATGCATAGAATTAATAAATAATTTCATTTTAAAGAAAACCAACATTTTTAAAAGTGCCAATGTAGATTACCCAACAGGAATATTTTAATTAAATGTTTTAAAAGTATGTGCAAAACGTTTCTTAACCTCAAACTTAACCAAACAGCACTTTCCAAGCTTTAAATCCAAAAAGACCTAAGCTTCACCACTTGCATCAACTTGGCCTAACCACTCCTTATCCAACAAAAACTTTCAATTAAAAACATATTCTTACTCAAATTACTCAAAATAACCATTAATTATTCTAAATTTAACCAATTTTCACCAAAACCCTAAATTCCAAAACTTCCATAAAACTAACTTCACCAATCAAGTTCATTTCAACTAATTAACAACTAATTGAACATAAATACATCATATTAACTTCATAATTATCTTCTTTCTCAATTTAAACCAATTCTCTCACTAACCCAAATAATCACATAATCTAAAAACTAAAGAAAACAAGCTTAAAGATAGAAAGCTTACTTAAATCCTTGGTATTTCTTCAAAATTGACTTGATTTACTTTTGTTTTTTTTATGAAATTTTGTGTGTTTGAAGAAGAAAATCTCTTACTTCCTCAAAAATTTAGACATGGTGGTTAAAAGAAGAAGATGATGATGCTTTTTGATTAATTTCTATCTTTATCCTCTTTTATACTCAAATAATTAATTAAATAATTATATATTATATATTTTTATTTAATTCCCATCTATAAATAATTCTTTCTTATTTTGACTTTTTATTTTACTTTTCTTTATTTTTTTACTTTTAACCTAAATATTTATATATGTATATGCGTATACATCATGTCTATCTTATGGTTATATTGTGTATCTCTCTTCCAACATACTTAGTTATTCCCTCATATTAATTATTTTTAGTTATATTAAAATTATGGATATTACATTAACCCTTATTGTTGGAAGAAGTGGAGAGCAGTTTTCTTCTTCAACAACCACTTGTTTCAATGGTTAGAGTCAGAATGATTTCCTCCTTTAATAACCATTTTTTCCCACTACTACCACCGGGACTTCTTGGGCTTCTTTTCTTTGAGTTCGGCCTTCTCCATCTTTTGGGCCTAAAGAATTAATTCTAGTGCCAACAAATACCCCCTGCGTGCTTATGGTTTTAGAGAAACTAGAGTGCACACTGCTTCTAATGTCATCCCTGCCCCTTCTACTTGCTCAGGTTTCTTTGTCCTCTGATCTTCAAATTTGAAAATGCCTCAAATTTAAAATTTCAACTTACCCAAAATCTCGCCATCCTCTTTGATTTTTATGGCTTTAAATTACAGTGAACTTCTGCTACTCTATACTTTCCTTTTCACTATGGCTTCCTGTGAGAGGGGATTTTTGCCCCCACTCCCGGTGGAATGGTTCTTGCGACTTCGGCACTGTTTAGGCTCGGGACCTTAGAGAACACGGACCTAAGTCCGGAGAAAATGGAGTCGCCACCCGGATGGGCTAGGAAAAAGAAAGGGATGGATGACTTAATTCCTAAGGAATCCCCAACCCCCTAATGGGTTCGGAAAGTTGGGTATGTGTAGGGAAGGTGAGAAATGGCCCAAACCCCCCCCCCCCCCACAATACCCGGTTCATTGGAACCAGCCTCCTTTACATGTCTTAATATTATAATATTCTTAAGTATAACAATATTATCCATATTACACGCAATAACTGAAATAAAGCATCATTATATTAAAAATCAAAGCAATGTCCAAATAAAGCAAATAAATGGGCACCCATCCAAAGACGGAAACATGCCCTTACATCATCCATGTCTAAACTAATAAGACACCCACCAAAAGGTAGAAACATGTCCTTTACATTGGCCTAAAATATAAAAACAATTTAAATTACATGATATTTAACTAATGAGGTACCCACAAAGTGGAAACATACCTCTCACAAAATTTGGAAATCAAAAATAAATCGATAAAAGTAAATAACCATTCATAATATATAAATCATTATCAAAGATATTAAACATCAATCAAAATATATAATAAGCATTCATCCATGATAAATTAACTAAATCAAGTATTGAAATTAAACAAATCAAATCATATAATAAACTACATATTCAAATCTAAAATTAAATAAAGCAATAAATATATAATTTAGGGTTCGCATCTTAAAATAGGATTTTAGAATTTTAATTACTAAATTAGGGCTTTGGAAAAAGGAAAGTTAAATATGCGAATTCATAATACACAAATGAATATTGACCCCTTCGACGAGCCCATACGGCGGTCCCTCTAGTCGGTTAGCGGGCGGGGGGTCAAGGGGGCAGCGTCCCTTGCAGGGTCAGGGGCAACACCCAAGAAAATTTTAGAAACTGGCTTCTAGGATTGTAGGTTTTTGTGTTGAAAATTAAGATTTTAGGGTTTAGGATTTAGAAAATAGGGTTTTGGAATTTTGAGTAACTAATATTATTTTTTAAATTAATAATGCTACTGGACGTTTTTAGAGAATTGAAATGGATTAGGGTTTTATAATTTAAGAAAATAGTAAGGTTCTTTGATTGATCAAGTTAGGGTTTGAAGGGTAAAATCATGAAATTAGTGTTTTGACATTTTAAGATATTAGGTTTATAATTCATGTTAATTGGATTGTTGTTTTGGATTTATTGTATTGAGTTTGGATGTTTAGGTTTATAAGGTTTTAAGGATTAGGGTTTAGGAAAACTAGGGTTTACGGTTTTGGTTTTGAGAGAATTAAGGTTTGAGAAAACTTAGGGTTTAGATTAACTAGTTTGGGGTTTACTGTCTTGGTTTTGAAATTGAAGAAAATAGTTTAGTTTTATAAAGTAATTATGGTTTTTCAGAAACTGTAAAGTGAGTTAGGGTTTGGAGTTTTAACAAAATATTTGGAAATTTTGGAAAAGAATTAGAAGAAAACATTTTAGAGTTTTTAAAAGCTTTTGGAAATAGGAAAAATGATTTAAGATTTTTTAGGGAAAAAAGAAACGAATTAGGGTTTTAAAGGTATTTGGAAACAGAAGAAATCATTTAAAGTTTTTGGAACGAAAATCAAGTCATTACATCTTCAAAGATCAAAGTTTTGTATGTATATTATTATGAATCAAAGAAACAAAGCTATGAGTAGTTTATGATTAAGGATCAAACCTGGGTAGTTGGTTCCACCAAAATTAACTTCTGGATGAACAAAGACAAAGGTAAGGTTGCTGCCTTTAATAAATTGTTGATGGTTTTGCTTGTTCCTCTCTTCTAGAAAGTCCGATTGTTTTACTGCCAAGTCCGATCCCCTTTTTTCTGTCTTTTTAGTGTTATTTATAGGAAATTTTGGAAGCTTAATTTTAATTGTTTAAGGAAATTATCATTAATTAGGAAAAGAAAACCGAAACCAAATAGAATTAGATTTCGGAAAAAATTACGTCGAAAAAATTTTGCTGGAGAAAACTGCGATGGGCTACGAGCTTGTGAGCACTGGATTGGAAAATTGAGAGGGGCGCGGCCAGAAGCCATTTCACCCGAAGGATTTTCCTGCGGGCAAAATGGCCCGAGGCCTTTTCATCCAATGACTTTCCGCGACGAAATTTTTTGTCGTCGATTTTTCCGTCGCTGATTTTTATTTTTATTTATTTATTTATTTATTTATTATTATTATTATTATAATTTTTAAAAATTATAAAAAATAAATACTAAAACAAATATTATTTAATTAAGATAACACAAAAATTATTTTGAACTAAATAAAATATATTGGACCGAACTAGGTAAAAAATTAAGGGTTTACAGTTTGCCCCCTGCTTGAACAATCTGAGACTACAGCAAAAGAGAGTGAAAAGCAATAAGACTTAATTTTTGAGATGGTTGAGGTTTTGGGTTCTTGGATTTGATTTGGGTAATTAGACATGAGATTGAATTTGATTTGACTGACCTTTTATCAGTTGAGAATTCTGGCATAACTGGTTGTTCCATTTTTATGAATTGTGGGTCTTTACCCACCAAAAATATATCTTAATCTATTGGAAATTGGGTATTTAACCTAGGAACATGGATCTTTATCCATTGAAGATTGGGTCTTTACCCTTGAAACATAGATCTTTATCCATTGGAAATCGGGTCTTTACCCTTGAAACATGGATCTATATCCATTGGAAATCGGGTATTTATCCTTGAAATATGGATCTTTATCCATTAGAAATTAGGTCTTTACCCTTGAAACATGGATCTTTATCCTTTGGACTTTGGGTCTTTACCCTTTGAAACATGGATCTTTATCCCTTGGACTTTGGGTCTTTACCCTTTGAAATATGGATCTTTATCCATTGGAAATCTGGTCTTTACCCTTGAAACATGGATCTTTATCCATTAGAGATTGGCTCTTTACCCTTGAAATATGGATCTTTATCCATTAGAGATTGGGTCTTTACCCTTGAAAAATGGATCTTTATCCATTAGAAATCGGGTCTTTACCCTTGAAACATGGATCTTTATCCATTAGAGATTGGGTCTTTACCCTTGAAAATGGATCTTTATCCATTAGAAATCGGGTCTTTACCCTCGAAACATGGATCTTTATCCATTGGAAATCAGGTCTTTACCCTGGCTTCAGGTCTTTTAGCTGGACTGACCTTTTGTCTTTTGCATTTGAGAATTCTAATTTTCTCTTTTGATTGATTTTTTTTATTTTTATTCTTTTGAGAATTCTTTTTCTTGTTCATTAATTATACATAAACAAAAAATTTAGCCCTTTTAGCTAGCCTTCATATCTTCTCCTTGCCCCCTGCGTGGCATGATATTCAAAATATTTTGTTTATGCATAAACTCAAAAACTGAAAAGGAGAAACTTTTCCCCCTGTGTAGGCTCAAACCGATGATTTTTCTATGCGGGCTCTGATTAATGTTTTTGCCATCCGGTTCTTTGCAGAAGCATGTATTTCTTCTTTTGCAAAATGACTAGAGCTTCCACAAACAAATATCTTCTTTTGATTCTTTACTTCGCAGGATGTTTGCTGTTCATTTTGATAAGGAATAGACAATACAAGACAAGAAAGTGTGATGTGATATGCTTATATATGCATGAATAATACTTTGGGTCGTTCCATTAACCCACAGACCGAGGTGTTCAGCAAAAGTGTTCTCATCGGTTTCTTTTTGACGCTCGTTCAAGTGTTGTATTGTAATGATCGAAAGCTTTGCGTTTGTGGCTTTTATCTTCAAGATGTTGAAAATACGAGTGGTGGAGACTCCAAGCAACAGAGTCAGGGATACATCCATTTCAAACTATGTTTCAGCATTGGTAGCTTCTTCTTGACCTTGCCAATAATCATTTACTTTGCCCAATGTGTTCTTCGAGGTTTGATAGTTCAACATACTCTCCTTAACTTGAAGGCTTCATATGATAAAAATATTTTTTTATTTTTTGAATTTTGATTTTGAAATTAAGTGTTTGCTTTGCCAAAATCAATGTCAATGCACCTTAGGACTTGATTTTTCCAAATTAACATATCTATAACATGACAACCCTAGTTATCGTACTAAACTCGGGAATCATTTCTATTTAAGCAAGAACTGTTACACTTCAGATAGGCACATACACATTACTTGGCCAAAGGTCTCATTGAATTTAAATATTGTCTATCTCATATGCATGCTTATTCAAACTATCTCCACTAATAGACTTTACCTACCAAGAGAGATCAACAGGTCTTTAATAGACTTGAAATGGGGTCTATAAGGGACACAGGTTTAAGTGAAGGCCATTTTGAGATTGGAACCGGTGTGACACAATGGACAAACTCTCACACTACAAATTTCTTGTTGGAACTTTAGACAGTTGGGAGTAATCTTTCTAGACTCCAAATTTCTTCTATCTTCTTGGCATTAATCTGGATCGTGATTAGGATAGTTTTTGCCCTTGTAAAAAATTTGGCACCCAAATTCGCTTCTTTTCTTCTTCTTCTTCCCTTTCTTTCCTTTTATTTTTCTTACTCTTCCCTTTCTTTAAGCATTTTATCATTTTGTCCTTTTTCCTTGTAGGATTGTCAAGTACAGAACTTTTAAGAACTGGATGGTCTTCCTCCTTTTACTTCAATTTTGATTGAATCTTTGGTTGGGTTGGACCAATTCAAGTCAAAATGTCCTTATGAACCAAATGGAAGCCTTTTACTGCTTTAGGTAAAAGAGAACTCAGTTGGCTTTCTGAACCATTTTGGGTATTATCTTTCTTCTTCTTTTTTTTTTCTTTTTTTTCCTTTTTTTTGTCCTTTTTTCTTTTCTTTTCTTTTTTCTTCTTCTTCTTTTCTTTTTTTTTCTTTTTTCTTCTTCTTCTCTTCTTTTCTTTTCTTTTTTTTGTTCTAGCTCTAAAAGAGTTATCTTGTTTGTACCAACTTGGGTCTCCAATAATGGATGAGTGGAGTCACATAAATCTTTTTTTTAACAAGGATAAATCATTTGTTACTCTGATGTTGTCTTAATATATTGGAGATATTAGGAAAACTTCAACTACCCTTAAGAACTTCAATTACCCTCATGGTCTTGAGAACTTCAACTGTCTTCATGGTCTTGACTATTCATTTTTTGCTTTGATCTTCTTGCCTCTTCACCTTAGTGATCATAAGACTTGTCAAAAGTATCACAACAGCCCAAGGTAGGTTGTTGAGATTATATGCCAATGAAAAGAAAGCCAAAATTTTATGAAGGCTCAAAGGGATAACTAGGGATTGATATTTAATAAGGTGGATACTAGTTGTTGGCTAACCAAACAATGCCTAGATCATCTCTCCCTTAAAATAAGCAAAGCTCAATTTTGCCTCGAAAGTTTGTCAAAGCATGTTCTAAAACTGACTAAAACCTAGACAAAGGTCATTATGCAGAGCCCTCTCTATGTAAGCATACACAACTCAATGCTATAGAGCAATTGCTTCACCTAGTAAAGTCATTCGAGTCATGATGCGTAGATATATTAATTCATGAATCATCAAGCTAGATTCCTCATTGGTTGAGCACCAAAATGAACAAAGACCAACAAAAATTTTGATGAAAGTAATTTATTTCAAGCAACTTTAAATTTGAAAAACACAATAGCTCTAAAATATTAAAGAAAGTAAAATTGAAAAGCAACATTCAAGCTAAGGAAAGTTCGTTGAGTTTAAGCTTCTTTTCCTTTCACATCTTCAATATTTCCATATTGAAAGGATGATAAAACAAAATCTTCTTCCAATCCTTTTCCTACCATGAAGGTTACTGGTGGTGGCACTCTGTTGAATTTTGGCAAAGGATTGTCTTTTGTGCTGGTCTTATCAGGCTCAGGCAGCTTACCACTGTCAATTAAATTTTGGATCTCATGTTTTAGTCGCAAGCATTTGTCTGTCTCATGTCCTTGTGTTTGATGAAACTCACAAAAGGCTTTAGTATTAAATTTTGGGGGCAAAGGATTCGGCAAAGGTCGAGGGGCCAATAGTTGTAATAGTCCCTTCTTTTGTAGCTTGTTTAAGACCCAAGACAAAGGCTTCCCCAGATCTGAAAACTGCCTTCTATTTGCTTGACCAGTTGTATTAACATCAACTTCTTTTTGCGTGCTTTGATTGCTAGGCTGATAATTCCCTTTCTTACTCCTTCTTGCAGAAAAGCGATTCTTCTCTCTTTTCCACTCTTCAATTTGTAGACCAGCTAGGAGAAGATCTTTGAAATCTCTTATAAGGGTGTGAGACATCCTTTCACGGAGATTGGGCAGGACGCCTCTCACAATCATCCTTATTTGATTAGATTCATTGGGCCTCTTCTTGAGCAAAGCAGCCTTATTTCTCCATCTTTTCATATAGTCCACAAAATTTTCATTTGGTCATTGCCTAATGGACTCAACTTCCATTAAGGTAACTTCTATTTCAACATTATATCCATATTGTTGGATGAAGGCCTTGTATAGCAGATCCCAACTCTTTTGTGTTCCATCATCTAAGGTATTGAACTAATTTTGGATAACAGGATCCAATGAGAGCATAAAGTACCTTAGAGTTTGAGCCTTAGTAGCTCGGGCAGACTGCATAGCAGTGACATACTGCTTCGCATGGAGGTGAGGATTTTCGGTTCCATCAAACTTCACAAAAGATGGAATCTTGAATTTGTATTGAACTTCTTCATCTAGCTCAAATAATTTGTCAACTTCGAACATTTCTTCGGTTTTTAGTTTCTTCTCAAATTTCTTTTCTAAATCAACGATCATCTTTTCAACATTAGAATTTTCAATCTTTTCAAAAGTTGTCTTCTCAATAACCTTCGGCTCCTTTTTTTCTTAAGGATCTTAAAAGTATTGAGCCCAATCATCATCATCAATTATCACCTTTTCATCATCAAAAACCACTTCACCAACTTTAGTCTTCCCTTTGTCCCTTGGCTTCTTAGTGCTAGCAGATGCTTCGGCATGATTTTCTAAAATTGCAGTCAATTGGTTCTTCATGGCCTCAGCTGGGGCCTCTTTTATTTCTTCCATCTTGGCATTGAGGGCATCATCCACCATTCTTTGAATTTGTTCGGGATCCATTGCTTTTGGTGAGCAAGTGATTGAGTTGTTGCTAGATTCTTCGCTTCTGGCATAGGTCAAATTATCGTAAGCTTTTGAACTGTCGTAATCCAGGGCTGTGAGCCAGAAATGATCAATGATATGAGATGTAAATGTATGAATGTATGCACAAACAATAAACAAAGATAAGTAGAATGTCCCTTCCAACCTTATAACATCCACACACGAATGGCGAGTCTCTTTTCCTAGGTATATGGCTAACAAAATACCAACATGGGGTACCTTGTTTTCAAATATTTCCCTCGGACATTTTAACCAATAGTTATATTTTTGAAAATGGAAATCAGTTCATAATAATTCTCATTAATTAGGTTTTAATTCATTCAACCAACTATAGTATCTTTTATGCTATATTGGATTAAAACTAAATTAAGAGGTTTATTATAAATAGATATCTCACTTGAAAAAGTAACTAATGATTCATGCCAAAAACAAGCCCATGATTAATAACTCTTAGTATAAACCAGGCTCAAAATTGATTTTTGGTATTTCGTAATTGACCTAAATAATTTGCAAGCTCTTTGTAAGAAAAGGTTGGATGAAAACAATTTTATTTCTAAGCCCATTGTAAAAAGATTTTAGAAAAAATGAATTTTGTGCTTAGTATTTATGAGCAAAAGAATTTTTGATTTGTTTTTATGAAAGTCTTATGTCCAAAGACCATCTTGAAAAGTTTTGAAAATAGCTTTTGGTCTTTTGGACTTTAAAGAAAACTTTATTTTGAGCTTACAATGTACAACTTTAAAGAAAACTTTATTTTGAGCTTACAATGTACTTAGGTCATATTAGAAAAAGAGCAAACCAAATAAGCCATGATTTAAGCCAAGACAAATTAACCATAGTCAAACAACATGCATTTACGGTAAAAACCTAAGGAAAGTAATTAGGCCAATTACATGAGCTTTAGTCTTTGGGTTAAAAGGCTTAAGTTCCCATAGCAAGTATATACCAAATGGTACGAGGCTATGAGTGGTTATGCCATTCTCGATCTCCATACCTTAAGTGAAAGTATGATATCCCTTACATAACACAACACGGGTAACACGGGCGTCCTAACTCACACACACAATATAATATAATATGATGCAATGGATAATATCATTATAAGAAAGAATAGAATAATATAAAGACCAACGGAATCAACTTCTCTTATCCCCAGTAGAGTCACCACTGTGAGCGGGGATTTTCGCCCCCACTCCCGGTGGAATGGTTCTTGCAACTTTGGCACTGTTTAGGCACCTAAGTTCGGAGAAAATGGAGTCGCCACCCGGACGGGCCGAGAAAAAGAAAGGGGTGGATGACTTGATTCCTAAGAAATCCCCAACCCCCTAATGGGTTCAAAAAATTGGGTACGTGTGGGGAAGGTGAGAAATGGCCCAGTACCCCCACAATGCCTGGTTCATTGGAACCGGCCTCTTTTTCAGGTCTTAATATTATAATATTCTTAAGTATAACAATATTATCCATATTACACGCAACAAATTAAATAAAGCATCATTATATTAAAAATCAAAGCAATGTCCAAACAAAGCAAATAAATGGGCACCCATCCAAAGATGGAAACATGCCCTTACATCATTCATGTCTAAACTAATAGGACACCCACCAAAAGATAGAAACATGTCCTTTACATTGTTCTAAAATATAAAAGCAATTTAAATTACATGATATTTAACTAATGAGGTAGCCACAAAGTGGAAACATACCTTTACAACATTTGAAAATCAAAAATAAATCGATAAAATTAAATAACCATTCATAATAAATAAATCATTATCAAAGATATTAAACATCAATCAAAATATATAATAAGCATTCATCCATGATAAATTAAATAAATCAAGCATTGAAATAAACTACATAATCAAATTTAAAATTAAATAAAGCAATAAATATATAATTTAGGGTTTGCATCTTAAAATAGGATTTTAGAATTTTAATTACTAAATTAGGGCTTTAGAAAAAGGAAAGTTAAATACGCGGATTCATAATACACAAATGAATATTGACCCCTTCGACGAGCCCATAAGGCGGTCCTGCTAGTCGGTTAGCGGGCGGGGGTTAAGGGGGGCAGCGCCCCATAAAATTTTAGAAACTGGCTTCTAGGATTGTAGGTTTTGGTGTTGAAAATTAAGATTTTAGGGTTTAGAATTTAGAAAATAGGGTTTTGATATTTTGAGTAACTAATATTATTTTTTAAATGAATAATGATACTAGACATTTTAAGAGAATTGAAATGGATTAGGGTTTTATAATTTAAGAAATTAGTAAGGTTCTTTCATTGATCAAGTTAGGGTTTGAAGGGTAAAATCATGAAATTAGGGTTTTGGCATTTTAAGATATTAGGTTTATAATTCATGTTAACTGGATTGTTGTTTTGGATTTACTGTATTGAGTTTGGATGTTTAGGTTTATAAGGTTTTAAGGATTAGGGTTTAGGAAAACTAGGGTTTATGGCTTTGGTTTTGAGAGAATTAAGGTTTGAGAAAACTTAGGGTTTAGATTAACTAGTTTGGGGTTTACTGTCTTGGTTTTGAAATTGAAGAAAATAGTTTAGTTTTATAAAGTAATTATGGTTTTTCAGAAACTGTAAAGTGAGTTAGGGTTTGGAGTTTTAACAAAACATTTGGAAATTTTGGAAAAGAATTAAAAGAAAACAGTTTAGGGTTTTTAAAAGCTTTTGGAAATAGGAAAAATGATTTAAGGTTTTTGAGGGAAAAAAGAAACGAATTAGGGTTTTTAAGGTATTTAGAAATAGAAGAAATCATTTAAAGTTTTTGGAACGAAAATCAAGTCATTACATCTTCAAAGATCAAAGTTTTGTATGTATATTATTATGAATCAAAGAAACAAAGCTAAGAGTAGTTTATGATTAAGGATCAAACCTGCGTAGTTGGTTCCACCAAAATTAACTTCTGGATGAACAAAGACAAAGGTAAGGTTGCTGCCTTTAATAAATTGTTGATGGCTTTGCTTGTTCCTCTCTTCTAAAAAGTCTGATTGTTTTACTGCCAAGTCCGATCCCCTTTTTTTCCTGTGTCTTTTTAGTGTTATTTATAGGAAATTTTGGAAGCTTAATTCCAATTGTTTAAGGAAATTATCATTAATTAGGAAAATGAAACCGAAACCAAATAGAATTTGGTTTCGAAAAAAATTGTGTCGAAAAAATTTTGCTGGTAAAAACTGCGACGGGCTGTGAGCTTGCAAGCGTTGGCGTGGAAAATTGCGAGGGGCGCGGCCAGAAGCCTGGCGAAATGGCCTAAGGCCATTTCGTCCAATGACTTTCGGCGACGAAATTTTTTGTCGCCGATTTTTCCGTCGCCGATTTTTATTTTTATTTATTTTTTATTATTATTTTTTATTATAATAATAATTTTTAAAAAATATAAAAAATAAATACTAAAACAAATATTATTTAATTAAGATAACACAAAAATTATTTTGAACTGAATAAAATATATTGGACCGGACTGGGTCAAAAATTAAGGGTCTACACTTCCACTACTGATTCTTTAAAGGATCAACTGCTTCAATGCTTTTCAACTGACACTTGCCATCTCATTTGTCTTTCAAGTAAATTTCTTTCATTTTCATTTTCTTTCTTTTTTATTTCTTATTATTACATTGATTTTGTATACGTCTACAAGGATTTTACCTAAATCTTCAAGCTCATTAGTTATAGAGCTGATGACCTTTTTACCCTTGGTCCTATTCCTTCGAATATTAAACCAGTTGCTCGGCCTTCTATTTCCTTTCAAAAGGCTAACACTCTCATTGATAGTGCTGGTTGCATCTCCAAATCCTAGCCTCATGCCAGTGAAGAATGGTACCTGTGGGTGGAAAGCCTACGCCCCTTCTACCAAAAAGCATGGTCTAGGATGGGAATTCTCAAACTCATTACCATGAGTCACACTACTCTTCACCTCAACACTGAAATCATTGGGACTGCCCTTTTGTTCTGGTGCGTTACACTTAATTATTTCCTTTTCTCCCACGGCCCAATGTCCATTACTCTAAAGGACATTTTTTACCTCACTGGTCTCCCAATGCTTGGTGATAATGCTTGTAACACCCGTGAATTTCAAATACGATTAAATAACTAATTAGGAAGGTAGTTGATTTATTGGAAGAGAGAAATATAGGATATGCATAATATATATAAGATATATACTTATTGTGTACTTGGTGTATACATAGAATGTTCATTACATATACATGATAAATACATATGGGTAAAAGTATACATAACATATAAATAAGGTATAAATGACATATACATATACCTAAAATATAAAAGACATATACATATATATATAAATATGGATGGAAGATGGAAATTTAATATATATATATATATATAAAAGGAAAGCCAAAATAAGAAAGAAATATGTGGTGGATATTAAAAGTAAATTAATTAATTAATTAATTAACTAAATAATTAATATATATATATATATGGATGGAAAATTAAGAAGAAACAAATAAAGTCATCTTCTTCCTTCTTTGGTTTGCCATGGCTGAATTTGGAGGTTGGAGAGAGAGAGAGAGAGAATTTCTTTTAGACATATTAAAATTTACAAAGATTTCATAGGATTCAAGGTGATTTTGAAAAGGAATCAAGAATTCAAGTAAGTTTTTCTCTTTAAAGCTTAATTATCTTGGATTTTAAAGTTATGTAAGATTAGGGTAGAGAGAGAAAGTATTTTAAATTGTTAGTACATATTTTTAATAATCATTATTTAAATAATATTATTATTTGCATAACACATTGTGAATTTGAGAATGTGTTATGCCACTTTCATTTTTGGATTTGATAAGGATATGTGTATGGTATAATTAAGAGAGTGATTAATGCATGAGGTATAAAAGATGAGCCATTGTAAAATGGGTATTGCAATGGTTATGTGCATGATGTATAAAGTGTGAGATATGCTAAAATTGATTGAACAAGATGAGAAATGAATAATGTGATAAGAAATGAGAAAGAAAATGTGAAAACTATGAAAGAAAGAATAAATGTGATGGAAATGAGAAATGTGATAAAGATATGAAAATGTGAAAGAATAATATGTTATTGTGTGTTTGTAACCTATACAATTACTCGTCCAGTAGTATTAAGATGATTATGCATGCATTGATAGACTTGAGCAAAGCTGGGTCATGAGCTGGATTGTGAAATTGCTATGATAACTAGACTTAGTAATTATATAGGTGGGCCTAATGTATATGTGCATGTGTGTGATTATGGGTTAGATATATATAATTAATGAATTATAAATTAAATATGCCTATATTAATATTGCAAATTACATTATGGAGAAAAAGTATTTCAATGTAAATATATATGTTATACCACAAAGCTATAGGCTTAGCTCGGTTGTATGAATCGCGCAGGTAAAACAATTACTGATTAGTAGGATCTAGGTTATAGATGATATCTGGTGATCTAGGGTGCCATAAGAAAAACAGTGCCAACTGCATACATGTATAGCTTTGATAATTATATATTTTGGTTTGTACAATGTGATCATATTATATGTGTATTAAACATGTTTTGGGGACATTTTGTATATGTATGTGACTATATTGGGTATGGTTTATATTAAGAAATTTTTAGATGCAATTAATGAAAAAAGTGATTTTGGAATGAAATGTTTGGTGATAATTGGAGCAAGTGTTGGATTTTGTGAAAACTAATTTTCTATTCAGGTTGTGTGTTTGTTGATTTAGGAAATATTGAAATTATAGATAAAATTTTGGCAAATTATAAATTTGTATTTTAACATATAATCACTAATATATATTTACATATATCTATTTATTTACTAATTAAATTATATATTAGTACATAAATTATGTTATTTAAGTTATGGAGAAATTTTCTAAGGATAAGGAAGATGATATCCTTATATTTTATATACATATTATATATGTATGGGGTGTATATATTATATGTATATAGAATATGAGGGTGTTATAATACTATTTTCTCTTACCTACTGAATCTCTAGACTATCCTGAGGTCGACACTACCTCAACTAGCCAATCTTCTTATGGAAACCTTATCAGCACTCGATGCTACTTTAAAGATCCCTCTTCTGACTTGGAACATGTTGAATTCCTTTGGGTCCTTCTTTGTTGGTATTTTTTTGTCCTACTAGTGGAATACCTGGCTTTGGATGAAGCCTTAGCTGCTAGCCATCATTTAGCCCTAGGTACCATTTTCCTTAGCTTTTTGTACTTCAACACCCATAAATGTTTTGTTTATGGAAAACTCACCGGTTACATATGGATAATTCAACTATGGTTATACATGTTTTTTCCTTCGGTTCATTCGTCTTTCCTTGAAAATCTTGACTACTGCTTAGGAGAAAGGCTCATTCAATGCAAGGTGGTCCTGCCTTCCTCTGTAATCTTAGAACTATTTCAGTCTTATGATTACATGATTCCTAAGACTTACCATGACACGGTGGATATGCCCCTATGGCTGAAATCTTTTATCATATATCTCCCTATTTTTGCTAAAATCAGAAAATGCTTGTTCACCACTCCTAAGTTCCTATTCATCAGAGCGGTGTATGATTTTAAGGTTCATCCTACTGCTTGTCCTATTTCCATAGAGACTTATGTTCTAATCTTTTGGAGTACTCAATTTAGTTTTATCCCAATTCTCCCTAAGGATACCTAAGGGATTCCTAGAATCTCCAAAGCACTCTCTCAATAAAGTCGCAATCCCCTTTTTCGTGTCATGCGACCTCTGTCATGAGGTCATACTTTGCATCCTTCAATGATTGGTGGCTTCTAAATATTCAACTACTTTTTCCTTTCTCAGGTAATCATTCTCCATCTTTCTTTAATTAAATATATATCTTTTTGTCCCTACTGAACTTAAGTATTATATCCAAATGTTTATATTTCTCGTTCCAAAGGCAAACGAGCTAGGACACTTGTCCCACGTAAAGAGTCCAAATCCAGTAGTACAAAATCCAATACTTCTGAGGGAAATATACTAGAGAAAACTCTGCTAATTTTATAGCCCACTTCCCAATTCTTTCAGTAATAAAAGGTCTATTTAGCATATATTTAATAAAGTCTGTGGCTGACACTATCGACACTCTGTTCCTAATAATGTAGTGATGAAACTTGGTGCGTGTAAAAAATAAGGCTAAGCACAATTTCTCAATAGGGGAATATTTTACCTCGATATCAATTAATAAGCGGCTAATGTAATAGATAGCATACTCCCTCCCTTGAGAATCATCTTATGCCAATAAGCAGCCTATAGAATACTCTATCATAAAGATGTACATCTTTAAGAGATAACCCTCTCTAGGAGGCACTAGGACTGGAGGATTCATCTGATATTCCTTAATCTTGTCAAATGTTTCTTAGTGCTGAGGATCCCAATCGAATTCTCCATACTCTTTCGACTTCAATAATTTTGAGAAAACTTTAATTCTACTGGCCAAATTGGAGATAAATCTCCTCATATATCTAATTTGGCCTAAGAACCTTTGCAACTCCTTTTTATTCTTTGGAGGTCGTGCTTCAATTATTGCCCTTGATTTATTTTTATCAACTTCCACACCTCTTCGATGCACCAAGAATCCTAAGAAATTTCTAGCATGTATTCCAAATGCACACTTCAAGGGGCTTAGCTTTAATTTATGGATTCTCATTCTTTAAAACTTTTTCTTAAATGATGGATATGATTTTTGGCTTTCTTGGATTTAACCACTATATCATCAATGTACACTTCTAAAAAATTACCAATCATATCATGAATTGTAGCATTCATAGCCCTTTGATATGTTGCACTAGCATTTTTTAATCCAAATGGCATTACTAACCATTCACTATCTTGCTCTAAAAATTCAAAATCCATATCTTTATAGACATAATTGTTGTACTGATATGGAAATAAATCTATCTTATATCAATCAACACATAAACAATATTAACAAGTAAAGTGTATTTACCATTATCTACACTCGAGACATTCTAATTCCTTTGTATCACATAAATCCTCTATGAAGTTCTAACCTCTTCTTGTCTGCCTACTAACGCAGACTCCTCTCTCTGTCCCTAATAATTATAATACTTTAGAATTAAAGATATCAAATTTCATTTTCAAAATTGACTATCAACTCATCTGAGTCATTTCTAAAATGTCCACATTCACAATTAGATGCTTGTAACACTGCAACATAATAATAATCCCAATCACCGAATACTAAATCTTATTGTATAATTTATATATTTTCCATTAAAACTCTATTATTTCCTCTAAACATACCATCTAGTCTCTTTACACACTTAACTCAATTCTTAAAATATCATTTTTCCTCAATACCAATAATAACACAATTTAATAAAATTTGATCTTCATCAGATTTTCTTCACAAATAATTACTCATTTCTTTCTAATGATTTACAATTAATATAATTTAACTCACCCCATACTTCCATATATACATAACCAGTTATCTTAAGTCACAAAATGTTGCTACTGTTAGGTATCCATTAGGTAGATAATTTGTATATTTAAACTTGATTCACAATCATTTACTAATACAACTTATTTGGTTTCTTTACTTTTCCTTTCCTAGTTTTTCACTCATTCTCTTACCACTATTCCAAACCATTAATGATTAATCTTTTTATCACTTGTCCTCTCTTAATTTCCCTTAGTACAATATATTAGTTTACTAATCATGTACAAATAATATTTGTCCATTCTTTTAATACATATACCCACTCCAAATGTTCAAATACATTTATCAAGTATCTCATTAAGTCGTTGCCTTTATTTAGATTTCTCCATCTAATGAGTTAATCTTCTATCAACTTCTTTGGTAAATCTCATTATACGCTAGATTCAATCTCTAAATATTTTTCCCTTCAACTCCAAATATAATCCGGCACACTAATTTTAGTCCTCATCCTATTCCCTCTACAATATGTATATATACATACTCTATTTTCAATATTTTTCTTTCATCATTTTATTATTATTATTATTATTATTATTATTATTATTATTATTATTATTATTATTATTATTATTATTATTATTATTATTATTATTATTCTACTCTTTATTTTCTTTATCTTTTTTTCCAAAGTAGTTTAAATCATTAGTAATTTATCATTCTATCAATTTTCTTACCTTGGTTCCCAAGTTCTTCTTCTTTTTTTTCACTTATCCTTTCTCTAACTATATACTCAACTGAATATCCAAAATTAAATATCAATACTTTCCTCATATTTTCCCACTTCCTACATTCACCATTTAATAGACTAATCTCACTCCAATCTTAGAAACAATTTACCAATAATTATAAACATTTCCAAGATTTACTCATCATGTTATTACTAATTTCATCCACTTTCATAAAATAAATAATGTCTAACACTCCAAGAATTCAATTAAATTCAAATCTAAACTTCCACAAACAAATCAACCAAGTATAATCCAATGCACTCATATTAAATTCCATTAGGTTAAATATCTCTCTCTTTTTTTTAAACCAAGTCTTCTATTGTACTTGAAGTAACCATTTAATCTCATTAACACAATTTCCTTCAAAATTAATTAATTTAACATTCTAAAAACTCCAAATTTCATTTAAACCATATTTATCAAGATAAAGGATTTCTCTTTTATAAATACCAAATCTTCCATAGCCTTGAAATCCAATTCTAATATTGTTCCCAAACTTGATTTTAAGTAAATTATCACTTAAACATTCTTTATGTATGACAATAATAATTTACTTTTCAAGGAACAAGTTCTCACAATCATCCTCTATACAAATCACTTCATAAACAATTTCTTTTCAATTAATCTTATTTAATCAAAACACAACTTCTTTAAGTAATCAATTCGATTAATGAAACCTCTCTAACATCTTCTTTACTCACTCTCAAACTAACCATAACTTTATCTTCATCTGGAACATCACTCTCCTCATATAGATATTGCCACATTCGAGACCAACATAGGTACTAATGCATATGTATGTATTATAATCCAATTCACAATTTAAAAATCTTCCTTCTCTCTCTTTAAGAATCCACCTACAATCCAATTCACAATTTAAAAATCTTCCTTCTTTGTCTTTAAAAATTCACCTAGGTTGAAAGTCTCAAATCTAGGCTCTGATACCAAAGTAAATCTAATACCCTTATATACATACAATACATATACTCCGTATATGTAGAATACACATAAAGAATATAAAAGTAGCACAATAAATAACCATCCTAATATAAATTTTAATAAAAGATTTAAAAATATTCTTACAAATGTTTACATAAAAGTCATATAAAAATATACTTTGCAATCTAGAGTATAATATAAATTTATAATAGAAAATCTCTAGGAAAAATTCACCAGAGTTTTGTTTGTAATTTTATCAACTCCAAAAAAAAATAAAAAATCAAACCATACAACCTGCACAAAATAATTTATACCCCAATATTTAAATTCTCATCAAAACCTCCACATCTTAATTCACATTTAGAAATCTCATAATTTAAGTCATTATTTATAAAAGTTACATATATATAAAAACATTTCCAGAAATTCATTGAATATACATATGGTAGATTTAAAGTATACAAATTCAAAGTACATGTTAGAAAAAACTGCACATGTATGCAACATTTTATGAGTTGGTCTCGTGGCACAAAAACTCTACCTTCAAGATTAATACCAAGCCTAGACCTGCTCTGAACTTCTACCACCTGCGTGATACAACCAACCGCGTTAATCCAACAACTTAGTGGTACGTACTTTGTTAATAAGAGTAATTTTAAAGGAATGTATCATAACTTTTTTTATAACATGAAATGTACCATGCCTCGATGCACACATTGCTCACCAAATATGTCACAATCACATACATTAGGCCCAAAAGTCCTATACAATATTCAAGTTTCAAAAATATTATTTCGGTCTATACGACACTGGGGATCTAAGTGTCATATACCACTCAAAGGTGAATCCCCTATTGACACTAGCGTGTCTAGCCAGAAAGTACAATAATAATAATGATACCAGTGTGTCTAGCCCGAAGACACATAAAATTATCATCATATATCAATGGCATGCCAAATTGACAGTACCAAACATAATTATCTAGAACAAGATATTGTATAAGGTGAACATACAATCTACATACATTATCACTTTGCCATAATCATTTTATCATTTCTTATTCTCATCACATTTCTTTAAATATCCATAACCACTTCCCATATTCATTTCCATCACATTACACAATACAAATCAAGTCCATATTTTTAATCATAATTCATCATACATTATGTAAAACATCTTTATTTAACATTCTTTAATTACATAATACATATTATTTAATCTTATTTACAATAATGATAAAAATGAACATATTCATACACAATGTTACATTACAGGAACACAAAGTCCCTCAAAGTGTACTAAAATAGACAATGCCAAGCATGTAAATTCATTTTAAAGTTAACAAAGCATGCACTAACCTTTCTTTGCTTCAAATCAACTCAATTCCACTCTCCACCTCCTTCCTTCACCAAAACTCTAACTATCTTCCATAGAGTAACCTTGGCATAAACATATTCAATTAAAATCACTTCCATGTTTAAATTTTTTCAAACTATCATTATTTATACAATTTCCATCAAAATCCCAAAAAAATAACTATAATTTCACCACTTACTACTTTTTCCGAACCTCATCTTAACTAACTCTTCTCCATCATCCAACCATAAAATCATGACACATCCACCGAAACAACATCAAAACGATCTATTTAAACAATTAAAAACACCTCCATCAAAAATTCTAATTTCGCATAACCTTCCCATAAAACCTAGAATTAAAGAAGATATTGAATCAAGGGGTATGAAAAGGCTATTGCAAAAGAAAGAAGAGATGTATGCTTGTGCAAAGAACTAGATAACACAAACATCAATATGAGCCTGTATGGAAAAAATTATTAGTTTAGGCCTACACGGGGGAGCAAAGTTTGTCCTTTCAATTTTTTAAGTTTATGTGTGTACAAAATATTTTTAGACTCGCTTTCAATATTTTGCCACGCAGGGGGCAATGAGAGGATATAAGAGCCAGGTAAAAAATAGCTGATTTTTTTTACAAAAGGGAAAACAAAAAGAATAAAACAAGAAGTAAGAACCTCAAAAGAATGAAGAAGCAAAAGACAAAAGATCAGCCCAGCTAGAAGAGCTAAAGCCAAAGGATGAAGATCCATTTTGAAGGGTGAAGACACAATGTCCAAGGATGAAGATCCATCTTGAAGGGTAAAGACCCAATGACCAAGGATGAAGATCCAAGGTCCAAGTATGAAGATACATTTGAAGGGTGAAGACCCACAATCTGTTGAAGAATGGAACAACCGGCTAGAAAAAAAATCAAAATTCCTAGATGACAGAAGGTCAGTCCAGCTAGAAGAGATGGAGTTGATCCATTGAAGAATGGAGCAAATGGCTAAAAGAAAGCCATGATAGAAGATCAATCAGCTAGAAGAGCTAAAATTAATTGGCTTAAAGAAAGCCAGAACTCTCAAACTGACAGAAGGTCAATCAAATCCAGTCTCGGGTTCAAGTATCCAGTCATGGGTCCAAATACCCAAATCAAATTTAATTTCGGGTCTAAGTACCTAATCTCGAGTCTAAGTACCCAAATCAAATCCAGTCTTGGGTCTAAGTACCTAGTCTTGGATTCAATTACCCAAATTAAATCTAGTCTCGAGTCCAAGTACCCAGTCTCGGGTCCAAGTACCCAAATCAAATTCAGTCTTGGGTCCAAGTATCCAGTCTCGAATCTAAGTACCAAAATAAAATCCAGTCTCGGGTCTAAGTACTAAAATCCAATTCAGTCTCGGATCTAAGTACCCAAATCAAATCTAATCTCGGGTCTAAGTATCTAGTCTCGAGTCCAAGTACCCAAATTCAATTCAGTTCCGAGGCTAAGTACCCAAATTAAATTCAGTCTCGGGCCTAAGTACCTAAATCAAATTCAGTCTTGGGTCAAGTATCCAAATCAAATCCAATATCGGGTTGAGTATCCAAACCCAAAATCTAGCCTTGGGTCGAAAACCCAAGATTCATTTTCGGGTCCAAAACCTAATCTAGTCTTGGGTCGAGAACCTAAATTTATTTTTGGGTCTAGAACCTAATCTAGTCTCGGGTCTAGAATCTAATCCAATCTTAGGTCGAGAATCCAAATCTAGTCTCGGATCGAGAACTCAAAATTCATTTTCGGGACCAAAACCCAATCTAGTCTTAGGTTGCGAACCCATTTTTTGGTTGAGAATCCAAATCCAGTCTCGCATTCAGAACCCAAACCAACTTGGGTCAATAACCCAAATCAAATTGCATCTCGGGTCCAGAACCCAAATCACATCTCAGGTCCAGAACGAAATCTAGTCTCGGGTCCAGAACCCAATCAACCTTGAGTCCAGAACCCAATCAACCTTCTGGTCCAGAACCCAATTAACCTCAGGTCCAGAACCCATCTTCATCCAAAATTAGCTCAAAATCATGTTGCTTTTCATTCTCTTCTACTAAAGTCTTCGATCGTTCAAGTAGGGGGCAAACTGTAGACCCTTGATTTTGGCCCTAAGCTAGTACGATCCTATTTAAGGAAGGTCTAGTCAAGTTTGGTCCATTCTTAATGACTTAAACTAGTTTTAAAGCCTTTAATTAGATTGGTTCAATTTTCTTAGGCCCAAAAACAAGCCGGTTTAACTTTTAAAGCTAGAATTAGGTTTGATTCGAAATAAGATTGAGTTCGATTCGGTGTGGATCATGCCATGTTAAATTGGGCCTGCCCATTTCAATATGGATGTTGTCCATATCGAATTGGATCAAATCCAAATCAATGGATAATGTCCATGTCGAATTGGACATCTAATTTGACATGGACAAACATCCATGTCGAATTGGATATGATCCAAGTCGATATGGGTATCTAATTGGTCCATATCAAATTAAACAAGGTTTAATTCAATAAGGATGGGTTCCATGTCAAAATAAATTGATTTTAATTCGACATGGTTCCTATTTTTAGACTTAATCCAAGCCGTGCTTAAATTGAAAATCCTAATTAAGCTTAGTTCACATATTAATGTTGACCTAATTTGCTCCTTTTAAATACAAGCTTAAGCAAGGATTAAAGGGAGGAGAATTATCAAACAACGGGATTATCAAAGAAAAGAGATAGTAGCAGCTATTATCAAACCCTAGCTATAATTATCAAAAAGAAATTAAAAGACAGCAAACACACAACAATTGTCTCAGGCAGTTGTTACCCTCAACCAATAACAAAGTTGATTCAGGCAGTAATAACGTCGAGCTTAATTCAACACATTCAAATTGGTGGAGCCTACGACGCAGGTACGTCTTCACTAACTTATTCTGTTTAAATTTCCATTCCTTTTATTTTATGAATCAAGCATACTGTTATTGCTTTAATATAAACATAACTTCGAGAATTTCATTCAACAAATCTTAACTTCAACATTCAATTTGACCCAAAATTTAACCATAGATTCTAATCTCAATTAAATAATCTACGGTCCTAATTTTCACTTGTAAACCCTAATCAAGTTTTCCAAAACCTTAAAATCTTAATTTAAGCATTCTATACTTTAAACCCAAATTCATATATTAAAACCCTAGCTTTGCATATCCACTATCTAATGAAATATTAAAACCTAGACTCAATCATTTAATTTGTTAATGTGTGCTTGTGATGGATGATTTACTTTTATTTATTTATAATAAATGGTTGAATATTTTTATTAGTCTATTTTAATATTCAAGAATGTAAGAGGTATGTTTCCACTTTGTAGGCATCTCATTAGTTAGGTTCAATGTAATTTAATTTATTTTGGACATTGGACATTGTAAGGGTATCTCTCCATCCAGTATGGGTGCCTATTTATTTTATTTGAACTTATTGTGATTTTAATGAAGTGATTACTTATTTTTATGATTTTATGTAGTATGAATGATATTTTAATAAGTTAAAATTTTAATAATATTTAGACTTGAAAAGGAGGCCGGTTCCAATGAATCAAATGCTGTGAGAGTGCTGGATCATTTTCACCTTCCCCCACGCATACCTAACTTTCTGTAGGAATCGAGTCATCCACCCCTTTCTATTTTTTCAGCCCGTCCGGGTGGCAACTCTATTTTCTCTAGATTTATGCTCGTGTTCTCTAAGACCTTGAGCCTAACAGTACCGAAGTCGCAAGAACCATTCCACATGGGAGTGGGGGCAAAAATTTTCAAGTTAAGGAAAGTATGTTGCACTACCGAAACTCGAAGGAAAAAATGGGCAAAAGAGAGCTCATGAAAGAATCACTTGCAAGGTCATGTCATGAAGCAGTTATCAACCAAAAAGATATCTCTCATGTCTTTGGTTACCATGCTTGGGGCCTCCAATACTCATGTTTTCAATATCTTGAAGATAAAAGCCATAAATGTGAAGCCTTTTGTTATTCCAATACAAGATCTAAATGAGCATCTAGAAGGAACCAATGAGAACACTTCAGCTGAGCACCTCGGTATATGAGTCAATGGAACCACTATAAGTATCATCCATGCATATCATGCATACATAAGCATATCACACTACATTTTTGTCTTATGTCCCTATTCTTTATCAAGGTAAACAACAGATACTCTATGAAGCAAATATGAAGCAGATATGGAATCACGGGGCATGGAAGGCCCATTGCTTAAGAAAGATCCAGTCACTTTACGTGCTTGTACAAGGAACCAGATAATACACAAACATCAATAAAAGCATGCATGGGAAAAATTATTGGTTTGAGAAAGTTTCTCCTTTCAATTTTTGAGTTTATATGTATACAAAATATTTTTAGACTTACTTTCAATATTTTACCATGCAGAGGACAAAGAGAGGATATGAGGACTGGTTAAAAAATAGCTGATTTTTTTTACAAAAAGAACAAAATAAGAAGAAAGTAAGAATCTCAAAAGAATGAAGATACAAAAAATAAAAAATCAGTCTAGCTAGAAGAGTTGAGGCCAATATAGGACAAATGTCCAAGGATGAAGACCCATTTTGAATGGTGAAGACCCGATGTCCAAAGGATGAAGATCCATTTTGAAGGGTGAAGACCCGATGTCTAAAGGATGAAGATCCATTTTGAAGGGTGAAGACCCGATGTCTAAAGAATGAAGATCCATTTTAAAGGGTGAAGACCCGATGTCCAAAGGATGAAGATCCATTTTGTAGGGTGAAGACCTGATGTCCAAGGATGAAAATTCATTTTGAAGGATGAAGATCCGAAGTCCAAGGATGAAGATCTAATTTGAAGGGTGAAGGCCCACAATTCATTGAAGAATGGAACAACTAGATAGAAGAAAGCCATAACTCTTAACTGATAGAAGGTCAGTCAGATAGAAGAGCTGAAATTGATTAGCTAGAGGAAAGCCAGAACTCTCAATTGATAGAAAGTCAATCAGCTAGAAGAGCTGAAAATGATTAGCTAGAAGGAAGCCAAAATTCTCAACTGACAGAAGGTCAGTCAGCTAGAAGAACTGAAACTAATTAACTACAAGAAAGCCATAACTATCAACTGATAAAAGGTCAATCAACTAGAAGAGCTGAAACTAATTAACTAGAAGAAAGACGAAATTCTCAAATAACAAAGGGACGATCAAGCTAGAAAAGCTTAAGTCTCGGGTCCAAGTAGGGATGGAAACGGGGCGGGGCGGGGGCGGGGAAGCATTCCCTATCCCCTTTCCCATTTGACGGGGATTCCCAGTGGGGAATCCCCGCCCCTCAAACGGGGGCAATTTTGCCCCCGTCGCCGCAGGGATCCCGGCCCCTATGGGGATCCCCGCGAGAAATTTATTTTTATTTATTTTTATTTTTTGAATTAAAATATAATAATATAAAAGTCATTAATTTATAATAATTTTATAATTAATAACACAAATTATTAATTTTATAATTAATAACACAAAAAATTTTAGTTTATTTGATTTTAGAGTTTAAATATTAAATATTATTTTTATTTATGTACATTAATATAATTTGAATAGCATATAATATAATAAAAATATATAATATAATATATTTTATATAAAAAAAATTGGGTCCCTACGGGGATGTGGATGGGGATCCCCGCGAGGCAGGGAGTACTCTCCTCGTCCCCACCCTGCCCCACTCCTGCAGATGTGGAGAAACTCTCTCCGTCCCTGTCCCCACGGGAGGGGGGGAACAGGGAATCCCCTCCTCGTTACTAACTCTATGTCCAAGTACCCAGTCTCGAGTCTAAGTATCTAATCAAATTAAGTCTCAGGTCTAAGTACCCAGTATCGGGTCCAAGTATTTAAATTAAATCCAGTCTCGGATCTAAGTACCAGAATTAAATTCAATCTCGGGTCATATTACCAGTCTCGAGTCCAAGTACCTAAATCAAATCTAGTCTCGAGTTCAAGTACCCAAATCCAATTCAGTCTCGGCTCTAAGTACCCAAATCAAATTTAGTCTCAGGTTCAAGTACCTAGTCTCAGGTTCAAGTACCCAGTCTCGGGTCCAAGTACTCAAATTAAATTCAGTCTCGACTCCAAGTACCCAATTGAAATTCAATCTCGGGTCGAGTATCCAAATCAAATCCAATATTGGGTAGAGTATCCAAACCCAAAATCACATCTCGGGTCTAGAACCCAATCCATTCTTGGGTTGAGAATCCAAAATTCAGTCTCAGGTCAACAATCCAAATTCAGTCTCTGGTCCAAAACCCAAACTAACTCGGTTTGAGAACCCAAATTAAATCACGTCCCGGGTCTAGAACCCAATCCAGTCTCGGGTTCAGAACCCAATACAGTCTCAGGTCCAGAACCCAATCAACCTCAGGTCGAGAACCCATCCTCATCCAAAATCAGCTCAAAGTTATATTACTTTTCACTCTCTTTTACTAAAGTCTTAGATCGTTCAAGTATGGGGGTAAACTGTAGACCCTTGATTTTGGACCTAATCAAATCTGGCCCTAATTAAAAGGAAGTCAGATCAAGTGTAAAGATTTAAACCAGTCTATAATGATTTTAAGAGCCAAAAATGGAGCGGATTCAAAGATAAGTTAGCTCGGCCCAAATTTTATCCAATCGGCATGCACGATTTGCCACAGGGCCTGCTTGTGGTGAATTGGACATGCTAATTCACAGGCCCTTGTCTATGGCGAATTGGCATGACCAATTCACCACAGATGATGCCTGTGGTGAATTGGACATGCCAATTCACCACAAGACTTGCTTGTGGTAAAATTGGCCATGCCAATTCACCACAGGACTGCGGCTTGGATGAATTGGCATGGTCAATCCACCACACGCCCGTAATCTAGCCTTTATTCAATTTTTTTTAGCTTTCCTTAATTAAGTTGGACTCTATTTTAAACACGGATTAGGTTTTGGGTTTTGGGTCAATTTGCCTATAAATAAGAGTTTAAAAGCACAGAAAAAGGGGAATCGGCAACAATCAAGAGCAGCCACATATAATTAACAGAGAGAGGAAAAAAGCAACTGATAACTAAAAAAGAGAGAGATAGCAACAAGAATTTAAAAGAGGATGGCATTTTCTTAGGAAGAACAAAAGGAAGGAACAAAAATACTCCAAGGCAGTAAGCATACTGCCTTTGTTTCTGCCCAGCCAGAATTCAATATGTTTAATTGTGGTGGAGCCTTTAAAAATAGGTACAATTTTCTAACTCAATTCATTTAATTAACAGTTATAATTGTTTTTCAAAACATCATCACGGTAGTTTGCTTATCTAGGGCATACATTGGGATATTACAATTCTCTCCCCCTTAAATAATTTCGTCCTCGAAATTATCAGTACCGTAACAATTCATTCTTAACAAAATACTATCTTAACTTCCATATGAAGTTGATTAAATTCTTAAGTTGTTATATCATCAAATCATATAACTTCAACTCTCCTCTTTAGAATCAACCATCTTCTCTAAATTCCATAACTCATCATTCTATATGTTTATATATCTTATTACTTCCTTGATCAACATTCAAAAGAACTCATTATATACATATCAATGCCTTTATACCAGAATCAGATTATTTTATAGTACACTTATACCTCATCCAATCTTTATATTTAATATATATATGGTTTCTTCACCTCTTTGTAATTACTCTTTTTAACTTTAATCTTAAAAATCATTGGTTTAAATCTGAGCATTAGTTATCCCGTCATTACAATCATTGTCTAAATAGACATTAATTAAACCTCAATGGATAACAAGATCCTTATTTTTCACAAAAGGAGTTACTTCTTTAGCATGCTTTTTACTTAACTTACATATTAATACATTACCTTTCAACTTATTTTATAAATAATCAATCTTTTCCCTTTTTATCATGATTAACCAGTACTATAACTCCATTTATTCATGTCCAATCACACTTTAACATTTTACATTATATACATTATCATGTGAATAATTATACCCTTGGTACAACTATACCTATCAAATCTCAATAATAATTCATAATATTAGTCAAATTTAGATCAATTGATCTATCTGTCACACTATACCCACGTTCCAATCTTGTTTAATTCCAATCAACGATTCATTTATTTAACCTATCATGAAATTTCACAATATTCATATATGTATATACATATAACCTAATTCCATTAGGGCAAACTTATATACAATTCCTGATCTCTTCCGATCCATATTCAATCAAATTATCACGATAACAAATCATTTCAAATTATCTTAATATAATTCTCACCAATTCTCATAATAATTTTATACCATATTTACTATCAATAGTTCTTTCACTTAAACCTCAAGTCCATTCATTTATTCATTATATACCATAAACATATTTAGCATAACTTTCAGTCACATTTTATAATTTCTCCCTTTAATCTCTTCTCACATTTCCTATCATTGTTATATTTATTTTGATTACCTTTTTGTCATATTATCCATAACTCAAAACATTTACATAATTTTCTTTTCTCTCTTTACCTTCATAATTATAACCAAATTCTTAATATAAAATGATAAGGTACAACTTTATCCATCATAACTTTTAATTCTATTTCTCAAACAAAATTTTCAATCTTACCAAATCTGTATTACAATCATTTTATCTAAGACCCAAATCCATGGATAACAAATCAATCTATCAAAAATACTGAACACAACATATGGCTTTAAGAGATTAATATTCAAGCCACTTTCAAATCAATACTGTTCTTATATAATTTTATTCTTAGTCTTTACAAATACAAGACTAAGATGTATCTCAAGAATGATATATTCCTTTCTTTACATTTTGCTAGATCAGAAGTTAACACATTCCAACCTCGTTACAAACCAATTTGCACTCGATTATATGATTTTTATCAACTTAATTCATGTTTCAACAATATTACTATATACATATTCAATCACATGTAGTTCCCATAAAATTTTTATTCGTCACTTCATTTCTAATCCATTTACAATCTCTTATAATTTATTTACATAGAACTTTCCATATGTGAATACTTTGGAACCCTAAATATCACATAATCATCAAGTTCAATGCTCACCATGACAATTTTCACTGTTCACTATTACTCAAGTCCATGCCATTCTCACTTCCATCACATAATCCATTTAGCTTTATACAGTTCAAGACCTAATCTCTCTTAGATCCACTAATACATACAACATCATTTCATATCACTAATTCCATAATAATACCACATACATCTTCATAGGTCACCTTCATAATATAATTCACACATTTGTATATATATCATAATTTCATTCATATTGAAAACTCAATTCCCATATCATATACATGTATACATTTAATTAGATTCATACATTCAATATAAATTTTCCTTTATAACTGTAACAACTGTCACAGTCCACCTGCTGAGCCATTCCTATCCGGAGAAACCCTCAGGGCCTCTGGGTTGGGCTGTTACCGCACTAAACTGCCCTCACGGGCCTTCTAACAGGATTCACTTATTTGACTTACACCCAAGAAACATGAGTGCAAGTCGCCTCCCTGGATCGAACCCCTGACCTCCCACTTTAAGAGAGCCAGTAAGCGCAATACAGTATCAATTCTTCCAGTATGATGCAAAGTATTTATTCACACAACACACACATGTATATATACTGACTATAATAGCACGTTACATCCATCTTAGCCACATTCCCAATGTAACATATCTTTCGCTTTCATTTTTAAAAGCATTTAATATATTTCCATATCCATTTTTACCCTTTTCAATATAGTGACTTAAAATAGCTCATCTTCATTTACTTATCCACTTCCCTTTTTACTTCAAGACACATTCTCATACTATCAATCACATTACTCAATTCATAATACTTCCACATGCAATATTAGTCATTTCGTCTAACTCATGTATTGCATATACACTAAACCATCAACATCCAAATAATCTTTATCAATTTCCACTAAAACTTTAACTTTTCAACTTACTACTTCACTTAAACTTCAATTTACCAAACTCATCTTTTCTTAATATCCATCTTAAAAACATCATATATATATATCACAAAGCAATATCAACACATATAATTTCCACAATTATCAAGCTCATTTCAGAAATCTCAAATATCACATTTTATCACCATTACCATGAGCTTTCACAATATCCAAACATATCACATTTCTAACACGAAATTCACAATGTTCGCATTAAAATAACAACACCAATGTATATTTTTACTTAATCAATATCATCTATTCTTCCTTTAAACAAAATCTTAACTTTACATATATATACCCCACATTTTAAATGATCACACTTTGTCTATACTAACCAACTCATTTTAAATAACCCACATTGTAACATATCTTCCAATATTAACAATTCCACTATATTTCCTCTATCTAACAAACCCAACATAAACTCTATTATAAAAAGGTTCAAAGTATAGAGGAAAGAGTACATACTCTTATCTTGATTTGATTTCAACTCATTTTCAACTTTATTCTCCTTTTCATTTCTTTATACTTCAACACATTTAACAATTCACTTTACTTGTATACAATTTTTTTTTTTAAACATCATTCACACAATAGCATCCATCTCATATAACACAGATATACTACAAATCATATAATGCCACATCCGAGACCAACCTAGGTGTCAATGCATATGCATGTATTATCAATTACATTTCAAAACTCTTCTTTTTAATTCTCTTTAAGTTTTTCAAAACTTTCTCTTTTTAATTCTACTTAGGCCGAGAATCTCGAACCTAAGCTCTGATACCAAAATAATTGTAACACCCCGATACCCTATATAAGTACTTTACATATACCTAGTATATATACAGTAAGTATATAAAGCATAAGGATGCCACTTGTTGTTACCTTTAAAAAGAAAACTGTAACAGAGTTCAAACCATAATACGTTAATTAAATAACATTTACAAAATCATTCTCTAATCAAAACTTCATTTATACATATAAATATTCTCTTGTCAGAAATACATCGTAATTAAAATTAAACATGTATGCATTACCCTATAGTTGGTCTCGACAAACTCTTACTCTTCTCGTGGCATAATGAAAGACTTCATATCCTCCACCAAGCTACCTGCGCGATTACACATCCGCGCTAAGCCCGAGAGCTTAGTAGTACAAATATAACATATAAACATACATTATAAAAATACTAACATATAATGATATATCAATTCCATGTGCCATTAGTTTCTTATCATGTTTTCCTTTTAAGTTGCACCTTTCATATATTTTAACTAATTTCATGTATTATATACATATCATTTTTACCAATCACAATTCATTATTAATAATCACCATCAACATAGTAATGCCCACATTACATATCATATCATTATCACCAATCATTAATCCAACATTAATACTCACAATCAATATTTCAATATACATATTACATAATATTTCATGTCATTATTTTATTCACAATTCATCAATCATGAATCACATTCCCAACCAAATCCACCATAGATCTCATTACTCATTTATTACAACATTTATATATCATATTGACAACAACGACAGACTCGGGCCCAAACGACACTAATATGCCATTCAATTTTCAGAGTAATGCTTTGGTTCATTCATCACATTTATCATTATCATAGACCCAACTAGGCTTCAAGGATTAGGTTCAACCAAGCTTCAAGGGGAGCAAAGCATGCTAAGCATCAACCCAACTTGGCTTCAAGAACCAATCCAACCTAGCTTCAAGGGTTGTAACATCTCAATTAGGCTTCAAGGACTTAGCCAACCTAACTTCAAGAGATTGTTACTCATTTTAGGCATGCCACCAACAACAAACTCTAAAAATGGAATAACACATTAGTTACACAATTCGTTTATTACTTTCATTCTCAATTCTCACCATCAATTAGGCAAACATGCCTTATGTCTTTCAATTGAATCATCATAGCCAATCACAATGGCTTCACCTCACATTTGAGTTATCATAGCCAATCACAATGGCTTCACATCATATTTGAATCATCATTATACATATACAACATCAATTACATTAGTTCAATAAACCGATCATTAGTTTTACATCTCTTTATGTCTCAATTCACATTATACACTTCATTATTCAAGCATACATAATCAATTTCATTGCACATATATCTTAAATTCATCATCATATAAACAACATGTCCCTTTATAACATTTCAATCATTATTATCAACCATGATGATATCACATTTCATCATTTCTCAAAACACATTTACACCATTCATTCTTAAAACATTTATCATAATAAATTGCATTGCACATACCTTTTTCGTTGATCCTCATCTCTTCCACACTATACAAGTCATAATATTAGTCACATTGTTCATATAACATACTACCATTCATAAGATTCACAATGCATAACATAACATTGTTCATACATAATCATATGCATCATTAAATGTATGTTCAATCTCCACAAAACAAGAAGAGCAAAGTACAATCACAGTAGCCAACACACCCAAGGGACACGGCCAAGCTTGTGGCCGTGTCTCTCAATACCAATTCAAGCCGAGGCAGACACGGGCAAGGGGACACGGCCGTGTCTCTCCACAAAATTCAAGCAGTGGCAAACACACTCAAGGGACACGGCCAAACCAGTGGCCGTGTCTCTCCAAAATCCATTCAACACGGCCAAACTTCCCTCAACTTGGCCGTGTCTCCCAAAATTAATAGGTCTTGGCCGTGTTCCATTCTTATTTTGGCCGTGTCTCTCATATATAAAACCCTAAACATAACCAACACTTCTTTGATTGAATTAAGAACAACTTATACACAACACAATCTCATTCAAATGGTTATAATTCATGTTATTAACACATATTCATCACAATATTCACATTAACACTATATCAACCATACATTCAAACACTTACCACATCAAACCCTAAAAACCAACATCAAACTTCTTCTTTCAATAACAACATCCACTTAACTTACCCTTTTGAAACAAAACCAACACCAATTTAACCTTTTTAACTCACAATCAATTTCCATACTTTTAAACACATCTCAAACACTCTAAATCATGATATCAACAAATCACAACACACATCAAACACATCTTCAAAATACCAAAGGAAAACAAGAGGGTACTTACCTCAATTAAAGAAATTTCACCAATCTTCAATTCACTCCTATGATTCCTCTTTCAATTTGCTTCTAGCATCAAGAACACCTCTCTTGCTCTCTCTTCTCTTGGATAGCCGGCACACAAATGAGGAGAAAAGAAAATAAACACAAGTCAATCCTTCTTTTCTTCTTTAAATCTCCACCAAGAGATTTTAACCAAGCAATTACCTATATACCCTTTTTCATTTAACTTAACTTTTGTCACTTGTATGCCCATTATAGTAATTTTACTTAGCACAAGTTAAAATATCCTCTTACCTTGACTCCCCATTTGACCAACTTATATGTTATATATATTACAATATACACAACATATACATTCTCTTAACACACTCATTTCCTTTACAAATACATATATACATTTAATTCAAATCAAAACAACAATTGTATCCAACTTCTAGGGCATACATTGGGATATTACAGAGGGTACCTCATTAATTAAGTTCCAATATAATTTGATTTATCATAGATTTTGGATTAATGTAAAGGGCACATTTCCACCAAGTGATGGATGTCCTATTTTATTTTATTTTGGACATTGGATATTGTAAGGGCATATTTTTATCCAGTATGGGTGCCCATTTATTTTGTTTGAACTTGTTATGATTTTAATTGTAATATCCTCATATATGGTCTAGAAATTTTGATTATGCTGTTGATGTTGTTGTTATTGTTGTTGTAGTGATATATTGGATTGAATATATGTGTTAAATTGCAAGAGAAAAGATATTGGAAAGTGAATGCTTGTGTATATGTGTTTTGGGGAAAAGAATTAGGGTTTAGAGAGAATGGTGTATGTTGTGTATATGATGATATATATAACATATAAATTGGTCAAATGAAGAGTCAAGGGGGTAGAGATATTTTTTGTGGAATGTGCAATTACATATAAGGGCTTATATGAGACAAAGTTAGTTATATGATTGAGGGCATTTTGGTAATTGCTTGGATAAGATCACTTGGTGGAGATTAAAAGCAAAATTTGACTTTGCTTCTTGATATTTTTCTTCTTCTTTTCCATTGTGGCCGGCTCCTCCTTAAACAAAGGAAGCAAGAGGCAAAGAGAAGATCTTGTTGAGTGAAGCTCAAATTGAAGAAAGATTAAGTGATCAAGTTGGTGATTCAAGAAGTTTTGTAACTTTGGTAAGTTCTCTTGTGATCTTTGTGTTTATTTGAAATGATACTTGAGTTTGATAGATTTTTAAGAGTGTGTTGGTTGATTTTGAGATGTGAGAAGTGTTTGAGTGATTGGATGATGGATGTTGAGTATGGATTGAAGAAAAGAGTAAGTGATTGGAAGAGATGATGTTGTATAAGTGGTAAGGGTTTTGAGATGATTTTGTGTTTGGTGTTTGATGTGTGTTTTGGTTTGTTTTGGGTGTGTTGCAAGTTTGAGATGAGTTTTGAGTATGTTTTGTTAAGATTATTTGAAGAGGATGTTAATGTATAGAAGTGTGTTGTTGAGTGTATGGTTGTTTTTGATCGGAGTCTTGATTTGTGGCCGGACACGCCCATGAACACGTCCAGGGTTTTTAGGCGTGTCAATTGTGTTGGAGGCAGTAGGTTTGACACGACCAGCAGCACACCCGTGTTATTGAGCGTGTCATAGCTACTGTAAGATTTGAGAATTTACACGCCCAGGAACACGCCCATGTTGTTGAGCGTGTAAATGTTTCTGTGTTGTGGAGTTAGGGCACGGCCATGAACACGCCCGTGTGGGTGAACGTGTCAGGGTTGAGGTTTGCCCTAATTAATTCCTAATTGGATTATCTCTTGTGTATCCCTAAACAAGTATATGCTATTACTTTTGATTTAAGTCTTGAAGATAGTGATTGATCATTGATCTAAGAGGTAGAAGGATCTTGAACAAGGAAGTGTTAAGAGTGGTGTGATTTGTTTTTGAGGTAAGTACAAAACCTATATGATTGTGTGTAAGTTCAAATGTGGCATTACTACATTGTTAATTTATTTGAGCAATGTGTATTGTTATGTTTATATCAATGATGATATATATATATATGAATAATGTGAATGACATGATGATGCAAATGAATGTGTTTATGAAAGATTGAAATGTTATGTTGTGAATTGAGATGAAATGGAATATAGAGCCATTGTGATTGGCTATATTGATTCATTTGAGAATGAAATTGATAACAAATTAATAAATGAGTTGTGTGGCTAATGTGTTATTCCATTTTCAGAGTTTGTTGTTGGTGGCATGCCTAATGATAGTAACAATCTCTTGAAGTTAGGTTGGGCTTGATCCTTGAAGCCAAGTTGGGTTGAAGTTTAACATGTTTTACTCCCCTTGAAGCTTGGTTGGGTCTAGTCCTTGAAGCCTAATTGAGATGTTACAACCCTTGAAGCTAGGTTGGGTTTGGTTCTTGAAGCCAAGTTGGGTTGAGACTTAGCATGCTTTGTTCCCCTTGAAGCTTGGTTGAACCTAATCCTTGAAGCCTAGTTGGGTATATGTGATAATGATAAATGTGATAAAACCAAAGCATTAACTCTGAAAATTGAATGGCATATTAGTGTGTCTTGGGCCCAATGCTTGTCTTTGTTAATGTGAGTCATGATTTGTTTAATGTTGTTCATGAATGGTTAAATGAATAACTAATGAGGCATATGAAATGCAAAGGTATGTTGTTAGCCTTGCATATATGATATTACATGTATAATATGAATTGAGAATTGGCATTGCATTGCACTGAAGCATAACACTAGCACATTTTGTCTTACTAAGCCGTTGGCTTAGCGCGATAGTGTTTGATCGCGCAGGTAATAGGGTTGAACCCGAGAGCTCTTAGAGACCGAGTGAGAGTAGACATTGAAGAATAGATTTTGGGAACTTAAAGATCAGATGAGACTTGCCAATCATGTATAACTCTTTTATATTTTGTAAAGAAATGATTTTAATGTACATATGTGTATATTTGTAAATATGAAATTAAATGTTTTCATATATGTAAATATTTGATAAATTCCGCTGCGTAACAACTAAATGTATCTATATATATATCTATTTAGTTTTGTATTACAAGTTAACTACTTATCTTTCTATAATGTATACAATTGAAAAATTATGGTATCATTTAAAATGTTTTGAATGTTAAAAAAATTTGTAGCATCTCTATGTTTAGTACATGTATACTACATTGTGGTGTTTGTAGTGTGCATGTATTGAATGTAGGGGTGTTACAGTTGTTTTGGTATCAGAGCCTAGGTTTGAGATTCTCAACCTAGGTAAAATGTAAGAAAAAGACTATTTTGATTTTAAAAAGTGGTTTTTGAATAACATATATGTTTGGGATTGGCAATCTCTGATCTTTAATAAGAAGTATTCTACTGTGTTTGCAGTGTTAGGTTGTGATGGATTCTCACTCACGCCAGTCTGTTGAGGGTAGTGCTGAGAGTATTGTCCCTGATGATGGAGTTAGGGTTGTTAGTGCTGGGGAGGCACCTGCTTCGGTGTCGGGGAGACCAGCTGGGGAGGAGGTTCCGCCAGCTTGGGTTAGGCATGTGGTAGAGGCTTTGAGGCAAGCACCAGTGCAACCAGTGCCACCACCCCCTCAGCCTGTGGTATCAGTGAGGCACTATGATAAACTAAGGAAGTATGGAGCGGAGGATTTCCTTGGTACTACTGATCCAGCTGTAGCAGAACAGTGGCTTAACAAAGTACAGAGGATCTTTATTCAGTTGCAAGCCACCTCGGAGGAAAAGTTTGATTATGCAAGATCTTTGCTACAGAAGGATGCATATGACTGGTGGAGGACAGTGCCCCATTCTATGGATGATCCAACAACCTTGTCATATGCGGATTTTCTGAGAGAGTTTGAGTTGAAGTATACTCCTAGGGAGTACAAAGACATGAAGAAGATGGAGTTCTTAAGCTTGAAGTAAGATAGCAAGACTGTAACTAAATATGAGGTTGAGTTTATTAGATTGAGCCATTATGCTGGTGGCAGTATAACTGATGAGATAGATAGATGCCGGAGGTTTCAGGAAGGATTGAGGCCCTCTATCATGTGCTTAGTGGCTGGATCTAGATATCACGATTTCTCCCAGCTAGTGGCAGCAGCTCAAAGTGTAGAGCGAGCTCAAGTTATTGCAGCTGCTTCAGAGGAAGAGGTCAGAGTGAGAAGGCCCCAGTTTGAGGCAGGGTCTTCTTCTGTTAAGAGAGGTAAAGGAAGCTTTGTTCCTAGAGTTAGTAGGAGTCAGAGGTCAGCTGGTAGGTCAGTGCAGTTACAGAGGCAGAGATTTAGACCTGCAGCTTCAGTGGCAAGTGCTCCGACCCCTATGATTCAGAGATCTACCCTACCCATCTGCATTCATTGTGGTAGGCCACATGGTGGTCCTTGCTGGAAGACTGGTGTAGCAGGGGTTTGTTTCAGATGTGGATCACCTAATCACTTTGTGAGAGATTGTCCCGAGAGGCAAGAACATATGTCAGTTGATACTGCAGCTTCTCGACCTAGTGTGAGGGGAGGTCGAGCAGGCAGAGGTAGCAGCCGGGGAGGCAGATCTGGGTTCAGTGCTAGAGGAGGTTCTACATCCAGAGAGAGTAGACCAGAGGAGGTTGGGTCTTCCCAGAGGATATATGTTATGCAGAGACAACCAGATGCATCGGCAGTCATAGCTGGTACTTTTTCTTTATTTGATACTTCAGTACTTGCTTTGATTGATCCGGGTTCCACACATTCTTATATTAGTGCATCTGTTTTGCCTGTGTTTGATATGCATGCTGAGTCCCTAGGATTTGATGTGTTGGTGACAAATCCGTTAGGGCATAGTGTTGTTGTGAGTAAGGTGCACCGAGATAGTGCAGTGAGGGTGCAAGGTGAGGAGTTCCTTGGAGACTTGATTGAGATGCCATTTAAGGAATATGATGTGATTCTAGGTATGGACTGGCTATCTAGACATGGAGCTGTGGTAGACTGTAAAAGGAAAATTGTTTCTTTGAGAACTGTTGATGGTAGAGAGGTGATAGTATCTAATGAGCAGGAACAGCTAGCCTCCTTATTTGTTTCAGCTGTTGCAGCCAGGAGGTTGATTAGAAAGGGGTGTGAAGCTTATCTTGCTCATGTGATAGATACTAGAGTGAAGGGTTCTCCCATTGATAGTATTGCCACAGTTGCAGAGTTCCCAGATGTATTTCCAGAGGAGTTGCCAGGGTTACCTCCTGAGAGAGAGGTGGAGTTCAGTATTGAATTATTGCCTGGTACCACTCCTATTTCTATTACTCCTTATAGAATGGCACCAGCAGAATTGAGGGAATTGAAAGTGCAATTACAGGAGTTGTTGGATAAAGGATTTATTCGCCCCAGTGTTTCTCCTTGGGGAGCTCCTGTGCTATTTGTGAAGAAGAAAGATGGTACTATGAGGTTGTGTATCGATTATAGGCAATTGAACAAGGTGACTATTAAAAATAAATATCCTTTGCCTAGAATCGATGATCTCTTTGATCAATTGAAGGGTGCAGCTGTGTTTTCTAAAATTGATTTGAGATCTGGGTACCATCAGCTGAGAGTCAAGGCTGAAGATGTTCCAAAGACTGCCTTTCGGACCAGGTATGGGCATTATGAATTTCTAGTTATGCCTTTTGGTCTAACGAATGCACCTGCAACTTTTATGGATTTGATGAATAGGGTGTTCAGGCCCTATCTGGATCAGTTTGTAGTGGTCTTCATCGATGACATTCTGGTGTATTCGCGGAATGAAGAGGAACATGATATGCATCTGCGGATTGTGTTGCAGATTTTGAAAGAGAAGTAGTTGTTTGCCAAATTGTCGAAGTGTGAGTTCTGGTTGGATCAAGTTGCTTTTCTCGGTCATATAGTTTCAGCAGAAGGCATTAGAGTTGATCCGAGCAAAGTTGAAGCTATATTGAATTGGAGTCCACCCAAGTCGGTGACTGAGGTTAGAAGTTTTCTGGGTTTGGCAGGTTATTACCGGCGGTTTGTGAAAGGGTTTTCTGTGATAGCTACTCCACTCACCAGATTGCTTCGTAAGGGAGTGAGATTTGTGTGGACAGATCAGTGTCAGACTAGCTTTGAGCAGTTGAGAGAAATGTTGACTCAAGCACCTGTTCTTACTTTACCTGTAGAAGGCAAACCATATGTGATCTACAGTGATGCTTCACATAGTGGTTTGGGGTGTGTGCTGATGCAGGAAGGTAAAGTTATAGCTTATGCATCTCGACAGTTGAAACCGCATGAGCTTAACTATCCGACCCATGATTTGGAGCTAGCAGCCATTGTGTTTGCATTGAAGATTTGGCGACACTATTTGTTTGGGGAGAAATGTTTCATCTACACTGATCATAAAAGTTTGAAATATTTGGGTGTTCAAAAAGAGCTCAATCTTCGACAGAGGAGATGGTTGGAATTGATTAAAGACTACGACTGTTTGATTGATTATCATCCAGGTAAAGCAAATGTTGTTGCTGATGCCTTGAGTCAGAAGTCTTTAGCTGGTTTAACTGTTTACTCGCTGTCGTTGCTTGTTGAGTTGAGAGCTTTGCATGCCAGTTTTGTAGCTTGTGACGATGGTGCATTGTTGGCACAGTTGCTTTTGAAACCAGTTTTGTTAGATCAGATCAAAGAGGCTCAGTTGATTGATATGAAGATTCAGAAGATTATTTCAGATTGCAAGAATGGGAAGACTAGAGATTTTGTTGTGAAAGGTGATGGGAGTCTCTGGTTTAAGAACCGATTGTGTGTACCCGATGATGCTGATTTGAAAAGAGTCATTTTAGAAGAAGCACATCAGTCAGTGTTTGCTATGCATCCGGGTAATACAAAGATGTATCATGATTTGAGACAGCATTACTGGTGGATTGGTTTGAAGAGAGATATTGCAGATTTTGTGTCGAAATGTCTCACCTGTCAGAAGGTTAAAGCAGAGCATCAAGTTCCAACTGGATTGCTTCAACCATTATCAGTACCAGAATGGAAGTGGGATAGAGTGACGATGGATTTTGTGTCTGGTTTGCCATTGACACAAAAGAAGCATGATGCTATATGGGTGATTGTGGATAGATTGACTAAGACAGCTCATTTCCTTCCGGTTCGGATGGATTACTCTTTGGAGAGATTGGCTGAGCTGTATATCCATGAGATTGTGAAGTTGCATGGTGTTCCAACTTCTTTAGTGTCTGATCGAGATCCCAGGTTTACTTCCAGATTTTGGAAGAGTTTGCATAGTGCTTTGGGTTCTCGATTACACTTCAGTACTGCTTTTCATCCACAGACGGATGGACAGTCAGAGAGGGTGATACAACTTATTGAGGACATGTTGAGAAGCTGTGTCATCGATTTCTTTGGAAGTTGGGATAGATTCTTACCTCTTGTGGAGTTTGCTTACAACAACAGTCACCAATCCAGCATTGGTATGGCACCGTTTGAAGCATTGTATGGCAGACGGTGTAGGACACCTCTTTGTTGGAATGAGCTTGGAGATAATAAGTTGATTGGTCCTGATTTGATTCAAGAAACTGAAGAAAAAGTAAAGTTGATTAGAGGTAGGTTAAAAGCAGCTTCAGACTGACAGAAGTCTTATGCAGATCTGAAAAGGAGAGATATAGAGTTTGATGTTGGAGATAAGGTATTTCTGAAAGTGTCTCCTTGGAAGAAGATTTTGAGGTTCGGTCGGAAAGGGAAATTGAGTCCTCGTTTCATTGGACCGTATGAAGTTTTGGAAAGAGTTGGGCCAGTGGCTTATCAGCTTGCTTTGCCACCTGAGTTGGATCGTATTCATAATGTATTTCATGTTTCTATGTTGAGGATAACAAATTAAATGGAATATAGAGCCATTGTGATTGGCTATATTGATTCATTTGAGAATGAAATTGATAACAAATTAATAAATGAGTTGTGTGGCTAATGTGTTATTCCATTTTCAGAGTTTGTTGTTGGTGGCATGCCTAATGATAGTAACAATCTCTTGAAGTTAGGTTGGGCTTGATCCTTGAAGCCAAGTTGGGTTGAAGTTTAACATGTTTTACTCCCCTTGAAGCTTGGTTGGGTCTAGTCCTTGAAGCCTAATTGAGATGTTACAACCCTTGAAGCTAGGTTGGGTTTGGTTCTTGAAGCCAAGTTGGGTTGAGACTTAGCATGCTTTGTTCCCCTTGAAGCTTGGTTGAACCTAATCCTTGAAGCCTAGTTGGGTATATGTGATAATGATAAATGTGATAAAACCAAAGCATTAACTCTGAAAATTGAATGGCATATTAGTGTGTCTTGGGCCCAATGCTTGTCTTTGTTAATGTGAGTCATGATTTGTTTAATGTTGTTCATGAATGGTTAAATGAATAACTAATGAGGCATATGAAATGCAAAGGTATGTTGTTAGCCTTGCATATATGATATTACATGTATAATATGAATTGAGAATTGGCATTGCATTGCACTGAAGCATAACACTAGCACATTTTGTCTTACTAAGCCATTGGCTTAGCGCGATAGTGTTTGATCGCGCAGGTAATAGGGTTGAACCCGAGAGCTCTTCGAGACCGAGTGAGAGTAGACAGTGAAGAGTAGATTTTGGGAACTTAAAGATCAGAGGAGACTTGCCAATCATGTATAACTCTTTTATATTTTGTAAAGAAATGATTTTAATGTACATATGTGTATATTTGTAAATATGAAATTAAATGTTTTCATATATGTAAATATTTGATAAATTCCGCTGCGTAACAACTAAATGTATCTATATATATATCTATTTAGTTTTGTATTACAAGTTAACTACTTATCTTTCTATAATGTATACAATTGAAAAATTATGGTATCATTTAAAATGTTTTGAATGTTAAAAAAATCCGTAGCATCTCTATGTTTAGTACATGTATACTACATTGTGGTGTTTGTAGTGTGCATGTATTGAATGTAGGGGTGTTACATTAATAAAGTGATTACTTAATTTTATGGTTACATGTAGTATGGATGATACTATAATAAGTTAAGAATTTAATAATATTTATACTTAAAAAGGAGGCCAGTTCCAATGAACCGGGCGCTGTGGGGGTGCTAGGTCATTCTCACCTTCCCCAAGAGTACCCAACTTTTCAAACCCATTAGGGGGTTGGGGATTCCTTAGGAATCAAGTCATCCACACTTTTCTATTTTTCTGGCCTGTCCGGGTGGCGACTCCATTTTCTCCGAGTTTAGGCCTGTGTTCTCTAAGGCCCTAAGCCTAATAATACTGAAGTCTCAAGAACCATTCTACATGGGAGTGGAGACAAAAATCTCCGCCCACACATATAAACATCATATTTAACATATTATATATAACATAAATAACATATATGAGGAAACATATGCAACATATATGCATATATGAGGATATATATGTAACATATATGTTATAAAACTAAACATATAACTCTTATGTATTGTTATTCCTATTCAATCCAATCATATATGTCTACTTATATGTAACATATATGTCATATAACTAAACATATAACAATTATCTACTATTTTTCCTCTTCAATCTATCATATATGTCTGCTTATATGCAACATATATGTTATATAACTAAACATATAATATTTATGTACTATTATTTCTCTCTAATCCATCTTATATGCCTGCTTATATGTAACATGTGTGTCATGTAACTAAACATATAACACTTATATATTATTATTCCTCTATAATTCATCTTATATGCCTACTTATATGTAACATATATATCATATAACTAAACATATAACACTTATGTACTGTTATTTCTCTCTAATCCATTATATATGTCTACTCATATATAATATATATGTTAAATAACTAAACATATAACACTTATATATTATTATTCCTCTCTAACCCATCATATATTTCTACTTATTTATAGCATATATGTCATATAGCTAAACATATAACTAAAAATATATGTTCTAAAACTTATGTTACATATATGTAACAGATATTTATGATTTTTCATATGTAATCTATGAAATTAATTATATTATATGTAACATATATGACACATATAAGGACATATATGCTGACATACACACTTATATGAGGACATATATGTAATATATATGTCAATTTACAAAAGAATGGTAGTTTTGTAATTTAAGGCTCCCGTGTTTTTATAGTATCCAATTTTCACTATATTTTTTAAACTTTTTTCTTTTGCAGTACTTTTGAAATTTTTTTATTGTGTAGTTTTTTTGAAAACTAAACTTTTTTTAGATTATTTGTGTAATTTTTCCTTTGAACAACTAAAATATTATATAAAATATGTTGGATAAGACACTATAAAAATTAAGTGAGTGGATCACGGAGGATTGCTCTCACTTTTAAATGACTGCAACCTCAGCACTATTAGGTTTATACCCTTAAGGATCATCAAGCCCAGGCTTGGAGATAATGAAGTCGTCATCCTATAAAACCGAAAAGAAGAGGGTAGTTATTTAATTACTTAAGCAATCCCTAACTCCCTACTAGATTCAGAAAGTTAGGTACACTTGGGGACAAAATGATCTTAGCATCCAAATATGCCCAATTCATTGGAATTGGCCTCTCTTTCATATTCGCACATTATTTAATTCTTAATTATTTGAAATACTATTCACTAATCAATAATATAAAACGGGTAAAAGGAAGACATAACATATATACATTCAAATATATACATCCATGCATTATGTTGATGTTATGCTATAGGAATGCTTACATACAGATAATAATAAACAGGCACCCATCTTAATGGAAACATGCCAATATAACCCTTCAAAATATAAATTACAAGGAAATAAATAAATAAAATTACATGGTAAAGCACCTACTACATGTGATCTAAAAGGGAAAATTACATTAGAAATCTTATGTAAATTGATTCTAAAAAAATGAAAATACAATAGAAAGCAAGCATATATTCATGAAATGAGGCAAAAGAATATATACAATATAATGCAAGAAATAAAAGGGATGAATCTTTAAATAGAATCAGAAAATAATGAGAAGCTGATTAGACTATTGAGCTTGTCATTCCTATTAAGGAGCTCATTAATCAGAATAATAGGCAAGGCACTATATATTTAGAGCATTAGAGATCTTACCATCAGGTTGATCAGCATATTTATTTGACATTTCAACTAACAAACTCGCTAATTGAGATGCCAAGCAAATAAGTCCATCACAGCACACACTTCTTAGTTATATATATATGCTTTTTCTCATGATATGGCCCTTTTATCACATGCAATCACCTTTTAAACACTTCAACTTATATCTCAAACAAATAAAGGCCATAATACATCAAATCAAAAGCAACCATTCTTATATGTTGATTAAGTTAAATATAGGGTCCATCAAGCATATTGTCGAGCTCAATAATAGAATTATTGGGCCCGACAATATTCATCTTCAACCTCAAACTATAACTAGTTTGTATGATTTTTACACTAAAATGTCAATAAACTGATTTGTCATTAACAAAAACTCATGCATAGTTGATCATGCAAAAGTGAAATAACATACATACAACATTAAACACATTTGTAAATCAAGTTTATGCTTTTCTTATACTTTTTATCCATTTTAATCATTTTTTTCATGTTAAGTTTGTGTTAAAACCATATGTTAACCATCTAAATCATAACATGACTTAAGAATCATAATGATAGATTGTAAATTGTTTAAAGGAATGAAAACACACCTCCATTATTGGTTCCACCTAAATATTCAATAGTTTAGTTCCAAGGACTTATGATCAAGCAAATTCATTTGCTTTTTGGATGATCTATTATTGGTTTGTTTGTTCGTTTGCTATGTTATTATAGTTCTTGCTTACTATCTCTTTTTTTTTTCTTACAACTTCTTTGGAAAATTTTGAAAGGTTCAAATTCATTCCCTTACTTTCCTATGTTTAGATATGAGTTTACATAGTTGTTGTAATTGGACTGGCGGGTCGGACACCTAAAATGATTGCCGCTAGTCAAAAATGTCGAGCTCAACAATCTTATATCAGCCTATGATTCTTGGGTTCTTATGGCTCATCACTCCATTTGGAATGGAGGGTAAACCAAAGTAATTATTGAGCTCATTAATTTAATTAATGGACTTAGTAATTACTAGTAACTTCATTGAGTTGCTTAAATTTGAACCAGAAGTTAACCTAACATACGCTCTTTTAAGAGGTTGCCAACTCCAAGTCTCTACAATTTTGCCCCATACTTGAATGACGTAAGTCTTTTCGGTTGGGGAATGAAAAGCTAGAAGTATTTTCTTATTTATACATCAGTCTTATGCCTTTTACCTTTAACTCTAAAATTATGGCTTCAATCTTCTATCCATCACCTTTAGCCTCTATTTTGGACCTTTTATCTTGTATAGTTGATTATCATTATCCCTCAAGCCTGCTCACCCTTTGATGGTTGGCTCCTTTGGACATTTTGTCCACTAGTGGTGTTGACTTCTTTGGGCATACTCGCCCTCTGCCAGCGATGGTTGGATTGGGCCTACTCGCCTTTTGATAGTTGGCTCCTTTAGACCTTTTATCCTCTAAAAATGTTGGTTTAAGCCTATTTTCCCTTTAATTCCTTCAGACTTTTTGTCATCTAAAAAATGATTGAATTGAGCTTACTTACTCCTTCAGAAATTTTATCCTTTAACAAATGATTGAATCGAGCCTACTCTCTCTTTGATGGTTGACTCCTTTGGACCTTTTATCCTCTACCAATGAGTGAATCAGGCCTATTCGCCATTTGATATTTGACTTATTATTCAACATCATCTCTTACTTATTTCCTCTTTTCAAATTTCCAACCCAAACTTCATCAATTCACTTCAATTATATCCAAAAGTTATACTTTCTCTCTTCCATTTACCTTCATTAATTTCTAATTTCTTTTAAGCAAATATTTAATCATGTTCTCTTTCAATATATTTTGTCCTTCATTGTTATTTAATATTATTAATTATTTTTATTGCTATTATAATTGATTATTTATTTATTTATTTTTCATTCCAATGGTGGAGGGGCTCACTTTCTACTTCTAATGGTTGGCCGCTTGTCTTTAAATAAACTAGAATTTTCTTTGTTTTCTTGAACGTTCTACATTCTACTTCTTTCTTTTTCTTCTCTATGGCTAACACATTTCCTTCAATGCCTTTGCCTTTTCCTTTCAATTTTTCCTAAAATGTATTTTGCATGTTTTGCCTAAGACTTAAAGCAAACAAACAAAAAAAGGAAAAAAAAAAAAAGAAACATACAATACATGATACAAAATGGCTATAAATGACACTAGAAAAACCATCGTATACAGAATATAAACTAGAAAAAGAATTGATGTGAACTCATTCTTCAAAAGTCAATAATCCTTGGTATTACATGATATAATAGAATATATAACATAATTTAAAGATGCCAAATTCCAAAAATAGAGTAACTATAAAGCTAGTCCTACAGCTAATAACACATCATCCATTTTTTGATACTTTAATACCAATAATAATTTTAGGAATCAGAGTACAGATCCTATCACCAAAATCATTTCCTTCATTCACATCCTAGGAGCATAATGGAATTGACTTTTCCCACTCTTTAAATGGAATAGGATTTTGAGATAAACAAAAATTTAAATTACTAATCTCAAATGAATTTGAAACCTCCTAATAGCTTGTATACATGAAATAACTAAAGGCATTTGTCAAGTATATTATTCTCTTGAAGAGGGCATAAAGTAGGCATTCTTTATTGATTCTTTGAAATATTTTGGAAAATTTGATACCTAATATTTTGTTTCATGAATATTTTGCAATGAAGGGAGAATGAAGAATTTTGGACTTGGAATGGCATAGTCTTAAGAAAAGAGTTGAAAAGGGACTTAAAAGTGGATTCCAGCATATGAGATGAGTGGCACGATTGTGCTACTCATAATTAGCATGGTTGTGCTAATTAAAAGCATGTTGCCTTTATGAAAAAAGAAGTCCATAAACGTCTCCAATCAACATAGATCTACCAACTAAAATGGTACGAATGTGCTAATTAAGGGCATACCGTATCAAGAAGAAAATAAATCAACATAGTTGTGCCATTACAATTATGCATGATTATGCCAATTATAAACAGGCTGCACAAGATTTGGTTAAATCTTTCAAGAAATCTGATTCCTAGCCTTACTTGGAGAAAATACTGTATAAGGAGTTGTAAACCCTAAGAAAAGGGTATCTTGATATTTCCAATGAGATCTTAATATTTTTTGTAATATCTTAATATCTTGATATCTTGGATGACTTTAAGAGACAAAAGAGGCAGCAGCTAGCAAGGAGAGATCCAAGCAAAGTCAAGGGCTCCATTCAATCCAAAAAAAAAAACAAGTTTCTTGAGTTTATCTTTCATTAGATATTATTTCAGTTGGTCATCATATTTAAATACAATTCTTCTTTAATTTTAGTTTTGTTTTCAATTTTTAATATGTGGAACTAAAACTCTTAACATGATTGGATAGATTCAATTTAGTTTACCTATGGTTTACTTTATTGATATTTAATTCAAAGATATTTTATTTGATTATTTTGTTATTCTTAAGCTTAGTATATATAATTAACTAGCCATTAATTGCATAATCTAAGATATTGTGTGAAGTAGCGAGAGTGAAAGCACAATATTAGTTCAAGTGAATAATAACCTTTGAGAATTATACTTAGAGATAAGGTAATACTTAGAGGATTGTTAAATTGATCTTCATAGAGCCTAAAGGGTAGAATTAATTCCCATGATCACAATACTAGACGTAAGGTTAAATTTCAATACTTGTTCTAAGTCTTGAGAGAGGGTAGAACATAATTAGGAAAGATTCAATCAATAATCAAAGAGAATAAATTTTGGACTGATTAAATTAGAAAACCATAGAAAAATCAATTTGATGAAATCTAATCATGTGATTTTAAATATAATAAGTTAATTTTAATTGATTTTGTTTGATTAATTTAGGGATAGAATTAGATTAAATTTACTCTTTTTATTTTCCAAATAATAGTTAATTTAGTGGTTTGGTACTTGATTTAATTACCTTCCTTGTAAGATCGACACTCTACTCATCAATATATTACTTGTTTGCAAATTGTGGACTTGCAGCAGGTTGAATTCATAGCAATAAATTTTTGGCATCATTGCCAAGAAAGGTGACAATTTATTTCAATATCAATAAAGCTAAATATTATTAGTATGGAACTTATTTTTTGTTTTGTTTCTGTTTTCCAAGTCTTCAATATATGCATAAAAATCCTAATGTGTAATTGTCGGGTTATAATCTTGAATGTAACACTCTTATACCCTATATAATTACAATACATATATTCTGTATATGCAAAATACGCATGCAGAATATAAAAGTGCCACAGTAAATCCATAATAAAAAAACTCTCATTTAAATTAGTACAAATAATTATTAATGAATAATAAATACTTAGGTACTAAATTGTTAAAAATACAAATTTACAAAGAAAATCTCTGAAAAAAATTTGCCAGAGTTTTATTTGTAATTTCAGTAAATCTCAATTCAATTATCACTACCTGTATAAGAAAATCACACTCTCAAAATATACATATATTTTATAAAATCCAGCATTTTTTCAAAAATATCATCAGATCATTAATTTATATACAAAAGTGTCATACACATATATAAGATTTTACAAAACCAGTGTAATATGCATACGATGTTTTTACTATACAAAACCCAAATTACATCATACAAAAATTATACATGAATGCAACACCTTTTAAGTTGGTCTTATGGCACACTCAATCTCTAAGTTTCAATCACTGTCTAGATGACTCTGATATGCACTTCTAATACCTGCGCAATAAACACTACCATGCTAAGCTTACTAGCTTAGTGGTACGTTCTTTGAAATAAACAAAAAACTTAAGAATTATGCAAAGTGCATTTTATTTTAAAAGCATAGAATGGCATGCATTCTCCTGTAGTAATTTATACATTTATAACTTTTAGCCGATCACATATCACATTCACATGCATTGGGCCCAAATGACCATATATAATATTCAATTTCTAGAGAAATTACTTTGGACCAATTTTTTGATACCCAGTGTCTGGCCCAAAGGCAAAAAATAATGACGCTCAACGTCTGGCCCGAAGGCAATGTAATAGTGATGCCAAGCATCTGGTCCGAAGGCAATAATAATGACACCCAGCATCTGGCCCAAAGGCAATCATCGATATACCATAACACCAAACACAATACTTTGGAAATTGATATTAGACAGGGTTACATACATTCATTAAACAATTTCTCATTTTTCTCATTCTTTGGCAATTATGCCAATTTCCATTCTTTTTGCACTTTTCCATCATTTCTCATTATTTCTACACATTTTCAATAATTTCATCAATTTTCTTGCCACATACTCAATGTGACTGAAATATGCATTTAATAAGCAAAATTACACATTTTTCACAAACACATTATGTATTTCTAAGCTTAAGCATATGTCTATGCACTTCTAATGTGAATTCTCACATCAAAATAGCATAGTCATCAAATCACACAATAATGTCGCATGCCAATAAGTGCAATTTAATATATTTCATTCAAAGTATGTACTAACCTCAAATTTGGCCAATTCTAAATCAATCTCAATCTCCAACCTTCATTTCTAAAATTTCCCCTCAATTCTTTAATTTTGAAAATATACTCCATCCAATCCTAAATAATGTTTTAAGTTTAAATATAGCATTAGAGTTCCATTTCAACATAATTTAATCAATTAAATTCCCATTACTCCATTCTAACCAAAATCCTACCAAAATATTAATTATCCTTACTAATTTATTCAAACTTCAATCAACCCATTCATTTCCAATATTTAACCATAAAATCATTATCTACATATCAAAAATAACATTAAAATAATTCTATTAAATAATTATAATCAATTCCACACAAAACCCTAATTTTCCTCACTCACTACCTTATTTAAATTTTAACATTTCAAACTCTTTTCCATCATTTTACCATAGAATCATGATTTATATATCAATATAACATCATTACAAACCATTTTGGCAATTATTGAAATCTCCTACAAAAACTCAAATTTCAAATAACCTAACCCTAATCTCAACTTCATCCAAACTTACCCTTAATCAATTTCTAACCATAAAATTATCATATATATATATATATATATTAAAACAATATTAAATCATCTCATTTGAACAATTATAATCACACATACTAGAAACCCTAACTACACATATTCGTCCCATAACCCTTCTTCCATCATTTATACTCAATTCAAACAACAAACCAACAATTCATCATATACTCATCATTTTCACATATTTAACAATTTAAACACACTTTCTCTCTTTAACAACTCCAAATATAACCATAAAACTAAGAATTTAAAGATTCAAAGAAAGGAAACTTACTTGATTTCTTAATTTCTTTCAAAAATCCACTTGATTCTTTAATAATTTTGATGAAATTTGATATGTTGGGAGAAGCTTTCTCTCTCCATATCTCTCTTCAATTTCAGGTAAGGCATGGAGGAAGGAAGAAGATGATGTTTTTTTCTCTTCTTTCTTCATTTACCACTTATATTTATTAATATATTTATTTATTTATTTCCACCTAATATTTCTTTCCTCTTTTTGACTTTCTTTTCCTTTTTTATTTTATTATTATTATTTATTATCATACTGATCACTTTTCCATCTATAATTATTTAATAATTAACTAATTTAAATAATTTCAACCAATCAACTTATTTTCTTCTTTGACTTTTCTCTCTTCTCTATTATTATTATTATTATTATTATTATTATTATTATTATTATTATTATTATTATTATTATTATTATTATTATTATTATTATTATTATTATTATCATTATCATTATCATTATCATTATTATTATTATTATTATTATTATTATTATTATTATTATTATTATTATTATTATTATTATTATTATTATTATTATTATCACCTTTTCCACCACAAATGTATACTTGATATATGTGTGGTATATTCTATGTATATGTATATGTCTTATATATCTCATTTATACTTTAAGGATGTAATATCCCAAAATGTACCCTAGAAGTATTGGAGTAATTATTGTTATTATTGGATTAAGTGTATTTATTTTATTGGAAAGAGAGTTGAGGTTAGAGTAGTGTGTATATGTTGTATATATTATGATATACTTAACATATACAAATATTTGTTTGAAGGGTATACAGGTAATTATTTTGAAATTGAGTTAGTGGATTAAGATGGGTGGATGGTGATGTTTGAGATTATTTTATTTTTTATTTGTGTGGAGGAGAATGTTTTGAGGAGAGAGAGGGTTAATGTTTGACTTTTCTTTCTTTTCCTTTTCTTCCTTCTTCCTCTCTTCTCGTGTCTCTCATTTTCCTTTTCTTCTCCTTTCTTTGCTTTGGACGGCAGCAGCAAGAGAACAAGAGAGAGGGAGAGATTTGACCTTCCAAGCTCAAGATTGAAGAAGTTTTCAAGAGATCAAGGAGGAATCTAAGAGTTTTCTTCATTCTTGGTAAGTTTCCTCTTGATTCCCTTGTTTTCTTTGAGTTTGTGTTGTGGGTTTGGTGATTTATGGTTGTTGGTATGGATATGTTTGAGTGTGTTGTGTTTAAGAGTGTTGGGTTTACTTGATCTTTGATTCTTGGGTTGGATTGAAGAAAAGAGTAAGATTGAAAGGAAGAATAAGTTTGTTGGTTAAGATTGAGTTGTGGTTGTGTTTAGAGTTTTTGATGATGTTGTGATTTGGTGTTGGATGTGTATTTTGAGTTGTGTTGGTGTTTTTGCAAGGTTGTTATGGTTTTGGGTGTGTCTAGTTGAGTTTTGTTGAAGTGGAAGATGGTGGAAATTGTTGTTTGTTGGTTGGATTGTTGTTTTGGCCGGAATCTGGGTTTTTGGCCTGACACGCCCAGGAGCACGTCCAGGTCTTTAGGCGTGTCAATTGTGTTGGATGGCAGTAGGTGTGACACAGCCATTAACACGCCCGTGTTAGTGAGAGTGTCATAGCTACTATGATTTTGAGGAATTGACACGGCCAGGAACACGTTCATGATGTTGGACGTGTCGATACTTCTGAGAGACAGTAGGTATTACACGCCCAGTGACACGCCTGTGGTCCTGAACGTGTAAATGCTTCTGTGTTTTGGAGTTAGGGCACGGTCAGGGACACGCCCGTGTGGGTGAGCGTGTCCAGTTTAGAGTTTGCCCTAATTGATTCTTAGCCTTATGATCTTATGTGAGTTTCCTCATTGTTTTGAATTAGGTTGTGAAGAAGGTGAATTGCCTTAATTATTTGGTGAAGGACTTGTTAAGAGGAAGTGTTTAGAATTGTGTGGATTTCTTTTGAGGTAAGTACAAACCTTGCATTATAACATACATTCATGTGATTTTGGAACTTATACATTTGAGTGTGAATGTACTAAGTAATTTCATTGTATTGTTGATATGTTTGAATAATGTTATGTTTTATACAATATGAACCTCATGAAATGTAATATGGTATATGTATGTGTTATGAAAATGAAAGATGTGATGATAAGATGATGTGTAAAGCCATTGTGATTGGCTATATTGATTCAAATGAGGCATGTTTGCCTAGTTGATTGTGGAATGAGAAATGAATTGAGAAAAAGATTTATAAAGAGATATATGAAATGGTTGTGTGCCTAATATGTTTATTCAAATTTCAGAGTACTGGTTTTGGTGGCATGCCTATATAAAGGTAACAGTCTAGCCGGGTTGAGGATCTCTTCAATTGAATTGAATTGATGATCCAAGAGACTGGGTCTGTTACACTAAATGAAATGTGAAAATGAAATTTATGAAAAGTAACAGTCTAGCCGGGTTGAGGATCTCCTCGATTAGTCGGGTTGATGGTCCAAGAGACTGGGTCTGTTACTAGTAACAGTCTAGCCGGGTTGAGGATCTCCTCATGTTAATGGGTTGATGGTCCAAGAGACTGGGTCTGTTACACTATCCATGGATAGAGATATGATATATATTGCCTACGGGCTTGATCATTGTGATTATAAACCAAAGCAGTAACTCTGAACTTTGAATATCATATTAAATGCTTGTTGGGCCCATGTGTGTCTATGTTAAATGTGTGAGTAATGGATGATGATACAATTATTGAAATAATGAAATGTAACATCCATAAAATAAAGTGTATTGAGTATGATCTATATTGTTTGAATGTATGACATAACATAATATCATTATAGTTTGTTCTACTGAGCTATTGGCTCAGCGCGATTGTGGTTCATCGCGCAGGTAACAGGATTGAACCCGAGAGTTCCTCTAGACCTAGTAAGTCTAGGCATTGAAGAGTTGATTTTTGGACTTAAAGATCAGAGAAGAGCTGCCACTCATGTATATATTTTATATTTGTAACTTTTGATTTTGATGCAAATGTATTGGGAAACATTTGTTATATTTTCCGCTGCGTTTTAAATAAACTTTCTATCTATTTCGTTTTATAAACTCATTTAAAAGTTTTGAATTTGTTCATAGTATATAAGAGTCATGTCATGTGTGTTTTGTAACCGTGACATTTCTATATTCAGTATACGTATATTACGATCGTATTAGCATGCTGTGTACGTATACGGGGTATAGGGGTGTTACAAAGGATATATCTAGTATCTAATTTATATACATCTTATATTCTCCTTTTCCAACCTTTCCTACTTAATCCTCCATATCAATTACTACAGTATATACTAAAAATGAGAATGTTACATTGAAATTGAAAAATAGTGCTGACAAAATAACAATTGAAGGAAAAAAAGGCTTCACAAGGAGAAAGAGGAAAGGGAGAAAGAAATGGAGACGGAAGCAAGCAAAGAAGAGGTTGAAAATGAAGGAAAATAAGAAGACATAGAGATGGCTAGCCAAGAAGGCAACCGAACTTTGAGTGAATATGTTATGCCTACTGCACAAATAGGCTCTAACATTATAAGACTTGCAGTGAATGCCAATAGTTTTAAACTCAAATCGGCGCTTAGCCAAATGGTCCAATAGTCTCTCTTCTATGGGCTAGATCATGAAGGTGCTAATTTCCACATGGCAAATTTTCTGTAAATATGTGATACTTTCAAGATAAATGGTGTGTCTGATGATTCAATTCAACTATGGTTGTTTCCATTCTCCTTAAATGACAAAGCCAAGTCATAGCTTTAATCTCAACGAATTGGTAGTTTCACTTTAAAGCATTCTTGGCAAAATAATTTCAACTTGGGAGGACAACTAAGCTTTAAAATCATATCATAAGCTTTATCCAAGTTAACAGAGAGACACTTTCTGAAGTTTGGGAAAGGTGCAAGGAGCTATAATACCATGGAATTCCCTATTGGTTGCTCATTCAAACTATCCACAGTGGTTTGAATAGTCTTTTTAAAAGCACATGATGTAGTTACATGAGGAACCCTCAAGAACAAGAACACTGATGAAGCCTACCAACTACTTGAGGAAATGGCTGTAAACAATTACCATTGGTCCAACGAAAGAGCTTTCCAAAGGAAGACCACAATGGTATATGAAGTTAATGAACTTTCCCGTTTATATGCCAAGATGTATTGAATTGCATGCAAACTCAAACATGTCAATTTTACTACACCCACTTGTTCAAATTGTGGAGTAAACCATTCAATTGTAGGGTACTAAAGCTATCAAAATGTTCAATTTGTGGGTAATTAAGATAGACTACAAAACTTTCCTTATAAAAATACCTTTAATCCTAGTTGGATAATTCATCCTAATTTATCATGGGGAATTCAGAGTAGTTAAAGGGCACTATACAAAATCCTTTTCCAAAGGAATCAAAACCAAGGTCAAATGCAAAATCAAGATAGCAAGCTAGCTTGTGAGTTAGCCTTAGAAAAGTTTATTGGGGTGACCACAGAAAGGTAAGATAAGCTTGAGAAGTGATGTGATAAACTAGAAGCAATAATTGAACAAATTACAAGCCAAAAAAGCAACCTTGAGATCCAAGTTGACTAAATCGCAAGCTTCTTAAACACTGGACCACAAGGTTCACTGCTTAGCAAAATTGAGATAAACCCAAGGATCATCTCGAGGCACTTCCCTATGTACTCCTTGCTTTCGAGTGATGACATACTTGTTCCTTTTAACCTCAACTATTTTTATAGCTATCAAACTTTGCATATCCAATCGCATATTTCTTCAAATTGACTATAAGGAAGAAATATTTATATCCAAACCCACAACAAGGTGTGAAACATAACCTCCAATAACTATCTTGCCCAAAGATGATTAGCCATGCTACTCAACTTCATAGCAAAACATAAACCCATATTATAAGAAAGTTGGCAAAGCATTCAATAAAACGAATAAAGTTTTGAACTGGTGACTACTCCAGTATACCACCTCAATCGAAAATAGAACGGGACACAAATTGATGGATATAATGAAGAACCGAGTTTGCAAATTTAGAGGTCTTAGAATATCTCAAATTATACTCCCCGGTCCTTCCTAATTCTTCCTAAACATCTTATTCTTTATAAGCAGAATCCCTTTTCAAAGAACTCATGTTACCATTAATCCCCAACATTATATCAGACTAATCAATAAAGAGAGTAAAATGTATATTGGCAAGCCGAAATTGGATAACAAAAGCTCTTAAATTTCTTGTCATGTGAAGTGCATGCAAAAGAACCAAGAAACTCAAGTATTAATTCAAAAAAAAAAGTTGGAGTAGCTATAGTATAGAAAATTTTCAAATTGCATCTAATCAACCAATCCATGACCTCACAATACCAAATCAATTTCTCCAATGTAGGTTTATCCAAATATTTAAAAGGGACTATCTATAGATAAAGAAGTACCTTCCCACTTGTTCTGAATCCCAAAATTGAATATCTAAATATTGGTTCAAAGTTGGTGACCATCATGGAGGCGATGGAAGAGTAGATTGATGAGTTGGATGATGAGTGGTTGGAGACTCCAGTGAAGAATAGGGTTCTATGGATGACTCGCCTCTTCTTAAGGAGGTGCTTCACTTGAGAGCCAGCTTCTTTGTCCTTGATGCCATTGAAAAATCTTAAGAAAATAACCAAATGCCCTTTCTACTTCAAAAATTCAAATAGGAATAAGAAAACCTATAAAATGGAGTTTTGGTAATGAAAAATTAGTGAAAGATTGAAGAGAAAAGGGATTTAGGTAAGAGTTCGTGGAGAAAATATAATAAAAGAATAACTATAGAGGTTTTGGTAGTGGGAAGAGAGAAAATTATGAATTTGGAGATTTTAGAGAAAGAAAAAGAAGATTTTTGCAAAAAAAAGGCCCAAAAATTAAGTATAAAATGAAAAATAGGGAAGATATTTGGTGATTTTTGCAAGGAAAAATGGTGGGAAAGAGTTTAGGTAAAGGAAAGGCTAGGTTTTTGAGGTCTTGGGAGGGAGAAACAATGAAGAAAATGATAGGGTTTACAAAAAAGAAGTTTACATATCAAACCCAAGCATGAGCATGTCAAATGAAACTGTATACCCATGCTGATTTATTAGCTTTTAGATTTTACTTTTATTTTTCTGTGCACAAGCATGGGTGTGCCAAATGAATCGGTATATATGTGCTAATTAAATTGCTTCTGCCTATTCTTTGGACATGAAGAGGAACTTTGGGCATGGGTGTGCTGACTAAAGCATTATCCTTTGGCAAGTAAGACTTTAAAAGCTTTTTCTCACTCCAATTACCACAACTGCACATTTGTACCATGAATCATATAGACCATACTTCTTCCCATGAAAACAACATACAAATTTTCTTGCTTATTTTCTTACAAGAGTTCATTTTAACCAAAAATTCTTAGATTTGCATATAGAAAATGAACATAAAGGGGAACAAAATTTTGATAAAAAAAATTATTAAGCTTCTACTATCTATAATGGAGAACGATAATATAGGGAAGGGAACTACATAAGTCATATTAAATAAATGTCTAACAAATAAATTACTTTGCGCGAAGCTCAAGGTTGCTAGGAAGTGAATAACTATTTTAACTTAATTTCAAGTTTCAAAATATATAACAAATAAATAAATTCAACAACTACATTTTTTTAGAAATGATATTTGAGTAATTTTCTCTCTAGCTTGTACATTTTATACACATGAAGTTTGTATATTTTGTACACATGTATTTTGGAAAAAATATTTGCTTTTTTTTTCCTTTTCAACTTTCACTGAATCAAAGCTTGGATACAAGATATTTGGGTTATTCAAGGGTGATGGACTAAGAGGAAATCAAATTCAAGGTGAGCATTCCATGTAGGATTTAATTTTCTAAGTTATATCTTTGAATCTTTAAAGTTTAAAATTTAATATTTGAGGCGATTAATTAATGTTTAATGTTTGGAGTTGATGTGGCAATGATATTAAACTAAATTCTTAAGTTAGAAATATATTGGAGTTAAAAAAATTTGAATTTAGAGAAAGAATTAGAATTGAGTAATTTTAATTTTGGGAAGCAACTTAAAGAATCAAATTTTATTTGAATTATTTGAATGACTTAGAGATATTGAAATGTTTTAATAGGAAGTACCTTTCAGAATGTATGGAAATTTGATAGGATAAATAGATTGGGAAATAGGCTACCAATAACTCCATCGAAATATAACTTCAAGCTAAAAAAAGACTTGATAGAAATATATGAATTTATGGGATTTTGGCCCCAACTCCCAATGATTACATCTTCAGCACTATTTAGGCTTGCAACCTTAGAGAACACAGGCCTTAGCCTGATGAAAAAGTGGCACTACCCGGATAGACTGGAAAAATAAATAAGGAGGCGGTGACTCTATTTCTAAGGAATTTTCAACCTCCTACTAGATTTGAAAAGTTAGGTACGCATAGTCATAATAGGACATTTCCCACTATCTTTATACTCCAGGTTCTTTGAAACTAGTCTCCTTTTCAGGTCATAGTATTTTATTATTTATAAATATCAAAAAAATATTATTTACTATACAAGCAATAAGAATATGCAAAGAGCAAACAAAGAAATTTTATTATATCAGATGAAACATATTTTCAACATAAAAAAGTTCAAAACTGATAAAGGAAATTAAAAAAAAAAAGTGAGCACTCGTCAGTACAAAAACATGCCCTTTCATCCAAATATAAATCTTATACACCAATCTAGAAAAAAGAAAAATTACATCTGAAAAGCCTACTACATCATTTCTAAGAAAAATAGGCAGAAAGTAAAGCAAATTGAAAATATCGATATCAACATCATCATAAAATATCACACTCATCCTAATTTGATATAACACATCATTAACCAACGTAAAATATCTATTTAGCAACATTCAGATAAAAATAGAAGCAAAATCGAGAATGGCACACAAACTGAAGTGAAACAACATCATTATCAATAAAATAAATTATATCAAAATCATTCATATTGCTCAAAATCATCCCAATCAATCATAAATCATTACAATAAATCCCTTGAAGCACATTCAGATCAAAACCAAGTCTAAATCCAATAAGGCATGCAAATCGAGTTAAAAATAGTATTATCACAGTTTAGTCACAAATCATGCCAATACTTCTCAAAAACACTTTTAATCATCATCAAATATCATATTATAGTCAAATTATTGTATTAAAACCAGTTTGGTAGTAAAATAGGCGTGATAAGCTTTTAGAGACAAAACTGGGTTGATTAAGAAAAGTATTATTTTTCATTCAAAATGCATAATTTTCATCTTAAATGTATTAAAAAAAACTGATAAATATGTTATTATATTAATTAAATATCAAAGTTGTTTTGAAAAATTACTTAGCACATAAATTGAGGTTAAAATCGATCTAAAATCTGAGAATCGACCTTTTATCAAAAATTTCAAATTTTGATTTTAATCTTCTTAAAATACGTATAATATAATAAAAATGGTTTTAGAATTAATTAATTTGGAGAATAAATTAGAAATCATATTCAACCTTCAAAATTAGATTTTTCGATTTCTAGCGATGGTTTAAAGTTTTTATCGGTCAAAGGTGCAAAAATCCAGCAATTTTACGTTCAAATCAAGTTCTTTATTGTCCATAAAGGTCCCAACTCATTTTTTTCAAAAAGAAAGTCCAAGATTACAACCATTATGTCCAAAATCAATCCAAATCAAGTAACAATTCAAAGATCGGTTCTTCTTTAATGTTGCATATCATAGTTCAAGGTAAAACTCACAAGGAAGGAGTCCAAAATAAATCTCAAAGCTACTACCATTAACCATTTTCACTAGTCCAAGGTTCGGACAAGGATAAAATTAAGATTAAAGTCACAAAAATATCATGTTAACTCATTTTACGGTTCATTTTAACATATTAATCCATTATAATATCTTAAACAATTTTAATATATATAAAAATAAGACAACCATGAACAAAGAAGCAAGAAAGAGAAGAGAGAAGTAAATAACAAAGGAAATAAGGTTTAAAAACACAAATCACCTAGTAGGCTCCACCAAGTCTCCAAATCTTCAGTTCAAAGCACCAAAAACCATAAGAATCCCCAAAAATTTATGTTTTTTGGTTAATGGACTCAAGCCTTCTGTGGGATTTTTTCCCGAATTTTAATTTTTGTTGTGTTTAAGAGTATTTAAGAGTGATTTTTAAAGGTTTTAGAAGGGCTATAGTGAAAAAATTACAGAGTGTCGCCTAAGAAGTGTTGAAAATCCCCTAAAATAGGCTTTTGGCCCCCTATTTATAAAGGAGCTTCAAGAAAGGGGACCGACCCCCCCCCCCCCCCCCCCCCCAACTGGCAACTGGCATTTAAGCCAGTTATTTTAAGGTGACTGGTGTTGAGGTCAGTCATCAAGGTCAGTCACCCTCAAAAAGTTAACTTTTTAACTTTTTGTATTCAACCTCAAAATTGTCACTCCCTAGTGTTTTTTCGCATTCAAATCTCCCGGAATACTAAAAAATTCGTTTGGAATTGTTTTCAATGAGTTTTAAAGATTTTTGGTCTTCTAAGATTTTTTTTTCACGTTCGAAATCCTTCGAAATGCGAAAAAAAGTATTTTGAAATAATTTTTGTAGAGGGGCTTCGAGAAAGGGGATTGATCTCCCTTAACTGGCATGCAAGCCAGAGGTGAGTGATGTTCAGGTCACTTAGTCCAAAAGTCAACTTTTGACTTTTTGCGTCCGATTTCTAGATTTTCACCTCTCTAGGGTTTTTTTTTTTTGCACCCTAAATATATTAGAATGCTCAAAAAAAAGTCATTTGAAATTATTTTTAATGAGTTTTAGAATAATTTTGACAAAAATCCTAGAAAGCTTATTTTAGCCTGGATCAACAACTCGTACGAGTCTTTTCTAAAATAGTTATTTTAAAAGCTTTTCCATCATCTTAACATATTCCAAAATGCATATAAAAAATGTGAACATGTTTTAAATGTATTTTTTTTTCAAAAAATATTCAGCACCATGGTCTTTTTAGGACTAGGTTTGATGTAAGAATCCAAGGTCTACAACAACTCACCCCCTTGATGCCATTTTTTTTTAGATTAGTGACTCTGCAGGTTGGAGCTTCTGAATTTCTGCTTTCCAACTGCTCATTCTATTTGGCTCGTAAAAAGGAAGTTGAATACGTATAGATAATAAAGTTTGCATTATATCTTAGTTATAGAGTGCTTCGTTGGGTACACATAATAAAAGGATATTTATATATATGTGTGTATGAGTATACTTAACTTAAGATACAAGTAAGAAGAATTAATATGTATAGTATATATGTAGTGATGAACTAATAATTATAATACTGGATAATAAATTTGTATAAGATCTATGGATGGTTTTTCGTGGTATTTGGTCGCTTCAAGCTGCTCGAGCCCTAGGACTATCGTGCCTCCTTAAATTGGGGGTATGACAGTTATTTGCTGAAATCTCTAGAAGCATCTTCCTAGAAAAAGTTATCATTGAGAACAAATTTTTTTATTCAAGACCAAGGTCTCCCTTAGGGTAAACCCAACAAGCTTGATGTTTAGAGCAACCCATCTCAGGGAGCAATCAGAGGAAGAAAAAATTTATTAGTAATTTAAATAAAAAATATATATTATTAAAAATGTATTAGTAATATATATATTATATACAATTTATTAGAAACATATATATATAGGCAAGAGGAAATAATATTTTTATTATGAACTATTATTTGGGATTATGGAGATAGTGCTAATTAAAATTATTTAAATTTTATTTAAAATTAGATAGTGCTAGTTATATTTTTTTATTTTTTTACGTAATTTAAGATAAAAGCATAATATAAGTTTGATTTTAAATTAAAAAAACTAGATTTTATTTTATTTTTTAATTTTTAAGAGTAGGTGAAAAATTAAAATTGAGTAGGTTAAGGCAACTCAAATCTTGAGTCTTGTCCTATTCAAGACAAAAAAAAATCCATTTAAGAAAAACTATTCATAAACAAAAAAAAAAAACTTATTCAAGAAAGTGTTCATATACCTAATCTACTTACTTTTACAACTCTAAGAATCTCTTGGTGGAATTTGTGTTACTCCATATTAATATTTTATGATATTGTATTAAAATATTTTAATTATTATAATTTTATTAATCTGTTGGTAAAATTTGTATTACTCTATAGAAGCAATGTCACTCTATCATTATCAAATTAATTGCAATCTTTTTTTAAACGGGAGGATCCCGTCAAATTAATTGCAATCTTTTTTTAAACGTGAGGATCCCGCCCATCTTCTGTAATCATTTTGTAAGAAGAAGAATGACTTTGGATCAAACTCTTCCTTCAAGAAGGAAAAAAGGACCTTAGATAGTTTATGATCTTGTATTAAAATATTTTAGTTATTGTAATTCTTTTAATTGTTTATACCTATAAGATATTCAAGTTTAATCCCTATAAATATGCAATTTTTAATGTATTATAGTGTAAGAAAATTTTCTAGGAATTTCTCCCTCAATTGAATTTTCTCTATTTTTTTAATCACTTAACTCCAATAAAATTTATTTTAAGTAATTCTGTTGGCTTGATAATAACACAGTAGATACATAGGTAGATATGAAGATATGATTAGAATTTATGAATCATAATTTGCTTCTTCTTTAAAGTTTTATTTTTTTTATTGAATTTTATTCAATTTAGAATTCTAGCCATGTTATTTAAATATCTAGCTTTAAGTTTTAAATTTTAATTTTCTTTCACTATCACTATCAATATCTAATTTTTTATATAACAAAATTTTAAATTATTGTGTATATTTAACTTTAACTTTAAGACTTTAAGAAAGCAATTAATGAATATTTTCCAATATTTATGCAAAAAATTACTAAATACATTATTATTTTAAAAAATTTAAATACATTTTGATTTTTTATTTTAATTTTTATATTAGTATTGTCTGGACTTACTAAGATTTAAAATTATATTATTATTATTATTATTATTATTATTATTATTATTATTATTATTATTATTATTATGTGCTAAAAATTTATATTATCTAATTGGAATTTAAATTTATAACCTTATAACTTTTTAATTTAATTTAACTTTCGACGACTTATTAATTTCAAAAATAAAAATTATAAAATACATGGATATGTATTGTTAAAAAACTGATCTTTTAAATGTCTTTTCAATATAATTACAACTAATCATATTATTTAAAATAATTTCATATAAAAATAATATATTTTATTATTTTTATATAATTTTATATAAAATAATTTCAATAAATAATGTATATAACCAAAGATTAGTAATTACAATTAAACATTGAATTTATTTTATAATTTTTAAAAAATAATTTCATTTTTTAAAATTAAGTAATAATTAATATTTAATTTGCTTTCAAAACATTAAACATATTTCATTATAAATTTTTATAATATATGAATATAAATTTTTTTTTAATATCATATACTATTTTGAATAAAAAAAATATATTAGATATGAACTGTAGCCAATATTTAGAATGTATTTTCTAAAAGTAATTCAAATGGAAAAGTTTTAAAATATAAAAAAAGTATTTAGTAAAAAAAAAGTATAAAAAAATTAAATAAAGACTCTTCACAAATTTACTGGCAAGCCCCACTTTTTCTTTTTTCTGATTTCTTTTACGACGCCGTTCCAGTCAAACCCTCTTCAACTTCCGTTTTCATTTTCCTCCCAACGAGTTTCTCTGCCGCCTGCCGCCTGCCTCCTGCGGCTGAAGGCTCTACAGTGACTGCACCACCACCCTTACCTGCGACGGAATCGCTGAACCAATCTCCCCAAACTATCCTCATCACTTCCATTACAAAGGTTTGTTATCAAACTATCATCGCCCTCTCTCTGTTTCTGTTCTCTATTTTGACACTGTAATATCATTGTTATACATGCGCTTCTATTATACTGTTCCGAATCTTTTAATTTTGAATCTATTTAACTGATTTTGTTCATTTATGCATTTCTTTTCTCTAAAGTTTGTTTGGGGTATTTCAGGTAATATAGTCTCTCAGATGAAATGTTCAAAAATGGTTTCTATGTAGATTGGTTTTTTTTTTCCAGGGGAATAGATTGTACCATTAGAAATTTTGAAATGAGCTTGATTTTGAGACTTAAGCATCGTTTGCCAAATGGGTTTTCTACAAAACCCTTGTTTCCACCATTGGTCGCATTGAATTTCACCAACTGGAATGGGGCAGCATTATCTCGTGGTTTTGCCCAACCTGCAAGGAATCATGAAGAAGAAGAAGAAGAAATTGATCAGAGGCGGCTCCCAGCTGATTATGATCCTGCCACTTTTGATCCCTCTGAGCATCGTAGTCCTCCAACAGAGCGTGTTTTTAGGCTTGTTGATGAAATTTCTGGGCTAACTTTGGTGGAGGTTGCTGAACTAAGTTCCATTATAATGAGAAAAAAGGGGATGATGAAACTGCCTGTTGTTGGAGTCATGAAGGCTGGTGCAGCTGGGTTGGCTGGAATGGCAATGAAGGCACCGGCTGCTGGTGCCAAGGTAGAGAAGAAACCTGAGAAGACTGTTTTTGAATTGAAATTGGAATCTTATGAAGCAGCTTCAAAGATTAAGATAATCAAGGAGGTTAGAAGCTTTACTGATTTGGGTCTTAAGGAAGCCAAAGATTTGGTAGAGAAAACGCCATCAGTGCTGAAAACAGGAGTATCAAAGGAAGAAGGTGAGCAAATAATTGAGAAGATGAAAGCTGTTGGGGCCAAAGTTGTCATGGAATGAGCCAAGGTCATTTTGAACCATATCTGGTAACCTTAGGAATGTTCTAAATCTTGTTATTTACTTCAACTTCTGCAATATTTACGGAGTTTAAGTTGAAGATTTTACTAGCTGCTACTCTCTTACAGTGTTATTTAGGCCTATGAAGTTGTGTTGTTCAAAGAGAAAAAAAACAAGTCTGAAAGGCTTGCCATTCAATTGCTTTATAGGGGAAATTTTAAGAACCCGTGGTATCTTTGGTTCTTTAATTTCGTTGTCTTCCATATTTTTACATGATTAGGAGAAAGACAGCTAAAATGAGCTCAGAATATTACCTGTGGTTTTGCTATGCTTCTGGTGTTTCATATCTTTGGCATAGAGATTTAGCTAGTATGGAGATTTAGCTAATAAAAAGGATCAGTTTCTAGTCACACTTTTTCCTTCATCATATGCCTAAAGAACAGCCATTTGAATTTTCTTAAAGAACAGCCATTTGAATTTTCTTTGCTGATTATATTCTGTTGATTTACAAATTTCATTTTCTTGAAGTTTATAGAGCTCTCTCTTTCCTGTAACAATTTAGGCACAAATAATCTTTGTGATAATGCTAAATTAAGAGAAATTGATCTTTCCAATGCTTGTATTCATGTAAACAATGCATGGGTGGCTCATTTCACCATGAGCTCAAAACTTCAGATTACGTCAATGCATGATGTTTTTTGGTTGGGGAAGAGGAGAAGACGTAAAGGTGGTATAAGGTTACTTGGTTGAATACAATCCGAGGACTCCCAAGTAAGTTCTTGAGACTGAAATTGGAACTTAGGAGATGTAGGAAATGTCATGAGAATGTTATTCCTAATAATTTTCCGTCAAAAAAAATTTAACAAATCAAGTTGAGTTATTCCTAATAATTTGCTATCAAAGAAAAAAAAAATTAAAGAATCAGGTTGATATGGCCGCATTTAGAGATTATTTAAACTGTTGCTTTCTTTGATTTCTAGATGTGAAGATGCATGGAATATTGTTTTACGTTGTTTTAGTTTTGGGTAAGTGACTAGTGACTTTGCCTAAGATTTCACCGTATAATGTTTTTTTCGATGAGTGGATTTGAGGTCAGTAACTAGTAATTACAGATTGATGGATAAGCCAGTTTAGAGTCTTAGAGCATTCCCAACGTGGGGATGTTCTTGGCCCAGTCCCTTTTCGGGATTGAACAGGACTGGGATTGTGGGACTCGTACCATTATGGGATCAGTCCTACGTCCCACTTCAGTCGCATTTAATGAGGGGCTGTCATTTATTTTAAAAAATACTACCTTCTTTTATATAGAAAAAATTTTCTTTTTTGGTATATCTTTTATATAGAAAATATGTTATTTTAGGTAAATTTTGAGAAGTGGAATGAGACAAAATACCATTTATACCATTGCCTTAAAAATTTAATTTGAGGGATGTTTTTTTAGGGGTATTTAAGTAAATAAATATGAAAAAAGTAAAATTTTCTTAATTTTCATGTCCATTTTACTTTTTCTATGTAAATGATACGGAGAGAGTAAATTTTATAAATTTAAATAAGTAATTTAAATAATTTTTAAATAAAAATAATAATTAGTATAATTTTTAATATAAATGGTTTTTTAGACAAAAATAATAAATTTTTAAATGATATTTTTTTAATAAAAATAATAAATTTTTTAATAAAAGAATAATTTTTATAAATAAATTATTTAAATAAATTATCCACATAACTAATAATTTTATTACTTATAATAAAATAAATTAATATTTAAAATTTAATTATTAAAAATAAAATAATAAATAAAATAAATATAAAAATAGGATCCATTAAAGTGAACTTGGCCTTTATAATTTGAGGATTAAATTTTATTTTTATTTGAGTTTTACTAAATATTTATGTGGTATTTTTATGGGGTCCAATAGAGAGGTACTTGGCACTCCCTATTAGAGTTGCTCTTAAGAAGATGTGGCGGAGACATTTAGAGCATCCACAGCTCTATAAAAGTTTCTAGCACATGACATGACATAATTTATATATACTTCAAATATCTGTTAGATAGAAGTCCTTTTTCGATGCATTTAAAATTTTTGTTTTGCATCCCTAGAGCGTTGGATCGGTTAAAAAGTTCCACCAATCTGACTAACAACAAGCGATGTTTACCCCTAGTTGAAATAACTCAAGTATGATGTCTATATTACAAGGCATTCTTGTGAGGCAAAAAGCAAAGAGTTGACCAAAAAAACAAATACCTTCCAAATTTAAGAATTCAATAAATCCCTTGGAAACCTATAGTTGTGGCTACGGAATCTATGAGTCAATGGGTGGAAGGATCGTTTTTGGTCTTCCTGGCTCGACTCTTAGTAAGAGAGAAATGACTAGATGGTAGCTCGCCCTCGGTCATATATATAAATTGTCAAGTGAACCGCCCTTTAGAAGGAGGCTTTCATCGTTTCGAATCTGGCTCGTGAGAAGGGGGAGGTCCATCCACCCTTTAGAAGGAGGCTTAAGTATTGCTTTGAATTCGGCTCGTGAGAACAACAACAAAATCTTAATTCCAAGCTAATTAGAGTCGGTTATATGGATTCTTCTTTTTCACTCGATTTGATTTAAGACTATCTTTTCTGATAAATTTAAAATAGCAAGATCATCTTGTATCACTTTTGTCCAAGTTAATTTAAGTCTACCATTGCCTCTCTTAGGTATTTTTATTTTAATTAGTTCAGTTTTTTTGACCGGTGTATCACTAGATTTATGTTTCACATGGTCAAACCACCTCAATTTATGCTCTCTTATTTTATCTTTGATAGGCTATCCTTACTTTTTCTCTAATACTCTCATTCTTGATTCTATTCATTCTATTGTGTTAACACATCTATTTTATTATTTTTATCTCTGCAATATGCATCTTACTTATGTGCTGTTTCTTCACAGCTCAACACTCACTACCATACATCATCGTTGGTCGTATGATAGTATGGTAAAATTTTTCTTTCAACATCTTACTTTGGTGTAGAAACAGGTTGTGAGTGGTTTTTTGCAAAGTTTGCATGGTATGACACCATTGTATGTGCAATTTTTTGTTGAGAAACTTAATTCAGCAGTCCAAAGGGAGAAATGAATGTTTCAATAGATACTTGGGAATGAGGTAAAGGATTTATAGCATATGCTGATTGTTCTAACAGTTTCTCAGTGATTCCATTTTTGAAGAGCTTATGTTGTAGAATTTTCGCAAATAATAAGTAATTTAGGCTGAGTTTCATCCTAATATTGCATGGATTACAAGTGTTTTAATAAGAGACTGGTTTGAATAATTCTATGCTTTATCAATATTTCGTCGGCTCTAAATTGTCTGTCATTTTAGAGAAATTTTTCCCCAAAATATCTGTTATTTTAGGATCTCAAAAAGGTGTTTTTTATTTAATTTTTTTCAACTTTACTCTCCCTTTAATTATCCACTAAATATTTGCATTATTTGCTTTTATTTCTTCATACTAAAGTTAAATTTTTTTTAAAACTCATTTCTGATAATTTCCATATATTGGAAATAATGAAAAAATGTAGTCTGATGACTGTTGGTGTTGAATGTGATGAAACTGGAAATACCTTTTTTTTTTCTAGTTGCAATGTTGTTTTGCCACTCAAGATTGCTATTATAACCCAGAAGCAGAGAGAAGAGGACTTTTTTCTCCACCAAGCAGGCATTCATTGGTTGATCTCACATGTCATTTTATCATTGGCCAGTGGTTCAATGGTTGCCATAGACATGGTGATGTCTACTGGTCAAAACGCAGCAGATGGTTGGAAATATGATAGTTTGAATACATCTGAGCTGTTTTATTCTCTCTAAAAATATAAATTTATATTTAAAAAAGATAAGGGATTTCACTTTAAATATACCATTCTTTAATGGGTTAATAATTTTTAAACCTCAATATTTCTAAATGAATCAAAATGGATAAAAATAGATATGACCTCTATTCGGTTTGAAATCAAAATTGGACCGAAATTGAATCAGTCAAAATCAAAATCGAAACTGGTCAAAACCGGAATCGTTCTAAACCAGAATCTAAAACTTAATTCATAGTTGGTCATGTTCATAATTTTTAAAAACCGTCGAACCGGCGATTTTTACATTTTAAAATCATCGATTGAAACCGTGAAAATTGTTGGTTCAAACTATTAAATTAGTGTATTTTATTTAGATAAGTATTTGTTTTATTGATTTTTTTTTAAAAAATTTTAAATTTTTTACTAACTCAATAAATACTACTTATAATTCAAATTTTTTCACATTTCTAAATTTTAATTTCTCTTTATTTTCTCTTTATTTTTTAATTTATATTTACATTATAATCTTTTATATTCTCTAAAATTTCTATTTTTTAAAAAATTTACTCTCTAATATTTTCTACAATCTAAATTCTCATTTTTTTAAAAAAAATTATCTATAGTATAATCTTAATAACTTTATTTTATTTTATATTCAAAATTTATTTTTATTGTTTTTATTTTATTTCTATTATTTTTAAAATTGTATCTTATGTATTATTTTTTATTCAAAATTTTATTATATTATAATTTCTAAAAAAATGAAAAATAATTAAAACTCAAATTTTAGATAAAATATAAAAGAAAATAATATAGTTGATGAATATTTTATACCAATTGACATAGAAAATATAATTGAAGAGATTAAAATGATAATGATAATATTCAATAATTGCATAAATATAAAGTAAAAGAAATACGTGAATATTAATTTCTCTTTAAAGTCCAAAAAGATACATAAGCAACTTATTTTTTTAAGTTTTGTATGTATCATTTTTATTATTTTTTTAGTAAATTAATCTCAATATTTTTATTTTTGTACAAATTTTATTTTTTAAAAAAAATTCTAATTAAAATCACATGTAAATTGTCTCTTAAATTATTTTAAACTACTTTAAACTATCATAAATCGCTTTTAAATTTCCCCTTCGAACTTCATCTTCAAACTGTCTCTCGAACTACTTCTGAACCAGGGTTCAAATAGGAACCGGTAGTTCTTGAACCATTTTTGAACCATTCTGTAGAAAGTTCGATTAGGTTTAAGAATTTTCTAAATCGAAACCGGCGATTTCTGAACTGTGGTCATGTCTAGATAAAAATATTCTTTACCCTTAAAAAACAAAAGCTCTCACCTAACAAGGCATCATTTATTTATTTATTTTGGTTTTCTTTATTTTTCTCTCTTCTTCACTAATATTCCAGAATTTCCATCTCTATTTTTACCAAAATGTTATGTTTTTTTTATTATTTATAATACGTCATTTACCGATATATTGAATATGTAAGTTTTTTTAAAAAAATAGAGTTACATGTTTTTTTTTAAAATAAAGCTATGAAATAAAGAAATGACAAATTTTTAGAATTACATGTATGTTTGAGTTATCATAATTGTGATATTTTATAAGAAATTTATTAATTTTTTTGTATTTAACCATGACATGTATCTTTTTGTTAGTTATCTTTTTCTTATTTCTCTTCTTCTTTTATCTTAATTTTTATATTATAGAAAAGTTAAATAGAGTTGTGTGAATGTTACGAATTTATATTTTAAGTAATGTTATATAATGATGGAGACTACTAAGGCTTGTTAGTGGCTTATAATATAAAGTTGGGGGGTGTTAGGGACTATTAGATTATTGAAAGTTAGAGGCTGCTAGTCCCCTAATTACCTTTAATTATCTCTAACTTATTTTTAACTACACTTAGTTGTTATTTAAAATTCTTCATAATACTCTCTAATACGCTATGTTAATTAAAATATAAAATTGGAATTTGTAAGAAAGATTTTTATTTGCAATTGAAAAAGTGTTAAATTAGAAAGTCTCTAACTACCTCTAACTCGTCTCTAACTATCTTTAATTATCTTTTAAAATACTCCATATGTAATATCCCAAGGTATGCCCTAAAAGTTTTGGAGTTATTGTGGTATTTGGAATTAATGTATATGTATATATGGGAAATATAACTACAATATAAAAGACATATACATATACATCACATATACATGGAATATAAAATGGTGTAGGAAGAGTGAGTGGTGTATATATATATATATATATATTTGTATAATTAGTTAATAGTAATAATAATGATGATAAAGACAAAAAGAAAAAGAAGAAGAAAGTCAAAAGGAATTGTGGGGTGGAGATTTAATGGTATTATTGTTATTATTATTAATATTATTATTATTATTATTATTATTATATATATATATGGTTATCGTGAGAAGAGGAGAAGATATTTTCTTTCTTCTTCTTCTTCCCCTTTTTGGTTCTTGCACGAGAGAGAGAGAGAGGTGATGATCTTCATCAAATTTCTTAAGGATTTTAAGAGTATTGAAGATGGAGATGAAGATTTGGCAACATATTCAAGTAAGTATTAATCTCTTGAGTTGATTTTATTGATTGTATGTATATATGAGTCTTTATCTTCTTGTTTTGATTTTCTTTTGGATTGAGGTTATGTTTGGTATAATTGGTGTGTAAGATGAAGATAATGAAAGATTGAAGTATGTAAATGTGTGGAATTGATAACTAAGTGATGATATGTTGAGATAATTGTGAGGATGATGATGAATGGTTGAGTTAGGGTTTAGAATAAATGAATTGGTACTTTGAGTAATTGATTCTAGTGATGTATATATATATATTAATTAGTATGATGATATAATGAAGTTATATAAATGTTAAGGTGATAGAAAATTGATAAATATAAACAAAGATAATGGTTAAGAGGGTGGTGGTGTGAATTTTGAAGGGTTTGGATGAATTTTGAAGTGTTTGGTCTTTAAATCAATGAAGGACACGGCTAAGTTATGAGAGACACGACCAAGTTAGGGCAAACCTGGCCGTGTTGGATGAGTTTTGGAGAGACACGGCCATTGGCTTGGCCGTGTCCCTTGCCTGTGTTCGTTACTGTTGGATTTTTGTTGAGAGACACGGCCGTGTCCCTTGCCCGTGTTTGCCTCGGATGATTTGGTGTTGAGTGACACGGCCACAAGCTTGGCCGTGTCCCTTGAGTGTGTTTGCTACTGGATGTTTGTGTTGAGAGACACGGCCACAAGCTTGGCCGTGTCCCATGAGAGTGTTTGATATTGTGTTTGTTATTTGCTCTTACATGGTTGGATCCTCCAAATGTCTTCTTGTATCTACAATTTAAATATACTTAAAATAAAGATGACCTAAACAAATGTGTATTGAGGATTCCAAATCTAAGAATAAGGTAAATTATATATGTGTACATCAATGATGATATTATATGAACAATGTTATGTCTTATGCATTGTGAACCTTGAGAATTGTAATGTTTGATATGAATAATGTAGTTTGTGGTGTTATATCAATGATATTATATATACAATGTGAAGGATATAATGAAGTATGTGGTTATGTACAATTGAATAATGAAATATTATAATATGATTTGAGACATAATATGAAATGAAGCCATTGTTATTGACTATGAGGATTCAAATGTGTTAGACAAATGATCTTAATTTTGATCCTTGACAACTCAAATGGATGATCTATTTAACTTGTGTTTGAGAAATCTTGTTGCAGGATTAGGTTGCTTCAATTAAAAGTAAACAGAACAATTATAGCGGTCGCACCTCACCTGAATACGACCGCTCCAAGCAATTACAGAATGAAACCTTGTCACAGTAGGTTTCGCGGTCAGAAGTTCGACCTCAGTCGCGACCGCTCCTACAGAATAGCGACCATCCTAATATTTGCCCGACCGCTACTCAAGGAACTTAAATCATTACAATCACAGTAAGGTTCGCGGTGACAAGAACGGTGAATGATTCGACCTCGCTTACCACTTTAGCTACCGCCTCATTTATAGTCGCGACCGCCCAACAATTCAAGAAGAAATTGCTCAAAGAGACAGTAGTGTTCGCGTCCTCAGGTGCGTCCAGAAGTTCGACGCGAGAATGTGAGTTCGACCGCGAAAACCTACCAAGGGCGACCGCGAAGATTCAAATTATGGCGGACATCTCTTTTGCTCTGTCAGAAAGTGACACGTGACATGACCGTTGTAAACCCACTTCAATATTCAAAAAGGGCGACCGCACTTTGTGATGCGCGACCGTCCCGACAAACAAAGCATGGGCAAGAAACGGTCCGACAAACACAGCATGGACAAGATTCCAGCTGCAGAGCACTAAAATTCGACCGTTGTAGCTTTTTCAAAAGTAGCGACCGTCCCTGGTTAAAAGGACGACCGCGAGAAGCATGAGCGCGACCATCCTTGTATGAAGGGCGACCGCGAAGTGCTTCGGGCAGTTTAAGTAAAGAAGGTCTAATCTACCAATACATTATTCTTAATGTCTATAACGGCTAGTAAGACCACATTGGCTATAAATACAATGTCTCTCTGAGAAAACAAAAGAGGAACAAGCAAGAAATCAGATTATAATAGCCAAGCAACAAATTTTCATTTACTTAAACTTACAATTAAATTGTAATGTATGTTAGGTGTTAGCATTTGAAAACACCATTGTATAAGTTTGAGTGTAAGCTTGGGAAACACTTAGGTTGAGAGAGTGAGCCTTGTAAAACTCTTGTTTGGGTTGTAAGTGTGAGCCTTAGAAAAACACTTGTAAAGTTAGGTGTGAACTTGTAAAAACACCAAAGTTGGAAGTGAGCTTGTAAAAACTTCAAAGTCTAGTGGAACCTTAACAAGTTGTTAAGGAAGTGGATGTAGGATTGAAGTAAATCCGAACCACTATAAATCTTGTGTGTTCTTTCTTCCTTCATCACTCAACAATCTTCATATTCCGCACTTCTTGTTTGTTGAGTTTTTTTAAATTGTCATTATTTCTTGACGAAACCAATTCACCCCCCCCCCCCCTCTTGGTTGCCATCTTGGGACAACAATTGGTATCAGAGCCCTTAGATTTCTTAAACTTAATTGTGAAATCTGATCCACAATGGCAACTTCTTCTTCATCAAGCTCTCATGGAAATCTTAACTCTATTCTTAGACCCTACTTTGATGGAACGGATTACTCATACTGGAAACACAAAATGTATTTGTTTCTAGACAGTGAAGGGATTGAACTATGGGATTTCGTGGAAAATGAGTGGAAATCTCCTACTTATGAGGTTGACGGTATTCAAGTTCCACTTCCCAAAGCTCAATGGTCAACTAGCAATATCAGAGATCGATTCAAGAACAATAGAGCTGCTTCCATCTTGATGAACTCCATTTCAAGAGAAGAAGGTGGAAGAGTTCAACATTTAACTTGTGCACATTGTATTTGGAAAACACTTGAAAACTACCATGAAGGTACAACTCAAGTAAGATTTACCAAGAAGCAAATGCATGTTCATGAGTATGAGCTATTCAAGATGAAACCAAATGAAAATGTCACCGACATGACAAATCGCTTGCTTGCTATTGTCAATGAACTGAAGAAGTATGGCAAGGTATATGATCAAGGTGATGTAAACAGTAAAATCTTGAGAGCCCTAAGAGCTAGAAAGAACTTTGAATCCAAAGTATCATCCATAGAAGAAGCTCATGATCTCAGCACATTAAGAACCGACGAGCTAGTTGGTAAATTACTCACTTTTGAGCTGCACAGTGAAAAAGAAGAAGATCAAGGTGAGAAAGAAAAGAGAAAACCAATTGCACTCAAAGCAATCAAAGAAGTTGAGAGCTCAAGCAATGAAGGTACTGATGATGAAGATGAAATGGCAATGTTCTCAAAAAGAATGAATGAATGGAAAAGGAAGAAAAGACTACAAGCAAACAAAGGTACACCTCCTAAATTCTCCTTCAAAGATAAAGAAAAGAAAAATGAGGTAAAATGCTATGAATGTGGAAAAACCGGTCACATCAAGTCGGATTGCTACAAATTAAAGAACAAAAGGAAATGGGATAAAGAAAAGAAAAAGTCTCTCAAAGCCACATGGGATGACTCTTCCTCAAGTGAAGAAGAAGAAGAGGAAGGAATTGCAAATCTTTGTCTCATGGCTATTGAAGATGACTCCAATGAGGTAAGTACTCAATCCTTTGATCTTGTAGCACATGATGATATAAGTGATATAGATGATAGTGATTTGATTGAGCACATGAATTCTAAAATAGAAAAATATTTCTCCAAAATGATGCTCTATAAAGAGAAAAACTCTAAGTTAGAAAAGGATTTTATATGCTTAAAGAACTCTACCTTAGAATTGAAAACCCCAAATGAACATTTGATGAATACAATAGGAGAATTAAATAAAAGCTCACATGACTTAGAAAAAGTGATTAAAGAGAATGAGGCATTGAAGCATGAACTAAAAGAACTAAAAGAATCAATTTCCAGATTTCATAAAGGAAAGGAAGCATTGAACACATTAATTAATAATCAAAGATCACCTTCCTTGAAATATGGATTAGGATTCAATGGCTCAACCAACATTGCACCTAGTAAACCAACTTTTGTGAAAGCATCTACAACTAAAATTTCTGATGTTCATATCAAAGATGCTTGCACCAAGTCTAAAAGAACTTCTTACGGTTCACTAGGAGATAAAGCCAAAAACAATTATGCATTGTTGTTTACTAAACTTGTACAAAAGAAATCACATACTTGTAGTTGTATGTATAATGCAAAAAGAAAAATGCAGAAGCATAGGATACCATGGCAATGCACATATTGCATGAAATTTGGTCACAAAAATTTCTATTGTTATATAAGAAAAGCTCATCTAAATTTAGAAGGCACTCTTTCTACTAACCATCAAGGACCCAACTATATGTGGGTACCTAAAAAAGGATGATCACAATTGGCTTGCAGGTATGCCTAAAATCTACTACCAATGAAAGCACATGGCTTGTGGATAGTGGATGCTCAAGGCATATGACTGGAAATGCAAAGCTCTTTACAAGTATTACCTATAAACATGGAGGTAACGTAACTTTTGGAAACAATGCTAAAGGTAAAATTCTTGGTGTTGGCTCCATTGGTTCTATTGGTAAGGATTTAATTGAAGATGTATGGCTTGTTGATGGTTTGAAACATAACTTGCTAAGTGTTAGTCAACTTTGTGATAAAGCATACTTTGTTAAGTTTGATTCCAAGGAATGCAAAATCACAAATTCAAATGATGTTATCATATTTAAGGGTACTAGAACAAACAACACTTACAATGTAAGCATACATTCTGATCATACATGTTTAATGTCCACTAATAATGATGCATGGTTATGGCATAGAAGACTAGGACATGCTGGTATGGATCAATTGAAATATATTTGTAATGAGAATTTAGTTGATGGCTTACCTAAGATAAAATATGATAAAGATAGGATTTGTGAACCTTGTCAACATGGTAAGCAACATAAAAGCTCATTTAAAACAAAGAATGTTATAAGCACCTCTAGACCTTTAGAGCTCATTCATTTAGACTTGTTTGGACCAAATAGAGTTACAAGCTTAGGAGGCAAATCATATGCATTTGTTCTTGTTGATGACTACTCTAGATTCACATGGGTTAATTTCTTAGCTCAAAAGAATGAAGCCTTTAATTACTTCAAAACCTTTGCAAAAAGAGTTCAAAATGAAAAAGGATATGTGATCACATCTATTAGAAGTGATCATGGCAAAGAATTTGAAAATGAAAACTTTGAAAACTTTTGCAATGAAATTGGCATTTCACACAATTTTTCTGCTCCTAGAACTCCACAGCAAAATGGTGTAGTTGAAAGGAAAAATAGAACTTTAATTGAAATGGCTAGAACAATGCTCAATGAATATGATTTACCATCTTATTTTTGGGCGGAAGCCGTTAATACAGCTTGTTACATTGCAAATCGTGTTTATAAAAGGCATTTAACTAATAAAACTTCTTATGAGCTATGGAATGGAAGAATACCCAGAATTGGATATTTTAGAGTATTTGGATGCAAATGCTTCATATTGAATACCAAGGATAATCTTGGAAAATTCTCATCCAAATCAGATGAAGGCATATTCTTAGGATATTCATCATATAGCAAAGCATATAGAGTATTTAATATGAAAACTCTAGTTATAGAAGAATCAATGCATGTTGTATTTGATGAATCATCTAAACTTGATCAAAAGAAAGGTATTACTTTCAATGACCCTGCAGGCACTCTTGAACCTCTTGAATCTATTGATGCTCCAAAGATCAATCAACTTGAAGAAAAGGCTCAAGATCTACCTAAGGATTGGCAATACAAGAAAGATCATCCAAAGGAACTCATCATTGGAGAAACATCAAAGGGAGTAACTACTAGATCTAAAATTAATCATGTTGATGTTAATGTTGCTTTTGTTTCTCAAATTGAACCAAAAACTATTGAGGAAGCTTTAAATGATGAAAATTGGATAATTGCAATGCAAGATGAACTTAATCAATTTGAAAGAAATAATGTTTGGCAACTTACTCCTAGACCTATAGATCATTCTATAATAGGATGCAAATGGGTTTATAGGAATAAGCTTGATGAAAATGGTCACATCATTAGAAATAAAGCGAGATTGGTAGCCAAAGTTTATAATCAAGAAGAAGGTATTGACTATGATGAAACCTTTGCCCCCGTAGCTAGATTGGAAGCTATTAGAATATTACTTGCTTTTGCATGTCATATGAATTTTAAGCTTTATCAAATGGATGTTAAAAGTGCATTTCTAAACGGACTCATAAATGAAGAAGTTTATGTTGAACAACCTCCTGGTTTTGAAAACTACAAATTTCCTGATCATGTTTTCAAACTTACCAAAGCTTTATATGGATTAAAGCAAGCACCTAGAGCTTGGTATGATAAACTTAGTGCATATTTGCTTGAAAATGGTTTTTCAAAAGGAAAAGTAGACACAACTCTTTTTGTTAAAAAGGATAAGCACAACATTTTGATTGTACAAATTTATGTGGATGACATAATATTTGGAGCTACTAATGAAGCCCTGTGCAAAGAATTTGCTTCTTGTATGACTAGGGAATTTGAAATGAGCATGATGGGTGAACTCAAGTTTTTCCTTGGACTGCAAGTCAAGCAATGTAAAGATGGGATCTTCATCAACCAATCCAAATATACAAAAGAACTCATCAAGAAATTTGGAATGGATGGCTGCAAAACTAGCAAAACTCCTATGAGCACATCATTGAAATTAGGTAAAGATGATAATGGTAAAGCAGTAGATGAGAAGAAATATCGAGGTATCATCGGATCACTACTTTACTTAACTGCTTCTAGGCCTGATATAATGTATAGTGTATGTCTTTGTGCTAGATTTCAAACTAGTCCTAAAGAATCACACTTGAATGCCACTAAGAGAATCTTGAAATATTTGAGCGGTACAATACATTTAGGACTTTGGTATCCTAAAAACACATCATTTCATATTATAGGATTTTCAGATGCAGATTATGCTGGTAGTATATTAGATAGGAAAAGCACAACAGGAGCATGTCACTTTCTTGGTAATTGTCTAGTTTCTTGGCATAGTAAGAAACAAGCATCAGTTGCTTTATCCACAACGGAAGCTGAATATGTTGCAGCATGTTTTTGTTGCACACAAGTATTATGGATGAAACAACAATTGCTTGACTATGGTAAAATGTTTAACAATATCTCCATTAAATGTGACAACACTAGTGCTATCAATTTGTCTAAGAATCCTATCCAACATTCTAGATCCAAACACATAGATATTAGACATCATTTCTTAAGAGAAAATGTACAAAATCAGAATATAACCTTAGAATTCATAGATACAGAAAATCAACTTGCTGATGTCTTTACAAAACCCTTGAATGAAGATAGACTTAACTTCATCAAACTCAACTTAGGAATGATTGATGGAATCACTTTGAGTTAATTAGAATTTTTTGCCTTAAAATAAAGTTTCTATGTGCATGAAATTAATTTTTCTTAACACACTTAGAATATCTTCCATCTTTCCTTGAATCTTTTATTTTTGAGTATGTAGCGGTCGCTCCAGTGTTCTTTCGCGCTCGCTACTTCGTCTGCTAGTTTCATTCAATAAAAATCTCTGAGCGCGGTCGAGAAAATTTGTGCGCGATCGCACCAATTTGAATAGTTTCGACTGTTACAGATGTTTTCTTCACTCGCAAGCGTACTGATCATAATAATGGTCGCTGTACACCATTTCGCGATCGCACCTTGTTAAATCTGCGACCGCACCCTGTACACTCTGCTCGAAAATTTATAACCGTTGGCTGTGTGACAGGTCGCAACTCTTAACTCTCAACAGTCATAAACAGCTATTTTCTTTACTTCATCTATTTAAAAGTGTTTTGCAACAGTTTATCTGATATTTTGCCTATCAAAGCACACAAACTTACTTCTGAAACCCTAAAAAACTTCTACATCTCAATCACCCTCTGTTTTCCAGTTTACTTCTACTCCTTCTAATCTAATGGCTCCCAAAAGAAAAACCACTTCCAAAATTAAGGGTCAAGCTAAGAGAGTTCCAGGAATCACCATTAGAGAACCTGTTGTTGAACCTCCATCTCCTCCACAATCAAAAAGGGGTGAGAAAATTCACAAACCTCATCACCAAACCACTGAGGAAGACATTAGGTATGCCATGCTAAAGAAGAAGAAGGTTGAAGGCACCAAATCACCTTTTGGTGGGATGCTGTCTGCCTTGGGCATCAAGGACGAAATTGAAGGATTGTTGGATGTCCTTGGATGGAGAAATTTTGTCTTTCCAGAAGAAGTAGGTTACTCTAGTCTAAGTAAGGAGTTTCTAATGTCATTCCAGATAGAGAAGAGTGCAAACTCTGCACTAGGGTGGTATGGGGTTAGGTTCAAACTCTTTGATCAGTATCAATTCTTAACCCTTGAAGATTTTGGCAGAATTTGGAACTTCCCTTCTGAAGGTATAACCTCCTACAATGACCAAATCTTCTCAAACCCAACCCTTTCTGATTTCTGGCGAGAAATTTCCATTGAAACTTCCTTTGAAAAGGAATCTAAAGCCAGGCACATCAAATCTCTCACCCACTGGATGCTCCATAGGATTATCACCTATACCATTCACCAAAGAGCAGATGGGAATGAGAAAGTAACCAAGAGAGACCTTATCTTTCTCTATGCTTTCACCCACAACATCAAAATGAACACAACCAAGTTCTTGATTGATACCTTTTATCATCATGCTGTTACAAGAACTGGTACCTTCTTCCTATCCTCTCAAGTTACTCAAATAGCTAGGCACCTAAACCTTCTGAATGATTTAAACTTAGCCACTTTGAGAAACCCTTTCACTCTAGCCTCTAGTGCTATCACAATAGATTACTTAGAGCATGCTGGATGTGTAAAGAAAATTGAAGGATCATATGTATACTCCTTTGGCAAGAAAGGTGTTATGGACAAACAAAAGAAAAGGCCAAGGTATACAATTGAGGAAGAGGGAGATTCTGTAGAAGTTGCAGTAGAATTACCTCCAAAAGCAACTTCATCAAAAGCTGCTCAAGAAACTGCTTCATCCTCCACACAACTCATCCTCCAAGCAATCAAGACTCTCTCAAGGAAACTCTCTAAGTTCAAGAAAAGTGTTTCCAAGAGATTCCAGCACTTAAACAAGAGGATAGACCTTATATCCCACATGCACCATGATCTTTATGACATGCAAGGCAAATTGGACTTGCCTCAATGCAATCTTGAAGATTGGGATATAAGTGATCACACCCAAAGCGTTGCTGAAGAAGAAGAGTCCATTAGTACTAGCTCTGCCTCTGTTGCACCTCAAGATAAAGGGAAAGCTCCTTTAGTTGAAGAAGAGTTAGAGTTAGATGATGACTCAGAATAGCTTAGATTTTTCTTATTGTTTGCATTTTAAAATGCTTGTTTTAATCCTTCTTTGTACTTTCCTCCACTTTCATATATATAATGTTTATATTCCCTTTCATTGTTTGCACTTTTATATGCTTGTTTTGCTTAACATTTGTTTCATTTTGCCTATGCCAATGGGGGAGAACAATACCAAAATGGAATGAACCAAGTGGAATGAACCAAGTAACAGTATACAAAAATGGGAAAACAAGAATAAGAACAATAATGTTGAATATTTGCAATAGGGGAGAAATGTTTATGGGGGAGAAATGTTTGCATCAAACAATAACCTTTGCACCAAGATAAACTATTAATCACAATGCTCTTAACGATGATTGTTGCATATGTTAAGGGGGAGTATTTTAGACTTATTATTTTTCTCATCATTCCATTTGAATTGTCAAAGTCAAAATGGGGGAGATTGTTAGACAAATGATCTTAATTTTGATCCTTGACAACTCAAATGGATGATCTATTTAACTTGTGTTTGAGAAATCTTGTTGCGGGATTAGGTTGCTTCAATTAAAAGGTGAACAGAACAAGTATAGCGGTCGCACCTCACCTGAATACGACCGCTCCAAGCAATTACAGAATGAAACCTTGTCACAGTAGGTTTCGCGGTCAGAAGTTCGACCTCAGTCGCGACCGCTCCTACAGAATAGCGACCGTCCTAATATTTGCCCGACCGCTACTCAAGGAACTTAAATCATTACAATCACAGTAAGGTTCGCGGTGACAAGAACGGTGAATGATTCGACCTCGCTTACCACTTTAGCGACCGCCTCATTTATAGTCGCGACCGCCCAACAATTCAAGAAGAAATTGCTCAAAGAGACAGTAGTGTTCGCGTCCTCAGGTGCGTCCAGAAGTTCGACGCGAGAATGTGAGTTCGACCGCGAAAACCTACCAAGGGCGACCGCGAAGATTCAAATTATGGCGGACATCTCTTTTGCTCTGTCAGAAAGTGACACGTGACATGACCGTTGTAAACCCACTTCAATATTCAAAAAGGGCGACCGCACTTTGTGATGCGCGACCGTCCCGACAAACAAAGCATGGGCAAGAAACGGTCCGACAAACACAGCATGGACAAGATTCCAGCTGCAGAGCACTAAAATTCGACCGTTGTAGCTTTTTCAAAAGTAGCGACCGTCCCTGGTTAAAAGGACGACCGCGAGAAGCATGAGCGCGACCATCCTTGTATGAAGGGCGACCGCGAAGTGCTTCGGGCAGTTTAAGTAAAGAAGGTCTAATCTACCAATACATTATTCTTAATGTCTATAACGGCTAGTAAAACCACATTGGCTATAAATACAATGTCTCTCTGAGAAAACAAAAGAGGAACAAGCAAGAAATCAGATTGTAATAGCCAAGCAACAAATTTTCATTTACTTAAACTTACAATTAAATTGTAATGTATGTTAGGTGTTAGCATTTGAAAACACCATTGTATAAGTTTGAGTGTAAGCTTGGGAAACACTTAGGTTGAGAGAGTGAGCCTTGTAAAACTCTTGTTTGGGTTGTAAGTGTGAGCCTTAGAAAAACACTTGTAAAGTTAGGTGTGAACTTGTAAAAACACCAAAGTTGGAAGTGAGCTTGTAAAAACTTCAAAGTCTAGTGGAACCTTAACAAGTTGTTAAGGAAGTGGATGTAGGATTGAAGTAAATCCGAACCACTATAAATCTTGTGTGTTCTTTCTTCCTTCATCACTCAACAATCTTCATATTCCGCACTTCTTGTTTGTTGAGTTTTTTTAAATTGTCATTATTTCTTGACGAAACCAATTCACCCCCCCCTCTTGGTTGCCATCTTGGGACAACAAAATGAAATGTGAAGCCATTGTTATTGGCTATGATGTGGATTGAAATATGATGTGAAGCCATTGTGATTGGCTATGATAAAACAAATGTAAAGTGAAGCCATTGTGATTGGCTCTGATGATTTAATTGAAAGAAAGAAGGCATGCCTATAAAATGAAAAAGGTAACAGTCTTGCCGGGTTGAGGATCTCCTCATGTTGAGTTGATGGTCCAAGAGACTGGGTCTGTTACACTATGATAATTATGATTATGAGATATATGATTGGTAACAGTCTTGCCGGGTTGAGGATCTCCTCGAGGTTAGTCGAGTTGATGGTCCAAGAGACTGGGTCTGTTACAGGTAACAGTCTTGCCGGGTTGAGGATCTCCTCATGTCGAGTTGATGGTCCAAGAGACTGGGTCTGTTACACTATCCATGGATAGAGTTATTGATATATGATGCCTACGGGCTTGATTATTGTGATTATGAACCAAAGCAGTAACTCTGAACTTTGAATAACATATTAGTGTCTGTTGGGCCCGAGTCTGTCTTTGTTGTCAATGTGATATCCAAATGTTGAAATAAATGAATAATGAGATCTATGAATGCTTTTGATGAAAATATGATTTATGTTTAATGATTTGTGAATAATACAATGTTATGAAGTATGATTTTGTAATGTGTGTATTGATATATTGAAAGTGAATATGGCTTGAGGAGCTTTGTTGAGATATGAGTTTATGAAAATATAGTATGTTGTGTACAATGTATATGAATGTGGAATTTGTAAGAATTGTTTTCATGAAGGTTTGGATAGGCCATGGAAAGGTGATTTGTTGAAATGATGTATATGTATATGTATATGAGATAGAAATGGTAAGTATTGTATTGTGAATGTTCTATGTAAATTTGTGTATAATTTTATGAGATTAGTGGAAATATATGAAGAATGCATTGAGAAAGGAAAAACGGGGTAAGCGAACAATAGAACATAATGCTAAAAACATGAGGTATGATTATTTTGTAAAGTATATTTTAATATTTATTTATACTACTAAGCTCTCGGGCTTAGCGCGGATAATTAATCGCGCAGGTATTTATGCGGATGATCTGGAAGTCTAGCTGTTATGCCACGAAAAGGGTAAGAGTATCTCGAGACCAACTAGAAGGTGATGCATACATATGTAATATTAATTATGTTGTAGTTTTGATAAGAATAATGACTTTTGTAAATGTTCTTTAAACTAATATAATATTGCTTGTACTTGGATAAAGGTTTTTAAATTGAAACGAAAAGTAACATTCTTATACTTTATATACGCATTGTATGTATACCAGGTATATGTATAGTGCTTATATAGAGTATGGGGGCGTTACACCATACTAATATTCAACATATTATTTAGATTAAAATATGAAATTGAAATCTATATGCAACATTTTGATTTACAACAAAAAAATTGTTAAATTAGAAAGTCTTTAACTGCTCTTAATTCCCTCTAATTATCTCCAATTTACCCATAATTGACCTTAACCACCATTTAAAACACTTTATAATACTCTATAATATACGATGTATATTAAAATTTGAAATTAGAATCTATATGCAAAATTTTGAATAGCAACAAAAAATAATGTTAAATTAGATAGTCTTTAACTGCTTCTAACTTTTTGCAAATCACCTCTAACTATTCCTAATTATCATTTAAAATACTTTATAACACAATCTGTATACTATGTAGATTAAAATATGAAACTAAAATATATTTGCGAGATTTTAATTTACAACTGAAACGAAATATTAAATTATAAAACACCTAACTTTCTTTAATTACCTCTATCTATCTCTAACTCGCCTGTAATTATCTCTAACCTTCATTTAAAATATTTCATATTATTATTATTGTCAAATGTAATTAAATCTAGCTATGGTTTATGGAGGGTAAGAAATTGAATGATACTATTTTGAATAATTTTCTGAATATTATTGAATATAGTAATAATCTCCCAATATATGCAACAAAGTATACAAATAGTATATATTTGTAGATTTATCTGTCGATTTTTTTTTCTAGAGGGGAACAATGATTATTGCAAGACATCTTTGAATACCTGGTATCCACTTTATAATACTCTCGCATTTAAATTATTTAATTATTGAACATATTAAATTACAAATTAAAATGTTATAATCATGTTTAAATGTTAATTAAAAAAAACATGTTTAAATGTGTTTGAATACATTGTATATTAATTGTCAACCAAAGCAATCAAATAATTGGCTTCAAAATTTAAAAATAGCAAATTTAACAAGCATAATTTTTTAAACTATTTAAAAATTGATTAATACCCGATTGAAATAAAATAAATTTCATAAAATTTTATGAAATTCATTTAAATTCTAAGAAATGTTTGTTTGAAATAAAATTTTTTATTCATTCCAATTCTATGAATTCAAATATATAGAATTCAATTAGTGTAAAATAAATTATATTAAAATATAGAATTCAAATGAATTCCACAAATTAATAAATTCATTTTTTCTTTATAAAATTACCCTTAACAGACCTATACCTCTTTTTTCCATTATATTCTTCTAATTTTTTATTTTTTCACTATATCAATTTCATAAAATTTATTATTTCTCCTATTTTAAAATTTTAAAATTCATTTTTAACAAAATTATATCATTGATTTTTAATTTTAAAGTCAAATATCTAATTTGAATATTTATCCTTTTAGCTTCATCAATAGTTATATTTTTATCTTAATATTTTATTGGATTTTAATTTTTAATAATTATTTAAAATTTTAAAAAATTGCTCATCATATATAAATCCATTTGTGAAATTGATTATCAAAACAAAAAATATTCCTATAAATATAAATAATAGTCAAACAAATAAAAATTTTAAATCTGAATATTTTCATCAAAAATTATGTTAAAAAAATTTATTATTTTGAATAAAAATTATTAAAAATAAAATTATAACAGTTTCAATGAATTAAATTCATATAAACTAAAAAAATATTTTACTATTAAAAAAATCAAAAATTCATATATAATAATTATCTAATCCAAAAATATATTATTATTAATTTATAACAAAAAAAACTAAAAGAAAAATTTCTTTTAATATTATTTGAGCATAAATTTTAAATATAATATTATTTGAGCATAAATTTTAAATATAATATTAACATAATAAGGGTATATTTGAAAGAAAGAAAAAGGGTAAATGAATTTTTAATTTAGAATTTATTTCAAATAAAATTATATGTAATTCAATTGAATTATTTGTTTTAAGTTATACCATACCAAATATGAGAATTCATTTATAAATTAATTTAATGTAGAATTTATTTATAAATAAATTTTATAATCTAAATTCATTCATTTCTGTCATGACTTAACCCGAAGGCACGTGATCGGCATTAAAGAACGAAAAAAAATACGTTGCTTTCAAAATTCATAGTAAGTCTAACAACTCATTTTCTGATAAATATAGATGGTGACAACAGTTACTATCTCGAATCGAACCTACTAGCCTACTAATATTATACTTTAATATAATATCACATAATCATCATCGGATATTTATTAACAAATATATTTAACTAAATCGCAGAATTAAATGAATAAGAAGATAGACAAGAAAAAAAATACCATGCGGAGTTCTAGAAAATAATTATAATATAATTATATAATAAAAATAAATAAAATTAACACTCGTATCGATAAATAAAAAGGCAGGATGACCTGAATAAGGAGTACTCGTATGCTCCATCTGCAATCTGAGAAAAATGGTGAACATGAATGAGCGTTCGACTCAGTGAGCTATATAGTAATTAATATAATACAACTATCTCATGCATAACGTACTCATATAAATGTCAATCAATCAACAAATCACATAAGCAAATAAGGATAAGAGTAAGTCGACGGGCCACACTAAATTTCAAACTGGGGAGCTTATCCCCCTATCTAGCTCTCTTAGTCCATACATTTCTCTTAGAATCTAATACATAAGGTCCGCCGTCACAGCCGTAGCCAAGCAGCACTACCCGACTGACAAGTAGCACTGAGCATAAAAATGCTCTCTCCGTCACGCCAGTCCTAATCTCATCATATAATATCCTCATATCATAACTCATATCCCCGATCATGTGTAGTCCTATATCATCCTAACTATATCCGACATTACATATTATATGCATTAAGTACAACCAACTCATATTCAGCACACATTATGCTTTTAACAATAATAACTGCATATATGTTGCATAAACAGTTGATGTATTATGCAAATACAATTAATTGAGTATATGCAATATAATGAAGGGAATGTTTGCTCCTGAAGTTGCTTAGGCTTTTTCACTGCATGCTTAGATTCTTTGGTTAGCTTTAAGGGAGGCTTTTCAATACCTACTAGTCTGATTAGGAAGTGATTCTTTAGGTGTTCATGGCCTGGAAAGGACATGAAGGTAATGAGATTTACACTTGTTCTTAAACTGAAAACACCCTTGTAACTTTTGGTCTATGGCTTCATGTATCGACGAAGTAAAATACACCTGCTTTACCATGGATGCAGCATATTGAATGGTTGGTTTGTGGATGATTGTGGGGAAGGAGCCCCTGCCTAGTTTTAGGAAGGAAAAGCTTGTACTTTGTGGTGTCGCCTGTTATAGAGAGAAACAGAAGAAAGTGTGGAACTTTTATCCATTCAATCACAGAGAAGTTTTGTTACAGATTATACTTTGATGCCTGTAAGGGATAGGAAAAATGATAATATCATGAGAGAATTATGTTTTACCATGCATCATGACATGCTGAGATTATACCAAAATATGAGCCACCTTCATTTGTTATCGATTGTTGGATACGACTTAGTAATCCTTTAGTGAGTAGAGGGGATGTTTATTGAGAAGTTATCAAGAGTGATGAGTCCCTGTAGTGACTTTTTTTATGGTTTTAGAATATTTATGAAATATTATTGGACATGCTACCATGCACCAACTAGAACGTAGAAATGTTCATGTTTGATATGCTTATGGCTGTATTAAAACTATCCAGTCGGTAATTCTAGAAGATTGCTCATATTAAAAACAAATTTATGGCCAGATGATTGGTCTTAATTGAACCAATTATAAGTTATTATCTGGTTACTACTTGGGTAAATTCATGAATTCTTGTTCTTAAGGACAATCTTTAACAATGGAAATTAGTCTACGTCAGGAATTGGTTATGACTGTTTGCTTTGATGCTATCATTTGTCTCCGCAAATGGTTTCAATATTTATATTTTATGTGCCTTCTCTATATCCTGAATCCATTAATCTTTCTGTGTAGCTGTATTGGTTTCACTTGAATGGTTCATCATTTGAAACTACGGCATTTAAACTTGGTGTATTAGATTTGGTGTTTATGATATGTGCATTATCTTTAGATTGATTAATTCATTGAATGGAATCAAATTGATGAATGTGGATAATTACTTGTTTGATTATAAGTTTAAAACTCATGTTGTATAGATGTAATTGCAAATACACTGGCAGTTTTCGTTTTAAGCATACCTTTTATCTTTCTCCTCAATGCTTCTAATACTCAATTCAAACAAGAAACTAAAAAATAAAATCTAAATTCCCTATCTAAATGCTTCTCGAGTTCTTCTTGCTAAAAGAAAGTAAATAAGTTTTACTGAGGTCTATGATGTATGAACACGGACATGAGACATGCTTATAGATACAATACAGACACATTGACAAATTTACCTTTTGAAAAATTAGTACATGCCATGTGTAGAGCAAAATGCTATGGTATGTTTGAAGGCCAAATTACATTATCAATTTTTACCAGTGTCTAGGTTTTTACTTCTCCCACTCTTATTCTTTTAGGTGCTTGTGTGGGGGTTGGCGGGATGGGGCAATTGTTTGATAGGGAGATTTCGTTAAGTTGACTATAATAACTCCAAAGCCAAACTAAATAAGGATGACTAAATTCTCTGAAACCTTATAATGGAGGGTAGCCCACCTTGTTGTCTGTGGGCATAATGTCATTCTGTATTTTGGATTAAACTATGAGCCCAAGTACTCTAAGCCTCAAGCTGAGCTTATGCTTCTGAAGGGGCAATCTCAAGTTAAAACATGATCCACAAATTTGTATCCAAGGGTGTCTTTGCTAGCAGGATATATATGCAACACAAGATTGCTGTAGGAAATTGCAGAAAGGTTCAAATTTGCTAGAATTATGAATAGCCATCATCTAAATAACTTTTAGGAACATGACATTTTCATCTTTATTAGACATAAATGGCGATAGAATGATGAAATATCCATGATACTAGCCAAATAAGAATAAAAAGTCCAAATAATGTGAGTAATGTTGTATACTCAGAATCAATGCAGTGCTAAAATTATTAAGCTATTTGGATGTTTATCTGGTGATTTATGACCTTTGCTGTCTTCTGTTCATAACTTATACAAATACTCATTCATTCTGATTTCGATGTGCAGATTTAGGATATTCGGTGAGTGAAAGTAGTTTACAGAAGGAATTTTCAAATTTTGGTGAAATAGCTTAAGGCAAATGTCCTGTCTGGCTCTGAGTAAATTGAATTATCTACTTTTATCTTCTTTTCTGAAAAAAAAATTGCAGTTATTCTAGTTAAGGGTTTCATATCTTATAACTTTATCTGTCATATGTCAGTTAAGCTTGTAAAGGATGACATCACAGAGAGGCCTAAAGCATTTGCATGCATTTATTCAATACACTTGTCAAGATGATGCTATTCTAGCCCTGGAAAGTATGGACCGAAAGGTTCCATTCCACACTGTCACATTGCCCTTGTTTTCTGGGATATAATAAACTTTGGAAATTTATGTTCTTGTTTTTTTATCCTCAGATATTTGATGGAAGACTGATTTAGGTTGAAATCGCCAAACCTGGGAAACACAGTTTTGGAGGATACCCAAAAGCCTCTGGACCTCCAAAGAAGCATTTGCAGGAGCAAGATGAAATTGCAGATTGCTGGTACTGATCAAATTATTCTTGATAGTTTGAAACTAGTGAAGTTGGAGAAATTGTAAAGTAAGGGACCAGGCTGAATAAAGCACAAATTGTTTCAAGATTGCTACAACTGATAACAAATGGCATTAAAAGTGGAATCCCTGGTTGGTCCTAGTGATAGTGAGTATAAATTGTTGCCTAGAGCGTCTTATAGCCTGCATTATTATAAGTTGCCATCTTTATCAGTGGAATAGTGGTCTTTGACTTGTGCATATGCAGAAGAAGCGACGCAGAGTCGTTTCTTCAAAACAGAGGTGTTATGATATAAGATGAATCATAAGCTGAAAATTGAATTTCTGTTTCTAGACCAAAATTATTGCTATTGATGTACTTTGTAGAAATGGCCCCTCTTTTCGGCACAGCCACCAATGTTGGTGAATTATTGGTAGTAATTGAGTGCATTGAAAAAGATGTAGTATGACATGATTGATGAGGAAAATTATTAGTTATCTTCTTGAAGACAGAAAATTTTTATGTTATTTCCTTGTGGCTTTATCCTTTGTCGGAACATGTAAAAATATAAAAAGGCTCAAAAAAAATCTAAAAATATAAAGGGATGTTCTTATGTCCCCTTTTCCCTGGTTAATGTTTGATCTGCGCTTTATTTCATGCTCTTCTGTAATTTCTTGATTGAAAATGCCAGTGTGGAAATTGGACTATGGCAAAGCCTTCTTCTTCTTCTTCTTCTTTTTTTTTTTGAGAAGTTTACAAAAATAACTTTAAAAAAATATTTACAAAAAATTCTATCTAAATAAAGAATTTATAAAAATATTATATTTTTTAAAATTTTTAAATTTATATAATTTTTTTTAATTTTCTTTTCTCTCTTATTTTCTCATTATCCATTTATATATTTTTTTTGAATAGCATCATCCATTTATATATTTCTCTCTTTCTCTCCTTCAATTATTATTATTTAAACTTTATTCATCCTCATAAATTTATATTATTTCTGTTTATTTTTTTTATTTTTTTAACTTACATTAAATGTTTTTACTAATTTCTTTAATTTTTTTTCTTTCTTTAAATTTAGTTTTAGTGATACTAAAATTATCTATAAGATTATGAGAGTTGAATTTATATCCTTATTTAAAATTTTATCATTAAAATAATTTTATTATTAAAATATGATGTTTAATCATATATTTTAATTATAATTTTTAATTATTATTATTATTATTTATTGGTAAAAGTCAAGGGTAAGAAATTATCTTATTTAAAAATATAAAATAAACAAAATATAATAATAAAAAAAGCAATCAAATTATAAAATTCAAATAAAATAATTTTCATAAAAAAAATATTAGCAAACATGATAAATCTTATTTAATCGGTATTTTAGTCCTCCCAATAAATGATATACATTAAATATATTTTTAATATATAATATGTATTTTATACATATAGATTACAAATATAAAAAAACTAATAAAAATGTTAACTTAAAATGATATAAGTTAAACATATTTTTTATGCCTATAACTATTTTGTAAGATTGTAAATTTAAAAAATTAAAAATATATGATATATGTTAAATATATTTTAGATACTTGAAACTATTTTATAAATATAAATTATAAATTTGAAAAAATTAAAAACTTTAATTCTCCAGAGATGATATACATTAAATATATTTTATGTCTCTGTGACTATTTTATATACAGAAATTACAAGTTTAAAAAAACATAAAAATGCCAACTACAAGAAAATGGTATATGTTAAGTATATTTTTAATATCTGCAACTATTTTGTGCACACAAATTACAAACTTAAAAAAAATATAAAAATAACAACTACAAAAAAATGGTATATATTAAGTATAATTTTTATATTTACAATTACTATGTGTGTGTGTGTGTGTATATATATATATTGAGCTTGAAAAAACTAAAAATAACTCTCAAAAATGAGTATATGTTCAATATATTTTTAGTATCTGCAAGTATTTTATATAGATAATAAACTTGAAAAAAAAATATGTGTTTAATTTTAATAAACACAAATATTATGTTACTATTTCAATTTATATCATTTTGAACATGTTAATATATATTGTACTTCAGGTATATGTTTGGTATTTTTAACTCAAAGTTTTAATATATTTCAGTATATTTTAGTGAAAATATGAATCAATCAAAGCATCTGAAATAAAAATAAAATAAAATTAACAGTGCACATAAAATATCAAGTAAAAAATAAGAAACTCAATTATAACTTTATTTAATTCATATAATATCAAAAAATTATATAAGAATTTTCTTGAAAAAGAAAAAAAATAATGCTATTATTTTGCAATAATATTAGAATACAATTAATAATTTAATAAACAAACTATAATATTTATTTTATTTTCTTAAAATTAAAATATTCATTAGATTCACATAATAATGATTATTATTGTGTTTGAATATTATTTTTTAATAATTTAAACATTAATTTAAAAAATATGTATGATCTCATTTTTATAAATTAGTTAATTTAATTTTTGTTTTTAAATTAAATTATTATTTTATAATTTATGTTTTTTAAATTAAATTATTATTTTAACTTAATTTAAAATATATTTTTAAATCAACTTAGATCATGCACATCTTTAAAATTTATGAAATCTTATTGCTTTATATTTTTTTATTTTATTAACAAAATATTATATATAATTTGATTATTATTAAATTCAAGAATAATAAAAATTTTAAAGGTAGATATGAGATAATAATTAAGGTGCACTCAAATAAATCTTCTTACGTATCATTTTTATATATATAAAAAAAAGTGATAGAGAAAATACTGTAAAAAATATAAATTTTTTTATCTTGACCGTAAAAAATGTAAAGTTGATAAGGTAGATATCAATAAAAAGATATCCAACAGTAAAAATGTAATTTTGATTAAAAATATAGTATTTTATATAATTTCCTTTTTTTAGAAAAAAACAATGAAATGCAGAAAATGTTTTTCATCAAAATATTTTCCATGTTTTATATATTTATATAAAAGACAAATTTTTTTTTTAATTTTTAAGACATTTCCATTTCTTAAAAAAGTTTCTCAACCAATCGAGATCTTGTATTTTAATGAAGGTTGTATAAAGAGTAAACTTGATTTTTTTATTAATAAAAAATATACGTACAGCATTAGTTGAAAGCTTCAATAATAATTTAAAAAAAAAAATACAATTTTACAGAACAAATGAGCCATAACATTCATTATTTGTTAAAATATCAATAATCTCCGATACAAGAATTATCTTTTTAAATAAGATTTTTGCAAAAGGAAATTTTTGTGGAAAAAATACTGAATAATGAAGTTTTTAGCATAATTAAGAGCTTCTTGGATATCTATTGCTTCAACTGCTTGAGAAGAGAAGGAAACCTGAAAATTGATAACTGCACAATCACAAAGAGTAAACTCCATTGTTTTTTCTTTTTTTAAATATTATATTTCGAAAGGATAGAATCGAACCTGAGCCTATTAACTGCAGAAAAAATATACTTACAGTTACACTATGCCTCAACATGCAAACTCCATTATTTTAAAACTATAAAAATTAATATGTATCCATTATATTAAAACTATAAAAATTAATATGTATATATATTAAAACATGTTTCTATTATTAAGCTCTCAAATTGAAAATGTTTTTAATTTCAAAAATCAATATTTAAGAAAAATTGGGCGACTTTTTAAATTAAAATAATATGTTATAATTTAAATTCATAGTTTTTTTTAATTTAATCATTAAACTATTAATGACTAATCATCCATAGGAATAATAATGTGGAATATGATCAATTGTTATTAGTCATTATCCATAATAATAATAATAATAATAATAATAATAATAATAATAATAATAATAATAATAATAATAATAATATTATTATTATTATTATTATTATTATTATTATTATTATTATTATTATTATTTAAAAAATCATTGAAAAATTTTATCATTATCTTACAAATTTTATCTTAAATTTATCATATTTTACTTATTTTCTCATATTTTTATTGTTTCACACACTTTTATTTATTTTTTTTAATATTCAAAATTCTTCTAATGGCAAAAAACTAACTTTAAAATATTACAATAACATATCAAGGCATAGAAAAATAATAAATGCACATATGGTTTGAATAATATATTCTGCTAGGTTCGATTTCCCCTTTCAATGAGTATTCAAAAATTACAAAATTTATAAAAAAAAAAGAAATAAATTATTAAATTTATGGTTGAAAAAAAATATGCATTTAATAACACAAATAGTCAATCTTCAATTTGCAATTAATTAGTAGTTTTACCATAAAATAAATTTTCTATATAAAATAATTAAAATTACTTAAAAGACTAAAAGGGTTTAAAGTAAAAAAATTAAAATTATGTGGGTATATAATAAACAAAACATGATAAATTTAGAATTCCAAAATGAAAATTTCCCAAAAAAATTGGGTATGAAACAAAGAGGATGACCGTTTAAAAAAAAAAAAGAGGATGACAAATGATTATTGGTCTACTTAGAAATTAGACCGGCAGCTTACTTTTGAACTTTAACTTTGACCAAAATTTTATGATCTAAATCATTATTATTTAAACTAATGCAATATAAATTAAAATTTTATTAATTACACATTCTACTTATTTAGGTTTATTACATTGGTGGTTCTTAATATTTTATGCTTATATTATTAAAAATTTTAAATTTTATTTTATAAAGATAAAATCTCTAAATTTTTAATTTTGACTCAATAAAATTTTTAAAATTATTTTCTAAAAATTAGAATGTAATGTAACAGTAATGTGTTATAATATGACAAAAAAAATTTTAATTTTATTTTATTTTTCACGTATTTTTTTTAACGGACTTAAAATTACAACTCTAAAATTACTTATTTTATTCTTAATTTTTTATACCCAGATATGAAATAAAGTGAAATTAATTTTTTTTTAATTTTTGCCATGTGATAACATTATGCTACCACGTCATATTTTGATTATCAAAAAAATGATTTTAGAGATTTTATTAAAATAAAATTAAAAATTTAGATATTTTATCTTTATAAAATAAAATTTAGAGATTTTAATAATATAAGGCTAAAATATTAAGGATCATCAATGTAATTAGCTCCATATTTATTTATATTATTGATTGTTAAATGCGTTGTTGTTGTTGTTGTGCACGAGGAGAATTGAATTTTAACTACTATTATCAAATGTATGTTGACGCTTAATTTGATGGTAATATATATTTTTTAGAGTTAATAGATTCAGAATGAATTTTTTTTTAATATAATAATAATAATAGTAAATTTTTTTATTATCAAATGACATGTTAAAAAAAATCTATAAAGATTGAAATGTTAAACATACTAGAGCGTTTGTAGAAAAATATTTCTACAATAAACAATTACTAAAAATAATTAAATAACTGAAATTTTAGAAATTTATTTATTAAAAAAATCCATCGTGCCTTGTTTAAAAAAGTATCAGTATTGAATTGTCTTCATAATTGCATATGATACAATTAAAAAAAATTCGAGATTTAATTCAACTTGGCTCTGTTGTCGACATACAATTTTATTATCCTTCTAATATATATATAATAGTATAATTTGATTCAGAAAATTTTTTAAATTCCCAAAATTTTCTCTTATTTTATATTTGACCCAATTCAAATTGTTTTGCAATTATAGTTCCGTACCACTTCTAAAATTAAATATATGAATATTACAGTCATAATAATTATAAAATTACATTCACAACATTATTCTATTAATATAATTTTTTAAAAAATATATATTAATAATCATTTTAATAAATCTAATTTCTGCACATATTGGCAAATACACCTCCCTTGCATAAATAGAAAAAAATTTCAGTCTATTTAAATATCACTATATATAATAAAAACTGAAATAAAAAAATTATATGTTTATGAATTATATTAAAAATTAATTTATATAATTATTTTATTTTTTTTTATTTTATTATAATTATATTTTTGTAATTTTCAATTAAAATTATATAAATTAAAAAAATAAATTTTAGAATATTTAAATTTAATAATTTTTTAACATTAAGCTGATGAACTTTACCATAATAATATTGAATTATTAAAATTTATAATTTATAAAAATTATACCATCAGTTAATAAAATTGACTAACAACGTATCATTAGTCAATTTTATTAATTGATGGCTAATTTTTATGAATTATAAATTTTAAAAATTTAATATTACTAAAATAAAATATAGAGACTCAATATCAATAAATTACCAAATTTAAGAACTCTAAATTTAAGACCAAATTTCCTATAAATTAATACATATAAATTTATTTACATTTTACATGCATAAGTATAAAATTCTAATCCGACCCAAAATTAAAACGAAAACGGGTATTTGTTTGTCTTCTTCTTCAAAGCAACACGATTCTGTGATTCATTCGCGAGAGAGAGGGAGAGAGAAAGAAAAGTTCAAAAATGGAAGAAAATAAGGTAAAAAGCACAGATCCACCTGTTCGTGTTTATGCTGATGGCATCTATGATCTCTTCCACTTTGGTCACGCCCGTTCTCTCGAGCAAGCCAAGAAGCTGTAATCTATTTCTTTCTCTATCTCTCAATTAAGCTTTTTTTTTTTTCATGGTTTTCATGAACAAATGTGGTCTTCTTATTTATTGTAATTTTTATTTTTTAAGATCCGTTTACGTAGAATGTCAGCAATAGTCAAATATAGAATTTAACTTTAATTTGAGTTAATCTGCATTTGATGCTTATTGGGCTTTTTGATAAGATAATGAGTCAAATTTGTATCAACTGTTTCAATTAAAAATTTTTTTTGTTTTGGGTTATTTTAGATTTCCAAATACTTACCTTTTGGTTGGATGCTGCAATGATGAGATCACCCGCAAATATAAGGGAAAAACTGTCATGACTGATAAGGAGCGTTATGAGTCTCTTCGCCATTGCAGGTTGGTTCTAATGTTTTGATGAAAAATTATATAATGTTTCCTTGTTGCAAGCAATTTAATAATTGAGGATTTACTCATCTCAAAATTTGAAGTTGCTAATGTCATAATTTTTGGGATTTGAATCAATTAATATGGATATGTTCCATGCAAATTGCGATGCTTTTTCTATGCGTTGTAACTCGAATGTTACTCTCCCCGTCATCAAGTTGTTAAGTAAAACAAATTTGCGTGTTGGGTTCCTTAGAGCGGGAACTGATGGTTCAAATATTGGAAAATCATGATGTGTTGGGTTTGTAAAATTATGATAAAACTATAAGCTTTATAATCTATAATAGGCATAAATAAGCCAGGTTTTGGTTTGTTTAAGACATGAGCCTTGAAGAACTCTCTTTTTTTTCGGATTTCTAGATTTGTAATTCTGATGTTTAGATTTGTTATTTTGAAACAGTGAATTTCTAAGGTTTGTGTGAAATAGTGATTGTCTAGAATTCCTTAAGCTTCATGCCTAAGATGCTATATGGATTTCCTATGTGATCATGGTAGTCATCACGCTATCTCAATTCCCTAATATACTTACAATTTCCTTTTTTGTTTTTCTTTTTTAAATTACTCATTTTTTGTCATTTTAGTTGCTAGTTATCACAAGGGTGTATAGTTTTTATGCTTTAGTTTAGAAAAAATTTAATTTTAAGACCTCATATGAAGTTCATGTAACACGTTTAGATTCCAATCAAAATCTACAAGTCACTGAAACAACCTATTTATCGACATTTTGGAATAAATCTAAGTGTTGTCTCTTAAATTCAATTGAAATTTGGTAAAATGAAACATTCATCTTTTTGTCCATAAATAGCTTGATGACTTAATTTCTGTCATAATGTTATGGAACACTTAAGTTGTCTTTTCTGTAATTTGGACCATGAACTTCACTTGTCTTGAACTTAAAACTTGCTCTATCTTTATCATGTTATGGTCAACATCAATGTGTTTCTACAAAATGATTTGTATAAAATGTCCCATGGCAACTTTGGTATGAAAAGGTACATTTGAAAATAATTATTGTATGTTATCCCAATTAACTTGGGATTAATAATTAGTTGAGTTGAGTTGAGTTGAAACTTGCCTCATATTAGTATCTTTTCTTCTGGTATGTCTTGGCTATTGGTTAATTTTTATCTTTTAATGTCTTTACGTACTACTCTAGGGCCAACATATTCAATAAATGCAGACATATCTTTTGACTGTAGTGCATGAGGAAATGGTTGATAGTGTGACTTTTGCAGGTGGGTTGACGAAGTGATCCCTGACGCTCCGTGGGTGCTTACAAAAGAGTTCCTTGACAAACATCAGATAGACTATGTTGCCCACGACGCTCTTCCGTACGGTTAATTATTTCAAATATATTTTTCTGTTGCCATCCCAACATTTGTTTCTACATACTTTCTTTTTCTCCTGCTCAATGTATCATTCTATGGAGAAGAATGATTGGTGATAGATGGAAATGCTGACTTAGTTGATTTCTAGGAACTTCATGGAATTGAATTATCCATCTAATAAAATTTGAATAGTGTATGCACGAAAAATACGTTTATGTCCAATTTGCATATAAAATCCTGCTACCCTTGTTTTGCCTTTTGAATATTCCAAAGGAATGATTTTTTCCCCTATAATTTGTCTGAAATTATAGATTTTACTCCAGAAATTTATTCTTGTTTTTTTAAAATTTTTTTTAATTTCAATTTTTTTAATATTTTTATTGGTTTCAATTTGGCCTGTAATTGTAGTTATGCTGATGCAAGTGGAGCTGGAAATGATGTCTATGAATTTGTAAGTTCAGTGATGGCAGAGTTTTGGATTTCTCAAACCTCAACACTCCTTGGATTTCTTAAGTAGTGATGGGAACGAGGCTTACCATTTCTAGATTTTTCTCAACCAAAATTATTAATTTATAGCCCCTATATTTTGATCCTATGATGTTTTTTATATGTGTTGTGAATGGCCAAATACTTTTGGTAATTTGGTCCTACTGAATTGTTGCTGCAATATGCAGCTCTTCATGTATTTGACAACTTCTCATGCTTCGTGGATATATGATTTATTTTAATTATGCTGCTGCGAATGGGGCTGTGGTAATCTCCATGAATATTACAGTGGTGTATCTGTAGAAAGACATACAAGGTAGAGCCAATAATGTGGCAAGCTTTAACATGATCAAACCTTCACTTGTTTTGCAATTTGATTTTATATATAACTGTGGAATTGTCTGTGTGAATGAGACTTTTCCATTATCTCCCTCTTGGGGTATCCTTCCTGCAATCAATTGCTAGTTCCAATCCATTGTTTTGTGACTCTCATCATGTTTTTGCATTTCCATCCTCACTTTTATGTGGTTCTTTTTATACAAAGTTCATCATGTACTAGTTTTGCCAAATTTCTTGTTTATGCTGCTACCATCCTTTTTGCTCAACTGTAATGACTTCTCAATGCAGTGGACTAATTTATAAATAGCCCCATTATCTTCGCTAGACAACATGACTGATTGGGTTATAATATTTTTAAACAAAATCTCTTTACAGGCGAAGTCTATTGGAAAATTTAAGGAAACAAAACGAACTGAAGGGATCTCAACTTCAGATATTATAATGAGGATTGTCAAAGATTACAATGAATATGTAATGCGCAATTTGGCACGTGGATATACAAGAAAGGAACTAGGTGTTAGCTATGTGAAGGCATGCTTCTATCTATATTTCTCATATCATATTCAAATCATTGTGTTCCTTCAAGAGAACTGATCTTCAACTATTCTCTGTTTAGGAAAAGCGGCTAAGAGCACACATGGGTCTAAAAAAGTTACATGAAAAAGTAAAGAAACAGCAAGAGAGAGTGGAGGAAAAGGTATGTAAATTGTCTTCTTTAGATAATTATGAACACATAATGTGCAAGCTAAGTTTGTGGATGTTTTGGGATTCTGGATAGGAGGGATAGAAATACAACCTTAAAAGTTGAAATTGTTGTGCCTTTTGGTCTTCTCTTTGTGTTTTGGGAAAATGTAATTGTATGGAGAACAAGGGACAATTTCAGTTTTGTTAGTACTTGCGCTTATGTGGAGACAATAATTTGTAGTTTACATGTAGGATAGCCAATAAAAAAACAGAACAAAATTTTGCATGGCCCCATGAAAAGGCACTTGATAGCATATATAAATAGATGACTTGTTTTAATGCAATTACAAGGAGGTACTAAAAATTCAGTTAGTCCTCTGGACAAAACCTAATAAATAGTATCCTTAAATAGTAGCTTGTTGATAAAATTCTGAAGAATGTTTGGAAGTAAGATCAACAATGCCCTCTGTGGGCTGAACAGGGAAAAGAGAGGACAAAAAGAACAGAAAAGAAGGGGAAACAGGAAATGAAGGAGGGAAATCCCTGAATAAATCTCATTTGGAAGTAAGATCAACAATGCCCTCTGTGGGCTGAACAGGGAAAAGAGAAGACAAAAAGAACAGAAAAGAAGGGGAAACAGGAAATGAGGAAGGGAAATCCTTGAATAAATCTCATTTAATTGGGTCCATGACTGCATGTGGTCTCTCTAATATTTATAGTCATGTTGTAACTTGCGACCACTACTATTGAGGTGTGTTGTTTCCAGGTTGTTGAAGTCAGTGGAAAGAAGAAGCCTCCCCATATGAGATGATTATACAAATGATAATTATCTGACATTGACAGTATTGAAGTCAGCTGGTTATTTTGAGCATTAATTAATTCATTGTTGCACTTGGGACGGCTCTGGAAGGGTCTTTTAATGTTTTTGTTTGGCTTATGTCTAGTATTGATGTGGCAATGGTGCAGGTTGTTGATGGCGCATTTGAGTGAGACTTTGCCATGGAACCTTTGTTTCTTTAGAGCCTTACCATTGTTCAGAGAGTTCCTTATATGAAATTATGTGACAATGTTCTGCAGACTTGAGATGGTGGATCATTTAGTTGTTCACTGTCCTGTATATATAACTGAACTAAGCTTGAGTTCCAAATTAGTTGGTCAACTTATGAAAGAAAAAGAGTTTCTTTAGAAGACTACTGTTTATCCTCTTTATTAGTCTTCCGTCTAGCCCTTTTTTTTCTACCTTCTCTTATGATAGAAAAAGGTCCTACAGGAGTGATATATTCTATTATACGATGATAGCACCAATGATAGAAGCAGAGGCTAGGAGCTAATCAGGCAAGAGTTTTTGAACTCGAACATATCATCATTCCGGGATAATCACTAATCAACGAGTTAAGAGAGACAAAGCCAATTGAAAGAGCCCTACGTTTGAAGATGCTCGACTGAAAGGCGACCAACAGGAGATCGAGTGAGAATGAGAGGAAGATCTTCCAGATAAAAAGAAAGATATAGATCATCATCAGACTTACCAAATCAATCTATAGCCAGTCCTATTAAAAAAAAAGTCTAACCTACTTAAGGGCTTGAAGGGTATCTGAAGAGAGGAAGGAAAAATTAGTTCAATAGAGTTCTTTAAAGTAGCCTCTTACTTCGCCAATGCATCTAGAAAGATCTAGAGCAACTAAATCTTTTTTCACTACACGCATCATCCTAGTTCTGCCCTCACTTTCTTATCTCCCATAATTTCATTATGCTCAACAATTCCATATTTTGATGCTTTTATGTTTAGACAATCCAATTTACTGACTCTCAAATCTCAACTTTTCCTTGGCAGTTGCATTTCTACCTTTCTACAAATGCATTTGTCCTTGATCATGTCAAACCTTCTGTCTACACACCAATCTTAACATCGTCGTTGTTTCATCTTACTCTTTGAACCTGATGTTTCTTTGATGCTCAACACATCACCAAGTGTTGAATAACCGTTCTTGCATTTCTAGGATGGTTTTATCAAATCTTTGTGTTTCTTGGGTGATCTTGGGTACCATAGATTTTGTAGGAGGGACAACATGGTGGCACAGAGAGTGGTCTCATTATGCTTAACTAGGAGAATTGATTGGTTAAATGGAAAAAAGAGGAGTTTGAAGGAAATAATCCTCCTATCATGAGCATTAATGGTTCTAGATCAGTGGTTGCAGTGCAGGAAAGATGAGCATTCAATTCAAACCTTTTGTCCTTTTCATATGTGAAATTTCCTATGCACCAAAAAAAAAAAAGTATTACAAATGTGTATAATTGCTAGTCTGGTTACTTTTGTAAATGTTAGTTTGATTGTCGTACAGCTGTGCCAATTGGGAATAGCCCAATTAGGAATACATTGTGCTATATTTATTTTGTTGGCAAAATAAAATCTTTATAAGCTGCTGCTCTTAGGTTGCAACTACATCTCCCATGGAATAAACCAAAATGGCACTTAATCTATGTGGGAGTGTTCTAGTTTGATCAAAATACGTGCTGTTTTGATGCTGCAGATACAAACAGTAGCTAAAACTGCTACAGTGCATCGAAATGAATGGGTGGAAAATGCTGATCGTTTGGTTGCTGGATTTCTTGAGATGTTTGAAGAGCGTTGCCATAAAATGGTTAGATCTCTCGCTCTGCTACTCTGCCACACATACTTAATCAAAGAACTATGCTATACTTGAAGATAAGTTTTTAGCATTGGAAAACAAAAGTCAAAAGCTAAAAAGAGAATGATACCAAACATGTTACAGGCTGATGCAAAAAATTATTATTCTCATTATTTGTACACTGAAAGCACATATATTGGTGTTTCTATCAGGGAACAGCCATCAGAGATCGTATTCAGGAGCAACTAAGGAAACAACAATTAATAGGTTATGACAAAGATGATGAGGATGAAGATGATGATGATGAGTACTACTACTATGTTGATGAAACTGAAGAAGACGATGACTATGAAGAAGAAAAATACAGTGAAGAATACAAATGATTAGACTTGTTTTTTAGTTACTGATTTGAGTGCTACATTTTACTTTTGGAGTTCATGTAAAAGTAGGCATGTAAAAGTTAGATTGGAGCTTGTGGCGAGGATAGGAATAGAACATATTTATGTGAAATTCTGCCTGAAAGTTTTTGTTTATGTTTTTTGAGGGAAAGCCTGAGCATTAACTTGCAATGACTATGTGAAGTATATGTGAAATTGTTTTTTCTATTGTGTAGAAGGAAGGGGTAAAAAAATTTGCAAATGGAAGCAGTGTGCAGCATCAGCGGTCGGCATAAGGATTTCTGATGAAGGAAATCTAACAAGCATTACTTTTTCAAAGTTCTTCAATATGCATTTTAGTATTTACCTGTGTTAAGGGGTTTAGTTTCTTTTCTGAACTGAAATTAGTAAGGCTTGAACTTCATTGCTTTGGGGGAGAATGAGACTTTATCAAACAAGCTATACCATCTCTGAGATTTCCTTCAATAGATCTAACATTATAGCTATTCCAGCCTCTTGATTTCAGTGACTAAAGGTAGCATTTGTATTGATCTTTAACCAACCTTGTGGAGGTGAGAGCCATTTATAATAAATCACTTGTCTAGAAGTCAATTTATTGCCAAGATCTAATCTCACATGTTGAGTAGCCTCTACTTGCTGTGCTAAAACAAAATCTCTAATACAGCGTATCAACTCTATGAAATGTAAAATGAGGTTAAGGTGTTCCCTTGAAACAAAACTTGTTCTTGGACTTCCATAGGCTCCATTTACACATTAATATGGTGTTACCTATTTTGAAAAGAGAAGGGGAATACACTGTAGAATCCCCTTCTCTTTCCCATTTTGCCCCTAAATCTTTTTTTTTAGTTTTTTTTATCAATTTTTTTGTTTTTTAGTATAATTTAATATTATCTATTGAATTCAATAAAATATACTTAACAAATAATTTATATTTTAATAATTTTATTATAAAATTATAAAAATTTAAAAATTTTTATTTTATTTTTATTTTTAAAATTTAAATATAGTTTAGTTCTTGAATTTATATATTATAAATAATTTATTAATTTTAGATTAATGTGTATTATGATAAATTATATAAAAATTTTAATAACTTATTATTTTTATAATGAATTATATGAAAAAAGTAAAAAATTTTATAAAATAATATTTCATTATAATCATAAATATAATTTATATTTTTGATTCATTTAATTAATCTTGAAATTTATGTTTTTTTAATAATTTTTTTTGAATGCCTTATTAATAAATTAATATACTATATGTGTCTATGAGTTAGGCTTCTTTGCAATATATTTATACTATTAAATAATATAAAAATAGTCAAATTAAAATTAATTTCTTTTTTAATTCTATAATTTATAAAAATGTACAAATAATTAATAATTAAATTATTTAAAATTTTTATTTTTCATAATTTTAAAAAATGATTGAAGAAAAAAAAGAAGTGCTAATTTAAACTTTTTTTTTATGCAAATAGTACTTTATTACTAAATATCATAACTCTCTTACAATACATTTGGGAGTAAGCTCCTAATACTAAAAATTTGTACTTGGAATGGTTGCTCTACCTAGATTATGAGATACCGTGTTAGCAAGTTTTTTTTTTTAAAAAAAAAAAGCTCGACCCTCAGAAATCATTTTTGGAGGATCGAACTCCCTGACCTTTCCGTGGAGAGTAACATCAGATGGCCACTGGGCTAACCCAAGTGGTTCCCGTGTTAGCAAGTTTATGAATTCAAAATATTTTTTTATGAGTGTTTATATTTTTTTATTGCATGAGTTGAATAACATTTTAGTGTCTTAAAAAATTTTTAAAAATAAAAAGAAAAATTTTCATTTATTAAAGGAAAAAATTAAACTTATAAAATAGTAAAATTTTTATCTCCACTGACAACTAAATATTAATTTTACTTTATAAGTTATTGAAATAATTTTATGAAGAAAAATAATATTTTCTATAATTTAATAAGATAAAATAAAAAAATAATTAAGAGATAAAAATAAATTTTGCGGATACCGAAAATAAATTTTAAATGGTGTCGTTGGCAGATAAATATAAATATATACACATATTTATATATAAGGACATGAATTTATATTTTATATTAAAATTATAATTAATATTTATTTATTATAATAATTATTAATTATAAATGACACATACTATTGATTTAATTTATCTAACTTTTTTTTAATAAAGGTGGACGCACCACCGCAAACTTTATAAAATGAAATAAAAGTATAGAGTACCCATATAAATAGTTCGTACACTACTTTTATAGCAAATGGGCAGAAAAAATGATGAAGAAAAATAAACCTATTGATATCTAATATATGGAAGGCCTACACAGTCAGTTAAAACAATCCCTTTAATGTAATTAGGAAGAGAACTAAAAGATTCAAAAACTCTAAAAACACTATTAATTCGACTATAGTAAGCAATCAATTTACCTAAACACCTAATTGCAATTCATATAATACTATAATTATATATAATTTTAACACTCGCTTTTTACATATTTTATTTACTCTTTAAATTTATAATTAACTATTATAATATATTTTAAATATTCTCTAGTATAACTAAATGACTAAAATTATCTTATAAAAAAATAAAAAATATATATTTTTAAGGCAAAAGGTGGATATCATTCTAGTTTATAGATATGCACTAATTTGGTGTTATTTATAAGAGTTTAGACATCTCTCTCCTTGCAAGTAAGTTTTTAAGGTGAAGTTAGATTTAAACCCTTATTCATATTCATAAAATTAAATAGTAATTATATAATTTTATTAATTTCAATTTTTTTTAAAAATTTTTAAATAGCAAAAATTAAAATTATATTAGGTTGTTTTATTTATTTATTTTTATAAGGATGTTTTAGATATTTCATGTAAATATAGTATAAAAAATATACTAGATAAGATAAAAGCTATCAGATAATGAGGAAGAAAAATATTTTTCCTATTACTTTTGTTGTGTGAAATGAAACAAATATATTTTTTAGTTAGTTTTTAAAATCTCAAAAACAAAATAATCAATTAACCTATACTTTTTAAAACACTAACAGCAACTTACTTGAATTTATGTGAAATTTCAAAAGACTCTAAACCTAAATGATATTAATGTGCTAGAGTCGATCACTACAACTTGTTGACTGGAAATAAAGTAATACTTTTTTAAATTTCAAAGTTATTTTTTAAAATAAAATAAAATAAAATACAATTCAATCCTTATATTAAAATTTACTTATGACTTAAAATACTTTATAGGTTAATTTGATATATAAATTGACATCCCTGAAACTTATGTTATTGAAATTAAATTTATTTTACAAAAATGACATAAAAAATCACCTGATTCGAAATAACATAATAAAAATCTTAAATTTATATTATTAAATAACATAATAGAAATGTCAAATTTATATCGTTAACACATCATTTAAAAATAAAATTTATTATTTTAATCCAACCAGTTAACAAGGTTAATTATTGAGATTTTCTATATTTTCCTCAATAAAATTGGCTATGCAAGACATCTATTCAATTATTCATTTATATTTGTACAAAATTAACCTTATTATATAATATAGGAATTGATCATACTCCTACTTAAATTGTATTTTTCAAATATTAAAAATTCCAAATAACTCATAAAAAAATTATATTCAATTAATAACTTAATGGGTTAGATATTTCAGATTTGACATTAAATTAATAACTTCGATATAATTAGGTGTCAATATACCAAATTGAGATTGGAAATGAAATTATGAGAATATATATTGGTGTAGAATCAAAATATACTTATAATGCCTTACAACTTGGAAACGTAAATATTCTGAGCGTATGCAAATTTACTGTTAAGCTAATATTGAGGATTCTAAGGATCATTATTTCATCTGCTATCATCAAAAAAATATATAATATTAATAACTCACCTACTTAGCCTCGCAATTTATAATTTGAAATTATTACTTCAGTAATTAAAATTTTAAATCTTAATTTGAATATTTCATCATAAGTAAGTTTATTATTTTCTTTATATAATTATTATCTATAATTATTATTTTCATTATATAAACAAGCTAAATTACCTATTAGCAATATAACAATAATAACTTTTTTCCTTATATATTTGCATTTTAATCTTATTAATAAGAATTATTATATTGATAAATTAAGATGCTCGATCGAATCTCAATTAGCGCATTAAATTATAATTCAACAATAAATATTCATGCATAAACCAATAAACTTAATAAGTTCAATTTCTCCTCTTAATTTTAATTTTTAAAAAATAATAAGTTAAAAATTCTCAAAAATCAAATTATTCATTTCTTGTGTTCTTTAAAAAAAAAAATTGAAGAGACTGACGAGAGTAAGGGCTAGTTTGTCATCATTTTTTAAGCCTGTAAAGATCAAGGAAAATTAATTTTCTTTTCGAAAGATAAGTAATTAGTCTTCTTTGGTCAATGAGAATTATTTTTTCTTCTTTAAAATAAAAAAATTTGCTGTAGTAATATCCAACTGGCTATAATCATGCTAATTAATGACTTTTCTACTAATTAATAATTAACATTTCAAATAAACTAGGAAGATTTTCTGCTACAAAAAGGATGACACAAATATAACTATAACAGTATCCCGAGACTGACAGTAAATATATCCCTATTGAATATATTCAAATTCGATTCCCTTCTTCCCCGTAATACTAAAAGGAAAAACTCAATGTTTTCGGAACCGGACCGGAGACTGGACCGGCATTCCGACTGAGTCACTGATTTTATTGGTTGAACCGGTTCAACAGGATTTTTGACTTTTTTAGAACCGGCACTATTACGCATAAAAATATTAAAAATTCTAAAAGGGAGACCAATTTGTATAATATAAAATTAAGAATAAACTAAATTATATTATAAAATTATGTCATGATAACATATAAATTATATAATTAATTAAAGAAACTAAATACTTAACGTCTTAAACATTAATATTAAAATCAATATCATCTAAATTAACACCGAGATTTCCATCTTGCTCAATGTCATCATCTTCTTCTTCTCCAACTTGAATTGGATTCTCCTCTTGATCTAAAAATTAATGCAATCAATTAAATAATGCATACTAATATATATTTTACACAAATTAATTTTTAACTATTAGTATTAGTATGCATTAATTTGTGTAAAACATATATTAGTATGCATTATTTAATTGATTGCACAAACTTTTGGGAAGCAGATGAGTCTTCTCTGGGTATTAAAAATTTAAAACAAACCTAATTAATTTTAGAATAAAAATTCAAACCGGTCCGGTTCACCGGTTTTATCCGGTTTCACGGTCCAATCCGGTTTTCATCCTATATCCGGGTTAATTTACAAATCGGACCGGACAAGCAGTCGGTTTCCGGTTTTTTCGGTCCGACCGGCCGGTCCGGTTTTAACAACACTGGAAAAACTATAACAACTGATTTACTCAATTGCTACAATTGCAGACAGGAAAAATACTAATATTCTAAACCCTTCTCAAATATTAGAAGAAAAAAAAAAGCCAAAACTTAATAATCAAAATACATATAAATTTCCTAGTTAATAGTGACTATATGATCAAGATAATTAGGCATGGAGAAGTCATTAGAGTTGAGTTTTTGGCGACAATTAGGGCATGAAGAATGAGAAAACAACCACTTATCAATGCAAACAACATGAAACTTATGGTTACATTTAGGCAAAACCCTTATTTTATCACCGTCCGAGAAATCTACTAAGCAAATAGCACAACCTGAACTTGAAGACGATGGTGATGATGAAGAAGAGGAAGGATGAGCATAAGTACAAGTTGGTAAAGCTACCATTTCACTCTTTTTCAAGCCAGAGTTTCGTCTACGAGAGGCTACCCATTCAACAGGCAAAGTTATTGCACGATGTGTGCATTGAATTACACATTGTAACATTGAGTTGATGCCAAGAGCAAAAACTAAAGCACATAAAATGGCAGCAACTATGACCATGACATTGAAATCTATGGGAGGTGGTGGGGGTGGTGGTGGGGATGGTGGTTCTTGGGTTGTTATGGTGGTAGGACTAAGAGCGGGAGATGGGGAGATTTGAGCCATGGAGAGTTGGTGGCGGTGGGGATATGAGAAGTAGTTGAAATGGGAAGCTTGGGCGTGAATAGATGAATAATAACAAGGAAAAGACGCATGCCCCTAGGCATAATTTAGCAGTAAATATATCTTTTCTGTATTAATTCAAGTTTGATTATCTGTCCCTCATATTTTAATACTAAAAAAAAAGAAAAGGCAGACATGTTTTATGATAATAGAATTATCTTTGTAACTGTGAAATAACATTAACTTCCAACTCTAATTAAATCAAATTAGAAAAAATTTTATAAAAAGGCAGATAGAAGATATATAGTAAACAATAAAGCGGCATAGCAATATTGAGGGGTCAATGAATGGTTGTGGTGGCATTAATATGATAGGAGAAATGGTGGCATATGATATGAGGATATGCTTACTTGATAATCCACTTTCTTTTGATCCCTTTTGTTTATGCGCTTCAATGTAACTGATAAAGAAATTAGAAAAAAGATTTTCTTCTTCTTTATTTTTTTTTCATTTTCTATTGGTTATATATAATTTTATTTTATCAAGTTGTGAAGGGGGATAACAACATTTTGGGAGAAAAGTAGACTTTGCCTACATTAATTTCTGTTCAAGGTTTTCAAGAGAACAAGGACAAGCCACTCACAAAATTTTTGTTCCCTTTTGTTTTCTCTTTCTCTTGCTTGCTTTTTTTTTTTTCTTTTCTTTTTAAACATTTTTTTTCGCAAGACTTGAATAAGAGAAGGAAAATGACCAAACAAATTAAGGGGTTAGAAATCTGTCTTTATATTGATAATTTATATTGAGGCATGGCGGATCCAGGATTAAACAATAAGGGAGAGGCTAAAACCATACACTAATAACTCAAAAATTCTAAAAGATTTTCATGATAAAAATTCTATCAAAAATTTTTATTTTCTTTAAACATTGTCTTCAAATTTGACAAAAAAAAAAGGAGAAAAATCCGAGAAAAAAGAAAGAAGGTGAATGGTAGAAAGAATAAGAGAAAAAAGAAAGAACAAAATGAAAGAATTTTTTTTCCACTTTATTTAGTTAACAATGTGTGACTGCTATTATTGATAGTTGGATGAGTTCCTCTATCATAAAATACCTATTATATTTTTTTTTTCATTTTAATTTTTTTATTAGGCTAGACTTATAATATTTATAGTTAGAAGAATTAAAATCTATTTATTTTAAAAAATTATATATATATATATATGTGTGTGTGTGTGTGTGTGTGTATATGCAACTTCCGCAATATCAATGTGGTTCTGCCTAAATCTAATTAAGGAATATTATTGTGTAGTTTATTAATTATTCGACGGCATTGGTTACGCAGATTGTAACCAATGCTGACTTTGCACTATTAATTCTTGATACCTGATTTTTTCACTTTCCATTGAATCCTTTCCTTTACAAACAAAATAATATGAGAAATTAATTAATTAATTAATCATACTTTTGTCATGCAACATATTCATCTATCGGTTTTAAGGAGTTCTTATAGTTGTTGACAGCTCGAATCTTATTTATTTTAGTTTAAACTTTTTACAATTTACATTTGATGTTCTTATTAGTAAAAGAATGCAGTAAATTTTGGTTTTATATAAAGATTCTTTCAAATTTGTATGGATACAATCTCTTATTACAAGTGTTGCAGAATCCTTTTCTTGCAAAGTAGCTTTACGTTCACATTCCTGCATCGAGTGTCTCTAAATTCCTGGAGAAAACAGCAAATCTCTTTGCAGAACCAAAGAAGGAGACTAGTAAAGATAAGAAGTAATTCATTATCAATTAAATTTCACACATGAAAATTGCTCTCTCCAATCATATTATACTGATCAGCAACTACAGATACAATCCCATTAACAACTTTATTGCTTTCCACAACTACTATATTATTTGATACATTAGTCACACAGTGCATCACAAATCCTGCAGCAGCCATATCTGATGCATAAAATGAGTACTGAAAATGACTAATCCGGTTAGGAAATACCAACACTGATGAAAAATCAGCCACCCATTTCGTTCCATTTCCGGCCACCGTTAACTTCCCCACCGTTGATTTCAATGTCATACCATTAACGTTGTTCTGGTCTATTACCACTTGATCAATACTAGTAAAATCCCCTTCTAATTTCACTATTGGACTCATATATTTAGGGTCGCCATTAAACATGTTATTGACAACATTCATCCCTGAAATTTGACCCTTTATCGATTTTAATACTAAATTAGCACCTCCCAAGAACAATCCATTAGTAACATGAACTTGACATGGATCTTCTATAAGTATAGAAGTGAAATCCAAGTAACAATTATGTAACCTAGTTAATGAAGCTCCAACTTTCACTAAAATTCCTATACCGCCAAAAATTGTAGCTTTATTATAACAATGTGCCCCAGTGATCAAATTAGCTTGACCCTTCAGTAAAATTCCAGTAGCTGCCGAGAAAATTACTGAACTGGAGATTTCATTATCATTACCATCAATATCAATGGCAATTCCTGAGTAATCTTTTTCGCGTTTATCTCCACCGATTGTGGAATGTTGTCCTAAAAAGCAGCTTGATACGAGTGTCTCATGGCCTCTCCGGACAAGAATTCCTTGTGTTGTGAAATGGAGAATGAAACAGTTGTGTACTCGGATTCGAGCTGAATCGACAATAAGGATGCCTCCTCCTCGAAAACTGGAGTCGAAGAAGATGTCCTGTAAAGTGATAGCTTCATAGAAGATGGCATCATTGTTTTGTTGTTTAATGTTGATGAGATCATGATGAGGATTGTTGGAGTCTGTTTCTTTAAGTGGCTGAGAATTTGGAGACCATAGTTCAATAAGATGTCTGTCACCAGGAAATGTGTTTGATGCTCTTAGAGTTCCTTCTTTCACCTAATCATATAATTAACAATCACTTTATGTCTTAATTAAACATCTAACAACTAAATTTTATTGTGGAAAACATTGAATAAATTAAAAAAAATATGATTGAACCTAGCACAAAATAATTGGTTATATATCTATATATATATAAATAAAAGTTTCAACATTTATCCACTTATAATTAATTAATATGATATCAAAAATTTAATTCAACATTTATCTAACTCAACTTACTTTCAATATGTCCTAGTTTCAGAGGACACAATAAAAATATTCAAATTCAATTTAGTGTTAATTTTAAAAAATTATCAAAAATTTAAATAAATTTATTTATTAGAACTAGGTGAAAATGTAAAATAACTCGAGTGATTTTAAATCTAAATTCATAAAAAAAAATACTATTTAAATAATATAAAAACCTAATTAATATGCAATTATGTTAATGGATTTGAATGCTTGAATTTTATAAGAATTGATAACTATAACTTTGAGCTTGACTTAGGTTGGTAGTATATTTTCTGAATTAGACTTCAAATAGTTCAAAAAATCCTGGGTTGCAGCTTCATTTGGGCTACTCATATGTCATGTTTGGGCTTTTGGCTCGTTTATCATTTTTAAGAAAATGATATTTCTTATCATATTTTTTAAAATTTTTATTTTTTATCAAAGAGTTTTTTGTCATATATAAAAATATATAATAATTTAATAGTAAATTTGTAAAAAATTTCGGTAAATTTAATGATGCTTATCAATTTGTAAAAAATTTCATTAAATTTAATAATGCTTTTTTCAGAATGATAAAATTATAATTTTTTAATTTTTTTCAATAAGTTGGTAAAAAACTCATATCTTATTAGACAAAGTTAATTTCTTGCAGAAAATTTAGATTTAAAAAATAATACTTGAAAGATTGAGAGAATTATATTGTACGTCACTTTTTTTTTTCAAAATAATATCTTTGATATATTAAATTTATATTTCTAAAAATGAGATATATTTTAAATAAATTATATATATATTTAAAAAATGATATATTTTTGAAATTTAAAATTAAAAAATAGACATTTTTCAAAAAAAAAACAAAAAAAATAAATACTTTTAAAAATATTTTTTTATATTTTGAAGTATTTTTTAAAAGAAATTCCAACTATGAGAATGAATTAGAAATCACACATCTCAATTTATAAAAAAAATAAAAATAAAAATAGAATAATTCAAATTCCAATTTGAGTCGTGAGGAGACTGAAGTAGGTCGATTCCGGTCTCATTACTTCCTTTTGAACTGCTTGGAATGATTGGGTCAAATCGTTATGTGATATTCACACGCGTGGAAAGCCGCCTGAAAACCCGCCCCCACCACAAAACTCCAAAATATCACTAATCGCCAACTACTCCTTGTAATAAAGTCCCATTTTTATACAATTTTGTTTGCAAGTTATCAAATTTATATAAAATATTTGGGTCAAAATATTTTGCTAAAAAATATATGTTTTGAAAAATTTAAAACTGTGTTTTAAAAATTAAAAAAATACAACTCAAACTGAAATAAATAAAATTTTTATTTAAATAATTTTAATTCAATTCATTTTTAAATATTTTAATATATATTTCTCTTAAATAGTCTCATTGGTAGCCACTCAATTTTAACTTATTTGTGAGATGATATATGATATTTTTTCTGTTTTACGTTATAAATTGATAATAATTAGTAATATATTAAGTTTTTATTGTTTTATATTTATTAAAAATATTTAATAAATTATAAAGTCGATAGGGGGAGTTTACGCGTGTAAACACAACGCAGAGACGGGGCCAGGGACATATTTACTATGTGGAATGAAATCTTTGACACCATTAATATATATATTAATGAATACTAATTTAATAATATTAGAAATACTTTTAGAATCTAATATAAAATATAAATTTAAATTCAGCAAAAAAAAAAAGGGTTGGATATAGATAATTTATGTAATATTTTTTTGAAAAAAAAAGAAGAGAAAGATGAGAGATTTCATTGCAGAAGAAAGAAAGAGAAAACTAACCAGAATATTGCCTCCGCCGGGGGGAAAAGTGATGGGTTTGCTGATTTTAAAGCTACCACCTTGCAAATCAATCACAACACCTCCCAAATCATTGATACCAGGCAGCAATTGCAGCTGCAAATCGCTACTGCTACCACTTCCATTTTGGAAATTGTAAGCATCACTCAACGCATTCAAAATAGCATCACTACTTTCTTCAACTCCACTTGGGTCTGCTCCATACCCAATTGGATAAAACACTCTCCCTTCATATTTTGGGGCTGAAAATGGGAGTAGTAGTTGCTGGGCTGGTGCCATTGCTTCAACTTTAGCTTCAAATTCTATTAGCTTCTGTTGTCTTAGAGAAGAAGAACAATAAGTTTCTTGGATCATCATTATTGAAAGGGTGCACACTGCTAATATAATTTTCATTTTTTTAAAAAAATTATAATTTCAACTATTAATTTGCTATATGTATGGGGTATGGCCAGCAGCTGGCAGGTGAAATAGAGTAATAGAGGCAGAGGAAGGGAGGCACATGGATGGGCTCACATTAACAAGGACAAAAGTCAAGTAACAAAAAAAAAGGAAATATCGGCAATTCCAATGAAGTCTTAATTACGAAGAAAAATATTAGGCCGAAAGTATAATGAGGCGGCATAATGATGCCACCTCATAATGATTAAGTAATTTTTAGTTTCAGAAATTCAATACTTTTGCAATGAATATAAATTAGAAAAAAAAACTGTAAAATTAGTGATAAAGTGTTATTATTTTAATAGTAGTAGATATTAAATAATTTTTCTTTAATACGGAAGTTTTTGAGAATTTTGGATACGTGTAGTACTAGGAGAAAAAGAAAGTTGAAAACTTTGAAAAGTATTGACTATTGGTTCTTTTCTTCCATCACGTTTTGCATTTTTGCTTTTGCCAGCAAAATGTCAATAGAAATTTTTTTAAAAATACTAATATGAAAAATGGGTAAAAGATGGAAGGTAAAGCCGCCGTAGGAGAGAGGTTATTGAGACGCTGCCAATTCGCCATTAATTGCGGAAGAATTGATATGCGGCTTGGGCTTTGGCTTTTTTTTTTTTTAAGTTGTGCTGCAGTTGGTACTTCGGCTTGTGTATCTCTTGCTACAAACATGGCTCTTTTAGTTAGTGTTGGCACAGTACATCACAATGTGTGTGTGTGTGTGTTTCTTTTTTTCTGAATTTGAATTGACTTGCCTCTAAAAATTGAAAATATAGAAAGTTTAGGTGCTATTTAGTTAGGAAAAATATTTTTTTTATTTTTCTTGTTTTCTTATTTTTATTTCTACTTTTATATAATATTCAAAAAATTTTAATTTTTTAAATATTTCATACAAAAATATAATTACATAAATAATTTCATAATCTAAATATATATTTTTTCAATTTAAAAATAAAATCATAATTAAATAATAATTTTAAAAAATATAAAAAAATTTAAATTAATATAAAATCAATTTAAAAATATTATCAAACTACAAACAAAATACAACATAAACAAATAAAATAGATGAATCCAAATAAAAAAACCTATCTCAAAGAGGAAATAATCAAAATATATAAAAAAAAAACTAAAAATAAAAAGTAGTTCGAATTGAAGTAGGAAATAAACATTGATATTTTTCATGAGTTCTTGTTTTCAATCTAGAAAACAATTAAAACTAGTTTTATAAGACTAAACTATTAGCTGATAAATAAAAAAAAGTTTATAATTTTATATATTGGAAAATATCTTTAGCTAAACAATAAATTTTATTTTCAATTTTTCTTTAGAAAATTTTCTAAAAAACAGAATTTATTTTCCGTAACTAAACAATGCCTTAATTTTTCAAAATCAAAGTTTTGTTAATGTTTAATATTTGTTGAGAAGTTGATTCAAATGCTACAATTCAGGAAGAATAAATCGAATTCAAAAAATTTTATAGTTAAGATTTTTTATGATTTTATGTTTAAATTTTATTTTATCACTATTGTTTGATTTTATGATTTGATTATCATATTTTTAGGATGCAAATATAATTTTGGTTGTTAAAATTTTTAGTATAAATGTGAAAATATCATGAATAAAATAAATAGAAGTTCCTTAATCTCTAAAATTCTTCGTTTCCAACATTTATTATATTGTTATATAATGAAAAAACCAAAAAAGTGGTATCAGTACCTCTTTCCTTATGGATCTGTGAGAAAAAAAAAATATACACATGCACAAAAAAAAAAAAATTTAGGCATATGGAAGGACAAATGAATTTTCCACATATGCCGCCACCACCAAAAATTGATGGAGCAAACTATCAAACATGGGCAATACAAATGATTGTTCATTTGAAGCATTAGATCTCTAGGATATTATAAAAGAAAATTTTGACATTTTTCCACTAGGTGCAAATCTAACAATAGCTCAAATCAAAATTTACAAGGAGAAAAAGGCAAAGAACGCTAGAGCCAAAGCACATATATATTTAGTTGTTTCACCTTCAATCCTCTCCAGAATCTTATAACTAGAGTTTGCTATAAAAATTTTGGAATATCTTCACGAAAAATATCAAGGAAATGACAGAGTGAAAGCATATGCGAGTGATAAAATTATTACGTAATGCAAAAAATGAGTGAGTTAGAAACAAACAAAGAGTATGTTGATAAGCTTCTTAGCATGGTAGACAAGGTGAGATTGCTAGGCAATGAATTTTCTGATAAAAGAATAGTTGAATTTTTTTTTGTTACATTGCTTGAAAAATATGAAATTCCGATTGCTACTTTAGAAAATATTGGAGATCTGTCAAGTTTCACTTTCGCATAACTTTTAAATGCACCACATGTACTTAAACAAAGAAAATCTATGAGGGAAGAAGATATTATAAAAGGAGCTTTTCTAGCAAAGTTAATGAATAAAAGAAATGTTTTGGATAATAAAGAAGGAAACCATCCATCATGTCCTCACTGTAAGAAGACAAATCATGTACAATATAAGTGTTGGTGCAAACTAGACATTAAATGCAACAAATATGGCCAAATTTATCATATAAAGAAGATATGCAAAAATAAACAACAAGAAGAAGCCAAAACAATTGTGATTAAACAACAAAAGGAGGAAAAGAGTTCGTATGGTATTGGGAAATATTTTAACTTATGTATTACTGTATTCGTGGAACTATTTATACAAGAGTTAGTTACATTATGATAATACAGCTAGCTAATTTATAATTATTCAAATATACAATTGATCCTTATCACGCCCCCGCAATTCGAGCAATCGAAGAAGATGGTCGAATTGTTAAATGATGCATGAGCATGTGATGCCGAGCTTTAGGAACAGGCTTGGTTAAAATATCAGCAAGCTGATCTCGAGAACAGATGTACCGTACCTGAATTTCCTTCTTTTGGACCTTATCTCTTACAAAATGAAAATCAACCTCTAAATGTTTAGAGCGAGCATGGAAAACTGGGTTTGCCGATAAATAAGTTGCACCAATGTTGTCACACCAAACAATGGGACTTTGAGAAGAGGCATAGCCTATATCTCGCAAAAGTGATTGAATCCATACAAGCTCAGTTGTCGCGAGACCAAGTGCTCTATATTCTGCTTCAGTGGAAGATTTTGCAACTGTCTGCTGTTTCTTGGAATTCCAAGAAATCAAATTCCGTCCCATAAAAATCGCATAACCTGTTGTTGATTTTCGATCATCAATATCACTTGCCCAATCCGCATCCGTGTAAACATTCAAGGTGGTATTTGATGACTTGGAGATAAAAAGACCATAATCAGCAGTTGACTTTAAATATCTCAAAATTCGCTTAACAAAAGACCAATGTGTAGCAGATGGTGAATGCATAAATTGAGAAACCTTATGAACAGCAAAGCAAACTTCTGGTCGAGTTAGGCTCAAGTATTGCAAGCCTCCAACTATACTACGATATAACGTAGGATTCAAGAATTTATCACCTTGTACAGCTGCGATTTTCTCCTTAGTACTAGCTGGAGTTGAAACACCTTTACAATCTGCCATTTGTGCTTTTTGTGAGAAGATCGTGAATATATTTGTGATGTGTAAGACACAAACCAGCCGCTGTCCAACGCGCCTCCATGCCCAAAAAATAATCTAGACGACCAAGATCTTTGAGCAAGAAAACAGCTTAAAGCGAGGTAATGATATTCTGCACAGCCTCAAGAGTTCCACCAGTAATGAGTATATCATCGACATAAAAAAGGACAAAAACCACAATTGTATCCTTTGTATAGACAAACAAAGATGGATCAGCTGGTGAAACACGAAAGCCAAGGTTCAAAAGAGCCGAAAACAATCGTTTATACCACTGGCGAGGAGCTTGGCGTAAACCATACAAGGACCTCCGTAACCGGCACACATAATCAGGTTTAGATGAATCTTTGAAACCTGGTGGCTGTTCCATAAACACAATATCATCCAAATCACCATGTAAAAATGCGTTAGAAACATCTAACTACTGTATAGGCCAACCATTAGATACAACAATAGATAAAACAATTCTGATTGTAACAGGTTTAACGACAGGCGAAAACGTTTCTGAAAAATCGATACCCGGACGCTGATGAAAGCCTTTTGCCACTAGTCTGGCTTTATAGAGTTCAAGACTGCCGTCAGACTTCTGTTTCACCCGAAAAACCCACTTACACCCAATTATATTTTGAGCAGTTGTTCTAGGAACAAGTTCCCACGTTCCTGTTTGCACCAGTGCATTTAATTCTTGAATCATAGCTTCCCTCCAATGCAAATTCTTAATAGCCTGAGTATAACATGTGGGAACAGATACAGAAACAGAAGCTAAATTATTAGATGGGGACCAGGGTATCTTCGGTTTCAAAGTCCCAGTTTGCTGTCTTGTAGTCATCTGATGCGTTTTAGCAAGAACAGGTGGAGAAACAGCTAAAGGAAGAGGCTGCTCAATTTGTTCAATCGCAGAAGAGGAATGCACATTAGTTTCATTTAATGAAACGGTGCACATTGATGGGTCTTGATCAGATTGACTCGTTGGAAGCAAACCAGCAGATGGCGAGTCAATTGAAACCATAGAATTAGGCTCAATTTGGGCATCACTTAATGAAACGGTGCGCATTTGCGTATCTAGTGCTGCACTCTGCGATGAGCACAAAGAAGGTTGTGTTTCAGATGCTGAGGCAGGAACAAGTATTCTATTCAAATATGGTGAGGCTCCAAGAAGACCATCATTCGAATTAGAGATCACTGGTACTGGAGGCAAGGGCACAGACGTTGGTTGGTGATCATGGACTGTAGAGCAAGTATCAAATGGCTGCTTGAAAGGATACACCTGTTCATAGAATAAAACATGACGTGAGACGAAAAACCGACCAGAAGAAAAATCAAGACAAAGATACCCTTTATGTAGCTTACTATATCCCATGAAAACACATTTGGAAGAACGAGGAGCTAGTTTATGCGGTGTGTAGGGCTTTAACCATGGGTAGCAAAGAGAACCAAAAACTCTCAACTCATCATAATTTGGCTTTGAATGAAATAAAATTTCAAAAGGTGTTCGATTATTTGCTTGAGTTAAAGGAAGACGATTAATGGTATAGACAACATTTTCAAAAGCATAGGTCCAATATTTTTATGGAACACTAGCAGAATGTAACAAAGCCCTCCCAGTTTCGACAATATGCCTGTGTTTACGCTCCGCACACCCATTTTGTTCAGGGGTATAAGGACAAGAGACTCTATGAACAAGCCCATTTTCTCTCAAATATTTTGATAAAGACTGATATTCTCCCCCCCCCCCCCCCCAATCAGATTAAAAACTCTTAACACACACGCCAAAATATTTCTCAACCATAGTCCGAAATTGGATAAATACTGGCAACACATCAGATTTTTGCTTCAAAAAATACAACCAGTAATACTTACTAAAATGATCAAAGAAAAGAACATAATATTTATAACCATCGACAGAGATTTCAGGGGAAGGCCCCCAAACATCGGAGCAAACTAATTCCAAAGGCTGTTTAGCAATAAATGTTGAATCAGGAAAGGGTAACTTGTGTGATTTGCCCACACTACAACCATGACAAACATCACAATCTTTATTGGAAACAAAAGAAATTTTATTACTACTAAGAACATTCCTAACAACTCTAAGATTAGCATGCCCGAGACGCTCATGCCAAAGGGATATGCTTGCTGGACATGCTGTTGGTGAAAAAGAACGAACCGGCTGCATTGGAAAAAGATACAATCCATTCCTACTCTGGCCTTGGTATAACACCTGCCTCGTGGGGATATCCTTCACAAAGTAAGTGTCAGGGAAAAACTCAATAGAAGCATTATTGTCAGTGGTAAAAGCAGATACTGATAACAAATTTTGTTTGACACTAGGAGAATACAAAACATTATCAAGAATAAATGAACGGCCATTAATATGAGAAACAGAAGAACCAGAGGTTAAGATTGGGAGAGTTTTACCATCCGCAATTGTGAGAGTAGTAGCGTCATTAACAGGAACTGATCGAGTGATGTTATCCTGACTGGCAGCCAAATGATAATTTGCCCCGGAGTCTACTGTCCAAGCTGGAACGGCAGGTGAGTCACTTTGAGCCACATGTGCTTGAGGTGGAGGTTTTGGAGAAGGACACTGTCGCCAGTACCATTACAATTATAACAAATAAGAGTTGAAGTCTGTCCAGTAAAAGCACCTGTACCACGTCCAACAGCCATATTCTGGGTGCCATAATGATTATAATTGGTATTTCCAGCGCCTTGATAGCCACGACCAGAACCAGAGTTTTGGCCAAATTGTCCACGACCTCCACGCCCTCTACTTCGCCCATTGCTACGGCCTACAGTACTGTAATTGACAGTAGGCAAAATAGCAGTAGAAACAGCCAAATTATCAAGTTTCATTTGCGTTTCCTCACTCAACAATAATGCATGTAATTCATCAAAAGGAGTATCAGCATTTTTTGCTTCAAGGGCACGAGTAAAAGGATGAAACTCAGAGCCCAAACCCTCTATCACATCAAAAACTAAAGAATCCTCACTTACAGAGCTACCAAACGATTCCAGCTGATCGGCAATGGATCTAGCACGCCTCATGTAGACATCAATTGAATCAGATCCACGAGACAAGTGTTTCAGTTGTTTACGAAGCTGCTGAATTTGAGTTCTGGCACCCTTGGAATAAACCGTTACAAGCTTATCCCACGCATCTTTGGCAGTCTGGCATCGTACAATTTGATGCATAATAGTTTCAGAGACTGAGCTGTTGATCCAGTTTTTCACGATCTGGTCTTGACTGAACCAATCAGTATAGGCAGAATTCACATCACCATTCGCAAGAGTTTTAGGGGGAGCTTCTTTCGATCCATCAATGTGAGAAGCCAATCTGTAGCCATGGAGGAGAGGCATGATCTGAGCTTCCCACAATAAATAATTAGAAGACGTTAATTTGATGGATAAGGAAGGAGAATTTGTGGGTTGAGAAGAAGACGTAGCAGAAACCAAAGTATGATCTGTACTCATACTGAACGTTTCAAAGATAAAACAAAAGACGAAGAAAATAGAAATTGGCAGGAGCCCCCTTTAGCTCTGATACCAAAAAGAGTTCGTATGGTATTGGGAAATATTTTAACTTATGTATTACTGTATTCGTGGAACTATTTATACAAGAGTTAGTTACATTATGATAATACAGCTAGCTAATTTATAATTATTCAAATATACAATTGATCCTTATCAGGAGGAATATTTATTCTAAATCTTTCAAACATATGCCCATGCCTAGGCTTAAAATAAAAAAAATTAATGCTATGCCTATGACCAAATATATATATATATATATATATATGTCATGCGTATGCCTACAACCAAAACAAATATTGCATGCCTACATCCCAATAACCATGAACATTGCATAGACAATAAAAAATCATATGCTTAAAAAAAACATTTGCAGCATTTTACCAAGGGAAAATATTGAGAAGTCGAGTCAAATGCTACAATAAAAAAAGAATATATAAATCAAATTCAAAAAATAAAGAAAGTTAATATTTTTTTGGATTTTATGTTTAAAATTTATTTTATTGCTATTGTTATGATTTTATGATTTGATTATTAGATTTTTAGGATGGAAATATGATTTTGGTTGTTAGAATTTTTAATTTAAATGCATAAGCATCATGAATAAAATTAATATAAGTTCCTCAAGCTCATTTTGTTTTCCTACATTTATTATATTGCTATATAGTGAAAAAACCAACAATATTGTTGTTTGAGTTGTTGAGAAAATTATTTTGTTAAAAATATCATTAATAAGTTTCATAAGTTTAAGTCATATAAAAGACAACAACATCCCCACAAAATTATTTTTTTTAGCTTCACTTTGAAGTCAGTGTAATATGGAGTGGATACATCAGTTGATGATATATAATCACGGTATTATGAGTTAATTAGGCTAATAGATGTTGAATGTTTCAATTATATTGGGTTTGTGCTTACTTCTTTATATAAAAAAGAACAATTAACATGGTATTTCAAAAACTCAGGACTCTACACTTTTAAATATGGTTGTCAAGTGGCCAAGTCATAGGATGTTTAACCATCTCATTTTGTTGATTCTAATAGTGATCCATGAAAAAAAAAAATACTTGGCATCTTTAGGTATTGCGTCTTTAGGTGCTCAATAAGTTGAAATTGTTTATGTGAAGATTTTCGTGTCCATGCTAATTTCGCTCGATGATCCCAAGTGTTGCACTGGGTTTAACCTACTTGCAAGTGTACAATATTCCAACAAGTAGTGGTATTGTGAGTAGAACATTGTTCCTATGAGAAAAATAAATTCTAGGTACCAAACCACTAAATTATTTATTAGGTAAAAGAAAAGTTTGATTTAAAATTAATCTAATTAACTAAACAAAATTGCTTTTAAAACTTAACTCTTATAATTTAAATCATTAGGGCTAGACATCTTTAATTAATTATTTTTAGATTTTCTAGGGTTTTACTCCAATTTTTTTTCTTTGATTATTGGTTAAATTCTCTTAATTTAAGTTATAATATCTCTCAATATCTAAACTAATATTGGGATTAATTTCTATGTCTATTCTTGTTATTATAAGAATTAATTCAATTCATTAAGATTTGTGAGAATAATTTAAATAACATCCTAAGTGTTTTCTTATCTCTAAGTAAAAACTAATTAAAATTATTATCTCATTGGACTAATATTATGTTTTCGCTCTCATTCTATCACATAATATCTAAAATCAAATAATTATATGCCAGATAATCATTAGCATTAAGTACAAAGAAAACAAAATAATAAAAAAGAATAATATTGAATCAAATAAATATTAAGATCTCCATAAATAACCAATTGAATAGTCTAACCCTAATTAGAATTTTAAGTTTCTCATAATTTAATAATAACTAAAGAAAGAATTAAAGAAATTGATTGAAGACATTGAGAAATAAAGAATAAGAAAAATCAAACTCTAAATCTTCTTTGGTTTGAATAGAATACTTCTTGGATCTTGAATCTCTTTAACTAGCCAAGTCTCTCTTTTATTCCAAAGAAAATCTTGAAACTTGAAAGCTAAAAATTGAATGAAAAATGGATGATTAGCAATTTAGAAGGAGGCTTGTGAGGTATTCTAAATTGATTTGGAAAAGATCTACGGCAAATTTAGAGTCTCCTTACTAAAACAAGAATCTAAATATTAAAAGATTTCAGCTAAAAATCATACTTCTAGATGCCCTAACAACTCCACGGTCATGACTTTTAGATGTCACGACCATGCTTAGTTGCATCTCAACCGCTCCCAAAAATTTTTTACAAGGTAGTAGCAAAACAAATCCTATAGGCATGACTTTCAAATGCTAATATCGTAGACTTCAATCATCTTCTGGATTTCTAGTTTTTCGTTTTCTCTCTTTTAGAAAGTCTTGATTTCAAGTCCAGGACCATGGGAAATTATTCCCACTGGCTTGGCTTTCATTTTCCTTCTATTCTAGCCTGAAATTCTCCTTTTTATTTTGCATCTCAGTTTCTTGCTTCTTTGCTTCCAAATTTGATCCAAAAACAAAAAAACATAAATTTTGTAGAATATACTTCACTTTGAGATTCATTCTAACTTATCAAAGAAACTTCATCAAATTTGGTTGGAAATAATAAAAATAAAGTTAAATAATCATAAAATTATATACAAAATAAGGTTTTATCACCAAGTATTGATTCCTATTGACCATTGTGCTACTTTTTCCTTTTACTTAGCCAAATGCATTGTTGTACTGTAGCCTTAAAATGAATTTTTGTTAAAATCTACTTTTTTCCATTGTACTACTTGTCTTTTAAAATATTTGTTTTCTTGTATCTGTGACTCAATAAATTTTGTTATTCTCTGTGTTAATACTAAGATAACTTATTGTTTCATACTTTTGATTTTCAGAGTTAGTTATCACATGGCAAGAACTCTAGCTTGTTGTTGTGCAGCACTTAGCAGATCAAATTTTCTAAGATCTTGCTAAGTCAGCCTCCCTACTGTTTAATGGAAGCTTTGAGTAGGCATGCAATAACCAATATAGATGCACACAAGAGAACTTCATTAAAAAAATGTTATGTTAGTTACAAAGAATTTATGTATAAGGCTATGTACAAAGAAATCTTAATAAGCTCTTCACACAAGCACTTAGTCACTCTATAATGCTTTATGGATGCTTTTAGAACAACCTATTGACGTATTTATAAGCTATGCCACTGACCTAACATGTGACAGAAAGTAGCCATACAAATTTAGACTGCTTGGGGAGGTTGGCTGATTTCTAGGATAATCTATAACTTTTCATGTCTGTGCAAGCTTGCTTGCTAACCATAAGCGGGCATAAGCTTCTGAATTGGCCTACAGACTTTCTCGATGGAGGTTTAGTAGGCCCACTAGCTTTCCCTAATTATTTAGGCAAATTAGTCATCTCTAGGCAATTTTAAAGCCTTTTATGCCAATTGCTTGCATGGGCGGGTTGACTATTGGTTTAGGCATGTAGATGCATCTAGACAAGCTTAGAATCTTTGCCAATGGAGGTTCAATTGGCCTACATCTCGCCCAACTTGCTAGTAGTTGCTAGAGACTTTCAGAAGCTGCTACAATGTACTAGATTTCCTTGCAAGTCTTAGAATTTTCTACAAGGTTGTTTCAGTGTGTTTCTAGATTTGGGGCTTGGCTAGCCTTCTTCGCAGGCCTATGAAGGTTGAAAATCACTCACCAATGTCCTAAACTCACTTTATCAAGTCACTTGGACTTGCCAATATTCTCCTTGCCATCAATTTGCCATCTTCATCCACTTGTCTTTGCAATAGCCTAACTTGTTGCTGCTTTGCCTATAGCCTTAGTGCTCAATTCTCCTTGTAAATTCAGTAGCCCATTAACAGAGAGTGTCAACTCTCCCCCACCTAAGCTTACAACATCCTTGTTACATCTCTATCCTTACACAATTTTATGTGTTGGAGAGTTACGAAGGTCTTATACTCTTAGCAACAAGGAAGGGACCTTCGACTCTTCTTCCAACCCTTTGAACACTTCATGCTGTTACTAATTAGGCAGAAGTATTAATTAACATCACCAAGTCACCTTTCACATACTTGCTTGGGCATCTCTTTTTTATCAACTAATTCTTCCTCTTGTGAGTTGCCTTGTTTAGACAAGCCTTGGTGGCATTTGCCTCATTATATCTCCCCTTTAATTTTCTTAAAGATGCCATATTACACCCAATCATTAAAGAAGGTTTAACACTAGCCTCATGCTCAAATTGTTGGTCCATCTTTCACCTAGGTAAGCATTTCTTAGGTAGTTCTCAAGCATTTTGTCCATGTATTTGCTAAGGACATATTGCATTGGTATCGATAATGGACTACATACTTTCATAGGTATATTCGGAGATTTAAGGGACTTGCCTATGGCAATCCGCCTTTACCTCATTTTCTTCATGGACCATTTGCGTAGCTAAAACTATTTGATTGTCAATTGGGATGTCTTCGATTACCACACCTTGTATTCTTTGTCACTACTTTAGAATTTCACACATCCATCCTCAATAGAGAGAATGACAAAACTTTGTCTATGAAATCTAGGTTAAGCATCAAATTATTATCCTTCAGTGGCACAACATTCATGTCTATTGTGTCAACATTCTTGTCTTTGGATTCAGCAGGCAATATTGTTGTCCAATAATTCCTTGATTCTTACCTTGTTCACCTTGATGTCAATGAACATGAGAATCTTACAGAGTCGAATCCCCTATTCAACCTTGGCCTTAGTAACAACCCCTTTAGTCTCCTTCAATGCCATGACCTTCATTTAATTCACTATACGCAGTGAACCCAGCTACCTCCCCCTTCCTAGGGTGTTTTCTCCAAGGAAAAAATTATAGCTTGCTGCAGCTTAAGCATTCCCTTATAAATTCGGCCCTCTACATAAGAAGCAATTTTTTCGCCCCTTGGATTGCTCATTGAAGCCCTTAGGTCACTTTTCCTTCCCCTTAGAAGGATTGATTGTCTTATATTAAATTTGAAAAATTACTCCAAGTTCTAATCTACAAATCCCTATTGGCTTTTTTTTAGTCTTTATCTGTTATTTTAAGAATTAACCATAGTTGTAACCATATCATTCAATAAATTAAACTCCATTATCATCTTAATATTACAGCCTTTAGTTAATCTTTTAAATTTACATAAATACATTTTTGTGAAAAGAAAAACTTAAATCTTAAGTCAAAATTGAAATCATAATCACTAATAATTTAAATAAGTTGAAAGGAATCAATAACAAAGAAAAAATGAGAAACTAAAACACAAGCAACTCAAAAGGGCTAAAAATAAATTACTTGCAACAAGTTGATGAATTACAAAATAATATGTGAATAATTGTAGTTTGTGTACTTATTAGAATCTAGCGTAACTAAATGCAAGTGTACAATGCCTAAATAAGTAATACAATGGGAGTTAAGAGTGTCGAATTCTCAGGGAAGGTGTCTTCCAAGCAACCTAAATTTATTTATTTTTATTATTTGGAGAAACTAAAGAGTTTGATAAATTAACTAAATTCTAGTTCTACAATCAATTAGAGTGTATGATTAGGTTTCATCAAATTGTTATCCTATGAATCTTATTTAATTTAATCAATTTTATCATATAAAGATCAGTCATACTCTTTCTTAAGTAATAAGACCTGTAATTGTATTGCTTTAATTCCATACCTTTAGGAGAATGTAATCAAAACAATTCAATAAAATAAAGAGATATTTTAATGATTCCCTAGAAAGAATTCTTATCTCTAAATTCAACTTTCTGATGTTGTTATTCCTAAGTCTATGTTATGCTTAACTCTCGCTAGTCACACAATACAAAAAATCAAGCAATCAATGGCTAGTTGATTAATAGCATTAAGCACAAGAATAACAAATCAATTAACTAAAAAGAATATAAAATAATTGTATTAAGAATTCATAGAAATAAATAATTGAATCCACATAATCCCACAAGAGTATTAGTTATTCATAATAAAATTAATCAATAAAGAGATTATCGTAAAAGGGTAGATAAAAGAATTCATCAAAACTAGTCAAAGAATCAAAAGAAAAGAAACTAAAGTAGTCAACAAGGTGAAAAATTCTCTAAATAAAATCTAAAAATTTGGACTTTAGGATGGAATAGAGCTTGAAAATTTAGATATACATCTCTCCTTGCCCTAGTTGCCGCTTCCTTCCTCTCCTTAGATCCAAAGATGCCAAGAAAATAACAAGGCACCTCTCAAAGTTGGTTGCTTCCTTTATATATATTGCACAACTGCTCCATAGGATAAGATTAGGGTTTCTTGAAGGATCTCCTTGAAATTTCAAGTTTCCTAGTGCTATTTAATCAGATATGCACGGCCGTGCATAATTAAGCTAACATGGTCGTGCCATATGATGGCTCTCTGTATCCATTTTCTTTCCTTCAAATAGACACAAAATAATATGCACGGGTATACCTAGAAAAGTTTGCATGCTTATGCTTTTGCTTTTGCTTCTGGACTTCATTCAATTCTTTAGACTGTCTGTTTTTCATTTGCATAGCCATGCTTATGGTCAATGAGCACGCTCATGCCTATAATTTTTCTACTGAATCTTTTAGTCTTTTTGTTCATTTTTATTGCTGTAAAGAAAGAGATTTTACATAATTAAATTCTATAAAATGCAAAAAACACAACAAATTAATATGTTTGTGATATGAAATATGAAGGACAAAAATGGATACAACCTCTCGAACCATCAATTTGTCCTCTTTATCAAGGCAAGTTAGTTAATAAATTTATTTTTTATATTTTTATTTTTATTGAGGTGAAATTTGTGTTAATATTCATAGTAATTTTTCTTATGTGTTATTTATATATTGTATTAGATTTGTAGTCAATAATATCACAATTTTCCATGTGTCTTTCAATGATATTGCCACATGTCACTTTTTTTTAAAATTTAAAATTTTTTAAATATTTAATTTAAAAGAATTCATTCAAATATTGAATTTAAAACATTCAAATTATTCTTAAAATAATCCATTCATATATTAAATTAAAATCTTCAAATAAATTTTAATTTTCAAATTACAAATGAAAATCTTATAGATAAATTTTAAAATAAAATTTAATTTCTTTAAATATTAAATTTAAAATAATTCATTTAGATATTGAATTTAAAACACTCAAATTATTCTTAAAATAATCCATTCATATATTAAATTAAAAAAATTCAAAAACAATTTTAAATTACAAATTACAAATGAAAATCTCGTGGATAAGTTTTAAATTAAATTTTATCTTCTTTAAATATTAGAAAGTCAAAAATCAATTAAATCTTCATCTTAATCTTAATTAATCCTCATCAAATTATTAATTTTAATATTCATTTTAATTTTAATATGTTGATTGTCTCTTTTTCATTTTCTTGAATTGCAATGGCATTTTGAGCTTAACAATTTTTTTATTTGATTTTTGTTATTATTTAAGGTAAGAATTTATATATTATTATTATTATTGTTTTTTCTATTAGGATTTTGTAATTTATACTAAATTTAATTTGATTATTTTGATGAATTTAGGATGTTAAATATAATGATGAATCAATGAGTTAATACTAGACTACTTCTCCAATTGACTCAAAATCTCTCAAAATATTATTTCTCAGTTTATCTTAATTTACTTAATTATATTCATATTCTATGTTGATTGTCTTTTTCTGTTTTCTCGATTTGCAATCGCGTTTTGTGTTTAATAATTTTTTTTTCACTTGATTTTTGTTAGATTTAGGTAAGAATTTGTATATTATTATTTTTTTATTAAGATATTGTGATTTAAGTAATTAGTTTTTATATTGCTTTTGTTATTTTGATAAATATAAGATGTTAATGTAAGGATGAATCAATGAGTTAATATACAAGTCATTTATCTAATTGACCGAAAATCTCTTAATGTATAGTTTTTAGTTTTCTTGATATTACGGTATATGTTTGTGTGTGTGTATATATATAAAGAATCGCTCTAATACCGCCAAATATTTAAAGGATCACTGCTAGGGGATCAAACAACCTAAAAGATAAACTAATCAATAAGCAATTAGGCAAAAATTCTACTCTTAGATCTATTAACAGCGTTTAAGAATATATAGAAATTATATAAACATAAAATAAAAATATATAAAAAACATATCATATTATTTATTTATAATAATTGCTTTACAAAAAATAATAACCATTCAATAAATGCTACTGGATTTTACAAAATTATTATATAAAAATTTGTATAAAGCTACTGGTACGTGAAATTATTACACCCAAGTACATACATGACTACTGTCCATTCGGATTCAGATCCTAAATTTATATCTGGATTTTTATCCGATATACCAATAGTATATAAAAAATTATATAATAAGGCTTTAAAGAAAATATAGAAAATATACAAAAATTTAAAATACAGATTTTTGATGCACCAGATCAAACTAAGTTGCAAGTGTAGAGCATACTTATACAAAATAAATTTTAAAATACAATAAATAAATAACTTACAGGAGAGTTTTTCAATGAAAGGGGATACAAAAATGGAAGAAGATTTTTAGTAAAGAGAAAGAGAAAGAAAGACCTAAACTAGAGCTTAGAGTTCTTCAGAGCTTCTAGAGGTGAGAGAATTCTCCAAAAAGTATCTTCAAGCTTCAGAAATAACTTTCTTTTTATAGACAAATGACTTTATCTTTACACTGTTCTTTTCACATGTTGGTAATGATGATAAATAGTAACTTATAGTTACTGTTTGCGTTTACTGTACATTCACGCGTCTGGAACTGTATATGAATAGTATCTTGTTGGGGGCACTATTTGCTTTACTATGGAGAACTGTAGATGAACAATTCTTCTGACTTTATTGTTGGTTTTTTCTGATAAATACTGTAGATGAATAGTATTTTATCAGTGGCACCGATTTTATTGACTTTTTAATTTTTTTACTGAAGGAATGAAGTTCCTTTTGCCTTTAATTTTCTGACGAGCTTGTGTCAAAGTCAAATTTTTTATTTTTATTTTTCTTTATTTTTTCTTTTTTTCTTTTTTTCTTTTTTTTTTATCTTTTTTTTTATCTTTATTGGAGACAAGACACTATAACAATCGTCTTCATTACTAGGTCAATAGTCTGAGTCAGATATTTTTTCAGTGGAAGATGATGTCATGGATGATGAAGAAGAGGAGTCAGAAAAGGAGGGTGATTTTCTTCTTCTGGACTAGGCTTTAGATTTTTTAGAATGAACTTTATTGGATGATCCAACAGAGCTAGTCTTATTGAGCTTTATGGGTTCAGAGGTTGAAGGAATAGATTCAACCATCTGTTGCATCAAGACTTTATAATCTTCTGCAGTCTTTGTAGCTACTAGAAAGGCTATATTTTGGGCTCTTTGGGCGCAAAAAAAAAAAAACAGATAGCTTTGGGTCAAAGTCACTATGGTTTCCCTTTAAAAGTCACCGCTTTATTATATGCTCATAGGTAGAATTGCGAAAGACATTCCACCATTTGATTTTAGTTCTTCTTATTATTACGGGTATATTAGTACCTGATTGTATTGCAGTATCAAAATACCACTGGTATATCCAAGGTATATAAAAGATCATACAAAAGAGAAGAAGAGGAGAAAATTTCTTTTCATATAGGCTTAGGTTGAAATGGGCTTTAAACTACTAAAAAGCTAGCAATACGTCTTGTGATAATACTCTATCCTCATTATCACAATAATACCACTAGTCAATAAACCACATGGGTATGTTGTCAGTTTTAATGTTAGTATCGAATTATATGAGCCAAGAATGTGTTTGACCAGAGTTTTGGGATAATAAAGCTTTGGTCCAGGCTTTTATATAATTCCAATAATTATAAGAAGGACAGATAGAATTTTGAGAAAAGGTTTTAAATTGCACAAGAATATGTAAAGGTTTTTTCCATTCAGAAGGATGAAGAATTTTCTTGATTTTAAAAGAGGAATAAACTATGATAGTCTTATCCTTCTGGTTATAATTGTGTTTTAAATAAATAGAATCAGAATCCTATAAAATATTTAAATAATTTTCTTGAGATTTTGATAAATCATTTGATTTTAAAAATTAATTTTTAGGATATATAAATTCAATAATTTTTCATGAATTTTACTGAGCAAGTTCATTTTCTATTATTAATTATGTACTAAAAAATATTTTAGTAAACAATTCAGATTTAGGATATTTTAATGAAAAATTTGAAGAAACTATTTGAGTTGAAGGGTTTGAAACTTCTAACTCAGTTTTAAAAATATTTTGAGATAGAGTTTTAGATTTTGAAGATTCTCCTATCTCTTGTTTTAAATAAAGGATAAGAGCATCATTACCCGAAATCCTTGGAGGGGTTCATGACCCATCTTTAAAAGGGCTTTAACAACTTCTAGAGAATGAGCTAATTAAGAGACTCATTTTTTCATCGAAACTTTACTTTCTTCTTCGACCACTTCGGCCAAGGTTTTATGGCTTTAGGAATAGTTTTAAGAATATCATCTAAGTGATCAGATAATACTTTAGAAAAATTATACTTTAGGGTTTCTTTCTCTTTGTTTTTCTTATTTTTCTTTCTTATTTTGTTTGTGAAGAAATTCACGGATTGGAAAGTCTGGTATACAATTATTTTCTCATTTTATAAATTCAATATAAAAATAAAAAATACTTAAAATAGATTTTAATGCATTTGGAATATCAGCACATAATTCTTTAATTTATTAATTTTTTTTGTGTAACTTTAGTTTTTAATTGTTCATTTATTTTTTGTAAATAAAAATTATTTTTTAAATTATAAACTGTTCAGACATTACTTTTATTAGTGCATTTATTTGTAGTTCATAGATTGAATGAGCTTTAAGCAAATTTTAATTTTTCCTTTTAGGTTTTTCTATAAATGAAAAAAATAATTTTTTAATTTTTTAATTTTTTAATTTAAAACTTATACTTTCATCTTTTACAGAATATTGTGTAATTAAATTCATAAATGGAGTTCTTAAGATCACCATATGATATATTTCATTAGTCGGAATAAATATATTTTTTAGTTCTAAATTTTTATTAATTATTGAAGCTTCTGTTTTACTAATAATATTTAATTTAGATTTATTTGCAATTGATAATTTTTTATTTATTTCTCGCCAAAATCTTTTAGGAGCTAAGCTAGATTTAATACAGTTCAAATATGCTCTTATATCAAATAAAACTATAGTTTCTATATTATAATTATCTAAAAATTTTAATTTTAATTTTATTAAATATTTTCTTGATGTAATTTCTTGCAACATAAAAATTATATTTTCAGAAATTTTATCTTTACTTAATATACTAATTTTATTATTATTATTAATTTTTTCTTTATTTATATGCTCAATATTTTCTTCACCCTCTTCTTCTTCTTCTTCTTCTTCTTTAAAAATAGAATTTAATAAAATTTTTTATTAATTCAGAGTCATTTTGCTGTTTAATTTTTAATTATTTTAGTTCTATTTTTATTTGTTTAATTTAATTGCAAATCATTTATTGTTGATTTATTTTTTATTATTTTATTTTTATTTAAAATTGAAGTTAAGTCATATGTTTATTTACTTGTACTAAGTAATACTGAATTTAGGTTTTTTATTAGAATCTTCTAATAATTTATTTAAGAATTTATCTTAAATTTTTGGATCATTTATATGTTTTAATACCTCCAAAATAGATTCGTGTTTTTTAGTTAAAACTTTTATTGATTTACTACTAGTTTCAAAACTAGTTTTCGAATCTATATCATATATTTGATTTATTTATTCAGAATCTGAATAATCTTTAGAATTTGAATATTCTAAATATAATTCATAAATTTTATTTAATGCAAATTCTTCTAGATTTAATTCTTGCATTTTTTAATTAAAATTTCAAAATCTAGATGTATATCTTTTTTTTTTATCACAATTATAACATTCTAAATCTTCATATGATTTAAATTGTTTATCTTTTTTTTATAAAAATTTTCTATTACTAGGTTTCCTAGATTTATAAGATTTATAATATTCATATTTCTTATAGTAATCTTTTTTACTATATTTTCTTTTATAATTCTTTTAATATGGTTTTTTATACATTGTAGAACACTGTCTATTACAGTCTTTATAATTCTGAGTTATACTATAATCAAACTATTTACAAAATAAACATGATTCTTGTTTAGTTTTTCTTATTTTAAATTTTAATGACTTTAAAGTTTAATATCTTGACAGAGTTTTAATCATTCTTTTCTGAACTATACTAACCAATTGACTATAAGTCAAATTGTTATGAGGAATAAAATTTTCATATTCCTATTTTATATGATTTCTAACCTTTTTCTCTTAGGAAGAAGGATAATTCTGTTAAGAATTTTTTTTTTCAGAAAGCATGGTTGGAATATTCTCTAAGCATAATTCTAGTTAGAAAGGTTATTTTATAAAACTGAAAATTACTAAGTTTTTTACACATGAAGTTACTTAGTAATTTAGTATTTTTATCTTTTAAATTAGTATGATCTCCTATAAACTAAAAAAAATATAGTAAGTATTAGTGTTGTCACTATATCCTGAATAGTATCACCATATTCATTTAATATAGGAGTTCCATCCTCATAAATTTTTATAGCATTTAATATTTTTAAATATTATTCTTCAGTGGAATAATTATTCCATTAACCTTTTAATTGACCTGTGAAGCCAGCTATAATTGGTTATGTTATAGTTCTATCAGATGTATCAGTTTGAGTTCTATAAGTATTGGTAGCCATTGTCATATGTTGTAGAAAACTTAGAATATTATATTCTAACAGGCTATCAATGTTCCATTAGTATACTGAAAAAATATTATATTTCTACCGTACAAGGTATTAGGTCTATTTATAATTTTTAAGTATGGGGCAGACATTCTAAGTACTATAGATTGATGGTGCGTTATACGATTTATTTGAGAATTTATGTCTTTACTAAAAGATTCAAAGTCATTAGTTTTAGGTTAAGAATCCTCAACTGAATCTGTCTCTTGATCTTGGTTTACTATACTAATAGTTTTAGAAGTTTTAGATTGAGGTGTTTCTTGAATAACCTATTTTGACTCAGAAGTTGAATCAATTTTACTTAATTAATCTTTAAAAGTTTTTACAAAGTCAGAATCCTTAGATTTGACTTTTTGTTGACCTGTTTTAGAAACCTCAAAAGGTTTAAAATCATGAGTTCTTAATTTTTTTTTATTTGAAACAAATCTTATTATTTCTTTATCTCTAATAGAATTGTCTGTCGTATTTAATTGTTGTCCTATACTATGTAGATGTACATTACTAAAATTATTTTATTATAATATTTTTCTATTCGGGTCATCATTTGCTACTGATTTAAAATGGTATAATTTTTATTTCATTTTCTCCATACATAAATACACTAGCAGTTTTAGGTGGATGTTCACTTTGTATAACTTTTTCTTTTACTTTCTATTCTGTTTTTTTTATTTCTAATAGTTATAGGATTTATAAGTTTATGAGATAGATTTATGGGTGTATCATATAAATTTATGGGTTTATTCTTAGTGAATTTTTCTACTTTAATTTTTCTTTATAAATTCTTTTAAACCAATCACAAAATTTTATATTAACTTCATACTATTTTACAAAATTAATATATTTATTTTTTACATAGTTAAAATTATTTACTGTACTAATTACTTCTTTTAACTAATCTATATTTTTAATTGAGGTTAATTATTTATTTAATTTATCTTTATTGATTATAAATTCTTTATTAATTACATTTAATTCTATATCTATGTTTGCTATATTTTCTGTTACAAACGAAGCTGTAAGTGACATAGGCGGAGAAGGAGAATGTTCTGTATATTGTTCTTAATTATAATTAGAGTTTGGTTTTATAACGTTCATATTTCCTGTAGTGCTATAAAAAAAATGTGGTACAATTTTGCTATAATCTACACCTTTTAATTTATTACTGGTCTCAGGTATATTTGATGTAGAATATGGCTTGACAACTGTTTGTAAAATATGTTTAGGTTCCTTTTCCTTATATGAAACATATATTACAGAAGCTAATTGTGAAGCTCTTCCTATATCTACTGTTGAAGCAGAGAATGAAGAATTATAATACCTATTGCTTATACTATATCTATTAAATTTTAGTTTAACTTTATCATCATCATATTGCTCAATTTTACTAAGTTCTATATTGAGTTTTACTATTTTTTTAGGTTCTGGAGGAGAAACAACATTTTTCAAAATTTATTCAAGAGGAAGATTGATGCCTTTCCATTGAATAGTTTTAGAAATTACCGTATTGGTTTTACTAAGGTCTGTTTGAAAAAATCTAATTTCTCCTATTTTAGGTTTCATTATGTATTTTATTGCAAATGCTAAAATTATGTCTTTATAATATATTTTATACATCAATGCTACATGAATAAATCCTTATAACATTTTATAATTATGAGTTTTAATTTTTAATATAATATTTTTTAATATATTAGGGTCATTTAGAGATATTATAATATCAGAAAAATAATTAAAGAAAATAGGACCACTACTTAAACTAGTCTCTATAGTTCCTAGGAGTGAATAATTGAAATTTACGAATCTAGCATCTCTAACTACTGTCAGAATACTAGTATTTAAACATTATCTAGTTAAAGGTTTTATATCAATTTATACAAGTTCTATATGTATATATTTATACTTTATACTTTTATAGTATTTTATAGATTCTGGAGATAATAATGTAATTTTTTAAAAAGTTTACTTAACTGTATATCTCTTTCTTCTGCTTTAATTATATAATCATTTTTAAATATTTTTAATTTCAGAATTTTATAAATTTGTTTTTTATCTATTTTAGGTATTACCTAATTATCTATTTTTTTTATTAAAATTCTCTAAAATTATTTCATTTCTATTTACGATTCTTTTAATTTTCGATGACTCAGAACTATTAGGTTTAGTTGTACTAACTGATTTACATAAAAATGACTCTATTTTTAAATATTTAAAAAATAAAATTTAAAGTATTTTCTTGTTGATTTTAGACACGACCACTGACTTACTGTCTTAAATGCCTAGCCATTGGCTAAAATGAGACTTACTGCATATCCAAATTCTAGTTAACAATATTCACTTTTAGAACTATAAGTCAAAGATTTAATTATGGAAACAGTTTTATATCTATCTACTACCACCCCTAAAATGAAAATAATTTGATATTCACTTCTAGATTTTGTAAGTTTAATAAGAAGCTGCAATAATTAAATTTAGAAGAATCTGTATTAAATAAAATTCATGAATTATATTTAGAATATTCTTATTTTATGTTTATTTAGTGTATATATATATACTATTATGATGAATAGATCTTATTCATTATTTTGTATTTTTATGGTGATAAATAGACTGTCACATATAGAATGATGCAGTGATTGGTTGATCATATTTTGCAAGACATTCCAAGTGCAAATCAAGAAATATAGTTGTTTAAGCATTCAACTATCTTGATTCTTTTTTTTTTTTCATTTTTCTTAGATAATTAATGCATTATTTGTTGAAATATTGGATTGGACAAGGTCCACAACTTTGTCAAAGATGCAATTGGAACTATATATGCCCAGTTATGCAAACTTGCAAAGTCTATTTTGTTCTTATATTTTAATACTTTATATTTTTAGAAAAATTAATAATATAATATTAAAATTTTATACACGAAGAAGAAGGGCAGCATTTTTGCAAAACCAATTTTGTATTATCAAAGTAAGATATAAACATTTTAACTTATTATCCTAACAGTATTATTCTTTTATTTGTTAAGTCAAAAATATTTACCTTTTTAATTTTTAAATGATAGATATCTTACTAAAATATAATTAATATAGTATATAAGTCAAATTACAATTCTTAAAATATAGCCACGAATAATATAACATATAAGTTCTTAAAATATAGTCACAAATTATATATTTAGTTATAAATTAATTTTCATGTTTTATAAGTAACAAATTAGACCCCCTCTTCCTCCTATCCATTTTTAAATAGCTAGAGCTAGGGTTTCTTTGCAACTATCTTCTTTCTTATTAAGTGAAAATTTTTATTTATTTATTTTAAATTCTTATGAAGATTCATGTTTCATATTTACTTTGTTATTGTTTTAAACTGATGCACACATACACATATCTCATAATGGTTAATAACTTGATAATAAGATATATTTATTTTCTCTAATTAAGTGTAATATTTTTACCAATTTTGTTGATAATATTCAATTTATTGCAACATGCATGCACATCTCATAATAGTTGAGAGTTATATACATGTATGTCTTTTTTATTATGAATAATTTTCAATTTATTAACAAAATTTGATTTTTTTATCATTTCAATTCCAGTGTTCAACCATTTGCATGTTAGTGTTTATTATTTTTTCATTTTACATTCACTATTTTTACTTTGATGATTGGGCTTACTATATTAGATAAAATTTGTAATTATTTTTTCAGAGTTTCTCAATTGCTAGAATTACTAAATTTGATAAGTTTTGTTGTGGTTGCTGAGGTTTTTTTTTGGCTTCTAGTGTTATTCTTTTGATTTTTTACTATAAATATTTTTTATTTATTACTGATAATGTTGGCTCATCCAATTAAAGAGTCATTTCTATTATTTGTATGAATTTTATGATACTATCATAAAATTTGCAAATCCTTTTGTGTTTTGTAATTTAATAATTATTGATTTTTATTTAGATATATCAATATATGTACTAAATTTATTTTTTTAATTATAGTTGCAAGTAAATAATTATTAATTTAAAATTATTATAGGATTCAAAAAAATAAGAATATCCCGCATCATTGTGCATGTTTATTCTAATTTTAATTTAAAAATAGTGTTTATTCATTCAATATAAAATAAGTCATAATATATATATATATATATATATATGTTGGACATCAAAATTTTTTATTTGTAAGGAAAATTACGAATGGAGTGAATCGAATATTTAAAATATTTAATATTTTTGGGAATTCAGTTTTTTTTTTTTCCTTTTCACTGCATTATATACTATTGTTTCTTCAGAAGCTTCTGTCTCTCATTTTTTTAAGTTCTCCGAAGCTTCTTTTTAGCAATTGCTATAAATGAAACATTTTTAAAGATCTCTTAGAATAACTTTATTTTAGTTGTTTTTAAGGATTTGACTGACCTGTAGAACATTGTCGTAATCTTAGCGATCCTTTATTAAATAATATAAAATAATTTAAAAGTTTATAAGTGAGTGAATGTTAAATTTAATATAAATCAATTAGTTTTATATAAATGAATTTCAATATTTGTCAATTTATAATCCAAATTATTTACGGATCTATATACTTTATTACTAACAATAGTATTATGCAACAATTAATTAAGCTTTTCTTTGAAAAAAAATTATTAACAACTGAGTTCGATAATTGTTCAGAAAGTTCTTTGCTATATATTTGTTTTATTTCTTAGTTGGTCATGTGTAATAAATTGGGCTCCAAATATAAATGTGTGTGTGTGTGTGTATAATTTTAACAATTGATATTTGTTAAGATATTTTAAGAAAATATAAATTAAACAAAAATATGTTAAAAAGCATAAAATGTAGGCCCCCTACTAACAATAATATAAAACAAAGAACACAAAAAGAGACGAAAAAGAGGTTTAATTTTTTAACTGAATTAAAATAACTAAATAAATCTTTATATAACAACATAGTAATTACCTTCTCCAACCATATTGTACTGATCAACCCCTATAGATATGACTCCATTAACTGCTTTGTCACTCTCTACAGCCACAATATTATTTGATACATTTGTCACTGCATGATGAACTGTAAACCTTTTATCAAAACTATAAAATGAATGCTGAAAATGACTAATTTTATCAGGAAATACCAAAATAGATGAAAAATCAGCTACCCATTTAGCAGTTTCGTTATTTCCTGATGATGAACCTTCTACTGTTAGCCTTCCAATTGTTGATTTCAAGCTCATGCCATTAACATTGTTCTTATCAATCACCACTTGATCAACATTACTAAATTTCCCATCTAAACTTACTATAGAAACTCTATTTTTTGGGTTTCCATTGAGCATATTATTTACTATATTCAACCCAGAAATTTTGCCATTTATAGCTTTTAACACTACATTTCCATCTCCCTAGAAAGCCCATTTGTAACATGAACTTGAATTGGGTCTTCCAAAACTATAGAGTTAAAATCTAAGTAACAACTATCAATTCTAGTCAATGAAGCAAAAAATTTCACTAGAATTCCAACACCACCCCAATAAGTTGCCTTGTTATAACAATGAACTCTAGTGATTATATTAGCTTGACCTCTTACTAAGATGCCAATGGCAGCTGAGAAAATAGCAACATCTGTTATAGCATTATCATTGCTAGCAAGATCAATGGTAGTGCCTGAAAAATCTCTCTCACCTTGATCACCACCAACAGTGGAATGTTGGCCTAAGAAGCAATTAGAAATGAAGGTCTCATGGCCTTTTTGAACTAGAATTCCTTGTGTTATGAAGTGTAGAAAGAAGCAATTATTAATATGAATTCTTGCAGAATCAATAATGAAAAGTCCTCCTCTAAATCTTGAATCGAAAAGAATATCTCTAAAGGTTATGTCTTCGTAGTATATCCCAGCATTGTTGTTTTGATTTTTATTAGCATAATAATTATTGAAACTTGAATAAATTTTAACAATTTTCTTGGAGCTGGTTGACCATACTTTAATCAGATACCCATCATTAGGAAATGTGTCTGATGCACGCAATGTTCCTCCTTTTACCTAAACATTCAGTATTTAAGTTAAACATATAAAAGCAATTTTAAAATATATTCATATTCATATTTGTATTTTATTTTTTTTAATTAATTTGAGACAATACTTTTTTTTCATTGGTAAAAAATTAAAATCTATTAAAAAATTATATAATTTATTATTCAAATCTAACCAATTTGTTACACTAAATTTTTGGAAATTTTAATAATACAACATTCACACGACTCGTACTTGAAATTATAGTACTAAAAATGAGTAAATTACATCCGTCATTTATTAACGCATATTATCATCATTGAAATTTACATTTTTATTATACTATAATTCTGGCGTTATTTTTTCGTCTAATTCACTAACGATGTGGAGCCATAAAAGATTATCACGTCATATTAGAAGATGACATCACATCACATCATGCGCCACATCATCTCTTAATATTTTTTTAAAAATTAAATAAATAAAAGAGAGATGCAAGAATTTCGATCCTTATACCTCTCAAGTTAAAAGGAAGTATTTTAACTATCTAAGCTACATGTTAACTTATTTAAATAAAGTTATTTTATTTATATTTATACTAAAATTCGCTGAAAAATTATAAATTATAAAATAATTTCATATAATTATTAATTATTATTATCTAAAATTTAAATATTTATAATTAATTATAATATTTTAAATTATTATTATTATAATATTATTAATTTTAAATATTAATAAATATTTCAATTTTTAATTAATTATAAATATTAATAATTATAAATATTTAATCATTTATTAATATAATAATAGTATAATCATATTATTAATTATAAATATTTAAAATTTATAATTAATTATAAATATTACTAATTAATATAATTAATATTATTAATTAATTGAACTTGAGGGATGGCGATTTGCTTTAATATATTCTTCATGGACGACATATATAATTTACTCTACTGAAAACTTGCACAAGTTCGTTTCATTTATTTTTCACATTAAAAGTTGCTATCAAACCTAACTACTATATATGTAAGCTGGGTTGGTAGCTAATACAATTTTCAAATTTTTGAAAGCTTTTAAATGTGAGTTGTTGAAGTAATTTTGACGGAAAAAAATGGTGTGATAGGTTGAATAAGAATTTTAGCTTTTACATTATTTTAGTATAAAAGTTATAGTATTTTAGTGTTATGGGTTAGAGATGCTCTTAATAACTAATTAAAAAGGCTATATATACAATTGGGAAAGTGGTGATTTATTTTAATAAATAATTAAAGAAATGGCTCCAAATGTATTCTGTGGGTTCGATTAAAACACAGCTGGTATTTAACATGGCTAAGTTGAATTTAAAATTTGAAAAATTAGTTGTCAGAATCTATAATTTTCTTTATATATTCATTCCTGCAGAGATTTATGCACTGAACAGCGGCTGAAAAAGGGAGATTTCAGAAGCTTTGGCTTTGGAAACAATTAATTATAAACAATTAATTGAGACCCACATGCAAAAGTTGACCTCAAAATCTTCAAATGTTTCTGTTTCTTTAACATAATATATATTTTATAGTCCACCAAAATGCCTTTTCTTATCAACATAACACTTAATATGTCAGTTGTCTGCATAAAAAAAAATTTGAAAATACATTCTTTGAAATCTAATCTTTAATTATATCAAATATTTACTAAGTAAAGTTTAATACTACCATCGTGGGTAGCTTTTTTAATTTTTTGACAACTTAATTTTTTTAGTTATTGGAAAATTAATTTGTACTATATATCATATTAATAATTTTATTAACTGCGTTGATTTCTTTTTTCTCTTCCTTTCCCCTCAACATTATATAATTTCTTTTCTTATTCGATTAAAGGATTAGATTTGTGTTTTTTGTTTATAAAATTTGAATTAAAAATTCTAATTTAGTCTAAAAAAATTACATGTTCTGTTTGTAAGCAGATAAAAATCTTCACAATTTTTTTTCCTAAGGTAGGGTTAGGAAAGTAATTTGGTCAAATATTAAAGAAAATTATGAATCCCATGACACCAACAATATAATTATTAATATATTATCCAAGTTAGGAAAGTAATTTGGTCAAATATTAAAGAAAATTATGAATCCCATGACACCAACAATATAATTATTAATATATTATCCAAGTTGGTTTTGTTCTCATCATTAAATTGTATTTAAGTTGTTTTAAGATGGATTTTTTTTTCATAAATGAATTAAAATTTTTCTCATATTATATAAATATCATCAATTATCTTCCATCACTTCATTTAAATTTTTTGGGTGAAATTTATTTTCAAGGTACAATATTATCTTTTTTTTTTGAAAGTAAGTTATAAATTGACACAAAAAGATATATAAATTGAAGAAAACTAACCACAATGTTGCCTCCACCAGAAGCAGGAAACCTAAGAGGCTTGCTGATTTTACAGTTGCCACCTTGAAAATCAATGGTAACGCCACCCAAATCATTAACACCAGCTAGCAATTGAATCCCATTTTGCACTTTAAAAGCATCATTTAAGGCATTTTGTATGGCATCACTATTCTCTTCTTCCCCACTTGGGTCTGCTCCATACCCAATTGGATAAAACACTCTCACATTCTTCAACAAATTCCCATCAATTCAAAATTTAATTATGAGTTTTGTTAAGATCACGTGTTAAGATTGCTGCCACTTAGTTTTTCTGTTAATGATTTTGAATAAGTCTCCTTTATTTTAGGAGTTTAATTAGTTTTTTTTTATTTGATGGGTTGTTACCAGATTTTCAGCATATTTTTTTAGAACTAATTTTCTATTTCATTTGTATTTATATCATCATGCTGTAACTCAATTTTTTTTTTATCAATTTCAAGTCTTCAGTTATTCATACTTAAGATACAATTTCCTTTCTCTTTACTCAAAAATCTCTCGATCAATTATTAAAGTTCTGTTCAATTCACTAGCAAATTGGTATTAGAGCAGTCTTCTTAAGGGATCTGTGAGGTTAAAATGGAAGGAGAATCAAGTTTTTCAGTTGCTGCACCACCAGTCTTCGATGGAGACAATTATCAAATGTGGGCAGTTCGTATGGAGACTTACCTAGAGGCTTTGGATCTTTGGGGAGCAGTAGAAGAGGATTACGAGGTCCCTCCACTTCCAGCAAATCCTACTGTGGCACAAATCAAAGCACAGAAGGAAAAGAAGACAAGAAAATCAAAGGCAAAAGCTTGCCTATTTGCAGCTGTATCTCAAATGATCTTCACACGAATAATGTCCCTCAAAACAGCAAAGGAAATCTGGGATTACCTCAAGGCTGAATATGCAGGAGATGAGAGGATTCGTGGAATGAAAGTCCTGAACTTGATTAGGGATTTCGAGTTGCAGAAAATGAAGGAGTCTGAGTCAGTGAAAGAGTACTCTGACAGACTTCTCAGCATTGCCAACAAGGTGAGATTGCTTGGTTCTGAGTTAAATGACTCCAGGATTGTTGAAATGCTGCTGGTCACTATTCCAGAGAAGTTTGAAGCCACCATTACTAGTCTGGAGAACACCAAAGACCTGTCAAAGATCTCTCTTGCAGAGCTCCTGAATGCTTTACAAGCACAAGAACAAAGAAGGTCTATGAGGCAAGAAGGGGTGATTGAAGGTGCCTTACCTGTCAAGCATCAAGACAACAACAGGAATAAAAATAAGAAAAATTTCAAAAACCAGTCGACGAGTGGAGATTCATCTGGCAATTATCAAAAGAGAAAAGGAGGAGGTGCCAAGAAATCCTACCCACCTTGCTGCCATTGTGAGAAGAAAAGTCATCCACCATACAAGTGTTGGAAGAGACCTGACGCCAAATGCTCCAAATGCAATCAACTTGGACATGAAGCTGTGATATGCAAAGTCAAAGGTCAGGTGCAAGAAGTAGATGCACAGGTAGCTGATCAGGAAAAAGAAGATCAATTGTTCGTGGTCACTTGTTTCTCAGGCAGAGAATCAAGTGAGAGCTGGTTGATTGACAGTGGGTGCACAAATCATATGACATATGACAAGGAGCTCTTCGAGGAATTAAGAAACACTGAAGTCAAGAGAGTGAGGATTGGAAATGGTGAACATTTGGAAGTTAAGGGAAAAGGCACTGTAGCTATAACAAGCTATGAAGGTACAAAGTTTATTTCAGATGTTTTATTTGTACCTAAAATTGATCAAAATCTCTTAAGTGTTGGTCAGTTACTCGATAAAGGCTATAAAGTGTTGTTTGAGAATAAGCATTGCTTGATCAGAGATGCAAGTGCAAAGACTTGTTCAATGTCAAAATGAAAGGAAAAAGCTTTGCTCTAAATCCAATGGAGAAAGAGCAAATGGCCTTTAAATCTAGAGCTAGTGCCACTGAAATTTGGCACAAAAGACTTGGGCACTTTCATCATCGAGGATTGCTTCAGATGCAGTCAAAGAAGCTAGTTGAAGGACTCACAGACATTGATGATGACATGCCTCTTTGTCGTGCTTGTAATTTTGGGAAGCAACATAGGCAACCCTTTCCTAAACAAGCATGTAGAGCCTCGAAAAAAGCTGCAGCTGGTTCATACTGATCTTTGTGGTCCCCAACGAACACCATCATTAAATGGTAATCTCTATTACATTATTTTTATTGATGATCTAACAAGAATGTGTTGGATTTTCTTGTTAAAGCAAAAGTCAGAAGTTGCTGGTGTATTTTGGAAATTCAAAGCCAGAGTTGAGAATGAAAATGGATGCTTGATTCAAACTATAAGATCTGATAATGGCAAGAAGTACACTTCAGAAACTTTTAATAGGTTTTGTGAAGAGGCTGGAATTGAACATCAATTGATAGCACCTTACTCTCCTCAACAGAATGGAGTCAGTGAAAGGAGGAACAGATTCATAATGGAGATGACGAGATGCATGCTTCATGAGAAGAATCTTCCAAAATGCTTTTGGGGAGAAGCAGCAAACACCGCTGTGTACTTACAAAATCGAATTTCAACAAAAGCTGTGAAGGACCTGACACCATTTGAAGCTTGGTATGGTTACAAACCTTCTTTAAAGTTCCTTAGAGTGTTTGGTTGCCTTTGTTGCACTTACATTCCACAGGTCAAGCGTGATAAGCTTGACAAAAAGGCAGAAGCCAGCATCTTTGTCGGGTATAGCACTATATCCAATGCTTACAGAGTTTTTCAACCACACACTGGTCGTGTTATTGTGAGCCGAGATGTTCATTTTGTTGAAAATGAGCAATGGAATTGGGAAGACTTGACCAAGGTGAACCAGATTTCTAATGCACCAAACAATTCAATCATTGGTAGCATGTTAGAAGAACCTGAAGATGAAGTGCAAAATGGTTTAGCTGATGATGCACCTGTCAGAGGTACAAGGTTGCTATCTGATATTTATCAAAGGTGTGATGTAGCTGTTTGTGAGCCTACATGTAATATCCCAATGTATGCCTTATAAGTTTTGAATATTGTTGTTGTTTTATATGGGATTGAATGTATATGTTAATTTGCAAGAGAAAAGAAATTAAAAGAAAGTGTATATGTTGTATATATGGAAGTATAAATAACATATATGCAAGTCAAATGGGTGGTCAAGGGAAGAAGATATTTTATTTTGTGATTTGTGAAATTACTAAAAGAGGGCAAGTGCTTTAAAGGAAATCAAAACAATTTGTAAAAGGGTGTTTAGGTAATTGCTCATGTTGAAATACTAGGTGGAGATTTAAAGAGAAGTTTGACTTTGTTTCTTCATGTTTTATTCTTCTTTTCCTTGTGTGTTGGCCGGCTCATCCAAAGACAAGAGAAAGCAAGAGAGCAAGAGAGGATTTTGATGTTCTAAGCTCAAATTGAAGGAAGATCTAAGTGATCAAGTTGATGATTCAAGAAGTTTCATTACTTTGGTAAGTCCTCTTTTGATTTATTTGCTTATTTGAAGTTGTGTTTGAGTTTGATAGATTATTTAAGGGTGTGTTGTTTGATTGTAATATGTTTAAGAGTGTTTGATTGAATTGATTCTGGATTATAAGGATGGATTGAAGAAAATAGTAAGTTGGTTGGAAGAGATGGTGTTGTATTTGTGTTTAAGGTTTTGTGATGATATTTGTGATTTGTATTTGTTATAGATGTGGAGTTGTTTTGGTGTTTTTGTAAGTTTAAGATGGTTTTTGGGTATGTTTTGTTAAGTCTGTTTGAAGTGGATGTTGGTGAAAAGAAGTGTTTTGTTAGGTGTTTTGTTGTTTTGGCCGGAATCTGAGTTTTTGGCCTGACACGCCCATGAGCACGTCCAGAGTTTTAGGCGTGTCAATTGTGTTAGAGGCAGTAGGTTTGACACGACCATTAACACGTCCGTGTTATTGAGCGTGTCATAGCTACTGTGAGATTGGAGAGTTTACACGGCCATGAGCACGCTTACGTTGTTGGACGTGTTGATATTTTTCAGAGAGGCAGAATGTATTACACACCCAGTGACACGCCCGTGGTTCTGAGCGTGTAAAAGCTTCTGTGTTGTGGAGTTAGGGCACGGTCAGGGACACGCCCGTGTGGTTGAGCGTGTCATGTTTAGGGTTTGCCCTAGTTAACTCTTAACTTGATTATCTCATGCGTATCCCTAAGCAAGTGTATGTTATTATTTTTGGATTAGGTCTTGAAGAAAGTGATTTGTCATTGATCTAAGAAGTAAAAGAATCTTGGAAAAGGAAGTGTTTAGAGTTGTGTGAATTGTTATTGAGGTAAGTACAAATATTGCATTATTACATTGTTGACATTATATGAATAATGTATTTTGTTATGTTTATATCAATGATGCTATGTGTATAATGTGAAGGATATGATGATGTAAATGATTGTGTATTTGAAAGATGAATTGCTATAATGTGGATTGAGATGTGATGGAATATAAAGCCATTGTGATTGGCTATAATGACTTTAATGAGGCATGTTTGCCTAATTGATAATGAAATAATGAATGAATTGTGTGTCTAATGTGTTATTCCATTTTCAGAGTTTTGTTGATTGGTGGCATGCCTATTAGTAACAATCTCTTGAAGTTAGGTTGGAATTGATCCTTGAAGCCAAGTTGGGTAGAAGTTTAACATGTTTTACTCCCCTTGAAGCTTGGTTGGGTCTAGTCCTTGAAGCCTAATTGAGATGTTACAACCCTTGAAGCTAGGTTGGGTTGGTTCTTGAAGCCAAGTTGGGTTGATACTTAGCATGCTTTGTTCCCCTTGAAGCTTGGTTGAACCTAATCCTTGAAGCCTAGTTGGGATAATGATAATGATCAATGTGATAACAAAACCAAAGCATTAACTCTGAAAATTGAATGACATATTAGTGTCTTTTGGGCCCATGCTTGTCTTTGTTTAAATGTGATTCATTAATGGTAAAATAATTGAATAATAAGATCTATGGAATGACTTTGAAATGTGATATGTTTATAGGTGTATGATTTATGAAATATGAAGGTGTGATATTATCTTTCCACCTATGAGGTTGTCTCTATTGTTAAATGTGTGACATTGCATTGCATTGCATTAAAGTATAATGTTAGTATATTTTGTACTACTAAGCCGTTGGCTTAGCGCGATAGTGGTTGATCGCGCAGGTGACAGGGTTGAACCCGAGAGTTCCTCGAGACCGAGTGAAAGTAGACATTGAAGGATTTATTTTGGGACTTAAAGATCAGAGAAAAGCTGCCAATCATGTATAACTTCTTTATATTTTGTAAAGTATGGATTCTAATTTAAATATATGTATAATTGTAAATATGGATTTGAATGTATTCATATATGTAAATATTTTATAAATTCCGCTGCGTATTAAGTAAACGTATATATATATATATATCTATTTTATTTTATATTACAAGTTAATTACTCTATTTTCTATAATATATAATGAGAAAGAATATCTTATCATCTAAAATGATTTAAATGTTAAAGAAAACTGTAGCGTCCCTATATTCAGTGTACGTATATTACATTGTGGTGTTATGTAGTGTGCGTATACAGGATGTAGGGGTGTTACACTACAGGGTTCCATGATGCAAAACACAGTCAACATTGGATGGCTGCAATGCAGGAGGAGCTTTCGATGATCGAGAAAAACAAAACCTGGGAGTTGGTTGATCGACCTCTAAATAGAAAGATAATTGGAGTAACATGGGTGTTCAGAACAAAACTAAATCCCGATGGTTCAGTTAACAAATTCAAAGCAAGACTTGTTGTGAAGGGATATGCACAAGTCTTCGGAGTTGACTATTCAGAAACATTTGCACCTGTTGCCAGGCTTGACACAGTAAGACTGTTGCTTGCCCTTGCTGCTCAAAAGAGTTGGAAAGTGTTCCAGTTAGATGTTAAATATGCATTCTTAAATGGAGTCTTGTAAGAAGAAATTTTTGTCGAGCAACCTGAAGGCTTTGTAAACAGAGGTAATGAAGATAAAGTCTACTTGCTGAAAAGGGCGTTATACGGCCTAAAACAGGCTCCGCGAGCATGATATAGTAAAATTGATGATCATTTGGTGGGTCTTGGTTTTCAGAAAAGTCAATCTGAGCTCACACTGTATATCAAGCATGAAGGTACAAATACCTTAGTCATTTCTCTTTATGTAGATGACTTATTAATTACAGGAAGCAATCTTGAGCAAATTAACCAGTTCAAACTGGAGATGAAAAAGGTCTTTGAAATGACAGACCTTAGTCTGATGTCATATTTCCTTGGCATTGAGATCAAACAAAGCCAAGATGAAGTGTTCATATGTCAAAGAAAGTATGCAAAGGAGATACTTAAAAAATTTCAGATGAAAGATTGCAAAGTAATGAATACTCCTATGAATCAAAAAGAGAAGCTAATCAAAGATGACGGTTCTGCCAAAGTTATTGAAGCTGAGTTCAGGAGTTTGGTAGGTTGTCTGATGTATTTAACAGCAACCAGACCTGACATCTTAAATGCTGTAAGTATTCTCTCTAGATTCATGTATTGTCCCAATGAGACTCATATGAGAGCTGCAAAAAGAGTTATCAGATACATTAAGGGGACCTGGAATTATGGAGTGAGGTTTTTAAAGCACAAAGAAATGAAGCTAATTGGTTTCTCAGACAGTGATTGGGGTGGCTCAATTGATGACATGAAGAGTACATCTGGTTACTGTTTCTGCCTTCGATCAGGCATGTTCTCTTGGAGCTCAAGGAAGCAGGAAACTGTAGCTCAATCCACTGCTGAGGCAGAATTTATAGCTGCAATAGCTGCAGTTAATCAAGCTCTTTGGTTAAGGAAAATTCTCGTTGATCTAAACTAGGAGCAAAAACAAAGCACTGAGATACTAGTTGATAACCATGCTATTGCGATCTCTAATAATCCAATTTTTCATGGAAAGACTAAGCATTTCAACATCAAGTTATTCTTTGTTCGAGAAGTTCAAAAGAGTGGTGATGTGACTCTTTGTTACTGCAAATCTGAAGATCAAATTGCAGATGTTCTTACCAAACCTCTGCCACTTAACAAGTTTGAAGATTTCAGGAAAAAGCTTTGAGTTTGCAGCATCTAAACAAGGAGGAGTGTTAAGATCACGTGCTAAGATTGCTACCACTTAGTTTTTCTGTTAATGATTTTGAATAAGTCTCCTTTATTTTAGGAGTTTAATTAGTTTTTTTTTATTTGATGGGTTGTTACCAGATTTTCAGCATATTTTTTTAGAACTACTTTTCTATTTCATTTGTATTTATATCATCATGCTGTAACTCAATTTTTTTTTTATCAATTTCAAGTCTTCAGTTATTCATACTTAAGATACAACTTCCTTTCTCTTTACTCAAAAATCTCTCGATCAATTATTAAAGTTCTGTTCAATTCACTAACAAGTTTGACAATTGAATAATGAAATGATTTAAGATATGTACCTGTTTGGTTTTTGAAATTTCTTGAATATTAATGGAACTGTATATTGGGGCAGCTCCTATTTCTTGAAGCTTTACTTCCATTTCTCTTTGTTTCTGTTGTTTCATGGAAGAAAATGTTTCTTGAACTAATATTAGTAAAAACAAGCTCACTATTTTGAGCTGCATTGTTGTTTATGCTTCAATAAAAATGGCTACTGTTAGACAGAGAAAGTGATTGATACTTTGTTTTGTCAAGCTCTTCTTTTAAAGGCTGGCAAATGGGTGTATTAATACCAATAATCATTTTAAATAAAATAAATTATATCAATAAACTACTATAAATATATTATAAGTTTGAAAATGGTAGAATAAATCAAGGTGGCAATAAATTAGAATGGGAAAGTGAAAGGAAAAGAAAAGAAAAGAAAAGAATGGGGAATAAAATAAAAAGAAAGAAGAGAAAGGTAAGAGAAATAAATGCGACCTCTTTTTATATTTGTTTCATATATCTGAACTGTAAAGAGTTGCATGGGAAGTGGAAATAGGGATCTTCATGCTTCTTTCCTCTTCTTTATTAATTTTCCTTTTTCTTTTTTAATATATGAATATGATTTAGCTTATTAAAGACGCAATTGTTGAGGTGGTTGAATAAATTAATTGTGTTAATTGAGTGTGTATATACACACACACACAATATATATATATATATATATATATATATAATGAACCAAAAATATCTAAAGTAATCTTAACTATTTTTTAATTTTAAATATATAACTTTGGTATTATGTCATTTTAAAAAATACAATGTAAAACCCAAAATGAATAGGTCAGTTAGTTAAATAAGATTGAACAAGTGGGTGAGCATGCGAGTTTGAATTTCACCAAATACTTTCTTTGAGAGCGGTAAAGAGTCTTAACCTATGATCTATATCCCAAACATGATTAGTATTATACCTAAATCATTTAACGATTATGGGCAAAAATACCTATGAAAAACAAAAAAAAAATCCTATATCAAAATATCTTTTTTAAAAGAAACATTTACATAACTATTTTAAAAAAAACTTTTATTACAAAAATAATACAAAAGCTAAAAATATTCATACTTTTATAAAAAATTTGTGATAAATTTTAAAAATACCTTATTTCTCAATAAAATAAAATTTTTTTTTTCAAAAATACATCTTTCTTCAATACAATCAATATTTTACTTCAAATTTTTTTCAAACTTCACTATTAAATAAAAAATTATAATAAAATAATAAAAATTGATATTTTAAATTATTTTTCATCATATAAAAATCACAATTTTTTTATAAAAAGAAAAAAAATTAATTTTCATTATAAAAATAAATAACATTCAAAAAAATAAAAATAAAATAAAATATACAAAAATATATTAATAAAAATTATTAAATTTATTTTTAAACAATTTTACATATTATACATATAAAAAATAAAAAAATATATAATTTCATTATGTAGTATGTTATAGATATATTGTAAACGTGTTATAGATATTGTGTGTGTACATTATATTTTTGTTATTTAGGTTGTGTGTATTTTATGTAAAAATTATTGAATGTTATGTGAATAAATTTTGAGAATAAAAAATAAAAAAATAAAATTAAACAAACATTAAAAATATTATATATATGTATTTTAAATTTGTTGTAAATATATTATTGATGTGTTGTAGATATTGTAGATATATTTTATATTATTGAGTGTGTATTTTATATATGTTTATTTTTTTATGTTTATATTAAAAATATAACATAAAAATATTTAAATAAAAATATAAGAAAATAAAATGGTAAAAAAATAAAAAAAGAAAAATAAACGTTTTAAAGCTAATTTTGAAAAAAAAAAAAGTGAAAGTGTATAACTGAAAAAAAAAAAAAAACGTTGGCACAATATCTTTGCAAAGTTAGCACAAAAAAATCGTAAAGGGCATAAATTTCTCTTTTTAAAAAGTTATTGTGTTAGCTAACTTTTCTAATTTATTACGTGTTAACTAACTTTCTGAAAAATTAAAATGATCTAAAGCTCTCTTTATTAAATATTTTTCCTACATCACTATAATATATATATATATATATATATATTAATTAATGCAAGTGAGGACAGCTTCAGATTTTACATTTTTTAAATAAGCATTATCCAACAAGTCATGTGGAATCCGATATTTAACTTCATCAATATCTCATGAACTCCCATTTAGTACTTACAAATAAGAGAAGTTAGAAAGTTTGCATGTTGATATGCCTTCTTGTAAGTATTAGGGTTATTCAACGAGCCCGCATATCTGAGGAACCACACCCAACTTAGGTGATTTGGGTCAAGTTGGGCTAGTCTAAGCCAATAATAGGGCTGGTTTTAGGGTTTGTTGTCAAACTCAAGTTGTAAACAGGTCGAACTTAAGGCATGGTTAAAAAATCCTCAGACCAATCCAACCTAGACCGAGGATTTAAGTTACCCTAACCTAACTCTTTCCACTCTCACTTTCACTCTTTCAGTAGCCGTCTATTATAACATACAATACAAAAAAAAATGTGTATTATCAATAAAAAAAAATTTCACCGATAATTTAAAAACTCTGTGAAAAAATAGATTCACTCGCATAAATTTTTTGTTTGTGAAAACTATGTTAGCATTTCATTTATTGAGAAAAAAAAATATTCCGTTGATGTTTATCGAGAGATTGCCGATAGAAGATTTCAAAGTGAGAAAGATAAACTTTACTGAGTGATTCAGCTAGCAGTTGATCATTACCAACAAAACTCCATCGCCAAATAAATATCAGATTTCATACTAAGTTCAAAAGTTTGTCAATAATTCTATCAGCAAATTATTTTAAAATTATATTAATTATTTCAAATTCTGTAGATAAATTGGCTAGTAAAGTATTTTAATAGTATTTATCTTTTGATATTTCATTGACAATTCTGTTAATAGCTACTTAATATTTTATATATCTGTTAGGAATCTGTTAGCAAATAAAAAGAAAATTTTTATATTTTGTCAGTAAATTAGTCTGTAAAATTTTTAATAAAAGATTTATTTATATTATATTATATTTTAATAATTATTTTATTTTATTATCGTTTATCAATATTTATTTTTTGATTATATTATTAATTTAATTAATTTAATATTATTATATTATATTTAGTAATTTAAATTTTATTATATTCTTTAAGTGATGATATGTATATTATATAGTGTTTTGTTTTATTAAAATATATGAGACAAAAAATAAATTTAAATAAAGAAATTAATAATATATTTTAAAATAAAATAAAATTAATAACAATATATAAATAAAATGTTAGAATAATATATATCGATAAAAAAAAGTACAAATAAAGGAAAAAAAAAACTATTGAGTATGAGGTGATGGAGGCTGATCTTTAAGTAAAGTAGGAGGATAAGCAACTGAAGAGTGCAAGATAGAGGCATCAAAGGTAAATTGTAGAGCAAAGTGAAAACAAAATATTACTTACTCTCGTGCTTGGAAAGTGACTTGTCTACGATAGCCATGCATAGTCAATACAGATGCTACTGTGCTAGCACCAACACCTACCGAATCTACTTCCGCAGATGGTGCATGAAAAGTATATTGAGTTAGAACTGAAGTATCAGTCAAAATGAAATGAGTAGAATCCGATGGTGTGGTGGTCCCCAACGAGGTGATATCCATAGCAGAAGCAGAAAAATACTATCCAATAGACATTTCTTGAAAAGGTCTAATTGTTGGATATCCACTATCTGACATAGAGCCAGACTTGTCTACACGGAAACCTTATTGACGCTTAGCCATATCCAAAAATATAATAATTAAGTTATCAGTTCAATTTTTAACTTTAAAAATTTAATTTTACCCCACTAATTATTAAAAATCTATTTTTTTCATAAAATACCAATATTTTAACTATAAAAATTTAATTTTACCCCCTAATTATTAGAAATCTATTTTTTCCCTAAAATACCAATATTTTAACTTTAAAAATTTAATTTTACCCCTTAATTATTAAAAATCTATTTTCCCTAAAATACCAATATTTTAATTTTAAAAATTTAATTTGCCCCCTAATTGTTAAAAATATATTTTTTCCTAAATTACCAATATTTTAATTTTAAAAATTTAATTTTTACCCCCTAACTATTAAAAAACTATTTTTATCTGAAATACAAATATTATAACGTTTAAAATTAATTATATAGCTAATATACATAAAATCTATACAAAAATACAGCAAATATACATAAATATATACAAATATACAACAAATATATACACATTTACACCAAATGTATGCAAATCTTAACAAATATACAACAAATATTCACAAATATCCAACAAATATATACATATATAATCTTTGAACAGAAAATATCGAAAAATATATATCTTACACATTACAAACATATAATTTTTTTTAACTTTTTGATATTAAATTTTTAAACAGAAAATTACTAAAAAATTTAATTAACAAATACAAACACCAAGCAACAACCATATTACATAGAAAATATAAAAAATTAATCCATACAGAAAATTAATAACCAATTTCAAAATCTGAAAAAAATTAAAAAAACAAAAAAAGCATCATCTTATCAAACTCAGAAAAAATTACTAATTACCCATCAAAATCCAATATTCAAAAATCCTTTAAAGCCTAAATATATCTAGAAATTACTTTAAACAACATAATTTCAAACAACAAAAAATAATATTAGCATAAAAGCAAATCAAAATAGAAAAAGAGGAAAAAAAGATATACATACTTGGGGAAGAAGAATTCACAACGGTGAGGACGTGGCATTGAGCTCGAATCTTCTAGCTTCATCGTAAAATGAAAAAAACAATAGAGAAATAAAAAGAAAGAAAGAGAGAAAAAGAAGAAAGAAAAAGATCATAAATAAATAAAACAAAATAAAAATGAAACAAAACAAAACAAAAATAAAAACCTACCATAAAATACTCGTCGGATGGAGAATACCCACTGGGAAATTGGTTAAAAGAGAGAAAGAAAGATACATAGAGATAGAGATAAAGAAGGAGAGATAGGAAGAAGAATAGCATATGAAGAAGAAAATATGTTTTTATATCCAGAGTTACATTTATTGAGAGACTTAAGTGTCTCTTGGCAACTTAAACTTCTGATATGCCTCTATTAGTTCATTTACTAAGAGAATTAATATTCTCTGGGTAACTTGTGGGGCCCAAATTGCCCTAAATTTATATTTCAAAACGTTTTTGACAAAAATAATTTTCTCTCGGCAATTGAGACTTCTGATATGCCTTCATTAGTTTAGTTATCGAGAGAATTATTACTCTTAGTAACTTGTGGCACCCGACTAACCGTCTGAATTTAATATTCTAAAAACATTCCTGATAGATATATATTTCTTTAGGCAACTGAGACTTTTGATATGCCTCAATTAGTTCAATTACCGAGAGAATAACTATTCTTTTGATAACTTGTGGCATGTAATATCCTCATATATGCCCTAGAAGTTGTGATTATGTTGTTGTTGTTATTATATAATTGGATTGAATATATGTGTTAAATTACAAGAGAAAAGAAATAGAGAAAAGAATGTTTATGTATATGTGATTTGGGAAAGAATTTAGGGTTTAGAGAGAATGGTATATGTTGTGTATATGATGATATATATAACATATAAGTTGGTCAAAATGAAGAGTCAAGGAAAGAAGATATTTATTTTTGTTAAGTGTGAAGTTACTATAAAGGGCATGTAATGAATGGTAATCAAGACAAATGGTATAAGGGTGTTTAGGTAATTACTCTTGTTGAATCACTTGGTGGAGATTTAAAGAGGTGATATTTTGTCTTTTCTTCATTTCCTTCTTCTTCTTCTTCTCTTCTCCACGTTGGTTGGCTCCTCCTTAGACAAGAGAGAGCAAAGTGAGATTTGTTTAATTCTAACATCAAATTGAAGGGAGAATCAAAGGATTTAATTGAAGATTTGTGGAATTCAACAACTTAGGTAAGTTCTTTCTCTTGATTTTCCTTTGTTCTTTTGAAATTGTGTTTGGGATTGGTGAGTTGATATGGATGGTTGATGGAGTGTGTTTGTGTATGGTGTGTGTAAAAGTGTTGAAATGGAATTAAAGATAAGAAGCTAGGTTGGTGTTGGTGATGGAAGAGTAAGAGTTGTGTTTAGTGAATTTTTTTCTGTTTTACAATTAGTAAAGGCTGTGACTTGTATGATTTTTAATTAATTATAGAAAAATGTTCTTGAAGTGAATTTTTGATATGTTGTGCCTCTATGAGTCTAGAATGACTGAAAAATATGTTGATTCGATTTTGGAATGGTTATGAGTTTAGAAAGATTATTTTTATTAGACCTGTTCCAGCAGGTACCTTAACTGAGACAGCTATATTTCGGGATTTTTAATAAAATGTAGAAAAATCATATCCAATTGAATTTTGGATATGTTGTTGCTTAGTGAGTTTAGTATTTGAGAAAAATAATTTGGAACCACGTTGATTGAATTTGATTTATGGAATTCACAAAGTTCAGAACTGCTGCCAGGATGCAGGGCAATTGGGGCAGTCTGGTTAGGTGAACTATTTGACCAAGATTTTGTGTTCAGTTTGATCTAAAATTTTAAAGGAATGATTTTAAGATACAAAACTAAATTCTGTAAAAATTTTAGAATTTTTAGTCAAGTAGATTATTTTATACAATTTTTCAAAATAAGGATAAAATGGAGTCTTAAACCAGAATGTACTATTCATATGGTCATTTTGCTAATATTCCTTTGGATTAGGTTTTGAAGAGATTGGGTTGCATTAACCTAAATGTGGAGAATTCTTGGAAAGAAAAGAAATGTATAGATTGATGGGACTAGTTCTTGAGGTAAGTACCAATACATATGATTGTATTTAATTACATAATTTGAGGCTTAACACATTTGTTTGCAAATGTGTTAAGTGATCTATTATATTGTTAACATAATTGGACTAAGGTGATGATTGAATGATGTGAAGGATGTGAAGATCATTAACCAGGTAAGCATAAACCCTATTTGATTGTATATCCTTATATGTCTTTGAACATTAACACATTGGGATGAAAGTGTTAAATAAGCTATTATATTGTGAATGTAAATGAAGAATATATATAAAGGATGAAATATGAAATGGGAAAGGTAGGAAGAAATGAGGATCATTCTTAAGGTATGTGCAATTTGTTATGATAAATGCTCTAGTAATGAATGATGTTAATGTGTTTTGAGAAGTGAGAAAATGTTATGTTATATGCATTGTGAATCTTGTGTATGGCAATGTATTATATGAATAATATAATTTGAAATGTGATATCAATGATGCTATATGTATCATATGGATTGAGATATGATATGATATGAAGCCATTGTGATTGGCTATGATAATTCAATTGAAAGAGATAAGGCATGTTGGCCTAATTGATGATGAGATTGATAATGAAATAATAAATGAATTGTTTGTTTAATATGTTATTCAGTTTCAGAGTTCTGGATTTGGGTGGCATGCCTAAGAAATGATGAAAGGTAATAGTCTTGCCGGGTTGAGGATCTCCTCATATGTGTTGAGTTGATGGTCCAAGAGACTGGGTCTGTTACACTATAAGAATTGTGAATATGAGATATATGATTTGTAACAGTCTTGCCGGGTTGAGGATCTCCTCATATGTGTTGAGTTGATGGTCCAAGAGACTGGGTCTGTTACACTATCCATGGATAGAGATACATGTATATACATTGCCTACGGGCGTGATGATTGTGACTATGAACCAAAGCAGTAACTCTGAACTTTGAATAACATATTAGTGTTTTGGGCCTGAGTCTGTCTTTATTGTCAATGTGAATTGCAAGTATTGAAATATTGATTGTGAGTATTAATAATGAATTATGCTTGGTGAATTGTGAATAATATAATGTTATTAAGTGTAATATGTAAATGAATTGTGGTTGATGATAAATGTTGTCTTTATTGTAAATGTGATTTATGATTTGTATGATATGTAATTTGTGTATTGCAATAATGATTGGTATGGTATATATAATGTAGGGGTATTAATATATTGGTTTTAAGTATTGGTGATGCATTGGGGTTGGTGATAATATTATGTATATATGTACATCATATTTGAAATTAGCTAGGATATATTAAAGATGAAATTAAAAAGAAAAGAAGATATGATAAGAACTAATTATATATTGAATTGATGTATCATTATATGTCAATACTTCTATACTATATGTTTATATTTTATAGTTGGACTACTAAGCTCTCGGGCTTAGCTCGGGTGTTTATTCGCGCAGGTATATAGATGGAAGATATGAAGTCTTTTGTTATGCCACAAGAAGAGTAAAGTTTGTCGAGACCAACTAGAGGGTAATGCATACATGTATAAACTTTAATTATGATGTATTTCTGACGAGAGAGTATTTATATGTATAAATGAAGTTTTTGATAAAGATAATGATTTTGTAAATGTTATTTAAATTAATGTATTATGGTTTGAACTCTGTTACAGGTTTTTAAAAGGTAACGAAAAGTGACATCCTTATACTTTATATATTTACTGTATGTATACTAGGTATACGCATAGTACTTATATAGGGTATCGGGGTGTTACATGGCACCCAAATTGCCCCCTAAATTTAATATTCTTAAAACATTTCTGACAAATATACATTTTTCTTGGTAATTAAGACTACTAATATGCCTCCATTCATTTCTTTACTAAGAGAATTATTGTGTTACCCAAATTACTATCTAAATTTAATCTTCTAAAACGTTTCTGATAGATATACATTTCTCTCGTTAACTGAGACTTTTGATATGCCTCCATTGGTTCCTTTACCTAGAGAATTACCTTTCTCTTAGTAATTTATGGCACCAAAATTGCTACCTAAATTTAATATTTTAAAATTTTTTCTGGCAAATATACATTTCTCTAGGTATTGAAGAATTCTGATATGCTAGTGTCCAGTCATTTACCGAGAGAATTACTATTATCTTAGTAATATTTGGTGCACTTTCCCGGCAGTTGCAGTCATTCTCTCGGTAAATGTACACGCTAAAAAGTCCTACCTAATTTTTGTGCCATCTTTACTAACTTCTTGGTGTTGTTGTCAGTAAATTGTTTTTGTAATAATTGGCGCTATAAATTTTGCACCCTTTTTATTGACAAATATTACTTTCGATCGATAATTTGCTCCCAAATATTTTATGAATTAATTAGCCCTTTTTCCTTTATTTTCTATCAGTAAGTTGTTAGTAAATACCGATCAAATTTTGGCAATCAATAATATCTATCAATAATTTTCATGTTTCTTATAGTGATATCATTTCAGATATTTAATCCAACCCTTTCTCTTCCCCCTCTTTCTCTATTTGGTTATCATCACACCACTCACTATTCTCCTATCCCTACCATCATCATCAACGCATTGTGACTATGCTCTAGTATTCTCTGTCTCTCATCATCTCTTCTCCACAAGAATCTCTCGATTTCAGCCATCTCTATCTCTTACTCTCCATCTCAATTTCTTTTTTTTATTTCTTGTTTCTATTTTATTTTATTTTATTGAATTATTTTTATTTTTTCTTTGAGCTTTTATGTAAGTGATAAAACCATATTGTGCATATAAATTGATAATTATTATAGCTAATATTTTTATTATTTTCAATTGAATTTGATGTGTTTTGTTGTAAAAAGTTAGAATAATTGCAATTTGAAGTTTGACTTCATAAAATATGAGCTTTGAGTGCAATTGGATCAAGATTTGATGAAAAGATAAAGAAAACAAAGATGTAAAATAAAAAGGGAACAAGATGGTTGAAATAAGAAGAAGAAGCATCTTCAAGGTCATGTAAATCAATTTCCACACCCTTATAAGCCAAAATAACATTGTCCAAGAAAGAAGAGAAGAAGCCAAAAAGGTCTAGAAGCAATTCAATTTCCACAGTCATGCAATTGGATTTGTATGGCCATGCATTCCAAAACCTACTACTTGAGAAGAATTTTCATAAGTCACGACTTGATGTTTTTATTCATGGTCTTGGGATTCATATCTCTATGGTGACTGAATATGCAAGATTTTCTCAGATTTTACCTTAAAACTACCACTAAACATATTAGGAGTCCCCATGGCTTATCTGCTGGACACCTTTTAGCTTTTCTTAACATTTCCACTTAATGTCAATCAACACATAGCAACATAACACTTAATCAAGCAAGTTAAAACATTTTACGTATAGACTCATACCAAGAACCTAGAATTTTATTTAACTTATATTGAGCACTTTTTAAGGCTTGCTTAAAACGTCAACAACCTTTTGACTTGAGAAATTTATTAGATTTACATCCAGTCAAACTACTGATAGGCAGGATGATAATATTAGTTGTCCATGTATAAAGTGTCATTAGCGGGCGTTTCAGACTATTGATGATGTTAGACTTCACTTAGTGAAGTATGAGTTTGTGTCAGACTACTATGTGTGGGATCAACCTGTAGAAAAATATATAATTCTGTAACTAGTTGAAGAAGTTATTTCAAAGCCAGTTGTAAAAGTAAATTCGTGTTAGCAGATGGTTTATGATGCTGCTAGTTTGAGTTTTTATAATTTTGATGAATCTAGTCCAAAATTTTGGCAAGTTTCTATGAAGGAGTCTCCTAATCCGGATGCATAATAGTTTTATAACATATTAGGATCTTTGGACGATGAATTATAGCCTGGATGTGAAACTCATTCTCAACTATCTACCATTCTCGTTCTTTGAATATGAAATCTGAGCAGCACATATCAGAAAGTGGATATAATAATTGGCTATAATTTTTCTAAGAAATTTTACCGATGGATAATACAATGGTAGATAGTTTATATAATACAAAAAGATTAGTCCAAGAATTTGGGTACAAGTGGAAAAGATAGATTGCTGTAAAAATGGTTGCATGTTATATTGGAGTGATGATATGTACAATGTTTAAATTTTTTTTAGAACTTAGATACAAAAGTGAAATGGGTGGATGCAAAAAGAATACTCCATTTAAACAAATATATTATTTTCCATTAATATTGATGTTGCAATGTCTATATGCTTCATAAGCAATGATGAAACAAATGTAATGGCATGGTGATCAGAAACAATAAGAGGGAACCATTTGTCATCCATTTGATTCTATTACTTGGAAATATTTTAATCAAATACATTTGGAATTTGCATCAGAAGTTAGAAATATTCAACTTGGATTGTGTCTAGATGGGTTCTAGCCATTTAGTTAAACAAGACAATAATATTTGTGTTGGCTAATTATAATAACTCTTTATAATTTGTCCTGATGAATGTGTATGAAAAAGCAATTTTTGTTCTTAACTGTAATAGTTTGGAAGTTGAATAATCCAAAGTACAACATTGATATGTATCTTTAGTCTTTGATCTTAAAGTTGATAACATTATGGGAAGTGGGTATGAAAATGTATGATATATCATTAAAGCAAAATTTCAATATGAGAGTTGCAGTTATATGGAGAATTATTGATTTTTCAGCTTATGTCATGTTGTCTAGATGGAGTACAACTAGGAGATTAGCTTGCCCATATTGTATGGAGCACACTCAAGCATTTACACTTCTTCATAGAGAAAAAACTTATTGGTTTGATAATCATAGGAAATTTCTTAATCTTAATCACCCTTTTAGATGGGACAAAAATTGTTTTTGAAAAAATATCAAGTCTTCTGAAGTTCCACCAATTTGAATAAGGGAATAAATTTTGGATTAATTAAATGAATTGGGATTAAGAAATGTAACTGATCTTGATGTTGTCCACATCAAAATTCAATTTGTTGCGATTCCAATGCATTGAGAATCACATTAATCGAGCATTGGACGATTGCAAAACAAGTTCCAAAAGCTCAGTGTGCATCGGGCTGGGATTGGTGACCTGAAGCGATCATCGATTGGTCAAGCAATCATTGATCCATGGATCGATGATCACCGACCACTCCGATCACCAAAATTTGATAGATGATCAGAAGTTAGACCGGTCACCAATTTGGTGATCAATGAACGTTTTGATCCTTGAAAACTGTTCCAGTAATCAAGAACCGTGCAGTGGTCTCGGTCTGCATGTATATATATACATATGACGTCTTTTTTGACCTTTTTTTATGAAAGCCATGCCCCAAGAAGGTAAAATTCCTAAACTCATCTCATTTAAATTCTTGTCAAAATAAATCAAATTATCTTTCAATTAATCAGTCAATTCAAAACCATTTTCAAACCTACAGCTGACTTGGTTTGCATCAAATCATCTTCAAACCTAAAATTGACCTAATTTGCATGAAATCATCTTTAAACCTAAAAATGATCTAGTTTACATCGAATCATTTTGCAAACCTAAAACTGATTTGGTTTGTAATCAATCTTTTTCAAACCTAAATAGTAATTGGTTTGTAACAATCAATCAATCTTTTTCAAACTTAAAAATAGTAATTGGTTTGTAACAAGCAATTAATCTTTTTCAAATCTAAAATAATAATTGGTTTGAGTCAGCCTTGACCCTGCCCTTAGGTCAACCGTAACCTTAGAGTTAGGTCATTCACCCCATTTTCACACTCTTACGAGTAAATAGAACTATATGAGGATCTGATTCCTATGATCAAAAGGATATGCAGGCCTACTTAGAATCTAAGTATGAACATCGTGCTAACAATCCTAGAAACCCTAGGTCCATCTCATACATTATATTTTTCATTATAATGTTATATTTTTATTGTTCCTTTAGATGCTTGATTTGGGGAATGTGTGCCTATCTCAGTACCCATATGAGTTAGAGTTTGGATTCCCTCTTATTGGTTTTGAAATGTAATATTAAATTATTTTCTTGGACATTATTTTTACCTTATTTTTGTAATGGATGTGGATGAATGGATGTAAGACTCATGTATAAAATAATTGTTCATACATAATATAATTGTCATGCATAATTTAACCGCCATCATGAATTCCATTTTATAAATATAAGTTTAAATGAAGGCTAGATTTATTTTCTTAAAGTGGAAAACATAGTACTGAACTCATCCTTTGATTCCGACTAGTGCCTTTTTCTAAAAATGAATTCATAAGGGATTTTTCCTTTGAATTTTCCCCCTAAAACAAGATTTAAAGTGAGGACTCTTTTTAAACCGGTGCTTACCATAAATGGGAGACAAGTTTTGCATGAACCAAATCCAAATGAGCATTTCAACTCCACCACAAGTCAGACCGGTGCTCGGCGGAAGCCTCACAGATGCACAACAAATTAATAATGGTCCAAGATGCAGGAACAACAGTTGGAAAAAAAAAGAACTAGTTTTTGGGATTTGCCTTGTTGATGTTCAAATGTAATTAGGCATAATCTAAATATGATACTCATTGAGAAAAATATCTTTGATAACATGTTTAATACAATCTAGGGAAGATTTTAGGATATTTTGTAGATGTTGAGAGTAACAACAAGATGAAAGAATAAGAAAATATTCTAAAGCAAGATACGCACTAGACTGAAATAAAAAATAAGCGTTGTGCTAGTGAGTAGAGCAGATAAAGTTTCCAAATGGGTACATGTCAAATATGGGCCGATGTGTTGATATGAGGAATATAAATTGTTTGAAATGAAAAGCTATAATTGCCACAAATTCATGAAAAGACTTGTATAATTGCTTTCACGAAATTACTCCTTGTTAATGTATAAGAAGCAATCAATGAGTTAAAGTTTACTTTTTAAAGACTTGACATTCACAACCCTTAAAGAATCATATATAGAGAGCATCTTCATGAGAATATACCGATAATAATTTGTAAATTGGAGCATATTTTTCCTCTGGCCTTCTTCGACTCAATGGAATATTTGCTGGTACACATGACCTATGAAGAAAAATCAGCTGGACTAGTTTAGTACTGATGGATGTATCCTTTTGAGCGGTATCTTCGACATTTCAAAAAGAATGTGAAAAATAAAGCAAAAATTGAAGCTTCCATATACAATGCTTATATAGTTGAGGAGGCATTCAATTCCTATTCTTACTATTTCAAACCTCATGTGAGTACTAAATGGCTGTAACCACCTAGGAATGATGATGGCAGAGAATTGACAAACAAGAAGGACTTATATCAATTTTTACTTTTTCTAGTCGAGCATATGGAAAATGAAAACCTAGAAGACTGGACCACAAACAATATGTAGTAGCTCACACATATATTTTGTACAATTATGATGAAGTTACTCCTATTTGAAGTAAGTATATATTTAAATTACCTCCATTAATTAATTAAAATTTTTACTTCTTAATTATTTTTATTTCCATATATTGAAGTATTTACACCGAATGGCTATGAGAATCGGATAGAGATATTTCTGATTCTTAGATTGACATAGAGATTGATAAACATTTCTCAAAATAGCTAAAAAAATATATAAGTTTAATTTCATATTTAACATGTTCTCAATATATTATATATAATTAGATATGTATATATAATAAATTATACTAAATTATACTAATTAATTGAGTGCATAGGCAATTGACAATGCTAAAGTTAGAAATAACAAGTGTATATTGGATCTGGTAAAGGTTCTATTGCCAACTGTCTATTTCATGAATAGATTTAAATTTCACAAATAATCACATTGCTTTGAAAGGTCCACAGTCAAACTATAGTGAAACTTCATGTGACTTTTACGGTTGCTTAATTGATTTGTTAAAGTGAAATATTTAGCTTTACTAATCAAGAGAGTTGTCTTATTTAAATGTGACTAGTATGACCACACAACAGCTAGAACAAAGATTCATAAAATATATAAATTGGTAGACGTCAACAAAAGAGGACATATAATAAGTATAAACCTTTTATTTTAGCAATACAGGCTTCACAGGTTTACTATGCCCCATATCCTAGTTTGAGACGAGATACAACTTATTGGTTGACAGTTTGTAAAATTAAAGCTCAGTCAATTGTTGATCTTCCTGAATTATCAATAAAAACCTCGAACCAAGAAACTGCCTTTCAAGAAGATGAATGTGATTTTATGACTGAAATAGATAGAATAGCAAGAGATGATGATTCAGGTCATTTGAATGATCTAGCTAGCCATGGTTGACATTAATGAAGGGGATTCAGAATCAGATGAAGATATAATAGAATCAAGCTCGTTAGATGAATCAAATTCTGAATATAAGGATGTTTAGATAATTATATTAATTTTTTTAATCTTCAAGAAAAGAATAAAAATTTATCAATGGATTGAAAGGCTATTCTAAAATCACCAATAGATTGCCGATGGAAGTTATTTTTAACTAAATAGATTAAACACCATTACCAAAGGATTTACAAATAGATATTTGAAAATTATGCCGATATTACCAACAAAAATAATTTTTAAATCTATTAACAAAATTAATAAACTAAAATGGCATCAGAAAATTTACCGATAGAGTTTATTCTCTCGACTTATATTGAAATTTCATGGCCGAAAATGACATCGGTAAGTTATCTATACTTACCGACCGCTAGTGTTTTCTCTCAATAAATATTTTACTAAGAAGGGAATCGGGAATATAATTTTTCTCTTGGTAATCTATCGACGAATAGTGTTACTGATAAAGATTAATATGATTACCAAAGAAAACTTTCATTGGTAATACGCATGTTTTTTTGTAGTGTATAACATATAACATATTATATGCAACATATATAAAGATATATATGCAATATATTTAACATATTATATGTAATATATGTAACATATAATAGATTATATCTAAGATTTATGAGAATATATATAATATATAACAAATTATATGTCATATATGTTGCATATATTAATTATACTTATCAACTTATATGTTTCATAATATGGATTTATCATATTTATTAAATTACATGCAAATATATAACAAATATAAGGATATATAAGCAACATATATGACATAAAAATATTTATATAACCCATATATGTTTTTCCATATGTGATTTATGAAATTAATCATATTATATATAACATATATAAGGATATATATGCAACATATATATCGTATATAAAAGATATATATGTATCATATATATGTTATATATGTTAATTTACTAAAAATTAAAGTTTTGTAAATTTCTCCTGTATTTTTGGTGTATGAGGTATTAATACTGTTTAAGAAGTTTTTGCCGTATTTTTGAAATTTCTTTTGCTCAATATTTTTAAATTTTTGCACAGTATTTTTAAAAATTGAATTTTTTTTAGTTTATTTGTGTAATTTTTCTAACAAAATTTTAGATTTGAGTTGGGTTGGCTTAAATATTTGATAAACTTACAAAAATAACTTAAAAAGAAAAAAATTTTACAAAAATATTAGAGTAAATAAAAAATTATAAAAATATTATGCAAGCAAAAAATTATATAAAAATATGATATATGTTGAATATATATTAAGTAAATGTTTGTAAAAATGAAAAACAAAAAACATAGTATTAATATAAACCCAAACTTGTAAAATTATAAAATTAAGGACAATATAAATGATATTTTAAAAAATGTGGTGTTTTATATAATTTTCTCTAAATATAATTTTCTGTAAAATTTTCTCTTAATAATTTTCATAATTTTTAAAAATATATAAAGTAATAATTTTTATAAATAAATTATTTAATTTATAATTAATTTATAATGAAAGTTAAGAGTTATATTTTTTTTAAAGTTTTTAAATTTATAAGAAAATATAAATCAATCATCATTATTTAATTATATTAATATGTAATTAATTTATAGAGTTTTAAAAGTCACAAATATAATTTATTTAATCAATATTATGAAATTATATTAATTATTTAATAAAAAATTAAAAGTCACAAATATAATTAATTATTAAATTTTAAATTTTATATAAATTACTAAAATTAAATAAAAGTTAATTAAAAAATGAAATAATATTATTTGAGAAATTAATGATGTATTATCTCATAATTCAAAAAATTGATAGTTGTAAGCGGGAATTGGAGTTGTGGAGTTCTAACATCCATTCTGATTTTAGAAACCGAAGAAAGATGCTTAAAGGGTAGTTTGAAAAAGCCCGTCGAATGGTCTGTTTCAAGAGGTTGATGCTTTAAACAAGGAGTTCAATATAGTTCTTCTGCAGGAAGAGGACTTCTGGAAGCAGCATTCAAAACTGTTATGGTTATAACATGGGGACTTGAACACTTCTTATTTCCATAAGTTTGCTACTGGTAGGAGAAGAAGAAATTACATCAAGGCCATTAAAAATGAGGTTGGAGATTGGGTTACTAACCCGGAAGCGTTGGGTATTTTGGTGCAGGATTATTTTCTTAATTTATTTAGTGAGAGTCATGGTGAATATGATGTTGTTATTTCCTGCATCCAACCAAAGGTGACTCAAGAAGATAATCAAAAATTGCTTGCTCCTTTTTCTGATATTGAATTTAAAGATGCTCTATTTATTATGTACCTGGACAAAGCTTCTAGTCCTGATGGGCTGAGCCCGACTTTCTATCAATCTTTTTGGAATATGGTTGGTTCGGATGTGATTGCAAGCTGTTGATCTTCATTGCAACAAGGTAGTTTTCCTGATCAAATTAATCATTCCAATCTTGTTCTTATACCTAAGATTGATAGGTCGGAAACTGTCAACGATTTAAGACCTATTGCCTTATGTAATGTTATTTACAAGATTATCTCAAAAGTTTTGGCGAATAGGCTGAAAATGTAATTGCCTTCTATTATCTCTATTTACCAGTCTATGTTTGTACTAGGACGACTGACAACTAATAATGTTATTATTGCTTTTAAACTAATTTATTATCTTAAAAGGAAAATTAGAGGCAAGGAAGGAAATGTGGTTTTGAAGGTGGATATTTCCAAGGCATATGACATAATTGATTGGTCCTATTTGAGACTCATACTATTGCAATTGGGTTTTGATGAAAGGTGGGTGAGACTTATGATGATGTGTGTAACTATTGTTTCATATTTCGTATGCTTAAACAGTAAAGAGATTAATCCTTTTACTCCACGGAGAGGTCTTAGACAAGAGGACCCGCTCTCACCATATTTGTTTATCTTGTGTGTTGAAGGATTATCTACTTTTTTTAGAAAGGCTGAAGTGGATGGGATTATTCATGGGTGTAGAGTTAGTAGAGGTAGCCCTACTGTCTCGCACTTGCTCTTTGCGGATGGTAGTTTCTTTTTCTTCAAGGCTAATATTGGAGAAAGTAATCATACAAAGACTATTTTATCTCAGTATGAAGTAGCTTCTGGTCAAGCTATAAAATTTCAAAATTATGACATCTTTTTTTAGTTCTAATACATCTTCGGATGTGAGAAATGTAGTTCAGCCTATTTTGGATGTCTTTACTCCACTAAATCATATTAGGTATCTTGGTCTTCCATCTCTGATTGGAAAAAATAAGAAACATATTTTCTCCTTTTTAAGGGATAAGGTTGGGAGACGTATCCGAGGATGGTATAATAAGTTTCTTTCTACTGCAGGGAAAGAAATTCTTATTAAAACAATTGCACAATCTGTGCCTACATACTGTATGAGCACCTTTCTTATCCCAGTTTCTCTTTGTGATAATTTACAGAAGATATTGAATAGTTTCTGGTGGGGTTTAAAAAATGGTGGCAGGAGAAAGATTCATTGGCTCTTTTTGGATATTCTCTATCTATCAAAGAAGGAAGGGGGTTTAGCTTTTCGAAGACTCCACTTTTTCAATTTAGCAATGCTGGCCAAACAAGGTTGGAGGTTATTGACCCAACCTGAATCTCTTGTCTCTTGGATCGTTAAAGCTAAATATTACACTCAATGTGGGCTTTTGGAAGCTATAATTGGGACAAATCCTAGATTTACTTGGCGGAGTTTGATTCAGGCCCATGCTTTGCTGAAACAAGGCATTAGGTGGAGAATTTGCCTCAACTCTACTCTCAACGTGTGGAAGGAGCCATCGATTATCGACGATGAAAGTTTTTATGTTCGTTCAACTTTGCCAAACTGGTTTGGAGAAAATTCAAGTTTGGGATTTGATAAAGGTGGAGGAAGGTTCTTGGGTATTCGAAAAATTCAGGATATTCTACCCAATGATGTTCATTGGATTTGCTCTATGCCAATTAGTAGATTTATGGAGACTGATTGTATCATCTGGCACCATGGTAGAAGTGGAAAATTTTGTGTAAAATCAGGCTATCATGTTGCAAGTAGCCTTTTGCCATATCCTAATGTCCAACATGTATATGGTCCATGGAACAGTTTATGGAGAGCTAATATCCCACCTAAGATTAAAATGTTAATGTGGCGTATTCTTAGAAATATTTTTCCCACAAAATCTAGATTGGCCAGTAAGGGAGTAATGCTTGATTTGGATGTTTAATTTGTGGTATAGAAGAGTCTTTGGACTATGTTTTTATTAATTGCCCTCGTGCCCATGCTGTTTGGTCTCTAGCACATATCAATATTTTTGTTAACAATGTTACAGATTTCATTTCCAATTTTTTGGCCTTGACTGATGATCAATTAGTGTTGAAATTCAGCTGCTTGCTATGGAGTTTTTGGTGGTACAAAAACTGAGTGATTTAGCAACATTATATTCCGATTCCGCATAAAATTATTTCCTACGCCAATGCTATGGGGAGAGATTGGAGCAGCAGGCCATATCGCAAGAAATTAGTCGACCCAAATATTCTTGCTAGTGTAAATGTATGGTAAGCTCCTGCACATGGTAGATTAAAGGTGAACATTGATGCTTCTCTTGATGCCGGAAAGCAGCGGACAGGTGTTTGTGCTATTGTGAGAGATCAGCAGGGGCGATTTGTTACAGCTATGGCGAATTCTTTTGCGGGTATTTTAAACCCTTCCATTGCTGAGGCTACCGCAGTACGAGAAGTTTTGAGTTGGATCCGTGTCTTGGGTTGGTCAGATGTGGATATTGAGACTGATTGTTTGTTAGTTTATCAGGTTTTAATGGCTCCAGTTGTTAATTGGTCGGAATTTGATACAATAATTAACGACTGCAAGCATTTCATGGTTGAACTTCAAGGTATTCTTTCTTCTTGGGTTAGAAGGCAAGGGAATCATGCTGCTCATATGTTAGCTAGGGTGACTATTTCTCATACTAGTCTTCACGTTTGGAATATTACTCCTTTTTTTGTTAGATGATATCGCTATGGAATCATTTGTGCAAGATCTTAGGTAAGGTATATTGGGGAAGTTCCTTCGTTGGGTTTTAGTTTGATCTTGCCGTTTGATATTTCATTATGTCTTGATTGTTTTTAATGAGCAATAATATTGATCTTTCAAAAAAAAATTGATGTATTATCTCATTAACTACAAAAAAAAAATCAATGAGATAACACTTATATATATAATAATAATATAGATATTTTACATTTATGACTAACATTTATATCTTGCAATCAAAGCGTTAATAAAAATTGGGCTATAATGGATAGTTGAGTTCTAGTTTTAGATTGTGATATCTTGCCCTTGCTTTCTACGAACAAAGAATTAGAGATATTATCTCGATTCAAGCTCTGAGATTTTTTTTTAAAATATTAATAAAAAGACACTCTAGAAATCCTGAGGAGTAGCTCTTTTTATTTGGCCACTATCAAGAGAAAGACAAAGGCTCACAGTGATGGTATTAGAGCCTACAGATGAGACAATGCTAAATTTTCTTCAAAAAAAAGAAAAAAGAAAAAAAATTGAGGTCAAAAATAAAAATTTAAAATATAGAAGAAAAATGAAAAAATTGTTTTATATGTCACTTTTTAATTTTTTTAAAAATATATCTATTATTTTTATATATTTTTAATATATTAAATATATAATAACAAATAAATATATCTCTAAAAGTAAAATATATCTTTAATATGCTAGATATATATTTCTGAAAAAAAAATTTAAAATTTAAAATTGTAAAATAATATTTTTGAAAAGAAATGGATTTTAAAAATAATTTTATTTTTTAAAATATTTTTAAAAAAGTTTTAAAAATAAGAAATTATATTATATATCACTTTTTTAATTCAATTAAAAAATATTAAAAGTTTTGTTATTCCACTTGTTATACCCTCAAAATTTGCCCACCTCTATTCTCATCCAAATAAATTTTGTTGGGTCTCTGAAAGATATTAAAAAAAATGTCAGGTTGCAAAGAACATATGTCCGATGTTTCCACATCAATAAAAACATTTAAGAGTTCAATATAGAAATGTCCACAATATCTGTGTAGTTGGAATTAGGAATTGAATTTCAGAATTAACATAGTGTAGTTAATACGTTGTTTAGTTATAACAATAATTTTGTTTTTATTTTTAATTTTTTTAAATTGAAAAGTACAAAATAAGAAAATATTTTAAATTTTTTTAATATAAAGTTTTCTTAACTGCTCCATGTCCTTTTTTTATTTCTAAGATTTTTCTTTTGCAATTAACGTTTAACTATTGTTTTTCATAATTTTTAATTATAAAGGAGAATAGAAAAATATCATAAAGTAGCTTTTCATAATCTAGTGTAATTTTAGAAAATTTTTAAAAATTATTTTCAAAATTTTCATTCAAAAATTTTGACAATTAAATATTGAATTTTAATTTTCTTAATTTTTTTTAAAGAGTAAGTTTTATTTTCCGCAACAAATTAAGAACTAAATGTGTCAATAGTCAAGGGGAGGAGGAGGCTCACCAACTCCTCGGGGCATGTTTCATTTTCTATGATTATTTACAACTTCTCATTGATTTTTTTTTTACGCTGGCACAAAAGTGGGTCCAAAGTTACGAAAGTCCATTTGAAAAATTAGTTTCCAAATATAGTGGGAAACTATATATATATATATATATTGTACAAAGAACATTTGTATAATCCCGATTTGTAAAATTTAAAATTGTAAGATTATCTGATCAATATACATAAAATTTGTCAATATTGTCTTTTGATTATTCTTCGTTCAAATTTGCGGTGTCTGACACTTACATATTCCAATAATAGTTGACAATTCTGACAATTTGTATAAATATAATAATTATTGAAGTGATAAAATACTGTAGATGTGTTGAAAATACAGTGTATTTTAAAATTTGTTCGCAAAATTTATCATTTGGTATAGTTTGGTGTATACATAAACTCCATGTAATTGATGATATAAAGACAAGTAATGTAATGTTGGAATTTTAAAACTTTCTATCATGTTTTCAAATTCAAACTTGTTTTTTCGCATAAAAAAATTATATTATATAGCACATTTTTTTTTATTTTTTAAAAATATCTTAAATTTTTTATATATTTTTTACATATTAAATATATATAATGTATATATTTTTAAAAATTGAGTATACTTTTAATATATTAAATATATATCCAAAATATACCTCAAAAAAGAGATTTTTAAAATTAAAAAATTAAGAAAAAGACATTTTTAAAACTAAAAAAGAAAAGTGAGTATTTTTGAAAATATATTTTTTAGAATATTTTTGAAGAAACCTCTAAAAAAAATACGATGAACGTCGTATGTCCATGTATAATCTAGCGATAATTACATTTTTTCTAAATTAATCCAGGTTTGATTCATTCTTTATATATTGTAATGCTAATTCCTTCTCTATACATTGTAATGCTAAAAAAAATTATTAAATCCCACATAGATAGATGACCCTTTGAATTAGAGACAAAACTATAGAACCTGCTCAAACTATCAAACCCCCACATTTCAAGTTAAGTTGGCATCCACATCTACCATAGCATGTGAGAGCTTGTCTCAAATAATACATCTTCTCAAAACCAGTTTACAACTTCAACTAGTTAGTGCCTGATTAACTGAGACGAAAATTCTAGCATCTACAGCAACATCCGATTCGATCATGACCTGATTTTTTGATACATTTCTCAGAGCATAATTAGGGAAGGAGCTGCCATTTACAGTAAATGAATATTGAACATGATTAATAAGGTCAGGAAATAACAGAATTGGACTAAAATCAACAATCCAGGAAGTCCCGTTCCCCTGAATACTCTGTCTAGCAATTGTAGCCTTTATATTCATACCCTTCACATTATTTCTATCCACCACAATTTGTTCAATGTCTTTAAATGGACCATTTGATTGGTCTAATTGAACAATGTCAATCCCGTTATCATTACCATTAAACATATTATCAACAATATTAACTCCCTTGGCAACTCCTTTCATCGATTTCAAAACCACATTTCCATCACCAAGAAAAAAATTGTTTGTAATTGTTAATTGGACAGGGTCTTCTGCAACAATTCCATTGTAGTCCAAATAACAATTGATAATTCTAGTCTGTGTTAAATCAGGTAATTTCAAGTAAATTCCTGTACCACCATAGCCTGTGGCCTTATTATAACAATGTACTCCAGAAAAAGTGTTACCTTGTCCTGAAACCATTATTCCGATTTCAGCGGAAAAAATTACCACATCTGTCACTGCATTGTCGTTGCCCATAAGGTTTATTCCGGTGCCTGAAAAGTTCCTTTCGCCTGGATCGGCTCCGGATGTAATGTGCTGGCCGAGAAATGAGTTTCTGATGTAGGTTTCATGACCTCTTTGGACTAAAATTCCATTAGTGGTAAAATGTGTGATGTAACAATTGTCTATGTTAGTTCTAAGTGAGTTTATAATTGAAATTCCTCCACCTCTGAAATTGCAGTCTATCATTAGGTCTTTAAGAGTTATGTACTCATAATTATAGGAGGAAGAGGTAGAGGAAGAGGATGATAAATCTATAAGATACCTATCTGCTGGAAAATCATCTGAAGCTAGTAATGTGCCTCCACTAATCTGTTTAATCATAAATCCAAAAATAAAATAAAATCAATTATTAGCTTTTTATGCAATTGGTATTTAAAATTCATTAACTCTTGAGTGAAATTAAAATTAAAGGTTTATCATTTCATTTCTTTTGTGAAACTAAATGGATTTCATAATGAATATTTGCTTTAAAGAAACAGTTTTTTTTTTATCAATCGTATTCATATTGATCAAACACCTAATTTTATTTGATATTAGAGCATGTTAAAACAATATGGAAATCTTAAATTCTTATTTCTTTCAAATATAGATGTATTACGGTGGAATTGAAATTATTTTTAAATAATATATATAGTCTAATTTAATTTGTTAAATGAATATTAAAATAAATAAAAAATTAATCTATTAATTTTTTAAATTGTTTCTGAAAATTTTCAAAATCTTTTGATATTTCCTAAACATTATACTTTTGTCAACTTGTAAAAAATAAAATTAAATAGTTAAAAAAATAATACATGATAAAATTTTTCAATTAAAATATAATTGTTTTTGGATGTTGAAAAATATAAAATGAAATTATTGAAATAGACTTTAAACTTAACAACAACCAATCCGTTTTTCAATTAGACTTGTCTGACCAACCGATTTGGTCCCATTTTCGAAACAGAAGTCTATTGGCTATTAATCCAAACATTTCTAAAGTTTTAGAATAATAATATAAAAAACATGTTAATTAATATATTAATTGATGTTAGAAATTAAAATGACAAGTCTAGACTACACCTGCAATAGCCATTTCTGCCACGTGGATATGGAAAAGTTTTTTTTTATTAATTAGCAAATGAGAATGTTACAATGAAATTTAATTTTAAAATCTTTTATTACAAATAAAACGCTCGATTTATATGAATAATTAATTTTCAGTTTTAATTATAAAATAAAATTAATTTAATTTAGCTCTAAATATTAGATTTGAAAATGAACATTTTGATCTATGTTAAGCTTTTCTTTTTTTAATAGTAAAAAATCAACTTCAATTATATTGAAATGTGAATGATGATGTGTAAAAAATTTAAAAAAAAATAATTTTAGTAAGTCTAGTTATATATATTAATTGGAGTTGGTAATTGGTAGATAAGTACATTGTAAAGAAATTCAAAGAATGGTAACAAAAGTGTGTAGATGTAAGAGTACCAGGAGGTTTCCGACGCCGGCAGCAGGCAATTGCAGAGGTTGAGAAATCTTGTAAATTCCGCCTTCAAGATGAATACGTGCTCCTCCAAGATTTGCAATTCCTTTCATTAACATCACATCTTTAGAACCAATTGCAAATACAGCTGCTATTGCTTTTTTAATTGCTTCTGTGCTATCTAATTCCCCACTTGGATCTGCACCGTATGATGTCACCTGAAACACTCTTGCAACGCTTCCCTGTCCCATCACCACCACCATACTTATCATATTAAGTTCCAAGAAATAGAGAATTTCAAGATTGTAAAACAAAAATAAGCCAATTACTGAAAAAAAATCTTCATAGAAAGATTCAAGAAAATGAAAGTTTCAGGAAAGTAAAATGTCAAGAGAGAAGAAAAATCAAGATTAAAAAAACAAGAACCAGCCAAGAAACTAAGATTAAGTTATTGTTTATGTAAATATGAACCTCTGGTGATGGAGCTGGAGATGGAGTTGGAAAGGAAGCCAATTCTCGACGGATTAAAGAGGACTTGAACTTTTGCAAGTTTTGCATTTGTTGATGGAATTGAACGAATGTTGGTTCTTCTCCATTAACATGGATAATTACGATAAAACTCATAAAGAAAATCAAGAAAAAGACTAGAGATTTCATATGGAAACTTGGACCCATCTCTTTCTCTAATCTTTCAATGTTAGAGAAAAGTTGTTGAACAAAAGCATTATATATATACACAGCAAGCGACAAAGAAAGAAACTAGGACATGGGAAGGAGGGAGTGACTAAGATTTGAAAACAATAAAATTTAAGTTAATAATTTTATAAAGGATCATACAAAGAAGCACACCCTATATATATTTTTGGGTTTTCTTTGTGCTTAATGCCAATATATATATATATATATATATATATATATAGAAATAGAAAGAGAATTTGGTTGCTTGGCTGCAAAATATTCATGATAATTAATTTTATTTCTGGCGTGGGACTAAATTACCAACTCGTTACTTTTGGGACCTTTACAAGTTTGACATTGTGTGAAAGGTATAAATACAAGAGTGTAGAAACGGCAGTTGGTGTTGTAGTTTTGGGAATATCTTCTACTCAACGATTGCTTCATTTTCACACCTTCATAGCTTTGCCGGTTGTCAATGCTTAATTCGACTTTGCACGTTAATTCTTTTTCATTTTATTATATATCAATCTGTTTTTTTTTTTCTTTCTGGCAATGGATTAATATGCAGAAATGACATTATAACCCGTTGCGTTTAATTTATGAAATAAATTAAGGATCAAACGATTTAAATATTTCAAAAATATTTAAAATTTTTAAATTTAGTTCGAATTATGAATAAATTTGTAAGTTATACACCATAAATATAACTCCACTTTTCATTAATTATCATAAAATAAATATGATAATTTTCGTAATCTGAAATATTTAAATCTATCTCTTCTATTTTCGTGACCTTAGACAATAAAATATCATTTAAGCCTTTATTTGTATTAAGAGAAATAGATAAAAAAAAAAAAGGGGAGCATAGAAATTGTATTTTTTCCATTTCCTTTGTTTGGATAAAAATAAGAGAAAGGAAATGAGAGAAAAGAATAGAAATCAATTCCTCTCATTTCCCTCAAATTCATTAAAACCTTTTTCTACCAATTTGGAGAGAAAATATGGGAAATAAAAAATAAAAGAGGCAAAAATAATGAAATTTCTAATTTATCATTCATCAATTTAAAATAATGAGGATATAAGTGTAAAATCAACTTTATAATTTTTCCTTTCTTTTCTATGTTAATTTGATAACCGAACAAAAGAAAAGAAATAAATTTTTTTTTCTCTTCATTCCTTTTCTTTTCCCCTCTTTATTTCTTTTCTTTTCCATTGCAACTTTAAGAAACCAAACATAGGCTAAAAAAAAAGCCTTTAACACATAATGGTCAATTAATAATCAAACACTCAATAACCATTTATGGCTCTCCTATTATGGATGTTTTTGAACCCAATACGGGGCGGACCTACATTGCTTTTGAGAGGACTATATACCCCCTTCCCCCTATTTTTTTTATTTCTTTAAATATTTTTATTATATATATTATTTTGAGATTTAACTAAATAAATATCTCAAAATAATAGCTTAATAAGTGTTAGACTCTATTAATCTTATGTAGACCTTTTGAGGCAATAATTAAAAAAAAATCACAAATATCTTTTCTTTTTCACCATCTTTCTCTCTTTGATGGTATATTATTATCAATTGTTTTATGTTGTCATATATACTGAGAGTGTTAGAGTGTTATTAATTACATTTTAGATTGTTATGAGTTGTTATGCATTATAATGAATTGTTTTAGGTTGTTACAGGTTGTTATATGCATGTTAATGTACAATTATTTTTTTTTATTGTCTTATATTATTATGGATTATTTTAGATTGTTATATAAAATATTAATAGGTTTCATTGAATGCTATGTGAATTATAATGGAAACTGGATATGGGCAGCACACAGGCTGTCTAGCCTAGCCTGTTTCGAGCCTAGCATGACACAACCAATCTTACTTAGCACACTCAGGTATCCTAGGTATCCTAGGTTGGACTGGATTAGGGCATTTGACTTATTGGGTCAGCTCAACCCGCCACGACAAATGGCTTACTACTGCACGACTTGTCAAGTCTAATAAATATATTATATATTTATACATATTTAAATGAAATTGCACACATAATTTTTTGTAATTATAATTAACAATAAATAACTAATGAATTAATGATAAAGTAATAGATTCATTGGATTTTTTTTATTAAATAAATAATATTATATTCAATTTTAAATTAAAAAATTATTTAAGAATAGCCATCATTAAGCTAATAATTTTTCACTATGTTTTAGATTATGATATTCTAAATAAAATTTTAATTTTTAAAATTAAATTTATTTTAATGTTTAAGTATTAAAATTTTTTACATAATTTAATATTTAAAATTTTTTATATTTTTAGTTGAGGTTATATTTGTAAATTAAATTTTTATATGACTTTAGGCAGACCAAACCTAAAATTTATAGTAAAATTCATTAAAAAAATTAGGCTAACCCATATATTGGCACGATGTAACATGATTCAACACGACACGGTATGATTATATAAAGGCCAATGAGTTGTGTTAGACTATTACTTTTTGAATTTCAGTATGGTCTAGCATGACAAGAGTAATTTTTTTTGCTGATACGACATAGCACGAAAAAGTTATAAGCACGGTGGAATTGGGCCAAGCCGACACAACACAAACTAATTGTCATGTATAGTATGAGTTGTTATGAATTATAATTAGTTATTATGGATGGTTATGAATTGTTATTATATAATTATTTATATATATTATTATGAATTATTTTACGTTGTCATATAGGCTGTTAGTGGGTTTTATTAATTATTTTGTGAATTGTTATGAGTTATTATGGGTTATTATAAATTATTACGGGTTGTTATTATATAATGATTTTATTATTTTATTGACTATTTTAGGTTGTTATGTATTGTTTTGTGTTGTTATGAGCTGTCATGGGTTATTATGGATTGTTATAAGTTTTTATATTTTAAATCTATTTTATAATATATGTTATTTTGGGATTCAATTAAATAAATACTCCTAGATAAAAGCTTAATTAATTTTAGACCATATTAACTTTATATAGACTTTTTTTAGACAATAATACCATTTACCTAAAAAATAAATGTTCACAAATATTTATTTTTTTCACCATCTTTCTCTCTCTTTCACCATGACGATTACATCAACTCCTTCTTGTCTTTCTCCTTTTTTTTATTATTTCTTTTTCTCCATTGGGACTCTCTCCCTTTTACCATGAAATGGCTATTGTTAGGAAATCAAGGAGATCACTGCAAACCAAAAACACGGAGTGGAAAAATTTTTGATCTCTGATTTCCCACCAGGATCCTTGCTGTTCGTTTAATTCGACGAAAGTGTTCAAAGAACTAACCTGTTGATGATTCGAAATCACAGTTTGGAAGAGATGCCTCGATCGCGAAATACCCTCTATCACGTATCCACACGAATGCTATCGTCTGGAGTGCTAGCTCTCTGCAACGGCGAAGGCTGGAAAAATATTTTCTCTAAAACGTATTAAAGTTCCTTTGTTTTCTTTCTCTTTCGTTTTCTAATGTAACCTCTGAGAAGACTTAACATCTGGAGTGAATATAATCACTCCAGAATCCAATTCGAAATTGGATAAGGTAAGTCAAATTCAGAAGCCAAATCTAATAATGATTCTGAATATATTATCTAATAATATATATATAAATGAAAATAATAATAATAATAAATATTAATATCTAATATTAATATTATTATTATTATATCCAGCCCAAAGCGCATTCTTGTGTGTGACCTGATAGGCCCATATTAATTGGCAGTCAATTTAATCTCTATTAAACCAACAAGTTGTAATTGGCCTCTAGCAAGGCGTTACAACTACCCAATTAATATAAGGAATGTCCAATTTGCCTAATAATAGTACATGCATTAATCCCTTTGTCACACGATATCTAGCTTGAACATAAGTCATGGTCAACGTCATACTTATATTGTCCAAACTTATGATTACTCGATCTCCAAGTAGACTGATAAAAAATAAATGAAATTGATCACACTATCAATTCATTTGAGCACGGCCATGCATTTCACAGTCTCACTTATCGAGGGGCCCAAAAGATATCTCTCTCAAAGAGAGGGACAAATTCTATCTTGATTGTTCATTATCCTTTACATAATTTCTATCATATATGATCATAACCTTTATTACTATCCAGTTACGGATAATGTTTGATCATGTCAAAATATAATAGTCCTTAAATTAGAAACTATGACAATCTCAAGTCAAAGAATTAATACATAACTATCATGAGATTTACTTATGACACTAACCCATGTAGTAATCTCATGATGGGTCTATCCAATACATTGTTGTCTAACAACTATCTATGAAATTGATTTGTATCACTATACACATAACCATCTGATGATTATCAAATCAATATTCATACTGGTTAAGAATTATTATTTTTTTTATCTCTATAAAAATAATAAACCAGGGACAAATATCAAAATTGTGTAACATGCAAACAAACAATAATGATAATAAAACCTCATTTATTAATAATGAATGTATAACATAAAGATCCAAATAAATGGCCTAGGGCACATATACTAACAATCTCCCATTTGCACTAGGCCTACAAATTTCTAAGACCCATAGATCTAGTGTGCTGATCATGTTTGACCCGCGAGAGAGGCTTTGTTAATGGATCTACTATGTTATCATTTGTGTCAACTTTGCATATCTTGATATCTCCTCTATCGATAATGTCTCGAATGAGGTGAAAACACCTGAGTATATGCTTAGACCTTTGATGAGATCTAGGCTCTTTTGCCTGTGTTATGGCACCATTGTTGTCATAATAAATGTCCACAGGATTTGCAGCGCTAGGCACCACTCCTAGCTCAGTGATGAATTTCTTCAACCAGACTGCTTCCTTAGCTGCATCTGATGCTGCTATATACTCAGCCTCTGTTGTAGAATCAGCCACAGTGCTTTGTTTTGAACTCTTCCAACTAACAGCTCCACCATTCAATGTGAATACAAAACCTGACTGCGATCTAAAATCATCTATGTCAGTTTGGAAACTAGCATCTGTGTAACCATTTACAACTAGCTCATCTTCCAAACCTCCATAAACTAAGAATACATCTTTAGTCCTTCGAAGGTACTTAAGAATATTCTTGACAGCTGTCCAGTGACCTTTACCAGGATCAACTTGAAATCTACTAGTTGCGCTTAATGGATATGAGACATCTGGTCTAGTACATAACATGACATACATAATAGATCCTATAGCAGAAGCATAAAGAATCTTATTCATTCAATCTCGCTCATCAGATGTCATAGGACATTGACTCTTGCTGAGATGAATGCCATGAGACATAGGCAAGAATCCCTTTTTGGAATTGTAACACCCCTATACCCTGTATACGTACCAAGCATGCTTAAACGATCGTAATATATGTATACTGAATATAGAAAATGCCATGGTTTAAAAAGACACAACAATATCTTTATAAATAAGTGAAACCAATCTCAAACATTTTAAAAGAAATCCAAAAGACACCATATATATAAAAACATTTACTAATTCACAGCGGAAGTTATTACAAATATGTTATAAATCAAAGTTTACAAAACATAGAATATATATACATGATTGGCAGCTCTTCTCTGATCTTTAAGTCCCAAAAGGAAATCCTCAATGTCTAGTCTCACTTGGTCTCGAGGAGCTTTCAGGTTCAACTCTGTCACCTGTGTGATCAAACACTATCGCGCTAAGCCAACGGCTTAGTAGTACATAGTATATTAACATTATACTTTAAGGCAATGCAATGTCACACAACTAAATCATAAAGATAATATCATAAGTGGAAAACTAACATCACACCTTTATATTTCTTAAACCATACTCATATAAGCATATCATAATTTCACTTCATACTTTGTTAAATGTCATAACAACATTCATATTACATCTTCATAGTTCCATTAATTTCACTATTCAAGAATCACATTAAATACAAAGACAAGCATGGGTCCAAAACACACTAATATGCCATTCAATTTTCAGAGTTAATGCTTTGGTTTTGATATCACATTTATCATTATCATAGACCCAACTAGGCTTCAAGGATTAGGTTCAACCAAGCTTCAAGGGGAACAAAGCATGCTAAGTATCAACCCAACTTGGCTTCAAGAACCAACCCAACCTAGCTTCAAGGGTTGTAACATCTCAATTAGGCTTCAAGGATTCAATCCAACCTAACTTCAAGAGATTGTTACCATTAGGCATGCCACCAACAACAAAACTCTGAAAATGAATAACACATTAGACACACAATTCATTTATTATTTCATTCTCAAATCTCATCATCAATTAGGCAAACATGCCTTATGTCTTCAATTGAATCATCATAGCCAATCACAATGGCTTCACATCATATTTGAGTTATCCTAGCCAATCACAATGGCCTCATATCATATCATATCTCACTTCATATTGTACATATAGCATCATTGATATAACATTCCCAAAATACATAATTCATATAACACGTTACCATTCACAATGCATATAACATAACATTGTTCATATAGTATCATGTGCATCATCATTATCATCAAATGTGTTTTAAAATCTCAACATTATATGAATGTATGTTCCACACATATTCGTTTAGGTCATTCTTTGTTTTAAAAGTGTTTATTTTGAGGTTTAGGTACAAAAGACCTTTGAAGAATCAAAGCAATGTGAGAAAAGCCAAGAACCATCACAGTAGCTAACACCCTCAAGGGACACGGCCAAGCTTGTGGTCGTGTCTCTCAACACCAAATCAAGCCGAGGCAGACACGAGCAAGGGACACGGTCGTGTCTCTCAACAAAAATCAGGCAGTGGCAAACACAGTCAAGGGACACGGCCAAGCCAGTGGCCGTGTCTCTCCAAAATTCATCCAACACGACCAAATTTCATAAAACTTGGACGTGTCTCCCAAAATCTTAAGTCTTAGCCGTGTCTCTCATGAACAAAAACCCTAAATATGGCCAAAACTCTTTTAATTGCATTTAGACACATTGTGCACAACATAACCTCATTCAAATGGATATAAACAATGTCATTAACACTTATTTTACATATTCATCACAATATTTTCATTAACAAAGCATTAACAACACATTTAAACACATACCACTTCAAAACCCTAAAACCAACATCATTCTTATTCTTCCAATACCAACATCCACTTAACTTACCATCCTCAAACCAAAACCAACACCAATTTATCTTACAATCAATTTCAACACTTATAAACACATCTCAACCACACCAAATTATAATCCCAACAAATCAAAACTCACTTCAAACACAACTTCACAAATAACAAAGGACAACAAGAGAGTACTTACCAAAATTGATGAAATTCCACAAATCTCCAACTTAATCCTTTGATTCTTCCTTCAATTTGAAACTTGGAATAAACAAATCTCACTTTGCTCTCTTGCTAAGGGATGGCCGGCCAACATGGGAAAGAGAAGAAGAGGAAAAATGAAGAAAAGTCAAGTTATCATCTCTTTAAATCTCCACCATGTACGTAATCCAAAACAAGAATTTACCTAAATACCCTTTTCCATTTGTTTTAACTCTCTTTTCACTTACTTGCCCATTTAGGTAATTTCACATATCACAAATAAATATCTTCTTCCATTGACTCCTCATTTGACCCACATATATGTTATATATATTACCATATACCCAACATATACACTTTCTCTCTACACATTACTTTCCTTATTAAACCATACATAAACATTCTCTTTTCAATTTCTTTTCTTATCAACATAACATATACACATAATTCAAACAAACAACAATTATATCCAAACTTCTAGGGCACACATTGAGATATTACATGAATCTTGCATGTTGAACCTCTTCAACACTTTATCTATGTATGTACTTTGACTCAGGCCAATTATCCTTCTAGATCTATCTCTATAGATCTTTATACCAAGGATATAGGCAGCCTCACCTAAGTCTTTCATTGAGAAAGAATTCCCTAACCAAGTCTCAACCTTTTGCAAGGTAGGGATATCATTCCCAATGAGTAATATGTCATCCACATATAAGACTAAAAACACTACTGCACTCCAACTAACCATCTTGTAAACACAAGGTTCATCTTCATTCTTGATGAAACCAAAGTTCCTAACTGTTTCATCAAAATGAAGATTCCAGCTTCGAGATGCTTGCTTCAATCCATAAATGGATCTTTGAAGCTTGCAAACCTTTGTAGAATTCTCAGGATTTACAAAACCCTCAGGTTGTGTCATATACACATCCTCAAGAAAGTTTCCATTAAGGAAAGCGGTTTTGACATCCATTTTCCATATCTCATAATCATAGTATGCTGCAATGGCAATGAGAATTCTAACAGACTTAAGCATAGCAACTGGTGAAAAGGTTTCATCATAGTCTATACCATGAGTTTGCTTGAAACCTTTTGCAACAAGTCTTGCTTTATAGGTCTGCACATTCCCATCCATGTCAGTTTTCTTCTTGAAAACCCATTTGCAACCAATAGTCTTAATACCCTCTGGAGGATCAATTAAAGACCAAACTTGGTTGTGAAACATAGATTGCATCTCAGATTTCATGGCTCCAAGCCATTTTTCTGAATCTGAACCTGACACAGCTTCTTGATAGGTAGTAGGCTCATCTTGATCTATGAGCATTACTTCACTATCATCAGTCACAAGAAATCCATATCTCTCTGGCTGACGACGTGTCCTATCAGACCTGCAAGGGATTTGTGTTACATCTTCAGACTCCACAACTATTTGTGGTTCTGAAATAGGCTCTATAGACGGCTCAATGATTTCTTGTGGTACTTGAGTTTCCTCAAGTTCTACTATACTCCCACTAGTTCTCTTAGAAAGAAATTCCATTTCCAAAACGATCTCATTTCGAGCAACAAACACTTTGTTCTCTGAAGGAGTATAGAAATAGTATCCTTTAGTTTCCTTAAGATACCCCACAAAATTACATTTGATAGACTTTGGAGCTAACTTATCTGAAACTAGTCTTTTCACATAAGCTACAAAACCCCAAATCTTAAGAAAAGACAAACCAGGTGTCTTACCTGTCCATATCTCATATGATGTCTTTTCAACCGCCTTAGATGGTACACAGTTTAGAATGAATGCAGCTGTCTCTAAGGCATAACCCCAAAAAGATAAAGGAAGATCTGCTTGACTCATCATTGATCGAACCATATCTAATAGAGTTCGATTTCTCCTTTCAGAAACTCCATTCCACTGTGGAGTTCCTGGAGGAGTCAGTTGTGAAACAATTCCACAATCCCTTAGATGATCATCAAACTCTTGGCTCAAATATTCACCACCTTGATCTAATCGAAGTAGTTTAATTTTTTTACCAAGTTGATTTTGTACTTCATTTTGAAAAGTTCTAAACATTTCAAAAGACTCATGCTTATGTTTCATTAGGTAGACATAGCCATACCTACTGAAATCATCAGTAAAAGTAATGAAGTATTGAAATCCTCCTCTGGCACTAATGCTAAAAGGACCACATACATCTGTATGTATCAAGCCCAATAAATCATTAGCCCTTTCACTATGCCCAGTAAAAGGATCCTTTGTCATCTTACCAAGCAAACAAGACTCACATGTTTCAAATGATTCAAAATCAAATGAATCTAATAATCCATCTTGATGAAGCTTAGAAATGCGTTACTCATTTATATGGCTAAGGCGACAATGCCATAAATAAGTAGGGTTTAACTCATTTGGCTTAGTTCTCTTAGAAGTTATGTTATAGATATCATTACCATTAGAATCATCAAGATTAAGGATATAAAGGCCATTATAAGAATTTACAATACCATAAAGCAAATCATTTTTTTTTATCAAAAATAGAACATTTCTTATTCTTAATAAAAATGAATAACCTTCATCATTCAAAACAGATACTGAAATAAGATTCCTACTCATAGTAGGAACATAAAAGCAATTGTTCAAAATTAACAAAAACCCATTGGGCATAACAAGTTCATAAGTTCCTATAGCTATAGCAGCAACTCTTGCTCTATTGCCAACACTTAGGTCCACTTCGCCCTTCTTCAGCATCCTACTCCTTTTGAGTCCCTGCATATTTGTACAAATATGAGATCCACATCCGGTATCTAATACCCAGGAAGAAGGAATAGATAAATTAATTTCTATAACATAAATACCTGAAGATGTAGTCGCACTGCCCTTCAACTTCTTTAACTCATCCAAATAGAGTTGACAATTTCTCTTCCAATGCCCAGGCTTGTTGCAATGGAAACAAGTCCCTTCCTTAGGAACTTTAGCCTTAGGTTCAGGTTTTGGTTTAGCTTGTCCCTTGGACCCTTTAGCACCTTTTGCCTTACCCTTGCCTTTAGTATCTTTGGCTTTCTTTTTCATTTGTTTAATATTGACATTCAATATTTGGGTAGGCTTTTTGATATTTCCCTCAGCAGTTTTGAGCATACCATGTAGCTCAGGAATGGATTTCTCCATGTCATTCATGTTATAGTTCATGACAAACTGTGAGAAACTGCTAGGCAATGAATGAAGGATCAAATCCGTGGAGAGTTATAAACTCAGGGGATATCCAAGTCTAGCAAGGTGATCTAGATAGCCTTTCATCTTCAAAACATGAGCACTAACAGATTCGCCTTCAGATATTTTGCAGTCAAATAATGCAACAGCGGTATCAAATCTATCTTGCCTAGCCTGTTGTTGGAAAGCTTGTTTGAGATGCACACTCATCTCATAAGCCTCTAAGTGTTCCAGATCCTTCTGAAGTCCTGGACACATAGTAGCCAACATAAGACATCCTATGTCATTGGAATCATCCACATGCTTCTTATGCTTACTCTTAGTAGCATTAGAAGCATCAGCAGGAGGTGGGTCAGGGACAGCTTCATCAAGCACGTAGGACTTTTTCTCTTGTTTGAGAACAATTCTCAGGTTCCTAAACCAGTCAACAATATTAGTCCCACATTCTTTCATTTTTTCCTTCTTAAGGATAGATCGCAGTGATGAGGTGGAATTGTTATTAGCAACCATCTACAAAATAAATATGCAAAGTCAAATTTTAATTAATTATTTAAACTCCTACTAAAAATATAACCCTCTAAAGAAATATTTTAGTAGGCTAAGATCCGTATTTCACTTAATTCTAAACTCAGCTTTGGAGTGACGCTTAAAATCAAGTTATTTAGGTAGGTAACATCTTTACCAATTACATCTCATGTAACTCTTAGTAATTATGGAATATTGATATCATATGTCATAGCATGTTGAATTCCATCTAATGCCTTAGGCCCAAAACCATTTTGATAGCCTAATTAAGTCTAACCAATTTTAAAATATATGAGTAGCACTATTACTCATCCTACTTAGCTAGGAATGTTTAAAACATATTGCTTTGGCAATACCTACTTTAATACAATCTTAGTTTTGATAGGTGTTCAAAATGTGGATGACATTTAGACTTAAATTATTAATGAGGGTTCAACTAAATTATTATCATGTCTTGCATTACATATCATTATTTTTTAGCATCCTATATGCATATATATAATTTATCACATAAGCATCATATACCAAATGACAAAATATGTAAACGTGACATAGCATGGCCAAACTAAATATGATCTTCAAGAGACCAAATGAAGATCATAAAGGCAACCCTAGGTGAAAAACCTATCTATTACAACACTTGCAATATTACATATCTTCAAAACTTGAGCTTGTGCTTCCATCACCATGGAACCATCTTCTCCTTAGTATGAATCTCCATCACAAACATTGTAGCTTGAATCTTCATTTATTACAATAAAAGAAAATCTAACTACTAGTAAAATAAATTACAACAAAATAAACGACAAGCAGGCCGTATTTACCCAAAATTAAGATATGAATAAACCAATCACATAAGTCATAAGGCCATGCTATGCACCATGCCAAGACATCAAACAAACATAACATATTCATCACCAACATGTTAAATAGAAACAAATACATTGACATTCTTAATGTCGCGGTAACGAACTATAGGGCACGAACATACGGCGGTCCCGCTAGCCGGTTAGCGGGCGGGGCTCCCGCTGGCCGGTCAGCGGGTGGGATTCCGAAGGGGCAGCGTCCCTGGGCAGGGTCGAGGGGCAGCACCCCTCGAAGTCAAACAGAAACATTAATCTCATTAACATTTTTTCTTTGGCGAAACCCTAAAACAGAATCGTTAATCTCATTAACTTTCTTACTGTTTTATTTCGAATATGTACAACCCATTACAGAATCATTACCAAATGTTTATATCACATATAAACTTAATCGTTTTCATCATATGAAAATCGTTTTAATCAACCAATCATATATACGTGATCATCTCATGAAAACGAAATTAAAAACACCAATCCTTTCTCATCATATAAAAAACGAATTAGGGTTTTACAGAAACGAAACCAAAAAAAAAAATCCTTTCTCATCATATGAAAAACGAATTAGGGTTTTATAGTTAACATGCCATACGAAATCAATATATCTCATGTAATCATATCAACATGGCATTTTCGACTTAAACGAAAACAACAAGTGGCTCTGATACCACTGTTAGGAAATCAAGGAGATAACTGCAAACCAAAAACACGCAGCGGAAAATTTTTTGATCTCTGATTTCCCACCAGGATCCATGTTGTTCGTTTAATTCGACGAAAGTGTTCAAAGAACTAACCTGTTGATGATTCGAAATCACAGTTTGGAAGAGATGCCTCGATTGCAAAACACCCTTTATCGCGTATCCACAAGAATGCTACCGTCTGGAGTGCTAGCTCTCTGCAACGGCGAAGGCTGAAAAAACATTTTCTCTAAAACGTATTAGGGTTCCTTTGTTTTCGTTCTCTTTCATTTTCTAATGTTACCTCTGAGAAGACTTAACGTCTGGAGTGAATATAATCACTCCAGAATCCAATTCGAAATTGGATAAGGTAAGTCAAATTCAGAATCCAAATCTAATAATGATTCTGAATATATTATCTAATAAAATATATAAAAAATGAAAATAATAATAATAATAAATATTAATATTAATATCTAATATTAATATTATTAATATTATATCCAGCCCAAAGCGCATTCTTATGTGTGACCCGATAGGCCCATATTAATTGGCAGTCAATTTAATCTCTATTAAACCAACAAGTCGTAATTGGCGTCTAGCAAGGCGTTACAACTACCCAATTAATATAAGGAATGTCTAATTTTCCTAATAATAGTACCTGCATTAATCCCTTTGTCACACGATATCTAGCTTGAACATAAGTCATGGTCAACGTCATACTTATATTGTCCAAACTTATGATTACTCGATCTCCAAGTAGACTGATAAAAACAAATGAAATTGATCACACTATCAATTCATTTGAGCACGGCCATGCATTTCACGGTCTCACTTATCGAGAGGCCCAAAAGATATCTCTCTTAAAGAGAGGGACAAATTCTATCTTGATTGTTCATTATCCTCTACATAATTTCTATCATATATGATCATAACCTTTATTACTATCCAGTTACGGATAATGTTTGATCATGTCAAAATATAATAGTCCTTATATTGGAAATTATGACAATCTCAAGTCAAAGAATTAATACATAACTGTCATGAGATTTACTTATGACACTAACCCATGTAGTAATCTCATGATGGGTCTATCCAATACATTGTTGTCTAACAAGTATCTATGAAATTGATTTGTATCACTATACACATAACTATCTGATGATTACCAAATCAATATTCATATTGGTTAAGAATTATTTTTTTTTATCTCTATAACAATAATAAACCAGGGACAAATATCAAAATTGTGTAACATGCAAACAAACAATAATGATAATGAAACCTCATTTATTAATAATGAATGTATAACATAAAGATCCAAATAAATGGCCTAGGGCACATACACTAACAGCTATATGCCCCCTCCTCCTCCTCTTTCTCTCTCTCTCTCTCTCTCTCTCTCTCTCTCTCTTTGCATTTCTCTATTAGGACTCATCTTTTATTTTGGTTTCATTCAATCTATTAAAGTTATAGATTTAGATATATATATAATAAATTTTTCTTAAACAACGATGATCGTACATGGCTAATTTGAGGACTATATATATATATATATTAAATGTGAAAAATGGCAGTATTATATTTAAGAGAAAATATTTTATTTTTGGAAGCTCATATATTTTTCTTTTTCTTATATACCCAAGCTATTTCTTCTTATGCTACTTTCTTTCTTCACTTTTATATATAAAGCCTTAAAGAGTTAAATGAAATGTTAGTAAGTGTTATGGAGATTACAATAGTGTATTTTAAGCAATGTTATATATATTATTGGTTCTTATTATTTGTTATGGGTTATTATGATACAATTATATTTTTTTTGTATATTATTATGAATTGTTTTGATTTGTCATATATACTTAGAACATTATTAATTGTTTTATAGATTGCTATGGATTGTTATATGTTATTATGAATTGTTATGAGTTGTTACAACTGGTTGTTATGGTCATGTTATTATATAATTATTTTTTTATTTTTATATATTATTATCGATTATTTTAGATTTTTATATAGACTGTTAGTGAGTTTTATTAATTATTGTGTAAATTGTTATGGATTGTTATAGACTGTTATGAGTTATTATTATGGGCTTTAATTATAAAACTTTTACTCATTTGTTTTAGTGATATAAGTTTTTGTTGTCCCAAGATGGCAACCAAGAGGGGGGGGGTGAATTGGTTTCTTCAAGAAATGATAGCAAATTGAAAAACTTCAACAAATAAGAAATGTAGAAGATGTAGAAGATTGAGTAGAGAGTAGAAAAATCAACACAAGAGATTTATAGTGGTTCGGATTCAACAATCCTACATCCACTCCCCAACCTCAATTGGGTATTCCACTATACTTGAAGTTTTACAAGCTCACTTCCAACTTTGGTGTTTTTACAAGCTCACACCTAACTTGACAAGTGTTTTACAAAGGCTAACACTCAAACCACTTACAAGAGTTTTACTAGGCTCACTCTCACAACCTTTACAAGAGTTTTTCTCAGGCTCACTCTCACAACCTTTACAATTGGTGTTTTAGTGGCTAACACTCAACCTTACATGAAGAGATAAATAGATGAAAGCTTGAGTAAATAAATTGCAAGAGTTTGGACAATATTAATATTTATTCTCTTGCTAGAAGACTTGTTTGAGGTGGTATTTATAGGCCTCAAACCAGTTCTGCCCGTTGGTGAAGTGGGTAGAAAAGTGCAACTCCAATAGCCACAGAATCTTCTTGGATTTTTGTGTCAGACTGTTGGGATGGTCGCGCACCACCTTTGGATGGTCTCGCATCCTGGGATGGTCGCGCACCCCCTTGGGGCGGTCGCGCATCTGTTTGTGCGGGCATCCCAGCAGTCTGGTGCGGTCGCGCAATTCAAATCTCTAACGGGTACTTGACACGTGGCATCTTCTTATTGTTTCTTTAACTAGCCGTTGAAGCCCACCAACGGCTATATAAATTTAGCGGTCGGGCATCCACATTGGGCGGTCGCGCATTGTCTTGCGTCGAGTCATTCACCACTCCACGCCACCGCGAACCTCTCTGTCAAACCAAGACAGTTTGGATGGTCGCGCAACCCCTTGGGGCGGTCGCGCGTTCTTGGATGGTCGCGCACACCCTTGGGGCAGTCGCGCATCCCTTCAAAGACAGATTTTCAGCACTTAGGAAATCTTCAAATTTCTTTGCATTTTAGCTCATTCTAAGTTGCTTTCCTGCCATATAGACACTCATTGAAGCCATTAGATCACTTCAATTTGATTGCCAAGATCAAAAACAAGATTGACCTAAATCTAGGTCAACAGTTTTTATTTTTTATTGTTTTTATTGAGAACCATTAAAGCAGTTAGTTATATAAAAGTTTTTATGTTTATGGATCTTTTTGGCTAATATAATTTTGAAACATATATTTATGATTGTGTTCATGGAAGAATTAATAATTTGGCATTTGATACTCTTTTTATCATCTTGCAAATCCAATAATATCTAACTAGGCTTCAGGTCAAGGGAGAGATCTAGCTCATTACCTTGGTAGAATACTATCAACCCTTACAATTTTCATTTTTTCTCAATGTAACCGTTAACTGCTATATACCTAAATTTCATAATTTTTCATCATGGGTGCATACAGTAATTAGTCTCAAATTGCAATATACCCAAATAAAATAACTATAAAAACAAAGCGATACTAAAGAAATATGCTAAAGAGCATAATCGCACATTATTTAAAAAAATAAAACTAATAACGGTATTTCCTTAAACCCTAAAAATAAAGATTGCCACTATGACAATACTTTTTTTTTTCAAGAAGGCAAGTCTAATGCAATTTCTCGCCACTCCCTTTATTTTGCATATACGTATATTAAAAATCAATAATTTCATATATTGAATGTTAAACAAAGTAATAAGAAGAATCTAAACTCCCTCGATTTCTTAACAAAAATACACCACAAGAGAAAAATTGGCAAAAAATGCCACATCAAATAATTCATTAGATAAGAAGAACAAAGATTAGATAGGATCAACTACTTAGAAACGAATAATAATAATAATTTTAATAATGATGCAAATCATAATTTTAATTTCAATTTTATTCTCCGCATGTCTTTAATGACCTTTCTAGGGGTTGGATTATCTGCACCTCTATCCCACTTAGGAGTGGCAACGGGTAGGGCACCCGGGAAAATTATTATACCCGAACCCAAATTTGTTTAATTTTTAAACTATCCGAATCCGTTTAAACCCGATTATAGTTATATTTGTACCCATCCTAAACCCGTTTAATATTACCTTTTTAATATATGAACCCGTTTAATTATTCATTGACATATACAGATATAAATATTATAAAATTTAAATTATAAATTATAAAATTTTCAATTAAATAGTTATAAATAAATATTTAGTATTAACATAATTTCATCAAAAACAATTTCATACCATATAATTTTATAATTAATATATAATATAATAAATATATAATTAAAATTTTACTAAAATATAATTAATATATAATCGGGTTTAGGTAACGGGTACCTAAGGATTTATACTCGAGCCGGACTCGAAGCCCAAACCTGTTTATAAACTATCCATACCTTATATAAATGGATTGAGATGGGTCAGATATCAAAAAATACATGACCTGTTGTCACCCATAATCCCACTTTCCATAGGTAAAATACAACCATTCATCTAAATAACTACTATAGTGTTCATGCGATAAGAAAGTTTTACAATCACTAACCACTTATGCAAAAATTAATTTATTGCATATTATGTAATTGCAAATCACATTAATTTATGACATGAGACCAAATCATTTGTAAAATAAAATACTTTCAAGCATCTATTATGTATTAGGATTAGAGATTGTAAGATTAAAATAGACTCCAACATCAAGTATAAATATATATTTCAAAATCATATTAACATAAAAACTTATACATAAATAATTGATTTAGTGATTTTCAATTATAAAATAACAGAAAATAAAAACTAATATCATTAAAAACAATAAATAAAAGTGTTATAATAATAGTTCATAACAATCCATAACAACTCATAACAATCCATAATAACCAATAACAATTCATAAAATAATTAATAAAACTCATTAATAATTTATATGACAACCTAAAATAATTTATAATATTATTCGAAAATAAAAAAAAATAATTGTATAATAATAACACATAACAACTCATAATAACTCATAACAACCCATAACAATTAATAAAACACATTAATAATCTATATGACAACCTAAAATAATACATAGTAATAAAAAATAACAAAATTTTACACAATAACAATCCATAATTACCCATAACAACTCATAATAACTCATAATAACCCGTAATAATACACAAAACAATTGATAGTTACTGCGCGCGATCGTATACTGAGGTGCTCCCCGCCGGTTGTTGGAACGACGCGAACCAGGCTGGGCCTCGATTCAGAAAGATGAAGGGCCCAAAAGTAGAAAAAGGGGGTTACAAATTCCCCATCTCATTGGGGGCGGAAAACGAATCGACATCTCGATTTGAAAATACTTTTTCTATTTTAGTTGGGAAAGAACGGCGAAGTCCATCCGGACCGTCCAATGAAGAATAAGAGGAGAACAAAGCGCCAATGGCGCGCGAAGCGCATGCGGAACGGGCACGGAGAAAAAGAAGTGTGGAGGAGAAGCAGCCGAGCTCATTCCCTTCGCTTCCTGGGCCCAAAGCAGTGCAGTCTTTCCTGGTCTCATTGACAAAAAAACAGTTGATAAAACTCATTGACAACTTATGTGACAACCTAAAATAATTCATAATAATATATAAAAACAAAATAAATGTGCAATTATGTGCCTATAACAATTTATAAGAACTTATAACAACCCATAACAATTTATAACAACACATAACAATGTTTAAAATAATTAATAACATGCTTAGTTTATATGACAATATAAAATAATTGATAATAATATACAAAAATAATTATAAAATAACAACCCATAACAATACATAGCAGCCCATAACAACCAATAACAATTTATAACATTAGTTTAAATATACTCTCTAACCTCTATGACATCTAGTAACACTCCATGCAATTCTTCAAGACTCCATAAATAAAATTGAAGAAAGAAAGGAAGATAAGAAGAAAGAGTTCAAGTAAATAAGAAAAAAAAATATGAGCTGCTGAAAATAAAATATGCATACATGCAGTGCTCATATCGGCCATGTGCAAAAGGAGAGAATCACAATAGAGGGAGGGAGGGAGGGAGGGAGAGAGAGTGAGAGAGGCGACGTAGCCATCATGGTGAAGGAGAGAGACTGTGAAAAAGAAAAGATACTTATGACTTTTTACTTTTTAGGGTAAATAACATAATTGTCCAAAAAGGTTTACATAAGGTTAATGGAATCTAAAATTCATTAAGCATAAGGTTAATGGAATCTAAAATTCATTAAGCCTTTGTCAAAGGGTATTTATTTGGTTAATCTCTATTATTTATTTTTTATACATTTTCTCTCATACTATATTTTTCTTGTAGTATTTACCCTTTTAAGCTTTAAATATCATAAATCTAACCCAATAATTCTAAATATTCAATTATGTGATTGTAATTATAAAAAAGGGTTCAATAATATTAAATATTTAGTTATGTGATTAAAATATTTTTCAATGATATTAATTATTGGTATTTCTTAAAAATCCAAAAAATTAAATTATTTTAAAAGTACTAATATTTTTTTTCTTTCAAAAATAATCACTTTTAACTTTAAATTTCAAAAAAAGTTCTTTTAGAGTTATTCTAGTATATTTTAGTATATTAAATATATACTTCAATTTCAAAAGTGTATATTTAGTATTCATTTGGTATTTTGGTATACCAAGCCGAGTAATTTTGAAAAAAGTTAAAATTTAACATGTGTGATTTTCTTTTAATTATTCAACCATCTAATTTTGAAATAATAATAAAATGTACTTCATTCTCGATGGTGAAATTATTAGCTAAAAACCAGAAACTATTAGCTTTAGGAATGTATGAACAATGTCTTTGAGGATAATTCACCCATACCAATATAAGAAAAAATAATTTAGGTGTATCCCCCATTATTTAAAAAGTTCTTCCATATTTGAGGAAATAAACAAAGGTGCAAGAAGTAGCATAATAATTTAGTTTAACCAAACAACAGTAGAAAAAAGACAATAAAATAAATAATAATTTATGTAAGAAGAAAGAACAGATAGTAGCTTATTTTGAAGTAACTGCAGATAACATAAAAATATATATTTTTTAAGCTTTGTTAAGGTAAGTAAAAGATAAAAGATATATTTGCAAGATAGGATGGAAAAATAAGTTGTGTATGAAATTTTATCTGTATCTATTAAGGTATTTATATTTTATGAAAAGTTAATATTAAAATATTAATGTTAAAGAGAGGGAAATAAAATAGGAAAGTTGAGATATTTTGGCATATAATGTTAATGTTAAAGATAGAAATACATTAGGAGATAGTGGGAGAAATATCTGCAAGTAAGCTAACATTAATTTTTCTAGTGATATTTTAGGCAACTAGTATTTTAGGTAACTATAGATAGAGCTCCTTTTGAAACATCCATATATATTTATATCAATCCTCCACATAGTTCAAAAGGATGAGGACAAAGATTAAGTTATTATTGGGTTTACTCATTTAGGCATAATGCATTGATTTTTGTGTTTTTTAGACCATGAACTAGAACTAGAAATAATGTAACATAACTTACAGAATAATGGGTAAAACTTTAAACTTTTATAAACCAAAAATTCCATCACATAATCAATCACATTATACCCTCACATATCTGTTGTTCAATGCAATTGTGCTCGAATAGTCCGTGTATATGTCTGATAATCCATGAATGCTCTAGAGACTTTGCCAAGTATCACATAGGAGCAACCCCACTCCATAATCATATAGGTTATTCCATCAATTGTATACTACAAATTCATACATCATCGATAAAAGATATGGAAATGATCAAGAGTTTGACTCAACCTCACTTTCATTGCAATTTTTCACTATTTATACCATAGGAGGGATATAACTTATAGTGCTCAAAAAATCAATTAATGACTTGTTATTACCCTTATGAACCTAATTCATGGTATCACCAATCTCATAGGTTGGGTTACCATCACTATTGATATTTCAATTTGGTTGTAGTCCCATTTTCATTGATGAATTTTCTTCCCAAAGGTTTAGTTAGAAGATTAGCCAAATTCACTCAAGACTTTAGGTAATCAATGGATATAATCTATCCTTTTGCAACTGCTTAATCATTTCGTCTCTCAAATGAATATGTTTATTTTTACTATTCAAATTTTGTTCTTTTCAATGGCTAGTGCCAATTGGCAATCACAATGTATATACACAGAAGGTGTTGGTTTTGTTCCCAACAAAATGTTGGCTAAGAAATTTTCAACTACTTAGCTTCATTACCATCCAATTCCAAAGCAATTAACTCTGACACCATGGTAGATGTAGCAATAATAGTTTGTGTGGCTGTTTTCCAAGTAACTACACCACCCCTAAGGATGAATACATAACTATTGGTGGATTTTGTCTCATCTGAATTTGAAATCCAATTAGCATCATTGTATCCTTTTAATACAATGAGAAATTGACCATGTAAGATACCATAGTCTATGGTACCTCTCATATATTTTATTAGCCAAACCACTGCATTCCAATGCTCAAAATTTGGATTATGTGTGTATCTATTTAATTGACACAAAGCATATGCAATGTTAGATCGAGAAAAATTCATTAAATGCATTAGACTTCCAATAATCTGAGCATACTCAAAATTGAGCAGTAGGATCACCTATATTTTTCTTTAATTGAGAGTTAGCATTATACGAAGTACTCACTACTGGGACATCAAAATGTCCGAACTTCTTAAGAAGTTTCTCAACGTAATATTCTTGTGATAGTATTATACTATCACGTTTCTATATACAATCTTAACACCCAAAATTATACTTGCTTCACCCATATCTTTCATATACAATTTAGAAGCAAGGAAACACTTGGTTTTGTGTACTAATTAAAGATTAATACAAAAAATAAGTATATCATCAACGTGTAAGCATATAATCACACCATCACTACCATTAAGTTTTGTATAAACACATTTATCAACTTCAACAAGAGTAAACCCATCAGTAAGCAAAACTTGATCAAGTTTCTCATGCCATTGTTTAGGTACTTGTTTAAAACCATAAAAAGATTTGAGAAATTTGCAAACTTTACACAACTCTCAGGTCGCTCCATGTAAATTTCTTCTTCCAAATCACTATTAGAGATGGGCCTAACTCATCCTGAAAACTCGAGTTAACAAGAAGAGGATTGCCCAGTCTTATAAATGACTGGAGCTGCTCATTCCTTACCGATGTGGGATTCACATTCCCAACATCCCCCCTCAAGTGCAACCAGACCTTTCGGTTGACACTTGCTAACACAAACCCGTTTGGGCGGACCGGTTGGCATCTCTTCATCAGCTTCGGTCATGTGGGGTTTGGCTCAGGATCTAGCCCATTTGGGCATTAATTGCTCTGATACCATATTAGAGCTGGGCCTAACTCATCCTGAAAACTCGAGTTAACAAGAAGAGGATTGTCCAGTTTTATAAGTGACTGGAGCTGCTCATTCCTTACCGATGTGGGATTCACATTCCCAACAATCACTACTTAGAAAAAGTTGTTTTAACATCTATTTGATGAATAAAAAGTTTGTAAATTGAAGCAATAGGAATTAATGGCTAGAGAAATTCTAGTTATAAGAGAAAAAGTATTAAAAGAGTTTGTAGCACATACGACGGAGGAGCTGGTAGATATATAAATTTAATTTTTATTTTTGGTCGGCTTATATTTAGTTTGATATTTTAATTATATGTTAGGAGTCGCTACCAATCAATTATAAGGTTTGATTGAACACCTATTTACAGTCTGCATTTTTAGAGACAAGGTTCAGAGGGTTGATTACGTGTAGGGAAGAAAAAACGCCTCTTAATTTGTTATTATTTTTTATTGTTATTAATAATTATATTCACTTCCTGAATATAATATATTTATTTTATGATTATGATTATTTTTATGTTCAAAAATTATTTTATTTTCGTGCCATTCTTTGATAATTATATCCACTTCTTAGATATAATTATTAGTTTTATCCTTTTTTTAGTAACGTTTGCTCAAATATCTAAATACTAAAATTATAATACCCACTATTTTATCATATTATTACTAAGCTCTCAACATATCAATTTAAATATATAATATAAAAGATATTTATATTGGACAATTAAGATAGTTTATAAGCTGTAAATTAAATTGTTAGAGAAATTAATGATAATGTTAACAATATTAGAGTTAAAGGGTTCGTCTATTTAATCTTATACAAATTTTTTTTAAAAAAATAATGATGATAATTTAATTGCAAAGAGACAGTGAATTAAGGAATTTAAATTTAAAATTGCCTTTTTAGCAGACAATGAAATCGTTTTAGTTGTCATATTCATTTATGAAGAAAGAAAAAAAATGCAAAGGAAAGTTTAGTAGGATAACATTTAAAAGAGAAGAAAAGTTTATATTTTACAATGTAAACTATTTCATTTTTTTATGAATGAAAATAAAAAATAAATAAAAGTAAGTACATTATATAGATAGGTGTGCACTGTAACTTCAAGTTACAGTGCACGCCACCATTTTTTAATAAATAAAATAATATAATAAAAATTAAATAATAAAAAATTACAATGTAATGTCATTATGGACGTTACACCATGAACTGTAATTTTTCACACTATAAAGTTACCACTTCCCAATATAATAATAATAATAATAATAATAATAATAATAATAATAATAATAATATGGAGGAGATGAGTATAGGCCATATTATGCCATCATTCAATTTGTTTTCTTTGATTTTTTTTATTCATGTATTAAAAAAGCAAATGGTAGTAAATTTCAAGTCCATACTTTTGAAATGTGGTATTTTAAAACCTTAACTTGTAGGATATATATTAATCTTTTCTCTCTGCTTTCTTTACATTCTTGCAATCCTATTTTTTATTTTTTTTTCTTCTTTCTCTTCATTCTCACAAATAAAAGTAAAGAGAAAAGAAAAGAAAAAAAAAATAGACGCATGCACTCTCAGACTTTCATTCAAATTTTATTGTTCTACAAATAGTAGTGGAGGTAAAGAAGCCTAAAACCTCATTTATTGAATAAGTATTTTTTCTTTTAAAAATAAAACCTCATCTTTAAATAAAATAAAAAAAATAAAAATTCGAAGATCTGTTAATTATGCATTTTAATTTGTTCTTAACTTTATCTGTTATATATATATATATATATATATATTTCTGTTTTTTACATTTTTTTAGGAAAAAGGTTGAGTTCATTTTGGTCTTGAGGTAATATTCTCTTATTTACAATTGTCCGATTTTAGATTCAGTATATTTATTTTTTAGAAGTGTATTGAGTTTTTCTTTGTTTTACTATATTTCCTTTAAATACATCATATCTACTTGTGTCTTTAGTGAATGAGTAAAGAAATTAGGGGCAAAAGTTTTTTCTTTTTTTATGTGTTTTACCTAGTGAATGATGATATTTGTTTTATCGACATGATTTATATATGTTCATGTGCCGCACCTACTGCACATATTTTTACTACTCTTAACTATTTAATTTCTTCTCATTCAAGATGGACGATGTAGTTACTACCTAACTACACCATCTTGTTACCATATATATTCATATATTTTTTGAAATTTCAACAGAGAAATAAAATAAATAAAATAAATGAATAAGTAAATACAAATAAATAAATGTTTAGGCTTCAATAGAGCATTTACCTGACTGAAGATTGAAGGCAACTTTCAGTTATTTCTGTTTGAATTTGTAGTTACTCATTTTTTTAACAAAATAATTAGGGTAAATTAAACAAAAATATTAACAAATCCTTAATTTCTAATTAAAGTAATTATTGTTATTACAATATATTCCAAATATAAAATACAAAAAATTTAAAATAACAAGCAAAAAAAAATCAATTTCTGATTTGTTTGCAGAGGCTCCCCATACCTACAAATAAATGAATAAATAAATGGTGATGGCTCTCCATACCTAAAAAATAATAAAATAAATGGTGATGGCAAAACAATTTAAAAAAAATTAAAGTGAAAAAAGAACCAATCAAATACGAGATTGCTCTAGTATAAAAGGAGGCAAAATGAGAAAACACGAAAAAAAAAACACGAAAAATTTACCAAAAAGAAAAGACAGAAGGAGAAAATTAAGAGAGAGAGAATTTGACAAAAAAAAAAAGGGAGCAAAAAAAAGGGAAAATAAAAAATATATATGCGGGCAATAATTCCCTGGTAGAGGAAATAGAAAATTTTAAGTTTTATTAAGTGCAGGAAGTGCACTTAATAAATTTTTTGGGAAATTCAAACAGAAACAATCGAAAGTTGCCTTCAATCTTCAATAAGGTAAATGCTCTATTGAAACCTAACCATTTATTTATCTATATTTACTTATTCATTTATTTTATTTATTTTATTTCTCTGTTTAAATTTTAAAAAATATATGAATATATCTGGTAACAAGATGGGATGTAGTTAGGTAGTAACTACATTGTCCATCTTGAATGAGAAGAAGTTAAATAGTTAAGAGTTGTAAAAATATGTGCAATAGGCGTGGCACATGAATATGTATAAATCGATGTCGATAAAACAAATATCATCATTCACTAGGTAAAACACATACAACAACAACAACAACAACTAAGCCTTAGTCCCAAATAAGTTTGAGTCGACTGTATGGATCCTCAACAAAATAAGCTCAAAAGACACAAAAAAAGATACTCCAGCCTTAGGCCCCTTCCAAGACACGAATTTTATGTCTCCATTCAAGTCTGTCATTAATCAAATCCGCATCAAGATCTAAGGCACGTAAGTCTCTTGCTATCACCTCATTTCACACAGTTCTAGGTCTTCCACGACCTCTAGCCCCCTTAATCAACAAATTCTTACACTTACGAACCGCAACATTAGGAGGTCTTCTTAAAACATGCCCATACCATCTAAGTCTTCCTTCCCTCACCTTATCTCCGACATCCGCTACGTGGACTTTTTGTCGATTATGAACATTCTTAATTTTGTCCAGTCTGGTATGTCCACACATCTATCTTAGCATCCTCATTTCTGCCACACTCATCTTATGCAAATGTTGTCCCATTTGTGCCTAACACTCACTACCATAGAGCATCGCAGGTCTAACAACCGTCCTATAGAATTTACCTTTCACTTTCAGAGGTATTTTCTTATCACATAGAACCCCAGTCGCACCCTTCCACTTCAACCACCCTACCTGTATTCTGTGAGCCACATCTTCATCTATACGGCCATCATTCTGGAACACCGAATCCAAATATTTGAACTGCTTGGTTTTAGGAACCAAAACTCCATCCAACTTAACCTCATGTTCCTGCTTCTTCCTTAGACTGAACTCACAGTGCATATATTCTGTTTTACTCCTACTTAACTTAAAACCCTTGTCCTCGAGGGTTTTTCTCCACACTTCCAACTTACGGTTTACACCAGCACTAGTCTCATCAATTAAAATAATGTCATCAGCAAACAACATACACCAAGGAACATCGTCTTGTATGCTTCTAGTTAGCTCGTCCATAACCAGGGTAAATAAATATGGACTCATGGCCGAACCTTGATGCAATCCGGTAGTAATGGGGAAAGCCTCAGTGTCTCCACCAGGTGTTTTCACACTAGTGGATGCATTCTCATACATGTCCTTGATGATGTTGATATATTTGCCGCTGACTCCTTTCCTCTTCAGAACCCACCATAACACTTCTCTTGGTACTCTATCATAGGCTTTCTCCAAGTTAATAAATACCATGTGGAGATCTTTCTTCTTCTCTTGATACAATTCTATTAGTCTTCTTAGAAGAGAAATAGCCTCCATGGTAGATCTCCCTGGCATAAATCCAAACTGATTCTCCGAAACTCTTGTAAGCTTCCTCAATCTGTGTTCAATAATCCTTTCCCATAATTTCATAGTATGGCTCATAAGTTTGATACCCCGATAATTTGTACAGCATTGAATGTCTCCCTTATTTTTATATATGGGTATCAGGATACTCTTCCTCTAGGCATTCGGCATCTTACGTCCTTTCACAATAGCATTAAAGAGTTTAGTTAACCAGGCAACTCCTACCTCTCCGAGGTTCTTCCAAACCTCTATAGGGATACCATCCGAGCCACAAGCTTTACCAACTTTCATATACTTCAAGGCTTCTCTTACTTCACTATGCAAGATCCTCCTAGACCAGCTGATATAACCATTTATTGCACGAAGACCTTGAAAATTTGGTTCATGTTCAGGATTGAATAACTGCTCAAAATAAGCCTTCCACCTCTCCTTAATCTCAACATCTCCTGTCAAAATCCGTTGATATTCGTCCTTTATACATTTGACTTGGCTTAAATCTCTGTTTTTCCTTTCTCTCATCCTTGCAATCTTATAAATGCCCATTTCTCCCTCTTTAGTACCTAACTTTTGATAAATCCCTTCTAAGGCTCTGCCACGAGCTACACTAACAGCCTTCTTTGCCTCTTTCTTAGCCCTCTTATATTCCTCAAAGGCCTCGCTATTAATCGCATTTGGTAACTTTGTATACCATTCCCTCTTAGCCTTAATAGCCTTTTGAACCTCCTCATTCCACCACCATGCATCGTGCGGTCGAGGCCCTGCCCCTTTAGAGATCCCAAGCAATTTACTACCTGCTTTCTTAATGCCACCTTCCATTTTTGTCCACAAGTCCTTTGCACTAGCCTCAAGGTTCCAAATGTCTTCCTTTAGTAACTCTTCCTTAAAGGTACCTTGAGCTAGGTCTTTCAATTTCCACCATCTTATCCTTGGCTCCAATACTTTCTTATCATTCCTTCAACTACTTTTATTCTTAACATCTAAAACCACAATACGATGTTGCGCCGTCAATGCTTCACCCGGAATGACCTTGCAATCCTTACACTTACTTTTGTCCCGTCTTCGAGTAAGTATGAAGTCTATTTGACTTTGGGTTAGTCCACTCTTAAAGGTAATCAAGTGTGACCCCCTCTTTTCAAAGCAGGTATTTGCCAGCACTAGATCATAAGCCACCGCAAAATCCAAAAAAAAACACATAAAAAAAGAAAAAAATTTTGCCTCTGATTTCTTTGCTCATTCACTATAAATACTAGTAAATATACTGAATCTAAAATCAGACAATTGTAAATAAGAGAATATTACCTCAAGACAAAAAATTAACTCAAGCTTCTTCCTAAAAAAATGTTAAAACAATATATATATATATATATATAACAAATAAAGGTAAGAAAGAATTAAAAAGCATAATTAAGCATAATTAACAGATCTTTGAATTTTTATTTTTTAATTTTATTTAAAGATGAAACAAAACCCATGAATAAGAGTATTTATGGATTAGAATTTAACAATGAAAAAAAAAAAGAAAAAATGCTCATACAATAAATGAGGTTTTAGGCTTCTTTATGTCCACTACTATTTGTATAACAATAAAATTTGATTGAAAGTTTGAGAGTGCATACATCTATTTTTTTTCTTTTCTTTTCTCTATACTTTTATTTGTGAGAATGGAGAGAAAGAAGAAAAAAAATAAAAAATAGGATTGCAAGAATGAAAAGAAAACAGAGAGAAAAGATTAATATAAATCCTGCGAGTTAAAGTTTTAAAATACCGCATTTCAAAAGGATGGACTTTAAATTTACTACCATTTCTTATTTACTACATGAATAAAAAAAATTCAAAGAAAACAAATTGAATGATTACATGATATGGCCTGTACTCATCCCCTTCATATATTATTCTTATTATTATTATATTGGGAAGTGGTAACTTTTTCAGTGTAAAAAATCACACTCTACAATGTAACGTCAATGTAAAAACTAGATGGATCGTAAGGGGAAATAAGTAACCTAGTGAATTTTTTAGCCAACAGGCAATCAGGCAAAAGCCTCACTCTTAGATATATAGGAATTTAAACAAAATTTAAATAAATATAAAGAATGTAAAAGACTATATTAAAAACATATCAAATACTTTATTAATAAGATTTAAAATTATACAGAGTACAAATACAATAATACTGGCACGTGGAATTATTATACCCAAGTGCAGATAAAAATACTGTCTATTTGGATTCAGCTCCTAAATTTATGCTTGGGTTTTCATCCAATAAATCAATAAATCCAGTATCATACCAAAATACAAATAAAATTTATAAACAAATTTTTGATGTACCAAATCAGATAAAGCTGAAGATACAGAGCATACTTATATAAAATATAAATTTAAAATAAAATTTAAAATATAAAAGAAATATTTAAACTTACAGGAGAACTTTACAAATGAATGGGATACAGAAATGGAAGAAGGTATGTGAGAGAGGAAAGGGAAAGGAAAACCTAAACTAAGCTTGGAGTTCTTTAGAGCTTCTGGAGATGAGAGAGTTCTGAAAAAGTTATCCTCAAACTTCAGAAATGGATTCCTTTTATAGACAGAGGACTTTAGCTCTACACTATTCTTTTCACATGCTGGTATTGTGGATGAATAATAACCTATTGTTACTATTTACTTTTACTGTACCTTCACGCATCTGAAACTGTAGACGAATAGTATCTTGTTGGGGGTACTATTTGCTTTACTGTAGAGAACTGTATATGGACAGTTGTTCTGAGTTTTCTACTGGTTTTCTTTGGTGAATACTGTAGATGAACAATATTTTGTCAGTGGACACCGATTTTATTGACTTTATTTGAAGGAATAAGGTTCCTTTTGCCATTTGACCAAAATTTAAACCAAACACAGGTTTTTATTTTTTTTTCTCTTTTTTCTTTATTTATTTTTTCTTTTTCTTTTCTTTTTTACCTTTTTCATTTTATTTTTCTTTACTGAAGATAGGACCCCATAATAATCATTTTCATTACTGGGTGTATAATCTGAATCAGAGTCAGATTCAGAAGATGAGTCGGATGATGACGATGATATTGAGGTGGAAGATAAGTCAGAAGAAGAAGAGGAAACATACTTCTTTCTTCTAGACTGGGCTTTAGATATCTTCAATTGGGTTTTAGTGGAGAAGCCAGAAGATGCCTTTAAGGTTATGGGCTCAGATGTTGAGGGAATGGACTCAACCATCTATTCCATAATGTCTTTATACTCCTCAGCAGTCTTTTGCAGTTGTGAGAAGAGCTTAAACAATAGAAATTTGTCAAGCCTTTCTTGCAATTGCAAAGACTGCTGGGAGTATAAAGCCATTATATAATAGATGGTTGAGTCCATTTCCTCAACATCTGAGCCCATAACCTTAAAGTAAAACTGAAATGTTCTTTTTGAACGAGAGGAGACACATTACATTATAAACAAATCAAATAAAAAAGAAGAGGAAACCTAATCTAATTTTTATTTATTTATTTTATTTATATACTTTTTTTATAATATAAAAATCTAAAAATGCTATATCTCCCGATATTTAGATAGACATTTAGATCCAACTGAGATGTGATCTGATAAGGTAAAAAATTCTTTTTATTCCGAGAGTGCAGACCGAGCAAGAAAGTCGGGCAAGCCAAAATCTTTTTTTGTATCACGAATAGCTCTTTTTTTTGCAGTCGAAGAGATCAAAAGCCCATTCTAAAGCCAAGTCTATAAGAAAGAGCCATTCAGATTCAGATTATGCGCCCAGCAATGAAGATGATTGTTATGAGGTCCTATCTTCAGTAAAGAAAAATAAAAAGAAAAAAGAAATAGGTAAAAAAGAAAAGAAAAAGAAATAAGAAATAAAGAAATAAGAAAAGAAATAAGAGAAGAAATAAAAACCTGTATTTGGTTTAAATTTTGGTAAAAAGGCATAATGAACCTTATTCCTTCAAATAAAGTTAATAAAATCGGTGCCCATTGACAAAATATTGTTCATCTACAGTATTCACTTGAGGAAACCCAGAAGAACTATTCATCTACAGTCCTCTACAGCAAGCAAATAATACCCCCCAACAATGTACTATTCATCTACAGTTTCAAACGCGTGAAGATATAGTAAAAGTAAATAGTAATGATAGACTACTATTCATCCACAGTACCAGCATGTGAAAGGAATAATGTAGAGCTAAAGCCCTCTGTCTGTAAAAAAAGCCATTTCTGAAGCTTGAGGATAACGTTTTCAGAACCCTCTCATCTCCAGAAGCTCTGAAGAACTCCAAGCTTAGTTTAGGTTTTCCTTTCCCTTTCCTCTCTCACATACCTTATTCCATTTATGTATCTCCTTCATCTATAAAGATATCCTATAAGTTTAAATATTTTATTTGTATTTTAAATTTATATTTTGTATAAGTATGCTCTGTACCTGCAGTTTTATTTGATCTGGTACATCATAAATTTATTTATAAATTTTATTTGTATTTTGGTATAATACTGGAATTATTGGTATATCGAATGGAAACCCAGACATAAATTCAGGAGCTGAATCCGAATGGACAGTATTCTTGTCTGCACTTGGGTATAATAATTTCACATACCAGTATTCTTATATTTGTACTCTATATAATTTTAAATCTTATTAATAAAGTATTTGATATATTTTTAATATACTCTTTCACATTCTTTATATTTATTTAAATTTTATTCATATTCCTGTATTGATCTAAGAGTGAGGCTTTTGCCTGATTTCCTGTTGCCTAGAAAATTCTCTAGGTTACTTATTTCCCCTTACGATCCATCTAGTGAATAGGAATGAAGTAATTTTAGAAGATTTTCATAAAGCAACAGATGATTGAAATATACCCAAAGTACGTAAAGAACAAATTTATAAAATCCCAAAAATAAATATTTTTAAAACTGATTATACAATTAAAATAGAGGAAAGAGATATACAATTGAGTAAACCTTTTGAAAGGATTACACTATTATCTTTTAAATCCCTAAAATACCATAAAGATAAAAAAAAATATAAATATATACACATAGGATTAGTACAAATTGGCATAAATCCTTTAACCAGAGAAGGATTAAATACTAGTATATTAATAGTTGTCAGAAATGCTAGGTTTATAAACTTTCAAGACCCTCTCTTAGGATCTGTAGAGACCAGTCTAAGTTAAGGACCTATCAACTTTGATATCTATCCTGATATCACAATATCATTAAATGATTCTAATACCTTAAAAAGTTTAGTATTAGAAATTAAAACCCATAATTAAAGAAGGATCAATTCCTGTAGCATTAATCAACAAAATAAAATATAAAGAAATGATATCTACCTTTGCTACTAAATATAAAATGCAGCATAAACTTGGAGAAACCAAGTTTCTTCAGACAGACCTTAGTAAAGCCAACACTGTGATTCCTAAACCATACAGTGGAAGAATATCTCCCTTCCTGATGAATGGATTTTAGAAGGAGCAATTCCTCCTCTAGAACCTGAAAAACTTGTAAAGCCTAATATAAACATTAGTCAAATAGAACAATATGAAGATGGTAAAGTAAAATTAAAATTCAGTAGACGAAGTATAAGCAGTATGTATTCTGATACTTCTTCTTCTACTTTAACAGTAGATTTAAGAAGAGCATCACATTTACCTTCTATTATATATGCTTCATATTCTGAACCAAACCCTAAACTAGTATTGTAAACCTTTGTTAAGCCTAGGTATTTTACATCAAATATACCTGAACCCAGTCATAAAATGAAAGGTATAAACTACAGTAGAGCTATACCACAACCTCTGTATGTGGATCCAAATGAATTAAATCATATGGCTCCAAACTCTAGGTTAAATCAAGCTCAGTATAGAGATTTATCACCTTCTTCATCTATGTTACATACAGCTTCAGCCATTACTGAAAATGTAGCTAACATAGATAGAGAATTAAATGTAATAAATAAAGAATTTATTTTTAATGAAGATAAATTTTATGAAGAAATTACAACAACTAAAAATTTGGATAAAATGGTAAAAATTTGTAAAAAACATAAATTTGAAGAATTAAAAATATAGTATATTGATTTTGTAAAATAAAATGAGATTTCAATAAAATTCTTTTATTGGTAATAAAAGATTTATAAAAAATCAGTAAACACTTTAACAACTAGGAATAAAGAAACAAAATGGAAAATAAAAGATAAAATCATACAAAGTGAACATCCACCTAAAACTGCTAGTATGTTTACGTATGGAGATAATGAAATAAAAAGTACACCGTTTAAAACAATAGCAGGTGATGATCTAAATAGAAAAATATTAGAATAAAATAATTTTAGTAATACACATCTACATTGTATAGGACAACAATTAAACAGAATAAAAAAATATATAAAAGATAAAGGAATAATAAAACTTGATAAAGAAACTTCTGATAAAAAATTAAAAACCTATGTTTTTAAACCTTTTGAGGTTTCTAAGACAAGTCAACAAGAAGTCAAACAGTCCAAGGACTCTGACTTCGTTAAAGTAATTAAAGATCAACTTAGTAAAATTGAGTCAACTTCTGAATCAAAAGAAGTTGTTCAAGATACACCTCAGTCTAAAACAATTAGTATAGTCACATAAGATCAAGATTCAGAAATAGAAGGAAATTCCAGTCCTGATACTGAAGATCTTGAATCCTTCAATAAAACAGTAACTCCTCAAATAAACCGTATAACTCATAGTCAGTCTATAGTACCTAGAATGTCTGCACCAGACCTTAATATTATGAATGGAATATAGATAACCTATTAGAATATAACATCCTTAGTCTTCTACAACATATGACTATGGCTGCTAATGCCTATAGGACACAGGCTGATATATCTGATAGAATTATAGCAGAATTAATTATAGCTGGTTTCACAGACCAATTAAAAGGTTGGTGGGATAATCATCTCACTGATGAACAACATTTGAACATTTTAAATGCAATTAAAACTTAAGAGGATAGAACACCTATTTTAAATGAACATGGTGATACTATTTAGGATCTAGTAGTAACACTTATTCTAACTATATCACTTCATTTTATAGGAGATCAAACTCATTTGAAAGATAAAAATGTAGAATTATTAAATAACCTCACGTGTAAAAAACTTAGTGATTTTCAATCTTATAAAATAACTTTCTTAACTAGAGTAATACTCAGAGAAGATTCTAACTAGGTATTTTGGAAGGAAAAATTCTTAGCAGGATTGTCTTTCTTCTTAGGTTAGGAAGTTAGAAATCATATAAAATAGAAATTTGGAAATTCAATTTCTTATAGCCTTTTGACTTATGGTTAATTGATCAGTATAGTTCAAATAAAAGGATTAAAATTTTGTCAGGATATAAAATTGCAAAAATCTTTAAAATTTAAAATGAGCAAAACTGAACAAGAGTTAGGTTCATTATGTAAATAATTTGATTATAATATAGCTCAAGATTATAAAGGACAATGTTCAATAAGTAAAAGACCTTATAAAAAATCTTATAAAAAACCTTATAAAAAGAATTATAGAAAGAAATTTGATAAAGAAGAATATTATAAAAAACCTAATTATAAGAAATATAGAAAATCTAATAATAAAAAATTTTTTAAAAAGAAAAATATAGCATATAAAGATTTAGAATGTTATAATTGTGGCAAAAAAGAACATACATCTAGATTTTATAAATTTAATAAAAAATTTCAAGAATTAAATTTAGAAGAATATGTATTAAATAAAATATATGAATTATACTTAGAATCAGAATCTGAAGAGTTAAATCAAATAGATGAAATAAATTTAGACACTAGTAATATTTCTAAAACAAGTAGTAAATCAATAAATATGCTAACTAAAGAATAAGAATCTCTTTTAGAATTAGTAAAACATATAAGTGACCCTAAAGCACAAGAAAAATTTTTAAATAAAATATTAGAAGATTTTAGTGAAACAAAAGAAAAACCTAAACCTTCTATATTACCTAGTACTGGTAAACAAACTTATTATTTAACAACAATATTAAATAAAAATAAGCAAACAAAAAATAAACCTACGATTAATGATTTACAAAAGGGAATTAAAGAAATAAAAGTGGAATTAAAAGAATTAAAACAAAAATAGCAAAATGATATAGAAGTACTAAAATCTTTATCAAATAAAGAATCTACTTCTTCTGAATCCTCCTTAGAGGAAGAAGAAGAAGAAAAACAAAAAAGAAGATAGTAAAAATGGAATTAGTATGATAGATAAAGATGAAGTACTTAAAAACTTTATATTTTTATTACATGAAATAACATCTAGAACATATTTAATCACAATAAAATTAAAATTTTCTGAGAATTATATTATAGACACTATAGCTTTATTTGATACAGGAGCAGACTTAAATTTTATAAAATCTAGTTTAGTACCGAAGAGATTTTGGAAAATACTAGAGAAAAATTATCTTCAACAAATAAATCTAAAATGAATATTCTTGGTAAAACAGAAGCATCAATTATACATAAAAATTTAGAATTAAAAAATATATTTATTTTAATTGATGTGCAACATATGGTAATTCTAGGAACACCATTTATGAATTTAATAACTCCTTATTCAGTAAAAGATGATGGTATAACCTTTAAAATAAAAAATAAAAAAATTAATTTTCCATTTGTAGAAAAACCTAGAAAAAAGAATTTAAATTTACTTAAAGCACATTCTATTTATGAATTAGAAATAAATGTTATAATAAAAAAAATCTGAATAACTTTGTAATTTAAAGGCAAATTACTAGTTAAAGAAAATAAATAAACAATTAAAAACTAATTTGGTAAAAAATAAAATGGACCAAATCAAGGCCCAAATTGAAAATGAATTATACACTGATCCGCCTAATGCATTTTGGAACAGAAAACAACATATGATTGATTTACCATATGAAGTGAGCTTTGAAAAAAAGTCCATCAACACTAAAGTTAGACCCATTCAAATGAGTCCGGCTATGATAGAATTTTATAAAAATAAAATAAAAGATTTAGAAAATAAAAAACTTATTACTAAATCCCGAAGCCCATGGTCTTGTGCGACCTTTTATGTAAATAAGGCCTCTAAAATAGAACATGGTGCTCCTAGATTAGTAATGAACTATAAACCTTTAAATAAAGCTTTAAAATGAATTATGTATCCTATTTCAAATAAAAAAGATTTGTTACACAGATTATATAAAGCAAATATTTTTAGTAAATTTGATATGAAATCTGGATTTTGGCAAATTCAAATTAATCCTGAAGATAGATATAAAACAACTTTTATTGTTCCATTTAGCCAGTACGAATGAAATGTGATGCCATTTGGTTTAAAAAATGAACCCTCTGAATTTCAGAAAGTTATGAATGATATTTTTAACCTATAATTAAAATTTTGTATAATTTATATTGATGATGTTTCAATTTTCAATAAAACTCTAGATGAACATTTTAAACACTTAAAAATATTTTTCATGGTGGCAAGGAAGAATAGTTTAGTATTCAGTAAAACTAAGATGTCCTTATTTCAAACTATAATTAGATTCTTAAGATATTATATAGAACAGGGTATAATAGAACATATAGAAAGCAACTTAGCTTTTGGAGATAAGTTTCCTGATCAGATATTAAATAAAGCCCAATTACTGAGATTTTTACGATGTTTAAATTATATTATAAAATTTTATCAAAACCTAAATAGACTAATAAAGCCCTTATTTGATAGGCTTTGGAAGAATCCTTGCCCATGGACTGAAGTTCACACTAGTATAGTAAAACAAATTAAAACCCTAGTGTGAACGAGAATTTTTGCCCACCACTCCCACGTGGAATGGTTCTTGCGACTTTGGCATTGTTAGGCTCGGGGCCTTAGAGAACACGGGCCTAAGCCAGGAGAAAATGAAGTTGCCACCCGGACGGACAGGAAAAAAGAAAGGGGTGGATGACTCGATTCCTAAGAAATCCCCAACCCTCTAATGGGTTCTGAAAGTTGAGTACATGTGGGAAATGTGAGAATGACCTAGTACCCCCACAACGCTCAGTTCATTGGAATCAGCCTCCTTTTCAGATCTCAATATTATAAAATTCTTAATTAATACAATATTATCCATACTATAAGCGATCAATAGAATAAATAAATACTTTATTAAAAATCATAGCAATGTTCAAACAAAAGAAATAAATGGACACTCATCCGAGGATGAAAACATGTCCTTACATCGTTTAATATCTAAAACTAAATAGGATACCCACTGAAAGGTAGAAACGTGTCCTTTACATTAATCCAAAACTTAAAATAAATTAAATTACATGATGCTCACAATATGAGGTACCCAAAATATGGAAATATATCTGTTACAATATTTTGAAACTAAAGCAAATTAATAAAAATAACCAACCATTCATCATAAATAAATTATTCATCAAGGACATGAACCATCAATCAAAATATACAATAAACATAAATCTAATTTAAATAAAGTAATAAGTATATAAATTTAGGGTTTATGCATCAATTAGGGTTTTTTGAATAAAATTAGGATTTTGTAGGTTTTATGTTTAACAATTAGGATTTTGTATTTTAATTGTTAGATAAGTCAACTAAGAAATATTCAATATAAAAGAAATAACATGGCTACTAGATGGAAAAATAGGTTGATCTTTGATTTTATGTAATTAAGGCTTTAGTAATTAATTCTATATGATCAAAATAATGAAGCCATTGTGTTAATATAACAACCCAAAATAATAAAAAATTTTAAAGGTAAAATAACATGGCTACTGTGATGTTTAAATTAAGGATTAAGTTTGAAATAAATTAGGGTTTGAATCTAAAGAATGGATGTTTTGGATTTATGAAAATAAGATTGAAATTTTGTTGATATTGGGAAAAAATAAGCTACTATAATTAATCTTAAAATTAATCTAACCTAGTGTTGTCCCAAGATGGCAACCAAGAGGGGGGATGAATTGGTTTTCTCAAGAATTAATGACAATTTAAAAAACTCAACAATCAAGAAATGCGGAATAGAGAGTTGGTTGAGTAATGGAAGAAAGAAAGAATACACAAGATTTATAGTGGTTCGGATTTACTTCAATCCTACATCCACTTCCTTAACAACTTGTTAAGGTTCCACTAATCTTTGAAGTTTTTACAAGCTTACTTCCAACTTTGGTGTTTTCACAAGTTCACACCTAACTTCACAAGTGTTTTTCTTAGGCTCACACTCACAACCCAAACAAGAGTTTTACAAGGCTTACTCTCACAACCTAACAAGAGTTTTACAAGGCTTACTCTCACAACCTAACAAGAGTTTTACAAGGCTTACTCTCTCAACCCAAGTGTTTCCCAAGCTTACACTCAAACTTATACAATGGTGTTTTCAATGCTAACACCTAACATACATTACAATTTAATTGTAAGTTTAAGTAAATGAAAATTTGTTGCTTGGCTATTACAATCTGATTTCTTGCTTATTCCTCTTCTTGTTTTCTCAGAGAGACATTGTATTTATAGCCATTGTGGTCTTACTAGTCGTTATAGACATTAAGAATAATGTATTGGTAGATTAGACCTCCTTTACTTAAACTGCCCGAAGCACTTCGCGGTCGCCCTTCATGCAAGGATGGTCGCGCTCATGCTTCTCGCGGTCGTCCTTTAACAGGGGACGGTCGCTACTTTTGAAAAGACTTCAACGGTCGAATTTTAGTGCTCTGCAGCTGGAATCTTGCCCATGCTGTGTTTGTCGGACCGGCTTCTTGCCCAGCTGTGTTTGTCGGGACGGTCGCGCCTAGCAATGGTGCGGTCGCCCTTTTTGAATAATCAAGTGGGTTTATAACGGTCATATTACGTGTCATTCTCTGACAGGGCAAAATTGAATGTCCGCCATAATTTGAATGTCGCGGTCGCCCTATGTAGATTATCGCGGTCGAATTGAGAAACTCGCGTCGAACTTCTGGACGCTCCTGAGGACGCGAAACCTACTGTCTCTTCAAACAATTTCTTCTTGAATGGTAGAGCGGTCGCGATTCTGAATGGGGCGGTCGCTAAAGTGATAAGCGAGGTCGAGTCATTCACCGTTCTTGTCACCGCGAACCTTACTGTGATTGTAATGATTTAAGTTCCTTGAGTAGCGGTCGTTCAAATATTCGGACGGTCGCTATTTTGTAGGAGCGGTCGCGACATAGGTCGAACTTCTGACCGCGAAACCTACTGTGATAAGATTTCTTCTTTTAATTACATGGAGCGGTCGTATTCAGGTGAGGTGCGACCGCTATAAGTGTTCTGTTCACCTTATTTGAAGTAACCTAATCCTGCAACAAGATTTCTCAAACACAAGTTAAATAGATCATCCATTTGAGTTGTCAAGGATCAAAATTAAGGTCATTTGTCTAACAATCTCCCCCATTTTGACTTTGACAATTTCAAATGGAATGATAAGAAAAATAATAAGTCTAAAATGCTCCCTCTTAACATATGCAACAATCATGGTTAAGAGCATTGTGATTATTAGATTATCTTGGTGCACATGTTATTGTTTGATGCAAACATTATCTTAGTGCACATGTTATTGTTTGATGCAAACATTTTTTCTTATTTGCAAATGTTCAATAAATTTCAACAAGAAATTAACTCCACCATAAACATTTTTCCCTAATTTGCAAATGTTCAAACAGATTGTTGTTCTTGTTCTTATTTCTCCCCCATAATTTTCTTATTTCTCCCCCATAATTTTATTGACATTCCATTTATAATTTTCTCTCCCCCATTGGCATAGGCAAAATGAAATAAATGTTAAGCAAAATACAAATGGAAATATAAACATGGAAATATATAGATTGAAGTGGAGGAAAATACAAAACAGAAAGCAAATTAGCAAACATATGAAAATGCAAGCAAAAACAGACTAAAGCTAAGCTATTCTGAGTCATCATCTAACTCTAACTCTTCTTCAACTAAAGAAGCTTTCCCCTTATCTTGAGGTGCAACAGAGGCAGAGCTAGTGCTAATGGACTCTTCTTCTTCAGCAACGCTTTGGGTGTGATCACTTATATCCCAATCTTCAAGATTGCATTGAGGCAAGTCCAATTTGCCTTGCATATCATAAAGATCATGATGCATGTGGGATATAAGGTCTATCCTCTTGTTTAAGTGCTAGAATCTCTTGGAAACACTTTTCTTGAACTTAGTGAGTTTCCTTGAGAGAGTCTTGATAGCTTGGAGAATGAGTTGTGTGGAGGATGAAGCAATTTCTTTAGCAGCTTTTGATGAAGTTGCTTTTGGATGTAATTCTACTGCAACTTCTACAGAATCTCCCTCTTCCTCAATTGTATACCTTGGCCTTTTCTTTTGTTTATCCATAACTCCTTTCTTGCCATAGCAGTATACATATGACCCTTCTATCTTCCTTACACAACCAGCATGCTCTAAGTAATCCATTGTGATAGCATTGGAGGCTAGAGTGAAAGGGTTCCTCAAAGTAGCTAAGTTCAAATCATTCAGAAGGTTTAGGTGCCTAGCTATTTGAGTAACTTGAGAGGATAGGAAGAAGGTACCAGTTCTTGTTACAGCATGATGATAAAGAGTATCAATCAAGAACTTGGTGGTGTTTATTTTGATGTTGTGGGTGAAAGCATACAGAAATATAAGGTCTCTCTTGGTTACTTTCTCATTCCCATCTGCTCTTTGGTGAATGGTATAGGTGATAATCCTATGGAGCATCCAGTGGGTGAGAGATTTGATATGTCTGGCTTTAGATTCCTTTTCAAAAGAGGTTTCAATGGAAATTTCTCTCCAGAAATCAGAAAGTGTTGGGTTTGAGAAGATTTGGTCATTGTAGGAGGTTATACCTTCAGAGGGGAAGTCCCAAATGCTGCCAAAATCTTCTAGAGATAGGGCTTGGTATTGATCAAAGAGCTTAAATCTGACCCCATACCACCCTAGTGCAGAATTTGCACTCTTCTCTATTTGAAGAGACATTAAAAACTCCTTACTCAGACTAGAGTAGCCTACCTCTTCTGGAAAGACAAATTTTCTCCATCCAAGGACATCCAGCAATCTCTCAATTTCGTCCTTGATGTTCAAGGCAGAAAGCATCCCACCAAAAGGAGATTTGGTGCCTTCAACCTTCTTTCTCTTTAGCATGGCATACCTAACATCTTCTTCAGTGGTTTGATGGTGAGGTTTGTGAATTTTCTCACCTCTTTTAGATTGAGGAGGAGATGGAGGATCAACAATGGGTTCTCTAATGGTGACTCCTGGAACTCTCTTGGCTTGACCTTTTATTTTGGAAGTGGTTTTTCTTTTGGGGGCCATTAGAACAGAAGAGAGTAGGAAAACAGAGAGTGATTGAGAAACAGATGATATTGAGAGGTTTTTAGGGTTTCAGAGGAAGGTTTGTGTGCTTTAATAGGCAAAATATCAGATAAACTGATGCTAAACACTCTTAAATAGATGGATTTAAGAAAATAGCCGTTTTTGACTGTTGAAAGTTAAGAGTTGCGACCTGTCACACAACCAACGGTTATAAATTTTCGAGCAGAGTGTATAGGGTGCGGTCGCAGATTTAATAAGGTGCGATCGCGACTTATGATCTAGCGACCATTGTCAAGATAAGTATGCTCGCGAGTGAGGAATGTAACTGTAACGGTCGAAACTATTCAAATTGGTGCGGCCGCGCACAAATTTTCTCGACCGCGCACAGAGTCATTAGTTTGAATGAAACTGACAGACAGGATAGCGACCGCTAAAGAATACTGGAGCGACCGCGACATACTTAAAAATGAAAGATTCAAGGAAAGATGGAGAATATTTCTATTGTGTTAAGAAGCATTAAATTCATGCACATAGAAACCTTATTGATAGGCAATTAATTCAGAGTGTTTCCATCAATCATTCCTAAATTAAGTTTAATAAAATTAAGTCTATCTTCATTCAAGGGTTTTGTAAAGACATCCGCAAGTTGATTTTGTGTTTCAATAAATTCTAGAATTATGTTCTGATTTTGCACATTTTCCCTTAAAAAATGATGTCTAATATCTATATGCTTGGATCTAGAATGTTGTATAGGATTTTTAGACAAATTGATAGCACTAGTGTTGTCACATTTAATGGAAATATTGTTAAAAACCTTACCATAGTCAAGCAATTGTTGTTTCATCCATAATACTTGTGTGCAACAAAAACAAGCTGCAACATACTCAGCTTCCGTTGTGGATAAAGCAACCGATGCTTGTTTCTTACTATGCCAAGAAACTAGACAATTACCAAGAAAGTGACATGCTCCTGTTGTGCTTTTCCTATCTAATATACTACCAGCGTAATCTGCATCTGAAAATCCTATAATATGAAATGATGTGTTTTTAGGATACCAAAGTCCTAAATGTATTGTACCACTCAAATATTTCAAGATTCTCTTAGTGGCATTCAAGTGTGATTCTTTAGGACTAGTTTGAAATCTAGCACAAAGACATACACTAAACATTATATCAGGCCTAGAAGCAGTTAAGTAAAGTAGTGATCCGATGATACCTCGATATTTCTTCTCATCTACTGCTTTACCATTTTCATCTTTACCTAATTTCAATGATGTGCTCATGGGAGTTTTGCTAGTTTTGCAGCCATCCATTCCAAATTTCTTGATGAGTTCTTTTGTATATTTGGATTGGTTGATGAAGATCCCATCTTTACATTGCTTGACTTGCAGTCCAAGGAAAAACTTGAGTTCACCCATCATGCTCATTTCAAATTCCCTAGTCATACAAGAAGCAAATTCTTTGCACAAGGTTTCATTAGTAGCTCCAAATATTATGTCATCCACATAAATTTGTACAATCAAGATGTTATGCTTATCCTTTTTAACAAAAAGAGTTGTGTCTACTTTTCCTTTTGCAAAACCATTTTCAAGTAAATATGCACTAAGTTTGTCATACCAAGCTCTAGGTGCTTGCTTTAATCCATATAAAGCTTTGGTAAGTTTGAAAACATGATCAGGAAATTTGTAGTTTTCAAAACCAGGAGGTTGTTCAACATAAACTTCTTCATTTATGAGTCCATTTAGAAATGCACTTTTAACATCCATTTGATAAAGCTTAAAATTCATATGACATGCAAAGGCAAGTAATATTCTAATAGCTTCTAATCTGGCTACTGGGGCAAAGGTTTCATCATAGTCAATACCTTCTTCTTGATTATAACCTTTGGCTACCAATCTTGCTTTATTTCTAATGATGTGACCATTTTCATCAAGCTTATTCCTATAAATCCATTTGCATCCTATTATAGAATGATCTATAGGTCTAGGAGTAAGTTGCCAAACATTATTTCTTTCAAATTGATTAAGTTCATCTTGCATTGCAGTTATCCAATTTTCATCATTTAAAGCTTCCTCAACAGTTTTTGGTTCAATTTGAGAAACAAAAGCAAAATTAACATCAACATGATTAATTTTAGATCTAGTAGTTACTCCCTTTGATGTTTCTCCAATGATGAGTTCCTTTGGATGATCTTTCTTGTATTGCCAATCCTTAGGTAGATCTTGAGTCTTTTCTTCAAGTTGATTGATCTTTGGAGCATCAATAGATTCAAGAGGTTCAAGAGTACCTGCAGGGTCATTGAAAGTAATACCTTTCTTTTGATCAAGTTTAGATGACTCATCAAATACAACATGCATTGATTCTTCTATAACTAGAGTTTTCATGTTAAATACCCTATATGCTTTGCTAAATGATGAATATCCTAAGAATATGCCTTCATCTGATTTGGATGAGAATTTTCCAAGATTATCCTTGGTATTCAATATGAAGCATTTGCATCCAAATACTCTAAAATATCCAATTCTGGGTATTCTTCCATTCCATAGCTCATAAGAAGTTTTATTAGTTAAATGCCTTTTATAAACACGATTTGCAATGTAACAAGCTGTATTAACGGCTTCCGCCCAAAAATAAGATGGTAAATCATATTCATTGAGCATTGTCCTAGCCATTTCGATTAAAGTTCTATTTTTCCTTTCAACTACACCATTTTGCTGTGGAGTTCTAGGAGCAGAAAAATTATGTGAAATGCCAAGTTCATTGCAAAAGTCTTCAAAATTTTCATTTTCAAATTCTTTGCCATGATCACTTCTAATAGATGTGATCACATATCCTTTTTCATTTTGAACTCTTTTTGCAAACGTTTTGAAGAAATTAAAGGCTTCATTCTTTTGAGCTAAGAAATTAACCCATGTGAATCTAGAGTAGTCATCAACAAGAACAAATGCATATGATTTGCCTCCTAAGCTTGTAACTCTATTTGGTCCAAACAAATCTAAATGAATGAGCTCTAAAGGTCTAGAGGTGCTTATAACACTCTTTGTTTTAAATGAGCTTTTGTGTTGCTTACCATGTTGACAAGGTTCACAAATTCTGTCTTTATCATATTTTATCTTAGGTAAGCCATCAACTAAATTCTCATTGCAAATATGTTTCAATTGATCCATACCAGCATGTCCTAGTCTTCTATGCCATAACCATGCATCATTATTAGTGGACATTAAACATGTATGATTTGAATGTATGCTAACATTGTAAGTGTTGTTTGTTCTAGTACCCTTAAATATGATAACATCATTTGAATTTGTGATTTTGCATTCCTTGGAATCAAACTTAACGAAGTATGCTTTATCACAAAGTTGACTAACACTTAGCAAGTTATGTTTCAAACCATCAACAAGCCATACATCTTCAATTAAATCCTTACCAATAGAACCAATGGAGCCAACACCAAGAATTTTACCTTTAGCATTGTTTCCAAAAGTTACATTACCTCCATGTTTATAGGTAATATTTGTAAAGAGTTTTGCATTTCCAGTCATATGCCTTGAGCATCCACTATCCACAAGCCATGTGCTTTCATTGATAGTAGATTTTAGGCATACCTGCAAGACAATTGTGATCATCTTCTTTTAGGTACCCACATGAAGTTGGGTCCTTGATGGTTAGTAGAAAGAGTGCCTTCTAAATTGAGATGAGCTTTTCTTATATAACAATAGAAGTTTTTGTGACCAAATTTCATACAATATGTGCATTGCCATGGTGTTCTATGCTTCTGCATTTTTCTTTTTGCATTGTACATACAACTACAAGTATGTGATTTCTTTTGTGCAAGTTTAGTGAACAACAATGCATAGTTATTTTTGGCTTTATCTCCTAGTGAACCATAAGAAGTTCTTTTAGACTTGGTGCAAGCATTTTTGATATGAACATCAGAAATTTCAGTTGTAGATGCTTTCACAAATGTTGGTTTGCTAGGTGCAATGTTGGTTGAGCCATTGAATCCTAATCCATATTTCAAGGAAGGTGACCTTTGATTATTAATTAATGTGTTCAATGCTTCCTTTCCTTTATGAAATCTGGAAATTGATTCTTTTAGTTCTTTTAGTTCATGCTTCAATGCCTCATTCTCTTTAATCACTTTTTCTAAGTCATGTGAGCTTTTATTTAATTCTCCTATTGTATTCATCAAATGTTCATTTGAGGTTTTCAATTCTAAGGTAGAGTTCTTTAAGCATATAAAATCCTTTTCTAACTTAGAGTTTTTCTCTTTATAGAGCATCATTTTGGAGAAATATTTTTCTATTTTAGAATTCATGTGCTCAATCAAATCACTATCATCTATATCACTTATATCATCATGTGCTACAAGATCAAAGGATTGAGTACTTACCTCATTGGAGTCATCTTCAATAGCCATGAGACAAAGATTTGCAATTCCTTCCTCTTCTTCTTCTTCACTTGAGGAAGAGTCATCCCATGTGGCTTTGAGAGACTTTTTCTTTTCTTTATCCCATTTCCTTTTGTTCTTTAATTTGTAGCAATCCGACTTGATGTGACCGGTTTTTCCACATTCATAGCATTTTACCTCATTTTTCTTTTCTTTATCCTTGAAGGAGAATTTAGGAGGTGTACCTTTGTTTGCTTGTAATCTTTTCTTCCTTTTCCATTCATTGATTCTTTTAGAGAACATTGCCATTTCATCTTCATCATCAGTACCTTCATTGCTTGAGCTCTCAGCTTCTTTGATTGCTTTGAGTGCAATTGGTTTTCTCTTTTCTTTCTCACCTTGATCTTCTTCTTTCTCACTGTGTAGCTCAAATGTGAGTAATTTTCCAACTAGCTCATCGGTTCTTAATGTGCTGAGATCATGAGCTTCTTCTATGGATGATACTTTGGATTCAAAGTTCTTTCTAGCTCTTAGGGCTCTCAAGATTTTGCTGTTTACATCACCTTGATCATATACCTTGCCATACTTCTTTAGTTCATTGACAATTGCAAGTAAGCGATTGGTCATGTCGGTGACATTTTCATTTGGTTTCATCTTGAATAGCTCATATTCATGAACATGCATTTGTTTTTTGGTAAATCTCACTTGAGTCGTACCTTCATGGTAGTTTTCAAGTGTATTCCAAATGCAATGTGCACAAGTTAAATGTTGAACTCTTCCGCCTTCTTCCCTTGAAATGGAATTCATCAAGATGGAAGCAGCTCTATTGTTCTTGAATCGATCTCTGACATTGCTAGTTGACCATTGAGCTTTGGGAAGTGGAACTTGAATACCGTCAACTTCGTGGGTAGGAGATTTCCATTCATTTTCCACGAAATCCCATAGTTCAATCCCTTCACTATCTAGAAACAAATACATTTTGTGTTTCCAGTATGAATAATCAGTTCCATCAAAGTAGGGTCTAAGAATAGAATTAAGATTTCCATGAGAGCTTGATGAAGAAGAAGTTGCCATAGTGGATCAGATTTCACAATTAAGTTTAAGAAATCTAAGGGCTCTGATACCAATTGTTGTCCCAAGATGGCAACCAAGAGGGGGGGTGAATTGGTTTTCTCAAGAATTAATGACAATTTAAAAAACTCAACAATCAAGAAATGCGGAATAGAGAGTTGGTTGAGTAATTGAAGAAAGAAAGAATACACAAGATTTATAGTGGTTCGGATTTACTTCAATCCTACATCCACTTCCTTAACAACTTGTTAAGGTTCCACTAATCTTTGAAGTTTTTACAAGCTTACTTCCAACTTTGGTGTTTTCACAAGTTCACACCTAACTTCACAAGTGTTTTTCTTAGGTTCACACTCACAACCCAAACAAGAGTTTTACAAGGCTTACTCTCACAACCTAACAAGAGTTTTACAAGGCTTACTCTCACAACCTAACAAGAGTTTTACAAGGCTTACTCTCTCAACCCAAGTGTTTCCCAAGCTTACACTCAAACTTATACAATGGTGTTTTCAATGCTAACACCTAACATACATTACAATTTAATTGTAAGTTTAAGTAAATGAAAATTTGTTGCTTGGCTATTACAATCTGATTTCTTGCTTATTCCTCTTCTTGTTTTCTCAGAGAGACATTGTATTTATAGCCATTGTGGTCTTACTAGCCGTTATAGACATTAAGAATAATGTATTGGTAGATTAGACCTCCTTTACTTAAACTGCCTGAAGCACTTCGCGGTCGCCCTTCATGCAAGGATGGTCGCGCTCATGCTTCTCGCGGTCGTCCTTTAACAGGGGACGGTCGCTACTTTTGAAAAGACTTCAACGGTCGAATTTTAGTGCTCTGCAGCTGGAATCTTGCCCATGCTGTGTTTGTCGGACCGGCTTCTTGCCCAGCTGTGTTTGTCGGGACGGTCGCGCCTAGCAATGGTGCGGTCGCCCTTTTTGAATAATCAAGTGGGTTTATAACGGTCATATTACGTGTCATTCTCTGACAGGGCAAAATTGAATGTCCGCCATAATTTGAATGTCGCGGTCGCCCTATGTAGATTATCGCGGTCGAATTGAGAAACTCGCGTCGAACTTCTGAACGCTCCTGAGGACGCGAAACCTACTGTCTCTTCAAACAATTTCTTCTTGAATGGTAGAGCGGTCGCGATTCTGAATGGGGCGGTCGCTAAAGTGATAAGCGAGGTCGAGTCATTCACCGTTCTTGTCACCGCGAACCTTACTGTGATTGTAATGATTTAAGTTCCTTGAGTAGCGGTCGTTCAAATATTCGGACGGTCGCTATTCTGTAGGAGCGGTCGCGACATAGGTCGAACTTCTGACCGCGAAACCTACTGTGATAAGATTTCTTCTTTTAATTACATGGAGCGGTCGTATTCAGGTGAGGTGCGACCGCTATAAGTGTTCTGTTCACCTTATTTGAAGTAACCTAATCCTGCAACAAGATTTCTCAAACACAAGTTAAATAGATCATCCATTTGAGTTGTCAAGGATCAAAATTAAGGTCATTTGTCTAACACCTAGGAACAAAATCATCAAAGCATGTTATTCAGTATTTAAGACCATTGAAACATGTTATATTGAATTGGTTTAGAGTTTACCATCAGTTGTTGGCTCCACCATAATTTTTTGTTGGAATTCTGGTTGAATAATAACAAAGACAGTGTGTGCTACCTTTTATGGATTCTTTGTTCGATCAATGTCTTTGGTTGTTACTGGATGATTGTTTGTTGCTTGCTTCCTGTTGCTCATTCCTTCACAAGTTCAAGGTTCGGAGTAAATTGCTAAGAAGAGTCCGAATAATTATTGAGTAAATTCTTTCCTGGCCGAATCAAAATTTTCTCCCCGTTCTGTGTGTTTTAATATGATATTTATAGGCAATTAAAAGAAAAAACCTAGTACGGTAAGGAAATTAAAAGAAGGGGTCATGGATCTGTATAAGCAGTCATGGAAATTAAGGAAATTAAAAGATTCGTTCTGTGTGTTTTAAGTATAAGCGGTCATGGATCTGTAACTAAGGGCTCTAGATCTCAATATGGAGAACGAACCGTATCAACATCTACTGAAAATGTAAAATGCTCGATTACAAATTGGTTATGCATTTGGATCTGCCGCGCGTCGCTCGCTGATCCGTCCGATTTTTATTTTCTTACCTTTTATTTTATTTTTTATTAAAAACAAATAATTATATTATTAAAAATAAATAATAAGTAAAAATAAATAAAATAAATATTATAAATAAGAAATAAGAAATACCACAAAAATTATTTCGGACTATTTTAAAATATCATATTGAACCTGGTAAAAAATTATGGGTTTACACCTAGTAAAAACTATTTCTTGTCTTTATATCCTTGATCCATCAGCCCCTAAGATAGTAGAGACTGATGCTTCAGACATAGAATATGGTGGGATATTAAAATAAATTAAAGAGGGTAGAGAAACCATAGTTCAATTTACCCGAGGACATTAGAATCCAACTCAGTTAAATTATTTTATTATTAAAAAAAATTTGAGAATTGTAATTGGTCTTTCTAAATTTCAATATGATTTATTAAATAAAAAGTTTTTACTTCGGATTGATTATAAAAGTACAAAAGAAGTTTTCAAAAAGATGTTAAAACCTTGCCTCAAAACAGATTTTTGCAAGATGACAAGCTATTTTAAGTATTTTTTATTTTAATATAGAATTTATTAAAGGAGAAAATAATATTAAACCTGACTTTCTGATTTGTGAATTTCTTCTCAAGAATCAAGGGAATAAGAAAAAAAAAACCCAATAAAGCCAAAGAAATAGTAAAATCAGATCCTGACACCTCTCCTAAAGCCCTGTCTGACCACTCAGACAGTTTAACCAAGACTTTAGGCGTTAAAACCATAAAATCTTGGGCCCAAGTGGCTGAACAAATAAACACTATAAAGCATGATAAAGCCCAAAATGAAGCAGTAAAGTAATAGGTTAACCAGTTGGCCCATCCTCCAGAGGTTCTTCAGGCCTTTCAAAATTTGGGCCTCCCGCCTCCTGAAGACGTGGCTCCTGTAGCCATAGGTAAAGCTCTAATCTCTTTTGTAAAACCTGGGACGGGAGAATCTTCCTCTTCAAATGCATTGTCCATAAATGTTGTAAAACCAGAGTTGGATATTTCAAAACTCCCAACTCAAATTATTTCTTCAAATTTTCAATTTAAAAATTATTCAAAATGGTTTACAAAAGCTTTAAGGGATACAGAACTAATAATTGAAAATGGATTTTTGCAAGAAGCAAACCAAAATCCATGGGATATTATTAAAACTGTATATCCTAAAAATTAGTTTTTTAGACCTTTTGATTTGTTAAAATCTCAAAAATACTATTTAGCTATTCTTGAAGATACTGGCTCTATAAAATTAAAGCATAACAGAGACCCAAATGATAAAACCATTATATCTCATTCCTCAATCCAAATTAAAAAAGTTCTCCATCCTTCTGAATGGGGAAAGCCTTTGCATGAATCTGTGCAAATTAAAGCCAATTTCCTCACCTATAAAATAATATGCCCTTCTTATACCTATTGGGATTATATAAATGCCTGGACTAAAGCTCTCCTTTTTCAGAACCCTACAAACACTCATTCTTGGTTACTGTATTTTGATACTAACATCAAGACTGATAAAATTCCTAAGTGGTTCATAGAATGGTGGTATTATTTTGGTAATGATGAAAGGACTTTGTCACCTGAAGCTCTTTCTGCTTACCAATATTTTAAAACTCATGTTCACTCTTCTTATTTTGAAAAATAATTCCCTTCTCTCAAAATATTTTGTATGAAATTCTTCATACCATGGGTATTTCAATGGTACTTTAAACAAGTTTACCAGTCAGGTACCAATATACATGTGGTATAAAAAATGTATAAAGTCAAATAGTAGAATACCTTCAGAAATTCCACTATTGAGATGTCTGTTAAAAAATGGTGCTATGAGCAAGAGTATGGCCAGATTAACCCAAAACAGGCTAATACTTTTGGAGCTCAGAAAGCCCATTGTCAAGCCATTCTCACAGTTGCAAAGACTGTTGAGGAGTATAAAGTCATTGTGGAACAGATGATTGAGTCCATTCCCTCAACATATGAGCCCAAAACCTTAAAGCCCTCTTCTTCTGTCTCCTCCACTAAAACCCAGTCAAAGAGATCAAAAGCCCATTCTAAAGCCTAGTCTAAAAGAAAGAAGTATGTTTCCTCTTCTTCTTCTCACTCATCATCCACCTCATCATCATCATTGTCATCATCCGACTCATCTTCTGAATCTAACTCGGGTTCAGATTATGTGCCCAGTAATGAAGATTATTGTTATGGGGTCCTATCTTCAGTAAAGAAAAATAAAAAGAAAAAAGAAAAAGGTAAAAAAGAAAAGAAAAAGAAAAAAAGGAAAAGAAAAAAAGGAAAAAAGAAAAAAGAAAGGAAAAAAGAGAAAAAAAAAATAAAAACATGTGTTTGGCTTAAATTTTGGTAAAAAGGCAGAAGGAACCTTATTTTCTTCAAACAAAGTCAATAAAATCAGTGCCCACTGATAAAATACTATTTATCTACAGTATTCATCATAGGAAATCAACATAAAAGTCAGAAGAACTGTTCATCTATAGTTCTCTACGGTAAAGCAAATATTACCTCCAATAAGATACTATTCATCTACAGTTCCAAACGTGTGAAGGTACAGTATAAGTAAATAATAATGATAGATTACTATTTATCCATAGTATCAGTATGTAAAAAGAACAATGTAGAGCTAAAGCCCTCTGTCTATAAAAGGAAGCCATTTCTGAAGCTTGAGGATAACTTTTTCAGAACCCTTTCATCTGCAGAAGCTGTGAAGAACTCCAAGCTTAGTTTAGGTTTTCCTTCCCCTTTCCTCTCTCACATACCTTCTTCCAGTTCTATATCCCCTTTATCTGTAAAGTTCTCTTGTAAGTTTAAATTTTATTTTGTATTTTAAATTTTATTTTAAATTTGTATTTTGTTTAAGTATGCTTTATACCTGCAGCTTTGACTGATCTGGTATATCAAAAAATTTATTTATAAAATTTATTTATATTTTGGTATAATATTGAATTTATTGGTATATCAGATGAAAATCCAGACATAAATTCAGGAGATGAATCCGAATGGACAGTATTCCTATTTGCACTTTTGTATAACAATTCAACATACCAGTATTTCTATATTTATACTCTATATACTTTTAAATCTTATTAATAAAGTATTTGATATGTTTTTAATATAGTCTTTATATTTATTAAAATTTTATTTCAATTTCTGTATTAATCTAAGAGTGGGGCTTTTGTCTGATTGCCTATTACCTAGAAAATTCACTAGGTTACTTGTTTCCCCTTACGATCAAAAGTTTTTACTGTGTAACGTCTAGAATGACGTAACACTGCAACTTTTTATTATTTAATTTAATTTATTTTATTTTATTTTTAAAAAAAATGGTGGCGTGCACTGTAACTTGAAGTTACAGTGCACACCTATCTATATAATGCACTTACTTTTATTTATTTTTTATTTTCATTCATAAAAAAATCAAAAAGTTTGCATTGTAAAATATAAACTTTTTTCCTCTTTTAAATGTTACCCTATTACACTTTCCTTTGCATTTTTTTTCTTTCCTCATAAATGAATATGACAACTGAAACGATTTAATTATCTGCTAAAAAGGCAATTTTAAATTTTAATTCCTTGATTCACTGTCTCTTTGCAATTGAATTATCATCATTATTTTTTTTAAAAAAATTGTATAAGTTTAAATAGACAAACCCATAAACTCTAATATTGTTAACATTATCATTAATTTCTATAACAATTTAATTTACATCTTATAAACTATCTTAATTGTCCAATATAAATATCTTTTATATTATATATTTAAATTTATCTATTGATAGCTTAGTAATAATCTGATAAAATAATGGGTATTATAATTTTAATATTTAGATATATGAGCAAACATTACTAAAAAAGGGATAAAACTAATAATTATATCTAAGAAATTGATATAGTTATCAAAGAATAATACCAAAATAAAATAATTTTTGAACATAATAATAATAATAATAATAATCATAAAATAAAATAAAATAAATATATTATATTAAGAAAGTGAATATAATTATTAATAACAATAAAAAATAATAACAAATCAAGCGGTAATTTTTAAATGTAATAATATAAAAATAGATCATAATAATAACAATGACAATGGTAATAAAATAATAAATATCATCGAACTACGAGAGCTTTAATTCTGTCAAGCGGATACGTAAGCATTTAAAATTAAGTTTTGAATTCAAGTCCACCTCAATAAAAAAATAATTTATCCTTAAATTTAATAAACACATATTAAATAACAAAAATATAAAAAAATATTTAATAAAAATACAGAATTAAAATACTTATGTCTAGAGAGTGGACATAATTTAAAAAATAATAATCATAAATTTAACTAATATTAAATCATAAAAACCTTATATTCACGTAGTGAATATAAGGATTAAATCATTAACTAATAAATAAAATAAATGGCCATAAAGGTAATTATAATCATCAAAAATAATAAAATAAAAATAATAAAATTTAACTTAAAAAAATTCTTGTGTTCAGATAGTAGATATAAAAAATCAAAATATAAGAATATTAAATAAAAGAAACACAATTTAGATTTATATTCAGATAGTGAATATAATTTCTCATAAGAATAAAAAATAAAAAATAATAAAATATTACAATAATTATAGTACCAATTTTGAACGTTGTAGGGTGTTTTTCCTTCTCTATATGTAATCAACTCCCTGAACCTTGTCTTTGAAAATGCAGACTGTAAATAAGTGTCTAATCAAACCTTATAATTGATTGGTGGCGACTCCTAACACAATTAAAATAACAAACTAAATATAAGCCGACCAAAAATAAAAATTAAATTTATATATCTACTGGCTCCTCCGTCGTCCCATGTGCGACACAGTCTATATTTTACTTTTGAGTAAAACTTTTTGCAACAAGTCAAGCTTTATATTTATCAATAGAACCATCAATATTAAATTTTCTTTTGAAAATCCATTTACAATCAATGAGTTTTGCTCTAAGAGGTAAATTAACCAGTTTCCAAGTGCTATTTTGTAAAAATAGAATCAAGTTCTACTTTAGTAACCTCTTTCCAAAATGGAGCTTCACAAGAAGAAATTGCATCTGAATAATTGAAATAATCATTTTCTATAAGATAAGTGTAAAAAAAACATTTTCAAAATAATATTCTTTCATTAGTCTTTTACTTCTTCTCAAATTCTTATTCTTACAATTTTATGAATAGCAAGCATATGAGAAATATCATTTACTTTTAAAGGGAAAACATACTCAAATAATTTCGCATTATTTGTCTCAATTATGGTATTATAGATAAGCACATCACTTTTCAAAACAAGAAACCTATAAGCAGCACTATGTTTAGTATAATCAATGAACATACAATCAGAAGTTTTAGAACATATTTTCCTTTTCTTAGGTTCAAGCAATATAACTTTAGCAAGATACTCCCACACTTTCAGATATTTTAAATTAAGAGGATAACTTTCCATAATTCATAAGGTGTCTTACCATTTTCTTATAGAGTATTCTGTTTTGTAAGGGACATGCAGAAAGTATGGCTTCTCCCTAAAGATTTTTAAGTACATTAGAACTAACTAGCAAATAGTTCAACATTCCTTTTAAAGTTTTTTTTTTCTTTCTGTTACACCATTTGATTAAGAAGAATAAGGTGTAGTTAGTTCATTTATAATACCTTCTTTTCATAAAAATAATTAAGAAGAACAAATTCATCATCTCTATCTGATCTAATTTTTATAATCTTGCTATTTAATTGATTTTCTACTTTTGCCTTATTTTTAATAAACATATCAAAAGTCTCATCTTTTTTTTAAGCAAGTATATTTTGGTATCAAAGTATATTTTGGTGTATCCAGAAAAATCATCAATGATTGCCACATAATATCTTTTACCATCTCTGGTCATAGTTTGTTTTAAATCTCCTAGGTTAGTGTGAATTAAACTCAACAATTATGATTATCTTAAGATAGATGTACATGGCTTTTTAGTTTGTTTAGATTCAACACATATTTCACATTTATACTTGAATGTATTATCGGTACTAGAAATTAAACCAAGTTGTTTTATTTTTTAATATATGATATGCTCACATGTCCTAATCTAGCATGCCATAAACCAAAAGAATCAATTAAATAAGTAGAAAAACTAGCATTTTTATTAATATCAAAAACACTAGCATTTTTATTAATATCAAAAAATCAAGTACAAATAAACTATGATTACAATAGCCTTTCACACAAAGGTGTTTTTTTTTCATTATGACCTTATTAATTTCAAAGGCAACCTTCACCTCAGCTTAGTCCCACAGAAATCAAATTGGTTTGAATATTGGGAACATGTAGCACCTCATTCAAAGCTAAAATTTTGCCAGATGTGAATTTAAGGACATTGCCTTTCATAAGAACTTATGCAGTTCAAGAATTACCAAGATAAATAGTTTCTTCTCCTTCCTCAACTTAAGTGTAAGATATGAAGGCATTTCTATTAGCACAAATGTGCCTACATACTCAATTACCCATTCTTTTGCACTGGCCATAATATTCACTTGAGAAATACCAACTATTGTATCATCTGCTTCTACCAAATTTACAATTGCCTTTTTTTTTCCCTTAAAATTAGGGTTGTTTACGTTGGGCTTGTAATCATGTTTCTTTTCATACTTGTTATTTTGCCTGTAGTTAGGGTTGAATTTGTTGTGGCCTTGTCTTATACCAAATTGGCTTTGTTGGTAATTTCCTTCCTTTTGGCAACTTTGAATTCCTTCCTATTAGTGTCTTCAATAATGATGTGTATGATGAGTTCTGCAAGTGATGATTACTTATGCTTGTGTTTGAGTTATTGTTTATAATCACTTCATAAATGGGGAAGTTTTTCAATGAGCATGAAAGGTATGAATTCTTCTTGTAGAGTGATCTTTTTTATTTGAGGTCCTCTAACAATTTATGATATTCATTGATTTGTATGTTTATGACTTTGTCATCACTCATCTCACATTTGTAGTATTTGCCGATGATAAATTTTTGTTTCCCAGCATCTTCAGCAGTATATTTGGTAATCACAGATTCTTAAATTTCTTTTGCTTCCTTTTAAGAACATTAAACATCAAACAATTCGTTAGAAATTATGCATATTTTGGTGTGTATGCACACTTTATTAGCATGAACCTAGAATTTCAATAGTTTGGAGGAAGACTCAACTAGCTTGGCATTGGCAAGAGCGAAAACCACTCGATGCATGTGAAGAAATGAAAGAATTCATTCTCTCCATAAATTTTGATTTTTGAGATGTCAAGAAAAGGTTTGGCATATGGAACTGTAGAAATAATAGGAAGCGCGGAAGGAAAATTGGGCACACTGTTAGTTGAATTATCAGGAATAGAAATTGGAGTAACACTGTCCATAATAGCAGTAGAAACACTTGAAGTAGTAGAAATTGTTAATGGAGTAGAAGTGCCCATAATTATCCTTAATATTGTTAGCTAAAAATAGAAATTATTAGCTTTAAGTGTGTATGGACACCGTCCTTAAGGATAATTCATCCACAACAATACAAGAAAATTAATTTAGGCATATCACCCATGATTCAAGAAGCTCTTCCTTGTTTATGGAGACAAACAAAGGTGTAGAAAGCACATAATAATTTAATTTATTTAACCCAACAACAATAGAAGAAGACAAAAAAGTAATAATTTATGTAAGAAGAAAAAGAAGATAATAGCTTATTTTAAAGTAATTATAGACAATAGAAAATTATAATTTTTTAAACTTTGTTAAGACAAGTAAAAGATAAAATGAAAAAATAAGCTATGTATGAAATTTTATATGTAGCTATGAATCCTTAAATTTTTTTATCATTATATTAAAATTCAGTTTGTTATAGTCATATGGCCTCAAGAATTGCTCAAATCAGGCATTGAACAGGGCCAAACGAGATTCTAAAAGTTATCCACAAAAATTAGGCACGCCACAGCACGTTGCTGTAACAGAGCCTGTGGCTACCGCAGGCCTTCCTTACATGCAGCAAAAACTGCTGCCACATGTAGTTTTGTTGCTGCGAAAAGCCTTTTATGTGCCATGACACCCTAAATTGATTTTTTTCAATTTTAACCTTCAAAACTTCTATAAACAGGTCCTTAAACCTCATTTTTACTTACACCACTCAACCAAGAAAACCCAATTGCTAGTTATTTTATCTTTTCTCTCCCTCTGTGCTTCTTAAAAATTAAAAGATTCAAACTTTCTTAGTGTGAACCACCTAAAGTTTGTTTCTTTAGCAAACTTGGATGCTTGGTCCACACTCGAGGTTCGTTCTTCTTAAAAAACTTTGAGTAAGTTGCCCCCTTAGAAACCAAAAATCCTAAAAATTGTGAAACTTTAATCCGGCTATAAGCTAAAGCCTCCACCACTAAAAGCGCCAAGAAAGGTAAAAATCCTAACTTTATTCCTCCTTTTTTTTATCTTTTGAATTTTTTGATGGATTAATGGACCTTATAAACTTCAAAAACCATCCTTTAGGCTTTAAAGTTGGACTTAATAATTTGGACTCGAGATCTAAATTGGACTAAAAGAATTAAAAATTGGACTTAAATCTTGACCCAACAAATTCAAAAGGTAAAAACAAATCTTTTTTCTAGCCTTAGGTTTATGGTGTTAAACCTAAAAATTCAATTTCTTAGACTTAGTTTATAGAGTTAAACCTAAAATTTAATCTTTAGACTTAGATTTATGGAGTTAAACTAAAATTTCAATCTTTAGAGTTAGGTTTATAAAGTTAAACCTAAAGTTCAATATTTAGACTTAGGTTTATGGAGTTAGGCCTAAATTTTCAATCTTTAGAATTAGATTTATGATGTTAAACCTAAAATTAAATCTTTAGAATTAGATTTATTGAGTTAAACATAAAACTTGGACTTTAGATTTAGGTTTATGGAATTAAACCTAAAATTTCAACTTTATGAGGTTGATATGTTGAGGGTTCTGGCATGTGGCATTTGGACATTTAATAATCATTTGCTAATATTAGGGAGGGTTGATCAAGGCCCGCTTCTTACTCAAGTTAAGCTCAATCATATTCATGCTCAATCATATTCATATTTGGATTCAAGCTTATGATGTCCTAGTTGGCTTCTGTTCGGAGTTGGTTTGTCAATAAATTGGGGATGTTTAGGAAGGTTTATTGAGGTCAACAAGAAGAACTTCTCTAGTGGATGGAGAAATTTTTTACATGGATGTGTCTCCTTAAATGTTCGGGTGGAGTTGAAGAAAGTCATGAAAATAAAGTGTCATGGTGGTGATTGGATATAGATTACATTAAAATACGAGCATCTTCTTACCTTTCGTGTTATTTGTGGAAAGTTACGGCATTTAGATAAATTTTGTTCATCATTATTTTAGGGTTGACCTACGTTCTTCATTACGTTGAATGGATGCCAGTAATGAGAATAGGTAGCTCCGATCTGTTCCTCCTACAAAGGCTAATTTGTGTGCTTCTATAATGCCAAAAAAAGGGCTGGTGGATAGTGGAGCTAATGTTTTTTTAGTATACGAGAGTGAATGTAAGGCATGTTGGGTGGAACACGATGAAGAGTTTTGAGGATCGCAATATTTGGATAATTTCAAATTGTAATAGTGATAAGTTGACCTTTATATGTCTGGTTATGGATGAGGAAGGAGGTATGAAGAGTGTGATTTTAACTGATCCTAAGAGGAAGTGTGAGGATGTAGCAGTTGGTGAGAATTCCTATTCGGTGGATCATATAGATCATGATGGCATTATAATTAGTAAGGATGAGATGGGCCAAGTTTTAGGTGGACATTTTATTTTAGATGGTAATAGAAGGTAGGTTAAACAAGTTGGGCTATTGTATGATGATGGGTAGTGCTACGATGACTCCATTTAAAATGGAGTCATCTTACTCTTTTTTTGCAAAAATGATTATAGACCATTAGATTAGATGAAAATTTTATAGCCATTGACATAGAAAGTGTTTATTATGAGATTGGATTCACATTAATGTTAACCTATGATATAAAAGCTGCAAAATAAACCCTAATCCTAATCATGGACCTCTCACAGCCTTTGCCTCTCACCAGTCACTATTGTTGTTAACTTAGCTCGATGACCATCCTCTTCATTCTTACCGCCACACCAGTCACCACCATCGCTAACCCAACCTGCTCTGCATCCTTTTCATCGCAAACCGAGTAGAGAAGGAGCTACCATTGTTGTTTTAGACTGCCATTCCAGATAGCCAATTGCTTCTTCTTCTTCTTCTTCTTCTTCCCTAGAAAATTCTATTTCACTTTCTCAGAAAATTTCTCATTTCTATTTCTACATATTCTTTTTAGGATTCTTAAGGAATAACTGTAATGGATATGATTACGGTGGATCCGCCGACTGACACATCATAATCCATGATGGCTACTCTTACTTTGGCAACTTCATCAACTTCGTTGCCACCGATTGGGTTAGTAACGACGATATCTTCATCATCATCGTCAGGGAAGATGATGCTCAGAGAGAGGAACTCCAAGAGAGCGACGCTTTTGCAGATCCAAAACTACTAAAGCTACTTTGAATCCCATGAAAACTAATATTATACCTTATAAACAAAAGAAGCTGGTTCTTGATGATCTCCTAATTACAGATTCTACTCCAATTAGATTGCTTGACAATCTAGAGGTAAATACCATCATCCCTTTTTTTCAAGTTTTATTTTGCCCAATGAGTTGACAAATTTTTGTAATTTGTTCTTGTTTTATTCAGAAAGGGACCATTGTGGAGAAAGTTATAGAGGAAACACTAAAGGACTGGAATCATCTACAGCTCCTTTTTGTTTGTGAAGGTAAAGCAATGTACTAAGTCCTGCTGTAACTAGATGATGATAATTACTAAACATGTAATTATTTTGTTTAACTCTTGCAGCTCAAAGATGGATTGGGGAGACCTCACTGATTGATAAAAGCTCCAGATCTCATCAAATTCTTAGATTGGTATGCCCATCCCTCTCTCATTTCTATAGTTCAAGCATTTTTGCCCTAGTACATGTGTGCTGAGCATGATTGGTTAGAGTTACTGATGTTAGCCCTTGTCTTTTTTATTCTTTCAGACAATTCAAAGTTCTGCTCATGCATTCTTGGGCAAAGAAAAAACAATTGTGGTAATGGATAGTTTCTTGCTTTATTATCATTTACAAAATTAAAGAGGTGCAGGGTTATTATAACAAAGAGTTCTTGTTTTCTTGCAGAATTTTGTTGATTTGGCAGGAAGTGAACATGCATCTCAGGCATTATCTTCTGGGGGCAAGATTGAAAGAAAGATGCTACATTAACCAGAGCTTACTAACTCTAGGAACTGTTATTCACAAGCTAAGGTTGATTGGGTTTTCCTTTCTCTTCCATGCATTTTTTTGTAAATTGTAATTGGTTTCTGCAACTTCTATAATCTATGAAATTAATACTATGTGGTAGCTTATTTTGTTTGCCTGCATCTAGATTTTATAAACACAAAGTTGGTACCTTCTCAATAAAGCTTTTTTACATATGTAATTTTCCATTGATACCATTGGTTGGTTAGTTTTTCATGGATTTTATGTTCAATGCTTCAATCAATTGTAATGATTAACGAGACAATTCATGAGACATCGAACATTGGCATATGAAGTGGCCATTTGCTTGCATGGTAGATCATTCATATGATGTGGCCATTTGATTGTAAATTACGATTATTATTTAATATTTTGATTGCGGGCTGAGAAAGCATTTTTGATCAAGCTTAAGGTATTCCTAAGGTAAGATTTAGTTCTTTCTCATACTTTATTTATTTGTGTTTGTTGTTAAGATGTGGAAAGTTGTAATTTTGTATTTGGGATTTTGTAGCTCAAAGAAGTTAGATAAAGGAAAAAAACCTGAAAAGGGAGGCGATCGGTTTTGAAAGAGCACTGTCGTTATATTTTTAATACACCCAGAGAGTTATTTATTGACAAGCCCTTGAAGATGATAATTTTTTGCATATCACTTCCATTTTGAGCATATCTTGAGAATATGAGATAATCAATTAATTAATCTAACACAGAAAACAATATTGTAATTAAGCAGCAATTTTCTTTTTTGAGTGTAAATATCTTTTTTTTTATATTACTAAATGATAAGAAATTTTGTTAAATGAGAATTTCTTTATTATAGAAATTCTTATGCATTTTTTTATACAATAAATTAATCTCTTCTAGTTTTGTTTCATTTTATTTTCATTTGAAGCATATTCTTGATAATCATGTTAACTTATAATACATTGAATTATAGAATATATAAAAATGCATTGAAAAAAGTACTATTTTCTTTTAATAGCAAAAATCTATTAACAGTAACATGGAAAAAGGTCAATAAATAAACTCCAGATAAATTTTCAAAACATTCATATAAATTAAAGATTTTTTGGGTTCTGTAATTTTGAGATAAGGTGATTTGATAGATGATTCTAAAGTTTAAAATTCAAACAATTATAATACAATTTACATGTATTTTTAGTCATGACATCATAATACGCAATATAAAATAATTTTGTTTATTTAAATAAAGAGAATTATATTGTCATTATTTGATCAGAATTCAATTTGGACAAATCTTGTGATTTATTATAACTAACATTAGCTCATTCACATTTTGTTGGTGATAGACTATTATTAATATGGTCAAACCTTGAAGCCACAAAGTCATCATCTTCTATGTTATTGTCTCCTTCTAAAGTATTTTCATTTCTATCTAAATCAAGATCATCAAATTCAATTATACATTTTTCTTTTAAGGGCAGCATCTTGAAACATTACAAAATCTATAAACAATAACACAAAAAATGGTCAAAATATAAAGTGCACAAGCAAATTATCAGGAAGTTTACATAGATTAAAGAATTTTTTCTATTATGTAATTTTGAGATAAGGTATTTTAACAGTTGATTCTAAAATTTAAAATCTAAACAATTATAATATGACTTACCACAATTTTTACTCAAAATATCAAAATATTTACACAAAGTTACATAAATTGACCTATTGAACTTTTTGGTCAAACTACTAAAATTATTATTCAAATTTATAGAAAGTCTACTGAAACTTTTATAATTTACATCAATTTTCTGTAATTTTTAGTTAAAATTTCGATAATTTGAGTAAAAATTTTGAAATTAGAGAAACGAAATATCATAAATTGACCTACTATAATTTTTAGTCAAACTACCAAAATTATCATTAAAAATTATAGAAAGTCTATTGAAATTTACACAATTTTTATCAATTTCCTGAAACTGTTAGTTAAAATTGTAGCAATTTGAGTGAGATTTTTGAAATATTATTAACAAAATATTGTAAATTAACCTACTAGAATTTTGATCAAACTATTAAAATTATCATTTAAAATTATAAAAAGTCTATTAAAACTTATATAATTTACATTAAATTTCTGAAACATTTAGTTAAAATTATAATAATTTGAGTGAGATTTCTGAAATTTGACAAACAAAATTTTAAAATTTGACTTACTAGAATTTTAGTTAAACTACAAAAATTGTCATTCAAAATTACAGAATGTTTATTGAAATTTACATAATTTACTTCCATATTCTGAAACTTTTAGCTTAAATTCAGATAATTTGAGTGAGATTTTTGAAATTTAAAAAATAAAATTTCAGAATTTTACTTACTAGAATTTTTTTATCAAACTATTAGAATTGTCATTCAAAATTACAGAAATTCTATTAAAACTAATATAATTTACAAAAAAATTCTAAAACTTTTAGTTCAAATTATGATATTTTGAGTGAGATTTATAGAATTTCATAAATAAAATACTAGAACTTGACCTACTAGAATTTTGGTCAAACTATCAAAATTATCATTCAAAATTATAGAAATTTTACTGAAGTTCACATAATTTACATCAATTTTTAAAACTTTTAGATCAAATTCTGATAGTTTGAGTGAGGTTTTTGGAATTTGATAAACAAAATACCAGAAATTAACTAACTATAAATTTGGTCAAACTACCATAATTATCATTTAAAATTATAGAAAGTCTACTGAAACTTATATAATTTATATTAATTTTTTGAAATTTTTTTATTCAAATTCTAATAGTTTGAGTGAAATTTCTGAAATTTGATAAATAAAATATTATAAATTAACCTACTAGAATTTTGGTCAAACTACCAGAATTATCATTCGAAACTACAAAAAATATACTGAAACTTATATAATTTACATCAATTTTTTGAAACTTTTAGTTTTAATTTTGATAGTTTGAGTGAGATTTCTCAAATTTGATAAACAAAATACCTGAATTTTACCTACTAGAATTTTTTATTAAACTACCAAAATTGTCATTCAAAATTACTAAAAGTTTACTAAAACTTACATAATTTACATCAATATTCTGAAAGTTTTACTTTAAATTATGATAATTTGAGTTGAATTTCTAAAATTTGAGAATTAAAATATCTGAATTTGATCTTCTAGAATTTTTGGTCAACTACCAGAATTGTTATTCAAAATTACATAAAGTTTACTAAAAATTATGTAATTTATATTAATTTTCTGAAACTTCTAGCTAAAATTTTGATAATTTAAGTAAAATTTCTAAAATTTGATAAACAAAATACCAGAAATTGACTCGCTAGAATTTTTAGTCAACCAAAATTATCATTCAAAATTACAGAAAGTCTGCTGAAACTTACACAATATCACCAACATGACCTATCAGAAATATTATTCAAACTTACAAAATGTTTACTCAAACTTTCAGAATTTACATCAAATTTCTGAAAATTTGTGAAAATATCTTTTTCTTTCAAAATAAAATTTACACTATCATTTTATAAGTATAATTATAAAATTAAATGCATAAATATATATAACTCAAATGTAGTTGCAATACTATATTTTATTTATTAAAACTCATATTTGTTTTAATAGTTCATCTAGAGAAGATCGCAAATAAGCATAAATAAATCTTACATTTCATATAAAATTACAAGTTATATCATTTTTTAAACTAAAGATTATTATATATTAGGGATAAAATTATGAAATTGCCTTTTCATTTAATTTAACCCAACAACCAAAATTTAATGTAAATATCATAATCAATTTATGACACTAGTTGACTTCCACAATAAATATTTTCATAAAAAAATGAATTTTATTTTTTTTTGGCGAATTTGAACTCATATTCAAATAACAATTATATAAATTAAAGAATATAATATGATTTTGGAAGCATAATATATATAGATTAAACATGTAATACGAATTTTTTATTTCTAAGTGTTAATTTTGAATAAATTAATTCTTAAAATAATGGTTAGAGTTTTGATGCAATCTTATACACAAATTCATATATATATTTATTAATTAATAATTTTTATCATATTTTTTTTAAAAGACTTTCATATTCTTTTCACTAAATATTATTATTAATTTATTTAATGTATGTATTTTATTATATATATATAATTTATTTTTTTAATTATATTCAATATTGAATTTTCAAAAAAAATTATAAAATATGAAAAAAAAAGAAAAAAGAAAAGAAGATATAAAGATAATTACATAAATCAACCCTATATTATTTGAAAAATTACAAATAATATCACTTGATAAATATAAAGTATTATCATATTTTTAGGGACAATATTGTCAATTTGCCCATATGATAATATTGTATAGCTAATCTCATAATAACATTTACTCAATCAATGACCCAAAAATTTTCAACTAATTCAATGATCAATATTCTAGTCTACAAAAATGGAGTTAGGTGACTCCATCTTAGCACTACCCTATGATGATGGGGTCAGGTTTTAAATTGGGAAATTCTCATTAGAATGAAGATTTATTAGCGGGACCTGGTAGCTAGACTTGCTAGGCGCAATGAGTTTTTTAAGCTGGAATTATCGAGATTTCTTCAAGACATTGTTCGGTATAAGTCTCCTGAGTTTACTTACTCTAATGAAATAATGGTGAATAAGAATAAATTTGAACAAATAAAATGTGGTTTTGGTTTTGCCGGGGCTTTTGCTGTTAGGTAAAGGGCAAGTTGTCAAGGGCTAGCTTTTTTATGGTGCACTACTAGTATTGATACCGTTATTAATTTTTCTTCTCATCATATTGATGTACTTATAACCCTTGAAAATGTGAATGAATGGAGATTTTCATGTTCTTATGGCTATTCGAATCATACTGCTAAAACTCTTTCTTATAATATTTTATACCATTTGAATCCTAGAGATAATATTCCTTGGTATGTGATTGGGGACTTTAATGATATGTTACATGTTCATAAAAAGAAGGGTCGGGCTAGACATCCAACGTAGATTCTCAAAGGCTTTCAGAATGTGGTAAATTTGTATGTTTTCCAGGATTTAACATTGATTGGTTATCCTTATATATGGGACATAGGTCATGGAGGGAACAATAGGAGGGAAAGAGTTATGGTTAAATTCTTTTTGGCATATTTCTTTCCCAAATACAGTGGTCTATAATTTGGATATTTATTGGTTCTGATTACACTACTTTTCTTCTCAACCTCAGAATATGGCCTAAACCATCCTTTTATATAGATTTCGATTTGAGAATTCCTGGTTGCAAAAGGAAAGTTTTGGTGATGTTGTGGAGAGTAGGAACCATGTGTATGGTTCGACTTTTGACAAAATTCAATGTTGTATACAGGCCTTAGAGGTGTGGGGTAAGGAGGTCAATCAGAACAGGTTTAGGAATCTGATTCTAGGCTTAGATATTCTTCTACATAGGTTGCCATTGCTAATTATGAAGAGGCTAAGTCACGTTTAAGTTCTCTTTTAGTTCAATATGGTTCTTCCTGGAGATAAAGAGCCAAGTTTCATTGGGTTCAAGGTGGAGATCTTAATACATGTTTCTTTCATACAAAAGCCTTAAGTAGACAAAGGCATAACAGAGTAGCAATGTTGTCTAATGAACAAGGTAATTTGGTTTCTGATGAAGCTGGCGTTCAAAGTATTATGTTGAATTATTTTCAAAATTAAGTCTTTTATAACTAGTGCATCAGGTGTGATGAATACTTTTAGGAGGAATATTTTTGCTGCTGGTCGGTAGTTTTTTTTATCATCCTTCTACGGTTGAGGAGGCGAGGATTGCAATTTTTATATGTACTCGGATAAATCCCCAGGTCATGATGGTCTCAAATCTCAATCTTGCCTTTTATCATAAATTTTGGCCCATTATTGGTAAGGATGCTGATGCTTCTATTATTGAATTTTCGGAGCATGGTGTCACTATGCTGGACTTTAATTCCATTCATATTGTTCTTATTGATAAGAAAAATAATCCAACACAGATGTTTAATATAAGACCTATTGCACGTTTGCAATGTTATTCATGAGATTGGCGTTAAAACTTTAGCTAATCATCTGAAGTTAGTTTTGTCTGCTCTTATTTAGAGTTTTAGAATGCTTTTGCTGCAGGTGATTGATTTTAGACAATTTTCTTATTGCCTTGCATTCTTAAAAAGGAGAACCCGAGGTAAAGGAGGACTAGTTTCTCTTAAGTTAGATATGAGCAACGCATACGATAGAATGGAGCGGTCTTTTTCTGATGGGTGTTTTGTGAACTAATGGTTTTGATGAGAAGCGGTAGAGAATAATTCGGCAATGCGTGCAATCACTTATCATATACTTTAAGATGGCGAGGAAGTTGGTCCTATCTATCCGCAGTAAGGTCTTCTTGCTGAAGGTTTCTTTCTAGTTTAATAGCATAATTTTATTTATAAAAAACAAAAACAGTACCAAAGATAAGAGATTTTTATTTTAAAATTTGTAATTTTCGTTTGAAAAATATTAAGATTAATAGTTATATTTATGATATTTGTGTTTACTTTAAGATTAATAGATATAATCTCATAAGAACAAACTCACTTTTCTTTTTTTGTTGTCTCAAATTAGAGTCCACTTATTATTTTAATAAATTAATTATTATGTAAATTTTCTATAATATTATTTATTAAATATCTCATCCTAAAGTATAAATATAATAGAAAATATATATATAAATTAACATTTCTAATAAAGATAATTAATATTTTTTAATCCTTGTAAAATAATAAGTATGTCTATCTTTGCAAGTAGAATGTAGTATGATTTTATGCAATTGATTTTCAATTATTATCACATCAATTTTCTTTATTTTTTTCAAAATTTTTATTTATCTCATCCTTCCAAAAATTAAAGTGGGTTTATTTTTTTTATTTGTATGCAATAATAATTTTTTTTATTTATCTTTTTTATCCTAAAAAATCCCCTTATCAATCGGATTACCAACATAAATCTAAATAATTATTTGCACAGGGTAAATAATTTTTTTTTTCTGTTTTTCTCTAGTTGAACTGAGAGCTTTTACATGTATATTTATTAATCAAAATGCCAGTTTTGGAGCCGACTGAAGCCGTTAATATAAAACTGCTTCTTCTAGAAAGAGAAGTTGAAAACGACACTAATGCTATTTTGCTACATGTCAACAGAAACACCAACATATTTGTATATTTTTACAATTTTTTTAATTGATGGTTCAACGGTGTTATTTACTTATTTTCACTATTAAGTTTTTTATTTGGAATTGAATTTAAAACAGTCTTAGTAAACTACTCTAAGTTATATTTTTAATCAAATTATATCTGTTGTCATAAGGAAATTTTTTTTTCAAAAATGAAAAAATTCAAAATATAATTTTCAAAAGCATATATGTTCCAAAGGAATATTAAAATCAATAGTAAAATTGAAATTGTAATAATATTGATTTTATTTTTTCATATATGTACAGATATTTTCCAAGACCTATATCAAATTTTATTTACAAATCATTGATTAATTTGCATAAATAAGGATTATCATAATCTAATATTAGAAATTAATCAACCTAATGAATTTTGAAGTTTTGATGGTAAAACATTTTTCAAAGTAAATCTCATTTCTACTCATAATATATATATATATATATATATATTAAAAGTAAAGCTAACAAAAGGGTGATATTTGGTAAAATTGAAAAATCAACTACTGAATATTAAAGTGTTAAAACTTAAAATATTATATTCAATATGAACCTTGAGTTAAAACTTTTGATTTTGCCATTTTAAGTGAATTTAATAAAAAAAATTTAAAATAAATATTACAAATATCGATGAAGTCAATTAATGAATAATATAATATAATATACGTTCATTCAAACAGAGTTTTGTAACAAATAATTATTTCAAAGTATACAAAAGGGGGTACATGTCATCCAACTGAATTGGTCTTATGATTTTGTTGGGTGTTTTTCTTACACTTACCAATACCAAAAAGCAACCAATTACATCACCAATATCAATTCATATGGTTAAGATTAGGTAATTGCCGATATCCTAACCCTTAAAAAGGTAACCTCAATTTCTATTTTAACTTTATATTCTATATGTCATTTTTTAAAATATATATCATTATAAGTACTAATTGGATTGGATGATGATCTCAAATCATATAAGTCAAATTCTCTTATCTAGTAAATATATAGATGAATTTTTATTTCAAAAATTCTACATATTATATGATACATTTTAGTTAAAATGATAAACTAATTGAATAATGTGATGATATTTTTTAAAAAATATACCATATAATTTTTTAGATAAATTCTTTAATTTCTTAATATGTTATTATTTAATTAGCTTGTTATTTCAAATAGGCTATCTGGTTGAGATAACAGTTATATATATTATATATATATTTTAAAAAATTTAAGCAATCAAATAACTAGAAAACTAATTAAACAATGAAATTATCTCTAATTAAACAATGAAATTCTCTCATTAAGAAAAGAATGCAAGTAATTAAAAAAGTTTTATCTACAAAAAAGATAATGAGAATTATTTCATTTCTTAAAATTTTAAAGAACAGAAAATTTTAAAAATTGAAAATTATCACCAACGCTAGCCCTTGAATTAATTCATTATTATTTTTTTCTTTGAATAATGGACCTAGAAAGGTTCACAGCCTTAGCATTGTCACAAAGGTGATAATTAGGGCAAGAATATAATAAATTAATTATTAAAAACAATAAATAACATAATTAATTGGCATGAAGAGTAATAAGTAATTGATTGGGGAAACAGAATGATTGGGTGAAGTTGGTTGTATGGTTGTTTTGATTGCTTCTTCATCTTCAAGAGATTCAAACAAATCATAAAACAAAACTGCTTTGCTTGTGATTCACATCACACCAAACCCAATTATTGTGTTTTTATATGTTTCAAAAATATATTTCAAGGATATATAAATATGAGGCACTAATTAATCTGGTTTACCTACTATAATAAATGTACATTTAAGAACATTTTAATTAATTTCTTATATTTGGACAACTCTATTAGCAATTTATTGATATATTGGTAGCAATGAGATTCTCCCCATCATAAAAATAATTATTATTTCCTCTATTTTAAATTAATAATTTTAATTTTTTATTTCATAAGAATTAAAAAAATTAATTTAATTACAAAATATAAATTTACATATATTTTTTATTATAATCTTATTTTAATATAAAACTAGTCGCATGTTCACGCGATGAGCAGATGTAATTTTTTTATTTTGTTATAAAATTTTATTATATATATATGATATTTTATATTTATAATATTAATAATTTATTCAATATATTATATTTCATATGTTATTAATTTTAGCAATTAAATTTTAGATTTTATATAATTAGCAATCATTAAAATAATTATAAGAAATAAAATTGAAATATTATTTAACTTTTCATCTTTAACCTTTAAAATTTATAAAAAATATAAATATATTATTAAATTATATTAATATATAATTAATTTATATTTTTATAAAAAATCATATATTTTCTTATTTATTTTTTAATTCTTAAAAATATATAAATTAATCATTATTATAAATTAATTAATTCATTTCTAATTAATTTATTAAGAAGGTTAAAAGTCATATATATTTTTTAACTTTTTAATATTTCTTAGAAATATATAAATTAATCAATAATATTTAATTTTATTAATATGTAATTAATTTTTAAAAAATTAAAAGTCACAAATATAAATTTATTTAATTAATGTTATGAATTATATTAATGTGTAGTTATTTATTAGAAGATTAATAGTCACAAATATAATAAATATCAAAATTTATATTTTATATGAATTATTAAAATAAAATAAAAATTAATTAAAAAAATGAAAGAGCATTATTTAAAAAAATTGATGATGCGTCACTCTTTCAACACTTCTTCTATTCTTTGTTTATATATATATAATATAAATATAGATATATTTATAATATCTCAAAAAATAAAATATATTTATAAAATATTTTTAATAAATAACATTAAATATGATTATAATAAAAATTTAATACATCAATTACTATATTAAAACAATAAATTAATTATAATTAAAGATAAATAAAATAAAATGTATATTTATCACTTACCTGTTTATGCCTATGTTTATGGAATCCCTGTAGCATCAGAGTTTACAATATTTTTAATATAAAAGGCAAGTTATTGAAACAAGAAAACCTCATGTTTATCTTCTTAATTCTTCCCAATGTGGCAAGGCTATCCGTTGCAGTATTTCCTTCTCTGTAGATGTGTAAAATTGTTGAATCAGTTTGATGAAGCAGTCTCCGGATTTGCTGGATAGTGTAATCTGAACTACAGGTCTGAAGGCTTAGAAGATTAACAATTTCTTGAGAATCCGTTTCAACTATGGCCGGAAGAAAACATAGCTCCACACAAGTTGTGAGTCCCTGCAGAACTGCTTGAGCTTCTGCTTGCAATGATGACTTGGCAGATAGGAGAAAACAGTCTGCTCGTAAGAAGGGCGAATTCCAGCCCCTTACTATAGAACCACCCGCTGAGATGAGAGGAGTGTAGGATGCGTCGACATTGACTTTGTAAAAAGGATTTTTCGGCTTTCTCCAAAAAACAAGATGAGGTTTAAGTGGTGCAGCCTGACCAAAAACGAGTGGCAAAAAATCTCTGAAATTGGTATATTTATGAGCTCCTGATTTAGCAAATTTAGTTCCTGATTGCGCAATTCCCCAGTTAAAAATTGAGGACTGAATTCCTCTAATTATTTGCGGGAAGTAGACACTTTCATTCCCCCAACTCAGTTTGCAAAACGCCAACCAGACATTATATAGAATTAATAGAGGAGTAAGCCTTGCAATCTTACCAGGTAAAGATGCAGGACAGTATTCAAGCCACCAATCTATTAATTCCAGTTTAAGAGAGCTTCGGTCTGCTGGCTTTGAAAGAACTGCTACTTTAAAAAATGACCAAATTTCTTTAATGAAAGGGCACACATAGAAAATGTGAAGGGTCGAAGCATCTGCTTGCAAACAAAATGGACACGCTGCAGCTGTGGAAATGCCCATCTTTTGCAGGCAATGTGGCAAAGGTAGAGAGTCGTTTAGCAAACTCTAGCAGAAAATTGACATTTTCAGTGGTATAGAAACATCCCAGATCATCTTATACGAAAGCAATTCTGATTTCTTTTGGCGAAATGCATTGTAAACCTTTGTAAGCCACGAAGTTGTTTGATCCGAAACATCCCATTCCCATCCATCGTTAGATTTGATGAATAACCGAGTGGCTAAGGGGTGAGTTTTGCATAATCGTTTCCAAGAACAGGAATCGATCTGTTGGAATTCCATTCTACCTCGCCTATGATACCGTTGCTTCATGTAGAGTTGCCAAGGAGAATTGGATTGCATGTAATCCCACCAGAGTTTGATTGAGAAAGCCTGTTGGAGAGAGTCAAGAGACCTGACCCCTAATCCCCCTTCCGCTGTTGGCCTACAAATTCTTTCAAATCGAATCCAGTGATGTCGGGAATCACCTCCACTGCTCCAAAAAAATGAGGCAAATCTCCTTTCAATCAAATTAATGGCCTGCTTAGTCAACAACATTGATCCTATGATATGAGTTGGAATCACACTTAAAACATGTTTGATGAGAAGCAAACGTCCACCTGCCGAAAGCATGTTTTTACACCAACCTTGGAGTTTCGAATTGATTTTTTGAAACAATGGTTGACAATAACCGGTTCGATTTATACCATGATATATCGGGGCGCCAAGATAGGTGAAGGGGAGTTTCTTTCTCTTGATTGATAGGAGGGTTGACATCTTGCTAATGTAGGAGTTGCTTGCCTTATCCGAGCAGAAAAAGGAAGATTTCTCAAAGTTGATAGCTTGGCCAGAGCACTTTTGATAAGCATCTAAGAAAAACACAAGTTGGTTAACACTTCGCACATCACCATTTAAGAAAACTAGCAGGTCATCCACAAAGGCCAAATGAGATATCCAATTGGAACCCCGAGCTAGTTTGTAAGGCTTGACCTTTAACTCAGTAATATTCTTGTTAAGACCCCTTGAAAAACCTTCAGAGGCTAATATGAATAAGTATGGGGACAATGGGTCTCCTTGCTTGACTCCTCTAGAGGGTTTGAAAAAACCGTAGTTATAGCCATTAACCCCAATGGAAAGCTTGGTTGCTTCTAAATGTGCCATGATTAAATTAGTCACCTGATTAGAGAAGCCAAACTTGAGGAGAATAGCCTTCAAATATTTCCATGAGACTCGATCAAAAGCCTTTGCCATGTCAAGCTTCACCACCAAATTATGACCTGTGGTTTTCCTGTTTATCTCATGCACAAGTTCATTAGCCAATAAAATCTGGTCATGTATGGATTTGCCTTTCATAAAACCCGCTTGCTCCTGAGATATAATCCTGTCTAGTACTGGAGTCATTCTATTGGCCAAAATTCTGGTACATACCTTACTGATAAAAGAGGCTAGACAAATTGGTCTGTACTGACTGAACAAGGAGGGGTTTTCCACCTTAGGAAGAAGAACAATCTGTGCTGCTGCAAATGATGAAGGAATTGGAATTCCCAGAAAAAATTCCTGAACAGCACTACAAACATCCCAGGCAACAAAATCCCAACATTGTTGGAAGAATGTACCATCATAACCATCTGGACCAGGAGCACCGGAGGGGTCTAATTGCCACACTGCCGACTTGATTTCTGATTCATCAGGAATTATAGCAATATTGCCATTGTCTTGATCAGTAACTAGCTCCGAAATGTAGGGGTGTAGCTTGGTTTGGAATATTACCGATTTAAACCGAAATTGTTATTTGGATTGGAATTTTGGAATGTGGAATATGGAATGGAATGTATTTTCTAAAATTTTGGAATATGGAATATGGAATGGAATGTTATAATGAAATTCCAAATTCCATTCCATATACCGAAATTTTATTATAAGATTTTTAATAATATAATTAATAATACATATTTAAATAAAATCATTAAATATTAATATTAAAATATGTAATTCAATTTTATACAATATTTTATTAACCCTACCCTATTAGGTTTAATATATATTCGTTTAATATATATTCATTGCCTACTTTGGTAGCTTTGCTTTGTGAATACCGATAACAAACAAAAAACACAGGAAAGCTGCTAGTCTGCTACAAATCCTAAAGGTTAGAATACTGACTCTTTCTTCTTGGCTTTTCATCCTACCTATTGGCACAATCTATGATAATTATTATTTTATTTGCTTTACAACTAATGGTGGCTTAGGGATTATATTTATATAGGTTAGGGTTCTTGACACAATCATCAACTTTTATTGCTAGCGTCAGTTTATATATGTATAGTATATTATTTAGAATCATTAGATCCATATATATATAGGATTATATTATGCTTTTCCTTCAAAGTTGTAACAACCATTATGATATTGTAATAAAAACTGTTTTTACGTTACTGGTAATAGTTTTTTTTCTTTTATGTTATTAAATGTTTTGTGAGTATTACTGAATATATATATATATGTATATATATTTTTCAATATCAGATGACTGAAAATAGCGAACCAATTCTCATAGACGGAGAAGGTGCGAACCCTCAACCTACTAATAAAGCAAATGCTCCTTCTAAAGAGATTACTACAAAAAGAAAAAAGATGGCCCCTCGATCTGTAGCTTGGAACCACTTTGTTCGAAAAGATGATCCTAAAAAAGGTATGGTAGCTCAATGTAAACATTGTAATTTACAATATGGATATAACACCTCCTTATTAGGCACAAGCGGTTTGTTGGCACATTTAGACAAATGTCCTAAATATCCATATACTAGGCCTAAGGATCGTAAGCAAACCCAACTTAACTTTCCTTGTGTCACAAAAGAAAATGATGGTGTGAGTAATCTAAAGTTTCAAGCATGCTTGGACCCAATTGCTTTGAGAAAGGTTATATCATACATGGTAATTGTGGATGAACTTCCTTTTAAATGTGTTGATGGACAAGGTTTTAAATATCTTTTTTGTGTTGTGGATCCTTCTTTTCTTGTTCCTTCACGAATAACAGTTGCTAAAGATTGCTACCAAGTTTATTGTGATTCAAGGATAGAACTTAAAAAAGTCTTACCCCAAAGGAGGATATGTCTCACAACTGATACATGGATTTCTATACAACAAATCAATTATATGTGTCTCACAGCACATTATATTGATGACAATTGGAAATTACAAAAGCGAATTATAAATTTTTGTCCAATTACTAGTCATAAGGGTGAGCAAATTGGAAAAACAATTGAGAGATCCTTATTAGATTGGGGCATTGAAAAAGTTTTTACTATCACAGTTGATAATGCAAGTTCGAATGATACAGCAATCAATTATATGAGAACTAGACTTAGTACTTGGGGTGGTAGTGTCTTGAAAGGTGATTTTCTTCACATGAGATGTGTGGCTCATATAATTAATTTAGTGGTTGGGGATGGATTGAATGAGGCAAAAGAATCAATTCTCCGTGTTCGACAAGCTGTAAAATATATGAAACAATCTCCATCTAGATTGGAAAAGTTCAAAAAATGTGCATTAGAGGAGAAAATTCAAAGTAAAAAATTATTGTGTCTTGATGTTTCTTCTAGATGGAATTCTACCTATATGATGTTGGATGCTGCTTACAAGTTTAAAAAGGCATTTGATAGGTATGACTTAGAGGATACTCGTTATGAAAGTGAGTTAAAAGATAGAGATGGGGGTGGAAAGCCTTCTGATGATGATTGGGTTAATGTTGGTAGGTTGGTGACTTTCTTAGAAAATTTTTATGAGTTGACTTTGCATGTTTCTGGCTCTTTATATGTCACATCTAATAATTTTTTTAATGAGATGGTTGCTGTAGATGCTCTTTTGAATGAGTTGAATAATAGCTCTGATTTGAACATGAGTTTTATGGCTGAAAAAATGAAAGATAAGTACTACAAGTATTGGGGAAAGCTTGAAAAAATGAACATGATGATTTTTATTTCAGTTGTACTTGATCCTCGCTTCAAAATGAGCTTATTAGAATGGGGTCTTAATCAATTGTTTGATTGTTATACCTCATCTAGTATTCTTAAAAAAGTGAGAGAGACAATTAATTGCATGTTTGAAGAGTATAAGGGTGCTGGTGGTTTACCTACAAATGAGGTTGGGGCACAAGTTACTGAAATAAATCTGCATTCTAATGATATGGTGGATAATTTTCAACATTCTCAAAAAATAAGACAAATAATGAAAGAAAAATACAATAAGCATAAATGCGAGAAAAATACAGAGTATATCAAATCTGAGTTAGGTAGATGTCTTGAAGAAGATTGCATTGAGGATGTAAATGAATTTGATATTTTACTTTGGTGGAAGCACAATGGTTCTAGATTTCCAATAATTGCGGAGATGGCATGTGATGTGTTAGCCATTCCTGTTTCTACTGTTGCTTCTAAAGCTGCTTTTAGTGCTGGAGGTCGTATACTTGATAATTTTAGAAGTTCTTTGAGTCCTAAAGTCGTAGAGGCTCTTATATGTGCACAAGATTGGCTTCGTGTTTCTCCATTTCCAATCAATTATGAAGAATCACAAGAAGATATTCAACAACTTGAGGAAGGTACATATAATAATTTTCATAATTTTAATTTAAATATTTTATTTAATACAAATTATAACAACCTTTTATTTATTCTTTTTTTTCAATATTCAGATTTGTCAAGACTACCATGATGTGGTGAAGAAATTTTTTGGAAAGATATAGAGGTTCAAAGGATTACTTGAGATGAAAAGCTTTTCTTAAATTATTAAGTGCATTTGTTTTTAAAAAGAATATTATTAAGTACTTATTTAGTAATTTAACTTGAATGATATAATTTTATGAATTTATTTAGCTACTTTGAAATTTAAACTTATATAATGTTTCCATTTTCAGATTTATTTTAAATCTATTCTAATTTTAGTTTTGATGGAAAAATTTTGGAATTACCGAATACCATACCGAATTTTAATGGAATGGTATGGAACAAAATTTTTAAGTCCGAATAATATTTGGATTGATATGGAATAAAATTCTAAATACCGAAATATTTTGGAATGGAATTGGAATAGAGGCGATTCCATTCCATACCGACTGAATTACACCCCTACTGAAATGTCATCGAGAAAAGATCCCAAATCCACCTCATGTCTTTCACAAAACTGCTCTTGAAAGAAACTGACTGCTTCTTTACCAATTGTATGCTGGTCCGAAATCCAAGTTCCATCTTCCTTTTTAATTGAGGAAATTCGGTGCATTGCCCTTGTGGCCTTCACATAATTATGGAAGAATTTGGAATTAGTCTCTCCTTCCTTGAGCCATTTAATGTGGGATTTTTGTTGCCAAAAAATCTCTTCCTGTTTGTATTTCAGAATTAGCACTGCCTGTTTTGCTTGCCACTCTGCTCTCTTTTCTGAAGTAGGATCTTCTAAGAAATTTTCTTCAGTTGCCATAGCTTCATTTTCAGCTCGAGTAATATTTTGAAAAATATTGCCAAACTTAGCCTGATTCCATTCCGTATATTTATCACTTTTGGTAGTAAAAGAAATACAAGATTGTGGGCATTATTAATTCAATGTTTTTTTTTTTACAGAATACCCTCATGAGTTGTATAAAAAAGATTTAATACATTAAAGAAGTTGTGGTCACAGCCTTGTTGGCTGTGGGTGTGGGCAATAACACCATCCAAATTATAATTATCATTTTTTGAATAATAAATTTAAAAAAAATGTTAATTTCTCTAATTAGTTACCATATACCTAATGGATAATTTTAAACTTATTAGTTATTAAATAAATTAAAAAATCAAATAAAAAACCTTTTCTTTTTGACCTTTTCTCATTCATAGGAAAAAAATTAACGATTAACGATTATTTAATTTTTTATTAATTTAATATATATATATATATAAATTTGAAAATATTAATCAATAAAACTTCTTCAATTGTAATTATAATTTAATTAGAAACTTAGCAAAAAAAAAAGATATTATACTCAATTATTTAATTTATAATTACATTCAACATCTATATATATTTTTAATTAAAATGAAATTAATTATGAATTAAACACTTAATTATAACCAACGGATGATTGGAAAAAATGTAATTCATTTTTAAAAGGGTGATTGAAAAAAAAATGTAAAAATATTATTTATTTATTTGTTTTAGATGGAGTTAATTTTTAATTACACATTAATTATAATATTCCATTATAAAGTGAATATTTAAACGAGTATTGAGATTGTGGATAGCATTTCTCTTACATGGCATATCGGTTCAAACTTTAGAATCATAATTGAAATTAAAATTGGAATAAAATAAAATTATAATTGAACTGTCATTTTTTATTTTTGGTGGGTTCACTCTAAAATTAAAATCTAATTCTTTTTTAAAACTGTTTGAATTATAATAGATTAGAATTGAAATCACTATCTATATATATAATTAAAATGAATCATTTTTCAATTTATTTAAATTGTTATAAAAATAAAAAATATTTTAATTATATTAAAATTAAAATTTAATTTGTTAAAAATTTCAAAGAAATTATGACTAGAAAAATGGAAAAAATCAAATTTATTATATTTTTATTTAAAAAAAACAAAGTATTAGTTTAATTTTGCTAAGAAAAAATTATTTATTTTATTTAAAAATTCATAGATTTTATAATTGAAAAAAATATAAAAAAATCAAATTGATTATATTTCTCTTCCTCATCTTTCACTTTATATATATATATATATATATATATATTTATCTATTGAAATTCATTTTTTTCCGCTACACTCAGTATAAAGTACTATTCCTTTACTCATGCGATGTAATGAAAATAATAAAATATAAATAAATATAATAAATAAATATAAAATAATTTATATGTAAATTAATAATAAATGTTATTTGAAAAAATATAAAATAAAATATTTACTTCGATTTTTATTAAAACAATATTGGTGAGAAATGTAATTATTTTATTTATAATTTGACAATTTTACTAATCATAAATAAAATCTACACATATTTTTTATATAAAAAATCATAAATTCTGTAATAAAAAATAAAAAAAAGAAATTCAAGCAAACTTTTTCATATAGGTAGAAAAATATGAATATGATGATTTATAATTGTAGATTTATATTAAAATAATTATTAATATAAAAAATATTATTACATAAATTGTCAACATATAATTAATTTGTTAGAAAGATTAAAATTCATATTTTTTTATTATTTAATTTTAAAATTTCTAGAAATATATAAATTAACAATTATTATAAATAAATTATTAATTAAATGAATTAACTATTTAAATAAAGTATTGATGTATAATTAATTTATTAAAAATACCAAAAGCCATATATATATATATTATTTACTTTTTAAAATTTTTAAAAATATATAATTTAATCATTTTTGTAAATAAATTCTTTAATTTATAATTGATTTATTATAAAGGTTAAGAGTCATTATTTTTTTAAAATTTCAAAATTTTTTTAAAAAATATATATAAATCAATTAATTTTATCTAATTATATTAATTTGTAATTAATTTATATAAAATTAAAAACCACAAATATAATTTATTTAATCATTATTAAAAAATTATACTAATGACTAATTATTGAAGAGAAAAATTTAAAGTCACAAAAATAATTGATTATTAAATTTTAAATATTTTTAATAAATTATTAAAATTAATTAAAAATGAGATAATATTATTTAAAAAAAAGTATGATGTGTCATTTCCAAAAATGCTTCTTCCATTCTTGGCTTACATATATATATATATATATATATATTGATAACTAGTTGGGGTAGTTCAATTGGCCACCTGATGTTACTCTCAATAGGAGAGGTCAGGGGTTCGAACCTTAAAAATGATTTACAAAATTTGAGTTTTTTTTAATATATATATATATATAGATTGATTAAGTTATAAATTTAACAATACATAATTTTGTTTTTTGAGCAGCAATAATTGTAAGAAAAACTCATTGATTTTGTTTCATTTCATCATGAAAAACTTGTTTTGTTGTATTTCACCATAAGTTTGGAAATTTTTATTACTTATCTCCCTTTCTTCTTCTTTTTCTTTTTTCCTTTTATTTTTTTGAATTTTAGAAAATTATATTTGAAGCAATTTTATGTATTGACGGAGGCTGTTAAAGTTTTTACTAAGTTGTTAGGAGCAATTAGAGTGAGTTAGAGGCAATCCCCATTCTTTATTTGCAACAAAGAATGAACATATTTGTATGAACTTCAAAGCAAGACAGAAGAAAAGACAACCTTAACTTGTACATCTCGCTATACTAGCATGCTATTTACAATTTATAAATTCTTTCTCTCTTTTTTTTTTTCATTCCTCTTCCTCCTCTTTCACCATTTTTTTTAATGTTTTATCAATTGAAATTCATTTTATTTTCGTTTTGCTCAATCTATCGAAGTATTGATCCATTTAAATTGGTGAGTTATAGATTTAGCATACATAATTTTTTTTAACGTAAGAGAAACTTGATATTTTGTTTCATTTCACCATGAGAAACTTATTAATTTTATTGTATTTTACCATGAGTCTAGACCTTTTTGTTACTTATCTTCCTTTCCACTTTAATATTAATTTTTGAATTCGTGAAAAATTATATGGAGTGTTATGAAGGTTATAAGATTGTGTTTGAAGCAATTTTGTGTACTGATGAAGGCTATTAAGGCTTGTTAGTAGGTTGTTAAGGGCAATTAGGGTGAGTCAGAGGCAGTTCCCAATCTCTATTGACAACACAGAATGAATATATCTGTGTCAACTTCAAAGAAAAACAAAAGAAAGAAACAACCTTAACTTGTACTATACCAGCATGCTAATTACAGTTTAGAAACTCTCTCTCTCTCTCTCTCTCTCCTTCCTCTTCCTTCTCTTCACTTTTTTTTTTATATATTTCTCTATTGAAATTCATCTCTTTTTCCCCATTCCACTCAATATATTGAAGTATTGATCCAATTAAATTTGTAAGTTAAAAATTAAGCAATACATAATTTTCTTAACAATAATGATTGTAAGAGAAATTTGTTGATTTTGTTTCATTTCACTATGAGAAACTTATTGATTTTATTATATTTCATAATGAGTTAAGATCTTTTTGTTACTTATCTTCCTTTCTTCTTCACTTACTTCTTTCATTTTAATATTTGAATTTTGATAAAATTATATAGAGAATTACGGATGTTTTAAGATTATATTTCAAACAATTTTGTATACTGATGGAGGCTATTAGGATCTGTTAGTAGATTATTAGGTTAGTTCCCAATCTCTGTTGGCAATAAAGAATGAACATATCTATATCAACTTCAAAGCAAAAAAGAAGAAAAGACAACCTCAACATGTACATCTCATTATACCAACATGTTATTTACAGTTTAGAAACTCATGCTTTATTGTTCCCATTTGTACACATTAATTTGAAGAATATTTCCTCTTCCAATTTAATCAAATTCTATAATATTGGAAATGATAATATTGTACCATGGTGATAACAATTGAAGTGTACAAAATTAAATAAATAAAAGGGAAAAAAGATGAAATTAACAGTAGCTGGTTGGAGTGGTGGATCACTGCCACTCCAAAATATTAATCCAAAGAAATCAACATCACGGCCACCTATGTTGGTGGTGCCAGCAGCGGTCTTACCACTATAGAGACCTGGTTCAAATATGTCTTCATTTTCTTACCTGTGGTTAAATAATTTAGGAAAACATCAATAATGAGCATATATTATCAAAACATAATGTTGTGAATTCTAAGACAACACCACCTCCAAAAATTAATTTAAGAAAACATTCAAAATGGAATTCAACATGTCTCAGGTCTTTGTATAGCTCACTAACCCAAATGACTAGGCCCAACCTGGCCTAGCTGGGTTTTTCAATTCTAAGGTTGGGCATCAGGTTACTTGATGTAACTCGACTTTACTTTGGGCTAGGTCTAGGGTTTGGCTACATTTTTTCAGTCCAACCCGACTTTGCTCGAGGTTTATATGTACATATAATAATATAATAATAGTTAGCATAATTTTCCTTTCTCCCTTACTCTTAGAAGCAACCACTGCCTCCCATTCTTACTTTTCTTCCTTCTATCAATTTGTTTACTCTCCCTCTCTCTCATCTTCTATACAACCATCTCTGATCTCTCTCCTTTCTCCTTTCTCCCTCAATCTCATTTCCGCAACCAATCAAGCATCTCTCCTTCTCCTTCAAGCTCACCATCAAAGGTTATATCTGCTCAAAGCCTCACCAATAGAGGCAATTTGCATTTCTCTTTGAAATTCAGAAGCTCTTGGTCTCCTCTTCCTCAATCTTCACTCCTCTTCTTCACTTTCTCTATTTCTCGATCTCTCTCAGCATTGTTTTGGCTTCTGTTTTGATTGTAGTTTTTGTACTTTTGGGAGATGGTGTATTTGTATTATAGTTTTTCATTTATTTTTTTTAGATGATTTTGTGATTATTTTGTTTTTCAAATCTTCATTTTTACTTTAGTTACCTATATGTATTATATTTTTTTTTGGATTACTTATTAAAAAATACTGTTTGGAGTGGTGGATCACTGCCACTCCAAAATATTAATCCAAAGTAATCAACATCACCGCCACCTATGTTGGTGGTGCCAGCAGCGGTCTTACCACTATAGAGATCTGGTTCAAATATGTCTTCATGTTCTTACCTGTGGTTAAATAATTTAGGAAAACATCAATTATGAGCATATATTATCAAAACATAATGTTGTGAATTCTAAGACAACACCACCTCCAAAAATTAATTTAAGAAAACATTCAAAATGGAATTCAACATGTCTCAGGTCTTCGTATAGCTCACTAACCCGAATGGCTTGGCCCAACCTGGCCTAGCTGGGTTTTTCAATTCTAAGGTTGGGCATTGGGTTACTTGATGTAACTAGACTTTACTTTGGGCTGGGTCTAGGGTTTGGCTAAATTTTTTCGGTCCAACCCGACTTTGCTCGAGGTTTATATATATATATAATAATATAATAATAGTTAACATAATTTTCCTTTCTCCCTTACTCTTAGAAGCCACCACTGCCTCCCATTCTTACTTTTCTTCCTCCTATCAATTTGTTTACTCTCCCTCTCTCTCATCTTCTATACAACCATCTCTGATCTCTCACCTTTCTCCTTTCTCCCTCAATCTCATTTCCGCAACCAATCAAGCATCTCTCCTTCTCCTTCAAGCTCACCATCAAAGGTTATATCTGCTCAAAGCCTCACCAATAGAGACAATTTGCATTTCTCTTTGAAAATCAGAAGCTCTTGGTCTCCTCTTCCTCAATCTTCACTCCTCTTCTTCTCTTTCTCTATTTCTCAATCTCTCTCAGCACCGTTTTGGCTTCTGTTTTGATTGTAGTTTTTGTACTTTTGGGAGATGGTGTATTTGTATTATAGTTTTTCATTTATTTTTTTAGATGATTTTGTGATTATTTTGTGTTTCAAATCTTCATTTTTACTTTAGTTACCTATTTGTATTATATTTTTTTTGGATTACTTATTAAAAAATACTTAAACTTTATTTTGATTTTCACTTTTATCATAAACCTTTTTTTTTTTTACAAATTGGTACCTAAACTTATATATTTTTTTTAATTTTATCTTTTGACAGGTTGGACTTATTTTTATTAGATATTTTGTTGAAGTGTCAGTTGAGAAATAAATAGACGGGCATTACAAAAAAGTAATGACTTTTCATTTATTATTTAAAAAATATTTAAGAAAATCTTAAATGAATGGGCGTTATAAAAATATAACACTCATTACAAAAATGTTGTAACGCCCTTTACTTTTTAAAAAAAGTAACTTATTTTGTCCTTCATTCTTTAACTAAACCAACCAAACACTGGGATTGTTTATTTCAATTTCTTAAGTTTTATAAGCTTCCACTTAGCAACACTTACAACAATATACTTTCTCTACTCAAACTTCTTTTTACTAGCTTAAATCTCAGTTATTTAAATTTTGTTTCAAAATCAAACCATTTAGTCAAGTAATTCTTTCATTATTACTTACTAACTTTAAAGATTTATTTGCTTGAAAGAAGAATTAATTTATTAGTTTGATTGGAAATTTCTAAAACTAATTCAAATGGTAATTATGCCTTTGTAATCTTAACAACTTCACTATTTAGCTTAGCTTCTAACTTTTCATTATTTACATGTATACATATTCATTCATTGCCTTCAAAGTTATAGTTGATAATAACCAATAGTTATATACAACTAATTAGAGTCACATTAATTCTGTTTCTTTCCTGAATTATAAATGCAAATATTTTATTAGTATCACATTCCAAGCCATTTTAATCAATTAAATATCAATTATACCCTTACTACCCAAAATTCCACTCAAAACCCTAATTTACTTACTACGTCTTTCAAACTACAATAAAACCCAATCATTTCAATCAACCAACTATAAAATCATCACATATAGATCCATACAACTTCAAAACAATCCATATTAACAATTAAGAGAATCCCTATCAAAAACCATATTTTTACATAACCAACCCTAACTTTACCAAAACCTACTCATATCCAACTTTCAACCATAAAATCATTTTATATACATTAAAAAAATTAAAATCAACCAATTAAAATAATTATAAACACTTGTACTAAAAACCCTAATTTTACATATTCATCCCATAACCCTAATTCCATCAATTATGCTCATCTCAACCATTTGATCTTCAAATCATTATATATCCACTTTGTTAACTCTATTACTATCAATTTCAACAATTTAAATGAACTTTCTCTCACTAACGCTGTTGTTCCAAACTAGCAACCAAGAGGTAGATGAATCGGTTGAAATGATGAGTAATGGTAAATTTAAAATTCAAAAGCAAGAGATGAAAAAGATGTAAATGAAGATGGAGTAGAGTAGAATAGAGTAGAAAGAACACAAAGAGTTATAGTGGTTTGGATTTACCTCAATCCTACATCCACTTCCTTAACTACTTGTTAAGGTTCCACTAGTCTTGACTTTTTACAAGCTTAATTCGAACTTTGTATTTTTTCTAGCTCAAACCAAACTATTACAATGGTTTGAGATCAATCCTCACAACCTTTACAAGAGTTTTCCTAGGCTCATTCTCATAACTTAAGTGTTTCTACACTCAAACTTTTGATGGTGTTTAACGCTCATATCCAACACTCCAAGATTTTTGATGTTTGATCTTTTGATATTTAGATAAGATAATAAAAAATGTTGTTCAATGAAATTAAAATATCAATCAAAGTATTCTCTAACCAAAAAAATAAAGTATAATGTGGTATTTATAGCCATTTGGCTTAAACTAGTTGTTTGGAGTGGTTCCCACATATTTAGTGCTTGTCTTCTACTAATTCTGTGTTCGGAGCTCGGTGTGCGGCTGTTCAGCTCTATGGGCAGTCGCACAGTTTGAAAGCTCAGTGTAACGACTAGTTCCAATGGTTGGATTTCATGCTATGCTCGGGCTGCATTTGTGCAGTCGCTTGGTCGTTCATTTTGGTTGTCACACAAAGCTACTCAATTTCTATAAAAGTAAACTTGTTTGAAATCATTAGTTCTTTATCAATTTGACTATCAATGATCAAAATAGAGTTTGATTATACATCAACCTCAACAATCTCTCCCTTTTTGACTTTGGCAATCAAATTAAATTTAAACAAAAAATAATCAAGTGCATGAAGCAATTAATAAATTTTCTCCCCCTGTGTTAAATAATTTCACAATTGATACATGCAATTTGTTTTCTTTTCTAGATACCAATTTGTTCTCTTATGTTCTTAGATAATTAAATTTATCTCCTCCTTTGATAATTAAATCATTTAAATTCAATCACATACATATTTTCTTCCCCTTTGACAAAGGCAAAAAGAAAATTAAAGTAAAATAAAGATGAAGTTCATTGATACCAATAAATGTGAATATAAGAGAAAAATAAATTTGATGCTAGTTGAAACAAAATACAAGAAAATGATTAATCTAAAACTTTTTCTTTTCCTTTTATTGATGGCGGAGGAGGAGTTGGAGTTCTTTCATCATCGTCACCAAGAGAAGGAGTTGGAGAGGAGTCATGTGAGGATGATGAGGATCCTTGATAAGGACTTTCAATATGCTCACTCACATCCCATTTACTTAACTCACATTGAGGAAGATCAAATTTCCCTTGCAAGTCATAAATGTCATAATGAATGTGGGAAATGAGATCAACCTTTTTGTTGAGTTTTGTGATTCTCTTTATGACATCCTTCTTGAAATGATTAAATTATTTTTAGAGAGAAGATATGGCCTTGAGGATAAGTTTGAGAGTTTTGGGTGATTCACCTTTTTCTTTGGTAGAAGGTCTAGGGGGTGCTTAACTTGAACATGGATAGGTTCACCTTCTTCTTCCATAATATGTTACCTAGGTCTCTTTCTTTCCCTTTAGATAACTCCCTTGCTACTAAATGCATACTCATAGTGATTATCAATCTTTTGGATACATCTAGCATGTTAAAGGTAGTCTAGGTTGATGGAGTTTGTAGATGGATCAAGGGAATCACTTAGGGTTGCAAGATTTTTAGGAGTTAGGAGTCCCAAGTGTCTAGCAAGGTGGGTAATTTGAGAGGATAGAAAGAAAGTTCCCACATTAAATTTCCAATGATGTATAAAGGTATCTATGAGAAACCTAGCACTTTGGATTGGCTCATTATGCATAATTGCATGAAAAAAAAAGTCACGTTGAGTAACTTTTCATATCCATCAGTTCTTTTGTGAATAGTATAAGTGATGATTCTATGTAAGAGCCAAAAAAGAAGGATCCTAAAATGGATTGCCTTGGATGACCTATTGTTGTATTGGGTTTCAATGGATGAGTCACTCCAAAATGATGAATAATTCTTTAAAGGAAAATCCACATCATTGTCGGAGAAAATTCCAAGGGTTTGGAATCCCCAAACTTCACCAAATTCTTCTAAACAAATAGCAAAATCTTAGTCAAAAAGCCTAAAATAAACTCTATAGAATCCTATAGGTGCATTGTGATTTTTCTCTACCATTAGAGACATTAAGAATTTCCTTAAGAGGCTAGAGTAACCTAGCTCATTAGGAAATGCAAATTATCTCCACCCAATTCTATCAAGGTAGCTATAGGTTTCACCTTAGATGTTTAAAGTTAGGAGCATCCCTTTCGCAAGCATATAATACTTGGTTTTCTCATCCTCATTTTTGTACTTGGGTTTGTGTGGTTGGACACTTTTTCTAGTGAAGTATTTAGGTTTGGGTTGAGGTTGAGGTTGGGGTTCATTAATTACAATCCTTTTATCCTTGGTTGTAGTTTTCTTTTTGGTGATTTTGTTTTTGGGTGCCATATCCACAATCAAGAAACAAAAGTAAAAGAAAATAGAAATGTACAAGATTGAAAGAAATGTAGAAAGAAATAGATTATCGGTAATGCTTTGAACAAACAACTTCAAATTGATGAAAAAGCTTCAAGATCTTCTTCTTGATGATTAAATTCTTGGAAGATTGGTTGAATATGTGTTTTGAGTTTGTAAAGATGTATTTTCATGCAAAATAGAGATATTTATAGACAAAATTTAGAAAACTAGCCATTTTTTTTTTTACCTTTTTGGGGACAAAAAATTTGAATTTTTGAAAGTTCCAACGTGCAAAAGAAAATCAGTTACACAAGCTGTATGGTCACTTGAGCTGTTGGGCAACTGCTAGCTCTGTCTAGTGAGCTTTCTTGGTAGTGCGTGCTTGCACAAGCTTGGGAGGAGTGTAATGGTCAAAAATTTTTTGAAATTCTTGAATTTGACCGACTGTACGAGTAGTTGTGTGCTCACTAAAGAGAGATGCTTTGACGCTCGGGCTAGATAGAAATACAAGTTATAGCTTGGGAGAAATGCAATATCCCAAAAATTTTGAGAAATATTAATTTTTGAAAATTAAATAAATGATTTAATATATATATATAATTAAGTGAAAAGAAAAGAGAAAGGGAAGTGTGTATATGATGTATATATGAAGATATACATGTTATATATAAGTCAATATTTTAACTTGGTCAAATGATATTTTAATTATTAAAATAGTAATTAATATTATCGATAGTGGAAGTTGATATTTGAGATTAACTATATTATAATAATATATATGCTTGGTGGAGATTAAAAGAGGGAATATTGTGTGGTTAATAGGGGTTTAGTTGGTAAAGAGAGGAGTTGATCTTATCTTCTTCTTCTTCTTCCTCCATTGTAGCCGGCCATCATCATCAAAGGAAAAGAGATTTTGCTTCTTGCTAACTCGAGCAATTGAAGGATTTCAAGAGTTCAAGTTGAAATTTTAAGGATTTTCTCCATATTTGGTAAGTTTCCAACCTGTTTCCTTGAATTTCCATGAAAGTTTGTATGTGTTAATAGGATGTTTGGTGTAGTTTGTGTTAATGGTTTATCTTTGGTATGTTTGAAGTTCTTTTGTCTAGTTTACTATGAAGTTTGGGGTTGGATTGAAGAAAAGGGTTAAGTTTGGTGAAGAGAATAAGAGTTGTTGTAATATCCCAAATAATACCCTAAAATTTTTGGAATTGTTAATTGTGGAAATTGAATTAAATGATTTTAAGTGTATATTTAATTAAGTGAAAAGATAATAGGAAGATGTGTATATGTTATGTTTATGAAGATATATACAATATATAGAAATTAAGGTTTTAATATGGTCAAGAGATATTTTATTTAAATAGTAATTAAATTAAAGATAGTGGAAGATGACATAATTGGGATTAATATAATATTAATTAAATGCTTGGTGGAGAGTGATTTGAGGAAAAGGTGTTTGGTTAAAAGGGAAGAGTGTGTGGTTGGCTTTCTTCTTCATCTTCTTCTTTCTTCTTTGGGCCAGCCACCACCATCTTCATCAAGGGAGAGATTTTGCTTCTTGCTAACTCAAGAATTTGAAGGGTTTCAAGTGATCAAGTTGGAGTTTTAAGGATTTTCTTCACTTTTGGTAAGTTTCCAACTTGTTTCTTTGTTTTCTTTTGAGTTTGTGTTTATGAGTTTGGTGGATGGTTGGTGTAGCTGTGTGTATGGTTGATTTTGGTATGTTTGAGGTTGTTTTGTTTTGTTAACTTTGATTTTTGGGCTTGGATTGAAGAGAAAGGGTTAAATTTGGTGAAAGAGACAAGAGTTGTGGGTGTTGTGACTTTGAGTTGTGAAAATGGTTGTGATTGTGTTTTGATGTTTGTGATTGAGTTGTTTTAATGTTTACTCAAGTATTATATGGTATGTTGATGGATTTGGTTGAGTTTGTGTGGTGTTGATAAGGTTATTGAAAGATGTTTGTTGGATGTGGTATTTTTGTGTCGATTTCAGGGTTTTTGACCTGACACGCCTAGTAGCACAGCCATGTCTTTGGGCGTGTCATTGGTTCTATTTTGTAGGTTGGTGACACGTCCAGTGACACGCCCATGTCACTGAGCGTGTCATAGCTTCTATGTGGTAGTAGTATTGACATGTCCAGTGACACGCCCATGTCACTGAGCGTGTCATAGCTTCTATGTTGGAGGAGGATTGACATGCCTAGTGACACGCCCATGTCACTGAGTGTTTTATAGCTTCTGTGTTGGAGGAGGATTGACACATGTAGTGACACGCCCATGTCACTGAGCATGTCAAAGCTTATGTGTTATGGGTTTAGGGCACGGTCAGGGACATGCCCGTATTGTTGAGTGTGTCAAGTGTAGAGTTTTCCCTAGATAGTTCTCTTCCTTATGTTCTTATGTGTATCACTAAGTGAGTATGTATAATCACCTTTGGTTTAGGTTTTGAAGAGAATTGAGTTACCCAAGCCAAGGATTGAGGGATATCTTGGAAGAGGAGGTTAATGGAGTGGTGTTGTTTCTTTTAGAGGTAAGTATAAACTTTGAATGATTGCATACATTTACATGACATTGGGACTTAACACATTTAGTTGAGAAATGTGTTAAGTTACTTGATATATTGTTGATGAATGAGTTATATGTTATGATATGAATAATGTGAATTATGTTGATGTATCAAAGCAATTGAGTAATGTGTTGTATATGAAAAGAAATATGGAATGATGTGATAAGATATGTGAAAACATAATGTAACAAATTGTTATTGATATAAAAGAGAAGAATGAGAAAAAGGATGATATATTAAGGCAATGTGCCTAGTTTGAATATGAGAAATGAAATGAGAATGGAATTATGAAAGTATTTGATAATGAGATAAATGAATAAATTGTGTGCCTAATATGTTATTCAATTTTCAGAGTTTTGGGTTTGGCGGCATGCCTATGAATTACTGGGCAAGTGAAAAGACCGGGTCGTAAGCCGGGCCCAGCTGATAAATGTGATATTTTTGGGATGAAAAGACCAGGTCGTAAGCCTCAAAAATAAATCCTTGAAGCTAGACTGAGTGAAAAGATCGGGTCGTAAGCTCAGATCTAGTTGGATTATCCATGGATATTGTTGCGCTCAAATTAACTCTACCACAAAGCGTCACTCGCAAGTATACGAGGTAGCTGTAGCAAAGGTGATCGCCCCAAGGTCGTTCTCTCAAGGAAGCCAAAGTGGGTAATTGATTATCAAATTTAAAGTAACAAATAATTAAAGAAATTTAATTTGCAAAGTAATGAAGAAGAATGATTTAATTTGAAAACAATAAAAATAAACAATAGCTTATGTTTTGATTTACTTGATAAAAAGAGTCTAGGGTTTGCACTTCTTTACTACTCATATGTATGAACGGTTATTCCACTTAACTAATTTAATTTCTAAGATTAAATCTCAAACAACTTAATTACTTTAGTCAAGGAAATAAGCTCTCGCATTCAAACCTCCTACAACTAATCTTGTTATAATTGAAACAATCTTTTAATAGGTTGTATCTCTAATTCACCTAAGTCCTTAATTGAATTATTCCAGCATTAGATTTCATCTCTCAATCCATCATCTAATACCTAAAACACACAATTGGTGGCCAATCAATTATATGTAACAATTTTTCATTCAATAAAGGCTAAAGAAATCATTAGTTAAGAGAATAACCAATTCATACAATTCATAGCAAATCCATACAAACTCCTAGACTAGATTAAATTAGTTCATGTTGTTATCAAGCATACTCATCTCATTAATAATCAAAGAAATCAATTTAGACATGATAATGTTCATAAACACAATTTCAATGAAACTAAAGAGACAAAGTTTAAGAATAAAACCAAGTTACAAACTCCTTGAAGCTTTTGATGAAACTCTTGATCGAATCTTGCAAGAAGGATGAAACAATGGCATGAACAATCTAATCTAAACTAGTGTAATCCAAAGTAGAATCAAAATCTAAGAAAACAAATGTTTAAACCCTAAGATCCCTCTCAGACGGCTAAACTTGCTCTCAAAATCGTCAAACCCCCCTCTAAACCCTAACTTTCCTTTTGCTTTTATACGAAGCGTCGGCTTTAAAATTCGGTGCGCGTTGATTCATGAGGGACACGGCCAGGTGATGAGAGACACGGCCGTGTGAGGGCTTGATGGAGAGACACGGCCAGGTGACACGGCCGTGTCCCCTGCATGTGTCCTCCTCTGTTGCTTTTTGGTCTTCTTTGCTTCTTTGTTGAGTGACACGGCCAGGTAGAGCTTGACTTGGCCGTGTTGCATCATATTTGAGGGACACGGCCAGGTGACACGGCCGTGTCCCTTCCCAGTGTCTGCCTCTGTCTGCTTTACTCTTCCTTTCCTTTGGTAATAAGTGGGACACGGCCAAGTCAAGGTGACTTGGCCGTGTTGCTCTTCTTTGGAGGGACACGGCCACATGACTTGGCCGTGTCCCTTGCTGGTGTCTGCTACTGGGAATTGTTCTTCCTTTTAACTTGGTATGGGACACGGCCAGTGACTTGGCCGTGTCCTCTGCCTGTGTCAGCTACTGCCCATTTCATCTTCAATTCGTTTCCTTGCCTGTTTTAACCTAACACAAAACTCAAAATAAACTTAAAACACTAAGTAAATAAACAATAACCGACAAAACATAAACACAAACTAAAAACTAAATAAAAAACGACATAAAACTAAAAATAAACTAAAACTACACAATTAAAGAAAACACTAGACAAACCGATAAAAACTAACGAAATATCTAAATAAAACAATAATTAACCTAATAAACAAGACACAAAACTTATAACAAAAACTAATAAAACAACTACCCCACACTTAAAACTTTGCTTGTCCTCAAGCAAATTCACATGGCATAAATTAAAAATTCAAACAACCTTAACTATAATTTCAGAACATAGATGAAATACTTTAAGACATCAGACATAAATAATTGCAATTTCCTTCAATCAAGATTTTCTTAACTCATTCATTGATCCAGACATACAAATCTTATCTCTCAACTAAGTGTTTCACTCGATTTCAAAGGTTAATCACTCATACCACTCATGAGTGCATATTGCCATAAACTTGCTTAATTATCCAATCTCTCTCACTGATTTTCTCAAGAAATAATCCGAAGGTCTTTTATTTGGATGTAATGGGGCTAAGGTAAGGTGTGAGAAAAGACATTTAAGCTGGAGCATCAAGAAATGGAGTATCTAAATTAGACACTACTCTTGCTAAGAAACTCATAACTCCTTCAAATAGCATACTCACCAACCCTTGATACCTCACATACTTGCATACTCAAAGAAAAATACATGAGTCGACATTCCTCTTTTGATGACCAATGCTAGAACATATTTGACTTTTGTATATATATATCTCTTTTTATTTTATTTATTTTCTCTTTTTCTTTTTCTTTTATCATTTTTTTAAATATATATATACAAAATATAAACTTTCATAGAACATCTAGCTTAAAATGTAGAAGAAAGGAATAATCAACTCTTAATCCAACACAATGTGCAAAGTATGCATTTCAACCCCAAATAGCAATACCATTTATTTATTTATTTATTTATTTTTTATTTTTACTTACTTTCCCCACACTTGAAATAAACTACCCTATTGTCAAATCATAAAACTCCATTCCTTAATGCATAGGTATGATAATAATAAGAGAAAGTTGAGCTATGAATTGTGTTGATCAAACAAGAAAAAGGTCAAAGGCTCAACTTGGCTCACTAAGGAATTCACTATTAAGGGAGGTCTTTTTAAGCAAAAGGGTTAACCTAATTTGCCTTCATCATTTTAAAACTTGAAATTAAATCATAATGTGAGTTCAATAAGTATGCAAAAGCAAACTCTAGAGATGCAACATCATGAAGGTACACACTTAAGAAAAGAAAATCAATTGACAAAAATATCAAATTTTATGAGGCTCAAAGCTCACACAGGTGGGTTCACAAAGATTTACATGTCATGAATTGTAGAATGCAAAAATTAATCCCGAATGAATTCAAATGCTCATTTCTATGCTGATACCAAAGTCTCAACTATAATGCTAGAATCAAAGAAAAGATCAATAAATTTTCAACAATTATACCATGCACAAAAAAAAACACAATAAACAAAACAACCACAATAAGCAAAACAAGAATTAAAGGAAAGCTTAAAGAGTACCCCACACTTAAAATTGACATTGTCCTCAATGGAAAACAAGAATAATAAATAAAAAGAGTTAAAGGACAACCTGTCTTCCATCGTACCTGGTGAGGCAAAATCCTAGCTTTCCATCACAAACACAAAAGTTTTATAACAAAAGTACAAGAAAATATCCAAATACAAAAGTTTTAACATAAATAACAAAAACGAAAAATAAAACAAGAATACACTAAATAAAATAAAGCAAGGACTGAAAATCTATGGAAAATGTGGGCGGGAAGATGATGCAGCTGAGGGATGGAGACTCAAGATCGTTGCAAGGTTACTGTTAATCTGTTCCATCTGCTGTAAGATCTCAGCATGGTTACGATCCACCTTGCTATCCAATCGATCCACTTTGCCCTCCAGGGCCTCAATCCTCAGAAGTACCTCTTGATGTTCCGAGACCGGAGCATCCTCATCTAAGTCAAGAGAATCCGAGTCAGACTCCTCTTCAATCCGGGCTCTCTTCTGCCTGTCCCCCGGTGCTTCAGGCTCAGCTGACGGCATCACAAAGGTCCCTCTTCTATGCACCACCATGTGCATCTTCGCCAGTATAGCTAGATCCAAGGAATCATTACCCAAAATTCGAGTCATCCGAGTAGTACTCGGGTCAAAATCCTCCACAAGGGCTACTGCTAATGTAGTGATCAATCCTCTAACACAAATAGCACCCCTCCTTTTATTAGCTACAGAATCAAAAATATCGGCTAACCAATAGCCGACACTAATATTCATTTCATTCAAAACACAGTCCAAGAAAAATAGCTCACTCGACTCAACCACACCCGGGCTCTCCTTCCTTGCAAAGAACCCACATGACATAAACCTGTGCAAATATCTCAAGGTAGGGTTCCGTAATTTAGATGCTTTGGCCGATTTGGCCACATAAGTACCCGAGCCTAAGGCACCCCAAGCAAACTGTTGTCTAAAATCTTTGGGTATCGATCTTTCTCCATGGTGATGAAAACCATATATATCATTCAACTGATCAATAGTAAGCACAAATGATTGACCCATTAATTTAAACATCAGTCTCCTACAAATTTTCTTATCATCCCTTTCCACCTTAAGAGTTGTAAAAAATTCTAGGGTGAGCTCCTCAAACTGCAGAGGTCTCAATGAAACAAAAGTCTCCCACCCAAGATATTGCACATATCTATAAAAAGCAGTCCTCATTTGCAAAGCATCTAGAGATTCATCATTCACATACCTTGTGGGGAAAAACCCCCGAGCCAAAAGACTTGCCCTCTTGTGAGATAAGGTGGAAGAAGATGACGAAGCTCCTTCGGTTCCAGATTTCTTCTTCTTTCGGTGTGGTACAGTTTTAGTTCTTGGCATCTTGAGATCTGAAAAATTAACACCCAAAACTAAGTAAATCAAAGATAATATGAGTAAAGAGGAAGTTTTAAGTGATTATCTCAAGGTTTATTGAAGAAATTTGAAGTTTCAGTGGATGATTTGAAGTTTTGAAATATCAAAATTGGCTATGGCGATACAGAGAGCGAAGGAGAGCGAGAGAGAAGACGAAAGAAAAGTTAGGGATTACGAAAAGAATTTGGGCAAAATCAGTTTTTAAAAGGGCAAAACGTGAGGTGACACGGCCGTGTGTGTGGGGACTTGGCCGTGTCTGTGTGTGAAAGTGAAGGGACACGGCCAAGTGGAGAGCACACAGCCGTGTCTCATGGTTTTTGGGGGACACGGCCAAGTGACACGGCCGTGTCCCATGGGTGTGTCCAAGTCTGTGCAAAATCGATCAATTCCATTTTTTTTTGATGATTTTGCAACCCTTCTTCCTTAAACACCCTGAAACACAAAGGAAAGAAAACCCGATCAAAGCACAGTCCATTTATTGAAACCGAACATAAATCAAAACTTGTGAAACTTCAAATTACAACTATGAAAAATAAATGCAAACCGATGGGTTGCCTCCCATATAGCGCTTCTTTAATGTCATATAGCTGGACATCATACAAGGCCTAGGGATCATGAATCAAAGTACTGTCAATGACCCTCACTTCCTGAAATCCTTCATTGTATGGCTTAACTCTCTGTCCATTCACTTTGAAAGTCTCACCTGTTCTAGAGTTAAGTAATTCAATTGCACCAGAAGGATATACCTGAGTTATCTCGAAAGGACCACTCCATCGAGACTTGAGTTTACCTGGAAAAAGACGGAGTCGTGAGTTAAAAAGTAAAACCTTCATACCTGGACTCAATGTCTTGCGCACTATAATTTTATCATGAAGTGCTTTAGTGCGATCCTTGTAAATTCTTGAGCTCTCATAAGCCTCATTCCTCAGCTCATCTAACTCTGAAATTTGTAGAAATCTTTCTCTCTTCGCTTTGTCCAAGTCCAAATTCAGAGTCTTGATTGCCCAATATGCTCTGTGCTCCAACTCCACTGGTAAGTGGCAAGCTTTTCCAAACACCAATCGATATGGACTCATACCTAGAGGAGTTTTGAAAGCAGTCCGATATGCCCATAGTGCATCGTGCAATCTGCTTGCCCAATCCTTTCTGGATGTGTTGACTGTTTTCTCCAGAATTCCTTTTAGCTGCTTGTTGGATGTTTTCACTTGTCCAGAAGTCTGTGGATGGTATGGGGTTGCCACCTTGTGCTTTACACCGGATTTATGCATTAACTTCTCAAAAACCCTGTTGTAAAAATGACTCCCCCCATCACTTACTATCACCCTTGGTGTGCCAAACCTGCTAAGAATGTTTTCCTTCACAAATTTAACAACAATATTAGCATCATTAGTACGGGTGGGGATTGCCTCCACCCATTTGGAAACATAATCAACAGCAACTAAAATGTATTCATAACCAAAGGATTTGGGGAAAGGACCCATGAAGTCTATTCCCCACACATCAAACAGTTCAACAACAATAAATGACTGAAGAGGCATTTCATTCCTCCTTCTAATGTTACCTACTCTTTGGCAACGATCACAGTGCTTACAATAATCTTGAGCATCTTTAAATAAAGTGGGCCAGTAAAAACCACTTTGAAGCACCTTTTCTGCAGTTTTTCTACCTCCAAAATGACCCCCACAGTGAAGGTCATGACAAAATTGAAGAACACTCAGTTGTTCTTCCTCAGAAACACACCTGCGAACTATCTCATCTTTGCAAATCCGGAATAGATAAGGTTCATCCCAAAAATAAAACTTACTCAAGTGTAGAAACCTTTTCTTTTCCTGAAAAGACATGTTAGATCGCAAAATACCTCAGGCAAGATAGTTAGCAATATCTGCAAACCAAGGTGCATTAATTACTACAAACAAATGCTCATCAGAAAATGCTTCTAAATTTTTATGAATGTTATCAGATGCAAGATTTTCACTAAAGAAGGGTAATCTAGATAAGTGATCAGCAACAACATTCTCACTACCCTTAGTATCCTTGATTTGGAAATCAAACTCTTGCAACAACAACACCCATCTAATTAAGCGCGGTTTAGCATGTTGTTTTGTTAAAAGATATTTAAGAGCTGCATGGTCAGAATGAACAATAATTTTTGACCCTATTAAATAAGCTCTAAATTTGTCTAAAGCAAAAACTACAGCTAGCATTTCCTTCTCAGTTGTGGTGTAGTTCATTTGTGCACTGTTCAGGGTTAAACTAGCATAATAAATTACCCTTAAGTATTTGTCAACCCTTTGCCCAAGAACAGCTCCTACTGCATGATTAGAAGCATCACACATGATTTCAAAAGGTAAAGACTAGACAGGAGCTACAATCACAGGTGCACTAGTCAATTTTTCCTTAAGAGAATTAAAAGCTTGCATGCATTGTGCTGTAAATTCAAATGGGACATCTTTCCCCAATAAATGGCACAATGGTTGGCTTATTTTGGAGAAATCCTTAATAAACCTCCTGTAAAATCCTGCATGCCCTAAAAAACTTCTTATTCCCTTAACAGAGGTAGGTGGGGGTAACTTAGCAATTAATTCAATTTTAGCCTTATCCACCTCAATCCCTTTACTCGACACCACATGACCTAAGACAATGCCCTGAGTAACCATAAAATGACTCTTTTCCCAACTTAAAGTGAGGTTACATTCAATGCATCTCTCAAGCACACGAACAAATTTATTGAGGCAATTATCAAAAGAATTACCAAAAATAGAAAAATCATCCATAAATACCTCAATAAAATCGTCGATCATATCTGAGAAGACAGACATCATGCATCTTTGAAAAGTTGCAGGTGCATTGCTCAAGCCAAAGGGCATACGTCGAAATGCATAAGTCCCAAAAGGGCAAGTAAAGGTTGTCTTTGACTGATCCTCTGGAGCTATTGGCACCTGATAGTAACCTGAAAGGCCATCCAGAAAATAATAATGTGAGTGTCCAGAAAGTTTATCTAACATCTGATCAATAAAAGGAAGAGGAAAATGATCTTTCTTTGTAGCATTGTTCAACTTCCTATAATCAATGCACATTCTCCACCCAGTAGTAGTCCTAGTAGGAACCAACTCATTATTCTCATTTTTTACCACAGTGATTCCAGATTTCTTAGGAACTACATGTACTGGGCTCACCCACTCACTATTAGCAATTGGATAAATTACTCCTTCATCCAGCAATTTGAGCACTTCCTTCTTAACCACTTCACTCATATTTGGGTTAAGTCGCCTTTGGGTCTCCCTCACAGGTTTAGCTCCCTCTTCTAAAGTGATTCTATGCATGCACATAGAAGGGCTAATACCCTTGATGTCACTCAATCCCCATCCTATTGCTCTCTTTAATCTTTTAAGCTCACTCACCAGCCTCATCTCCTCCCCTTCACTAAGTTCACTAGATATTATCACAGGTAAAGTGTTATTATCCCCTAAAAACACATATTTCAGGTTCTTAGGTAACTCTTTCAGCTCTAACTCTAGTGAGGGGTTCTTCTCTTCTTTTTCAATGGGGGAAGGTTCAAAAATTTGGTAATCCTTAAACTCCTCTATTTCAACATCCTCTAAGGTCTCAAGGCAACTAGCTATTTCTGCATCAAAAATTTCCAAATCACTATCCAAAGTCAATGCCAGCGCCAATTTGTCAGAGGAACCTGTCTGCAAGAAAACATTTGAAACAACTGCATCAACACAATCAATGAAAGAACAATCCTCATATAAAGCAGTTGTAGGAATAGGAGAAGTGTTAAAAATAGAAAATTCCACAGTTTGTCCCAAAATAGTCATTGATAATTTTCCATTCTTAACATCTATCAAAGTATTGGTAGTCGCCATAAAAGGCCTACCCAGCAGAATGGTGTGTGCAGATGGTGAAGAATTACTTACCTCCATGTCAAGAACAATGAAATCCACAGGTACTATCAAACCACCTACTTTAACTAACACATCTTCTATAACCCCTTTCGGGAATCTAAGAGATCTATCAGCTAATTGCAACACCATTTTTGTTGGCTTAAGTTCCCCTAATTCTAAGTCAAGGTACACAGAGTAAGGCATTAAATTCACACTAGCTCCCAAATCACACATGCCATCAGTACATTTTCCATTCCCCATAGCAATTTGAATAATAAAGCTTCCAGGATCCTTTAGCTTAGGGGGTAGTTTATGCTGCAAAACAGCACTAGCTACCTCAGAAACTATCACCTTTTCATTCGGCTCATAACTTTTTTTCTTGGTATTCAGTTCTTTGAAGAATTTAGCATAAGCCGGCATGTTCTTAATTGCTTCAAGTAATGGTAAGTTGATACTTACCTTAGATAGCATGTTGAAGATATCTGAAAACTGCTTATCTTTTTTATCATCCTTCAACCTGCTAGGGAATGGTATAGGTGGCCTGTATGGATTGCTTGCCCTGTGCAAATCTGGTGTAGGGGTCTTCTCCATTGATCTTTCTTCAGCACTTTTGTTCTCTACTTCTCCTTCCTTTTTCTTCTCTTGCTCACCTGCATTCACAAAATTATTTTCAACATTGTTATTAATTACCTTGCCACTCCTAAGAACAGTCACTGCTTGTGCCTGCTCAGGTTGACTTGGAAACTTCTCCTTTTGTTGAATCTGCATCTGTTGTGCAAGTTGCCCCACTTGGGTCTCCACCTTCTTAAAAGATGCCTCCAAGGAATCCAGTCTCTTGTTGTTCATCTCTTGGTTTTGTGCACTGACTTTGATGAAGGCTTGTAAACTTTCCTCCAAACTATCTCTCTTAGGCTGCATTTGATTCGAGGATTGACCCTGCTGCTGGTTCTGTCTCTGGAGCAAATGGAAAGGCTGTTGAGCATTATTTGTTGTCCAAGAAAAATTGGGGTGATTCCTCCAGCCAGGATTGTAAGTGTTAGAGTAAGGATCATTCCTGGCTCTTGGTTGAAATCCTCTCATAGCATTAACTTGCTCAGCTTCATTCCCAAAAGTCTCATATGCAGAGGGACATATATTTGCTCCATGCCCAAATGTCCCACAGATTCCACACACTTCTTGAGTAGATGAAGAAATATTGTTCTTCATGTTTAGCATCTGAACCTGTCTTGTCAACTCAGCTATTTGACTAACCATTTCAGTATTGGCTTCCAGTTGATTTACCCCCTTGCTTCTTCCCCTTACACTCTTTTATTGAGAATTAGCTCCCAACATCTCAAAAATCTCATAAGTCTCATCAGCTGTCTTTTCTCCCATGGCTCCCCCAGCTGCATTATCAACAGTATTCTGAAATTGCTGGGTGAGACCATCATAGAAAAACTGATTAAGGAGTTGAAGTGGGTAGTGATGATGTGGACACTGGATCAATAGCATCTTGAATCTGTCCCAAGCCTCATGAAATGGCTCTCCTTCAAACTGAGAGAATGTAGCAATCTTCCCTCTCAACTCAGCTGTCTTTTGGTGTGAATAGAACTTGCCCATGAATTTGTTATAAACTTGCTCCCAAGTTGTCAGTGAATTCTCAGGCAACATCATGAGCCAGCTCTTTGCCCTATCCTTCAAAGTATAAGGGAAACATCTCATCCTCAACTGATCCTCTGTTAATCCTCCCAATGGAAAAGTGTTGAGGGTGGAGTAGAAATCCCGAATAAAGTTCAAAGGATCTTCATTTGGAACTCCATAGAATGAGGGCAGCATATTGTAATGGATGTTCTTCAATTCATAATTTCTTGCTGCATCTGTCAGTCTTATGCAAGAAGTGGAAGTTCCAATTATAGGTCTAGCAAAATCTCTCATGGTTCTTTGCCTTTCTTCAGCCATCTTTACAGATTTTTCAGATTCTAACTCAAAATCCGAAATGTCTTCCTCTGAAGTATCAAATCCTGTGAAAAACTCAAACTCCTCTCTGCTCCTTTTTACTCTCTGAATTTCTGGAATGAATGGATGCAATTCTCCTTCAAGTGATCTCCTGCCTTGTATAAACAAAAATTTCTAGAAAAAGAAATATCAAAAGCAAAAGACAAATTAAATAAAATGAAAACAATGAAAATAATCTGAAATGTAATAATTTTTTTTATTATTTTTAAATGAACAATTACGCCAATTAGCTTCCCCGGCAGCGGCTCCAAAAACTTGTTGCGCTCAAATTAACTCTACCACAAAGCGTCACTCGCAAGTATACGAGGTAGCTGTAGCAAAGGTGATCGCCCCAAGGTCGTTCTCTCAAGGAAGCCAAAGTGGGTAATTGATTATCAAATTTAAAGTAACAAATAATTAAAGAAATTTAATTTGCAAAGTAATGAAGAAGAATGATTTAATTTGAAAACAATAAAAATAAACAATAGCTTATGTTTTGATTTACTTGATAAAAAGAGTCTAGGGTTTGCACTTCTTTACTACTCATATGTATGAACGGTTATTCCACTTAACTAATTTAATTTCTAAGATTAAATCTCAAACAACTTAATTACTTTAGTCAAGGAAATAAGCTCTCGCATTCAAACCTCCTACAACTAATCTTGTTATAATTGAAACAATCTTTTAATAGGTTGTATCTCTAATTCACCTAAGTCCTTAATTGAATTATTCCAGCATTAGATTTCATCTCTCAATCCATCATCTAATACCTAAAACACACAATTGGTGGCCAATCAATTATATGTAACAATTTTTCATTCAATAAAGGCTAAAGAAATCATTAGTTAAGAGAATAACCAATTCATACAATTTATAGCAAATCCATACAAACCCCTAGACTAGATTAAATTAGTTCATGTTGTTATCAAGCATACTCATCTCATTAATAATCAAAGAAATCAATTTAGACATGATAATGTTCATAAACACAATTTCAATGAAACTAAAGAGACAAAGTTTAAGAATAAAACCAAGTTACAAACTCCTTGAAGCTTTTGATGAAACTCTTGATCGAATCTTGCAAGAAGGATGAAACAATGGCATGAACAATCTAATCTAAACTAGTGTAATCCAAAGTAGAATCAAAATCTAAGAAAACAAATGTTTAAACCCTAAGATCCCTCTCAGACGGCTAAACTTGCTCTCAAAATCGTCAAACCCCCCTCTAAACCCTAACTTTCCTTTTGCTTTTATACGAAGCGTCGGCTTTAAAATTCGGTGCGCGTTGATTCATGAGGGACACGGCCAGGTGATGAGAGACACGGCTGTGTGAGGGCTTGATGGAGAGACACGGCTAGGTGACACGGCCGTGTCCCCTGCATGTGTCCTCCTCTGTTGCTTTTTGGTCTTCTTTGCTTCTTTGTTGAGTGACACGGCCAGGTAGAGCTTGACTTGGCAGTGTTGCATCATATTTGAGGGACACGGCCAGGTGACACGGCCGTGTCCCTTCCCAGTGTCTGCCTCTGTCTGCTTTACTCTTCCTTTCCTTTGGTAATAAGTGGGACACGGCCAAGTCAAGGTGACTTGGCCGTGTTGCTCTTCTTTGGAGGGACACGGCCACATGACTTGGCCGTGTCCCTTGCTGGTGTCTGCTACTGGGAATTGTTCTTCCTTTTAACTTGGTATGGGACACGGCCAGTGACTTGGCCTTGTCCTCTGCCTGTGTCAGCTACTGCCCATTTCATCTTCAATTCGTTTCCTTGCCTGTTTTAACCTAACACAAAACTCAAAACAAACTTAAAACACTAAGTAAATAAACAATAACCGACAAAACATAAACACAAACTAAAAACTAAATCAAAAACGACATAAAACTAAAAATAAACTAAAACTACACAATTAAAGAAAACACTAGACAAACCGATAAAAACTAACGAAATATCTAAATAAAACAATAATTAACCTAATAAACAAGACACAAAACTTATAACAAAAACTAATAAAACAGATATATACTGCCTACAGGGCTAGACACAAGGTGTCATTATGGACCAAAGTAGTAACTCTGAAATTTGAATAGCATATCAGTTTCTTTTTAGGCCCATGCTTGTCTTTGCTTTAATGTAAATTATGAAATGTGATGCAAATGATAAATATATTGAGATATAATATAATGAGTTGTTATATTCATATGTGTTGTGCATTAGCATCGCATTGATCTATATTGAATCAAAGTTTGTACCATTAAGCTTTTTGCTTAGAGCGAATGTGGTTCATTACGCAGGTCACAGGGTAGATCTGGTTGTGCCGGAGAGCTCATCTAGATCGAGTAGAGTCTAGGCTTGAGACTTTGAGATCAGAGTTGTTAGTGGACATCAAGATCATAGACGAATTGCCAGCATGTATAAATTTCATATTTTTGTACTTATTAATTTTGATGTAAACATATGTATATTCCGCTGCATTTTTCGCTGCTTATTAAACAAATATTTTGGATAAACTTTTGGGGTAATGAAGATATATATGAATATGTATTTTTAACAAGGAATGTTTTATCTATTACTATTTATAAAATAAGTTAAATATTTTAAGTTTACTCAGATTGTAGATGATATGATAATAAAGTTTTGAAGATTGGTTTGTTTAAAATGGATTGTGACACTCTTATATCCTCTATACATATATCACATATAGTGTGTATATGTTGTGTACGTATATTGGGTGTAGGGGTGCTACACTTGTGGGTTGTGTAACTTTTAAGTTGTGAAGTCATGGTTGTGATTGTGTATTTTTGTTTTTAATTGAGTTGTTTTGATGCTTACACAAGTATTATATGGTATAATGATGATTTTGGTTGAGGCAATTATGTGTGGATATCAGGAATTTTGGCCTGACACACCCGGTGACACGGCCATGTCTTTGGGCGTGTCGATGGTTCTGTTTTTACATGTGTAGTGACATGCCCATGTCACTGAGCGTGTCATAGCTACTGTGTTGTAAGAGTTTTGGCATGGTCATTGACACATCCATGTCATTGAGCATATTAAAGCTTCTGTGTTGTGGGCTTAGGGCACGGTCATTGACACCCCCGTGTTGTTAAGCTTGTCATATGTAGAGTTTGCCCTAGATAGTTCTTTTCCTTATTTTTCTTTATGCTTCTTATCCTTGTGTTGAGAGGTTTTGTTTATACCTATAAGTGTATTACTTAGTGGTTATTTATAATTACATTTGGTTTAGACTTTGAAGAGACTTGAGTTACCCCAATCCAAGTGTTGAGGGATATCTTGGAAGAGGAGGTTGAAAGTGGTGTTTGTTGCATTTAGAGGTAAGTACAAACTTTGAATAATTATTTATATATACATGACATTGGGACTTAACACATTTGGTTGGAAAATGTGTTAAGTTACCTACTACATTATTGGTGCATGAGAAAGATGCTATGATTTGTATAATGTTACAAATGCATTATATGTAAAATGAACTTTATGCAAAATATGATAATGGCCCAAAATGTATGGGTATTGCAATTTGTTATGTATAAATTAAAGATGGTATGTAAAGCCATTAGTGATGGCTATATTGATATAAATGAGATATTTGAGGCATTGTGCCTAGTTGGATGATGAGAAAATGAGAAAGGATTTGATAATGAGAAATATGAGTAAATTGTGTGCCTAGTATGTTATTAAATTTTCAGAGTTCTATGTTTGGCGGCATGCCTATGATTTGCCTACGGGCTAGATGTCGAGCGTTACTGTAAAAATATTTTTGAGGTGAAATGACCGGGTCGTAAGCCTCAAAAAACAAATCCTTAAAGCTAGGCTGGGTGAAATGACCGAGTCATAAGCTTAGACCTAGTTGGATTATTACATTGATATATTGCCTACGAGGCTAGACACATGGTGTCATTATAGACCAAAACAGTAACTCTAGGATTTGAATGGCATATTAGATCCTTTTGGGCCCGTGCTTATGTTTGCTTTTATGTGAATTATGAATTGTGGAACAATTGAGCAATTTATCAAGATATAATGATATAATGTTATGAGATATAATATCCTTATGTTTTGTGCATTAGCATTGCATTTGAACTATATTGTTATCAAAGTTTGTACCACTAAGCTTTTGTCTTAGCGCAATTGTGATTCATCATGCAGGTGACAGGGTAGATCCGATTAAGCCAGAGAGTTCAGCTAGACAGAGCTGAGTCTAGGCTTGAGATCTTGAGAGCAGAGTTGATTGTTGGACATCAAGATCAGAGACAAATTGCCAGCATGTATATATTTTATATTTTTGTACATATTAATTTGGATGTATATATATGTATATTCCACAAATTATCAAAAATGTTTTGGATAAATCTTGGTAATGAAGTTATAAATGTGTTTTTAACAAGTAATGTTTCATCTATTATTTATATGATATAAGTTGAATGTTTTAAGTTTATACAGATTTTATAAATGATGATTTGATTATTTAAAATGGCTGTGACATTCTTGTATTCTCTATACGTATATTACATATATTGGATATATGTAGCATACGTATATTGGGTATAAGGGTGCTACAAGAAATATGTTAAGGCTCGAGAGAAGATGAATTGAATGGCTCAGGCTCAAAAAGAGCAGACGATGTGCGGTCGCCCTAGAATACCGAGAGATGGTACAAAGGGAGCCGTTTTTGGGTTTTGAAAAAAAATTGTTGCATGCATATGATCAAAATAAATTTTACGAGAAATAAAGAATGATTATGCAAGGGATTTTCCATTAATCATGCCAATATTTTGTTTAATAAAATTCCATCTTTCTTCATTTAAGGGTTTTGTAAAAACACCCGCAAGTTGATTTTGTGTTTAAACAAATTCTAAAAATATATTGTGATTTTAAACATTATCCCTTAAGAAATGATGTTTGATGTCTATTTGCTTATACCTAGAATGTTGAATGGGGTTCTTGGATAAATTGACTGCTTTAGTGTTATCACATTTAATAGAAATGTGATAAAAAAGTTTTTCATAGTCAAGCAATTGTTGTTTCATCCAAAGAACTTATGTGCAATAAAAACAAGCAACAACATATTCAACTTCAACAGTAAATAAAGCAACTGATACTTGTTTCTTACTAAACTAAGAAATTAAGCAATTACCAAGAAAATAACATGCTCCAGTGGTAATTTTCCTATCTAGTAGGCTACCAGCATCTTTGTAATCTGTATCGAAAAAGCATAATTTGTCAAATGATGTGTTTCTAGGATACCATAGACCTAAATGCAATGTACCACTTAAGTATTTTAAAATTCTTTTAGTTGCATTTAAATGTGATTCCCTAGGACAAGTTTGAAATCTAGCACATAAAATACACTATACATTATATCCGATCTAGAAGCGGTTAAATAAAGTAGTGATCCAATAATACCTTGATATTTCTTCTCATCTACTGCCTTACCACTTTCATCTTTGTCAAGTTTCAAGAATGTGCTCATAGGAGTTTTACTTGATTTGCAACTATCCATTCCAAACTTCTTTAGAAGTTCCTTTGTATACTTGGATTGGTTGATGAAGATCTCATCCTTATATTGCTTGATTTGTAGTCTAAGAATTTGAGTTCACCCATCATTCTCATCTCAAATTCCCTAGTCATACATGAAGCAAATTCCTTATACAAAGATTTAATAGTAGCACCAAATATAATGTCATCAACATAAATTTACACAATCAAAATGTTATGCATTTTCTTTTTAACAAAAAGAGTTGTGTCAACTATGTCTTTTGAAAATCCATTTCCAAGCAAATATGCACTAAGTCTATCATACCAAGATCTTGGATCTTGTTTCAATCCATATAGTACTTTAGTAAGTTTAAAAACATAATTTGGAAATATATAATCTTCAAAACTAGGAGGTTGTCAACATAAACTTCCTTATTTATAAACCCATTTAGAAATGTACTTTTAACATCCATTTGAAAAAGTTTGAAATTCATGTGACATGCAAATGCAAGCAATATTCTAATGGCTTCTAATCTAGCAACGAGAGAAAATGTCTCATCATAGCCAATGCCTTCCTTTTGGTTATAGCCTTTGGCTACCAATCTAGCTTTGTTTCTAGTAATGAGACCATTTTCATCAAGCTTATTTCTATATACCTATTTACATCTTATAATTGGATGATCTTTAGGCTTAGGAATAAGTTCTCACACTTTGTTTCTCTCAAATTGATTAAGTTCATCTTGCATATCAATCACCTAATACTCATCACTAAGAGCCTCCTCAATGGTCCTTAGCTTAATTTGAGAAACAAATGCATATTAGAATCTAAGTATTTAAATTGAGATATAGTAGTTACGCCATTTGAGGTGTCATTAATGATTAGTTCTTTTGGATGACCCTTCTTGTAATGCCAATCATTGGGTAGCTCTTGAGACTCTTCTTCTTGTTCATTAAGATTGTTCTTTTGAGCCTTAGGTTTTCTTGTTGTTCAAATGTACCTACAAAATCCTAAAAAACACTACCTTTCCCTTGATCAAGTTTGAAGGATTCATAAAAAACAACATGCATTGATTCTTCAACTACTAGTGTCCTTTTATTAAATATTCTATATGCTTTTCTAGATGATGAATATCCTAAAAATATGCCTTCATTCTGTGAGCAAAAATTTTTGCCCCCACTCCCATGTGTAATGATTCTTACGACTTTGGTACTTTAAGCTCAAGGCATTAGAGAACACGAGTCTAAACTTGGATAAAATTGGAGTCTCCAACCAAATAGGCCAGGAAAAAGAAAGGGGTGAATGACTCGATTCCTAAGGAATTTCTAATCCCCTAATGGGTTTGGAAATTTGGGTACATATGGGGAAGGTAAGAATGACCCAACACCCCCATAACGCCCGGTTTATTAGAACCGACCTCCTATTTAGGTCTAAATATTATTGAATTCTTAAGTATTATAATATTGCATGCGATTATCAAAATAAATAACCATTCATTGTATTAAGATCAAAACAAGTTCAAAAAAAAATAAACAAACACCCATCCGAGGATGGAAACATGCCCTTACAATATCCATTGTCCAAAACAAAATAAAATAGGGCATCTACCATAAGTGAAAATATGCCTCTTACATTGTTCCAAAACTCAAAATAAATTAAATTACATAAATCTTAATTAATGAGGTAGCCACAAAGTGAAAACATACCTCTTACATCATTGAAACCAAAATAAACAAATAAAAAATATTCAATCATTCATCATAAATAAAAGTAAACCATCCACTACAAACCAAATAAAATAAATTATCCATCATAAGTATATAATGAATTAAATAATCAAATCTAAGTTTACATTGAACAATAGATATGCAAAACTAGGGTTATATATGAATTAGGGCTTTTAAATAAAAACTAGGGTTTTGAAAATAAAGCTAGAGTTTTTTGGGTTAAAATATAGTTTTTAGGGTTTATAAATGAAAATTAGGATTTTGGTGATCAAACTAGGGTTTTTAGGGTAAAAATATGATTTCAGGGTTTATAAATGAAAATTAGAGTTTTAGAGCTTTTGAAAACAAAGCTACTATAATTATATTTATAAACTTTGAACTACTGGAATATTGACTTATAATAAATAATTACACAATACATGCTCTTTGTGGATCGCTACTAGACGAAGCAAATTCAAATACATGAGCTACTATGAATTATAAAGCCAACATCCATTGATCATGCTTCCAACAAACTAATATGAATCAAAACTACTGGATATAACCTACTGGAACTAATGTAGCCAAAGAATAAATGTATTCAATATTTAAAAGCATCATTAAATCATCTTATGTTGAATTAAAATGGATTAAATTTAGAGTGCACTTTCATTTATTGGCTCCACCAAAATTAAATATTGATCAAACTTCTTCTTAGAATGATTTGAAACTGTGGCTGAGCAAAAATAAGACAGTAGCTACTACCTCGTTTTTATGAATTTGATAGTATTTTGTGTTTCATGATTGCTCTTTCTGTTTTGATGATCCTTGTGTAACACCCCATCTTAGCCTACTTTTATAGACCAAAATGGACTGTTATCTCATGATGGTTGTGTCTTTATATTTTACTTAGCCAATTTTAAGTGCAGATTTTACAGAAATTTTGCCAGAGTTTCCCCTATAATCGGTGGTCCCAAGTGTCGCCAAAACTGATTTTTCTTATTTTTGAAAAACATTTTGTTTCACAATTCAACTCAAGTACACTCCCAATAATCCACCCTTATAACCTCAACTACAATCCTGCAAGAAAAGTTCACACTTCTATATCCACAATCCAATTCAATTCAAAACCATATAGTTATTATACATTACTAGATTTACATGCTACATCAAGTTATCTCTTTGTATTGCTCAAATAAGTACATGCCAGTTTCTAACACCATAATCATCAACTTACTAATTCTTTCCCAACATGAACATAATATCAAATCTTCCTAAACATAGCCTAATACCTAATTCTAATGAAAGAATAAGACTTAGGATGGTATCTTACCTTATTTCCTATTGAATTTCACTTAAAAAAATGGCTTAGACTTGAAACTTGTCTCCTTGAAAATGGAAGGGAGGGGGAGCATGACTTAAAGAAGAAGAAAAGTGGTGATGGTGGTGTCTTTTTGATCCTTACTTGTGTTTGGAAGACCATAATTAGTTATTTATAATTTAATTTCCATTTAATTAATTTATTTATTTTCAATGGCCATGATTTGTCCAACACATTTGGATTTAATGGCTAGGATTTGGTTTATTTTCAATGGCCATGATTTGTCCAACACATTTGGATTTAATGGCCAGGATTTGGCCACTTGAAAGTGTTTTTTTTTTTTATATTTTGCCCCCAAAGTTATATTTAATTACAAAATCGCTCCTCCAGTGGAAATGTCCAAAATGTCCTTATCGAAAAATCGCCCGTAACTTACAAACCATGTGTTTTCAGGAAAAATCGTGCACCACCGTTACTACCCGATTAATCTCGAGAACACATTTATGGCATCCGTTAGGGTCACTATTAAGAACCGACATAACTTTTCAAAAAATTACTCTTAGGTCCTCGGCTTTTCGAAAAATTACCTTTAGGTCCCGTCGACTTCACGGGCCTCCTTTGCACACCGATTTTGTTTTTGACTATCTCAAGCCTCTATTTGACCACTTATTTATGTCCTTCTTGCCTAATACTCGACTATCTAAACTTTGGGATGTGACAATTCTACCTCCTTTAATTTTAGTTTCGTCCCGAAACTTACTTATTCATGCATGATTCTTACGTGTAATTACACATCATCAATATAACTAATAATCGTCACATATACACACATATGTACTCAAGACACTGATTTTAAACTTACGTACCTTCATTTCCTTCTTCTGCTTTATTCTCTTCTGCCCTCATGTAATATATCCTAGCTGGCGCTTTCGATTCAGGGCGATCTACTGTCTCCGATCTTGTTCCTATTTGATTACTACCATTTTCTCTGCCTCTTCCTCTTTCTCGACCTTTACCGCTGCTACTTGCTACTTGTGTTCTTTCAGGAACTTTTGAAATCTCTGTCACATTTCTAGGACAATCCTTCTTAAGGTGATTAGTAGCACCACAAAGTATACAAGCTCCAGTAACTAACCAACATTCTCCCCTATGCTTTCGTCCACAATGCTCACACGAGGGGTATGGTGTATATTCAGTCCTTCCATAACCTTTACTTGATCCTCTGCTTATTCCTCCTGTGCTGGCTATTGAGGTAGCTTGAAAATGAGGTCCTTTAGATGGTCTTAAATTCTGCTTTACACTCATAAAGGATCCCTCATCCTTAGCTCTCTTGCTAGCAGACTGATTATTACCTGGGGCACTCTGTGCTTGCTCTCTTTTCTGTTGAATTCTCTGTTGACGATTCCTCAGATTTACTTGCACTTTTTCAACATCCAATGCTTTAGCCACCAACTTTGAAAATTCTGTATTATCCAATGCCACTAGCTGTATCTTAATTTCATCATTAAGTCCTTCTAAAAATTTCTCGCATCGCTCAGCTTCAGTTTCTATTAACTTCTTTCCATACTTACTAAGGCGCGTAAACTCCTTCTCATATTCTGATACCATCATTCTGCCTTGTTTCAATTGAATGAACTCATTACGCCTTGCAGTCAAATATGCATCAGTGATATACCTCTTTTTAAACTCACTCTTGAAGAATTCCCAAGTTCGCTGTTCTGGTGGAACCCGCTGCTGCGTGGTATCCCACCATATGTACGCCTCCTCTGTCAGGAGTGACGTAGCACAAATTACTCTTTCTTCTGGAGTGCATCGAAGTTGGTCAAGAACTCTAATGATACTATCTAACCAATATTCTGCTTCCTCAGATCCCTCTTCACGACCAGCCTTAAATTCCTTTGCACCATACTTTCTTAACTTCTCTATCGGGGGTTTCCTATCTCCCTCAGCAGCAGGGCCCCTTCCGGCCATTTGCTGAAAAGCTGTTGCAATCTGCCTAAGATAAGTCTCCGGACCGGGTATTTCAGCTGCTGCTAGCCCTGGTCTATGAGCTTCCCCGGCATCTGCAGGCCCAGATGCTTGCGATTCTATGTTTTGTTCCATAGCTTGCCACGAATCTAGAGACATCCTACATTGACAAAAATAAATTCTGGTTTTGGACTCAACTCGATCCTTATTTTGAAAAATCGTATAAAATAATCCACTTGAGTAAAAATTCTAAAATTTTTACAGAATTTATTTTTACATGTTAAAATCATTCCTTTAAAATTTCAGATCAAAATGGAATCAAATTCTTGGTCAAATAGTTCACCCAACCAGACTGCTCCAGTTGCCCTGCATCCTGGCAGCAGTTTTGTATTTTATAAATTCCGTAAATTAAATTCAATCAATGTGGTTCCAAATTATTTTTCTCAAATACTAGACTTATTAAACAAAAACATATCCAAAATTCAACTCAATATAAGTTTTCTATATTTAATTAAAAATCATACAAGTCACAGCAGTTTACTAATTATAAAACAGAAAAATTTTTAAAAAGGAGTTCAATGGTTAAAGTACCAAACCTTGCTTTTCTTATCTATTTCACTTCCTTTCCTCTCTAATCTCCTTGATTTCCTATGAATTTCACTTAAAAAAATGGCTTAGACTTGAAACTTGTCTCCTTGAAAATGGAAGGGAGGGGGAGCACGACTTAAAGAAGAAGAAAAGTGGTGATGGTGGTGTCTTTTTGATCCTTACTTGTGTTTGGAAGACCATAATTAGTTATTTATAATTTAATTTCCATTTAATTAATTTATTTATTTTCAATGGCCATGATTTGTCCAACACATTTGGATTTAATGGCTAGGATTTGGTTTATTTTCAATGGCCATGATTTGTCCAACACATTTGGATTTAATGGCTAGGATTTGGCCACTTGAAAGTGTTTTTTTTTTTTTTTTATATTTTGCCCCCAAAGTTATATTTAATTACAAAATCGCTCCTCCAGTGGAAATGTCCAAAATGTCCTTATCGGAAAATCGCCCGTAACTTACAAACCATGCGTTTTCAGGAAAAATCGTGCACCACCGTTACTACCCGATTAATCCCGAGAACACATTTATGGCATCCGTTAGGGTCACTATTAAGAACCGACATAACTTTTCAAAAATTACTCTTAGGTCCTCGGCTTTTCAAAAAATTACCTTTAGGTCCCGTCGACTTCACGGGCCTCCTTTGCACACCGATTTTGTTTTTGACTATCTCAAGCCTCTATTTGACCACTTATTTATGTCCTTCTTGCCTAATACTCGACTATCTAAACTTTGGGATGTGACACCTTGCTAATTGATTGGTTGCTCCATGTTAATTGATGTGTTGCTCCTCTTTTGCCTCTTTTTTCATCCTATATTTATAGTAAATACATTAGGTTAAACTCTTGTAACCGAGTCTTAGCTTCCTCTCTAAGCACAGCTCCCTTTTGAAGCATATCGAATTAAAATCTACCATATTAGATTAAAACAAGTTTAATCCGACATGGACTAAAGTCCATATTGATTTGTAAGCCTAATTCAATATGGAAAAGCTCCATATTAAATTAGAATTGACCTAATTCGATACCAAAACCATTTAGGATACCAAAACAAGTCAAATTTATGGGGCCATATCAAATTGGATGTCCAATTCGATATGGCCAATTCGATATGGCCAAGCCTCATAACAAATTTAATCATGTTAAATTTGATATGAGTTGGCTCATATCAAATTTAACTTGAATAAATTTGTTATAAGCAATACTCATAATGAAATAGACATAAAAAATGGCCAATCATCTTTCATTTTGGGTCGGTTTAGCTCTTAAATCAAACTAGAATTTGTTTTGGCTTTTTAATTTGGTCTAGACTTGATTTGGGCCTCCAAAATTGAATTAAATTTAACTTGGGGCTTTAAGATTGAAACCAAACTTGATTCAATATTTTTAATTAGAACAAAATTCATGCTGAGCCAAAATTAAGGGTCTACAGTTTTGCCCCCTGCTTGAACAATCTAAGACTTTACTAGAAGAGAGTGAAAAGTAATGATACAAATTATGAATTTTGTACCAAGCATCAGCAAAACAAAACATAGAGACAAATTAAAAGAAATCTAAAGGATGGATACCATGGTAAGGAACCATTGATTACCGACATTCGACCATTGAAAACCACCAAGCGACTCTAATATCTTAGTTTTGATAAACTTGAATTGGTTTGGGTTTTGAACTCGATGTTGGATTTGAGTTTTGGACCCGAGATTGGATTGGTTGGGTTTTGGACCCAAGACTAGATTGGTTGGGTTCTTGACCCAAGACTGGATTTGGGCAACTCTAATATCCCAATAGGTTCATCAGGTGACTCTAATATCCTGTTGAAATGATGAAGTGACAAAACCATTGAGCATCTCTAACATCTCAACGGGTCAATGGGCAACTCTAATATCCCAATGGGTTCATCAAGCTACTCTAATATCCTAATGACCAAGTAATAAAATAGTTGAGTGACTCTCATATCTCAACAGGTCATTGGGCAACTCTAATATCCCAATAGGTCTATTGGGCAAATCTAATATCTCGATAAAATTACCAAGTGATTCTAATATCTTGGTGAGTGAAAATAGCCATTGAGAGATTCTAATATCCCGATGAAATCTACCAAGCGACTCTAATATCTTGGTAAATCAAAATGGTCATCGAGTGATTCTAATATCCCGATGACAACCACCAAGCAACTCTAATATCACAATAGAAAAAAACTTGAATATTCCAACATATCAAGAAAATCTATGCCGTCGGAATACTTTAAAAATCCAATATAAGCTAGAGATTGTTTTGTCAGGATACATCAACAGCTCCAATACAGGCTGGGCAGTGGATGCTTCAACAAATCCGCTTGAAAATGTCTGCCTTGACATAAATTAATCTTCATCTTGATTCTTTGTTCCTGGGGATGGGCCTTTGTCTTGCCTCAACTTCAACTCTTTTGTATCTTTATTCTGTAAGTGGAGACTTTTGCCCCCAGTCCCATTGGAATGGTTCTTGCGACTTTGGCACTGTTAGGCTCTGGGCCTTAGAAAACACGGGCCTAAATCTGGAGAAAATGAAGTCGCCACCCGGACGGGCCAGGAAAAAGAAAGGGGTGGATGACTCAATTTCTAAGGAATCCCTAACTCTCTAATGGTTTTGAAAAGTTGGGTATGTGTGGAGAAGGTCAGAAATGGCCCAGCACCCCCATAACGCCCGGTTCATTGGAACTGGCCTCCTTTTCAGGTCTTAATATTATAAAATTCTTAAATATAGGGGTATTATCCATAGCACATCATCTTTAGCAGCTTCTCTATCCATATCATGACAAGATAAAACTCTTCATGAAGGTTGCAAGCGGTGGCACCCTTCCAAATTTAGGCAGAGGATTATTCTTAGTGTTAGGCTTATCAGGCTCAGGCAGCTTTCCATTGTCAATCAAATTTTGAATCTCGTGCCTTAATCGAACACATTTATCTATCTTGTACCCTTGAGTCTAATGAAATTGACAAAAAACTTAGGTATCAAAGTTTGAAGGCAGAGGATTTGGCAAGGGTTGAGGAGCTAATGGTTGTAGCAAATCCATCTTCATTAGATTCTCTAACATTTTCGATAAAGGTTCCCCCAAGTCTGAAAATTTACGCTTCTTTACTGGTTCAGTTGCTACATTTTTCTCAACACCTCTTCTTTTCCTTTGATTTTACTCATTGGGGTGGTAGCCACCCTTATTGCTCCAGTTAGACAGCACATGGTTCGATTGGTCTTGTAGAATAGGGATTGATTCCTTATTTTTCATTCAATCTCTATAAGCAGACATGTTCCTTATTAATGTTGCCTTTTCCTTCTTCTTTACGTCAATAGGAGATGCCTCGTTAGAATTGTTAATGGTCTCCAGAATTTGAATCAACTGGGTCCTCATAATTTCAACTAATTGATCTAATAGCTCGGCCATCCTAGCTTTGACAACTTTATCAACTATGTCCCTTAGCTACTTTACATCCATCCTTCCAATGAAGCACTTGAATCAAAATTAATGTTTTAGGTAGTATCGTTGTATGCTCTTGAATTGCCATACTCCAGGTCTATGAGCCAGAAAGGATCAAAGATATGAGATGCAAATGTATGTATGCATGTATGCATAAACAACAATCAAAGAAAGATAATTAGGACGCCCTTTCCAACCTTATAACTTCCACACACAAATGGCGAGTCTCTTTTCTTAGGTATGTGGTTAACAAAATACCAACATGGTATATTTTATTTTCGAATAATTCTCTCGGACTTTTCAACCAATAGTTATATTTTCAAACATGAAAATTAGTTCATGATAATTCTCATTAATTAAGCTTTAATCCATCGAATCAATTAAAGCACCTTTTATGTTATATTGATTAAAACTAAATTAAGAGGTTTATTATAAATAGATTTCTCACTTGAAAACGTAACTAATGATTCATGCCAAAAATAAGCCCATGATTAATAATTCTTAGTATAAACTAGGCTCACAATTAATTTTTGGTATTTCATAATTAACCTAAATAATTTGTAAGCTCTTTGTAAGAAAAGGTTGGATGAAATGCAAAAATAGTTTTGTTTGAAAAACCCATTGCAAAAAGATATTTTTAAAAAATGGATTTTGACTTTGTATTTGAGTCATGAGAAAAGAATTTTTGATTTGTTTTTAGAAAAGTTTTATGTCCAAAGACCATCTTGAAAAGTTTTGAAAATAGCTTTGGTCTTTTGGACTTTAAAGAAAAATTTATTTTGAGCTTACAATATACTTAGGTCATATTAGAAAAAGAACAAACCTAATAAGCCATGATTTAAGCCAAAATAAATCAACCATAGTCAAACAACAAGCATTTGGGTTAAAAACCTAAGAAAAGTAACTAGGCCAATTACATAAGCTTTAGTCTTTGGGTTGAAAAGACTTAGGTTCCCATAATAAGTATATACCAAAAGGTACAAGGCTATGAGTGGTTATGCCATGCTCAATCTCCATACCTTGAGTGAAAGTATAGCATCCCATACATAACATAACGCAGGTAACACGGGCGTCCTAACTCACGCACACGATGCAATATAATATGATGCAATGGATAATATCATGATAAGAAAGAATAGAATAATATAAAGACCAACGGAATCAACTTCTCTTATCCCCAATGGAGTCACCACTGTGAGCGAGGATTTTTGCCCCCGCTCCCGGTGGAATAGTTCTTGTAACTTTGGCACTGTTAGGCTCAGGGCCTTAGAGAACACGGGTCTAAACCCAGAGAAAATGGAGTCGCCACCTGGATGGGCAGAAAAAAGGGGTGGATGACTCAATTCCTAAGGAATCCGCAACCCCCTAATGGGTTCGAAAAGTTGGGTAGGTGTGGAAAAGGTGAGTAATGGCCCAGCACCCCCACAACGCCCAGTTAATTGGAACCGACCTCCTTTTCAGGTCTTAATATTATAAAATTCTTAAATATAACGATATTATCCATACTACATGCAATAATTAAAATAAAGCATCATTATATTAAAATCAAAGCAATGTTCAAACAAAATAAATAAATAGACACCCATCCGAGATGAAAATATATCCTTATATCATCTAATGTTTAAAACTAAATAGGACACCCACCAAAAGGTGAAAACGTGTCCTTTACATTAATCCTAAAATATAAAAATAATTTAAATTACATGAAAATTAATTAATGAGGTACCCAATCATGGAAACATATCTCGTACAATTTTAATACCAAAATAATAATTGAATAAATATTCATTCATGATAAATTAAATAAACCAAACATCAAAATTAAATAAATCAATCATCAAAACATATAATAAACTACATCATCAAATCTAAAATTAAATAAAGCAATGAATATACAAATTTAGGGTTCACATCTTAAATTAAAGGTTTTAGAATTGTAAAGGAAGTTAAACACAAAGACTTATAATACACAAATAAATATCTCCTTCGACAAGCCCATACGGAGGTCCCGCTGTTGGTATTTTGAAAGTTAGGTATTTTGAAAGAATAGGCTACTGTGATTTTTAGAAAAATAGAATTGATTATGGTTTTGAGAAAATAAATTATTATTTGTGGCATTAGAAAAATATAATTAGGGTTTTAGACTTCAAAAATTAATTTAATGGGTATTAGGATACTAGAATTTTGAAAAATAATTTTTAGAATTTTAAATAGAGACTAGATGATAAATAAAAACAATTGATCAATGTGCTTAAATAAAAACCCATCTATTGTATGCTCAAATAATTCATCTAATTGAATAATGAGGCCACTATAAATATAAAAAAGTTAATGGAAACTCAAACCTCCGTTGTTAGTTCCACCACAATTTTGATTCTGGTTGAACAATAACAAAGATAGTGTGTGCTGCCTTTTATGAATTGTTTGATGTTTGCTGCCTCTTGCTCCTTCACAAATCCAAAGTAAATTGCTAAGAAAAGTGTCCGAATAATTCTTTCTAGTGCAAAAATCCTCCTCCTCTGTGTGTTTTTAATGTGGTATTTATAAGAAAAAATAAAAATATAATACTAATTGGTTAAGGAAATAAAACTGTCTAGGAAATAAAATTAAAACCGAGTAAAATAAGATTTTGGCAAAAATCGGACAATGTGCTGGCACACTAGGGCGCTGGGCCTGCGTGCTGCGAGGATTGGCCTGGGCGTTATGAGGATCTGCGAGGGCCAACTGTGAGGCCAAAGGCTGGGCCACTGATTCAATGCAGGCTTTGCCTGTAGTGAATTGGCCCAAGCCAATTCTTTGCGACTCTTGTCGCCGATTTTTTATTTTTTTATTTTCATTATTAAAAATAAAAATTATAAGTAGTAAATATTTTTAAAATAAATATTATTTTATTAAAATAAATAATAAATATCAAAATACCATAAAAAATTATTTTTGACTGTTTAAAAATATTGAACTGGACTAAGTAAAAAATTAAGGTTCTACACATTCATTTTGACAATTCTAATTTTCTTCTTATTCTATTCTTTTTTATTTTTCCTTTTGCAAAAAAATTAGCTATCTTGTAGCTAGTCCTCATATCCTCTCTTTTCCCCCTGTGTGGCAAAATATTAAAAGTGAGTCTGAAAATATTTTATACACGCATAAACTCAAAAATTAAAAAGAGGAAGTTTGCCCCCCTGTGTAGGCTCAAACCAATATTTTTTTCTAATGCAGGCTCTAATTGATGTTTGTGTATTGTCTGGTTCCTTGTACAAGCATGCATCTCTATTTTTGTAAAGTGACTGGATCTTCCTCAAGCAATGGGCCTTCCATGCCCCCCTAATTCCATATCTGCTTCATATTTGCTTCATAAAGTATTGTTGTTTACTTTGATAAAGAATAGGAACACAAGACAAAAATACAATGTGATATGCTTATGTATGTATGATATGCATGGATGATACTTACAGTGGTTCCATCGACTCATAGACCGAGGTGATACGCCAAAGCACTTGTTCAAGTCTTGCATTAGAATAGCAGAAGCCTTCACATCTATGACTTTTATATTCTATGATGAAATCATGAGTAGTGGGGCCCCCCAGCAGGTTAGTCAGAGATATATCCATTTCAAACTATGATTTAACACATTAGTCGATAGCTCCTTCATATTGCAAATAATCATTTTTTTTGCCCAATGTGTCATTCGAGGTTCGATGATGCAACATACTTCTCTTAACTTGAAGGATTGTATGACAAAAACACAACTTTTTTTTTTTAAAAAGAATCTTAAAAACATAATTTGGCTTTGTCACATTAGTATCATTGTACCTCAGGACTCGATTTTACAAATTAACATATTTATAACATGACAACCCTAGTTACAATACTAAACTCGTGAATCATTTTCATTTGAGCAAGAACTGTTGCACTTCAAATAGGCATATACATATTACTTGGCCAAAGGTCTTATTCAGTTTAAATATTGTCTATCTCATATGCATGCTTATCCAAACTATCTTTACTAATAGACTTGCCTACCAAGCAAGATTAACATGTCTTTAATAGACTTGAAATGGGATTGATAAGGGACATAGTTTAAGCGAAGACCATTTTTAAACTGAAACTGATATAATACTGCTGACAAATCTTCACACTATAATCTTCTGATTGGAACTGTATACTGTTAGAGTTTTCATTTTCACCTTCTCGACATCTTGTTATCTTTCTTCATAAAAAGACAGGTTGTAAAATCTTTGCTTCATAAAAAGATAGAGATTGAAATCATGCTTCATGACAAGACAGAGCTTAAAATTATGCTTCATAAAAAGTCAGGACTTTAGATTTTGGTCTCATTTGCAAAAAATCTGGATGAATTTTAAAACCTTGTTGTTCTTCCCCTTTCTTCTTTTTTCTTTTTTTTTTCTTTCTCTCTTTTTTTCTTTTCTCCTTTTCTTTTTTCTTTTTCTTTTTCCCTTTTCTTTGTTTTTTTTTTTACTTTTGGGCCATAGTTCTAAGAGAGTTGTACCATTTTATGCTTATGAATATAGATGAATGGAGTAGGACGAGTTTGGTTCAGTGACGATGAACCCTTTGTCACCCTAATGTTATAGATTTGTGATATTAGGTCCATTTAAGATAAACTTCAACTATCCTTATGGTCATGATAATACATACTTTTCCTTGATCTTCTATTCCCTTGGTAATTTAGTGATCATTAGACTTGTTAAAAGTGTAATAATAACTCAAGATAGGTTATTGGGTTCGTAACCCAATAAAAAGCAAGCTAAAATATTATGAAGGCTTAAAGGGAAAAACTAGGGATTGATGTTAATAGGGCAGATACTAGTTGTTGGCCCACCAAACAATACCTAGATCACCTCTTTCTTAAATAAGTAGAGTTCAATTTTGCCTCAAAAGTTCTTCAAAGCATGTTTTAAGATTGATTAGGACCTAAACACAAGTAATTATGCAGGAGCCCTCTCTAAGTAAGCATACACAGCTCATGATTCAAATCATGATTCATAAATTCACTAATTCATGAATATCGAGCTAGATTCGTCATTAGTTGAGCACCAAAATGAACAAAGACTAATATAAAATTTATTAAAAGTAATTTATTCAAACATTCTTAATTTGAAAAACATAATTGTTCTAAATACATACTAAAGAAAGCAAAATAAAATGAGCTACATTCAAGCCAAGGGAGGTCTGTTGAGTCAAGCCTATCCTCTCTTTACATCTTTTACACTCTCATCTTAAAAGGAGGATAAGATAAAATCTTCCTCCAATCTTCCCTCTACCATGAAGGTTGCTGGTAGAGGTACTCTGCCAAAGTTAGGCAAAGGATTATTCTTGGTATTGGGCTTATTAGGCTCAGAAAACTTTCTATTGTCAATCAAATCATGGATCTCGTGCCTTATGCGAACACATCTATCTGTCTCATGCCCTTGTACTTGATAGAATTGACAAAAGGCCTTGGCATCAAAGCTTGATGGCAGAGGATTTGACAAAAGTCGGGGAGCCAATGACTATAATAGCCCATTCTTCTGCAACCTATTGAAAACCCAAACCAGGGTTTTCCCAACTTTGAAAACTGTCTTTTATTTGCTTGACCAGTTGTTGCATTGACATCCACTAACTTCTGTGTACCCTAACCGCCAGACTGATAACCTCCCCTATCACTACTTCTTCCAGGAAAATGATTCTTCTTCATTTCCCACTCTTCTATTTGCAAGCCAGATTGGAGAAGATCTTTGAAATCCCTTATGAGAATGTGAGACATCCATTCATGTAGACTAGGTAGGACACCCCTTACTATCATTTGAATTTGGTCAGACTCATCTGGTCTCTTCTTAAGCAATGCAGCCCTGTTTCTCTACCACTTCACGTAGTCAACAAAATTCTCATTTTGCTTTTGTCTAATAGTTTCTACCTCCATCAGAGTCACTTTCAGTTTGACATTGTATCCATATTGCTGAATGAAGGCTTTGTACAACATATTTCAATCTTTTTGGGTACTATCCTCTAAAGTATTAAATAAATTATGCACAACAGGGTCCACAAAAGTATGAAGTACCTTAGAGTTTGAGCCTTAGTAGCTCAAGCAAACTGCATAGCAATGATGTATTACTTTGCATGGAGATCAGGATTCCCAGTTCCATCGAACTTGGCAAAGGAAGGCATCTTGAATTTGTACAGGACTTCCTCATCCTGTTCAAACAACTTGTCCACCTCTGACATCTCTTTAGTTTTCAGCTTCTTTTCAAACTTCTTTTCTAGATTGATAATCATCTTCTATACATCTCAAGTTTTGGTCTTTTCTACAACCTTCGGCTCTTTCTTCTTGTCTTGAGGATCTTAGAAGTATTGAGCCCAATCATCACCGTCATCAACAACTACTTTGTCATCATCAAAGGCTACCTCGCCAACCTTAGCCTTTCCTTTGTCCTTATGCTTCTTAGTACTAGCAGATGCCTCAGCAATGTTCCCTAAAAGTGCAACAAGTTGGCTCTTTATAGTCTCAGCCACATCCTCCTTCAGTTCTTCCATCTTTGCATTGAGCGTGTCATCCACCATCCTTTGAATCTATTCAAGTTCCATTGTCCTTGGTGAGAAGCTGACCGAATCATTACTGGATTCTATGTCACTGGCGTAGGTCGGATTGTCATACGTCTTAAAATGTTGTACTGTAAGTCTATGAGCCATAAAGGATTAAGGCCATGTAATGCAATGTATGTATGCATATATGTATGTATGCATAAGTAATAGACACACAAAAATAACTAAGATGTTCCTCCCAACCTTATATTACCCACACAAGAATGACGAGTCTCTTTTTCTAGGTATATGGTTAACAAAATATCGTGGGATATCTCATTTTTGAAAGAAATTCCCTCAAATGCTTTAACCAATAGTCGTATTTTCAAACATAGAAGTCAGTCCATGATAATTCCTTTTAATTAAGCCTTAATCAATTGAAATAGCAAAAGATAGCTTTTATGCCATATTAAAGATTAAAATAAAATTAAAAGGTTTATCATAAATAGATTTCCTATTTTGAAAAACAACTAATGATTCATGCCATAAAAAACCCATGATTAACAATTCTTGGTATAAATTAGGCCCACAATTTTTGATATTCCATAATTGACCTAAATAGTTGTAAGCTCCTTAAAAAAGGTTTTAATTCAGATGAAGTGCAAAAATAGTTTTGCTTCAAAGTCCATTGTAAAAAGATTTTAGAAAAAATGGATCATGGGCTTTGTATTTGGGTCATGAGGTAGAAGAATTTTTTACCCATCTTTAAAAGGTTTTATGTCCAAAGACCAACTTGAAAATTTTTAAAAATAATATTGGACTTTTAAGCTAAAATGAAAAATTTTTTTGGCTTACAATATAGTTAGGTCATATTAGGAAAAGAGCAAACCAAATAGGGCATGGTTCAAACTAAGATATATCAATCATAGTCAAACAATAAGCATTTGGATAAAAACCTAAGGAAAGTAGCTAGGCCAATTATATGAACTTTAGTCTTTGGGTTAAGAAGCTATGGGTTCCCATAGCAAGTATATACCAAAAGGTACAAGGCTATACGTGGTTATGCCATGCTCGATCACCATTCCTTGAGTGAAAATATGGTATCCCTTACATAACACAACACGGGCAACACGGGTGTCCTAACTTATGCGCATAATGCAATCTAAATGATGCAATATATAATATCATAATAAGAAAGAATAAAATAATATAAAGATCAACAGAATCAACTTCTGTTATCCCTAGTGGAGTTGCCACTGTGAGCGAAGATTTTTACCCCCAATCCCATGTGGAATGGTTCTTGCAACTTCAGTACTGTTAGGCTCAAGACCTTAGATAACATGGATCTAAACCTGGAGAAAAATGGAGTTGCCACCCGGATGGGCCGAGAAAAAGAAAGGGGTGAATGACTTAATTCCTTAGGAATCCCTAACCCCTAATGGGTTCAGAAAGTTGGGTATGTATGGGGAAGGTGAGAATGACCCGGCACCCACATAATGCCCGATTCATTAGAATCGGCCTTCTTTTCAGGTCTAAATATTATTGAATTCTTAAGTATTATAATATTATCCATAATACATGCTATTATCAAAATAAATAACCATTCATTGTATTAAGATCAAAACAAGTTCAAACAAAATAATAAATGGGCACTCATCCGAGGATGGAAATGTGCCCTTAAAATATCCAATGTCTAAGACTAAATGAAATGGGGCATCCACTATAAGTGGAAATATGCCTCTTACATTGATCCAAAACATAAAATAAATTAAATTACATAAATCTTTATTAATGATGTACCCATAAAGTGGAAACATAACTCTTACATCATTAAAACCAAAATAAACCAATAGAAAACATTCAATCATTCATCATAAAATAAACGTAAACTATCCATTACAAACCAAATAAAATAAATCATCCATCATAAGTATATAATGAATTAAATAATCAAATCTAAGTTTACATTGAACAATAGATATACAAAACTAGGGTTTTCAATATATGAATTAGGGCTTCTAAATAAAAACTAGGGTTTTCGAAATAAAGCTAGGATTTTTAGGGTTAAAACATGGTTTTTAGGGTTTATAAATGAAAATTAGGGTTTTGGTAATCAAACTAGGTTTTTTAGGGTAAAAATATGATTTTAGGGTTTATAAATGAAAATTAAGGTTTTAGAGTTTTAGAAAACAAAGCTAATATGGTTATATTTATAAATTTTAGACTACTGGATTATTAACTTATAATAAATAATTGCACAATACATGCTCTTTTTGTGGATGGCTACTGGATGAAGCAAATTCAAATACATGACTTACTATGAATTATAAAGCCAACATCCACTGATCATGCTTCAAATAAACTGATATGAATCAAAACTAATGGATATAACCTACTAGAACTAGTTTTGGCAAAGAATAAATGTATTCAATATTTAAAACCATCATCAAATCATCTTATGTTGAATTAAAATGGATTAAATTTAGAAAGTACCATCGTTTGTTAGCTCTACCAAAATTAAATGTTGATCAAACTTCTTCTTGCAATGATTTGAAACTCTGGCTGAGCAAAAACAAGACAGTAGTTACTGCCTTGTTTTTATGAATTTGATAGTATTCTGTGTTTAATGATTGCTCTTTATGTTTTGATGATCCTTGTTAATTGCTTTGTTGCTCCATGTTAATTGATGTGTTGCTCCTCCTCTGCCTATTCTTTTCATCATGTATTTATAGTAAATACACTAGGTTAAACTCTTGTAACAGAGTCTTAGCTTCCTCTCTAAGCACAACTCCCTTCTGAAGCATATCGAATTAAAATCTTTTAAATTCGAGGAAAACCATGACCATATCAGATTAAAACAAGTTTAATTCGACGTGGACTAAAGTCCATATCGAATTAGTAAGTGTAATTTGATATGAAAAATCTCTATGTTTAATTAGAATTGACCTAATTCAATACCAAAACCATTTAAGATACCAAAACAAGTCAAATTTACAGGGCCATATCGAATTGGATGTCCAATTCGATATGTTCAGGCCTCATAATGAATTTAAGTCATATCAAATTTAACTTGAATAAATTCATTGTATGCCATGCTAATAACAAAATAGACATAAAAATGGCGAATCATCTTTCATTTTGGGTCGGTTTAGCTCTTGAATCAAACTAGAATTGGTTTTGGCTTTTTAATTGGGTCCAGCCTTGATTTGGGCCTTTAAAATTGAATAAAATTTAACTTGGAGCTTTAAGATTGAAACCAAACTTGATTCAACATTTTTAATTAGAACAAAATTCATGCTGAGTCAAAATTAAGGGTCTACACATCCAATTTGGATGAAAATTTTCTAAGATTGTCCTTGATATTCAATATAAAGCTTTTCCATCCAAACACTCTAAGGTATGAAATTTTGGGTATTCTTCCATTCCATAACTCATAAGAAGTTTTGTTTATCAAAAGCCTTTTGTAAACACGATTTGAAATATAACATGCAGTATTAACGGCTTCCACCCAAAAGTAAGATGGTAACTCATACTCATTGAGCATTGTCCTAGCCATTTCAATCAATGTTCTATTTTTTCTTTCAACCACACCATTTTGTTGTGGTGTTTTAGGAGCTAAAATGTTGTGTGAAATACCAAACTCATTGCAAAAATTTTTCAAAGTTCTCATTTTCAAATTCTTTGCCATGATCACTTCTAATAGATGTGGTTACATAACCATTTTGGACTATTTTTGCAAATATTTTAAAATGATTGAAAGCTTCATTCTTTTGAACCAAGAAATTAACCCATTTAAACCTTGAGGAATCATCAACAATTACAAAATGCATATAACTTGCCTCCTAAGATAGCAACTCTATTTGGTCCAAATAAATCCAAGTGAATGAGTTCTAAGGGTCTAGAAGTGCTTACAATCTTTTTAGATTTGAATGAACTTTTATGTTGCTTACTAAATTGACAAGGTTCACAAGTTCTCTCTTTCTCAAATTTTACTTTAGAGAGACTATCGACTAGTTCTTCTTTGCTAATGCATTGTAAGTGATCCATACTAGCATGTCCTAGTTTTCTATGCCATAGCCAAGAATCATTATTAATGGTAATCAAATATTCAAATGCATTATTAGAATGTATGTCAAATGTATATGTATTCCCAATTCTAACTCCTTTGAATATAAGTTCACCATTTGAATTGGTAACTTTGCATCCTTTAGAGTCAAAACATACATCATAACCTTTATCACATAATTGACTTACACTAAGCAAATTATGTTTCAATCCATAAATAAGCCAAACATTATCAATCATATTCTTACCAAGCATGCCAATGGAACCAATACCAATGATTTTTCCTTTAGCATTATTACCAAAAGTTACATTACCTCCATGCTTGTAAGTGAGTGTTGTAAAAAGTTTTGCATTACCTGTCATATTCCTTGAGTATCCACTATCCACAAGCCAAACATTTTTATTGATAGTGGATTTTACATACCTACAAAATGATAATGTTCATCTTCTTTTAGGTACCCAAATGAAGTTGGGTCCTTGGGGGTTAGTAATAGAAGGGTCGTCTAACTTGAGATGAGCCCTCCTAATATAGCAAAATATGCTCTTATGTCCAAATTTCATACAATAAGTGCATTGATAGATGGTTCTATACTAATGTACTTTCCTATTGAAATTTAATAAACCAGGCCCATAATTACAAGTGTGTGTTAAATGATATTGTTTTTGTGCATTTTTATGTTTATGTACATGCCTTGTATACATGAATGTATGATTTGCTCTTAGAACTTTAGTTCTAGAGCCTTGTGAACCCAATGTAATCCTTTTAGGATTTTTAGGCTTGGTGTTGTCCATTAGTGTTCTTCACAATATCAACACTAGATGTTTGTGTTGTAGAAGCTCTAACAAATGTTGATGCATTAGATGAAGTGTTAGATGAACCAATGAACCCTAAGCCATGTTTCAAGGAGGGTGGTCTTTGAATATTAATCAATGTATCTAAGGCCTCTTTTCCCTTGTGAAATTTTGAAATGGACTCTTTTAGCTTATTTCTTTCATCCTTCAATATTTTATTTTCCTTGACCACATTTTCTAATCTATGTGAATTTTTAGTCATTTCATCAATTGATTTCACCAAATTTTCATTTAAGGTCTTCAATTATAATGTAGAGTTTTTCAAAGACAAAATGCTTTTCTAACTTGGAACATTTATCTTTGTAAAATTTCATCTTAGAGAAATAATTTTTTATTCTAAGGTTCATATGTTCAATCAAACCATTTTTATCTAAAGCATCACCAACATCATCATCATATACAATTAAGTTTAATGATGAAGTACTTACCTCATTGGAGTTATTATTATCTTCAATAGCCATGAGGCGTAGATTTGCAATTTCTTCCTCTTTTTTCTCTTCTTCTTCACTTGAGGAATCATCATCCAATGTAGCTTTGAGTGATCTTCTCTTTTCCTTATTCCACTTCTTTTTGCTTTTTAATTTGAAGCAATTCAACTTAATGTGATCGGATTTGCCACATTCATAACATTTCACTTCATTCTTTTTATCTTTATCTTTGATGGAGGATTTAGAAAATGTACCTTTGTTAGCTTGTAGTCTTCTCTTTCTCTTCAATCACTTATCATTTTGGATAGCATAGCCAATTCTTCTTCATCTTCACTATCTTTATCATTTGAGCTCTCAACTTCTTTAATCGCTTTGAGAGCTATTGATTTCCTCTTATCCTTTTTACCTTGCTCTTCTTCTCTTTAGGTGTACAATTCGAAGGTGAGTAGTTTTTTGACTAGTTTATCGGTTCTCAAAGAGCTAAGGTCATGAGTTTCTTCAATTAATGAAACTTTATATTCAAAGTTCTTATTTGCTCTAAGTCCTCTCAGTATTTTGCTATTGACATCATCTTGATCATATATCTTGCCATATTTCTTTAATTCATTGACAATAGCAAGCAAGCAATTTGTCATGTCAGTGACATTTTCGCTGGGCTTCATCTTGAATAGCTCATACTCATGCACATACATTTGCTTCTTGGTGAGTCTCACTTGGGTAGTACCCTCATGATAGTTCTCCCACCTTCTTCTCTTGATATTGAATTTATCGAGATGGAGGAAGCCCTATTATTCTTGAACTGATCTCTCACATTGGTATTTAACCATTGAGATTTAGGAAGAGGAACTTGGATACCATCAACTTCATGAGTAGGAGGTTTCCACTCATTTTCAACAAAATCCTAAAGCTCAATTTCTTCACTATCTAGGAACAAGAACATCTTGTGTTTTCAATAAGAATAATCCATTCCATTGAAATAGGGTTTAAGGAATGAAGTTAGGTTTCCATGTGTAGAGGTGTTTGTTAGTGAAATAGTTGCCATTTTTTTTTTTATCAAATTTTACAATTAAGTTTGAAAAAATTTACTAGTTCTAATACCAATTGTTGTCCCAAACTAGCAACCAAGAGGGGGTGAATTGGTTGAAATGAAGAGTAATGGTAAATTTAAAATTCAAAAGCAAGAGATAAAGAAGATGTGGATGAAGATGGAGTAGAGTAAAGTAGATTAGAAAGAACACAAAGAGTTATAGTGGTTTGAATTTACCTCAATCCTACATCCACTTCCTTAACAACTTGTTAAGGCTCCACTAGTTTTGAGTTTTTACAAGCTTAACTCTAACTTGGTGTTTTCCTAGCTCACACCAAACTATTACAATGGAATGAGATTAATCCACACAACCCTTACAAGAGTTTTTCTAGGCTCACTCTCACAACCTAAGTGTTTCTAAGCTCATACTCAAACTTGTGATGGTGTTTAATGCTCACATCCAACACTCCAAGATTTTTGATGTTTGATCTTTTGATCTTTAGAAAAGATAATGAAAAATATTGTTCAATGAAATTATAATATCAATCAAAGTATTCTTTAACCACAAAAATGAAGTTTAATATGGTATTTATAGCCATTTGGCTTAAACTAGTTGTTTGGATTGGTTCCCACATATTTAGTGCTTGTCTTCCACTAATTCTGTGCTCGGAGCTCGGTGTGCGATTGCTCAGCTCAGTGGGCAGTCACACAGTTTGAAAGCTCTGTGTAATGGCTAGTTCTAATGGTCAAATTTCATTGTCTGACAAAATCTTACTTGCCCATACCTTTTTGTCATGCGGTTGTCCATCTCGGTGTGCGATCGCTCTGCACAAAGTTACCGTTGAAATAAAATTTCTTCATCCACGTGTTAGGTTATCATTGGTCTAAGGTATTTGGCACAAAGAGTCAAATATGTTGGACTAATGTGGTTGCTCAATTCTTTTAGGCGATCACACATGCCTTTGAGCATTGAGGAAATGCCATGTGAGGAGACCATTATCCCTTTTATCATTTTTAGAGTTTTAGGTCTTTATTACGTGCGGTCACTTGGTTGTCGTGGGCGATCGCACTAAGGTCTAGCATCCTGACTTCACCGCTCACTAAGAACGCTATCCTTTCTGTGAGTTTATAAATTTTTACCTTGATGTGGTGCAGTCGCTCAGTGCTTGTGTTCGGTTACACGCCTACCAAGCGTCGTCACTTCACCGCTCACTGAAAACGTGAACTCTTTTAGCTCGGCAGTTTCATGCTACCCTCTTTGGCTGCTTGGGTTGCTTTTAGCTCAGTTGTTCTATATCTAGCTCAACATTCTACAAGTTCATTTGGTTCTACGCTTTTTGCTCAACAGGTCCATATGTCATATGGCCATTCAATTTTGTCCTTTTTGCTCGGCATATTAGTGTTGTAGATCCTTAATTTTGGCCCTTGCTAGTCCGTGTTAATTCTAAGTCTTTGATTGGATTGATATATTTTAATAGGGTATAAAATAAGTTATTTAAACTTTTAAAACCTTAAATGGGTCTGATTTGAAGATTTGGTTAGTTTTTCACTTCATTTAGGTAGACTTTAAGTGGTGTGGGTGTCCCATGTCTAATTAGGACACCTAATTCGACACAGGGAAGCACCTTGTATCAAATTGGAGCCTCCAATTCGATATGGAAGCTCCCCATATCAAATTGGGGCTCCCAATTCGATATGGGACAGCCTTATATCGAATTGGGGCTACTCCAATTCGATATACCCCAATTCGATATAGGGTTTCCCCATATCGAATTGGTGCCCCATTTCGATATAGGGCAGTACCATATCAAAATGGGACTCTCCCATTTTGTTATGAGGTGGTTTTTTGGTAGTCCATATCAAATTTGGATTGCCAATTCAATATGGACTTGGATTCTGTCGGATTAAGGTCACTTAATTTTGGGATGCTCTCGGTTTACCTCTGATTAAAGTGGTTCTAATTTGATATGGTCTCGGTTTGTGTCGAATAAAATCCATTAGTTTGATATGCATCAGGGGATCCGTTTTTAAAATAGAAAGCTTTCACTATTTAACCTAATACCACCCTTATAAATATAGGTTTTAAAACTGTGGAGGGGGACTTTTAATGTTGAAAAAAACTAGAAACCTTCAGGAAAGAGTAACCTTCAGAATGATTATCAACTTTCAGGAGAGAGCAACCTTCAGAAAATTAGCAACCTTCAGCAAAACGATTAGCAAACTTTAAGAACACAGAAGCTTCAAACAACAAAAGAAAAACCTTATAAAGGCAGTAGCATACTGCCTTTGTTTCTCCCTAGCCAGAGTTTTAGTTATTTAATTATGGTGGAGACTTCAAATGTAGGTACAATCTTCTAAACACTTTAAAATTATTACAAGTTCGGTTTACTAATATTATGAAGTTCATACGCGTGGTTTGGTTTAAACATGTCTAATTAGTTCTATTTGATAACATTGTCAACTTATATCCACTTTATCTTCATTGAAATATATTCAATATCCATGTCTCATACCAGTATCAATATTAAAGAGTTCTTATGGTTTATATAGTAACCAAATTTTTACCAAAACCCTAAATCTTTATTTATCTTTTTATTCCCATAGCTAAATCCTTAAAAAAATTATATATAACCCTATTTTCTAAATCTAAACCCTAATTTTGCATGTTTAATTATAGTTTCATTAGTAAAACTCTAATTCCACAGAAAAATTTATTCTAAAATCGTTTACCTTTCGGGGGCACTACCCTCGTCGTCACGCCCTATATTTCTTTAATGGATAATATTAAGATGTGTTTGTTTATTTTCTTTTTAATTATTTAATTATTTTTATATATATTGTATTATTTTTCCTTTACTTTATTCTTTTCCTTAGATTTATCTATATTTTTAAATAGACTTGCAAAGGCATGTTTACATTCGTGGGTGCCTTATTTGTTTGATTTATTTATTTTCTATAGATTAATTTATTTAAAGACTTTAGGATTGATATAAAGAACACATTTTCACCAAATGGTAGGTGTCCTATTTTATTTAGATTTGGATATTATAAGGGCATGTTTCCATATTGTATGGGTGCACATTTATTATTTTGTTTGGACCTTCTTTGATTTTTATACAATGAATATTTATTTACTTTAATATGTGTGTAATATGGATGATGTTATAATAAGTTAAGGATTTAATAATAGTTAGACCTGAAAAGGAAGTCGGCTCCAATGAACCAGGCACTGTAGGGGTGCTGAGTCATTCTCACCTTTTCCACATGTACCCAACTTTCTGAACCTAATAGGGGGTTGGGGATTCCTTAGGAATCGAGTCATCCACCCCTTTCTTTTTTCCAGGCCCGTCCGGGTGGTGACTCAATTTTCTCTGAGTTTAGACTCGTGTTCTCTAAGGCTTTGAGCCTAATAGTGCTAAAGTCGCAAGAACCATTCTTTATGGGAGTGGGGCAAAAATCCCCACTCACAAGTGTTTCATATGTAAGTTTGGTTCTGTGCTCAGGCTGCATTTGTGCGGTCGGCCGATCGTTCGTTCGGGCGGTCACACAAAACTGCTTGGTTTCTGCAGAAGTAAACTTGTTTGAAATTATTATTATTTTATTAATTTGATTGTCAATGATCAAAATAGAGTTTGATTGTACATCAATGTCAACAAACCCAATCACATATAATCATAAATATTTAAGAAACAAGCTTATGGAAGAAACTACTTGATTTTTTTAATTTTTTCTTCAAATTCAACTTGATTCCTTAAGAATTTTGGTGAAATTTGATGTGTTTGATCAATTCACTCTCTTCCCCTTTCTCTCTCAACAAATTCAGCCACACCATGGAAGAGGAAGAACATGATCATTTTTTATATATCTATTTCCAATTTTACCCTTCACTTGATTATGTAATTACTAATTAATTAATTAATATAATAATGATATATTTTCTTCTTTCTCCTGATCCATAATTACTTCAATTTTAATTTTAATTAATTAATTTTTAACTTTTTACTTTTGAATTTTAAACCTTTGACTTTTTGTCTTTTAGTGACTTATAATTTAGGTATATTTAACATATACCCAACATATACATTAAGCATTTTTTCCTTCAAACCTATTAATTATCCTCTCCAATTTATTTAATTATATTTAATAAAACTACGTATGTTACAAATATCCCTCCAAAAATGTAGAATTTTATTTGGAGAGTCCTTAGGAATGTGATTCCTATAAAGGACAGATTGGCTAACAAAGTATCTTGTCTAGTGTGTGGTGGTGTTGAAACTGTTGATCATGCTATACTTCATTACCCATAAGTTATTGATTGTTGGATTATGATTAATGTACATGTACAGGAGGTTCCAGGTTTTCACTAATTCTTTTAAGGCTTAATACATGCATTACCCCAGTACTTGTGCATTTTTTTCACTTTGCCCCCTTAACTCTTCGAGTAACCATTTTGCTCCCTACACTCGATTTTTCATTTATACACTTTCCCCCTCCATGATGAAGTGGCAGAGCACATTTACCCACGCTCCAACTATCGTGTGAACTCTTTTTTCCCCCTTCCCATCTTCATATTAAATTATTGAAGCCCCACCAATCCCTAATTTTCATCTCTTAATCTTCTTCTTAACTCATTTCATATAAATTCTCTCAATTCAAAACCCTAGATTACCTATCATTCTCTCATGCCCTTAAATTCTCACAATGAAGATATGCCAATGTCAGAAGCGAACTCTTCTCAGAGTAATTTAGTTATTCCCAATTGTTATTGTGGACAATTTGCTGCTATGAAGATGTCGATGATTGAATCAAATCCTGGAAGAAGATTCTTCATTTGCAAGAGATATGGGGCAAGGTTGTTTCATTTCTTCTTTAATTAATTACTATTTTGGTTTTGATTGTGATTAATTTAGTGTTCTGAATCTAATTTATCAGGTCAATGGAATGCAAGCAAGTCGTTACTTTGTTTGGCATGAGCCTCCAGCTCCTGATAATGTGAATAAGGGTATGCTTTGGTTGATGAGGAAGATTAAAGAAGTTAAAAGGCAAAGAGATGAAGCCAAAGCTAATGTGAGAAACTTGAAGTTGCTGGTTTTTTGTTTGTTGGTGATGATTATTACTATGAAGGTTTTTTAGTTTTTTTTTTTAAGGTTTTTTAAGGTTTAAGGTTTAGTTTATGTGAGGTTATTTAGTTAAATATAGTAGGTGAATTTAAGGGACTGCGTATGATTTTGTGTTTTCATTTTGTGGGAATTTCATGGTTGTATTTTTGGTTAGAATTTCATGGTTTGTGGTTTGATTTTATAGCTACACTAGTGACAATGGTGCAATCTGAAATTGTAAACTTCAATACCCTTAAATTTATGTAATAAAATTTACCCGTTTGGTTGTTAATTTTCCCTTAACTTTGAATTTATATATGTATGAATGAGTTATAATTTTCTTTTGTTGGTTCAATTTGTTAGGTTAATGTTGTTCTTATTGTTGATAAATATGATTCTTGTAAAAATGATAGAATCTATAGGAGTGTATAATTCCAATCTGCAATAGGATGCCAAATTGGTATGGTGGGAATTGTTAATGTTTCTGTACTTGTAGCTAACAATCATGGTAATGGTGTTAACAATATGCAATTGTTAACAACTAGATATGCTTTAATACTATATATATCTAGTTGTTAACAACTTCTTTTGCAAAGAGATCAAAAAAATGCAAATAAAACACAAATATGGAACCTGTAAATGAATAAGTAGCAGAATTCAAGGCCTATAATATGGCTAGAATCACTGACACTTTAAAGAAAACTCATAACGTCCAAACATAAAGGCAACTCATAACTTGTAATAACACAAAAGAATAGGATGCATTGATAGCAATAAGTTATTCTTCACAACCAAACATTAAAGTTGATTACATCAAAAACCAGTTCTAACTGATTACAAACTTACAAAGCAAAATAGTAGTTTTATATAGTCAAACATCAAAATGACATAAAAAATAGATGCAAATCTAAGGCATGGCTGCTTTTTCCTATTTCTCTTGCTTCTTCTGCAGCTCTTCTCAATTGATGCCTAGTATTCACTCTTTCTTATTGAAGTTGTCTTGTAGTCAATGCTTTTTTTCTTTTGAATTTCAGGCCATGGTGCTTGAACCTAATGTTACCAGTAACTTCAACAAACCTCTTAAGGGAACTATTATTAATTATTCTCCTGGTCAGCATGCCAACCTAAGAAATGAAAGAAAAGTATTATTTAACCCACATTCAAATAGAAATGAAGGAAAACAAATGAAATAACTTACATTCTCTATATTAACTCTTATGTTAGAATTAATGTACACTCCATTACCTCTGAATGGCTTCTTGCGTTGTTGTTCTTACTGAGTTCCATCTTGATTCTTCCCTTTCTATCCTCTTCCACTATCTAAATTAACATCATGATTTGTCACATTTGATCTGCTAGTGTTTTGCACTTGATTGAGACCCATAGTTTGGTACAACATTTGTTCGAGAAGTAGTTGATGCATGAGCTGACTGTGGACTTGAGGAGATGCAGTGTTTAAACCCTAGTTTGGAACATTTGATGACTATGAAGATTAATGATAAAGAGTAGAACTTGAGGCCTACATAAAATCAATGTAAACACTATAAATCAATTATATTTTCTAAAATAAAAAAAATTAATAACACAATAAAAATGAATATGAATCAACATTATTAGGACATCCTTTCCTTTTGTGATTTTGTTGACCACACAGTGAACAAGTCATTTTAGCCCCAATTCTTAGAAACTTCCTAATCTTTTTAGGCTCATATCATGACTTCCTCCTATTTTTTTAGGACTACTAGGGAGACTCTTGATCTCAAGGGGAATTATCTCAAGGTATTCCTTATCTTTCAATAACTTCATTCCAGGAACTGGTTGTATATAGTGAGTATATGCCTTCAAAAAAGTTTCCCTTTTTGTATCATGGGATATGTAGTCCTCAAGGTCCAATTGCCTAAAGTGCATCACACACACAACATGTGCACATAGAATACCTCTTAGCTTCCATGCTCTACAACCTCCTTCCTCTATGAAAATCATTTGGTATAATTTTCAGTTGAACCCTTCTTACAACTGCATAATTGCATAATGCTTCTCTGAATTGTTTGGCATTCTTAAACACCTTTCCAATTTCCCACAATGGGACTTTACAGTTTGGGTCATTATTAACTCTCTTGCTAGTAACTCTTCTTGGTGGCTCTTCTTCTTCATTGTCATTTTCATCAAAGCTTTCTATACTCCCTTCATCATAACTATCAATAAAATCTTCATCTCTACCCACATTTCCTTCAAATCTATCTAGCCTAGATCTTCCATCATGAAATTCCATATCATTCCCAACTTTCCCTAAATCAATTTCTCCTTCAGCTTATGATTCCCTATCACTCCTCCTTCTCAGTCTGTAACCCCTGGCTTTGGCCCTTGTAGATCTCAATTCTTCATTATGCTCACTGCTTTCTTCAGAACTCTCATTAAGTATCTCAAACTCAGGATCTATATCACTTTCTTCAGAACTCTTCTTCATCATCTTCTGGCTCACCTTCACCCTCTCTATTAGACTTATCTAACTCAACATCACCAAGTAACCCTTTTAACCTAGACTTAACATCCCCAAACTCTTCAGCAATTTCAGCATCTATAGGATCATTTCCTCCTACAAACTCAGCTTCTACAAACTCATCTTCCTAAGTGGGATCATTACAAACCTCTTCATGCATATGTGAATCCACATTTACAGCCTCACACCACCTTGTTGTATCTCATTTACTTTGCCTAGGTTAATTGTATTATCACCCTCAAATGACCCTATATTTACACCCTCTTACCCTCTTACAGCACATAGGGGGACCACATTAAGATTCCTATCTTCTAGATATTGCCCAGGAGTCCTTTGATCATCAGAATAGTGTGAAACTTGTTGCCCAACCTCCCTCTATCAAGCTAGAAGTTTCAGCAGGTCTGGTGATCTAACTATCAATAATTATCATTCAAAGAAGACCTTGGTCCACTTCTCTGTTGATGACACCAGCCCGGCTAAGATTGATATGACCTTACCTATTTTGGTTCCTAATTTGGAGCCTGATACTCCCAACTCTGATCTTCTCTGCAAAGCAAGCACTTCAGCGAGCATTGAGGATCATAGAGATGTTATTTCAGATGATGAACTTGTCTACCAACTTTTAAATTTTAATACCTTGAGTAAGATATCAAAGCCCAAGTTCAAATCTCTTACGAAAGGTAGTCTCATTATTCCTTGCAGAAGACAGTAAAAAAAAAAAGGAAGAGGTAGACTCTTTTTTCGCCTCTTGGAACCCTCATATCTGACTCAAATATTAAAAATATGAATTGGATCAATGGATGTAAATTGGTGGATACTCCTCTCCAGTTGGAATTTACTAATCCATTGCCTCTTGACGAGCCTAAGGACATTGACACTACTCAGCCGGACATAGTGGGGTTGGAGGTAGAGAAGTCTTGAGAAATTGGATATTTGATGGGCCTATTTGAGGAAAATGATAAAGACAAGATTTGTCAGGGGTTGAGAGATATCATTAGCAAAGAAGCTTGCAATGGGTCTAATTTCAATTATTAATATCTTGAGGTTTCTTTCAGAGGAATATGTTGTGCTAGATTTTGAGTATTGGGATCTTTATCCTGCTGGTTTGCGAGTTGACGTATGGTTATGAAGGTGGTTTGTTCCTTATGATGTTCATTTCAGTTGTCTTCCTTGGATAGTTATGATCTATGAGCTGCTCGGAGATCAATTGTTGAAGAGATTTTCCTATGTATTACCTCAGTTTTTTGCTACTAAATCAACTATTTCGGTGATGTATATTGTTTTCCTTTCGGTTGTATTGATGTTATGGGTTTTTTTTACATAGTTATGGGGTGTCTTTAAGTCGGATGTAATTGGGGTTGGATTTTAGGTAGTATACGACTCACAAGTATGTTTTTCCCCATTTAACTATAATAATAAAATATAAAATCTAATTTCTATAAAAAAAAAAAAAGATACAGTCCACCTATCTTTACAACCTCAGCTCTACTAACAAGATTATAAACATATAAGTCAATAACTTCACCATTTTTGACAGCTAATGCATAGTTATATAGTTAATTATCTGTAGCAACATGGTGAAATACACTGCTACAGGTAGGCTTCTAATAAATCATCTCAACTGAATCAAATCCTAGTTGCTTAATATCATCTATCAATTTAAGGATTGACAGACAGTCTGGATCATAATTAGCATACTTAACCTTACCCCCACATTTCTTTCTACCCCTACTATCTATACGAAATTCTCCACCGTAGTACCATTTAACAGTAACAACAATATCAACCATTAAAATCGAATCAAACAAGAAGATAAATCACTTGATAATCTGGCTCTTGTGTCTTCCTTCTTGAATGAATGAGTGATTGTTAATGTGAACAATGGATTTGATTTGGAAATCCACAGTGTTTTCTCTAATTGGTTTCTAATTTGAAAATAAAAGATTAGATAAAACACTAAATTAGTTTAGGCAAGGTTTTGCAATAGTTGATTGAGGAAGAAAGGATCATTTTTTGGGTTATTTCAAATTTGCAATAAAATTTTTAGAATGAAAACTAGCTCTAAGATTGAAAATAAACTTGAGAAATTAACCTTCTATTGTGTACACTTTGATTATCTGATGTGTACACTTTTTCTTGCATGGCATCTAGGTGTCTGCGCTGTCAGAGCGTCTGATTAACACACAAGGTTTCATATCTGCTATTAATAAATAAGGGGGCAAGTGTATAAAGAAAAATTAGAGTATAGGGGGGCAAAGTGGTTACTCAAAGAGTTGAGAGGGCAAAGTGATCAAAACGCACAAGTATAGGGGGGCAATGTATGTATTAAGCCTTCTTTTAATTATATTGATGAGCATGCTACTTTGATGCCCTATATGCTTGCACGGTGTATTTAGCACCATAGAAATCAATTAATATGGAATAAAAAAGATGCAAATTCTTTTCAGATTATGGGACATGCACGTTCAATCATTCATGAATCGATAAACTCCCAAGGTGTTAATTCAATTCTTTTTACTCGATCGACAGATAATCATAAAATGTGTATTCCGCTTTTAGATGGACACTAGAAATGTAATGTGGATGCTTCCATATTTATGGCACAATGACGATCTAGGGTTGAAGCAGTGATGCATGATTAGTTTGATAATTTTATTCTACATGTTGGCAAGCTTCCAATGGAAATCCTTCTGCAGAGTTAGCTATATCTGTGGGTCTTCAAGAGGTGTTGAGCTAGATTCACATCAATCAATGGCATAGTGTTGATATTGAGCTTGAGTGTCAGTTAGTTGTTCATGCTTTTTATTCAAGGAATGTTGATTGTTTAGAATTTGGTTTCATTATCAAGGATTGCCTGCATCTATTGAGACAATTGTAGAATGTTTATTGTAACTGGGTTTCAAGATAATCCAACAAAGTTGCTTATTCAATTGCTAGGGTAGCTTGTTGTTATTATTGTCTTCATGTTTGGGGAGACCCTCCATTTATTATTTGTTCTCTTTTGTACTGAGAATCCATAGCTCAAAGATCTTAATGCCTCTTAACTGGGTATTTGATCTTTAGTTTGGTTTCTATTTTATCTCTTTTAATGAAATTATATTATTATTTCTCAAATAATAATAATAATAAATTAAGTTAATAGCTAATAAGATGTAATATCCCAAATGATACCCTAAAATTTTGGAAATGCTAATTGTTGAAATTGAATTAAATGGTTTTAAGTGTATATATGATTAAGTGGAAAGAAAGGAAAAGGGAAGAGTGTATATGTTGTATATATGAAGATATATACAACATATACAAGTCAACATTTTAATAATTAGGTCAAAAGATATTTGAATTATATATATTAAATATTGATAGTGGAAGATGATTTTTGTTTATATTATAATAATTTAATTGTTTGGTGGAAATTAAAAGAGGGTAATCTTGTAGTTAAGAGAGGTGGTTTACTTTTACTTGAGGATAACTATCTTCATCTTCTTCTTTCTTCTTCAAGAGGCTGGCCATCACCATTAGCAAAGGGAAGAGAGGTTTTGTTGCTTCCTAACTCAAGCCATTGAAGGATTTCAAGAGATCAAGTTGGAGTTTTAAGGATTTTATTCACTTTTGGTAAGTTTCCAACTTGTTTCTTTATTTTCTTTTGAGTTTGTTTTTATGAGTTTGGTGGATGGTTGGTGTAGTTATGTGTATGGTTGATTTTGGTGTGTTTGAGGTTATTTGGTCTAGTTAACTTTGATTTTGGGGTTGGATTGAAGAAAGGGTTAAGTTGGTGAAGAAAATAAGAGTTGTGGATTGTGTAAGTTTGAGTTGTAAAATATGGTTATGATTGTGTTTTGATGCTTGTAATTGAGTTGTTTTGGTGTTTATGTAAGTTTATTATGGTATATTGTTGGACTTGGTTGAGTTTATGTGGTGATAATGAGGTTATAGAAAGATGATAGTTGGATGTGGTGTTTTTGGTGTCGATTTTAGGTTTTTAGCTTGACACGCTTAGTAACACGGCCATGTCTTTAGGCGTGTCGATGGTTCTGTTTTCAGTGTGGGTGACACGAGCAGTGACACGCCCATGTCACTGAGCGTGTCACAACTTCTGTGTGGTAGTAGTATTGACATGCCCATGTCACTGAGCGTGTCATAGCTATTGTGTTGTTGGGGTATTGACACGTCCAGTGACACGCCCATGTCACTGAGCGTGTCATAGCTTCTGTATTGGAGGAGGATTGACATGTGCAGTGACACGCCCATGTCACTGAGCGTATCAAAGCTTATGTGTTGTGGGTTTAGGGCACGTCCATGAACACGCTCATGTTGTTGAGCGTGTCAAGTGTATAGTTTGCCCTAAATAGTTCTTATTCTTTTCCTTATGTGAATCACTAAGTGAGTATGTATAATCACCTTTGGATTAGGTTTTGAAGAGAATTGAGTTACCCAATCCAAGGATTGAGGGACATCTTGAAAGAGGAAGTTGATAGAGTGGTGTTGTTGCTTTTAGAGGTAAGTACAAACTTTGAATGATTGCATACATTTACATGACATAGGGACTTAACACATTTGGTTGGAAAATGTGTTAAGTTACTTGATATATTGTTAATGAATGAGTTATATGTTATGATATGCATAATGTGAATTATGTTGATGTATCAAAGCAATTGAGTAATGGGTTGTATATAAAAAAAAATGGAATAATGTGATAAGATATGTGAAAACATAATGTAACAAATTGTTATTAATATAAAAGAGAAGAATGAGAAAAATGATGATATATTAAGGCAATGTGCCTAGTTTGATTATGAGAAATGAAATGAGAATGGAATTATGAAAGTGTTTGATAATGAGATATATGAACAAATTGTGTGCCTAGTATGTTATTCAATTTTTAGAGTTATGGCTTTGGCAGCATGCTTATAAATTGCTGGGTAGGTGAAAAGACCAGATCGTAAGCCAGGCCCAGCTGATAAATGTGATGTTTTTGTGGTGAAAAGACTGGGTTGTAAGCCTCAAAAATAAATCCTTAAAGCTAGACTGAGTGAAAAGACCAGATCGTAAGCTCAGATCTAGTTGGATTATCCATGGATATATATTGCCTACGGGGCTAGACACAAGGTGTCATTATGGACTAAAGCAGTAACTCTGAAATACTGGAAGAAATGGTACTGGATTGCGCTCGCTAGCTCTCTTAAGGAAGAGGTCAGGTGTTCGATCCGGGGAGGCGACTTAAATGGTTTGTACACCATTTAAGCTAAATAAACAAATCCTGTTGAAGGGCCCGTGAGGGTAATTCAGTACTGTAGCGAGCCTATCTTGCTCCTGCGGACCCTTGGGTGGAAGCTGAGCTCCCCTTGAAGGGGCAACCGACCTGGTTGTGGGAGGGTTCGTTACATAAGACTAGCAATAACATAGCTAAGAAATTTAATAAGTTAATTTCAAATATCATTGTTTGATAATAATAATAATAATAATAATAATAATAATAATAATAATAATAATAATAATAATAATAAGATTATAATTTTAGAAGTTAACAATACTAAGAAAACTATAAAATTTAGGAATTTTGACAAAAATACAAGAAAAATTGAAAATAATTCCAAATTTACCATATTTATAAACTATTTACCAGAATTTATAAAATATTTACCAAAATACCAGATTTTTATTATTTTACGATGAGTTTAGAATGATTTTAGAATGAGTTTATCATGTGTTTATTATGAGTTTATAAATTTTATATAGTTTATAATGAGTTTATAATAAAATAACAGAAATACCTCTTATAAAAAAGTAAAAATTTTAAAAATATATATGGTAGAGAGTATTATTTTCCCAAAAGTTTAAGTTTAATTAGAAAAAAGAGAAGTGGGAATTTTTAAAACTTAAAAAAAAAAAAAACATAAACCCATTAGCCAGAGATGACTTGGCCTGCCTGGACTTAGGGTCTGGCTACAGGTTCAATTTGTAGGCGTAAGCCATTTTTGGACCGGGCTTCAAGCAGAGATAAAACCCGGCCCAACCCAGCCCATAAACACCCAAATATTAACACTTGGTATTGGTTTATGTTAACTCAAACCCTGCAGACGTATATATGCAACAATCTAGAAACTGTAAAGAAAATTTGAAATTTTGACTGAAATAATCATGAATTCATCTTTCTTAATGGTAACATCTTACGACCCGGTTGAAGTCAAATTTAACCCAAAAGAAAATTGAAATTAATCAGAAAATTGAATGATTGAAAACATGTTAAACTTGCTTTAAAACAACTTTAAATGATTTATACTCGATATATTCAAAATTGAGTTGTTTTAATTTTCTCAATAACAATAATGCTGACTAAACTGTAATCCAAAGCGCAAGTAAAAATTAACAATCCAATCCAAAATAATTTTTGAACAATAACATACATATCCAACTGAACAAAAATAAAGAAAGAGATTCAAGCAATAGATCACAAGCCCAAAGGGAGAGAAAACTCCTTTTCCTAGACTGCAATATTGAAATCCTAACTAGATAATTATGAACTAAATCATACATATCCTACTCAATGAAAGTCAAGAATGAAATGCAAGCAATAAATCATAGCCTCAGAAAACTCCTTTATCAATTTTGAGGAGCTTTTTCTATTTCCCTTACACTTCTTGCTACTACATCACTGGATTTGGCCACTCTCCACTCTCTAGTGGTGAGAAGTTGGTCAGAGCAGTTGCAAATAATGACTAACACTATCACATCCCACTTTCATAATACTAGGGGTGGACTTAATCTATATTCTTATAGTGTCTCCTCAAAAATCTTAAGAAAACCAAGATAACTTATTATGTAATCACAACTCATAATTCAAATACTTGATATCCTTTAAATACACAACTATATGTGTATGGAAATTACATCATCATTCATAAACATATTATTTTCCTTTCATACATCTTAGGTGTTTTCTGATAAATTAACAAAAGCAATTATTAACATATCCAAATAGTAAATGCTAATATGTTGGCTCAACCTCTTCTATACACTGATAGAATAGAAACGAGAAGAATTCTACTGATTTATTTTCCAACTATATATGAAAATATTTATATATTAAAGAGGTGAGTCTAACTAGTCAGTGAATAGATAAATATATAACAAGGGAGAACAAACAAGGTTTAAATAATATATATAAGTATTTGCATATATCATCATTAATCAGCAGGATAAATAATAATTGAAATATTAAACATAACTTTCAAACATTTCTTAGCTTTTAGAATAATATGAATAATTTAGTTCAAAATCATTTGTATACACTCAAATATAATTCTCCACTGATCCAACTTCAATCAAAGGGCACATGATGACTTACCTTACAAGCCCAAGGAGAAATAACTTCAATACACATGTGCAGAGCAAAACTTCCAAAGGGTAAATCACTGTAAATTTAATTTTTATAAACACTTGTCATCAAGGTGTGATTATGTAGGATTATAGCAAGAGTGTATATAAATCATTTATCCAGCTCAATATAATCAATCAGCCACATATATGAAAAACTTGACTACCATTATTTATTCTCAATTTATAAGAAAATAAATATCAATAAAAAAACAAAACATCAATCTATATTTAGTAAATTCTACTTTTGAAATCATATATAATACTTTAGAAATACAATGTTACATATTTATCCACTCACCTAGGCCAAATATTATATTCAGCTAGCCAACATGATCCTCTTTATATTCTACTCCTGCAGTAGGAATTGTTCCTAAAATATTATAAAAATATTATTTAATTTAAAGTATAGCCTAAGTTTAGCAGCTATAGATGTATGTTATGAAAATGACGTGTGTGTACGGTCCTTAAATTCTAAGGATATTCCACCATAAATCGGTTTTTTCTAAAATTTCTAAAATAATATTTCATTGAGTATTATTTAAATTTTCAAGTTAATTTCCCATCTATTTCTTCATTAATATTTTTCAACATCTTAATATAATTTTTTGATGTCAAAATTTATTAAGTGTTTACAATATTTAAATGTACAACCAAATTATATCAATTTTGTTTATTTATTTTCATAGTTATAATAATATCGATAATATTTATATTATTAACTTAATCATTCAATTGTGTTTGAATAATATTTATTAAATCTTTGGCATTTTAAAAATGCAATATTGTATTTATTTTCAACTAAAATACATTAATACATATCTATATATATACAATAAAAATTCATTTAACCTAGTTTTCAAAATAAGATTGTTTTAATAATAATATCAATAATAATAAGATAATTTACTATAGTAAAGAATTTATTATAATAATATCATTTACTTTGAATTTTTCTTATTTTGTTATTCTTTAAAATATTAAATATAATGTAACGACCCTCCCCAACCAGGTCGGTATCCCAAGGTCGGTTGCCCAGCCCACTGGGTCCGCATGGTCCGCAGGAGGCAAGCGATCGCTACAGTACTGGACAGCCCTCGCGGCCCACCCAGCAGGATTTGTTAATTTGGCTTAATTCCTTGGAATTAAGTCGCCTCCCTGGATCGAACCCCTGACCTCCCACTTAAGAGAGCCAGCGAGAACCATCCAGTACCATTTCTGCTAGTAGCAGAAATGGTACTGGATGGTTCTCGCTGGCTCTCTTAAGTGGGAGGTCAGGGGTTCGATCCAGGGAGGCGACCCCTTGGGGCCAAATAAACAAATTCCTGCTGGGTGGGCCGCGAGGGCTGTCCAGTACTGTAGCGATCGCTTGCCTCCTGCGGACCATGCGGACCCAGTGGGCTGGGCAACCGACCTTGGGATACCGACCTGGTTGGGGAGGGTCGTTACATATAATGACACTAATAATAATAATAGTGATATTAATAATATTTACTTAGATGGTAATATGATTACTTCTTTTTAATAAAATATTTACTGAATTACATTTAACTTAATCATAATAATTTATTTTAAGTTTAATAGTAATAATAATATATAATATATTTACTTTTTAATACTTTACTTTTATTTTCCAATGATCGCTTATAATAAAGTAAGTAATTTTGACAATAAAAATAATAATACTATGTACATAGTTAAACTAATTATTAATTACCATTATTCCAATTTAATAATTTATGTTAAATTTAATACTAAATAATATTAGTAATAATAATCATAACAATATCAACTATTGAAGTAAACCTAAAATAGATTTAAAGTAATAAATATAATATATTAGTGGTAGTAATAGTAATAATAATATTAATAATATTAATAACAATTATACTAAAATTGATAATTAATAGTAATTATGATAAATTTATTTATAAATTTAATTACTGCTACAATAATAATAATAATAATATTTATTCACTATATGACATTAATTATTATTCATTCCTAAGTAAAAATAGTAATAACTTAATTATTATAATTATAACAATAAAATGTTTTAATCTTATAAATCTCCAAACACGACATATTTATTATTTAGTTTAATCATTTAATTATTATTTAACTCAGTTTAATTAATAATTAGTTATCCTTATAATAAATTTATATTTTTTAATTATTGACTAACTACCAATTTATTTATTCCACAATTTCATATACACATATATATACATATTTATTATAATTAATTTATTCTATAGTTTAAGAAATATTTAAAAATCAAATATTTAATTTGTTTAATCATACTCTATATTACTATTTTAATTTTAATTTTATTACATATTATGCTTGTTTTTATTATCTTAATTTATTTTAAATTTTCATTTTAATCACAACTAGTTAATGAATCTTATCATTAGATAAATAATAACTATAACTAAGTTTTTAAATTAATAATTGATTTATTTAAATCATTTGGTAACATAAATAATTCTAAATAAATAATCAATTAGTAAATAATAACTTTAATTCAATTAAGTAAATAATTAATTAATTTCAAGTTAGTATTTAAAATTTATAATATGTAACTTAATTTTAGTTATTTAAGATAATTTTGGTTATTAATTGTTTATTTATTTAATTTTGTTTATTACCTTTTTAAACATAATCAACTTAAAATTATATTTCCTTAACTTCTTAATATTAACTAATTATGAACATATAGAATTAATTATTTATTAATATTATTTCTAATATTAACTAATATACATATTAATTACTTATTAATATTATTTTAACTTAATTATATATTATTTTTATTTTAAATTTAAATTATAATATATATTTTCTAAATACTCATCCATAATTAACAATAATATATCAAATCAAAGCTTATAATGAGAAGGTCTGAACACCGGAAAAGTGGTGAGAAATGAGCCATAATAGTCATCAAAATGTCACGCTGGCTTGATGCTCCAATCCAAATTCGGACGATGCGTGTGGCTCAGTCCGGTGACTGTTTATGGCTGATCAAATGGTATTGAAAAGCTCGTCGAGTTGGCTTTTACAGTGACTAGTGCATGTCGGTTGGTGATGACCGAAAGATTACAAACAGAGGCAAAAATCTACACTGCCGTTTTTACTCCTCCCTTCCCTCTTCTTTCTCTGCCTCTGCCTCTGTCTCTAATTCTCTCTCTCTCTCTCTCTCTCTATCTCTCTCTCTCTCTCTTCAAAAAGAATTACTCCTTAAATAAAATAACTTCAACCACACACATACTTTATCAATTAAAAATTCACATGTTTTAATACATTTTTTAGTTGTACCTAACACATTTTATTGTTATTATTTTTTTTTCAGGTTACTATATTCTTCCTCCCTTAAGAAAATTTGTCCCTAAATTTTCACTAGCTTGTAGATAGAAACAAATGAGGATTTTGAGCAAGCATATCTTGTCTCTCCCATGTTGCTTCTTTCTTTGAATGATTATTCCGTAAGACTTTCACCAAAGGAATAACCTTGTTCCTTAAGACTTTGTCTTCCTTTGCTAAAATCTCCACCAATTCTTTCTCATAGGTAAAATCTTCTTGTAATTCTACTGGTTGTCGCTGGAGCATTTGTGAAGGATCACTTCTATACCTTCTCAACATAGATACATGAAAAGAAATTATGTATTTGAGATAATTTTGGTAGTAGCGCAAGTCTATAAGCAACGGGGCCAATCTTCTCCACAATCTTATAAAGCCAGATAAATCGAGGACTTAACTTTTCAAGTTTACCAAATTTCACCACACTTTTCCTTGAAGAGATTTTTAAAAACACTATATGTCCCATGTCATACTTAATATCCTTCCTTTTCAAATCTACATAACTCTTATGTCTGTCTTGTGTCACTTTTAATATGTCTCTAATCAGTTAAATTTTATCTGTAGTTATCTGAACCAATTCTAGACCCACCAATTCTCTTTCTTCAAATTCATTTCAACATATTGTAGTTCTATATTTTCTTCCATATAATACTTCATAAGGTGCCATGCTGATACTTGTATGAAAACTGTTATTATAAGCAAACTCCATCAATAGTAAATTCTTATCTCAACTTCCTTTGAATTCCATAACATAGGCTCTAAGCATATCCTCTAAGGTCTGGATAGTGTGTTTCGATTGACTATTAGTTTATAGATGAAAAGAAGTACTGAACTTCACCTTTGTACGTAAATCATTCTCCAAACTAGGTAACAAAACTTGGAAGTAAACCATGGATCTCTATCTGACATTATAGATACCGGAGCACCATATAATCTCACAATCTCTTTTATATACATTTATGCAAGTTTATCTAAAGAAAAATCCATCTTGATAGGTAGAAAGTGAGATGACTTTGTCAACCTGTCTATAATCACCCAAATAACATCATGACCCTGCTGAGTGCAAGGCAAACCAGAGATAAAGTCTACGGTAATGTGCTCCCATTTTCATTCAAGAATTGAAAGAGATTGCAGAAGTCCTGAAAGATGCTGATGTTTTTCCTTAACTTGTTGGCACACCAAGCATTTTGCTCTAAAGTTTGCTACATCCTTCTTCATACTTTTCCACCAGTAGTTTTCTTTAAGCATTGTATACATTTTGGTGCTATCCGGATGTATAGAATATGCAGAATAGTGTGTTTCTTTCATTATCTCTCTTTTTAAAGTATCATCATTAGGTACACATAACTACTACCAAGCACCACAGTGCGATCTTCTCTGATAGAATAATTTGTATGAGCACCTGCCTTCACAACATTAATGATCTTCTTCATTTCCTAACATAGAACTTGAGCTTCTTTAATTCTTTCTACCAAGATCGGTCTAACATTGAATGTTGGTAATAATTCTCTAGAATTATTCATCATCAACTCCACTCCCAAGGATCATAGATCCAATAACAATGGAAGTCGTATTGTTTTGATATTGGAAAGACTACCATGAGATTTCAACTTAGAGCATCAGCTACCACATTAGCCTTTCCAAGGTGATACTTAATAATGCAATCATAGTCCTTTAGTAACTCAATCCATCACCTCTATCCCAAGTTCAACTCCTTTTAAGAAAGAAGATACTTTAAACTCTTATGGTCTGTGAATATCTGACACTTTTCTCCATAAAGATAATGCCTCTAAATTTTTAAAGAAAAAACCACTGCATCAAGCTCCAAATCATGAGTAGGATAATTAAATTCATAAGGTCAAAGCTGTCTAGATGCAAAAGCTATCACCTTCCCATGCTGCATCAAGACACAACGCAAACCTTTCCGTGAAGTATCATTGTACACCATATTACCACCATTTCATGAAGGAAGAGTAAGAATAGGAGCATAAGTCAAACAAGGTTTTAGTTTTTCAAAGCTCTGTTGACACTTCTCAGTCCAGTTAAACTTTACATTCTTCCTCAGCAGTTTTGTCAATGGTGATGCAGTGACGGAGAAGTCTTGAACAAAATGACGACAATATCCTGCCAAGCATAAGAAACTCCTCACCTCTATAGGATTAGCTAGCAGTTCCCAATTCATCAGTGCCTCTATATTTTTAGGATCAACATAAACTCTTTCTGCTGATATAACATGACCCAAAAATACTACTTTATCCAACCAAAACTCACATTTACTAAACTTGGCATACAATTGCTTACTCTTCAAGGTCTGCAATATGATTCTTAAGTGTTCCTCATGCTCCTTTCTACTTCGAGAATACACTAGAATATCATCAATAAATACAATTCCAAACCTATCCAAATAAGGATCAAGCACCATGTTCATAAGATCCATAAAAAGCAGTTGGGGCATTAGTTAACCCAAATGGCATCACCAAGAATTCATAATGCCTATAGTGAGTTCTAAAGGCTGTTTTAAGTACATCTTACTCTTTTATTTCAACTAATGATACCCCATGTTATCCCAAGATGGCAACCAAGAGGGGGGGGGGTGAATTTGTTATTTTGAAGAAGTGATGGTAAATTAAAAATTAAAAATTGAACAAAGCAATAAAGGAGTAGAGTATAGAAGAATGAACACAAAGTGTTTATAGTAGTTCAGATTACCTCAATCCTACATCCACTTCCATAACAACTTGTTAAGGTTCCATTAATCTTGAGTTTTTACAAGCTCAACTCTAACTTGATATTTTCACAAGCTCACACTAAACTTATACAAGATTTGAGACTTTCCCTCACAACCCAACAAGATTTTTCCCAGGCTCACTCTATAACCTAAGTGTTTTAAAGCTCATACTCAAACTTAAAATGGTGTTTCAATGCTCACACTCAACACTCAAAGAATACAAGTATAAATTTTAATGTAAAGAAATGAGTGATGTTAAACTTGGCTCTTACAATCATAATCTTTCACAAAAATGTGATTTCTTATGGTATTTATAACCTTCGAGTCTTTAACTAGCCATTTGGAGTGGGAGTCAACATGTTTGATTCTTGTTTCCCACTAAAATCACTTTTTCTAGTTAGTTCATGGTCGGACTATTTTTAGTCCGGTTGGCTTGGGCTCAGCACAGTCAGACTTCATTTGGTCCAATTGGATCGGGCTCTGCATGGCTTAACTGAACTCAATCCGATCATGTTTTTCATCTTTTATGTCAAATGTTCTTCAATGGCTAGTACACATGGCATCCACTAATTGAGTGGATAGACAACAACTATATTTTTTTAAAGTCCAAACTAGTGGTATGCTTGGGACTAGTTCGGTCCGGTAGATCTTCGTCTGGCATGCTGAGATTTTAAGAGTATTGACAACCATGAGCACTACTGGAACTTCTTAGATTTTTGGCTCTGGCTCGATGAGGTCATACTGCATCAAGTTCGGTCGTGCCTGCCATGGTATGCTAAAGTTTTTATGAGTACTCAGTAATAGAGAGATCTACTGGGACTTCTAAGGATTTATCATGAGCTTAGTATGGTCAAACTTCACAATAGTCTGGTCAAGACATGTGGTCCATTCATCAAATATGAGTGACATTGAGCGTGAGCTCTTCTACATACTTTGTCTTGAGTCAAGTCTGATATGTTTGTCCTTGGTTCTATCTCCTTAAGGCTCGGTATGTTCAATTTGTGCTATGTCTGGTCAGCTCATGCTTTATATAATCATGTCACACTCTATATGATTAGCTCATTCTCGATGCATTCTCTAGATCAGTAGGCTCAGTTTTGGAAAGTTCATGCTCGCCACTTCGTTGCTTGTTAGTTCAGTGATGGCGCACTGAATTTTAGTTTGTTCTGTCATACATGACAAGCTATGCTCGGTATTATCATTCCTCAGCTCGGTATAATGTGTAGCTTCTCTGAGTCTAGTCAATCTGGTTGGTAGTCCGGTCGAGTTTAGAAGAAATTCTGCAAAACATAACTTGGTATAAATATTAGTCCTATTTAATTTGATTGCCTAACATCAAAATAGAGGCTAAAAGTTTGACTAACAATCTCCCCCTTTTTGACTTTGGCAATTAAATTGAATTGTTTAAAAATGAACATTAAAATTTTTTTTGTCTAATGAGTATTCTTGCTCCCCCTTATTATGTGCTTCTACTTCCCCTAAATATATGCAATTCTATTCTAACAATTCAAATAATTTCTCCCCCATTGACAAAAACAAAAGGAATGAGAACTAAATGTAAGCATTAAGTAATAAAGTTCAAATTTTTTATTAAAATTAAGCAAATGACAAGAAAACATGTATGTATTATCATTTTCATTTAAGGTCCAGCAAAATATATAGAGATCATATAAGAGAAAACAAAAATACAAATGTTAAGATAATGGTATATAAAGAGGATAATCATCATCATTATTTCTATTTCTCTCTTCCTCTTTTTCCTCTCCTAAACCCGCATCAAAGATTTCGGTCGACATCATTCCTTCTTTTCCTTCTTCATTCGATGGGGGACATTTAGGAATGCCCATGAATTCTTGCATATCCCTAAAGTCTATATGAAGGTGAGAGACTCTCTTAGTAAGATCATCAATATGAGAGGTTTAGGAGGAAATTTGGTCTTGAGAGTACTCGGTCATGCACAATGTAGTCCGAGCGGACCGAGCAAATCATATTAACATGGTCATAAAATTTTTGAAGAGCTCGGTCAAACTAGGTCTCAGTATGCAAGGTTGAGCAAGACGAGCTATGGTATGGTTGACCCAACTCTAGTCCGGTCGTATTGAGACACAGTCCGGGTGGGCTAAGGAAAATTTTCAAAGAAAAAGAAGATTTGTAGATCTCAATTTGTGGCCTTTTAATGCATGATCAAAATAGATGTAAATGAGGAATTATGACATGTTAAAATATACTTTTTAAGCATTCTTAATTTCATCATTGATATGCATATGAAACAAATTTAATTAAGAGTGCTACCATCTATCATGTCAATATGTTGTTTTATGAAATTTATTCTTTCTTCATTCAAGGGTTTTGTAAAAATATCAGCAAGTTGATTTTGAGTGTTTATAAATTCCAAAACAACATTTTTATTTTGAACATTATCTCTCAAGAAATGATGCCTAATATCTATTTGTTTTGATCTAGAATGTTAGATTGGATTTTTTCATAGATTAATGGCACTTGTATTGTCACATTTAATGGGAATGTGATTAAAATTTTTATCATAATCTAGCAATTGTTGCTTCATCCATAAAACTTGAGTACAACAAATATATGCAGCAACATATGCGGCTTTCACAGTAGAAAGAGCAATCGACAATTATTTTTTACTAAACTAAGAAACCAGGCAATCACCAAGAAAATGGCATGCACTGGTTGTGTTTTTCTATCTAATAGGTTACTGGCAAAATCCGCATCCAAAAAACCAAAAATATTAAATGATGTGTTTCTAGGATACCAAAGTCCTAAATGTAATGTTCCATTCAAATATTTTAGAATTCTTTTAGTGTGATTCCTTAGGGCATGATTGAAATATAGCACATAAACAAACACTATACATTATATCGAATCTAGAGGCGGTTAAATAAAGTAATGATCTAATAATACCTAGATATTTCTTCTCATCAACTTTCTTACCACTTTCATCTTTGTCTAATTTCAAAGATGTGCTCATTGGAGTCTTGCTTTTTTTGCAACCATCCATGCCAAACTTCTTGAGAAGTTCCTTTGTATATTTGGATTGGTTGATGAAGATTCCATTCTTGCATTGCTTTACTTGAAGACCAAGTAAGAACTTAAGTTTACTCATCATGCTCATTTCAAATTCCCTAGTCATACAAGAAGAAAACTCTTGGCACAAAGGTTTATTAATAAAACCAAATATAATGTCATCAACATAGGTTTGCACAATTAAAATGTTATGCAATTTCTTTTTAACAAAAAGTGTAGTGTCAACTTTTCCTTTTGTAAAATCATTTTCCAATAAATAAGCACTTAGTCTATCATACCAAGCTCTTAGAGCTTGTTTCAATCTATATAGTGCCTTGGTTAATTTAAAAACATGATTTGGAAGTTGATAATCTTCAAATCCAGGAGGTTGTTCAACATAAACTTCATCATTGATAAAATCATTCAAAAAAGCTCTTTTGACATCCATTTGAAAAAGTTTAAAGTTCATATGGCATGCAAATGCAAGTAAAATTCTAATTACATCTAATCTTGCTACGGCGGCAAATGTTTCACCATAATCAATAACTTCCTCTTGGTTATAGCCTTTGGCTACCAATCTAGCTTTGTTTCTAGTAATGAGACTATCTTCATCAAGCTTATTCCTATATACCCATTTGCAACTAATAATTGGATGATCCTTGGGTCTAGGAACAAGTTCCTACACTTTATTTCTCTCAAATTGATTGAGTTAATCTTATATAGCAATTACCCAATATTCATAATTAAGAACCTCCTCAATGGTCCTTTGATAAATTTAAGAAACAAAAGCAATATTAGAGTCTAAATATTTAAATTTTAATATAGTAGTTACTCCCTTTGAAGTGTCACCAATGATGAGTTCCCTTGGATGATCCTTTTGATAATGCCAATCTTTGGGTGGCTCTTAAGTCTCCTTTTGTTCCATAATTAGTTCTTCTTCTTCTTCTTTTGGAACATTGCTTATTTCAAGCTCTTCGAATATACCTACAAAATCATCAAGAACACTACCTTTCCCATGATCAAGCTTAGACGATTCATCAAAAATGACATGTATTGATTCTTCAACTACTAGAGTTCTTCTATTAAATACTCTATATGCTTTGCTAGAAGATAAGTAACCCAAAAAGATTCCTTCATCCAATTTGTATAAGAAATTTCTAAGGTTGTCCTTGGCATTTAATATGAAGCATTTGCATCCAAATACTCTATGGTATGAGATTTTAGGTTTTTTTCCTTTCCATAGATCATAAGAAGTTTTGTCTATTAAAGGTCTTTTGAAAACAAGATTTGAAATATAACATGTGGTATTAACGGTTTCTGCCCAAAAGTAAGAAGGTAAATTATACTCATTAAGCATTATTCTAGCCATTTTTACTAATGTTCTATTTTTGTTTTCAACCACACCATTTTGTTGTGTTCTAGGAGCTGGAAAATTATGTGAGATTCCAAGTTTATTACAAAAATTTTCAAAGTTATCATTTTCAAATTTTTTTTCCATGATCACTTCTAATAGTTGTGATCACATACCCTTTTTCATTTTGAACTCTCTTTGCAAAAATTTTAAAATGATTAAAAGTCTCATTCTTTTGAGCTAGGAAATTAATCCATGTAAATCTTGAGTAATCATCAACAAGTACAAATGCATATAACTTGCCTCTTAGACTAGAAACTCTATTAGGACCAAACAAATCCAAATGTATTAATTCTAGAGGTCTAGATGTGCTTACTAAGTTTTTTAGTTTTGAAAGAACTCTTTTGTTGTTTCCCAAGTTGACATGGTTCACAAATTTTATCTTTATTAAATCATATTTTAGGAAAACCAACTACAAGTTCTTCTTTACATAGATAATGTAATTGATCCATATTCGTAACACCCCTTCCCGGCCTATGTGTATAAGCCGAGTAGAGGTGCCACACTAACCTAATGTTGCTACCAATTTTACTTAGTCAAATTTTAGTTCCAGTTTTACAGAAATTTTGCCAAAGGTTCGCCTAGAAATTTGGTCCCAAGTGTCGATAAAACTGGTTTTTCTGAGTTTTGAAAACATTTTTACACAAACCAATGTGAATACAATCAGTTTCAATACACTCCCAATGAATCCACTTTATAACCTCAACTACAACCTGCAAGAAGAATTCACACTTCTAGTACAAAATAAAGTAGAGATTTATTCTTATTACATACTACTAATGTACAGTATAACATAGTAATTCTCAATCTTGTATATACATATACATGCCACAACTAATTAACTCATAATGAGAACTAAGAGATCTACCCTGAGATGATGTGGGTCTGGTCATCGCTCCCCAAGAGTTAGCTACTACTCCGAACCTACGAGTCAAGGAAAACTTAACTTGCTGAGCAATGTCGCTCAGTGGGTACTTTACCGATGAAAATATAGTTAAAACATGAAAGCATTTGAAATAAACGAAAATAATTAAATCATAAATCAACCAACATTAAACCAATGGAAATTATTGTACATTCATTGTAAATATGCTTCCAACAAATGTAAAAACAATAATTCAAACTCATTTTGCATTACGTAGTTTTAAAAAAATAATAACCGGACTTTTGGCTCTACTGGTATAGGGAATCATAGCGATAAGGCAGTGGCCCTCACCACTGTAACATAGGTGGCCCTCACCACCGATATCAAATCGCAGGAATGGCCCTCACCATCCTGGTTATAACCAATGGCCCTCACCATTGGCCCCAATGGCCCTCACCATTGAGTTCAGATCATAACAATTCAATTACAATATCAAGCAATATTGCATAGGTTAGTATAGTGCACCATACCCTTATCTACCACCCCCACTACCCAGTAGAGCATAAAGGTTAAAACGATTCAATTTAAGTCTCAAACTTCATTTTAGAATGACTCGAGAAATTATTTTAATTTCCGTTGCACTTTACCATTTACGCCGCGCACCACATTCTTTAGTCAAACCATTACCCCTTTTTCACATATTTAACATCAACAATAAACATATCAAACATTCCAAAGCATTCCTCAAAGAGTCACAAATTGACTAAATGAATAGTATCGCGGCACGTAAAATTGGCAACGCAAAATGGCATGACCAAATGAATAGTAAAATCTGGATTTTCATCAAAATTTAAGTCCGTTTCAGTCATGCATTTGACCAGGTAAATGATCTTATTTTTGGCTGAAATTTTACAAGAAACTTATTTCATATTTTGACTAATTGCATGTAAAATTTTGTTGAAAAATTCCATCGTTTGCTGCCTCAACTGGCTGCCCAAAATTAGGTCCAGAATTGGGTCCCAAAGGCACCAATTCGGCCCACACTTGCACTTGGTGCAAAATTGTTTATTTTTCTGTTTTAAACCCATTTCAAAGCTTCCCTAATAATGTAATAAAGACTTAAACACTTCCCTTTTAAAATAACTTGATTGTTTAAATCAATTTGGACTAAATAGAGTCCATAAACTCTTTTACCAAAATCTTTGGAAACAATAGATTTCAATTGAATTTAACAACTCAATCACCACATGGGTTTAAAAACATCACTCAACAAATGAATTCAAACTCAAACAAAACATTTATGCATCCATAGCAAAAGTTCCATAGATAAAGTTTTGGTAAGAAATTGAAAGGAAAATTAATTCTTCAAAAGTAAAGTACCAAACCTTGTTCTTTTAAATTCCCCTTTGCTTTTCCTTCTTATCCTTCCTTAATCTTTGTTTCTCCTTCAAGAAATTCAAGAATACAACCTTAAACATAAACCTTAGAAATTTAAAACATACACTACCCTTCCATTTCTTTTCAAACTAAACCCTAATCTAACCTTATTAAACCTTAGAAACCTTGATTCTTCCATTTAATTAATCAATATCATCACTACTTAAAATTTTCCCAAATCCACCATAAGAACCCTAATTTCCAATCTTCCAATAGATATATAAATACTTAAAATTGATACTGGAATTGAAATCTACATGCTTTAAAACCTTAAAACTCACCTTGAACTTGAATCAAACTTGATAAAATTTGGAATTTCTTTGGTGTTTTTCCTATGGAGGCCGACGGTTTGGAGGTGAGAGAGAGAGGTTTTGTTCTTCTTACTATGATATATATATAGGAGAAATGATGCTCACTTTTGGGTTGGATAAATGCCTTAGGGCCATTTGTCCACCTCTTTTTCTTTTCTTCTTTTTATAAATTCTAAATGGCTAGTTTTGATTGGCCATCAAATGATTTTTATATTTTACTTTCCAATTAAGTCCTCCAACTTGTCCCTCTTCCCATTTGATACCCCAAATTGGTTCCATGTCACCCATATGGTCCCTACATGGAACCGGGCCCACTTTACCCTCCGGCGATTAATCGGTCGTAACTTTTAAACCGTACAGTTCCACGAGGCAAACTACATATGGTTTTGATCCTCTTGACCTCTACTTTCTATTTTTAAGGTCTATTTTAGGTTTCCAAGTCATTTTGAAAAATTACCAATAGGCCCTCGACTTTTTACAAAATTCCCTTTAAGTCCTTTCTTTGCTCGGGTTTTGCCCGGACTCCGTTTCTACTGTCGATCATTTCATATTCAACCTCTCAACGTCCTCTATGCACTCGTGTATTTATTTTCTACTTTGGATTCATGTATAAATTTTAATTAAAATGACCAAAATGCCCCTAGTCTAAATGTCTTTGTTTCTCTCTAACGGGGCGTTTCCTGGAAAAACCGTTACACATCGTTGCGACCCGATTTTTCTCTACTCTCCATTTTTGGAATCTGGTATGTTCACTATTAAGAACCTCCAGTACAACTTTTGAAAATTACAGTTACCTCCCCAAAACTTTATATTTTTGCAATTAAGTCCCTTTGGTCCTGCGACCTTCTCTAGGAACCGCCATCAGAGATGACCTCTCCAAATCCTTTCTCTTGCTGTGCACATGACTGCTAGACATAAATACAGTGGGCGGATGTGACAATATTAGCATGTTCTAATCTTTTATGCCAAAGCCAAGTATCATTGTTAATAGTAACTAAACATTCAAAAGCATTATTATAGTGTAGGTCAATTTTATAAGTGTCACCAATTCTATTTCCATTGAATGTAAGCTCACCACTAGAATAGGTGATTTTTCATCCTTCGGAATTAAAATTGACATTATATCATTTGCCACAACAATAAGCAAATTATGTTTTAGTCCATCAACTAACAACATTATCAATTATATTTTTGCCAAGCATACTAATAGAACCAATGCCTATAATTTTTTCTTTAGTATTATTTCTAAAAGTTACATTACCTCCTTACTTGTAAGTGAGTGTTGTGAAATGTTTTTCATCACCGGTTATGTGCCTTGAACATCCACAATCTACAAGCCAAACACTTTAATTGATAGTAGACTTTAGGCATACCTATAATACAAAGAAATTTTACCTTCTTTTAGATACCCAAATGAACTTGGGTCCTTGGGGTTAGTAGTAGAAGGATCCTCTAATTTGAGGTATACCTTTCTAATGTAACAAAATGTACTTTTATGTCCAAATTTCATGCAATATTGGCATTGATACAAGATTTTATATTTTTGTATTCCTTTTCTATTGATCCTTGAAGAATTAAATTGACAATCACATATGTGTGTGTGATAGGATTATCTATGCGCATACTTGTGATTGTGTTCATGCTTTTTGCATGTACATGCATAATTTACTCTTGGAACCTTAGTTCTAAAGCTAAGAGTATTCTTTTTAATGTTTTTTAGCTTAGTGTATGCTTGTGCATTCTTTATAATTTCAACACTAGAAGTTTGAGTTGTAGAGACTTTAACAAATGTGGGTGTATTAGATGAAGTAGTAGATGAGCCATTGAACCCTAAGCCATACTTAGAGGAAGGTGGTCTTTGGATACTAATCAATGTATCCAATACTTCCTTACCCTTAAGAACTTTGAAATAGAATTTTTTAGCTCATTTATTTCTTCTTTCAAATTGTGATTTTCCTTAGAAACTTTTTCTAAACTAGATGAATTTTTTGACATTTCATCTAAGGATTTCATTAATTGTTCATTTGAAGTTTTTAATTCTAAAGTAGAATTCTTCAAAGAGATAAAATCCTTTTCTAGCTTAGAACGCTTTTCCTTATAAAATTTTATTTTTAAAAAAATATATTTTTGGATTCTTAGGTTCATATGCTTAACTATATCATCACCTAAAGCATTACCAACATTATCATTATATGCATTAGAGTTTAAGGATTGAGTACCTACCTCATTGGTGTGATCATCATCATCTCCAATAGCCATGAGACAAAGATTTGTAATTCCTTGCTTTTCCTCCTCTTCTTCTTCACTTGAGGAGTCTTCATCCCATGTGGCTTTAAGAGATTTCTTATTCTCCTTGTCCCATTTCTTTTTGTTTTTGATCTTGAAACAATCCGTTTTTATGTGACCTAGTTTGTCACATTGACAACATTTTACTTCATTCTTTTTCTCTTTATCTTTGAAAGAAGATTTAGAAGAATTACCTCTATTTACTTGCCATCTCCTATTTCTTTTCCATTAATTTAGTCTCCTTGATAGTATGACCAATTCTTCATCATCATCATCACTATCTTCTTCACTTGAGCTCTCAACTTCTTTGGTGGCTTTGAGAGCTATGGCTTTCTTCTTGTCTTTCTCACCCTTATCTTCCTCTTTTTTGGTATGTAACTCAAAGGTGCGGAGCTTGCCAACTAGCTCATCAGTTCTAAGAGTACTAAGATCATGAGCTTCTTCAATTGAAGAGACCTTTGATTCAAAGTTCTTCTTGGCTTTTAGTACTCTCAATATTTTTCTATTGACATCACCTTGATCAAAAACTTTTTCATATTTCTTCTAGTCATTGACAATAGCAAGTAACTAATTTGTCATTTCGGTGACATTTTCGTTGGGCTTCATCTTGAAGAGCTCATACTCATATACAAGTATTTTGATTTTAGTGAACCTCGCTTGGGTAGTACCCTCATGATAATTCTCTAGAGTTTTCCAAATGCTATGTACACAAGTAAGATATTATACTCTTCCAACTTCTTCTTTGGATATAGAATTCACCAAGATGGAGGATGCCCTATTGTTTTTGTAATAAGCTCTTTCTTGAGCATCCATCCACTTTTCTCTAAGAAGAGGCATACTATCTACCTCATGAGTAGGAGTTTTCCACTCATTTGTTATGAAATTCCAAAGCTCAATTCCCTCTCTATCAAGAAACAAATTCATCTTGTATTTCTAACAACAGAAATTTGTTCCATCAAAGTAAGGTCTAGGAAAAGAATTGAGATTTTCATGAGAGGTTGAGGTAGATGAAGAGGAGGTTGCCATTGTGGACCAAATTTCACAATTAAGCTTCTTAAACTTTTGAGGCTCCATACCAATTGTTGTCCCAAGATGGCGACCAAAAGGGGGGTGAATTTGTTGATTTGAAGAAGTGATGGTAAATTAAAAATTTAAAATTGAACAGACCAATAAAGGAGTAGAGTGTAGAAGAATGAATACCAAGAATTTATAGTGGTTCGGATCACTTCAATCTTGCATCCACTTTCTTAACAACTTATTAAGCTTCCACTAATTTTGAGTTATTACAAGCTCAACTTTAACTTATTGTTTCCACAAGCTCACACCGAACTTATACAAGGTTTGAGACTTTCCCTTACAACCCAACAAGAGTTTTTCCAGGCTCAATCTACAACTTAAGTGTTTCAAAGCTCATACTCAAACTTACAATGGCATTTTAATGCTCACACCCAACACTTAAAGAATATAAGTATAAATTTTGATGCAAAGAAATGAAAGATGTTAAACTTAGCTCTTACAATCACAATCTCAAACAAAAATGTGATTTCTTGTGGTATTTATAACATTCAAGTCTTCAACTAGCTGTTTGGAGTGGGAACCAACATGTTTGATTCTTGTCTCCCACCAAAATTACTTTTTCGAGCTAGTTCATGATTGGACTAGTTTTGGTCCAGTCGGCTTGGGATCAGCACGGTTAGATTTCATTTGCTCCGGTCAGATCAGGCTTTGCATGGCTAAATTAAGCTCTGTCCGATTGTGATTTTTATATTTTCTAACGAAAGTTCTTCAATGGCTAGTACACGTGGCATCCATTAATTGAGTGGATAGACAATGGCTATATTTTCTAAAGTCTGAACTAGTGGTATGCTCGAGACTAGTTTGGTCCGGTTGGTCTTTGTCTGGTTTGTTGAGATTCTAAGAGTATTGACGACCGTGAGCACTAGTAGAACTTCTTGGATTTTTGGCTCTGTCACAGTACAGTCAGACTGCATTAGGTCCAGTAGGGCCTGCCATAGTATGCTGAAGTTTTTGGAGTACTCAATGACCGTGAGCTCTACTAAGACTTCTGAGGATTTATCATGAGCTTGGTATGGTCGGACTTTACAATAGTCTAGTCAGGACATGTGGTTCATTCATTAAGTGGGAGTGACATTGAGCGTGAGCTCTTCTGCATACTTTGTCTTGAGTCAAGTTTGATATGCTCATCCTTGGTTCTATCACATTAAGGCTCGGTATGTTCAGTTCATGCTCTGTCTGGTCAGCTCATGCTTTGTCTAATTAGGTCATGCTCTATCTGATCAGCTCATCCTTGGTGCATTCTTCATATCAGTAGGCTCAGTTTTGGAAAGTCCATGCTTCCTACTTCGTTGCTTGTCAATTCGATAATGGTGTGCTGACTTTCAGTTGGTTCGGCCAAGCATGACAAGCTATGCTTGTTATTATCATTCCTCAGCTCGGTATAACGAGCTGCTTCTCTGAGTCCAGCCGGTCTGGCTAGTAGTTTGGTTGGGCTCAGAAGAAATCCTGCAAAAAATAACTTAGTACAAATATTAGTCCTATTCAATTTAATTGCCTAAGATCAAAATAGAGGCCAACAGTTTGGCTAACATCCCAATTACAAATCTATCTTGGAAAAGACTTTAGCTCCTTAAAGTTTATCAAAGAGATCATCGATGCGAAGCAAAGGATATTTATTTCGAATAGTGACCCGGTTCAACTGCCTATAATCAATACCCAAGCGCATGGAGCCATCTTTCTTTTTCACAAATAACACAGGAGCTCCCTATGATGAAACACTAGGTCTAATAAATCCCTTATCTAACAATTCTAGTAAATGTACCTTTAATTCCTTCAACTTCGCAGGAGCCATTCTGTAAGGAGCTTGAGAGATAGGGGCTGTACCAGGCTGAATATCAATAGAGAATTCAACCTCTCTACCAGGAGGTATTCCTGTAAACTCTTCTGGAATGACTTTTGAAAATTCACATATCATATGAATATCCTCCAATTTAGGCCCTTCTAATCGTGTGTCAATTATATGTGCTAAATATGCTTGACATCCCTTCTTAAGAGATTTTTCAGCTATCATAGCAGAAAATAACACAAGATGGAAGAAAATTTCGCTCACTGCATAATGTAAGATTATGATTTTTAGGTAGACTAAAAGTCACATTTTTCTCATAATAATTAATAGTAGCATGGTGGCAAGATAACCTATCCATCCCCAAAATAACATCAAACTCCTGTATGGGTAATGGTATAAGATATGTAAGTAGCCCAAAATTGCCTAACTTGACTGCTAAATTCTTATACACATATTCACACTCCATGGAAGTCCTAATTGGAAAACTCATTACTAATCCATTATCTAAAGAACTTAAATTCTCATCCGCATATGTGGCTAATGTATGTGATATGAATGAATGACTGGAGCTAGGATCAATAAGAACATGGGCGTCTCTACTAAAAATAATTGACGTATCAGTAACCACCTCAGGTGAGGTTGTTGCTTCCTTTTGAGTGCTAGCAAAAATTGTGTAATACCCTTATACTCTATATACGTATAATACTCACATCTTGTATAAGTAAAATAGGCATACAAAATATAAAAATGTCACAGTTCCAGTCATTCTAAAATTTTCATAATTATAAGAAAAATATTTTAATCCTTAAAATATACTTTGATACATAAATAAAATTTCTCGCTAGTAATTTAAATGCAAAAAATACATGTTTTAAAGAAAAATCTATAGAAAAAATTTGCCAGAGTTTAATTTTTAATTTTAATATTTCCCCAAAAAAAATCAAAATCCACAATCTACATAAAAATTTCATTCCCAACATATTATTTACAACTCTTCCTCCAAATCACTACTTCATAAATTTAAACCCATTTACATACAAATCGTTTCCCAAAACATGATTAGCACACATATTCTATGTTCATAATTTAATACATATATACAACCATCCCAAATCCTAAGACCAAACACGAGTTTTATAATTTAATATATAAAATCCAAAATGCATAAAACTACAATTACACATGTATGCAGACGGTATTGTTGGTCTTGTGGCATCATAGAACTCCAAATATCACCCACGACCTGAATCTCTATTACCAACTATTCTTTCACCTGTGTGATTCACACAACCGTTCTAAGCCATACATCTTATTGGCACATATTAAAAATAACAAGCAATACACACATATTCAATATACTCACAATATTCATATAAAACCTTTACTACTTTATAACGCCAAGCTCACAATAAATCATTCATAGTAATCACACTCACACACTTCTTTTATTTCATAACTTATTTATCTCATTACCTATGTATTAATCACTTTTACTCAAAATCTTAACTTACATATATCAACACATCACACATACACACACACACGTTGGGCCCAACAACCTCTATAAATTACAAGTCTAGCTTTCACATCATCACTTTTACTGCCAGCTCTGCTCAGGTTGAATCTCAATTTCAATCTCTTAAACTAGCTCTGCTCAGGTCATCTTAGTTTCTAGACCCAGCTCCAGCTCTGCTCAGGTCTGTCAGCATATGTAATATCAATCTCAACTCTCTAGAGAAGCAATTGCATAGGACTGACAACCACACATTCTCTTTCATATTTACATTCTCTTTTCAGTGATCATTTATTTTCTCATATTTCTCATATTCACATAATCTCATCATTTAAGTCACATTCATAATATAATATTATTTTCCATCATTCTCATGGCATATTACATAAAAACACTTTTACATCACATCCTCATCAACATACTTTACAAAACATATTTTGCAAAATACCAAAATCACATTCCATCCCAAATCACATCACATAGTTCTGAAGCTAGAAGGACACGCCTATGTGATCTCCAACAATCACAAATTTCCACAATAAACCTATATTTCACGTATACACTCAAATCATATTTAGTAAATAAATCCAACAAACAAAGTAGGTACAAACTCACATTATGTACATATATCCAATCCCACAAACACATACATTATCTTCTTCTTTTTTCATAACCATTTCTTATATTATCAATTCTTTTGATAACTTTTCATATTTTACATATTACACATTTTCTATATTTCTCAATTAATTTATTAATTTCTTTTTCACAATTTCTCCATTTTTAGGTATTTTCCATATTTAGTACATTATACCATATACCATTACATTAGTCATTCTACAATAGTTTATCTTATAATTATTATACATTTTATCTATGAATATTAATTCTAGGTTAAGCAAGTGTCCAATGTGGCACTATCACATAACTAGGTCATATTGCATAGATTATGTGATTTTTCACATATCAAGTAACTTTATATATATAATGTCAACTCACATTTGACATAAAAATACAAGTTTGAGGATATGTACTAACCTTGTTTCACTTTCCAAGCTTCACTACAAAAAAACACGCTATCTGCGACGGACAGAATCCGTCGCAGATCCGTCGCAGATCCGTCGCAAATCAAGTCTTGCGACGATCTGCGACCGATCTGCGACAGATACGATCCGTTAATAAAAAAGGCGTCGCAATTTTCAATTCGTCACAGATTCCGTCGCAGATTGTGACGGATTTGCAACCACTCGGCGGTTGCAAATCTCGCCGCGGTTAAAGGGCAGCCGTCGCAGATTCCGTCTCAGATTCCGTCGCAGATTTCGTCACAGATTTCCATCGCAAATTCGTCACAGATTCCGTCGCAGATTGCCGTCACAGATTCCGTCGCAGATTGTCGTCGCAGTATCTGTCGCAGATTCCGTCATAGATTTCAAATATCTGTCGCAGATTCATAGCAAATCCGTAGTAATTTAATATTGATTTTTATTGGAACTATTTATATTATTAATTAATTTTATGAGAACTTTATAAATACATTTGGAACATTTAAACACAATTTAAAAAAACACTAATTACATTGATAAAAATAATTCTTTTATTAATCTTCAATAGAATAAAATATTTTACAATTTAACTATACAAGTGTTAAGAACACTACTATAAATAATCTATCTTGAAAATAACAATATAGATCTTCAATTATCATTTTCCACTGAATCATGACTTGCATCACCATTATTAACCTGCAAATAATATTAAAAAGAGTAAATGAAAAGAATAATATGATACACGTTAACAAAGTAATACTAACCGTGGTGTGTAGGCTTTTTAATTCAACTCGTGTAGCTACTCAGGAATTTTGTATATACACAAGCTGTTTGTCGTCGGGTGCAGGTTTTCCAGCTTTCTTTGCATTGACTTTGCTGATTCATTCACATCAACTATTGTCTGAACCGCTGGCGCCGTTGCCTGCAACCAGAAGAAATAGAAATTTTATTTTATTAGAACATATCAATAATTTTGTTTATGCTTCTCATCACATACGAACTAATTGCTACTCGAATAGCTCAATGCAACAACTAAAAGTCTTAAAAGATAATAATTAGTGATAATCAATAGGTATTCTAACAATATTTGATTATTTAAATGATGATTTTTTATAAAAAGAATAAGAAAGTTGAGCTAATTTACATAAATTAACTAAAATTACCTTGGTGCAGCTTTTGCTCCTCAATGACTTGTCTGCCTCTTTTACATGATTAGCTCAACTTCCATGCATTCCATACATGATTAGCTCAATTAAAAAAATTAAATTACTATTTCCACTTTTATTTTAACTGAGCATAAGCTCGAACAAAACAAAGGAAAAGAGCAACCACGAAACCACTAATACTGAATTGGCAGAAGCAAATTCAACAATACAAACAATAGGTTGTCATTTTCAACTGGTGGGCAATACAAGGTGAATAGAAATGCAATTAATTGAACAACTTGCAACTTTAATTTGAACCACAAGAAGCCATATTTTGTTAATTTATTGATCATTTTGTTAATGATACAAGTAATCAACACATAAAAACTATAATTAACATTTACGAAAAAAATAATTTGCTAATGTACAAATTATATTTATTAACAATTAAAAAAACTGAACTTCAATATTTAAATTCAATTAGATTTAGTTAATTGAACATTTACTCCTAATATGATACAACGGAGATTCCATAGGCTAACAGAGGTAATAAAACATACTAGTCCAAGGCAGTAAAAAATCAGATCAACTAATTGAGACTCTAAAATCAGGGCATGGAGAAAATATTGAAAACACAAAAAACTGCAAAAGAAATCTGTTATTTAATTGAAATCCAATCGTATATATATAAAAAGCAATCATTCAGACCTATAAAGGTAGGTAGCTACATGTAGAATTGTAAAGGAAGAAAATGTGTGTATGCACATAGATAGAGATGGATAGAGGGAAGGCGAGAGACTTAACGTGAAATGTCTTAGCAATGTAACCAACCACTGTGGAAAGGACAGCAAAAATGACCCAAAAATCAGCCTTAGGCATTTCAATTGAACTAATCACAGCCGCCAGCAAATAAAGGACAACTAATTTCTTTTTAACAAGATGAATGAAGTGCAAGAGAACAGCATCATAATTTCACACAAATAACTTACCAGCCCAACTACAGCAGAACCCAGGAATTTGACCCAGTCCATCGGAGTTAACCCAGGATTTTTCTTTTCAGGCTGTCAAGGCATAGAAGTATCGATACTAGGTTGTAAGTGGGTACAAAGATTACGGAGATACATAAAGAGAGGCGATCAAAATCATACAAGAACTATTTCCATATCAGCCATTGGAATGTTTTTGAAATGCTTCACAAATATTCCTCGTTCTGTTTTTGATTTGGTACTTGCTCGCCTGGAAATTTTGCCATTTATCTGTGTTAGTTAATTAATTATTATGATTTGGTCCATTTAGAATTAATTTCAGTATGAAGTAATTCATATCACAGGTGCACCCACCCCATAAAAGAAATAATAAAAGAATCCCGTAGCTCATGAGCCTCTTATCTAATATGAAATAAACCAGACTAAGAGAGCCCTCAACTTCCATATGTGAAGGGACTAATTCCTTCACAAATTACTGTGGAGTACATGCATCTCATTAATAATAAAGTTCAACAATCAATACAACATGATCTTGTGTAAAAATTGCCACAAAAATACAAGCATTGTTCATAAGAACAACATTTACAAATCAGTAATTCAAAAATAATGAAAAAGAAAACAGCACCTGTAAAACATCATTTACAAAGCAGTAAATCAAAAATAATGAAAAAGAAAACAGTACCTGTAAACTACTATTATCCTATCAAATGTAGGTTCTTGGATTGTAGTACTGCTTAGCAAATTCCTAAAACTGAAGAACAAAGAGCAAAAATAGGAATGTCATCAAGTAGAAATCATATCAGAAATTTAATTGATTCTTTGTCTAGTCATGAAACAAAGTTTTTACTTTTAGTTATCCCAACAAAACTCAATTAGTATATAATAGGAAAAACACAAGTATCCAGTGTGAGATTTTAAAGCATCTAAAATTTGCAAGCTAAATTCCAGCTGCTGATAAATAATATTTTAAACTCTCAACCTTTATCTGAACACAGGAGACTCTAGTGGCTTTAAGAGCAATATACCTTACATAACCAAGCTACTCTTTGTGAAAACAACAAAGTGACTGATATTCAACCCAATGAAACTGTTTAAAATCTTGATTAAAAAAAGCCTCAGCCAATAGTCCTGATCATCTATTCCTATTTTTTCCCCCAAATTAGGGCATGTATGTGATATTGTTGGCAGGTATACGAGTTCAAGAGAGAAAGCGAGAGTAGCTTTTAGCTGCAGCGACCACGATTAGTGACAGATTCAAGATCAAGATATAGAACAGCTATTCAGCTACTCCAAAAACAAAACTAAGAGTCCAAAAAATGATGTGGCCATAATAAGAAAACACAAAAAACTGCAAAAGAAATCTGTTATTTAAATTTTTTTTATGATACTTCTGATGATTTAAGATTCACTTGTAAAGGTTAACAAGTTCATTTTAATTATCTAAAAATATATTAGAATATTTCACGCACAACATCAAAAGCAACAGCACACATACAGCTCATTCACATTTGTACAAGCATAATGCCTTAGACAACCTTAATTCCATATTTTCCAAACGAATTCGTTCAACACATAATATATATTTATATAGATATATATTAACGGTTTCCGTCGCAAAAGCACAATGTTCTATTACAAAAATGAAAAAGAGCGTACTTCAGGAACATTAATAGAAAATAATCGAGATTCCACATAATGAAAAGAAATAGAAAGCATTTCACAGCTTCCTACTGAAGAAATTCACTTACAGTGATTATAAAGAGGTCTTGGATTTTTGTTGCTAATGAACCACTTGATTAATAACAGAATTTGTTTCTTTCTCTTCTTCTTTTATCCCAATCCCGTGATCAGTAGATCCATCATCATTTCTAGTATCCAATGGTGACCTAAAAGGCCTCAATTTCCCCTGTTATTAAAACTCAAGATTAATCCCTTATCCTCAAAAAACCCAAATTATAAATTAAATTCCACTTCCAATAAGAGCAGAATACGAACATTTCAAATTAAATTATTTTTGTTTATGTTGCAAATTAAAACCTCCACTGAAATCGACCTAATACCACAACATAAAAGGCCCTAGAGCATTTAGAATAAATAAACATAAGTATTGCCTGCATTTTCTAGTGGCAGCCAACGATAACCCAATCACACCAGCTCCTGCATATAAATTGGCAACAGATGCTCCATAAGGAACATATTTTTGTAACTTTCGCAGCAAAGCATCAAAAGCCTGAAAAGAAGCATGGTTAAGAATAAAACAAAGCCTGACATGTGATGCAATAAAACAATGAAATCGGTGATTGCAATCCCAAATAAGAAGAGAACTTGTCAAATTAGATGTTTGTCTTACCCGTGTATTTGCTTGTCCGAAACTGAATGGAGCCAAAGATATATCGATCCCTCCAACATGTTCCCAAAGTCTCTGTCTCCTAAAAGATGTCTCCACCTATTCCCAAAAAGAATCTGCATCATTGTAGAGATAATCTAAGTTTCAAATAAAAAATGCTTTAGAACATAAGAGCTGACAAATGCTTCCGTCGAATATTCGGAATGTCTACTACATTTTCGGCATTTGCGACGGAAATCTGCGACGGACATGTTTCCGTCGCAAATTTGCTACGGATCTGCGACGGATTTGCGACGTAAAATTTTTCACAAAATTCTCGGTGGGAGTAATCCCGCCAACTTTAGCGACGATTATTTGCGACGGACTGATTTTCGTCGCAGATTTGCGACGGATTTGCAACGGATTTGCGACCAATTTCTCAAAATTCCTCTAACTCATGCTTCCGTCACAGATCCGTCGCAGATCAGTAGCAAATTTGAGATGGAAACATGTCCGTCGCAGATTTTCGTCGCAGAATTCCGAATATTTTTATAGTGAAATTTGCGACGGCAATAGACGGTAGCAGATCTCCGTTGCAAATTGGTTTTTTTAGTGTTTTCTCTCGCGCCAAGTTTCCGCGCCAACTTTTGCGACGGAATGATTTTCGTCGCAGATCTGCGACGGATTTACAACGGATTTGCGACCAATTTCTCAAAATTCCTCTGATTTGTCCTTCCGTCGCAAATCCGTCGCAGATCCGTAGCAAATTTGCGACGGAAACATGTCCGTCGCAGATTTCTGTCGCAAATGCCGAATATTTTTGTAGTGCTTTATCTTTGATAAACTCTACACTTCTCCACTTTTACCAATATGGCCTACATACACATAACCCCAACAACAATTAACATTATTCATTTAAATTCATTTTCGTGCTCAATGTATATTAACCTATCATTATCTAAACGATTTCATCAAAATTCCATTAATACACTAAATTCACCACCAACTACTTTGTTTAAACTTCATCCAACCTAATTCATTTCCAACATTTAACTGTGAAATCATTACTTACATACTAAAATAACAATAACACAACCCATTTATATAATTATCTCAACGTCTTTCAAAAACCCTAATTTATCAACTTTGTCCAAAGGTGCCCATAATCAATTTCTAACCATAAAATCATTATATACATATTAAAACAACATTAAATTCATCCATTACCATAATTATAATCATCTATATTAGAAATCCTATTTATACATATTCATTACCAAACCCTACTTTCATCAATTATACCCAATTTAACTATTTAATCCACAAATCACCATATAACCATCACATACTTATCATTTAAACTTCATTGACATCTATTCTAGCAATTAAATATACTTTCTCTTTCTAAACATTCAAAATATAACCTTAAAATCTCAAAACAATAAGCTTTGGAAAAATTACTTGATTTTCTTGATGATTGTTCAAGATCACTTAATTTCCTAGCGTTTTGGTATAATTTGTTGTGTTTAATAAAATCAGTTTCTTTCTTTCTCCACCTCTAAATTTCGACCATGTGTAGACCCTTAATTTTTAACCCAATCCAGTTCGATATTTTTAAATAGTCCAAAATAATTTTTGTGGTATTTTCAATAATATTTATTACTTATAGTATTTATTTTTAATTAAAATAAAAAAATAATAAAAAAGAGAAGATAAAAAGATAAAAAAATAAATTAAAAATAGAAATCGGCGACGGGCAAAATCGGCGACGAATTGGCTCGGCACAAGCCAATTCGTTGCAGGTTTTTCCTGTGACGAATTGGCCTATGGCCCTCACCCAGCCCGCGCACCCTGCAGCAATTTTTGCCAGCACAATTTTTTTCGAAATCCTATTCTACTTGGTTTTAGTTTTTAATTTATTTCCTAAATGGTTTTTATTTCCTTAACTAATTAGTATTAGGTTTTTATTTTTCTTATAAATACCACATCAAAACACACAGAAAAGGGACTTTGAGCAATTATTCGGACTTTTAGCAATTATTTAGATTTTTTATCTTGAGACTTTGGACTTTGGATCTTTTAGAGAAGGAGATCGGACTTTTGGGATTAGGACTTTTGGAATTTCTTTTGGCAGTGGATTGACAATCTCAAGCTTGAAAGATTAGGAGGCAGCAAACAACAAATACTCCATCAAAGGTAGCCCACACTGTCTTTATCATTGTTCAACCAAAATTCAAAATTATGGTGGAACCAACAATGGAGGTTTGAATCTCTATTTACTTGTTTATGTTTACAGTAGTCTCATCACTCAATTGGAAATTGATCATCTATTGCACTAATTGAGTGATGAGACTACTGTAACCCTAAAAACTATTTTTCAAAATACTAATACCTTAATACCCGTAAAACTTATTTTTGAAATCTAAAACCCTAATTGCACTTTTCTAAAACCACAAAACAATAATCTGTTCTCTCAAAACCATAATCAATTCTATTTTTCTATGATTTACAGTAGCTTGTTACTTAATTTTCAACACCAAAACCTACAACTCTAAAAGCTAGTTTTTCAAAAACCCTAATTTGGTTATTAAAATTTTAAAATCCTAAATTTATACATTTATTACTTTATTTAATTTTAAATTTGATTATGTAGTTTATTATATGTTTTGATGATTAATTTATTTAATTTCAATATTTGATTTGTTTATCATGGATGGATGACTTACTTATTATTATTATTTGTTAAAATTGTAAGAGGTATGTTTCCATGATTGGATACCTCATTATTTAATCTTTATGCAATTTAGATTATTTTCATATTTTGGAATTAATGTAAAGGACACGTTTTCACCTTTTGGTGGGTATTCTATTTAGTTTTAGACATAAATGATGTAAGGACATGTTTCTATCCTCGGATGGGTGTCCATTTATTTGTTTTGTTTGGACATTGTTGTGATTTTAATAAAGCATTTATTTATTCTTTTGATCGCATTTAGTATGGATAATATCATTATAATTAAGAATTTTATAATATTAAGACCTGCAAAGGAGGCTGGTTCCAATGAACCGGGCGTTGTAGGGGGTGTTGGGCCATTTCTCATCTTTCCCACATATATCCAACTTTTCGAACCCATTAGGGGGTTGGGGATTCCTTAGGAATTGAGTCATCCACCCCTTTTTTTTTTCCCGGCCCGTCTGGGTGGCGACTCCATTTTTACCGGGGTTAGGCCCGTGTTCTCTAAGGCCTTGAGCTTAAATAGTACCGAAGTCGCAAGAATCATTCCACCGGGAGTGGGGGCGAAAATCTCCGCTCACACCATGTCCATGAAGAAAGGATGAAGATGACTTTTTAAATTTGTTTCTTCTTAATTCCCATCCATATATATTAAATTAATTATTTATTTATTTTCTCTTTAATCCCATCCACATATTCTCTTCTTCCTTTGACTTTCTCTTTTTCGCTTTTATTTATTTATTCAATCTTCCATCCATAAATATACATGTATATGCCTTTTATATTTTAGGTATATGTATATATCATATATATTTTACATATATGTTGTGTATACTTTTACTTACACATATATATGTAATATGTATTTCATGTATACTTCATGTATATATTAGGGGTATATCATGTATATATTATAAATTTAACATGTAACGGCACACAGAAAGCCAGTTCACCGCAGGCCGAAAGGACTGCGGTGCCCCTCGCAAATCCTTGCAGCACTCGCATGCCCAATCCTCGCAGGCCCACAACAATCCTCGCAATTGGCCAAGCTGCTCGTCGCAGCGCCCCAGCACACAGGTCCAACACCCAGCAGCCAACGCCCGTGGGCAATTTCTGCCCAAACCTTGTTTTAGTTGGTTTTGAATTTTTTCCTTAACAGTTCAATTTTCCTTAACCAACTGAGATTAGGTTTTTAAATTTTCTATAAATAAAGCATTAAAACACAGCGACGATTGAGACGACATAATTATTCAAGAATTATTGAAGGACTTTTACTTTCGACTGAGAATTAGGATTTTTGAGAGAATTAAACACAGAGGGGATGGCATAATTATTCAAGAATTATTGAAGGACTTTTGCTTTCGGCTGAGAATTAGGATTTTTGAGAGAATTAAACACAGAGGGGACTATTATTCAAGAATTATTGAGGACTTTTGCTTGTGGCTTGTATTTCTTTTTCTTTCTGCCAAGACTATTGGGACGGAAACAATTAAAAAAAAAAGATCAACAGACTTTGGATTGAGGCAGAACAAGGAGCAACGAAAATCAAATATTAAACAAAGAGAACAAATTAACAAGACATTAGTTTAACTCATTGTCTTGTTCTCGATTCAACCAACAAATATAAGGCTTGTGCAAATGAAAGTTTGGATCAAAGTTTAATTATTGGTAGAATTAACAAATGAAGGTACGTCTCTAAAATTGAATCTATTTAAATATAGCATATTAAGCTTCTGTAATTATTCATATCTTTCATGCAAAGCTAATACTATAGTTAATAATGTTATTTTCATAAAAATTTCAAAACCCTATTTTCTAAATCTTAAACCCTAAAATCTTAATTTTTCAACACCAAAACCTACAACCCTAAATACTAGTTTTCAACACCAAATCCCAAAATGAAGGCCCGTCGAAGGGATCAATATGTATTTGTTTATTATAAGTCTTTGTGTTTAACTTTTTTTTTATCTAAAACTCTAATTTAATTATTAAAATTCTAAAATCCTAATTTAATATGTAAACCCTAAACTTATACATTTATTGCTTTATTTAGTTTTGGATTTGATTATGTAGTTTATTATATGTTTTGGTGATTGATTTATTTAATTTTGATATTTGACTTATTTAATTTATCATAGATGAATATTTTCTTGATTATTATTTATTTATTAAAATTGTAAGAGGTATGTTTCCATGATTGGGTACCTCATTAATTAATCTTTATATAATTTAAATTATTTTCATAGTTTGGGATTAATATAAAGGACATGCTTTCACCTTTTGGTGGGTGTCCTATCTAGTTTTAGACATTGGAAGATGCAAGGACATATTTTCATCATCGGATAGGTGTCCATTTATTTATTTTGTTCGAATATTTTTATGATTTTTAATAAATTATTTATTTATTCTTATGAATGCATGTAATATGGATAATATTATATTATCTAAGAATTTTATAATATTACGACCTGAAAAGGAGGCGAGTTTTAATGAACCGGGCACTGTGAGAGTGTTGGGTCATTTCTCACCTTCCCCACGCGTACCCAACTTTTTGAACCCATTACAGGGTTGGGGATTATTTAGGAATCGAGTCATCCACCCCTTTCTTTTTTTCGGCCCGTCCAGGTGACAACTCCATTTTTCTCCAGGCTTAGGTCCGTGTTCTCTAAGGCCCTGAGCCTAACATTGCTGGAGTCACAATAACCATTTCACTGGGAGTGAGGGTGAAAATCCCTGCTCACACCGGCTCAAATAAGTACCGTGAGATTTAGCCAATACTAATTTCTAGCTACTTTTCCCAAGAAAGCTTGAACATACCTCAACTTTTCAGCATCTGCAATACCCTAAAGAGAATAAGCATTCTTTAATTTTCTTAACCACTTGTCTAACTTTTTAGAATCCAAAATACCATCAAAATTTTCTGCTCCACAATTACGACAATGGAAAACAACAACCTAAGGCGGCTGTTGCTAATCTCTTACAGCCATAGCTGCTGTAACAGTCTGTGCAAAGGCATCCCCTAAACCGACATCAACCTAAATAGGCGGTCGAACATGAGGTGGAATAGGAGGCTTAACTCTAGATGATTCTTCTTGTGAAGCGGTATCAATATTCCTTCCACTAGTCTCAGATATATGATAATCAACAGACTCATCGAAAGAAGGAAGTGGATCCCTATGAGATTGGCCAACATTTTCTAGTCTAATTACTCGATTTCTTCGGTCAATGTTTCTACCACGACCTTTAGCAACTCGTATTTGTGGCAGCATTTTCCTACAAAAATTAATAAATATGTAATATAAGCCTACTAAGTAATATTCTTATAACATATTCTCTTAAATAACAATACATATGTATCTATAAATTAGGGCATCCTGACAAATCTCTCTAATTCTTAGGCAATTATTTAAGAAAACTTAAATACTTTTAATTTTGTATGACTATAATGCAATCATAAATGAAATAATATGTAAATGCAAATTAAGTTTAGAACTTCATTTGACTCATGCATAGCAACAGCCGTCTTAGGTTGTTGTTTTCCATTGTCGTAATTGTGGAGCAGAAAATTTTGATGGTATTTTGGATTCTAAAATAATACTATGTATTCCAAATTTAATAAGAATTTTTCACTTGAATTTGACAATAAAAATAATAATACTATGTACATAGTTAAAATAATTATTTAATTACCATTATTCCAAATTTAATAATGTATCAGTTAATATGTACGAAAAAGAATTATGAAAAGTAGTTATGGTACATGTCCTTGTTAAATCGTATTAAACTAAATTAAATCCAAATATTTCGTTTGGTTTGATTTTTATACAAAAATGGTTTGTTTGGTTTTACAAAATTATAAAACCAAAATGTTCATTTGATTTGATTATTTTATTAAACTGCACCCAAATCAGACCTTGCGCACTCCTAGCTTGAAACCAGAAACGGTAACGTGTGAGATTGGGCTGCAACCTTTCATGGCAGCAGCAGCTAGAAATATGTTTCAGATGATGCGAGTTCTCTCTATTCTTGCGCGGAGTAAGAATAATAGCAATCAACTCTTCACCACCTCTCCCCCTTTTGCTTTGGGTTTGAGGTTCATAATTTTTTTGATTCTGTGTCTCTTTTTTACTTTAAAATGAAAATGGGGATATGGGTTTTTTTCATTGATTGAAATAAAAGTTTCAATTTTTAATTGAGTGATTTAGCTTTGTCATGAATATTTGTTCGGCGAGCCTGTTTGATAATCTTCTACAAATTCAGAGTTTCTAATTTTTAGGTATCAATTTGGTAGTTTTGCTTTTCACATAGCTGGATTTGATTTGTAGTTTTAGAGTTTATTGTTTATCAATTTGGTAGTTTTGATATTCACATGCTTGAGCAGGTGAGCTTTTAACCTCTCTATTAAACAAAGCTTGACCAGTGAGATTTTGGTTGATTTACGCAGAAATTCTCTTCTGGTTGCCTTTGCCACAAATAATTTGCTGCCTTAATGCACCGTGAACCAAAAACTTTTTGTTCTTTAGAGACTATCGAGACTTCTCAGTTCCAGCATCTGTTGAGACCACAGGTGTTACTGATGGGTCCAGTTCTCTAGTCAGCCATCTTCCAGAGATGATGATTATCAACCTGGAATTGGATAGGAAAACTCGACTTAAGACTATTTTGCATCCCTTCAGAACCTGCATAATGTAAATTAATATAATAACCCATATTTTACTCATCCAAAAAGATATCACTTTTTTTGCCTCAAGTTGTCACCAATTTGGCTTCAATTGTAAATCATTTTCAGAGCTGAAGAGTGACAAAAGCTAGTTTGATGGAGCACTTGGATCTGTTCTTAAGGTTTTAAGGAAAATTCACCATATGTTCTTTGATATATGTTCGCTATGTTCTTTCCAGTTTTTAATTTATTGCTGTAACATGTTTTTGGTACTTGATTCTATTATAATAGAACCTTCTTGCAGGAACTGACAGACAATCTGAATGGCAGGGATGTGAGGCAGGTAAAAATGAGTGAACAATGTTTTTTCATTTCAAGTCAAATCTAATCTTTCTTATCCTGTCTTGCCTTGGTTTAATTGCAGACAATACAATTGATTCGCATTAATCAAACTGTCATTCAAAAAACTTCAAGCAACAACCAAATAAAACAAGAGATGATGAAAGTTTTCTTTTAGTTTAAATAGACTAGATGATTAAAAAAAACGGAAAATCTCTTTTTGGATGAGTAAAAATAGGTTAGGATATTAATTACATTGCCTTTCTTGTTATGCAGGTTCCTGAAAACTGTTTGCAAGGATGTGGTGAAGGATGCAAAATAGGCTTTAGTCGAGTTTTCCCTATCAAATTCCAGGCTGATAATCATCTCTAGAAGATGGCTGATCAGTTTGGAGCCACATGCTATAGATAGCTTGACCCATCAATAACACACGTGGTCTCAACAGATGCTGGAACTGAGAAGTCTCGATGGGCCCTAAAGAACAAGAAGTTTTTGGTTCATTCACCCTGAAGAACAAGAAGTTTTTGATTCATTCACGATGGATGGACGCAACAAATTATCTGTGGCAAATGCAACCAGAAGAGAATTTCTTCATAAATCAACCGAAAATTTAGTGGAGTAGACCATTTTGCAGTGGCTGACTGCTTGGAGGGATGGTTATTGCTGCCATTACAGATTAGGAGTTTATGGGATAGCACTGAATCGGATCATTGTAATGTTATTTAAACTGAGATGTCAATGTTGTAATGCTCAAGTATTTTATATGATTTTGGATTCAAGTATTAAATGAATATGAGGGAATTACTCTTATAAGATTGAATTTTATTCTAATGTTATTTTTCTCTTTTCATCATTAGATACATTAATTGTAATGAGTTCAATGAGTAAAACAAACCAGCTTGTTTTAGCAAATAGTACTTCATGTTCAAGCGTCACCAAGTGCAATTTCATGTATTAAATACTTGTTCAAAAACAACCATTACATTATTAATTGTACTTAATAATGTCTTGTCCTAACTAATACATCAACGACATAGAAAATTCTTCAAATAAAAAAAAATACTTCATCTTCAATTCAACTCAAATTCTCTCCAATTATCCTCAAAAACTCCACAGAGAAAATTCAAAAAGAATATCAATTCAACTCAAATTCTCTCCAATTATCCTCAAAAACTCCTACAGAGAAAATTCAAAAAGAATAAACAGAATTATAAACTTAATTCAATAATAATTATAAATTATCTACCTATGGAAGAAAGCATTATTTAGTAAAACGGAATAAAGTTTCAATCATTTTAATGTATAATTCTAAAAATATAGGGGCTTACAAAAATATGATTTTAATTCATAGACTAAATTGTAATTTATCCTTAATAATAATAATAATAATAATAATAATAATTACTACTACTACTACTACTACTACTACTACTACTACTCCCTTGGTCTCAAAATAAATAATAAAATTTATACCATATATTAATAAATTAATTAATATGTTAAATTTTTATATAGTAATATTAAATATTATTTATTAAAAATATTTAATAAATATATCTCATATTAAAATAATAATGTAATAAAAAATTATATAATTACTTTTTAATAAAAAATAATTTATTTATTTTTAATTTTTATAAAATAAAAAGTGTGTCTAAGAATATCATTTCATCATTTTATCACAAATAAAAAGAAATTTATTGAAATTATCAAGTTCAGTCAAATGACAGATGGCAAGTTGTGGTCTCTTTCAATTGGACCATCCTGCTAGGGCTGATAAAAAAATCTACAATCCGTGAAACTCAACCCAACCGAGAGATTTGGACTAGCCCAAAATAATAATAGGGTTGGATTGCAGGTTTAATTTCCAGACTCAAGTTTAACTCGAGTCGAGCTTAGGGTTTCATTGAAAACCCTAGAGCTAACCCTGTCCAGCTCGAGGGTTTTCATTAGCTTTTTTTTTTTTGAAAAAAAAATAGGGTTCTTTAGTATCATTTCACTCACATTTTTAAATCCCACAGATACAAATCCTCATTACCCTTCCTCAACAGACAATACAATAACCCTCTCAAGTCCTCACCTGTAGTCCTCCACTACCTCATCGTTCTTGAACTCTCACTCTCCATTTTCTCATCATTCTCAACCTCTCGCTCTCCATCTTCTCTTAGTTTAAAGCAAATTAGTTATCTTTACCTTTCTCACATTCTCTTATAGTGCAGTGCATTCTCTATACTTGAAGTCCCTCATCATTTCTCATCGCATCAACACCTCTCTATCCGTCTTTCTTTTACATTTCTCTCTCTAGAATCAAAGAAGATGGAGATGAAGAGGATCTTTGCAATTCTCTTCTTCACTTTCTTGCTAATCTCCTTTATTCACTCATTCAGTTGAAGTGAAATTTCAAATCGACCAAACCCTTGAAATACACATATGTCCTTAACCGATTTCAATCGTAAAAAGTAAATATTTAGCTCAAACTGAATATTATCGGTTTCAGCTGGGTTCGAGCAAGTCCATTTGGGTTGTGCTAATAAATTGAGATTTTTGTATGTTGTGTTTTTTATACTTACAATTTGAGTATGTGGGACCACAAGCACCACCACTTCTCTTAAAACTAATTGGTGTCAGGAAATACGTATACCCTAGCTTTATAGTGCATTTAGCACACATAAGTGCCCACGACATTCAACTGTGACTTGGCCCCACATATGGGCCTCTGCCACAAGACAATTGTTGTCATACCTTGAGTAATAATCTCCCCTTCAGCAATTGCTCTTGCTGGGAATCGAACCTATGACCTCGTCTCTGATACCACTTATAGGACCTCAGGCGCTATTACTTCTCCTAAAACCAATTGGTGTCAAGAAATGCATATACACTAGCCTTATAGTGTCTTCAGCACACACAAGCGCCCACAACATTCGATTGTGACTTGGCCCCACACCAGAGCCTCCGCCATAGGACAATTGCTGCCACACTTTTATGTAACATGGTAGAAAAAAAATTAGATTTTTACACTCCTTTCAAATTTGTATGATAAATAATTACCCAATAGCCTAGGCATCATCAAAATTAACTTTATTATTCAAATTATATATATGATATGTTTCTATCTACTAAATCATAAAATATTCTCAAACCGTCCAAACATCATATCATATTGTATTTATTTTTTATCATTTTACAAATAAAATTTAAATTCATTTCAAAACACTTTATATTTAAATAAAATTTGAAAAAATATGCAAGTAGTTTAAAAAAGGAAATGAAATTAAGACTTGATATTGACAACTACATAATTAATAAATTTTACAAATATAGAATAACTAGAAAAACTAATGAAAATAATAAAGGAAAAAAATGAACGGAAAAGGAAAAGTGTACTAACAATATGAAATTTAACTAATTTTGAAATCTAAAGTAATGGATGATGATATTTCAAACAATTTGTTGAGATATCTTGTTTTAGATATTTTAACTTCCAACACAAAGTGTCATGTTAATAGTTTGAAATCATTTGTCTTTTTTTTTTTTGAGAAGTTAATTAGACTAAACATCTCAAATAAAAAAAACTAAAAATAATAAAGCTCAAAAATATAAACTCCAACCACTCACTGACACTCTTTGCAAATTATATAGTGTCACATCCCATTTTCAGAAATGTGACGGTTCTAGGCCCCAAAGAGGCTTAAGGCCACCAGAAACTATGTAGAACCCAATTAAATCAATGTAATTATTCATATTGTTTATCTTAATTATTTTCTCTAGTGGATTACAAGTCCATTTAATAACCTGTATTAGTTACCCATAGTTTTATAATATAATTTTAGACATTATTTGATGTTATATATATATCACTCACATATGATTATATTATTTATATTATAGTTTATCTCCACACTCTACTAAACTGCTCATAACATTACTATGGAATAATTAGAATATAGTACAAACTTAATACTTTAATTATATATATCAGTTGTTGGCTAATTACATTATTTTCAGACTTCTTGTTGAAAAAAAAAATTAAGAAGCTGATGGACATTGTTCACCTCTACTTAAAACTAAAGATGCTTGCGTTAGTCATCAAGTCACTAAAATTACAGTGCCTCAAAAGTAAGATATACAATAAAAAATATTTCAGAGTTCAAGAATAATAATAACACAAGGTGGCTATACAGCAAAGGTACATCAATAAAATTTAATCTACAATAAAGGCCTACAATAACTAAACCAATATCATAAAAGCAAATCAAATAATATGACAGATAACATATAGCAATAGCACCGAAGAAAATATATCACTATGTACATTCCAATGCTATCACACATCACACACATAAGGGTTTTAGCTTTTACCTTTTTTATCACAAGTCTCTATGTATACATAGCCTGATGGTATAGCCCTATAAAGTTGAGATTCTGTCATATAGGCTAAACAAATGGCTTGGTATGATCACATAGGCCCGGAGGCCACATCAGATTTCACAATTCACAAATTTAAAAACATAATCAACAATGGAATCAAATGGCTCAAGTATTAACAATGGTTCAAATTTCATCAAAGAATTCCAAAGTAACAAAGACAAGGATAGACATTATAAGTCACCTTGAACTTATAAATTAGATTCCTCTAAGTCACTGATAATTACTGGTCGGTTATGTGATAATCCTCGACCTGCATTCACATCTAAATATAAATTGCACACTTATGTTTGTTTTTAATTTATTATTTGTCATTTAAGGTTCTTTAACCTTTTTATATATTAATGTACATCTTAGGAAAGATTTATATTGTATTATTAAGTTCTTATTTTATTAAGTCATTTTACCATATGTCATTTTAGATTTACACATGTACACATACCTTGGTTTGCTTTTAAGGCTATTTTGGTCACTAATAATTCACTATTTTTGTCATCCTTCCTTCAATTATTTAAAGACACCTATGCCCTATTTTAATATATTAATATGTGCCCAAATTTATTTTGTATTTATGGGTTCAAATATTACAAAAGTATTTTGCACTAGGGCTATGCAATTAAGAGAGTTCTAAGTACTTGCAATTTGTCTATATAAACACATTGGCTTCCTCAAGTCAACTTATTTAATTATTCATTAAATTAGCATTTGAACCTTTAAATACATTAACTACACATATTAAGCTTTATTTTCATCCATTATATGCTTATGGTTATGGTTTGGTCAAATACATTTTGGTATGCTCAACTCATCACAAGTCAACAAACACATCATTTCCAGCATTTGAGCAGTTTGTATTCATTTAATTGTATATTGATTTCCTTAAGTTAATTTGCCCTAAAATTTTACCATGGTGTTCATGAAATCCTAAGTGACATCTCTATAAATTTTCATGAATTTTTTAAGTTCATTTACATAGGTAAATAATTCAAACACAGTAGCAAAAATTTTAGTGATATTCATTCAAGCTGTTACCATGAGCAGATTGTATTCACTTAATTGCTCACTCATTTTTTCTCATCATTTTGACTTTTTCTTTTATGAAAACCTTAAAAACATCAAAATACACATTTATACAAATTTTTATGAATTTTAAAGCTCATCTACATATTGAAAAAAATAAAACACAATAGCAAATTTATTAAGAATTCAAGCAGTTCAATTTGGATAGATTTAGGTATTAGGGTTTCTAGCATTCCTCTTTTCATTTTCTTTCATTCCAAACCAATTTACAGAATCTTAAACAATTATTTAGCATGTATACATGATAAATTTTAGCTCAGATTGAATAAATAATAGATTTAAAATCAAGAAAACAAAATTGAAAGATGAAGGTTCAAAATGTTTAGATTTCTTAGCTTTAGAAATTCCTTTACCTTCTTTGCTCTTGTATCACTTTGTTAACTTAATTTTACATTTTAGAACACTTCTAGATACAAGAAAATAGCTTAGGAATGGGCTATGGCTGATAAAAAAAAATGAGGGAAAATCGTGAGAGAAAGGAGATATTTTGGTAAAAAGAAGATAAGAAGATAATAAGTCTAAATTTTGTCTTCATTTAATCATAAATTGTCCAAGCTCTCTTCATATACAAAGGAGGTGAGTCACTTACCTGATTGGCAAGAGCATTGGCTGATAATTTAGTGGGTGAAATGTCCATTTTGTCCCTCAAGTCTTACATGCTTCTTTTGTTAACTTGAATGCCCTTTTTGGCCATTTCACACCTAACTTGCTACCAATATTTGTAATTAATTTCTTTAAAACAATTTTCACTTCTAATTTTCAATTTTAATTTATCTCATATAATTTTAATGGATGTTAATATGTTAATTTATTGTTAATTAAGTTATGGTACATATTCTCTAAGGTTTTTATACATACAAGTTACCGTAGCAAGGGTGTTTTAAAATTTTCATTTTCATCACTTTAGTGCCATGTAAATTTTACTTAATTGAATTTCAACGGTTCCTTCATCACTCTAGTTGATCAATTTGGTTTTTTTAATACTTTTACATAAATGTAATTAATTATTTTATAACTTACAGTTGGTTTATTTCGTTCACAGTCGTTATAAATTATAGAGTTTTCAATTCAAACACAATTTTTATTTCTATTACTTTGGCACATTGAAATTTTATTTCAATCAAGATTTTCTCACTATTCATTTAATTTGTACAACATTTAGGTTGCTAGATTTACATTTCATCTATGGTATTATAGATAGTGTATAGACAAGTATAATAAAAATGGTCCAAATGGGCAGCAAAAGAAGTATATAAATATTTTTATACATATTTGTGTCAATCGGTTTTGATTTCAAATGGTAACAAAATTATCAAATTGAACCGACTGTCCTAACCCACTAGAAATAAAAAATTTAACTCGACCCGAATTGTTACTTGATAAGCCAGCCGACCGAAATCGAAAAAAACCATTTGGGTCGGTGTGAGCGGGGATTTTTGCCGCCACTCCCGGCGAAATGGTTCTTGCGACTTCGCACTGTTAGGCTCGGGGCCTTAGAAAATAGGGGCCTAAGCCCAGAGAAAATAGAGTCACCACCCGGACTAGCTGAAAAAAAAAGGAGTTGATGACTCGATTCCTAAGAAATTTCCAACCCCCTATTGGGTTCAGAAAGTTGAATATGCATGGGGAATGCGAGAAATGGTCCAACACCCCACAGTGCCTGGTTCATTAGAATCAGCCTCCTTTTCAAGTCTTAATATTATAAAATTCTTAAATATAATGATATTATCCATAATACATGCAATTATAAGAATAAATAAATACTTTATTAAAAATCATAGCAATGTTCAAACAAAATAAATAAATGGACACCCATTTCGAGGATGGAAATATGTCTTTACATCGTCCGATATTTAAAACTAAATAGGATACCCACCGAAAGGTGAAAACGTATCCTTTACATTAATCCCAAAATATGAAAATAATTTAAATTACACAAAAATTAATTAATGAGGTACCCAATATTGGAAACATACCCCTTACAATTTTAATAAACAAATAATAATCAAGAAAATATTCATCCATGATAAATTAAATAAATCAACCATCAAAATTTAAGTAAATCATTCATAAAATATATAACCAATCATATAATCAAATCTAAAATTAAATAAAGTAATAAATGAATAAATTTAGGGTTTTAGAATTTTAATAACCAAATTAGGGTTTAGAGGGTTTTAGGTTTAAAAATTAAAATTTTAGGATTTTGGAATTAACATTAAAAATTATTATTATTATTTAAAATATTAAGCTACTGTGAAGATTTAGAAAATAAAATTAATTAGGGTTTTACGGTTTTAAGAAAATAGTATAGGGTTTAAGTAAAAGAGATATAAGGTTTATGAGAATAGGATTAGAGCTTTTGATGCTTGAAAAAATGAAACTACTGTGAATGCATAATACATATTCTTGTGTGGATGGCTACTCGACGGATTAAAAATCAAATACATAATCTACTACGAATTAATTTACATGAAGAAAGAACATATTCAACACTTGAAACAATCAAAGCATGTCATCTTTATTTAATTCAGAACGTACCTTTGTCGTTGGTTCCTTCATAATTTATTAATGAAATTCTGGCAGAACAATCACCAAGACAACACTAATTTGTTGCCTTGATTTTGTAAGTTGGATCTTCTCTTCTTACCGTCCAAGAGAATCCTAGAATTTATAGGCTAAAATTCTCAAGTCTCCATCAAAGTCCAAAATCTCTGCCGAAAGAAAAGTCTCCCAAAAATCAAAAGTCCAAAAGTCCCTCTTTCTGTCCTTAATTGTGTTATTTATAGGAAAGATGTTTAAGGAAATCAAAACTGTTTAGGAAAAATAAAAATAACCGAGCTTAATAAGGTTTAGGCAAAAATTGCCCGAAGGTGCGAGCTAAGAGAAATTGGGCTTGCTGCGCGGGCTCTGGGGCGAGCTGCTGGCCGTTGCTGCGAGGTTTGGGGTGTGAGCTGTGAGCGACGTTGTGCTCTGGGCATATTTTGCCGCAGACCAAACCTGCGATGAAATGGCCTGCGGTGAATCGGCATGCCACACGGCTGACATGTGTCATTCGCCGATTGGTCCGATTTTTATTTTTAAACACTATATTTTAAATAATAAATATTATATTATTATATTATTAAAATAAATATTATAATAAATAATGAATACCACAAAAATAATTTAAGATTTATTTTAAAATATTAGACTAGACTTGGTAAAAAATTAAGGGCCTACAGTCGGTTCAGTTTGATCAGTTTTAAAATTTATGCTCAACCCTAATGGAGAGGATGTTTGTGATTCTCTTCTTCACATTCTTGCTAATCTCCTTTATTCACTCATTTTATCTCCTTGGTGTGGGTGAGCTTTTGGAATTTTTTTATTTTATATAAGAAATAAAAATAAAATATTTCTTTTTTCAAAATTTATGATTTTCTTTAATTTTATTTATGATTGTTTTTGTCAAAATCCATTCTTTTCTTGTTTCCATTTGATTACAAAAGTTGTATTCTAACAAAGGTTAAGAAATTTTTTGAAAATTGAGATGGTCACCAAAAATTAATTATTTTTTCATGTGAAAATGAGTAGCTTTTGGTATAGGTTTTGTTTGTTGATTTTAGTGCTGTTGTTTGTTCTTTTTTCTAGGCTTATTGTGTTCTTAATGGTGTTGTTCTGCTAGCTCGGCTCACTAGCCCTATTAGCCCTACCAGCCTAAGGCAACCTGACTCATCCATATTTAAGGCCAAGCTACCGACTTGGCTACTATGCATGAGCCATAGCTGGGTCGGGCTATAGAAATACTCGACCTTTAATTTTATTTTTTTTATATTGAGTACATTTTAAAAATAATTGATGAGAAATTATCTACATTTTAAAAAAATAAAAATTGATAAGAAATTATCTAACAATCAATATTATATGAGTTCTAAAATATTACACTAATTTTCTAAAAGAAATTATATTATTTTTAAGTAAAATTTAAAAAGTTTAAGGATGCAAAAATTAAGAAAGGTGTAAGGAAAGGTATTGGGGATGGGCAATCTATCAGTATATGAAATTACTCATGTCTGCCACTAGATGAGAATTTTTATCTCACGAGTCCTACTATAGTTGGCTTTGAGCATTTAAGGGTTACTGATCTTCCTTATGAAGGTGATGTCAAATGGAATCGAAATTTAGTTCATAGGTTATTTTCTCCAATGGAAACGAAGCTTATTTGTAGTATCCCATTGAGAAATATAAACACATGATTTTTAGTGTGGCATTATTCGAGGAATGGTGTATAATCTATTAAAATTGCCTATGCTTTACTATGTAATGATAATGAGCATGCATCTTCTCATATTTCAATTCATGTCTGGAAGTGTGTATGGAAAATGCAAATACCTCTAAAAATTAAGAATTTTATCAGAAGACTTCTGAATAATTTTGTGTCGTTGTAGACCCTTAATTTTGGCAATGAGTAAGTCTGGTCTAATCTTAAAAGTCTGAGTCAAATTCAATCCAATTTTTAAAAGGTTAAATGTAGTCCGGTCCAATTTAAAAGGTTGAACTAAAATTCAAATCCGATTAAAGAAACAAAATGACTTGATTTGATTTGAAAAGGTTAAACAGATGAGTGGGACATCTAATTCGACATGAGCCTTTAATCTTGCTTAATTTGGTTTTAATCTAGTTTTAAGTGCCCTAACTGTTATTAAATTAAAGGAGACTCAGATAGACAAGGGTTTTCCCAATGTGATTAGGATTAAGGAGCCGATATTAACCCTAATGCTGCTTATAAATATATATTTAACAAAAAGAATTGGGGGAGTAACAGAGAGCCACCTTGAACAATCAGTAAATATACAGAACTTAAATTAAGAGCCAAAAATATCAGCAAAACAAAAGACATAAAGCAAAGAAAACAAAGAGAGACCGTGACCATCCAATGATCATTGGATCATTGAGACATCAACTGAAGCTTAAGTTGATCTTGGCAGTAGCACCATCCAACATCAGCTTCTGTAGGACTATGGTATTCAAACAAAGTGTGGTTCAATAAATTCATTTTGGTGTAGTTAATAACACAGGTATGATTTTCCTTAACTAATTCAATTTAGTTTAATTGATAATATTCACCGCTTACTCTCTTGTAGGTTTATTACTTTTCTTGTTTTAATTGATTTAATCTCACCGAAGCCCTAATTCCATAAATCCAAGACCCTAATCCTTTAGGTGTAACACAAATCTGCATGTCTCAGTATAATTTACACTCTAGGTGTTGGAATTATATTGTAAACCCAAATCTAGTATGCAAAATTTAAGTTTTAGGATTAAACCTATTTATTACATGCATAAAAACCTTAGGCTAGCATGAAACTCTAAGTTAGCATCAAAAAACCCTAATTATGCATATATTTATCTGAAAACCTAATTTATATGATTAAACCCTAGCTAGGAAATATAAGAAACCCTAGTTTTAGATTTAAACCCTAGGTTAATCAAAAGAATTCTAAACCCTAATTTGATTAGTAGTGTTCTAAAACCCTAATTTTGCAATTAACCTTAATTTAGTGATGTAATCTTAGTTTTGATTATTGATTTATTATTATATGACCAATGATGAGTTTGGATTTTATTTTATTGCTTATAATGAATGATTAATGGGTGTTTCTTTATTATTTGGATCTTGAGGACAATGTAAAAGGTACGTTTTCACTTTGTGGGTGTCTTATCTATTTTAATTATTTTCTTTATTTTTAAGGATTTTGAGCTATTGTAAGGATACATTTCCACCAATTGGTGGGTATCCTATTTTTATTCTACTTATATTACAGAATTTTTGAATGGTTGTAAGGGCATGTTTCCATCTTATATAGGTGCCCATTTTTATTGGTGTGTTAAGACTTGTTTAATTTATTTTAATAATATAATATGATGAATGTTTATTTTCTTTAAATTGAATGTGATATGGATGATGTTATAATACTTAATAAATTAAGTAATATTTAGACCTTAAATAGAGGCCGATTCGCATGAACCGAGCATTATGGGGGTACTGGGTCATTCTCACCTTTCCCATTTCTACCCAACTTTCTGAACCCAATAGGGGTTGGGGATTTCTTAAGAATTGAGTCATCCACCATTTTTTTTTCTTTTCCGGCCCATCTGGGTGCCGACTCTATTTCTATGGGCTTAGGCCCGTGTTCTCTAAGGCCCCAAGCATAATAGTATTGCAGTCGTAAGAACCATTCTACCGAGAGTGGGACGAATCTAGCTCATGTATTTTATCCTTGTCCATTTGCTATGAATGTATGGCATCAACGAGGTTAGATGTTTTCCCATGTGATGACTGTGTTCAACATTGGTTTCTTGAGGCTTGGACTCAATTGTCTACAGAGCAATTTTATCAATTTTGTGTAGTTCTTTGGAAATGATGGGGCTCTCGAAACAATTTTCTTTGGAATGGTAAAGATATGTCAATTGATATTTTAATTCAAATAGCATCTAAATTTCTTAAGTCTTAGCAGCAGGCAAATAAAGTTGTGATTGGAGAAGGAAGAGATTTTAATGTTCTAAATCAAAAGGTCTAGCAATATCCTTCCTTAGGTTACTAGAAGTGTAACGTAGATGGTGCATTATTTCAATCACATCTAGTTGCAGGTTAAGTCACTATTGCTCGTGATGGATTGTTCTGGGATCATAACACGCAGTGGAAGTCTGGAACAATTTAGGATAGATCTATTTGCATTTAAAATTATATATATATATATGTTGGAAACATATTTAAAAATACGTAAAATAAGCTCTTGATATTAAAACTTTGATTATACAAAGTTTCTATGTATATTCACACCAAGACTAAGCTTTGCTATCAACCCTTTGATAAGCGAAACTTGCAAGCAAATTAAAACTTTAAGCTATAATTTTCATTAAAAATAGCTTTTCAAAATGGATAAACAATTCTATAAGATTAAAACTCTTTTAATGTTCTATCTATTTTCTATAAGATTAAGACTTTCTTAATGTTCTTACTATCTCTGACTCTTCTCTTTTAAAACTTATAATTCATATATCTATGTTCGTATGCCTTGGCCATTATATATAGCCGTAGAGTTGTGACACTTTACAACTCTAAATGTCTCACATCTAATTTTCATAATTGTCATATTAATGCACTAAGCATTATTATTATTACATTATATATATTATTGGTCTTCATTATTCTTAATGCGCTAAACACTATTATTATTTAATTATATATATTATTAGTATTTATTATTCTTAATTCACAAAAGCACTAAGCACTATTATTATTTTATTTTATTATATATATATTGGTGTGCATTATTTATAATTCACTAATGCACTAAACCTTGTCGGCAGTCTTGTTAATGTGCATTAATCCTAATGCACTAAATCTTGTTTATTCATGAATCAATTAATTAATTTTCTATTCTAAATAGAAAATTTTAATTTTCAGCTAATAATGTTAATTATATTCTTAATGCTAGCATAGAACATAATAATATCCCATTTGTATTGACAATATTATTTATTTAAATAATTAAATTCTCTAATTTAATTAATTTAATTATTAAATAGTAATATAATTAATCAATTAACAAAGCAAAAAATACTCGTTAGTATACAACCACATAGGTTTAATACTAAATCAGTAACAAATTGGTATAATCAATTTACTAATTAAGGTTGACGTCTAGTAATACTCCTTAAAGACCAAATAGCATAAAGTAATAATTACTATCAAGAACCCGTAGAAGAATAATGTAATACTTTCTTCTATCATTATAACTTCATATCAATCCTAGGATATGATTAACTTGTCAAATCCCAGTAGGTTATTAACTATATTTTGTCAATTATAAATGATAAGTGAATGACTTAAGAAACTCTTTTCTTCTTCTCTTATCTTCCTTAGCCAAGGTCTTAATTAAGCTATTTATAATTAATGACAACATAGAGATTAAACTCATTACCAAGAGTTGACAGATTCCATATTGATTAATCACTAATTCTATAAGTATTTAATTATACCCAAAATCCTTTTAACTACTGCTATAAGGCAATAGGAATCTAGTATCAAAGTATAATAAATAATTTGTTAATTACTATGATGATCTCAAGTCAAAGGAAACTGTTATATTGTATTCTTCAAAAGAATATCCCATTAACAGTTTATAGGTAATTTTAAATGTTAGAAATTCTCCATTGAGTCAGTTTAATAGTCATATCTCCATATGCACCATATATATATGATTTAGCTAATGAGAACAACTATACTATATATATATATATCTTATAGAGACCATCATATATAAATTGATCTAATTGGATCATTAAAGCCCTATTTAATGATTCTATGATCAAGAAAAACTTTAAGTTAAATTATAAAAGACTTGACTCCCATTATCAAGATCTCTATCATGATGACAAATCATAAAATTTAATCAAGGTAACATCAAATCAACATGATGTCAAATGTCATATATTAATTAAAACAAGATGTGTTTAATTATTACATGAGAAATTGGAGCTAGGGAATATCATATATATACCTAACAATTTGTGACAATTAAGGGAATTTATTACCGCCATTTCAGGACACATTAACGTAGGAAGAGACCTAACGTTGGTGGAATTGTTGCTTTGAGTAATTCTCTTGAATGGTTATGCCAATATTTTAATGGACCAGGGATGGTAAAGATTGATGCTTAACAAGTATTTTTTTAGGGTTTCAAACTCGAAAGAAGACATCTCTACTTGGCTCTATTTTGGTTGACTGTAAGTTTCTTTAGAATAAAAGACTAGATATCTCTTTACGTTGGATTAGGCGATGAGCTAGTAAGGTGGCTCATGAAATTGCTAAGTCATCTAATTTATATGCTAGTTGCCAAATTTTGGATGATATCACTCCTGTTATAATGCCTTTTCTAACAAATTGATATATTTCTTTGGTTCTTAAAAAAGGATGCAAAAATTTAAACTTTTTAATGTTTTAAATCTAAAGTTACAAAATTTCTCATCAATTTTATTTTTATCATTAAAAAGTCCATAACATGAAAAAAAAAAATAAAGATTCATAGATTCAACATTAATAAATAAAAATTTTAGCGAACTAAAGAATTTAAAAATACACTAAGAGTGCCATTTAAAACACTTCTTAATACCCCTTAATACATTATCTAAATTACAATTTAAAATAAGAATGTGTTTGATAAAGGTTGATATGAAATTGAAAATTAAACTTAAACAATCCCTAACAGCCTTCTATTAGCCTCTAACTACCTACTAAAACTGATCATATTACTCCCTAACACTCTATGAAAATTAAAAATTAAAATAGGAATGTATACGTTGAATATTTTGATGAAGCTATAAAATTCAATTTAAACAACTCCTAACTGCTCCTAACTACTTTCTAACAGCCACTAACTACTTAAGGAATCAAATCATTTAAGCCAAGTCCAGGGGACAACAAAAAATCAAACAATGACAGAGTGACCCATGATTGAGTGATAGATTGATTGTTGGTTGAGAACCTTTGAACCTAGGTCGAATCTAGTGAAAACACTTCTTATTACCTCTTAACACACTATCTAAATTAAAATTTGAAATAGGAATGTAACACTATAATTTATTATATTTATCACATTACACAACACAACATAAGATAAATGTTTAAAACATTCAATTATACAACAATATGAAAAATATTGCTAAAATGTCACTTGTTATACAATAATTGTGAAACAAATATAAAGTAAAAGATCATACATATAAATACAACAATATTCTTATTTTTTAACACAATAAATTCATTACACGCCTTAATATATTTGGAGATGTTCACATCAAATTTTCTACCATAATGGATGAGGATTATTACTTCATCTGCCATATGATAATAATATACAATTTTAATTTTTAGTGTCTGTTAGGGATGCATATGCAGTATTTGAATTGTTTTTTTTTATAACAATACCCTGCAATAAAAAATAACAAGCTAAAATAATCAATAATAATATACAATTTTAATTTTTAGTGCCTATTAGGGATGCATATGCAATATTTAAATAGTTTTTTTATAAGTTGTTAAGGGCTATTGGAATGTAGTTAAAGGCTATTTAAATTTAAATTTTTTGGTTGCACATCAAAATTCAACAAACACATTCCTATTACAAATTTTAACTTTCATAATATGTTATGGAGTAATAAGAAGTGTTTTAAATGATAGTTAGTCACTGTTAGAAGTGAGTTAGGGGTAGTTGGGGAAGTTAGGGGCAGTTTAAGTTTAAATTTTTCAGTTTCACATCAAAATTCAAAAAACACATTTTTATTACAAATTTTTAACTTTCATAATGTGTTAGGAAGTAATTTGTAGTATTTTAAATGATAGTTAGAGGTTGTTATAATGTGGTTAGGCCTAACCACCTCCTAGTAATCCACTAACAAGCCCTAATAGCCTCCATTAGTACACAAATTTGCTTCAAATATAATATTGTATCCTCCAACACACTCCATATATGTAATGTTCAAAATTTTAAACAAGAAACTTTTCAACTAATATTGATAATTGATAGTGTATAATGATAAAAGTAACGTGGATAAATACTATAAGTAGAGAATAGTGAATAGTATATCTTAAAATTTTATGAGAAAATTATTTTTATTATTTTAGAAGATTGAAAATCAAAATAGAATCAAAGGATAAGAAAGAGGGTGCACCATAGCTAAGATAAGAGTGGCCACACTAGATTAAACTATATATATAAGTGGACATGTGTGTATATGTGTAGAGCATTCTCCTTTCTTCTTTCTCCAACATCCATGCCATCTATCACCACCATCACCATCTTCTCTACTTTCGTCTTTCTTTCATCAAATTAACCAAGAATCAAAGGAAATTCATCTTTTGTTATAAATGTTTAAGAGAATTAGCTAGAGTATATGAGACTATCAACAAGTGATTAAAGGGAAAAAGAAGGATTTTGAAGAGGTATGTGTTTATGTATTTTAATTTTCAAATACTTGAAATTTTATGAGTTTCAATGTTTGAATTGATTTATTAAATCATTTATAATGAATTATTTCTTGAAAGTATGGATTAAATGGATTCATGAGTGAAAAATAAATTAAAAGAACTTCTATGTGATGAGTATGGTTCTTAGTTCAACCTTTATAAGAATTGGAAGATTTGATGTTGTTTTTAGCCATGAGTGACAATTGAAGGCTTGATTAATTGAAGTTTAAGTAAAGTATTTGATATGAACTCTTTGTATGTCAAAATTTTGATTTTGATACATCTTTAACTTAGATTTTCAATATGTTTGTGTTTAATAAAGTTAAAAGTGTAGAAAACATGATTTTGGGATGCCACGAGCGTAGCTCATGGGTACCATGGGCGTGGTATTAAAGTTAGGACTGCCGGAGGAAGATTTACTCTAAAGACAGACCCAAAACCAATGCCCCTGGTGTGGTAACTGAGTGTCACGACTGTGGGATTGAAAGTGAGACTATTTTTTTAAAACTTTTTTATGAAACAGAGCCGTTTAGAATGACACAGCTTTGGGGGTTGAGTGCCATGACCGTGGGTATCTACAATGGTATTTGGCAGGTTTGTTTTGTATCCCACGGGCGTAGGGTTGAGATGCCATGGCTGTGGGGCACTTGGATGATGTTTTTGGCTTGTATTTTGTGATATACGGGCTTGGTATGAGGCTTGTATGTTTGTATTTCTTATTCTTGTGTTGAGAATTCATGTTTGTGTGTTAAAAGTATGGAAAAGAGTAATAAATTTTGGACATGTGACAAATATGTGTAATACTAAATGTTGAACAAAGTATTGTTCCATTGAAATGGTACACATAATTCAATGTTAATTCGATATTAACTAAAATTAATGCATGGCCCAAACCACACTGATTTTAGATCTGGCTTGTGATTGAATGGTTAGCCAGAGGGAGGATATCCATAGTGATAAAGGGCACATCGTGCCATTAATGGATATATTGTGCCATCAGTGACAGTGAACATATTTGCCATTATACACTCTTAAGATTTGGCATTAAAATTGCTACAGTGCCCCGTTATCCAAACTTATGATCTGAGTTCAGTGTGTATGGACATATTTAATGAAGTTATCTATATTGAAAATATATGTGAATATAATGTTATGAATGATGAAAAAAGTGCAGAATAATAATCAAAGTCAATTATTTAAAATTGACTTACTGTATCACAATATGAATGTGATAGATAATATATAATAATATTTTAAGTGAAAGTTCTAATGCACGGAATAGAAATGTTATGTTCAAAATATTGAATTAATCAATAACTTTCTAAGTGTTATAAGGATTAAAAGTGTATATAATGATATAAGATACAAAGTGCTCCAAAGAATAATACTAAATCAAAGTGCCAAAATTATAAATTGAATAAAATTATTCTATATATGAAATTGAAAAGTAAGACTTACTGAAAAACAACATAAGTGTAATATGAACAATGTTAACAAATGAGAAAGTAAGTCTTAAATGAAATAATTCAAAAAGAGAAAAGTTGCAATACTGAAAGTGTAGTATAGTATGATGAATTTTATAAAGTTAAATTTATTATTTAGTATAATCAAATTATTGTGTTAGTTTGTTATTGAGAATATTTAATATATTGAAATGTTTATTAAAATTAAGCATTATTACTGAATTTTCATAAGTATTTCCTTTAATTTTAAGTGACAAAATATATTTATACAAGCACCACTAAGTTTTGCTTAGCGTATTAGAATTTTTCTGATACACAGGTATCATGTCATCGGAGTAAGTTAAGAAGTGGAAATAAAGAGATCTTTAGTATATTGTTCTTGTCAGTTATGAAATGTATATATGCAATTTATTTTGGCTATTTAAGAGATTGTACAAATTTATAAACGTGAAATGAATATAAGTATTTAGAGAATGAAGTTTTATATTTTAGTGAATGATTATCCAATCTTGTAATGTATTATATATTTAACCTGGATTGACAAACTTATGATGGTTATCAGATTTATAATTAGCATTTAGTTTATTGGAGATATTGGAGATTGGTTTAAATATTGAATTTATAAGTGTTGTATAATATAGATTATATTATTATTTGAAAATTTTTGTTAGTAATAATTTGAAAGGAAACTTTGTCGATGAATTGATTAGATTTCTAACAGTATATTGAGTAACATTCTCTGATAGTTTTATTTGAAAATTGTCAGGAGATGTTACAATATAACTTTTCAAAAATCCAAAATTTTAAATGAAAGAAGAAATGGAAGAAGAAAGAAAGATAAGTAATGAAAAGATCTAGACTCATAGTAAAATACAACAAAATCAAAAATTTCTAATAGTGAAATGAAATGAAATCAATAAGTATCTCTTACAATCATCATCAAGACTTCAATAGACTGAGTGAAGAGAAAAAAAAAAAGGATAAATTTCAATGGAGAAACACAAAAAAGAAATAAAGAGAAAGAGGAGGAAGAGGAATGAAAAAAGGAGAAAGAAAAGGAGGAGTCTTAAGATGGAGAGAAAGATGTAGAGAAAAGAAAAAAATGCTATTTTTTTAGGGTAAACCATATTTTTGTCCAAAATGGTCTATTTTTTATATTGGTGTATAAAAATGCCAACCCCTTAGTAAATGGTATTTTAAAGGAGAAATTCCTAAACTTAAATTATGAAAATTATATAAATGTCTTCTAATATTGGGATCTTAATTTTTTCTGCTAAGTTATGCTTTGACATATTATTGAAAAATTTTTTTATTAATTAAGTTATGCTTTGACGTGTTATTAGAATCTTAATCTTAAAGTATAATTAAACATGAATAATATTTTATAAATTAAATTATATGAAAAAGATTAATAGGCTGAAAATAAAAAAAATACATATGTTAAAACTATATTTAATTTAATACCATTTGAAAACAATTAATGTGATAAATCAATTGACATAATAAGGAATTTTTTGAATTTTTTTTTTGAAATTTTTGACATAATAAGGAATTAAATCAATTAAAAAATTGAAAATTAAAGAAAAATTTTAAGGGAAAGTTAAAAAATTAAATTTTTTAGGGGAAATTAAAAAATTAAAGAAAGTCAAGTCTTCGCTTGACATACAAGTTAGAATATATTTTTTCTCTGTATTTTAAAAGAGCAAAATATACCATGTTAGATAATGTTAATATTCATGTGTTTATATTTTAAAATATAAACTAAAAGAACCATCATTTAGTTTGAATCATCAATGCTGATTGAATATCTATATTATAAGAAACCATTGATTCAAATTAGTAATCATATAAATCTACAGTAAAAATTTGTTATATATTAATATATTTATTGAAGTGTGGAATAAAAGGTGTATGATGGTTTTATAGAACTATTTATAAGAGAATTATAAGCATATATTAATAATTGCAATTAAAAACTCTAATTATTTAGAGACTTCCTAATTAAGTTAGTTATTATAGAAACAATTACATAACTAACCTAAAAATAAACCCTTTTTAAAAAATATAACACTCGAAAAATTTACAAAATGCAAAAAAGGCACTTGATTACAAAAATATAGATCCTCCTTCCTCATGCTATATATATACATGGATGCACACACACACACATATTGTATGTATGTGCACATATACACACGCACGCATATTGTATATATGTGCACACACACACGCATATTGTATATATGTTGTTGATGGCGAATCTGTGTTATCACAGTGTCACAGCAAGTGCACAGGTCGCGCAAATAATAAAATAGTGAGTAAGATATCATTCTACTAGGGATAATATCAAGTACAAGTGTAAATTTCAACGGTTTTTTAGCAAATCAATAGTTTTTATGATGACTAAAATAAAAGACGAATTACTTAAAAAATTAAAGTAAAGAAAAATTGAATATTGTGCGAAAAGAGTTGATGATGAAAATACTATCCAAATATTGAATCCCCCTAGCCATAAAAATATTTATAAATATTAATTTAATTAAATCAAATAATAGAGCTGAATTAGCATTTCTCTAAATTAGATCAAAACCTCTATTGAGTGAATTAATCTATAATCACTAAGTAGAATGCTAGGAATCTCTACTCAAGCATAATTAAATAAGTCTTGCAATAAGAATAAGGAAATTCAAACCAAAGGGTCTTGTAAGTCTATCTCTACCACTCCAATCAACCCTCAATCCTAATGAAAATTATGTTCATATCAAGCTTTCTCAAGTCAATAATATAAAAATTGCAACCAATCAATAAGCATGCTATTATCAATTAAAAATAAGAAATTAAGAATCAAAAGGATAAAATAACTCAATTAAATGATTTAATTTAATAAGAACTATTCAATCCATACAATAAGGCTATGGTTCATCAATATCTAGATAGAAATAATTTAGCTCATGTTCATAACCAGAAAATCAGAACAAAATAAATGAGTAAAAGAATTCAAACAATCCATAATGAATGATTTGTGTTTCTTCACTTCAATCCTTGATTTTTGATTTAGATCTCGTATGAATTGAATCTTTACCTTCACTCTCAGTTGCCAAAACTCTCTTTTCCTCAGGAAGTCGGCTCTAATAATAAAAACTGGATACCTAATTCACACTTAAGCTTGGATTTTATAGCCCAGAAATTGTCTGACAAGCCCATTGACACATTCGTGTCTGTGGGCATGTCAATGGTGTTATTTCCATCTTTAATGACATGGGCAGTAACACACCTATGTTCTTGGGTGTGTCATTGCTACTGCAATGCTGACTTGAGGACACGTTCAGTGACATGCCCATGTCCTAGGGCGTGTCACAACTTCTGTAAGCAAGATCAATGGCACGTTTAGTAACACACCCATGTTTCTAGGCTTGTCAAAGCTTCTGTAAAGTAGTTGAATGTCACGGCCATTGACATGCCCATGTTACTGGGCGTGTCAATTGAAAATTTTGCCCAAAATAGCTCTTTTCCTTGTCTTTCATCCATGATTCCGGCTTAAATAACCTTAAGATCCCAACGTGTAAAAAGTTTCTGGAATCAACCCTAATAAATACTTGAACAAACAAATTAAACTCAATTTGACAATAAATATACTAAGAAATAGGGGCAAAAATATCATCAACTATACACTTATCAAATTCCCCCACACTTGATTTTTTGCTTGTCCTCATGCAAACTAAATCACTATAATAAGCAGAAATGAAGGACCCCTTTATATCCAAAGAAAATAAAAGTTTTACAATACTTGAATTAGAAAACCCAACATTCTCAACCAAAAACTAAATATCAAACATGATAGCTGAATTAAGAAGTTTCAAAACAAAAATCTCATAGATCTAAAATTTAAAAATTCAGAGTAAAAAGATTGAGCATAAAATTTCAAGAACTCAAAAGTCATGAACAAAGTAAGAAAGTGTAAATTTTCTCTTAAGTTCTTTGACCCTTTCTTAAAATGCATTGCGTGAAATATTTTTTTAAAGGAGTCTGACTTGTTTGAAATGATACAAACTTTTTAATGTAAAGGTAAACATTTGTGATGCCGACCTCCGATTGCTCAGTTAGAATCACTATTCAAATGGCTACTAGCACTATTCATGATTCTAACTCATTCGTTTCAATTCAAGAGTTAAAATTAGCGGAACAAGGATAAATTTTCAAAGCTCCTAAAAAATTGTTTTTAATTTATTATATTTATTTATTTTAATTTAATTTATTTTCAAGGAAAGTGGTCAGGGACTTAAGATAATAAAGATGTCATACTAAGTTTGACTCAAGTATCTAAGGAATTGGAACATGCTAAAAAATATAACTAAGGTTTTAAACTTCAGATGTGCAACTATCATCAACCAACTACCTAATTCGAACTATCATATTTAGTCTTTAGCAATCAATTAAGAAAACTAAGTCAACCTCAATAAGATATTATTGTTCATTAAATCAACCATTAATTTAATAAAAAGAGGAACCATTTCACTTTATATTATTATGGCAATCTCGTTTACTTGAACCCAAAAATAAAGTTGAAGAAACTAAATGAGACAAATGAATCAAATGGCAAGAATGAAATAACAAAAACTCAATCTAGAAAATATATCTCTCCCCCACACTTAAGACGTACATTGTTCCTAATGTGTGTAAAATAAGAAAAAGAACAAGAGAGAGAGAGAGAACTGCCCTGCCATATCCATGAATCGAAATATATGAATATGGTTCCAAAAGCATTGCGAAGTCGAATTAGCTACAGGACAAAAATGGACATGCAAAATTGTGAAGGTTCAAAGATATATAAAAAATAAGTAAAAAGAAAGACAAAAATACAAAATTAAATGTACTGTCATCCAAAATAAAATAAAAATAAAATAAAAAGAAAATAATGAAGTAACGAAAAAGTGAGCTAGTCAGTCATGAGTTCAGCACTGGAATCATCACTAGCATCGGTATCATCACCGCTAGTACTGGCATCATCACTAGCATTGTCATTCGAAACATCGACACTGGGTACTGGGGGCTGGTATGGTGGAGGTGATGGTTGTAAAGGGCTAAATCCCTAAGACCTCCAAAACTCGAGCATGGATTGCTCGAGCCATTTCCTCCTTAGTATCTTGTGATCCAATTGCGCTGGGAAGGACGAGTAGTGCTGCTCCATGGAACGCTGGATATGGTCCTATTGAGTCAATTTTTCCTTCAATGTTTCTAATTTATTCTGATTCAGCTCTATGTTTCTAATTTTTCCTTCAATCCTACAGATCTGCCTCTCAAAACCAGTGGATTTCCTATCATCATCCCACTCAACATTAACCGAATGGCACCAGTCTCGAAAGGTAGGGGGCTAGAGTAAAAGATGGGCTAGTAGAAGAAGAAGGTCCAGCAATGGTGGATGGGCCGGAGACATCTGTTGGTGGAGGTAGAGGTATGTCGAAAGTGGGAGCAAGAGGAACTGGCTTAGAATTAGCAAGAAGAACTGGCTCAGAATCTGTAGGTGGTACCTGTAGGCCCACTACCTTCTCCTGGTATAATCTCTTTAAGGTGTCCATACCCAAAAGCTTGAGGAACCCATCCATCGTTATCGATAGGCATGCATCCAACACACCCAAACTAAGAATCAACCTTGTGACGTACATGCCACCATGTAAATTACCCGGTACTCCTTTCTTGGACTGCTCATAGAAGAAATGTGTGATGACATAAGCTACATTGCATCGAATCTTCTAAACTATACAAATCAAGAGGAATAATCCCGCAATCTAACTACCTCTGTGCTACTTTGTCGAGCTATAAGAGTGTGAACCAAAAGATTATGCATCACCTGGCAAGGAAAAGATTTAAAATTGGATGCCTTTGACACCTTAGGCTGATATTTATTTGTATTGGGTGCAAATGTCCTCCAAACCTGAGGAGGAATAACATCATACCCCTCAAAGTCCACCTCAGAGTTAAGGTACTCAACTGTCTGCACCTCCTCCACAGTAAATAAACCTAAATGCATGCCAAGTTCATTGATGCTCAAGTGGAATCACTGACCTTCCAACTGAAACTTCATCATCGACTCGATAATGGAGATATTATTTTTATCAAACTAGAAAGTGCAGTAGCACTCTAGGGTTAACTCTCTGTATGAAGGCTCATTGATGGAAAAGAGTTATTCCCATCTCGTTTAGTTTATCAAATTTTGGATCTTGGCTGCGATATTGGCTTGTTCCATAGCACCCCAATCCAAAACCCTAGGTGGTGACCAACCCTTATTTCCTAATAGTTTAAACTATTTTTGTTCTTCTAAAGTCAAGAATCAAAGGCAATTGTGGTCTGCCCTAAATTTAGAAGTTGGGTGCGTAGCGGGTTGACTTGAGCTACCTTCACCTTTAGCCTGTTTGGTTGGTAATTTGGATGGCATTTGTTTGTGAGGACCCATTATCTGAAAAATAAACATGAACATCCTCAAAAATAATAATAATGCCAAAACACCGACATTGGACAGGGTTATCGAAACACCGGCATTATAAAAGTAGAGCACACTACCTAATCCAAGAAAGTAATACTAAGTACACCAACTGTGAGTGGGGATTTTGCCCCCACTCTCGGTGGAATGGTTCTTGCTACTTCGGTACTATTTAGGCTCGGAGCCTTAGAGAACAAGGGCCTAAGGCCGGAGAAAATGGAGTTACCACCCGGACGAACCAGAAAAAAGAAAGGGGTGGATGACTCGATTCCTAAGGAATCCCTAACTCCCTAATGGGTTCTAAAAGTTGGGTACGTGTGGGGAAGGTGAGAAATGGCCCAGCACCCCACAATGCCCGATTCATTGGAACCGGCCTCCTTTTCAGGTCTTAATATTATAAAATTCTTAAATATAATGATATTATCCAGACTACATGCAACAATTAAAATAAAGCATCATTATATTAAAATCAAAGCAATGTCCAAACAAAGCAAATAAATGGACACCCATCCGAGGATGGAAACATGCCCTTACATTGTCCATGTCTAAAACTAAATAGGACACCCACCAAAAGGTGAAAATGTGGCCTTTACATTAATCCCAAAAATATGAAATAAATTAAATTATATAAGGTTCAACTAATGAGGTACCCATAAAAGGAAACATACCTCTTACATGGTTAATTCCAAAATAAATAAATAATAATCATAATAATAAAGAAAATATTCATCCATGATAAATTAAATAAATTAAGTATTAAAATTAAATAAATCAATACATATAATAAACTACTTAATCAAATCTAAAATTTAATAAAGCAAATAAAGATATAAATTTAGGTTTATGTCTTAATTTAGGGTTCTTTAATTAATATTTAGGGTTTTGGAATTTTGAAATTATTATATTTATTATTTAGGCTAATGTGAGGATTTTTAAAAAAATGGAATGGATTAGGGTTTTAAAAATTTAAGAAAGTAGTAAGGTTTTTGGTTAATCAAATTAGGATTTAGGGCTAATATCATGAAATTAGGGTTTTGGAACCGTATGACATTAGGGTTTTGGACTCACGGTTAAGATATTAGGGTTTTAGGGTTTAAGGAATTTAAGGTTTAAGAGAGAAAGATTTATGGGATTAGGGTTTTGATATTCTTGGATTATCGATTTAGGATTTTAACTTACTGGCTTTGAAAAATAATTTTGGATTTGGAGAAATAAATTAAAGTTTTGGAAGAATAATCAAGATTTTGGAGTTTAATAATGAAACGGTTAAAGCTTTTGGATAAAAATAGTTTAGGGTTTTGAGTTTCAATAAAATAACTTATGGTTCTTGAGGTTTTAGTAAACAAACTAGATCTGACAATTGATTCAAACCCTCAACAACTACTAGATGGTTTTAAGTTTTTATAAAGCATGCAAGTGGAGTTACGAATACCAACTGATTAATATATTAACTAAAGCAAATAATTAAAGTTATTAAAATAAAGATCAAGTTACTGCATGTTCTTATTAATCAAAGAAAATAAAGCTACTGTAAACATCAATAATTTATGATTAAAGATCAAACCTCCATCGTTGGTTCCACCAAAAAATTGATTTCTAGGTGAATAATGTGAAGACGGTATGGACTCTACCTTCTTCTTTGGTTGTCTTGATATTTTTGTTTGTTGTTTTCTTCATTCTCAAAAAAAATTGTTGCTGTTCTTCTAGGGTTTTTATCCTCCTTTTGTCTCCAGGATTTTCTTTTTTCCTCTAGGGTTGTCTCTGTTTTTTTGAGCATGTTTAATGTGTTATTTATAGTAAAAAAAATAAAAATCTAATCCTATTTTAATAAGGAAATACTAACTATTTAGGAAAAATTATAAAACCGTGTAAAATAAGATTTGGTCAAAAAATCGGCAGCGCGCGCGGGCCACTGGGCCTGCTGGTTACGCTGGCAAAAAAACTGCTACGGGCGAGGACAGACGAGCTGGGAAAGCCAGTTCGTCGCAGAACTGGGCAAGCCCAGATGAGGTGAATTGGGCACAACCCCCAATTCGCCGCAGATATTGCTGCCCAATTCGCAGCATAAATTTTCTGCGACGAATTCCCTTACCCGCGCTGCAGCGCGTCTCTCGCCGATCCGTCTGATTTTTTATTTTTTATTATTTTTTATGTTCCATTTTTATTAAAAAAAAACTATTAAATATTATTAGTAATTAAAATATTATTTAAATAATTAAAATACCACAAAAATTATCTTGAACTATCAGATTGGACTGGGTCAAAAATTAAGGGTCTACACCAACGCAATTAAACCAACAATAGCAATGCATTCAAACAACAAAAGCAATTAAACTAAACCAACAAGAGCAATGAAACAATTCTCAACAAGAGTATTTGTTTAAATCCACACATTAAACAATGTCTTCATAACATGCATCACTCCAATTCTATATCTCCATAGCCCAACACATTAAAATAAAAAAATTTTAAGATGGGTGCATAAACAATTAATAAATAGTGCGCAAATATGTCTAACTCAATTCTAGCCATAGAATTCTCAAAAGCATAATGATTAAATCACAACACATCCTCAAAACTAGGGTCAAAACTCAAAATCCCTAGAAATTCCTTAACTTTGCAAGAAATCCCAAATTAATTTCAAGAAAACAAGACAAAAAAATGCAAAAGTTAGGGACATACCTGAAATTAGGAGTGAAGGATGTGAGGAAGTCGAACAAAATGCAATGAAATCCTCTCCAAATCTTGAAATGGAAATCAAAATCCCCTCTAGACTGATTAGGTGTGTGATTTCGAGTGTGAGAGTGTGAGAATTTTGAGAGAAAATCAACAAAAGGGGCAAGAGAAGAGAGAAAGACTATTTAAAAATAAACTTGGGCTTGCTTTTAAAACATTTTGACAAGCCCACTGACACGCGTGTGTCCTTGGGTGTGTCACAACTACTACATCTAAGCTAGTATGACACACTCACTAACACTTGCATGTTAGTAGGCGTGTTATTGCTACTGTGACTGAAATAAATCGACACATCCAGCGACATAGGCGTGTCACTGGGCATGTGGTTGCTACTGTAAATCTCAAATTTAACCAAAACGACGCGACCAGTGACACAGGTGTGTCCGGGTGTGTTTTAGCTACTATGGTGTCACTTAAAAGACATGTCTAGTGACAAGGGCATGTTATAGCTACTGTCTCTAAAAAAGAATGACACGCCCAGGAACATGCGCGTGTCTCTAAATCAAGCTCAAGTTACCCCTCAAAAGAGAAATTCCTTCCACATATTCAAGTGAACTCAAAATAACACACCTCCAACCAATTATAAAATAATAATAAAAAATCAACGAAACAAACTAAAAATATGAAAATTAAAGAAACAAATATTAAAAATAAATAAAATGGTGGGTTGTCTCACACCCAACACTTCTTTAATGTTGTATTAGTTGCACATTCAGGAGTAGTTCATCCCTAGTCTTAGAGATATAAAACCTCCTTCATCTCATTCAAGTCCTCCCCTAAATACAGTTTAAGCCTTTGCCCATTAATCTTAAAATCCCCTTTTTCTGGATGAGTAATTTTGATTGTCCCATAGGGAAAAACTTCTTTGACTGTAAACGGACCAGACCATCTTGATTTTAACTTATCTGAAAAAAGTCAAAGACTCGAATTGCACAATAATACCTGATCTCCAACTTGAAACTCTTTCTATTCCTTAATGTGAGCATCATGCCATCTCTTAGTCCACTCCTTATACATTCTTACATTATCATAAGCTTGTAATATCCATTCATCCAGCTCATTGATCTATAATTTCCTCCTTTCACCTGCACTGGCTAGATTCAGGTTAATCTATTTTATAGCCCAATAAGCATTATGTTCAATTTCTACAGGTACATGACAAGCCTTTCCATATACTAGCCTAAATGGCATAGTACACAAGGGAGTTTTGAATGCAATCCTAAAGGCCCATAGAGCAGTGTCCAATTTCTCGGATCAATCCTTTCGAGATCGCTCTGCAGTTTTATCAAGAATTTTTTTTTATTTCCCTATTTGTGTTCTCAACTTGGCTACTAGTTTGGGGATGGTAAGGAGTAAAAAACCTATGTGTAACACCTAGCTTTTTGAAAATTTTCTCAAGCTGAGCTTTACAAATGTGAGTACCCCTATCACTTATGATTGCTTTTGGTGTACCAAATTGAGAAAATAACTTTTTTAAAAACTTCATCACTACCCTAGCATCATTCGTTGCTAAAGCTTGGGCTTCAATCCATTTAGAGACGTAGTTTGTAGCAACGAGAATATATTTGTTACCAAAGAAACTAAGAAATGGTCCCATAAAGTTGATCCCCCATACATCAAAGACTTCACACACTAAAATTCCATTTTAGGGTATATCATCATGAGATGAGATGTTTCCAATTCTTTGACAATGATCACATTATTTCACAAAGTCATAGTTATCCCTAAATAGAGTGGGCCAATAAAATTTTGATTCTAGCACCTTTTGAGTAGTCCTATTGGCTCCCATATGACCACCAGCTGGTCTAGCAAGACAATGACGGAGAATATTCATCATTTCGGGCCATGCCACACAACACTGAATCATGTGATCTTTACATAGCCTAAATAAGAAAGGATCCTCCCAAAAGTAATATTTTAAGTCAAAAAAGAATTTCTTCTTTTCTTAATAAGTCATATCTTTAGGGAGTTCCCTAGTAGCCAAGTAATTAATAAAATCTGCAAACCAAGGTATTTCAAAAGTTGAACCACTTACCTCACTTACCATGGTGTAAAGCTGCTCATCGAGGAAATGATCATCAATGTCCCCTTCTTCAAACTTCTCCAAGGTTGGGTTCTCCAAGCGAGAAAGTTGATCTACTGCTAGATTTTCAGGTCCCTTTTTGTCTTGAATCTTTTAATCAAATTCCTTCAATAACAAAACCCAACGAATTAGCCTAGGCTTTGCATCAATTTTTGTAAATAAATACCTCAAAGTCGAGTGGTCCGTATAAACAATCACTTTGGACAAGATCAGATATGATCTAAACTTGTCAAAAAACAAAAACCACAGCTAGAAGTTCTTTCTTTGTAGTTGTGTAATTGGCCCGGGTTGCATTCAGAGTCTTGCTTGCATAATAGATGGTCTAAAAATGCTTCTCCTTGCGTTGACCCAAAACTGGCCCCACTGCAAAATTACTTGCATCGCACATTAGTTCAAATGGTAAATTCCAATCGGGAGCCACCATGATTCGAGCATTGGTCAATTTCTTCTTAAGAGTTATGAAAGCTCATAAACATTCCTTGTCAAACACAAATTCAACATCCTTCTCAAGGAGTCTTGTTAGAGGGCGAGCTATCTTAGAGAAATCTCATATAAACCTCCGATAGAAGCATGCATGTCCTAAAAAGCTTCTGATGGCCTTAAGTGATGTGGGGGGTGGTAGTTTCTCAATGGTTTTCACCTTAGCCCGGTCCACCTTAATACCCTTGCTTGAAATCTTGTGTCCAAACATGATTCCTTCTTGAACCATGAAATGACTTTTTTTCCAATTAAGCACCAAGTTTGTTTCCTCACATATTATCAAGACCCTCTCAAGGTTTTCCAAACATCCTTCGAATGAGCTACCATAAACCAAGAAATTATCCATGAACACCTCCATAATATCCTCAATAAGCTCATCGAAGATTGCCACCATGCACAGTTGAAAAGTTGCAGGTGTGTTGCATAATCCGAATGGCATCCTTCGATATGCAAATGTCCCATATAGACAGGTAAATGTAGTTTTCTCTTGGTCTTTCGGGGCAATAGTAATTTGGAATTAGACTGAAAGGCCATCCAAAAAGCACTAGTACTCATGCTCAGATAGTCTCTCCAACATCTAATCAATGAAGGGCAAAGAAAAATGGTCCTTCCTAGTTGTATCATTCAACTTCCAATAGTCGATGCAAACCCTCCAACCGGTAATTGTTCTTATTGGAATTAGCTCATTATTTTCATTGGGAACCATCGTCATTCCTCCTTTCTTTGGTACTGCCTGAACTGGGCTGACCCAAGAGCTATCTGAAATCAAATATATAATTTCCACATCAAGTAGTTTGATTACTTTAACTTTAACTACATCTTTCATCTTAGGGTTTAGTCTCCATTGTGGTTGCACCACTGGCTTGAATTCATCCTCCATTAGTATTTTGTGAGTGCAATAGGATGAACTAATACCCTCGATGTCTGTTATCTTCCAAGTTATAACTTGCTTATGCTTTTGTAACAACTCGATGAGTTTTACCTTCTGCTCAGAAGATAGGTGGGAACTCAAAATAACTTGCAATTTATTCTCCTCTACCAGGAATCCATACTCAAGATGATCCGAAAGGGTCTTAAGTTCCAAATTGGGTGGATCGATCATAGATGGTTGCGGCTTCTGTTCTTTTGGCATTTCAATGGTTTCATACACCCGACACTTAAATGATTTGCTTGCTTCAAGATAAGCAAGCTGCTCTAGTGCTTCTTGATCCTCAACATTATCCTGTAACAAACAAAACTCAGGGGGATCCATGGAAACAACGTTAGTAACACAATTTAAGATTTCATACTCAATGATATCATTGCATGAATCCACCTCATTGAGTGTAAGTGGGTGCTTCATAATATAATGCATATTAAAAATAACTTTCTCGCTTCCCACTCTTAAGGTCAATGTGCCATCATGGACATCGATAAGGGCACGGGCTGTATTAAAAAATGTCCTACCAAGGATAAGTGAAATATTTGTGTCCTCCCCTATATAAATGGCAACAAAATCATTGGGAAAAATGAAATTCCCAACTTTTACCAACACATCCTCTATAATACCACAAGGGTAGATTACTGACTTATCAGTAAGTTGAATGGTCATGAGTATTGGTTTAAGTTCTCCAACACCTAACTCTTTAAACATTTTGTAGGGCATAACACTTATGCTAGCCCCAAAATCAGCCAATGCACTTTTAATTTCAAGATTACCTATCAAACATGGAATAGTAAAACTACTAGGGTCTTTTAATTTCTTAGGAAACCTCTTTTACAAAATTGCTAAAGTCTTTTTCGACAATTGTACCAAAGATACTTCCTCAAGTTTTCTTTTGTTAAAAAGGAGATCTTTCAAAAATTTAGCATATTTGGGCATCTGCGATAAAGCTTCAGCAAATGGAATATTAATGTGCAGTTGTTTAAAAAGTTCAAGAAACTTACCGAACTGAGCATCCATCTTATCTTTGTTCAACCTTGCTGGATATGGCACTCGAGGTCGGTATTCCTTCACTATTGGACTGGGTTCTTGTGGTAGATTCCCTTTCTCATTTTCCATTCAGCCTTCTCACCCAAAGCGACAGTAGGTTTATCTTCATTTTCTTATGTCTCAGCCTCTTCCTCAACCACTTCTTCTCTTTTTTCAACCTCACCACCCTTAATTTCCTTTCCACTCCTTAGAGTAATTGCCTTTGGCTGCTCCTTCGAGTTTGCCTCAGTATTGTTAGGCAAGCTCCCTTGTGGTCTTTCACTAAGTAACTTGGCAATTTGCCTCATTTGGTTTTCCAAGTTGTAAATAGAAGCTTGCTGATTTCTAAGGGTGGTTTCAGTTGATTGAAATCTATTTTTTGAAGCTGCTATGAACTTCTCCATCATGTCCTCCAAATTGCTCTTTCTTGGAAGGGCAGCTTGTTGGTGTTGAGGCTGTTGAAATTCAGGGGGAGGTCTTGGATTATTCTGATTATTTCAGGAGAAATTGGATGATTTCTCCACCCTGGATTATATGTGTTACTGTAGGGGTTATTCTGCTGTTGCCTAGGCATATTTCCAACATAATCCACCTGCTCCTGTCTAGCAAATATATTGCCACTTTGGCAATCTTGACTTTGATATCCACCCCCCACACCATTCACAAGACATCACCTGCATTGATTTCCCTGAAGATGAAGCTAAAGAATCAATCTTTTTATTCATTATTTCCAATTGTGCTGTCAAAGCACCACAAGATCCAATTGATGTGAACTAGTGGCCCTCAATTTTCCTTATTCCCTTGGAGTTTGCCACTGATAATTGGTAAGGGCCATATCTTCGATCAAATCCCTTGCTTGTTCAGGTGTCTTGTTATTTATGGTACCCCCCGGCTGCTACATTAATGGATTTCTTGCTTGCATAATTCTTCAATCGGTCTCTAAGTGAAAATGGGAATAACATCAGCCTAATTGCATCTTCTGAGACATTCTATATCTTGAACGTGTCACATATTTTCAGAAAATTCTCAAGATGTGCATTAGGATCTTCATCTGGGAACCCATCAAACTGGCAAGTCTATTACACCATTTGAATTACATTTGCCTTTATCTCAAACTTGTTTGCAGCAACTGTCAGCCTTTGTATGCTCAAATCAGCCCCATTAAGAGCGGGCTTAGCAAATTCCTTCATTGTCCTTGGCTCATTTCCTGCCATCGCTTCAAGTTCTTCTTCTAAGCTTAAATCTTCCAAGTTTATTTTCGTTTCTTCCAGAACTTCTTCCCTTTCTTCCTTCCACTTTCTCTTTAATGTTCTCTCTAGCTCTGGATCTAATTTAAGTAATTGGGAAGAGATATCTCGGGTCATAAACGGGAAGAAGTACCTAAACTGATAATTAACAAGCAAGAACCAATGTTAAAACAAATAAAAATAAAAACTAAATCAACAGTCTTGATTATATTTCTAATATTAAAAACTGTTGTCCCCGATAGCGGCACTAAAAACTTGATGGCGAATCTGTGATATCATAGTGTTACTGCAAGTGCACGGGTAGCATAAATAATAAAATAGTGAGTAAGATATTGTTCCATTGGGACAAAGTCAAGTACTAGTACAAATTTTAACTGTTGTTTAGCAAATCAATAGTTTTTGTGATGATTAAAATAAAAGATGAATTACTTAATAAATTAAAGTAAAGAAAAATTGAATATTGTGTGAAAAGAGTTGATGATGAAAATACTATCTAGATATTGAATCCCCCTAGCCATAAAAATATTTATGAATATCAATTCAATTAAATCAAATAATAGAGCTGAATTGGCATTCCTCTAAATTAGATCAAAACCTCTCTCTAGTGAATTAATCCCTAATCACTAAGTAGAATGCTAGAAATCTCTTCTCAAGCATAATTAAATAGATCTTGCAATAAGAACAAGGAAATTCAAACCAAAGGGTCTTGTAAGTCTATCTCTAGCACTCCAATCAACCCTCAATCCTAATGAAAACTATGTTCATATCAAGCTTTCTAAAGTCAATAATATAAAAATTGCAACCAATCAATAAGCATGCTATTATCAATTGGAAATAAGAAATTAAGAATCAAAAGGATAAAATAACTCAATCAAATGATTTAATTTAATAAGAACTATTCAATCCAAACAGTAAGGCTAGGGTTCATCAATATCTTGATAGAAATAATTTAGCTCATGTTCATAACCAGAAAACTAGAACAAAAGAAATGAGTAAAAGAATTCAAACAATCCATAATGAATAATTTGTGTTTCTTCACTTCAATCCTTGATTATTGATTTAGATCTCATATGAATTGAATCTTCACCTTCACTTTCAGCTGCCAAAACTCTCTTTTTCTCAGGAAGTCGGCTCTAATAAAAAAAATTAGATACCTAATTCGCACTTAAGCTCAGATTGTGTAGCCCAAAAATTTTGCCTGACAAACCCATTAACACGTGAGTGTCTGTGGGCTTGTTAATGGTGTTGTTTCTAACTTTAATGACATGGGCAGTGACACACCCATGTCCTTGGATGTGTCATTGCTACTGCAACACTGAGTTGAGGATACGTTCAGTGACACTCCCATGTCTTGGGGCATGTCACAGCTTCTGTAAGGCAAGATCAATGGCACGTTCAGTGACACGCCCATGTTTCTGGTCGTGTCGAAGCTTCTGTAAAGTAGTTGAATGATACGGCCATTGACACGCCCATGTCACTAGGCCTGTCAATTGAAGAATTTGCCTAAAATAGCTCTTTTCCTTATCTTTCATCTGTGATTCTGGCCTAAATAACCTTAAGGTCCTAACATGTAAAAGGCTTTTGGAATCAACCCTAATAAACACTTGAACAAACAAATTAAACTCAATTTGACAATAAATATACTAAGAAATAGGGGTAAAAATATCATCAACTATACACTTATCAGTTGTGCACATTTTCTATATATGTTGAATTCTAACTAATAAAAATATATACTTCTTTATATATTTGTTTAAGTATGTTATACATGGTGTATGCATATTATGTATATATTGAGTATATAGTTGTATATGTTGTGTTTATGTTTTGTGTATATCGTATATATGTTCTGTATATGTTGAATTTCAACTGATAAAATATATATTTTTTGAATGTTGTTTAATTATGTTGTGTGTATATTGTGTACATATTGTATGTATGTTGTGTATATATCATATTATGTTGTGTGTATGTCATGTATATATGTCATATATGTTGAATTCAAATTGACAAAGTACATAATTTTTGAATGTGATTATGTTATATATGTTGTATATAAATTATTTATATGTTGTGCATATATTAAATTTTGAGTCCTCAAAGTATATATTTTTTTATATTTTTAATTATTATTTACATATTGTGTGTATGCTTTGTGTATATTTTGTATATACTATTTAACATATACAACACTCATACAGTAGAAATAATACAAACACAAGTCAATTAAAAAGAAAAAAATACAATTCAAGAAAAATGTCATATACTTATTCAGGAAATACAAATTGAAAAGAGTAATAGAAAAAAATTTACAAAAAATATATTCCTTTGAAGTATTTTAACAAACATGTAAAATGTATTACAGTAGAAAATTAGCAAAAATAAAGTGCAGGAGAAGATAAAACAAAAAAGAATGGCAAAAAAAAAGAAAGAAAGAAAGAGAAGATAAAACCCAAAAGAAGAATAACAATAGCAAATAAAAGGAAAAAAAAACTAAAAACAAAATAATTATATAATTTAGAAAATGTGCTTCGAAAGAAAAAAAAATGGAGGAGAAGATAAAAATTAAAAGAAGAGTAGAAAGAAAATGGAGAAAATAAAATTCAAAAGAAGAGCATGTAGTTGTCACAAATGAGAAAAAAAAAACAAAAGAATAAACATGACAAAAACCATAACAAAACCATATATTGAAAAATAAAAATAAAAATAAAAAAAGAGTTATAAATAAAAATATCCATTATAGTTTTTCAAATAAAATTAAAAATACAATTTCATCATAATTATAATCAATTGGGCTCTTCATATTCAACATGATCCATTGTTATAATCATGAATTTATTTACACGAATTACTCATTCCATATCTATACCTAATTAATGAATCGAGTCTACCTGTCATTTTTTTTTTCAGTTTTTGTTAAAACAAATAATATTTAATTATATTTCAAATTTATAAATTAAAAAATAAAAATAATAAACTTTGATCACTAGTTGTGATTTAACACTTTTTTGGGTGCCCTTCTCTAGTTATGAATTTATAACTTATAATATAATACTAGTTTTTTTGGACAATTTTTTTAAATTTCCTAATTGTATATGTAACACCTAATAACTTGATTGTAATTGATTACTTATTCAAATCCAAATGCATCAAAAACTTATTGAAATCCAAATTGTTGACTAAAAACTTTCTAAAAAATTAGTCACATTCATTGCCTTTGAAACAACTTTTATAGGGTTTTCTTACATATTTTTTTAATTATTGGACTACTTCAGAGTTTTAGATGAAATAAAATATATTAAAAAAATTGTACTCTAACAAATTCAAAAAATATTTTTCTTGAGAGTAATATTCAAAGTTTTTGAATATTTTTTGAATATTCAAAAAATATTTGTTTTTTGAAAAAAATATTTTTCAAAAAATTGGTAAAGACTTTTCACAATCTGGTTGTGGCTTTCATTAAGATTCAAAAATTAAACGTGTTCTCTTCTTTTGTACATTTTATTTGGCCTGTTACTTTTCTCATATATTTATGCTGTAAAAATTAAAAGAATACAATATCAATATTAAAGCTAGTTGAAAGTGTTTATTGTCTCTCACAAATTTTATTGATCATAAAGCTTTGAATAGACATTTGAAAAGGTAAATTCTGCATAATAACTAACATGAAATCAAATTTAAAAAATTCAAATTATTAAAATCCTAAAAATCTAATCTAAAAGGATTAGGTGACTTATTTAAATTTAAAATAACTCCTTAATTAGCTACACTAAAAAATCTTACTGCATCTTTAAGACAACAACCGATGCAACTTCCAAAACTCTTCCTCTGCTTTAGTTGCTGCATATTAAAATAGCTCCTTCTCAATTTGTACTTCTGCTGTTTGTGCTTGTAGATTATTTTGACTATCTTTAAACTTGCACACTCTTGTAACATGGCATGTTTGCTTGCAATTTTCACATATTGCATTTGATCTTCGCCAATAAATTTTTTCTAGATGTGTTTTCTTTTTTATAATGTTTGCAAAGAGGATAATAGAATTTATCCTTTTTGTTTTGTGCATAAAAAGCACCTTTGGTATTAACTTTATCTTGTATAAATCTCTTCTTGGTTCTTGTGCTTGAAGAGCACTCATCAATTCTGCAAGAGAAATGGAATAAAGATCTTAAAACTCTTCTAGGGAGAATATTTTGGATTCAAATCCCTCATGAATTGACACAATAACTTTTTCTATTATCTTGTTGTCTAGAAAATCTTCACCAAGCAACCTAATTCTATTAACAATCAAAGATATTTTGTCATATTACTTAAAAATAGTTTCATCCTCTTACATTCTAAGTGATTCAAAATCCCTTTCCAAGTTTAAAATATGCACTTGTCTAATTTGACCATTTCCTTGATATTCCATTATGAACTTTTCCCAAGTTTCTTTTACTATCTCATATGTCATGATTCGTGAGAAAATTGAATTTGTGGTTGAATTTTGAATAATAATATTGGCTTTGTATCGTTTTGTTTTCTTTTGAAAATGAGCTTTAATTTGAGCAAGTGTAGGATTTGTAGGTAGCAGATTTAAGGGTCTATCCTCCACTACAACTTCCCATAGATCACAGGTTTTAAGATAAGATTGCATTTTCACAAACCAAATTTGATAGTTTTTACCATTGAAGGTTTGTGGGGCATTCAAGGAGATACTGTTGCTTTTCATGGTTAAAAATAAGGTTAAAAATGAGTTATGATTTTAAAATGGTTTTCAAATAGGTTTATATGGTGTTTTGAGCAAATTCAGAGGTCATGTAAGATCAAATAAAATTATGATACCACTGTTGCAAAAATTAAAAGAATGCAGCAGTAATGTTAAAATTGGTTGAAAATGTTTATTGTCTCTCATAAATTTTATTAATCATAAAGCTTTAAATAAACATTTGAAAGAGTAAAATTCTGCACAATATCTGCAAAATAACTAACATGAAATCAAAATTCAAATTATTAAAATCCTAAAAATCTAATCTAGAAGGATTAGATAACTTATTTAAATTTAAAATAACTCATTAATTAGCTAAACTAAAAAAATTATACTGCATCTTTAAGGCAACAATTGATGTAACTTTCAACATTTAGTTTCTCTATTGCAGACCTTTTATTCTTTTCTTTTTGGCTCTCTTTATTGCATTTCTCCTTTCCTTTGTATTTCCTTCTTTAATATATCAGTCTAACTGCTTCCAAAATATTCTTCTGCCCACTTTTGGGAAAATATTTTATGATAGAGCCCACAAATGAAATTTTGAAGAGATCATTGTAAAAATGAGCTCACTTGAATGCTTAGAAACCTTGATAGAATTACAACCTGACCCAAGAGATACAAGGCATCAAAAATAATTTGTTCTTCTGGGAAAACTCATTTCACAAAGAACTTTTACTTTGAATTTGGTGAAGAAGGCTATTGAGAAAGCATGGAAAGTTCTAAAGGGATTTGAAGTTTAGATGGAATATACTTGTCCGCTAGTTTCATTTTGAAGAAGAGATGCAATTTTTCATTACGGAATCCCATTAAATATTTCAAACTCTTTTTTTTAATACTGAGAGAGTGGTAACTTGATCAAACATTAGATAAGATAAATTTTTAACTCTTGCTATTCTAGGTGCAAATTCACAACCCACATCTTATGTTTATGACTTCTGAAAATGTAAAAAAGATAGGGGAGCTATTTGGAGGACTCATAGAGGAAGATTTTGGTAACCACAAGAATGTAAGTTGGAACTCCTTCTTTAGGTTAAGAGGATGGGTGGACATACAGAAACCATCGTTGGTTAGTTTCTTTACCATGATGAAAGAAAGAAGTCGTGTATTAATGGTTTCATTTTGCTATGAAAAGCTTGGAGATTTCAGCTTTGGTTGTGGAAATTAGGGCATGTTTTTTTTTTTTGTTAGAAAGGAAGATTATATTAAAAATAAATGCCAATACATAAGTAAAACTCATTTAAGGTGAGGGAAACCTTAAAGAGCAAAAAACTCAAAGTGATCTTATTAAAAGTGAAACAATCATTAACATTAATACATAGTTCTTCAAGCATAAACAACACATTATCAATCCTAGGCCGAATGAGAAAAGTAATTAGCCTATATAGATTGAGATAGTCGACTAATCTAATTGCTTCCCTGAGACGGCACTGCAGATAAACCCATGTGAACTTAGTCCAATAATCCATTAAGAGTCATAGATATCCAACTAGTTGAGGCTATAGGTTGAAATAGGTGAGTAAGAGATTACTGGTACAAATACTCATGTAAATGAGATAGGAAGTAGAAATTCCTTCCTGAATGGAAAGGACCCCAGGGAAATGCAAGGAACTGGGGGCGACAATCTTGAACATGGCTCTTAGAGCCCTTATGTAATATGTGCTAGATTGAGCAGCTTTTAGAAGATGAACTTGAGCTTTCAAAAGAGTAAGTTGAACTATCGACTGCTAGAAAGCACATGCCTCCAAGACATATTATAGATATAAGTCCTACAAAAGTTAAACATAGAACTAAAAAATAAGAACAGGAACAACACAACCAAGGCGATAGATTTGATAGCAAATTTAGCACCAATGGTCTTGGCTCGCCTGCAACCAAGACTCAAAAACCCAATGTGAATCATGGCTCCTTAGTGGCTATAGGTGAGCCACCACCGCCAGTCACTTGGTCATTAAGGTCAGAGCCACTGATGATTGTTTTCTTGTTTCTAGCCAGGTGTTTCCATTTTGAGTGAGGTTTCACAGTGGTCAAGCCTTTGGATTGGATGCACCCCAATTATTCTTTGGTAAGGGGTAGGCCATCTGTGGGTTTGGGTTCTTCTAGAGTGTGAGCGCTAGGGGTATGCTTTGGGACACAGTCAGGAGTGGTCTGAACTTTTGCTTTCTTTGGGTGGGCTGTTAGGACTGTGCTCACTCAGAGACCTCTTGAATAAGCAGCTTCAATGGGCCTTAGGGGTCAAAGAAAGTAGGCTCAAGGATTCAGGAGAAGCCTTTTTTGCAGGAGAAGGTTCCAGGTCAGGTGGGTCCGGATATGACTTTGGGTAGTCAACCACCTCTTTTTTTTCCCTAAAAAGTCACTTTGTGCTTTCCCAAAGGCGGCTGGAAGAGACTCTTTCATAGAGCTATCTCTGGACTATTTAGTTTCCAAGACCGCAAGGGTGACTTCACTATCTAACTTTGCATAAACTACAGATGGAAGGGTAGACAAACCATCAAAGGAAATAGGATTCCTGAAAGTAAGTCCAGGTGATTATTCTATTGCCGACAATTGAAGTAGAGGCTGGTTAACCTCTTTTTTTCATAGAGAGAGGTTTTGAGGGATGAGGAATGGAGGATGTATGGCCAAGAAAGCGATCAGAATGGTGGGCTCTAAGTTCAGGACAAAATAGGTCATATCTACAGTTGTTTGCCTCTACCTGTCTTCTTTGTTGAAGTGAATGCTACTTTCACTAAAATAACTAAATTATGTATTTTTATTTTTAAATAATGTAGGCAGTTTGTTGCGCCACCTGAGGCCATGAAACAAACTGATTGTTTTAGTTTTATTTTTTACTTTAAAATTAGAAGGGTCATGTTTATTTATTGCATTTATATGTTTTTTGAAAGGCCAAATTACTGTTGTGTGAATGGCTCTTTAAAAAAGCCAAGTAGCTTATATATTTGTAAGTTTTCCTAATGAATAATTGGTGACTTTCTTTGCCTTCTTTTAACTTTATCTACTCACCTACCAAGAGCACTATCTTGCTCTATTTTTTTGCTATTTTTCTTCAATTTTTAGACCTTAATTTTTAACTTTTACCTCCATCTTTTGACCTAAAGCTTTTAATTGGTATTAGAGTATGGTTTAGATCTTTGTAGGGGTTGTAAAGTGAGGAAGAAAGATGGCTTCAAAGTATTATTCTGCTCATACACCACTAATTTTTAATGGTGTAAATTATAGAATTTGGTCAATCAAAATGAAGGCTTATTTGCAAGCTTTTGATCTTTGGGATGTTGCAAAAACATGAAGAGATCCACCTCCTCTTAGAGAAACTACTTTGGCTCAAATCCAAAATCATAATGAAGAAATATCCAAAATGTTTAAAGCCTTGACAACTATTCAATATGCTCTTTCTGATAATGTTTTTATCAGAATTATGGCTTGTACTACACCTAAACAAGCTTGGGATAAGATTCAAGAGGAGTTTCAAGAGAGTACAAGAACAAGGTAAATGCAAGTTCTTAATTTGAGAAGGGAATTTGAGTCCTTGAGAATGAAGGATACTGAATCGGTGAAGGAGTTTACTGATAGACTTCTCAATATTATGAATCAAATTAGGATTCTCAATAAATAGTTGAGTGACAAAAGAGTGGTGGAAAAGGTTTTGATTTCTTTGCCAGAAAAATTTGAGGCAAAGATTTCTTCTTTAGAGGATTCAAAAGACCTCTCTAAAATCTCACTTGCAGAATTGCTTAATGCTTTGCAAGCAATGCAACAAAATAGAGTAATTAAACAAGAGAAATCTATTGTTGAGAATGCTCTTTTGGCCAAGAATAAGGGAAAGGCTCCTTCAACTAGTGGCACTCAAAGGCAAGGAAAAAAGAAAGGAAAAGAAAAAAAGAAGAAGAAATTTCCATCTTGTCCTCATTGCAACAAGGACACTCATTTGGAAAAATTTTGTTGGTATAGACCAAATGTCCAATGCAGGTCATGTAAATAATTTGGTCATGCTGAAAAGTTTGCAAGAACAAGGAGGAAAAGGCCTAAGAAGCTCAACTAGCGGAAGATCATAAAGTTGAGGCAACTATGCTTGTGGCTCTTTGTCAAAGCTCCAGCAGTAACAAAGATGCTTGGTTGTTGGACAGTGGTTGCACTCATCATATGACCTTTGAAGAACAAAATTTCAGGGCGTGTGATCGAAGCTATACCTCCGAAGTCAAAGTTGGAAATGGAGGATATGTTAAAGTGATGGGAAAAGGTCAAGTTGCCATTGAGACTCCAATAGGTATTAAGCTAATTTCAGATGTTCTTTATGTGCCAGAAATTAGTCAAACCTATAGAGTGTTTGTCAAATGCTTGATAAGAACTATTCTCTTTATTCCCATGATAAAATATCCATTATTTATGATCCAAATGGGTATGAAATTATGAAAGTGAAAATGAGAAACAAAAGTTTTATTATTGATTGGAAGTAACCTGAGTTGACTGCTTGAATGCAAATGTTGTTGATGAATCACTCTTATGGCACAAGCAATTTTGTAATGCCCTAATTTTTATTGAATTTATTTATATATTAATTAGTAAGAGATTGATGATGGTTTAGATAGGAGTGATAGAGATATATACAACATATAAATAACATATAAAGAGGGTAAGAGCAAAGTAGTAAAAGAGTAAAAAAGTAGGAAAGTTAAAGTATAAAATAATAATATTTTATATAAAAATCTTAATTAAATAATACATATATATTTAATGGAAAAATATGAGACAACAAAACATTTTCCAGAAATTTCATTTCTTCCTCTTCCTTGTGCTCTTGTGGCCAACCTCCATGGTTAACAAAGAGGTGATTTCAATTCTTCAAATTATCAAGAGTTTAGTTAGTTTTTCATAAGGAGCGAAGGAAGCTTGGGTTTTAATTCAAGTAACAAGTAAGTTTCTTGAACCTTTAGTGATTTGGAATGATATTGGCTATAGTTAGAGTTAGTAATTAAATATTGAGCTTTTATAAGGGGTTTAGCTAATTCTATTTTGGAGCTAATATCATTTTTGAAACTATAAATTGATTAGGTATTGATTGAGTTAATTGGTAAAAACAAGAGATGAAAGTAGAAAGAAGTAAGTTATTCCTTCAATTAGAGCTCTAAAAAAAGGTAAGTATATACTTAGATAATGCTCTTATCTTTGGTTTGTATCATCCTAGTTATGTTGATGAAAATGGGGTGAAAGAGTGATTTTGGGTTGCTATGGTCGTGGCCATGCAGTGCCACAGTCGTAGGCATTGAAGTGGAGCTGTTTTGTTTGAAAATGGTGAGGAAACAAAAACAAAATGAATGCCACGGGTCTGGCCCTTGAATTCCATGACCGTGGGGCTACTCAAAGGTGTTTTACAGCTTCATTTCACATCCCATGGGCATGGCTATTGGATGCCACGGCCGTGGAGTTAATTTGTTGACGTTATTTCTATATTTCGCACTATATGGGTATAGTAAATGGCTTGCATAGCTAAGCCTTTATATATTGTATTAAAAATGTATTTGTGATTATAAAGTTAAAATTTATGATAAAATATGTTGATTATGTTAATTGTTGATGAATTGATGAGTTAAATGGTGAAAAACTCATATATGCATAGTGTGGAATGTTGTTTATTGGCTTATACTTTACCTAGTTGCCAAAAGATTGTGTTTGGTGATTGGCATGCCATACGTAATGGGATGAGATACTGGGTGTCATAGAGATGTTACCACGCCCCTGAGCGAGACATATGAGGTGTCATATTGATGATTACGCTGTGGATGAGACACTGGGTATCACAGATGTATTTATATCCACTAGCGAGACATAGAGGTGTCATTATTGATGAGATAGGCCAAAGCAATAGTTCTAGAACTAGGTTTATTATATAAGATTGGTAGGCCTAATGCATGATGATTGTTTATGTTTATGTATATAATAAAAACCTTATGCATGTTCATATACATTTGTCATAGTAATGTTGCATTATCAAGTATATACCGCTGAGCTCTAGACTTAGAACAATTTATTTATCGCGCAGGTGACTGGATAGAAGTTGGAAGTCCTTCCAGACCTGGACATGTCTAGTTAGAGGTTGGATACTAGAAACTTGTGGTTGCCATAGAACAAACCTAAGTATAGAATGTAAATATACTTTTGAGTTGATGTATATGTAATATCTATTTTGTAAAATATAAAGAATTAAAACATGATTTAAAGATGTTTTGTAAATAAGTAATATCATGCTCTCATATTTATGAATGTATGTATGAAAATATGGTATTTTGGGATGTGAGTGTATGGAAATATTTTTGAGAAATATTGAATATTCACAGGTTGAATTGATTGGATTTAGTAATACTCGTATTTTAATTGAAATTCTGGAAAAATTTCTATAAACTTATTGATTTTTCTTATACCTATTTATTTATCTATATAATACTAATAACTAGTAACTAAATGACAAAAGGTGATAAAGTAACATTTTGGTAATGCTCTTATACCCTATCTGTGCATACTACATATCTGAAGGTGTGTGTGTACTATGTATGGGTAGGTTATGAGTGTGTTACATTTATTTTGGTATTAGATAGTGGCTTGACATTCTCAACCTATGTGAGTTTTAAGTGAGAGAAAAAGGGGGTTTAAAAGTTGATTTTTAAAGTGTTGTACATGCATATGCATAGGCATTTGAATTGATCTTTAATGTGCCAACCTTTGATCTTGTATCAGATATAGCTAGTAGAGATGTCTCGATCTCATAGATCAGATGAGGGTAGTGCAGAGAGTTTTTCTCTAGGGGAAGGTATGGCTAGAGCAAGTATAGGAGCTGCTGGGGAGGCATCAGTGCCAGATAGACCAGCAATGCCTGAAATTCCACCAGTTTGGTTACAACAGATGATGGATTTATTACGTCATGCCCCAGCTCAACAACAGCAGCAGCAGATTAAGAAGTGTAAGAAGTTAAGGAAGTTTGGGGCTACTGATTTCATAGGCACTGCAGATCTAGTGGAGGCTAAGCAGTAGTTGGATCGAATTAAGAGAGTGTTTGTTCAATTCCAGGCTTCTGCGGAAGAGAAATTTGATTATGCCTTGTCTCTTCTGCAAGGAGATGCTTATGATTAGTGAAAGAATATTCTTGATGGATTGAGACAACCCCTAGTTTTGATGTATGATGATTTTCTAAGGGAGTTTGGAAAGAAATATATCCCTCGGGAGTATAAAGATAAGAAGAAGAAAGAGTTTCTTAACTTGAAACAAGGAGGCAAGACAATTGACGAGTATGAAAAAGAATTTCTCCGCTTGAGTAAGTATGCATGTGGTATTTTAATAGATGAGGTGGACCGATGTAGAAGATTTGAAGAAGGGTTGAAACCATCTATTATGTGCCAAGTGGCAGCGGTTCACTATGATGATTTTTGTAAGATAGTAGCATATGCACGGAATGTTGAGAAAGCTCAAGGGCTTATAGTTGCACTAAGGACAGAAGAAAGTAGAGTTAGAAAAGTTTCGATAGAGATGGGTTTCTCATCTTTGAAAAGAGGCAGAGGTGGTTATCCTCAGAGATTTAGCAGGGGCCAGGGACAATTTGGCTGATTACAGCAGTAGAGGCAGAGACCCACAACCTCGATAGTTAGCACACCAACTTCAAGTTCTCGTAGGTCTCCATCACCTACCTATGTACAGTGTAGTCGAATGCATAGAGGAGCTTATTGGGGAGCTATTTTAGAGGTTGTTATAGGTGTGGATCTTCAAATCATTTTATTAGAGATTGTCCAGAGCCATCGAATGAGAGATCAGTTGATAGAGCGAGATCTAGACAGAGCAATAGAGGAGGTAGAGGAAATCAAAGAGGTAGTAGAGGTGGTAGATTTGGGGCTAGCTAAAGAGGAGATTCGACATCTGTGAGCATGCTAGAGGGGACTAGAGCTATTCAAAGAGTTTATGTGATACAGAAGAAACCAAATGCTTTAGATGTCATAGCTGGTATATTTTTCTTATTCGGTACCCTTAGGCATGCATTGATAGATCCTGGATCTACCCATTCATATATTAGTGCATCAACCTTGCTTGTGAGTGGTATGCATTATGAATCATTGGGATTTGATGTGTTGGTGACTAATCCCTTAGGACATAATATGGTAGTTAGTAGAGTTTATCGAGATAGCCTAGTCGTGGTGCAAGAAGATGAATTTCTCTGTAATTTGATTGAGATGCCCTTTAGGGAGTATGGTCTTATTTTGGGTATGGACTGGTTGTCTAGACATAAAGTTGTAGTTAACTGTTAGTAGAAGAATGTTACTCTAAGAACACTTAAGGGAAAGGAAGTGGTAGTGAGAGGCACATGTGGTCGATACTAAAACAGAAAAGTCTAAGCTTGACAGTATTCCCACAGTAGCAGAATTTCCAAATGTATTCCCAAATGAGTTATCAGGATTACCTCCTGTGAGAGAGGTTGAGTTTGGTATCGATGTGATGCCGGGTACCACTCCTATCTCTATAACCCCTTATCAAATGGCACCAGCATTGTTAAAGGAGTTGAAGGTGCAATTACAGAAATTGTTGGATAAGGAATTTATATGTCCTAGTATTTCACCATAGGGAGCACCAGTATTGTTTGACAAAAAAAAGATGGTACCTTGCGATTGTGTATTGATTATCGATAGTTGAATAAGGTGACCATTAATAATAAATATCCATTACCTCATATTGATGATCTCTTTGATCAATTTAAAGGAGCAACTGTGTTTTCTAAAATTAATTTGAGATCAGGGTATCATCAGTTGAGAGTGAAAGAGGCAGATGTACCCAAGACTGCTTTTTATACGAGGTATGGACACTATGAATTTCTTGTGATGCCTTTTGGGTTGATGAATGCACCAGCGGCTTTCATGGATCTAATGAATCAGATTTTTCAACCTTATTTGGATCAATTTGCAGTGGTGTTTATTGATGATATTTTGGTGTATTCGTGTTGTAAGGAGGATCATGATAGACACTTACAGATTGTATTGCAGACATTAAGGGAGAAGCAATTGTTTGCAAAATTATCCAAGTGTGAGTTTTTGTTAGATCAAGTAACTTTCCTTGGGCATGTTATTTCAGCAGAAGGGATTAGAGTAGACCCAAGTAAAGTTGAGACAATCTTGAATTGGAGTTCACCTAAAAATGTTAAGGAAGTGAGGAGTTTTCTAGGATTGGCAGGTTAGTATCATTGATTTGTAAAGGGATTCTCTATGATAGCCATGCCACTCACTAAATACTTTGAAAAGGGGTGAAATTTGTATGGATAGACAAATATCAAATGAGTTTTTAACAATTAAGGGATATATTGATTTAGGCTCCTATTCTTACTTTACCTGTAGAAAGCAAATCATATATGATATATAGTGATGCATCGCATAATAGTTTGGGTTGTGTATTGATGCAAGAGGATAGAGTTATTTCCTATGTGTAATATCCTCATTTATGCCCTAGAAGTTTTGCTTGTTGTTGTTGTTGTTGTTGTTGTTGTTGTATTGTTGGTTTAAATTGAGAAAGAAAAGTATAAGTGTTTTGGGAAAGAACTTAGGGTTTAGAGACAAGTTTATATGTTGTGTATATTGTGATATATATAACATATAAAATGGTCAAAGGGAGAGTCAAAGTGTTGGTTAGTGGAAGAAGATATTTTATTGTTGAGTGTGTAATTACATATATGGGCTTATATAAGACAAAAGGTTAGTTATATGTTTGAGGGCATTTTGGTAATTGTTTGGATGAAATGCATGGTGGAGATTAAGAAGGAAAGAGAGGTTGACTTGTGCATTTTCTTTTCTTCTCATGTTGGTGCCGGCCATTGAAGAAGACAAAGGGAAAGAGAAGTGTTCTTGATGCTATACTCAACTTGATGAAGGAATTGAGAGATTTGGTGAAAGATTGGTGGAATTTCTTCATATAAGGTAAGATCTTCTCTTTAATGTCTTCAATTCTTTTGAAGTGGTGTGAGAAAGGAATTAGGTTTTGTTGGTGTGATGATGAGATGAGTTTGTGTTATGTTTTTAAGTGTTAAAATTGATTGTAAGTTAAAAGATGGAATTAGTGTTGGGTTGATTGTAAAGATTGTATGTTTAAATGGATGTTGTTTTTGAAAGATGAAAAAGGATGGTGATTAATTAGGGTTTTGAGATGGTGTTTGTTTAATTGTGATATTAATGTGTTTTAAAGTGATTATTGTAATGAATATATGTTTAGAACATTGATGATGTTCATTTGAAGCATGTGGTATGATGTATATTGAGTTTTAATGCATTTGGAAGAGAGTTGGTTAGAAGTAGGGTTTTGGTTTTGGGAGACACGGCCAAGTCATATGATTTTGGACGTGTTTGATTAATTTTTGGGTGACACAGCCGTGTTCCCAAGCCGTGTGAGCTGCTGTGGGTTTTGGTTGAAGAGACACGGCCGTGTCCCTAAGCCGTGTTTGCTACTGCCAAAGTTGAATTGAGAGACACGGCCACAAGCTTGGCCGTGTCCCTCATGTGTGCTGCCCGTGTCCATCAAATGAGTTGGTTAGGGTTTTGTTTCTTTGTTCTTTTTGCATTGTTTTGGTTCTTCAAAGGTGGGTTGGTTCTTAAACCTAACCCTAAAACACTTTAAACACACTTGAATCAATGAGTGAACTAATCAAATGCATATGGAAGATCCTAAAGCTATGAATCATATAAGTTGTTCTTTGCCCTAATTGCATTGTTGAGATTTAAACAAGGTTATGTTATGCATTGTGAAAGGTATTGTATTTTATGAGTAATGTACCTTGAAATGTTGTATCAAAGATGAAATGATAATTCAAATAAGATATGATGAATGATGCTATATGAGATATAATGTGATCATGGATGAGATAAGTATACATTTGATTAATGAAGTGTTATATTGTGAAATGAAAGGTGAGGCCATTGTTATTGGCTATGATGATATTATTGAGAGAATGAAGGCATGTTTGCCTAAATGTTGATGAGAATTGAGAATGGAAATGATAATTGATATGAAAATGAATTGTGTGGCTAATGTGTTATTCCATTTTCAGAGTATGTTATTGGTGGCATGCCTAATGATAGTAACAATCTCTTGAAGTTAGGTTGGATTGAATCCTTGAAGCCTAATTGAGATGTTACCACCCTTGAAGCTAGGTTGGGTTAGTTCTTGAAGCCAAGTTGGGTAGAAGCTTAGCATGCTTTGCTCCCCTTGAAGCTTGGTTGAACTTAATCCTTGAAGCCTAGTTGGGTCTATGATATTGATATTGATAAATGTGATGATAGAACCAAAACATTAACTCTGAAAATTGAATGGCATATTAGTGTGTCTTGGGCCCATGCTTGTCTATGGTTAATGTGAGTCATGAATGATGTTTGTTTTGCTTTGTATTGATGATTAAATGAATACTAATGAGGTATATGAAAAGATAATAAAATGTGATATGTAATGTGAAAGTATATTGTAAATTTTGCATATATGATGTTACATATATATTATGGTTTGAGAAATGACATTGCATTGCACGAAGTCATATCATTAGCATGATTATCTTACTAAGCCCTTGGCTTAGCGCGATAGTGTTTAATCGCGCAGGTGATAGAACTGTTAGAATCGAACTCGAGAGCTCTTCGAGACCGAGTGAGGGTAGACATTGAAGAGTTGATTTTGGAGACTTAAAGATCAAAGGAGATTTGCCAATCATGTATAACTCTTTTTATATTTTGTAAAGTATTGATTAAATGTACATATTTGTATATTTGTAAATATGGAATTAAGTGTTTTCAAATATGTAAATATTTTATGACTTCCGCTGTGAAATAACTATATGTATGTATATATATATCTAATGTGTTTTATTTTAAAAGTAAATGATCTACTTTTCTATATTATATAATGATAATAGTATTGTATCTATTTAAATGTTTTGAATGTTGAAGAAAACCGTAGCATCCCTATGTTTGGTGCACTTATGCTACATGGTTGTAGTTGTAGTATGTGTGCATTGGATGTGGGGGTGTTACAATTGTTTTGGTATCAGAGCCTAGGTTTGAGATTCTCAACCTAGGTAATATGTTATAAAAAGAATATTTTGAATTAAAAAGTGAGTTTTTGAAGGAAAATACATGTTTGGGATTGGCAATCTTTGATCTTTAATAAGGTGTGTCCTGTTGTGTTTGCAGTATTAGGTGTTGATGGATTCTCATTTGAGACAGTCAGTTGAGGGCAGTGAGGAGAGTGTTGCTCCTGATGAGGGAGTTAGAGTTGGGAGTGCTGGGGAGGCACCTGCTTCTGGGTCGGGGAGACCAACTGGTGAGGAGGTTCCACCAGCTTGGTTTGTGCATATGATGGAGACATTCAGGCAAGCGCCAGTACAACCAGTGCCACCACCCCCTCAGTCTTTGGTGCCAGTGAGGCACTATGACAAGTTAAGGAAGTATGGAGCTGAGGATTTTATTGGTACCACTGATCCAGCTGTGGCAGAACAGTGGCTTGACAAAGTTCAGAGGATCTTTATTCAGTTACAAGCCACCCCTGAGGAAAAGTTTGACTATGCAAGATCTTTGCTACAGAAGGATGCCTACGATTGGTGGAAGACTGTGCCACATTCTATGGATGATCCACCAACTTTGTCATATGCTGATTTCTTGAGAGAATTCGAGTTGAAATATACTCCTAGGGAGTATAAGGATATGAAGAAGATGGAATTCTTGAGCTTGAAGCAAGATAACAAGACTGTTACTGAGTATGAAGTTGAGTTCATTCGACTGAGTCAGTATGCTGGGGGCATCATTGCTGATGAGATTGATAGATGCCGGCGATTTCAGGAGGGATTGAGGCCCTCGATCATGTGTTTAGTGGCTGGATCTCGATATCACGATTTCTCCCAGTTAGTGGAAGCAGCTCGAAGTGTAGAGCGAGCTCAAGTGATTGCAGCTGCTTCAGAGGATGAGGTTAGGGTGAGAAGGCCCCAGTTTGAGGCAGGGTCTTCTTCAGTGAAGAGGGGTAGAGGAAGCTTTGTTCCTCGGAGTATTAGGAGCCAGAGACCAGCAGGTAGATCAGTGCAGTTCCAGAGACAAAGATTCAGACCTGCAGCTTCAGTAGCAAGTGCTCCAACCCCTATGGTTCAAAGATCCACCTTACCTATCTGCATCCATTGTGGGAGGCCCCATGGTGGTCCATGTTGGAAAGCTGGTGTTGCTGGGGTATGTTTCAGGTGTGGGTCACCGGATCACTTTGTGAGAGATTGCCCTGAGAGGCAGAGGCAGATGTCAGTTGATTCTGCCGCTTCTCGAGCCAGTGTGAGGGGAGGCAGAGGTGCCAGCCGAGGTGGTAGAGCAGGGTTCAGTTCTAGAGGTGGTGCTGCATCCAGGGAGACTAGACCGGAGGAGGTTGGTTCTTCCCAGAGGATGTATGTTATGCAGAGGCAGCCGGATGCATCGGCGGTCATAGCTGGTACTTTTTCTTTATTTGATACTGCAGTACTTGCTTTGATTGATCCGGGTTCCACCCATTCTTATATTAGTGCATCTGTATTGCCTGTGTTTGATGTGCATGCTGAGTCCCTAGGATTTGATGTTTTGGTGACAAATCCGTTAGGGCATAGTGTGATTGTGAGTAAAGTGCATCGGGATAGTGCAGTGAGGGTGCAGGGTGAGGAGTTCCTTGGAGATTTGATTGAGATGCCATTTAAGGAATATGATGTGATTTTAGGCATGGATTGGCTATCTCGACATGGAGCTGTGGTGGATTGTAAAAAGAAAATTGTTTCTTTGAGAACTAGTGATGGTAGAGAGGTGATAGTATCTAATGAGCAGGAACAGTTAGCCTCCTTATTTGTTTCAGCTGTTGCAGCCCGGAGGTTGATTAGGAAGGGGTGTGAAGCCTATCTTGCTCATGTGGTAGATACTAGAGTGAAGGGTTCTCCTATTGATAGCATTGCCACAGTTGCAGAGTTCCCTGATGTTTTTCCAGAGGAGTTGACAGGATTGCCTCCTGAGAGAGAGGTGGAGTTCGGTATCGAGCTGTTGCCGGGTACCACTCCTATCTCCATTACTCCTTACAGAATGGCACCAGCAGAATTGAGGGAGTTGAAAGTGCAATTACAGGAGCTGTTGGATAAAGGATTCATTCGCCCCAGTGTTTCTCCTTGGGGAGCTCCTGTGCTCTTTGTAAAGAAGAAGGATGGTACTATGAGGTTGTGCATCGACTATAGGCAATTGAACAAGGTGACCATTAAAAATAAGTATCCTTTGCCTAGAATCGATGATCTCTTTGATCAGTTGAAGGGGGCGTCAGTATTCTCTAAGATTGATCTGAGATCGGGGTACCATCAGCTGAGAGTCAGAGCTGAAGATGTTCCGAAGACTGCATTTCGGACCAGGTATGGGCATTATGAATTTTTAGTTATGCCTTTTGGTCTGACGAATGCACCTGCAGCTTTTATGGATTTGATGAATAGGGTGTTTAGGCCCTATTTGGATCAGTTTGTAGTGGTCTTCATCGATGATATTCTGGTGTATTCGAGGAATGAAGAGGAACATAATTTGCATCTGCGGATTGTGTTGCAGATTTTGAGAGAAAAGCAGTTATTTGCCAAATTGTCGAAGTGTGAGTTCTGGTTGGATCAGGTAGCTTTTCTCGGACATATTGTTTCAGCAGAAGGCATTAGAGTTGATCCGAGTAAAGTTGAAGCCATTTTGAATTGGAGTCCACCCAAGTCAGTGACAGAGGTTAGAAGTTTTCTGGGTTTGGCAGGCTATTACCGGCGGTTTGTGAAAGGGTTTTCCTTGATAGCTACTCCACTCACCAGATTGCTTCGTAAGGGAGTGAGGTTTTTGTGGACAGATCAGTGTCAGGCTAGCTTTGAACAGTTGAGAGATTTGTTGACTCAAGCGCCTGTTCTCACTTTACCTGTAGAAGGCCAACCCTATGTGATCTACAGTGATGCTTCACATAGAGGTTTGGGGTGTGTATTGATGCAGGAAGGGAAAGTTATAGCTTATGCATCTCGACAGTTGAAACCGCATGAGCTTAACTATCCTACCCATGATTTGGAGTTGGCTGCCATTGTTTTTGCATTAAAGATTTGGCGCCATTATCTGTTTGGGGAGAAATGTTTCATTTACACTGATCACAAGAGTTTGAAGTATTTGGGTGTCCAGAAAGAGCTCAACCTTCGGCAGAGGAGATGGTTAGAATTGATTAAAGACTACGACTGTTTGATAGATTATCATCCAGGTAAAGCAAATGTGGTTGCTGATGCCTTAAGTCGGAAGTCTTTAGCTGGTTTAACAGTTTACTCGCTCTCGTTGCTTGTTGAGTTGAGAGCTTTGCGTGCCAGTTTTGTACTTTGTGATGATGGTGCATTATTGGCACAGTTGCAATTGAAGCCTGTTTTGTTGGATCAGACCAAAGAGGCTCAGTTAGCTGATAAGAAGATTCAGAAGATTGTCTTAGATTGTGAGAGTGGAAAGACTAGAGATTTTGTTGTGAAGAATGATGGGAGCCTATGGTTTAAGAATAGATTGTGTGTACCCGATAATGCTGACTTGAAGAGGATCATTTTAGAGGAAGCTCATCAGTCTTTATTTGCTATGCATCCGGGTAATACGAAGATGTATCATGATTTGAGACAGCATTATTGGTGGATTGGGTTGAAGAGAGACATTGCTGAGTTTGTATCAAAATGTCTCACTTGTCAGAAGGTTAAAGCAGAGCATCAAGTTCCAACTGGGTTGCTTCAACCGTTGTCAGTGCCAGAGTGGAAGTGGGAAAGAGTGACAATGGACTTTGTGTCTGGTTTGCCTTTGACACAAAAGAAACATGATGCCATATGGGTGATTGTAGATAGATTAACTAAGACAGCTCATTTCCTTCCAGTTCGGATGGATTACTCTTTGGAGAGGTTGGCTGAGCTATACATCCATGAGATTGTGAGATTGCATGGTGTTCCAACTTCTTTAGTGTCTGATCGAGATCCCAGGTTTACCTCGAGATTTTGGAAGAGTTTGCATGGTGCTTTGGGTTCTCGACTGCATTTCAGTACTGCTTTTCATCCACAGACGGATGGACAGTCTGAGAGGGTGATACAGATCATTGAGGATATGTTGAGAAGCTGTGTCATTGATTTCACTGGAAGTTGGGATAGATTTTTACCTCTTGTGGAGTTTGCTTATAATAACAGTCACCAGTCCAGCATCGAAATGGCCCCATTCGAGGCATTGTATGGCAGACGGTGTAGGACACCTCTGTGTTGGAGTGAGCTTGGTGATGATAAATTGATTGGGCCTGATTTGATTCAAGAAACTGAAGAAAAAGTGAAGTTGATTCGGGGCAGGTTAAAAGCAGCTTCAGACCGACAGAAGTCCTATGCAGATCTGAAGAGGAGAGATATTCAGTTTGATGTTGGGGATAAGGTATTTTTGAAGGTATCTCCTTGGAAGAAAATTTTGAGGTTCGGTCGGAAAGGGAAATTGAGTCCTCGTTTCATCGGACCGTATGAAGTGTTCGAAAGAGTTGGGCCAGTGGCGTATAGACTTGCTTTGCCACCTGAGTTGGATCGTATTCATAATGTGTTCCATGTATCTATGTTGAGGAGGTACAGGTCAGATCCATCTCATGTGTTGCCATTTGAATCTATTGAAGTGAGCCCAGACTTGTCATTTGAAGAGGAACAAGTTGCTATCTTGGCACGGGAAGTGAAAGAATTGAGGAACAAGAGAGTACCATTGGTGAAGATTCTTTGGAAGAATCATGCAAAAGAAGAAGCAACATGGGAAAGTGAGCAGACTATGCGAGAGCAATATCCTCAATTGTTTCAGAATTGATTTCAGGTAATTTCGAGGACGAAATTTCTTTTTAGAGGGGGAGAATTGTAATATCCTCATTTATGCCCTAGAAGTTTTGCTTGTTGTTGTTGTTGTTGTTGTTGTTGTTGTTGTTGTTGTTGTATTGTTGGTTTAAATTGAGAAAGAAAAGTATAAGTGTTTTGGGAAAGAATTTAGGGTTTAGAGACAAGTTTATATGTTGTGTATATTGTGATATATATAACATATAAAATGGTCAAAGGGAGAGTCAAAGTGTTGGTTAGTGGAAGAAGATATTTTATTGTTGAGTGTGTAATTACATATATGGGCTTATATAAGACAAAAGGTTAGTTATATGTTTGAGGGCATTTTGGTAATTGTTTGGATGAAATGCATGGTGGAGATTAAGAAGGAAAGAGAGGTTGACTTGTGCATTTTCTTTTCTTCTCATGTTGGTGCCGGCCATTGAAGAAGACAAAGGGAAAGAGAAGTGTTCTTGATGCTATACTCAACTTGATGAAGGAATTGAGAGATTTGGTGAAAGATTGGTGGAATTTCTTCATATAAGGTAAGATCTTCTCTTTAATGTCTTCAATTCTTTTGAAGTGGTGTGAGAAAGGAATTAGGTTTTGTTGGTGTGATGATGAGATGAGTTTGTGTTATGTTTTTAAGTGTTAAAATTGATTGTAAGTTAAAAGATGGAATTAGTGTTGGGTTGATTGTAAAGATTGTATGTTTAAATGGATGTTGTTTTTGAAAGATGAAAAAGGATGGTGATTAATTAGGGTTTTGAGATGGTGTTTGTTTAATTGTGATATTAATGTGTTTTAAAGTGATTATTGTAATGAATATATGTTTAGAACATTGATGATGTTCATTTGAAGCATGTGGTATGATGTATATTGAGTTTTAATGCATTTGGAAGAGAGTTGGTTAGAAGTAGGGTTTTGGTTTTGGGAGACACGACCAAGTCATATGATTTTGGACGTGTTTGATTAATTTTTGGGTGACACAGCCGTGTTCCCAAGCCGTGTGAGCTGCTGTGGGTTTTGGTTGAAGAGACACGGCCGTGTCCCTAAGCCGTGTTTGCTACTGCCAAAGTTGAATTGAGAGACACGGCCACAAGCTTGGCCGTGTCCCTCATGTGTGCTGCCCGTGTCCATCAAATGAGTTGGTTAGGGTTTTGTTTCTTTGTTCTTTTTGCATTGTTTTGGTTCTTCAAAGGTGGGTTGGTTCTTAAACCTAACCCTAAAACACTTTAAACACACTTGAATCAATGAGTGAACTAATCAAATGCATATGGAAGATCCTAAAGCTATGAATCATATAAGTTGTTCTTTGCCCTAATTGCATTGTTGAGATTTAAACAAGGTTATGTTATGCATTGTGAAAGGTATTGTATTTTATGAGTAATGTACCTTGAAATGTTGTATCAAAGATGAAATGATAATTCAAATAAGATATGATGAATGATGCTATATGAGATATAATGTGATCATGGATGAGATAAGTATACATTTGATTAATGAAGTGTTATATTGTGAAATGAAAGGTGAGGCCATTGTTATTGGCTATGATGATATTATTGAGAGAATGAAGGCATGTTTGCCTAAATGTTGATGAGAATTGAGAATGGAAATGATAATTGATATGAAAATGAATTGTGTGGCTAATGTGTTATTCCATTTTCAGAGTATGTTATTGGTGGCATGCCTAATGATAGTAACAATCTCTTGAAGTTAGGTTGGATTGAATCCTTGAAGCCTAATTGAGATGTTACCACCCTTGAAGCTAGGTTGGGTTAGTTCTTGAAGCCAAGTTGGGTAGAAGCTTAGCATGCTTTGCTCCCCTTGAAGCTTGGTTGAACTTAATCCTTGAAGCCTAGTTGGGTCTATGATATTGATATTGATAAATGTGATGATAGAACCAAAACATTAACTCTGAAAATTGAATGGCATATTAGTGTGTCTTGGGCCCATGCTTGTCTATGGTTAATGTGAGTCATGAATGATGTTTGTTTTGCTTTGTATTGATGATTAAATGAATACTAATGAGGTATATGAAAAGATAATAAAATGTGATATGTAATGTGAAAGTATATTGTAAATTTTGCATATATGATGTTACATATATATTATGGTTTGAGAAATGACATTGCATTGCACGAAGTCATATCATTAGCATGATTATCTTACTAAGCCCTTGGCTTAGCGCGATAGTGTTTAATCGCGCAGGTGATAGAACTGTTAGAATCGAACCCGAGAGCTCTTCGAGACCGAGTGAGGGTAGACATTGAAGAGTTGATTTTGGAGACTTAAAGATCAAAGGAGATTTGCCAATCATGTATAACTCTTTTTATATTTTGTAAAGTATTGATTAAATGTACATATTTGTATATTTGTAAATATGGAATTAAGTGTTTTCAAATATGTAAATATTTTATGACTTCCGCTGTGAAATAACTATATGTATGTATATATATATCTAATGTGTTTTATTTTAAAAGTAAATGATCTACTTTTCTATATTATATAATGATAATAGTATTGTATCTATTTAAATGTTTTGAATGTTGAAGAAAACCGTAGCATCCCTATGTTTGGTGCACTTATGCTACATGGTTGTAGTTGTAGTATGTGTGCATTGGATGTGGGGGTGTTACACTATGCCTCTAGATAGTTGAAACCGCATGAATTGAACTACTCGACCCATGATCTAAAGTTGGCAATTATAGTGTTTGCATTAAAGATTTGGCGACATTATCTATATGGGGAAAAATATTTTATCTATACAGATCATAAAAGTTTGAAACATTTGGAAGTGCAAAAATAGTTGAATCTTCATCAAAGGCGATAATTGGAATTGATTAAAGATTATGATTATTTGATTGATTACCATCTGGGCAAAGCTAATATAGTTGCAGATGCTTTGAGTCGAAAGTCTATGGCAGGGTTGACTACCTATTTTCTCATGTTGTTGGTTGAATTAAGAACCTTACATGCTAGATTTGAAGTTGGGAATGATGGTGTACTTTTGGCATAATTGTAAGTTAAGTCATTACTCTTAAAGAAAATTAAAGAAACACAAAGAGAAGATGCTAAGATCCAGAAAATTGTGCAAGATTGCCTTAAGGGGGAGAGTGGAGACTTTCAAATTGGAGATGATGGTAATGTGATATATAGAACATGATTTTGTGTACCAGAAGATGTAGAATTGAGGAAGAAAATTTTAGAAGAGGCACATCAATCGGCTTATGCTATGCATGTTCATATACATTTGTCATAGTAATGTTGCATTATCAAGTATATACTGCTGAGCTCTAAGCTTAGCGTAATTTATTTATCTTGCACGTGACAGGATAGAAGCTGGAAGTCCTTCCAGACCTGGACATGTCTAGTTAGAGGTTGGATACTAGAAGCCTCTGGTAGCCACAAATCAAACCTAGGCATAACATGTAAATATACTTTTGAGTTGATGTATTTGTAATATCTATTTTGTAAAATATAAAGAATTGAAACATGATTTAATGATGTTTTGTAAATAAGTAATATCATGTTCTCATAGTTATGAATGTATGTAGGAAAATATGGGATTTTGGGATGTGAGTGTATGGAAATATTTTTGAGAACTATTGAATATTCACAGGTTGAATTGATTGGATTTAATAATACTAGTATTTTAATCGAAACTTCGGCAAAATTTCTATAAAATTATTTATTTTTCTTATACCCATTTATTTATCTATATAATACTAATAACTAGTAACTAAACGACGAAGGGTGATAAAGTAACATTTTATTAATGTTCTTATACCCTATCTGTGCATACAATATATTTGAAGGTGTGTGTGTACTATGTATGGGTAGGTTATGAGGGTGTTACAGGTTTGGTCACTTCAACTATGGTTCTTTGCATATGATGCATACCAAGTCCTTAATTGAGAATATGCATGTTGTTGATGTTGTTGATGATGTATGTGAAGTGTGTGAATTTGGAAAGCAAAAAAAGCTGCCTTTTCCTTCAAACTCAGCTTGGAGAGTAACTGAAAAGCTACAATTGATTCACACTGATTTGTGCGGACCAATGAGTGTTTCAACTCCAAATGGAAGCAGATATTTTTTTTTCATTGATGATTTCTCCAGGTTGAGTTGGGTTTATTTTTTGAAGTCAAAAGCTGATGTTGCAAATGTGTTTATGAGATTTAAAGCTCTTGTGGAAAATGAATCTAGTTGTTCCATTAAATACTCAGGTCAAATAATGGAACTGAGTACATGGTTGAAAAGTTTGAAGAAATTTGCAGGCATTCGGGCATCAAGCATCAATTTACAACTTGTTACACTCCTCAACAAAATGGTGTAAGTGAGAGGAAGAATAGAACCATTATGGAGATGAGTAGATGCTTGCAATTTGAGGAGGATCTCCCGAAGTTCTTATGGGCTGAACCAGTCAATACCACTGTGTACTTATTAAATAGGCTTCCTACTAAAGCTCTTGACAAAAAACACCAGTTGAATGTTGGTATGGGTTTAAACTTTCTATTGCTTACTTGAAAATTTTTGGGAGCACTTGTTATACATTAGTGCATGATGAAAAAAGAGACAAGCTTGATTACAAGTCTGAACTTGGAATCTTGGAAGGTTACAGTGACTCTACCAAAGGTTTCTGAGTGTATCAAGTAGTGTCCAAGAAATTGATTGTTAGTAGAGACATGAAAGTTGATGAGTTTGCTAAGTGGAATTGGGAAAAGAATGAAGTAGTACCTTCCACGATGAAAATCACTAGTGATAACCTTCCCCCTCAGCAAGAAGATGAAAATATTAAATATGATGAAGATTTTGCAGTTAGAGGCATTAGACCACTTGTTGATATTTATGTAAGATGCAATTTTTTTGCATTAGAACCATCAAGATACGAGGAAGCAACTCAATTTGAAGAATGGAGGAAAGCTATGAAAGAAGAAATTATGATTATTGAGAAAAATGACACATGGAACTTGGTGGATAAACCTGCAAACAAGAATGTTATTGGTGTTAACCTGCAAACAATAATTTCTTCTTTTATTGCTCAATCCATTTAAAATGATAGTTGCCAAGAAGTGGATCAGCTGCTAGTGTTATAAATCAAGTGATTTGGTTAAGAAAGCTTATTGATGATTTGAATAAAACTCAAGGCGAGGCAACTATCATTTTTGTGATAGCAAATCTGCTATTGCCATTGTTGAGAACCCAATTCAGCATGGAAGGACTAAGCAAATATTAATAAAGTATCATGTTGTGAGGAAAGCTGAAAAAAAAATGAATTTTTGAAGCTCAATTTTGTAAATCAAATGAAAATCTTGTTGATTTGTTGACAAAAGCCTTGCAAAAATAAAATTTAAAGCTTTGAGAGATCAAATTTGTATTTGCAAGTAAAAGTAGCAAGGAGAAGTGTTGACGTGAATGCTACATTCACTAAAATAACTAAATTATGTATTTTTATTTTTAAATAATGTGAGCAATTTGTTTTACCACCTGAGCTCATAAAACAAATTGATTGTTTTAGTTTTTATTTTTTATTTTAAAATTTAAAGAGTCATATTTATTTTATTGTATCTAAATATTTTGATAGGCTAAATTACTTTTGTGTGAATGACTCTTTAAAAAAGTCAAATAGCTTATATATTTGTAAGTTTTTCTAATGAATAATTAGTGAGTTTCTTTGCCTTCTTTTCACTTTATCTGCTCACCTAACAAGAGCACTATCTTTCTATGTTTTTCTGCTATTTTTCTTCAATTTTTAGACCTTAATTTTTAACTTTTACCCTCCCATCTTTTGATCTAAAGCTTTCACTCTTACAGGGCAAAAATTCTCAAGATGGCCTATCATCCCACAGAGGTAGCAGAAGTCTCCAAGTCTTTCGTATTTCATTTTCGCCCTTTCTAGAGTGTTCATCGGACTCTTATGAGAGGCTTCTCCACATTAACCAGTACCTTGAGTCTAAAATAATAGTCCCATCCAGTCTTCTTCTTTAATCGCTCTTCTATTTCCCATAGCCCATTAAAACATAAACCAATTTTTGCCGCATTTTCCGAAGTGATATGGCTCGGAGGGAAGTCATGAACGTGTATCCAAAATGGAGACTTTTTTTATGTCGATCTTAGCCAAGATAACTCCAGGGTCCCACTATTTCACGATGAGCAAAGAGCCGGCCATGTTCCATGGCGCTCTCTCATAAACCCAGTAGGCATCAACTGCAAATGAGAATTCGAAAATGAAATTGTTGGTGTCGTGTTTAGAGATAGTGAAGCCTTTAGGGAGTCTTCATGCTCTTTTTAGGATAGATTGGATTGTGGGGAATCTTATAAGGTGAGGTAAGAGTACTTTACCCACCAGAACAATTTTAGGGTCTTTTAGGAAGGTCAAAACTTTAGTTTCCAAGAATGGGGTCAGTACAAGCTAGTTTGTCGGTTTTGTTGATGAGTTCTTCCAAAATCCTTGGATATGGAGTCCATGGAATGAAGGAGAAGAAAACACTCGTAAATGAAAGAAGTAAGAGTGCCACAATGAGGTGAGTGAATGAAGTGGTTGGGGTAGTTGGAGAATTGATAGAGAGGGCAGAGGTTGGTAAAGGACGACGAAAGAAACCACTCTGGGTTAGAACTGTATCTCTACTAGAAAGAAGTCAACTTACATATAAGGCTGCTAGTTCAACCAAAGCCAATTTGTTGTAGAAATGTTACTTTACAAAACCAGAGAAACAAAATCCGGTAATTGCATGCTGTGTATCAATAGATTTTTTAGGGCATGTTGTGAGGTTAGGTTATGAAAAATCGAATATGGAGGAAACTTGGGTTTCAAATCGTCATCATGGTCCATGGTTAAAGGCCTTAGTTTCTTACTCTCCACCTTAGAATTTCCAAGGTTCTAAGAGTGAAAGACTTAGATTTTCAAGTCCTAAAAGGCAATTGTTGGCTCTTCCAAGTTTGAGACAGTCCAACGTTGATTTTGGCTTCCATACAAGTACAAGTGTACCACACGCTTCTAGGAGGCAATTGAGTTTTTGGAAGAACCTACCAACATCCATGCATTTATAATCCCTCTAATCATGTGACAGTTAGTAATGATTCACCTTTAGCAAACCTTCCTCAAAAAGCTTTCAAAGCCTTTGCGACTATATTCTCAGTCGATTCTTTAGCCTGAACAAAGCTTAGTTTTGGGCTTTGAAAGCTATAGAATCCACTGAGGATACAGTGGACCACTTAGTTTTGGGCAAAAAGAAGAGTAATCATAATCTTCTAAGATTATTAGAGAATACCTTTGGTCCGTCTTCAAGCTCAATTGGTCATGAGCACTTATTAGAAGACTTATCCTATTAGTAAGCATCATTGCTAGATACAAATAACTATGCAAGAGTTTATGTGACTATAATACCAAATTATCACTTTAAAGGGCATAGGTGCAAACAAAGAAGGTTCCCTCCGTTAGCAAAAAGATCAGAGTTGCGGAAGATGATCTGAATATTTTTGGAGGTTCAGATTCTTCATTTTTTTCTGTTCAATCTAATTAATCAGAAGGAAAATAGAGACTTGACAATTCATTTCCAGAATTTCCTAAGATCAAATAAGGCCCAGTTGGGACTAAAGGAGGATTTTCATTAGGTTCAAGGCTCATATAGGGTTCAAAAGAAATGGAAAAGGTTGGCTAAGAACCATGATTCTCCACTCCAAGACTTTTCTGATGGCACTAATAGCTTGTCCAAAGCCATATAGCAGCCATGTTTCTCCTCGGCGAAGCTATAAATTGAAAAGAAGAGGGCAAAATTTTCTTTTTAAAGTCCTAACATCAGCCTTAATAGAGAAAAAAATATTGGATAATGTATTTAATTTCTTAAAAAATAGTTGAATCAAAAATTATATCACAATATTAAAAGTATAAATAATAAAATGAAAATAAAAAAAATAAAGATTATAACCTTGTATTCTCTTATAATTTTTTTTCTTTTTATTGTGCTTTTAATTTTTTCTTAGTTATTTGATTTATGGAATGAGTTCAAATTAATTTGATTTTTACATTTAAAGAGTATCAATTTTTCAGAAGAAAAATATATTTAATTGTTGAAGGAATAATTTATTAATTTTTTTCTTGCATAAGCTAAATGATAGGAGGCAATTTACAATTTTAAAGGGGAGCAAATAAGTAATTCTAACAATTTTCACAACTACATACGTATAAATTATTTTTTTCCTCAAAAGAAAAGAGGGTAGTTGCCTCCCTTCCCCTCATTATGGCTTTGCCACTGCTCATATGGAGGTATCAAAGTTTTGAGTGGACCTTGATAAGCCTTAAGATTATATCTCCATCTACCACCCATATTTGGTGTTCTTAGTAGAAACCATCCATCATAAATGGTTCATGGAATCATAGAGGATAAGATTTCATTTTCAATTTGGGGAGTATATTGGTGCTCAAGGTAGTGCTGATAGTTTGGCTCTGTGGCAGGCTAATAACTAGTTTTTTTTGGATAATTGTAGTAGATCCTAATTTCATACACGTATCAGTGTATGATCCAGAATTCAAGTATTTTGTGGAAACTTTCATTTATAGGTCTTCTTACAGAGTGGTAAGAAAGAAGTCTTTTCGAAATTGGCTAATCTTAATCCAGGCTCTTCTATTCCTTGGCTATGTATTGGTGATTTTAATCAGATATGTTATACTCACGAGAAAAGTGGGGGTAACTTTGGTGATTTTAGGTAGTGTAATGTCTTCATAGAGTGGATGAATGAGCTCTAGTTGCTGGATTTAGAGTTTAAGGGGCTTAGGTTTACGTGATCAAATAAGCAGGAAGGGCCAATCTAATATTCAACAAAAACTTGATAGAGGCTTGGCTAATATTGAATGGAGGATTAAGTTCGAGAAAGCTCATATAGTGCATGGTCCTCTATTGAGCTTTGATAAATCAAACTCTTAGTCCTATGGTTGAGAAATCCACTACATAGGAGAAGGCCCAATCTCAATCCTTTGGAGGTTCAGAGATGGAGGTTTTAAGAAACAAGCTTTCATGTATAGCCAGAAACCCTATAATTTGGAATAAATGGTGTAACCTGAATGCAAAGAAAAGGATTGAAGAGTTGAAGAAATAATTGGAGGCTTTATGTGCATAATACCAGAGAGGAGAATTCTGTGAAAAGAGAAAGTTTTGTTAGAATAGTTAGGGTGTTATTGAAGAATAGAGGAAAGTTTCTTGTATCATAGATCAAGGATCAACTGTTTAAGGACTGGACATAGAAACACAAGGTTCTAATACCTCAACGATTAAAGGGAAGTTTTAACTTTCATGAAAAACTGTTGAAGTGTGATGATATTTTTGCACAAAAGGAAAGGTTGTCCTTGTTTTAAGTAAAAGAAGTATGGGTTTAAGTAGGTTAGTTGTTGACTAAAAAACCATGGTTTTGGCTATAAAATGAAGAGAATGAGCAGCAAAATGGCAATAAAAAAGAGAGAAATTATTATAAAGATAAAGAAGAAAAAGAGGAAAATAGTTATGAATTTTCTGTTTTTAAATATTCAAATCTACAGTTTTAATGTTCTATATTTATGTTTAATATTAGTTTGAGTTTGTCTTCATGAATGTTCTTTATCAACTTGTTCAATTTATGCTTCTACTGCCAAAATTCTCTCTTTTATCTAATTAAATCTATTTTTTCAACACGGTATCAATGCGTGGAGTTTTTTGTTTTTTGAAAAAAAAAAACAATGAATTGATGCAAAACTGGATGTTTTGAGTTGTAAATTTGAATGCCAACCCACCATGTTTTTTAAGAGGAATTTTCTTTGAAAAATCAAGTTTACATTTGAATCTATTGCTCATTTGAAGGCTGTAAGTTTATTTTAAGATATGTCTTGATCTTTTCTTTTATTTGTTTGCTCCTTTGGATTAGCATATCCTTAAACAGAAAATATTATGAATTACCTTGATGATAGTTGTTGGACCAACATGTCCTTAAACTAAATATTGTGAAAGACCTTCAAGTCTTTAAACTAAGAAAATTAAGAATAACTGGTAAGTCTTTAAACTACAAGAATGGAGGACCTAGGCAAGTCACAACTGCTCAAACAATGAAGAAATGAAGGACCTGCAAGTCCTTAAACTGCTATGTCGAGGAGATGTTGAAGATCAAGAGGTGTGAATATTTAAAAAACAAGTTTAGCTTGAAGAATCTTGCTGAAAAAATGAAGTGTTTAGTGCAGCATTTTAAGCCTTCTCACATAATCTTTTGCCGGCCTTTAATGTATTTTAATGAACGAAATTTATTTGTGTGAAGCTACTTGAAGATGAACATATCCAAAAGCTTCAAGTTCAGCAAAAATTTCATGAGGAGTGTAAGAGCGTGATGATATTTTTGCAAAAAAGAATGTTTGCCCTTATTTTAAGGAAAAAAAAGTATGGGTTTAAGTAGGTTAGTTGTTGACTAAAAAGCCATGATTTTGACTATAAAATGGAGTGAATGAGCATCAAAATGGCAATCAGAAAGAAAGAGAGAGAAATTATTGTAAAGATGATGAAGAAAAGGAGGAAAAAAACTGTGTTATGAATGCTCTGTTTTTAGATATTCAAATCTGCAGTTTGATTGTTCTATATTTATGTTTAATTTTAGTTTATATTTGTCTTCATGAATGTTCTTTTTCATCAACTTGTTGAATTCATGCTTCTACCGCCAAAATTCTCTATTTTCTCTATTTAAATCCTTTTTTTTAACAAAAACAGAATCCTAACTAAAGCCCAGTCTTGGAAGTTTAAACCCCTCTCACATGCAAGCAGTGAAGTAATGATAAAATAAGTGTTAACTGTAATGTCCACACATGTCATGTCTTGTTTTTTATTACCAAAATGTTTTTGTAGAGAAGTGGATCATATTGTTCATTCCTTTTGGTGGAAGAATGATAAGGATGGTAGGGGGGTTGCTTAGAAAATTTGGGAGGTGTAATAGAGGCAATTCAATTTTTTTTTTAAATTTTTTTAAGGGAATAGTTTGAACGTCTCCCACCACAATAATTGCACTTACATTTATCATGCAAATTGGTAATCCGCATGACTTATTTCTTGTCCCTTCGGCTTAGGTGAAAAAAACCCATGAATTCAAAAATTGTGTTTCAAATGATTTTTGACCCACATAATCCCAAGTGTGATCTCTGCTCCTTGACAAATACACATAAGAAAGTAATCTCTCTTTTAGTTATTTGTTTTGCTATTTGGAAATATGCATTTTCCAAACAAAAAGAATAAACAAAGCTCATAAGATAATTTATGAAACTATCAAATGGATGCAAATCAAATTAATCAACAACAGGGGGTTTCCGCACAGTAAATACAGGTCCAGCATTTAGCGGAAGGAGACTCCAATAAGAACCTTGACCGTCTATACAACAACTATGCCACTTGATTCGGTAAGAACCTACTGCAAAATTAGATACATCAAGCAAGCAATTTGAAAAGCCTTGCCCTTTTTCATTTAACTCAAAACACACAAATCTATAGACAATCCCATCATTGCTATCATTATCAAAATCCCTACCACGTTTACCTTTATCAGTCTTCTTTGCACTCTCTGTAATATATTGCAACAATTTTTCATTCATTGTGATCATATTGGATATTTCCCAATCCTGGTAATCCAACTGTATTTGCCCCCCGGTTTCTCCACTTGATTTAGGCTCCTGAAAAGATGCACTATAACAAAGAACACAATATAACTTGGTAATATGAAAAGTGAGATTTGGTGGCAAATTCTTCAACTGGAGGTAAAGATTTAACGATAGGTGGAAGCCTGGCGACACATTTAACTCATTTGAGTTAGTTTCCGCACTGAATACAAAGAGCTCTGAACCAATGCAAGGCCTGAATTTCAACATCAATATCAAATTTTAGAATGCTGTCATGGCAGAAAAATAAAACGTCATACTACACTAGGGAAAGAAATGGTTTAACAGCCAACTTTCTCTTAGTTTGTTATTTTTTCAGTCAGCAGCCAGCTTAGAAACTGCTTATACGGAGGGAAAGGAAATACATGTATTCTTTAATACCATACAAGTTGTTAAAACAAATATCAGGTGGATCATACTTTGGTCTTACAAGACAAAATTTTGATTGATAAGTTAACCAAAAGAGGGAAAGAAAATCTAAATTTTTATTTCTATTATACATTGTGCCATATTTTTTAATCTACAGTTAGTCTTCATTGTAAACTGGTGGCATTTGAAATATTTTATCACTACACTTCTCAACAAATATGATATATTTCATCACTCTAAGTGGTTATGCATTCTAAAATAATGACAAGCTTATTATTCTTCATTCTTGGGTTCCAGAATATAAATTAAGCAACACAATAAAGCTTTTTCCATTCTCTTATTAACCGATTTATGCATAGGATATCATTCGTCCAGTTGCAAATAATGATTGGTTGTACCTGCAAAGAATTTGGATTTCCTTGTAACTTACAAAATTTCTAAAGCTTCTAATTACTAAAAAATTTATCAGCAAAAAAGGATTTCTTACCTCAGGATTAGTACTCTTTTGATTTCAAACTCTTATTACTACAAATTCTTTTATAAAATGCATAAGAAAAATTAGAAACACAATCTTTAATTCTCAGTGCTCTGTCAAGAACAATACATTTACATTTGGGTTGGTTGACCAAAAGGATTTGTTGCCATGTTTTGAATTATTGCATTTATGTAAATTATTCTTATACCGATAATTAGGCAGCTGAACATTCCTAATTAGGAATAGTAATTTATGGATAAATCCAATCTAAACCATCAGTAATTTTGCTAACCGACAAAAGATTAAACGAGAATTTAGGTAAACACAAGACTTTGGACAAAGGAAGAGATGGAGTTGGGTTGGCAGTACCAATACCAGTGACACAAGTTTTAGACCCATTGGCTAAAGTAACATAACGTCGAAAATCAGGTTCTTTCAACGAAGATAGGAGACGTGGGTTACCTGTCATGTGGCCTGTGCAACCAAAATCAATGACCCAACTAGGTGAGGCAGACATAAGACATGTGTTAGAGGTACCTGAACCGGCAGCGGCAGCAATCGAGGAGTCAACAGGCTTGGAGGAGCAATATTTAGAGAGCTCAGTAAATTTCGCAACAAATATTGTCACAGTATCTGAAGAACTGGATATAGATTCTTGACTAGCCACATTAGCTCGATGCAGCTTGTTCAACAACTTCTTACAGAAACGTTTGGTATGGTCCGGTTCATGACAGTAGTAACAAATAACACTTGAATCTCGATTACCAGTACTTCCACGATTATTTCCCCCTTTACCCTGATTTCCAAGCTGTCCCAAATCTCGACTCACAAGAGCACAAGGAGCGGATGTCACTGGATCTGAACTTTCACTTCGAAGTACTCGAGAAAATGTTTCCCCCAAATTAGGAACTTCACTACTAGAGAGGATTTGAGACTTGGCCGTTTCAAATGCTGGAGAAAGACCTGCAAGAAAACACATGGCACCCATCTGCTCCCATTGGCTCTGTTGGACCTTAATGTCAGAATTAAAGGGCATTAAAACATTAAGGTCCTCAATAATCTTTTTTACCTCCCCAAAATACACTGTAAGAGGTTTATCCTTCTACTCAACCCGATATAACGCCATACAAGTATCATACATACGGTTCAAATTTCCCTTACCCGAGTATAAAAATTCAAGGTACTCCATTAAGTCTTTGACAAATTCACAATGACCAATCAAACCAACCACATCATTGCCAATACAGTTTTTTATTTGTAAAAATAATCTTGCATCTTCTCTTACCCAAAGTTGTCTAGCATCACCATCTAGTGGATCATTAGTCAAGAGGTCATCCTTGTCTACACTTCTCAAATAAATTCTAATAGTTTTGCTCCAATCTAGAAAATTGTTTTCATTCAATTGATGTTCCTTAATTCGATTAACTACCGAAATAACCTCTGCTATATTTTTCTTATCGGCCATAATGGATTTCAACCCAAGTTACGACACACGAAAAGAAAAAACAGCAGCTCCGCACACCCAAAATAAGAAAAACAACCACTCTAGAATCCAAATTTACCACAGAAATAGGCTGACAACAGCCCCAATAACCAAATAAATTTTTCAGAAAAGCAATTCACAAACTGAGCGGCAAAATCAGAAATCACAGTAAAGCAGAGGTTGAAAAATGAGAACCTGAATACTGTGCAGATTTGAAAACACACCAGAGTGCCAAAACAGACCCCGGCAATGGACAATAGAGATCACCGCGACGCCGTAACTGGAAAGCCGATCGCCTGAAAATGACGCACGCGCCCCCACCCGCCGGGGCGTGAGACTGGCCAGAAATCTTCAAACGGCGAGTGAGAGCCACTCGCCGGCAACTGGGTGACCGGACTTCGGGGAACAGCCGATTGGAGGCCTACGGTTCTTCCTTGGGTGGCGGTGCTGTTAACTGGAAGGCCTAGGTGGGTGACCTAGACTTCTACCAATTGTAGCCTAAGTTGTCCAGACCAAGAACAGCTTGCTTTCTTCGCAGCTTTTGATCAAAAGCTTAAACACGGATTTTTTAACCTATACAGCTCTGATACCATGTAATAATAAGAGAAAATGATAATTTTTGTGTGTATATTTCAATTCAAGAACCCTGTATTTATACAAAGCTAGTAATTAATATCTACAACTACTAACACCTAACTACATTTAATAGCTGTAAAACTAATAACCAACTGACAACTATATTAAATAATATACAACTGACACTTATCTGCATAGTACTTCATACGCAGCTGTGCTTGGGCCAAAAACTCTCTCAATTGAGTTGTAATATGCTGCCTTTCCTAGAGTAATTCCTCATCTGCTACAACTGGAGAATCAACCATTGACAGAGCCGGGCTGGTAGGATCTTGACCATATGAGGCCTTGAATGGAGACATCTTGATGGCTGAGTGAGCTGTGGTGTTATACAACCATTCTGCTAAGCTAAGCTAATCTCTCCACCTCTTAGGATTAAAATGAGTCATACACCACAAATAGTTCTCCAATGTTCTGTTGGCTCATTCTAATCAGCGGTTTGTGGATGGTAGGCCGAACTAAGGTGTAATTTGACTCCAAAGGCCTTAAACAAATCTTGCCAAAATAGGTTGGTGAAGATTTTGTCCCTATCAGAGATAATCCGATAAGGCATACCATGTAACTTGCCCACATGAACAAGCAATTTGTGAGCGACTGATGCAACAGTAAAAGGGTGCGCCAAAGGAACGAAATGGGCTGCTTTAGTTAAACTATCCACCACCACTACGATGGTATCACAACCCTTTGACTTAGGCAGCTTTTCCACAAAATCTATACTAATAGTACTCCATGCAGTGATGGGATGGGCAAGGGCTGTAAAAGAACAGGGTAAGGGCGATTCTCAACCTTGCAGCAACTACAAACATCATAGCTTTTAACCCAATCCTTGACCGAAAGTTGCAGCTTAAGCCAATAAAAATGGGCCTTCAGTCTAGTAAGTGTAGCTTGTACCCCACAGTGTCTGCCAAGAAGAGAGTCATGAAATTGTTGTAACAATTTGGTTCGCAAGTCAGCTGAGCTTCCAACATAAATTCTCCCCTTATACCTCAAAATTCCTCCATGAAAAGAGTATTTTGAATCTGCTGGTTGTTGAATTGCAATGGCAATAATGAGATCTTGAGCTAGAGTGTCCCCCTTATAGCTTTCTTCTATTTCAACAATCCATGAAGGCACCACTGTAGAAATCGAATAATGGCTGCTGGAATTCCCTTCATTTTGCCTTGATAACGCATCTGCAACTCTGTTTTCTTTCCCTTTTTTGCACAAAATTCTATAATCAAGGCCCAAGAGTTTGGTGATCCCCTTTTGTTGCACATAAGTGTGAAGTTTTTGCTCTAAGAGGTGCTTTATACTCTCATGATCTTTTTTTATGAAAAACCTCCCTTGTTAAAGATAATGCTTCCACTTGGCAACGGCAAAGATAATTGCTAAGAGCTCTCTTTCATAGGCTGACAGTAGCCTATTTCTGGGGTATAAGGACTTGGAGATATAGGCAATAGGCCTGCCATGTTGCATCAGTACCGCACTAATTCCCCCACCACTAGCATCACATTCGAGCACAAAAGATTGTGAAAAATCTGGAAGAGCCAAGACAGGGGCTATAACCATTATCTTCTTTAATTGGTTAAATGCTTTTTCTGCTTCCTCTCCCCACTTAAATGCATCTCTCTTTAACAATTCAGTCAAGGGCTTGCTAATCACACCACAATTCCTTATAAATTTTCGGTAGTAACCCGTCAATCCCAAAAAAACCTCTTAGTTGTTTGACTGACGTTGGAGTTGGCCAATTCAACTTATCTTCAATTTTTGCCTTATGGGCTACCCCTTCTGCCGAAATTATGTGCACTAAATATTCCACTGTGTCCCTTCTAAAGTTGTATTTCTCCTATTTGGCAAATAATTCAGCATTGAGCAACACTTCAAAAACTATCTCCAAATGATCAAGGTGTAACTGCACTAATTTATTGAACAGTAGGAAGTCATCAAAAGATATCAATACGAACATCCTAAGATATGGCTGGAAAAGAGAGTTCATTAAGGCCTGAAAGGTGGCAGGTGCCTTAGAGAGTCCAAAGGGCATTACCTTAAATTTGTAGTGCCCAGAATGCGTTTTGAAAGCTGTCTTTGGAACATCTTCAGGTTCCATTCGTATATGATGGTAGCCGGACCTTAAATCAATTTTTGAAAAAATGACAGCCCCATTTAACTCGTCCAGCAGGTCTTCCAAGATGGGGATAGGAAACTTGTCCTTGATAGTGGCTTCATTTAGTGCTCTATAATCAACACATAACCTCCATCTACCATCCGTTTTTTTTTTACTAAAAGGGACGATGAATCGAATGGGATACGGCTAGGTTGAATAATCTCAGCTTCTAGCATCTCTTGGACAAGTCTCTCAATTTCTCCTTTTTGGTAGTGTGGGTATCTGTAAGGCCTTTAATTAATGGGGTTAGTATCTGGTTTGAAGGGAATGGTGGTTAATGGTTCTGAAGGGTGGTAAGGTGTGTGGGGTTTGGAAGATGGCTTGATATTTGATCAATAAGCCTTGAAGGAAGCTCCAAAACTATGGGTTATTATTGGCTAGGCGTTTTTGTTTGGGGGGAGTTTACTGTCATAGCCCAAGAGGTTAGAGGCCTATCATTCCAGCTGCTTTGAACAAGTTTAAAAAATTCCTTGCCACTCATTACCTTCACAGAAGCTAAGTCTATGAGACCTTTGAGCTCAATCATCTTACCATCCTTTTTGAACATCAATTTGCAGTTATCAAGTTTGAAGATGATTGGGGTGTAGGATTTCATCCAATCCACCCAAAGAACCATATCATAATCTCCGATTTCAAATACGCTCACATCAAATTGAAATTTGTGGCCTTGCACCACCCAAGAGCATCCAAAGCATTTCGCCCGAACTGGAATTTTCCATCCATCAGCCACCGTGACTGTTACGAGATTGACCTAAATCGCTGGAAGTTTCAACTCCTCTGCCAGCTTAGTATCTATAAAGTTGTGGGTACTCCCACAGTCAATCAAGTTCAACAAGCTTCGATTCTTGATTTGGCCCTTAATTTTAATTGTGTTGTCAGATAAACTTCCGTCAATTGCATGGAGGGAGAGTGTGGCTCTCTCTGAATCACTGTCAACCCGCTCCCATTCATTTTCAACCTCCTGCCCGTGTTCTTCATCCACATCGCCCAATTCCCCTTCTTCTTGGCCCATTAGTTTCAAAACGGCACTGGTTTGGCACCAGTGACCAGGAAAGAACCGGTCGCCGTAACAGAAACAATTATTGTAAGTCTTTTGCTAGTTTTGGTATGGGACGATCGAAGATTTTACTAGGTTTGGTTAGGATCGTTGTGGGAAAGACGTCGCCGTTTTTGTATTTTGGGTCAAAGTGTTTGGGATGGGTTTTAGTGTTTGGGTTGCTAGGCCTTGATATTATTAGTGGCCCGAAATGCTATGTGATTTGCTTTGACAGCCACCTCGTGAATCAATGCCTGCTCAAAAGCTTGATACAGAGAGGTCAGACGCAGCAACCTCACTGGAGCAGCTATCTCTTCCTTCAACGCCCCAATAAAACTAGAAAAAAAATAGGATTCTGTAAGGTAGGAATTCTCTCTTACCATTTTGGCTTTCTTTTCCTCAAGCTCCTATTGAAAATCTCTGACCGATCCTTTTTGCTTCAATCGATTGAACTCTATCACCACATCTACCATTGGTGAGTCCCAAAACCTCTGAATCAAGGCCGTTGAAAACTTCTCCCAACCAACATTCTCATATGTAGCCAACTCCACTTTTCTTTACTCTGGAACTTCAAATATCTAGAAGTACTTGTTGAATTTCTTATCCAAGATTAGGGGTCCTTTCCATCAAAAAGAGGCAAGCCCATTTTTGGGAGAAGGTAGTTCAAGTAGCCTCTTTGGCCGATGTCTGATTGGGCAATACCAAAGTCATCAAACTCACAGGCTCTTGGGGTAGGGAGTATCCCTCTCACAACGGTAGGAGGTGGGGGCTCCTCCAATAGGGGTTATTTACCCTTACCCAGATTTTTCATCATTTCCATATCTGGGCAAACTGAGCCCTTAACTTTGCTTGCTCCCATCGAAGCTGATCATAGTTCCTCTGGTACTTTGTTCTTGCCACTTCTTGTTCAGAACAGAGTTGTTCATATGTTTTTTGTTGTTCAACTGTGGAGGCTTGTTGCCCCTTTTGGGAAAGCTTCAAAACGCAAGTGGGCATCGTTTTGCAAAGAGGTTAGTCTCTCACTCTCATCAGTTTCCTCTATTTCTTTCTCGTCAGACCCAGAAGACCTGATGCCTTTCTTTGTTACTTTGCTCATTTTGTGAATAATTTAACTAGTTCAGTACTGTTCTGATACCAGATTGTTACACATAGTTCATCATCTGTTGACAAACAAAATACCACATTGTCGCTGCTTACAGTACTGCTAAGCATTTCCTTTGTCCTATTTACAGCTATTCAATTAGCTTGCTTGCCTTCACTCCTTTCTTACCTCTCCTACTATATGTAACGATAAGATTTCTTAAAATCCTCTCTTAAAATCTTCATAGTATTAAAGTAATAAATCTGATTTTCAGATTTATTTTTTTTTTCCCTGGATACGATTTAAACCCTAGATTATTAGGAAGAGTTCTAGACTCGTCTGTCAACCTCACTGCCACCTCAGGCAGGCTCGTAGTCCAATTATCGACCAGTTTCTTGATTTTGATGAGCATTCTCCCAACACGTTAGCCACACACACCAAAAATCTAATTTGCACTATCGTTCACGCGTCGACGTGTGAAGATCACCTTGTTGGCATTGTTTCTTGTGGACGTCTTCTCTAGGCTTGCAGCGAAATCTCTGACCTATCCCAACTATTTCTAATACCGTCGATATTGGTCAAAGAGGTTGTCCTAATTTGTAAGCTACTATTTGCATGGGTATTTCTTGTTTTTGGCTATTTTTAAAATGATAAACGGTGAAAAATAGGTTATTCCTAGTTCTGATAACCTTACATTACAAGTAAGTACCATAAAACTTGATGGAACTAATTATCTTGTCTAGTCAAGATCTTGTTTACTTGTTATCAAAGGTAGAGAATTGCAAGGTTATATTAATGGTGATAAAAAGATGCTAGATACTATTAGAGCTTACTATAATCAATGGGAATATGAAAATTCCATGGTAATATCTTGGTTCATCAATTTTATGCAACCTCAAGTTACTCGAACATACCTATTGCTCAATACTGCTGCAAAGATATGGAAAGCAATGTGTCTCACTCATTGGAAAATTGGTAATGATGCCAAGCCATGGCACAAAACAAGATAAAATAATTATTTCTCAATATTTTTCTAAGCCAAGTGGATTGTGGCAAGAGCTTGATTATTATCAAGACTTCCAAGCAAACTGTACTGTAGATGCAGTTAAATTTTAGAAAGTAATAGAGAAGGAATGGATTTATGATTTTCTGACTAGTCTGAACACTGAAAATGATCATATATGAATTCAGGTACTTGATAAAAATCCTCAACCCTCTTTACATCGAACATATTCTTATGTCTAGAAAGAAGAAAGTATAAAAAATGTCGTGCTTCAAATAGCAACAATAGAAAAAGATGTATCAATTGCACATTCTACTAAATAACCTAAAGCCAATAACTACTTATAAAGATCACTTGCATTGTGATTATTATGGCAAATCGAGACACACTAAAGAGACCTATTGGAAGTTGCATGACCAACCAACTAGGGTTTTTGGGGGGGAAAGAAAGGAAGCCCAAGAAAGGCTCAAGCAAATTTAGCTAAGGCTAATGGAACTTCTGAAACACCTAAAGTTAAGCTCTTTCTAATGAGAAGATTCAAAACTTCCAACTAGACTCTCCATCATCTATTGGCATATCATATTTTGAGTAATCAATAAAATGCATTTCTTTCCAATTATAATATTTGTTTTTGGATTACATACTTTAGAGCTAATAAACATATCATAGGCTCTTCTAAAGTTTTTTAACTTGTTTTTCAAGAAAAAAGGGGATAGTATTTGCAAAGTTGATGGCTCTTTTACTCTTGTACCTGAAACATATTCTGTTGATTGTACTCCCAACATTAAGCTATCCTCAATTCTTCATAAGCCTCATTTTCCTATTAATCTTTTATTTTTCAGTTCCCTAACAAAAGCCCTTAACTATGAATTTGGTTTTTTTTCTAATCACTATACCTTTCAGAATCTTCACACATGGAAGAGGATTGGCACTAGTAGGCTCCAAGATGGCTTGTATATCTCGGAGGGGAATCAAAGCTCAATGGTGAATCAAACCATTTTTGGAAATGAGGAAGTCAACAAAAAAATGTTACAAGGGCAGTGGCAATTAGGACACCATCATTTTTTGTCTTAAAGAAATTATATCCCAATTTATTTCAAAAAACTTTATTCGATTTTTTATTTGTGATACATGTGAACTTGCTAAACATGTAAAGAATTCTCATCACTTAAATAATAATAAAACTTATATTCCTTTTATGACTATTCATTCTAATATTTTGGAGACCTACTCGGAGTATTTTAATGTCACTTTCATTGATCGTTGTACTATATTAAACTAGATTTATTTGATGAAAACAAAAAGTGATTTGTTTTTCATATTTTTAATCTTTGCATAAAATGATATTTACACAGTTTGATGCTAAAATTAAGATTCTAAGAACAAACAATACTAAGATTAAGATTCTAAAAACAAACAGTACATATTATATGGCAGGTTTCACCTTATCTAGAATTCCATGGAATATACATCAGATTAATTGTATCTGCACTAGTGAACAAAATGGTATTGCTGAAAGAAAAAAAAAAACACATGAAAGGTAGCTCAATCCTTTTTGTTCACCATGAATATTCAGAAGAGTTAATGGAGAGATGCAATTCTTTCTACTGCTTATGTTATTAATAAAATGCCTCTATCTCAACTTCAAAAGTTCTTTAGAGATGTTGGAAGATAAAATTTCTTACATTTTTTTCACCGAAGGTGTTTGGATATGTGTGTTTTATCCATACTAGGAATACTAGAAAATTAGAACCTAGGTCTTTTAAGTGTGTGTTTGGTGGATACTGTCCCACTCAAAAAGGTTACAAAAGTACTTTGTATGAATTTTATCTTTAGAGAATATGGGCCTTATTTCAACTTAAACCAATCACCTCTTTATGGGAAGAGTGAGATAGGAGGTGATATCTAGTATTATAATTCTTGATACTCCTCTTCAAAGGGAGATTTCTATTCAGGAGGAACATATTCAGAGAGAATTCCATTCAGGGAGAGAATGTTGGGCATTTAGACAGACCAAACTTGGAGATGTATTCAAGGAAAGATAAGATAGAGAAAACCATCATGTATTCTATACCGCATCTAAAATCATCCTCATTTCTTGAAGATATTGGTGAGTTACCATTATACTCTGATTCATCTGATGATCCAAATAAACCTATTTCTCATGAAAAGGAGTCAAGTCTTGCACTAAACATCCTATATCTAACTTTTTTTTCTTATAACTCCTTGTCTCCCACATATAAAGCCTTCGTCTTGTTTGTTTCCTCTGTCTATTCCACAAGATTGGAGAGAAGCTTTGTGAGATCCTAAATGGAAGGAAGCCGCAGTTGAAGAAATGAAAGTTCTATCAAATAATAAGACCTGGAAACTTGTCACACCTATTGGGAAAGAAAATGGTTGGTTGCAAATGGGTATTTATTGTGAAAACATAGATAATTCAATTGAAAGATACAAAGCTAGACTGATGACTAAAGGGTTTACTCAAACATATAGAGTGGACTATCAAAAAACCACTGCATCAGTCGCTAAAATGGATGCAATTAGAAATCAACTATCAAATGTAGGTAATCTTGATTAGGATTTACAATAGTTTGATGTAAAAAAATGTCACTTCATAGAGACTTAGAGGAAGAAGTCTACATGGAGATCCCCAAGCATTGAGAATGAAAGAACAAAAGAGAAGCTCTGCAAATTGAAAAAGGCCATATACTAACTGAAGCAATCTCTGAAAGCATGGTTTCAAAAGTCAGCAAAGCTATAATCTCTTTTGAATATCAACAAAGAAATACTAATCATAACATTGTTTATCAAATATTATGAAGGTAGAATCGCTTTCTCATTGTCTATATTGATGATATTATAGTTACTGGAAATGATGGAGAAGAGATTGCTCTGCTGAAAGTACTTCTTGCTCAAGAGTTTGAAATCAAAGATCTAGGAAAATTGCACTATTTTCTAAGAATTGAAGTTGTTACATCTGAAAAAGGGATCTTCATTTCTTAGAAAAAATATATTCTACATCTACTGAAAGATAGTGGCATGAAAAGTCAAGTTGCAAATCTGCAGATATCTCATGTTGTAAGCAATCACAAACTACAAGCAAGATTTGGTACATAAGTACATGCATGACCCTTAGTGAGCAGTACATGCATGACCCTCGTGAGCCTTATTTACATGTTTTTCGCATTTTGCGATATCTAACGTCTAAACCAATAAGAGATCTTTTCTTCTCCGAAAAGGCCATCTCAAAATAAAAGCATTCACAAGTGCATATTGGGTTGGATCTCTATATAATAGGAGGTCAATCAATGGTTGTTGTTTGCTCATGAGATGGAACTTACTCGCTTAGAAAAGCAAAAAACAGAGTGTAATTGCCCGATCTAGTGCTAAAGTAGAATGCAGAGTGATGCCTCAAGGAGATTATGAATTATTGTAGTTGCAAAAACTAATGAAATAACTAATACTATCATAAAGGAGTAATCAATCTCTATTTTGTGACAATTGTCAACCATTAGCATAGACCATAATCAGTATGACACAACAAAACACATTGAGATTGATCATCCCTTCATAAAGGAGAAAACAGTTGATGGCTACTTATGCTTATCTTACGTGACTTCTAATGAACAATTAACAAATGTCTTCACTAAAGGATCTCGCACCAAGTCTTTTCATAATTTTGTTTGCAAGTTGAGTTATGCATGATATCTTCGCACCAACTAGAGAGAAAGCATTAACCAAAATGATTTGTTGCCATATTTTGAATTATTGCATTTATGTAAATTATTCTTATACCTAAAATTAGGCAACTAGATGTTCCTAATTAGGAATAATAATTTCTGTATAAAATTTTTCTTAAATTCCTTGTAAGCACAAGATTGAGAGGGAATAGAATTATTCTTCATACTTCAAAATTATGGATTTAAAGTCTTAAACTCCAAAGGCTTGATTGATAGCTAATACTAAAAACAGCCATTTTTTTGAAATAATGAGAACTATCAATTAACTCTACAATGTAACTACAAGACACAAAACACATAATTTTGAAAATATAAAAATTTGAGGTCTTTGTCGCAATTTATTTTTTTAAAATTTCCCAATTAAGAATGGACCATGGTCGGAAAAATGATAATCATACCTTACTTTGAAGAAATACTTCGGTATATGGAGAGGAATGTCAATGCATTTTGTGCATGCCTTCAACACAAGCTGGAAACCATCCTTGGAAATGAGGGATAGAATATCTTCCTTGTGCCCTCCCTTTGTCTTATTTTGCAAGCCAACAATGCTAGAAACGGCATATTTACAAAAATTGACAATCTCTCTTACTTCACCACTAGGACTCAATATTTGAGTTCTGGGCTGTGAATGAAAACAGTCTTTGGACTGTTCATGGACCTCTAAAAGCAGGCACAGATTTGAACATGTCTCCTGGTCCACAAGCCACAGCCGCTCAAATAGATTCCGTATTAACTTTTCTTGTAAACAGTTCCTTGAGCTTTCAAGACCACTAGCTGTTAAAATTTCATAATCATGCAAGTTTGAAAAGAAAAAAGCAAACCCAGTAGTGAATGCCAGCACTGAACAATTCAATGCAAGAGCCGAAATAATGTTTGCACTTTTGCTGTCCATGCCAATGAAAGACATGGCTAATAAATCCAATTCTTGTGCTAGACTCTTCAATTGATATGATATTTGAGTAATTTTTTGCAAAGACTCGAGACACTCAACTGCAACACCTTTCTTAACCAGTCCATTGTTAATATTGCCCTCAATAAGTGGAATTGTGCCCAGACTTTTGAGCACATCAACCACAATTCTTAAGATGTTTGCTCTCAAATCCAAAAACCATCTCTGGAAACAACATGATTTACCCAACTTGGCAATAGCTTTCAATGATTCCCCTGAGGAACAAAGACCACTGTGAGCCCCAACAAGCACATCAGTATAACTGGATTCATTCATCTTGTCAACAGCACCTTGGCCAATTTCATCGAGAATACTTCCAAAAAATGTGGCGTGAAATTCATTCATCTGCAGCCAATCCACTAGCCTAGACTTGAGATTTGGTAGGAGAAATAGTTGAATTTTCCCTTCAGACTGAGCAAATTGAGCTAAGGCTTTTAACCAACAAGAACAGGAATCAGATCCAACCTTACCTATTAGTTGTTCAAATATAAATGCAGCTGTGACCCAGGATCCTTGATATGCAGCAAATATCCCAGCTTTGTAAACAGGCCAGTTATCCCTCTCCATCAACATTTTCTCTATATGTTCAAGGGAAAGAATTTCACGCTCAACCAACTGATCACAAAGTGGGTCGCCCAAATTTCTACCAACAATGCAGGGTTCTTCTTTCTTGTTGATTACACAAACCCAAATAATTTGAGAGTGCAGCAGTATAGAGAATATTGCATATATATATTGACCAAAAAGTCTGCAATGTTGCACATGCTCAACCAAAATTTTGACTTTATAAATTATTTCAGTAGAGACAGCGCCAAGTTCATTGAGATTCTCAATGCATCTTACAGAAAGTTTGTGAACCATATACATCACATTCAAACTACTGCCCATGTTATTTTTTCCCCTACAATCGACAAGCTCCTTAACTAAGACACCTGATTGATCTGTGGTGACAGAGCTGTCATGTGTATCCACAAGACATTTGATAAATGATTCAATCTTATCCAGCACTACGACACCTAGACCTGGATGTTCTGTAACTAGAAAAAGAAGAAAATTGAACAGGCTTAGAAATTCCTTAAATACTTTAGAATTATTCTGATCCAACAATGGCTTCACCAACAAGATAAGCTGGTCCATGATTATGGAGATAATCTTCATTGGCAGAGAAAATAAACAATCCCCATCAGATCTTATGTGGGTTTTTTCTCGCATTTGAGCTGATGCATCCACTAGAATGTGAATTGCTAGTAATCTCTCTGACATTACAGGTGACTTAGCTGCTTTCTCAATAACATTCAACAGATGGGTAAATTCAAGCATGTTGTCACAAGGAAGATCAGGTAGTCCATATACAAGCATCTGCAAATTGAATGAAATGATCCAATAGGTTTTAGACTATACAATATAAAATCTTAACCTCAATTATAAGTTCAGAAATGACCTTTTGCAAAATTTGTAAAGCTTCATATTGCATAGTTGATGGAAGTTCAGTTTTATCTACAGCTCTGAGTACAGTTTTTATTATATGTCCCCTAATGGCAGAGTAACAAAACACTTTCCTAACTATGAAATGAAGGCACCTTAATGCTGTTGCTTGCAGTCCCAAAGGTCTCTCTTGACTGAGAAATGACAAAAGTAAATTAACCTGTATCAAAAAGGCAAAATTTACAACTTCAGAGAGCACAACAAGTCATAGCCCAAAATGTAGCCACACAAAAACAGTAAACCATCACAGCATATCAGAACAGGTACCTGGTCAGAAATAAGAAGGGTTGATTTGACAGAGAGTTTCGAGAGAGAAACTAATAATGCAACCAAAAAGTCCTCTTCTAAAGAGTCTACTACCAGCTTTAAACCTGTCTGCAATGACAATGTAATGATGATTTATAATCCCATAGAAATTGACACACATGTTCAACAAGCCTGATGAAAAATGTTTAAAATAAATTAGGGTATGAAGTGGCCAAGTATTGCTCCTTCAAATCTTAATTGATTATCTCTATATAGTGCATACTCAAAAGGCTACAGGAATAAAACAGGCCATGCAGTCCATGACCCAAAGCACGACGCCTACCATGGGCCCAAGTATCTTGAAATGCTTTATACCAAGTTGTTTCACACTTCTTCACCAACTATCAAGTTGGCAATTTGCAAGATAACAAACTTCATTCATACTTCGACTATGCAACCAAAGCTTCTTGGAAGCAAACATGTGGAAAAATGTCAGCAATTTATTTAACCTAGTGTACTACAAAAACATCTGAGCACATCTGCACATGCTGGGATATGATTTTGACATGGTTTGCGTGAGAGCATGGTAAGCTCATTTACATAGTCAAATCAATGAAGGAGATTTTCTAGATGAAGTAACATTTAAAAGAGATTCAGAATTAAATATCACAAAGAAATGCCTAGGGACGAGCCTCTTGCAGGAGGCCTGCCAATGATTCACCTTGTGCCTTGCTTGAGGTCCATGCCTCATGAATGTCTTATACACTAGAGCTTGCTCATTATGCGTCTTGCACCTCAAGTGCACCTTTAACAATTATTCTAAGGAGAAAACTCTAGGAATTCATAAAACTCCCACATTAGCAACATTTGTCTCCAATGTATAATTTAAATATCAAAATTTAACCAATTAACTGTTATCTGCAAAACATCATAATTTAGAATGTCATAGCATTGTTTTAAGAATATTTTCACATCCTAAAAGTAAAAGCTTTATTTTTTTTTCTTCCTTCATTACAATAAAAAACACAACCAGAGGCAGATTTTCTATGGGGGCACCATGGAAATCCTTTGCATATTTAGGTGTTTGTTCCATTGCCCTACTAAATTTATTAAATTTGCCTCCACTAGTATTGTTAAAATGCCTGATGGCCCATAAAATTTCTTAAGTTGTTGTTTATATATAGAATTTAAATCAAATTAGTGTTATGTTAGAATAGAAGACATAGAATTAATTATTAGACCTGGTCTATTTATCTATTTTGAAAATGAAATTTTTTATCATTTAGTGTTTATATTAACATGTTGCTATCTTATTTTCTCCAAATCTCTCTCCAATAAAAGAACTTCCTACCTATTGCCATACTCTCAATTATAAAAATTTAAACCATCAAGTGTTAATTGCAATATATATATATATATATATATGAGGGGCTAAATGATTGTTGAGTTACATATAGAAAGAAATTACCAAAAATTAGAAAACTAAATGAAATTTTAAAATATTATCAACATTTATATTTATATTTATTTATTTATATGTGTGTAGCATGTTTCAACTTAGGTATTTGAGTATATGTATACAATACCCTTATTGACCAAATTTTCTGGATCTTCCATTAACTATGACCAATTAATCCACGACTAAATCTAAATGCTCAGAACAACAATTCCTAGGTGTGAACAAGTTCATTTGCATGAAAATTGAAATGGAATAGAAAGAGATGTAAAACCTTGTGAGCTTTATTTGCAATAGAATATGTGCACCCCATTTTTGAAAAAACTCGTACTCCAGCTAATTTTGCAGTCATTGATGTGTCAGGTGAAATTATAATATTAAGCAGCATCTCTAAGACAACAAATGCAAAGTCCACTGCCAACTCACAAAAGCAACCTGCAGCAAATAAAGATGCCTTTACCTGTACAAGCAAAAGAATACAGATTAGTTAAAATTTTCCTCCAAAATCAATAAATAAATAAAACCTGATTCAGCTAAAAAGTCAACATCAGCGTCCCTTTGTGCATCCTAATGCAGATATGCAAATCAGAAATTGATAAAGTTTTAGAATCTTTTCATTCAGGTTTCTTAAGGTAAAATTCTACATCAAAGTTGATCTTGTTACTTGCTAAACAACTTTTTTGTTTAGCCTAGATATATCAAGTGTGAGCATCACATGAGATGCTCCACATGATTTACACTATCTGGAGGCAACTATGGTTCTGGCAATAAGAAGCCTCAATCACCCTGAACTTACACATACAAATATACCTTGAACAATCTGCTCAGACAAACAAAATACATGAACCTCCTTATATGTAGGATACAATATAAATAGATAAAACTAGTCATTGGCTAGCACAATGTGCGGATGTAATTTTTTATTGAATCATGAGAATAATCAATTTTTAATACTAATAATTTTTTTTGTCACAATAGTCAATAAAATAAATTAATAAACTGAAAAGTTTTAAACAAAAACGTAGATTAACAAACAATTAAAGAATTGAAAAGATCGTTCTACTATATATTTCATAATAAACTCATTACAGATTAAATATAATAAGTTAAACTGTGACAAAGATAATTACTTACTATCATATAATATATGTAGAAACCCTAATAATATCAATAAATTGTGTTAAATTAATTTTTGCCATTTTCATTTGCCTTACTAAAAAAAAACTACATGCACTATTTTAGCAAAAGCAGAATAAACCATTACTGCCACAAAAAAAAATAAAGAAAAATCTAAACATTTTCTTTCAATACACACTAACTACTATTGTACATGTAATTTTTTAGTTGAAAATTTTCTATTTAGATGTCTATATTTATAATAAAAAAATTATTTATTATGTAATAGATAACTACAATAAGCTTATTAGTAGCTGCTATTCACAATAATCAACCTTAGCTAAAGCACAGAAAGCAAGAATAGAGATGGTGAATCAGGAACTAGCAGAACAGCAGGGAAAGTACTGTGGGTAGCGGTAGAGCCTTAAGTTCACTGGTTTAGCTTCAGGTTGAAGTGGAATGACATGATTGATGGCTCTGTAAGGTGGCAGGAAAGTAAGTTTTTGGAAGACTAGTTGGTATTTGGTTAAGAGGTCTTGAAGGGACCTCTGAATTTGTGGTTCAATATTTGTGTGGGATGGTGTCTAGGGTTCTTCGATACTCATGGCAAAAAATTTAGTGGATAACCCATTCCAACTACTCTGGATGAGTTTATACAGCTCTTTACCACTCATTAGCTTGAGCCTTGCAAGATCAGTCACTCAACTCTATCATCTTACAATCCTTCTTAAATATCAATCCACAGCCTTCAAAATCAAATGTAACCGGACTATATGACTTCATCCAATCAACACCCAATTAACTTAAATTCCTTCCTTCACTTCTTTGTGCTATTTACAGCTCATTACCCCTTTTGCCTTCATCTCTCAACCTCTTTTCTTTTCTTCTCTTGTATGTAACATTCTTAACTCTTAAAATTCTCAACCGTTAATTATTAATTTCTTAATTAATAATATTTTTTAAATAATAATAGATAATATTTAATTAGTTATTATCTTTTTTAAATTCATGACTTTTTAAATTCTAATTTTGTCTTTTAAATCCCTGAATTTTTAAATTTTAATTTTTATAATAATAAATTATAAAATTTATAATTTATATTTTTTTAATCCGCTTAAGAGTCAGCCTATACATCCTCTATTTTCCTTGACTTTTATATATATAATATAGATATAGATAGATTTGTCTTAAACAATGAGAGAAAGATATGATCTATTGCTTGAAAAACAAGAGCACATTCTAGCTATAATCATTAGATGATAGAGCAAGATCATGGTAATGAGAACAATACAAACAACAATCCCCTATTCCAATAAAGAAATAATGGTAATTGCAAACTCAATAATTAAATAAAATTAAAGACTAAACTCACCTCCAATATCTCAGAGGAAATTAGACTGGAAAGTATTAGGTAACGTATATGAGCACTGTCATTTGCAAAATCAGCCCAACAACCAAACAGAACCAAAGCCAGTGCTCTTGACTCAACATCTCCGGTATCAAAAACAATTTTTACTCTTTTCAAAAGTTCCATGTGGTTGTGTACCCTGGCTTTTGACAAAATTCCTTCATATTGTTCTCCTTTCTTTTCTTTTTCACGATTACGAAATTCTGATAAGAAAACCCTTACAACAGAAAGCCTCGTATCTCTATCACCCAATCTAAAGGCATCAGCAAGTCGTAAGAGGATTGTATTCACAAAAAGCCTATCCTCTCCTGGAACTAAGCCAAACATATTGTACACAACCATTTTGGGTTTAGGTTCTCTACTCCACTGCTGCAGCCTTGACCCAATCTGTTGTATGGCCTTGACGGCTTCACCTAAATAATAAAAAAAAACTCTATTAATTATTATTTATAAAATACCACGTCCATAAATGAGGAAATTGTGATTTTTCACTTAAAAGTTCAGACTTAGAAGCACCCAAACCAGCATCCTGCATGAATATCAAAGAGTACAATTTATTAGAAGGTGATAAAGAAGCGCGCTAACCTGGCCTTTTGGAACGAAGGGACTTCTCAAGCTCAATGCTCCAATCCATGGCACAAGCAGCAGAAACCCTCTCCATTACTGCTGTTTTTGAAGCTTTTCACTCAACTGGGAAATGTATACCTTAATTTCCAATTCCATTTAATACTTAAACATAACTAAGTAAGTAATAGCAAAATCACATACAAACAACAAAATAAAAGTTGAATAATAAAGCCCAAGTTTTATTGACCCAATTGCAAGGATCAGTTGTCAGAAAAGAGGAGGCTACCAAGTTGGTCGTACCAACATACCTTTGAATCCAAGACCATCTCCCATAGCAGCTGCATAAAAGTAAAGCCCAGACCCATGACTAATACACTGCCATAACTCTTCAAGGGCTGCTTAGTCTTTGGAAGATTGTGGAGTTTCCGATTTTGGAGGATGAATTCTGGGCCTACCACCTGTTTTCTCACAAAAAGCAAATAAAAGATAAAATAACCACATTAACATTCAAATGAAACCTAAACTGAGTGTAGGTTTCCTAAATTTCTCATTTCGTCCACCACGCCCAGTTCTCTCTCCTTCTTAAAACAGTATTTTTTTTAATCCCATCTGTCCAAGAAATTCTCAATGGAATCTCACTGTCTTTACCACTTGTCACTCGCTCTGTTTTCACTAGACTACTGAGTTGCAAGAACTGCAACTGACAGTGACACTTGCATACGCTCAAAGCACAAGCGCCCAAAAATAACTAATCCACCGTCATAGCAAAAAGCAAGAAAACAATGAGTTTCAGCAAATAATAGCAGCGGTACAGCAAAACAAAAAAGTGAGACAATCAAAAGATCATTGAATGAAAACTCAAAAATATCAACCATAGATAGTTTTAGAGAATAGAAAATTCATGATCAAGATATTCCCAAGAATGTTCACTCCGGAAATTTCTTAAAGCCCAGAACTTTACAACCTCATCATCTCAAATCAATTTCATTCAAAACCCCAAATTTTCATCCAAAAAAAGATTAAGCTTTAATATAAAAATAGGATTAATGAGTCACTAACCTATATCATCGATCGGATATAGGGATTGGAAATTAGAATTGAGGGAAATTTGGAATTTCAGAGATTTTGTTTTAGAATTGGAGAGATCAAATGTCAAGAGAAGGAGAAGAGAATAGGTGAGAAGGCGGCGGGGATTTACTAGTTTAAAAATTAAAAAAAAAAAAAATAAAGTTTCATACTTGATTGAAAAACTACCATTTTTTCAGTTATTGTGGTCAAGTGAAAATTTAAAAATAAAAAAAAATTATTCACTGTCACATCGTAGAGTTGAATAATTCACAGACAGTAAATTTTGCGCTTCTAACTTATCCTTTATTGTATTATGAAAAAATTTTAATGTATAATATTTATGTTATTGACTATTTTATTAAAAAATGCATAATAATATTTTTAAAAACCAATTAGTAAAGTAATTTTATTTCCATAATAGTTTTTAAAATACATATTGCATTTATGAAAATTTTTAAAATAATATTTTTTAAAAATTATTGACTATTAGTATTAAAAAAAATACATAATATACTATTTTGAAAAATAAATAATCAACCAATTTATTTCCCATACTAGTTTTTAAGATACTTATATGCATTCTGCAATAATGAAAGAAGAAATACACATAGGAGCTTCTTCGATCCAAACTGAGAAATTTGGATAATAAACGCCAATTTTTAAGGAGAAAGTGAGCTGGTTTATTTGTATATCTATTAGTCCACGACCAATTTCTAACATTATGAAAATTTTTAAAATATCGTATTTGATTGTTAAGCCAACAAATTAACTTTTCAAAAATATAGTATTTGATAAATTTTAATTTGTAATTTTAATATTCTATTTCCTAAAATTTTAATAAAATTAATATTAAAAAAAAAAAGCAACAATCCTCTCAAATTGGTGACCATGGAAGAAGAGCTTCCATAATAAACATCCGCATCACAAAGACATAGAAATTTTAGCAAATTTAGCAAAAAGAAAAACAAATTTATATTTAGTTATGTGTAGTGCGGTAAAGAGTAAGAAACAATTTGAGCTGAATGATACAAAATCAGAGTTTTGATACTCTGAAAGTTATCAGATCACGAAGGAACTCTTTGAAGCACAGAAAAATTGAATCTTGAGTGAGATAAATCCCAATAAAATGTCCTTTTCTTAAATTCCTTCTCTTCTTAAAAGATTGGATCCACCCATCAATAAACACATAGCCCTTGGAAGGATGCCATAGCTTGAAAACCAAAATGATGCTCTGTTTGAGTATCGCAATCCCATATCACAAACTTAGCTCCTTCCTTTTCAATCTTTTCAACCAACTCTGTGTTCATGAAACACAAAACACAATTCTTTACTAAATCAGTTGGTACCAACAGTCTCGTCAAATTCCCAAGATCACTACCAGTCAGCTTCTTCTTAATATTCCATGGATCAAAAAGCTTCAGTTCTGTTGAAACCCCTTTTCTCTCTTCTTGACCACCGTAAACTCTCATCTTCGCAATATTATGAGCCAAATTCAGTTTCTCTAAAAAAGATTTTTTAAATACATCACGTTCCTTTCTTTTCCCATTAATATCAGATGAATTATGTTGAAAAACAGAGTCAGAAATCCAAGATTCATCAAAAAGGGTAAGTTCAGTTGAAGGAGTACTTATCGATTTCTTATCATCATCAGTGGAACTGATTTCGCTTCTTGTTCTTGGTTGCTTCTTCATGATCTTGCTTGAACAATGAAGACTTAACTCAGTAGAAACGCCACTTCCCTCTGCTTCTTCTCTGTCTGTCTCTGTGTACTTTCGCTTCTGGGTTTTCATGGCTGCAAGTAAATGATCATTCTCTGGCTCTTGGGTGTGGGTAATGCACAGAAAATCAGGTTTTTTCTCAATTGTTGTAAGAGGAAAACAATGAGAAGAAAGTTTATTCATCTTTCTTGAAAATGGAACGAATTAAGACAAGAATTTGTATTTTAAATAGACAGTGAATTAAAAGAAATCCTTTCTGTGTTAGAATTGAAGAACGTTGAGAGTATCCGTATAAGATATGGAAAATCAATGGAAGAGACTTCGATATCAAGTAATTATAATTTTTCATTGGTAAACTAAAGGACTTTTGATTTTTGGACACTTACTAGTTCCTTTAATTTTTATTTTTATTTTTGCCGCCATGAGATAATTTGCTCAATTGCCAATTATTAGGCTTCTTTCAATTAATAAATTTTCAATTTTTATTTTGAATATATTATTATCTTTTTCATTTTTGTTAATTATTTTTTTGCACTCATATATTTTTTAAAAAAATGATTTGTGCTGAAACTCATTATTTCAAGATAATACTCTATGTTTTTTACTTTAAAAAATTACAATAATTCTCATGTAACTTTATTTTCATTACTAAAAAAAATAAAAGAATATCAAAGCACACCATGATTGGTTGTTATAGTTATTAGAAGAGGTGTATACATAATGTAAATGTTCTCTTTTTTATACTTTAACGAATTTTATTATTTTATATAATTTATTTAAAGTTGGATAGTGCAAATTATAAAGCACAATAACACTACAAAAATACCTCAATTACCAACGGAAATATCTATTGATAATCAACATTATTTTATCGGTAATAAAAATATTGACCAATTATCAACAAAATTTTTATTTGTGAAAATTTTATCAGCATTCAATTTACCGAGCAAAAAAAAATTGATCTATCGATAATAAATCGAGAGATTTCCAATAGAAAATTTACAAGTAATGAAGACAAGATTCACCGACAATACAAATATCTATCGGTAATCGATTGACATTTTATTTTAGTTATATATTAAATAATTCCAATTCTGTCAATAAATCTGTCAGCAAAAATGAAGAAATTTTTATACTCTGTCGGCAAATCTTTCAGTAAAATTTAAAGAATTTTTATATTTTTTTATATTTTTTATTATATTAGTATTAATTTTTTAAATATCTTAAAATTATTATATTATATTTAATAATTTTAATTTTATTTTATTCTTAAAATAATAATATGCATGTATATTACACTAAAAATAATTAGAATTACTAAATATAATAATTGATTTTTATTAAAAACAAATTATAATAATGTATATATAAAATAAAATAAAATGCATATTAAGTAATAGAAAATTTATCGTGAGCAACAAACTTGTTGAATCCTCTTACATTTACCATGAAACCTCCTGTCTATTGTCCAAATTACAAACTTATTCCCTCTTCTCAATGCAACAAAAAATAACTCAGGAACCATATTTACATCAATAGAAGAATCAATCTCAATTCTCTCTCTTGCAAGCTCCAACAAAGAGGTCAATGATAAATTAACTAGATCATTATGTGGATTAATGAATAATTCTTTCTCCCTCCATTGGACTATAATGCCATTTAAATGCAAAATAATAACAACACCCTTCTTTGCCGTCGCATTAAGTTCGTGATGCTTATTTAATACTTCCATAACCATAGCATCATAAGACTTAATATCACCATTCCTGAAAATGGTAGAATGCACAAACTGTTTGACCTTGAATAATCTTATAACACTCATTATCTTATACCGTGACACTTCTTGACCTAAACTTCTCTTTGAAATCCTTCAACAATTGTGATAACTCATTATTTAAAAAATAATAATAACAACAATAATTTAAAGAACATTAAACAATAAAATTTTTATAACATTTTTTATATACATCAACTCTAAATATAAAGGACAATACTTCAATTAACAAAAAAAAAGGGCCATATGAAAATGCAGTAGCCATAAACTGCAGAATATGGGAATAAAGGGGTTAGTTACTAAAATATATATATATATATAATTAATAAAAATAAAAAAAAATTTCACTATAAATGGAGATAGAAAAATGCACAGCAAAGGACATAAAAATTTATAAGAAAAAGGACAACATGATAGAAATTAAGAAAAAAACAAAAGAGACAAGAAATTTTCAATAATCAATTTCTAGGCAGAGGAAATAAAAAAAAATCAAGATTTATTAAGTACAAGGAGTGCACCTAATAAATCCCTTGAAACTTAAGCAGTAAGCAGCAGAATCTTCATTTAATCTTCACTAGGCAAGGCATAACTATTAGGTGAAACTATTCCATAGTCATATATTTGTTTATTTATTTGTATTACTTTATAGATACTTTACTGCTTTAATCTCGAAACAACTAGTCATGTATTTGATTATTCGTATTATTATTTTTTTACATATTTTTATTGTGTTTTTCTCAAAACAAAGTGCTTAAAATATTAAAATATGCCTCACTACATCATTATCTTACTCATAAATATAAAAGATGTTAAATGATCAAGAATAACATGAAACACACATATCAAGCACAAATGCAAGCGCAAAATCCTAAATTAACTACAACATTCACCAACACAGATTTAATGCCGAATAAAAAAACACATATATACAAGATCAATTATCATTAGTAAAAATGACAAGGGGGCTCGATAAAACAAAAAATATAGATATACCAAAACAAGGAAAATAGAACAAAAGAAATTCAAAAGAAATCCAACAAGAGCAACAAATTAAAAAGGATAATTTTTTTTTTGGGAAATCTCTAATTTAAAGATATACTGGGTCTAAAAATTGAAAAATAAATAATAACACAAACATAAGTAAAATAACAAACAAATGACCAGATTAAAGTAGTACTAAAAATTTAACATAATAAAATTAAATAAACACTAGAGTAAAAACAAAAAATCAGAATAATAAAAAAATAAAAATATATCTTTGAGAAAAATAGATATGCCTTTAAATCTAAAGATACATGTTACTTTAAAATTATTAAAAATAATACTAATAATCATAACAAAAAAATATACAAAAAATCAAAATTCAAGGTGGCTGATAAGATATAGCAAAAACAAGTTATCATAGTATATGATTTTTCTTCTTTTTTAAAATAAAAAGGTATGCATCAAAATAGCCAGTACAAAAAAATTAAAAAATTAAAAAATTGGAATATAAAGGAAAAATTCTGGCATGTTTTTATCTTAAATGATTGTTAATGAGTGATCAGATTGCCAAATACATGTTGAAGGCATGAGTATACATATATACAAAATAATAAAAAGGATCGTGGAATCTTTGTTGTTAAAAAGGGAAAGAAAGAAATAGAGGAAAAGAAAGAGATGGTGAGAAAAAAAAAGATAGTAATGGTGAGGGCTAGTAAAGAAAAGAGATGGAAGGAATGATAAAGACTATATATACCAAGGGTTAATTAGAGTGCTTCATTTTTTTTTTTCCTTATTAGAATGGGTTGTCAGTATAGCTTAAATGTTTTGACTAATGTGTAATTTTATTTGGCTACCTCTTTTGGTTTGCTGTGATCTAATTGTTTGGGTCTTCATTTAACTGTTTTATTATTTTATTCTATTTTTATTATCTATGTACTTATGTATTTATTTTTCCTCCTAGTTGTTTCTTTCCTGTTACCCATTTTGTGCATCGATTGCTTAAGTCCGGCGAGGATACATTATTGAAATGGGAGCAGTTGCGCCCTTCTCTTTTTGAAATTATATATATATAATATTTTTTAAAAATTTTTAAATTATTTATTAATTATTTTTTAAAATTTTAAATTCCCTCCTCCCTTTTTTAATTTTTACAAAAAGTTAAAAAATTACACAAAATTATTTATTCTATATGTAATAGTTCTCTTTTAAAAAATTTGACAAAATATTGATAATATACAAATATAAAAAAAATAAAGAAAAAAAAATTTTCTACTAAATTAATTTAAACCCATTTAATGAATTAAAGTACTCATTTATTTTAATTATTTTTTAAAAAATTATATTCATTATTTAATTTTTTCTTTTTATTTTATTTTTATTATGAACAATCTTATAAATTTAAAATTCTATATAAATATATATTAATATTTTTTATTAATTAATTTTTTAATAATAAAAATATATTATTAATAAATTTATAAAATACTATTAAAATAAAAAAAGAGATAAAATAATACAAAAAAAATAAAATTTATAAAAAAAATTTTACCAATTTTATTTCAAAGTCTTCGCCCCTATCCATAATTTTAGCTCCATTTTCCAAGGTTTGTTTTCTTTTTAAAAAAAGCCAGTGATAAAAGCTATATATTGTTTAGCCTAAGCATTTATTTTGCCTTTAACTCTTTTATCCTAAATACTTGTTTATTATTATTATTATTATTATTATTATTATTATTATTATTATTATTATTATTATTATTATTATTATTATTATTATTATATAAGATATAGTGTTATTAAATTATGTCACTGCACTGTAACATCACCTTGTGTGACATTAATCAACTTTTTCTTTTTCTTTTTATTATTTCTTTTAGCTTTTCACTATTTTTTTTTCTAATTATTATTTGTCATTTTCTATTTCTTTCTCTTAAAATATAAAATATTCAAGACTAGAAGTAAAATAAAATATATTGTTTGAGACTAACGGTCATTATTCATAAATCTTAAGATATAAAATTTTTATTAGCAAACTATTAATATTTGTATTTTAATTATTACTTTCGTAGTCATTCATGCTAAAGACATCATATTTTGTGAATTTTATTAGTTACCAAAAGCAAAAATTATTATATCCAGACAGTAGTTATAACAATAACTAAATAAAATTAATATTCACATAAATGTGATATATACACAACAAAAATTAGGTAACTATATTCAAAAAGTGAATATAATTATTATATATATATATCAAAAATAATAAATAATAAATTAAGAATAATTCATAAATAAGATAAGATAAGAGATTTTGTCCAGAAAGTGGATATAATGATAATAACAATGATAATACCAATAATAATAACGATGACAACACTAACAACAACTATAACAACAATAGTGATAAAAATTTGTACTATGAGGACTTTGATTCTGTTAAGCGGATGGAGGCATTCGAAATTAAGTTTTGAATTCAAGTTCACCTTAATAAAAAAATAATATTTTCTAAAAAATATATATATAATAATAATATGCATGTATTAATTAGCGAATAGCAATATAAAACACATAAAAAATTTAATAAAAATGTGATATTAAAACAAGTATGTCTAGGGAGTGGGTATAATTTAAATATAATAATAATTATAAATTTAGTAAATACTTAGCAATAAAATCCTTATATTCAGGTAGTGAATATAAAGATTAAATCACCAACTAATAAATAAAATAGGTGCACTCGAGGGTAACAACATTATTAAAAATAATAAAAATAAAATAAAATTTAATAAAAAATATTTGTATTCAAATAGTAGATATAATAATCGAAATATAAAAATAATAAAAAATAATAATTTATATTTATATTTAGATAGTGAATATAATCTCTTATACGAGTACAAAAAAGATATAAAATATCACAATAATTATAGTACCGAATTTGAGTGTTGTAGGGTATTTTTTCTTCTCTACGAGTAATCAACCCCTCAAACTTTATCTCTGAAAATGCAGACCATTACTAGGTATCTAATCAAATCTTATAATTGATTGGTGGCAACTCCTAATATACACAAAAAATAATATTACTAAATAAAAACGACCTAAAACTATTAAATCTCTATATTTGCCGGCCCAAGCGTCGCCTCATGTGTGACAGCTGACGACTCCACCGAGAAATATTAGTAAGTAAGTTGCTAAATAGAGAGGTTAAGCTATTTGTATTATTGTGATGTTTATATTTTATTTATATGTTGTTCTTTAAAATTTATTAATTGTTATTTCTTTACTTTTTTTAAAAAAAAAAAGGTTACATTTTAGCCAATAAGCCTCTCATCCCACACGCACTTAAAGGTCAGGAAGTGACTTATTACCCTAATAGGTATACTATGAGAATAAAGTAGGGATGCCTTCATGGAAAATCCGGTAAGGCTTCTAAAAAATTCTCACCCAGGCTCTATCTTTTACTTAGGTATTAGTTGAAAGAACCCGCTAGTCCGGGTTATGGGCAATAGTGGGATGACTCACAGTTTGAAAACCTCAACACCATGGTGAAATAAGGTGGGTATATACCTTGAAAATATAACTCAATCCCATCAATTTACACATTTAGATAACAAAGATTAATGTTCATCATTGAAGAAAAGATGATCGGAATTTCGGGGGAAGAAGACCTTCTAATCACTAAACCAGTCTCAACCCCGTATGTCGAAACAGTAAAAGTAGCCTTTGAAAGTTCTTTCCAATAATTTGAAATAGCAAACACTTCATATGTTGGAGAAGGATTGGTCATGCCAACACCAATTATCAGCTGCAGTTATGATGATGGCAAGAGAAATTTTAAAGGCAAGCTATTCCCCAGGGAAAGGTTTAGGAAGACATGAACAAGGAATCAATGCCTTTTTGCTTCCTCCCAATATTAATAAAATACTTGGATTGGGATACAAGATTACTCGAGAAGATAAAAAAGGATTTTAAGATAGAAAAAGGACCATCGTCTGGCAAGATTGGCAAATCAAGAAGTTTCAATGGAGAAAATGACATTCCCACCCTTAAGGAACATCTTCAGAAGTGCTGGCTTTTTCCATGAAGAAACAGAGACGACAGGAGACCCACGAGATGTGGAGGTAATATTAGAAAATTCATTGGTGGCTATGGTGAATGAAAATGAGCCTCATGATGAAGCAGCTTTATAGATTACACCTTTGCTACTAGGACAAGATCTAAATAATTGGAAAGCTTATGAATTACCATCTCAATAATTATTTTCCTATGATTATGTCTAATATCTTAGGAAAATGTTAGCATGGGCTTCCTTTTTCAAATGTTTTAAAATAATTTTTAATAAAATAAAGTGCATATTTTCATTTACATTCATGAACTCTCCTTGCTACTCTCATTCATTTACTTTCTTCTTAATTTCTATATCTTGGTAATTTTTTCTCTTTATGCTCACTTTACCTAAGAATGCCAATAATGAATTAAATCTTGATGAAATTAAGTTTGGATATAATTTTGATAATCTTATCTTTAAAATTATATTCGCTGAAGAAGATGAAGAGGATTTTCCACCTGAAATAACTAGGATAATGGAACATGATGGAAAATTGTACATCCTTCAGAAAGGGGAGTAGAGATAGTAAACCTAGGAGCAGAATAAAATAAGAAGAAAACAAAGATTAGTGCATCTCTGCCTCAAAATTTAAAGAAAGGGTGGTCAAATTGCTAAGGGAGTTCGTAGATATTTTTGCCTGGTCATATAAAGATATGCGAGGGTTAAGTATGGATATAGTTGTGCATCGTTTACCATTAAAGCCGGAATGTAATCCCATAAAACAAAATCTAAGAATAATGAAGCCAAATGTTTTATTATAAATAAAAGAAAAGGTAAAAAAACAATTTGAGGCAAGTTTCTTAGAATTGGCTAAGTATCTAGAATGGGTGGCTAACCTTATTCATGTCCCTAAGAAGCTAACCTTATTCATGTCCCTAAGAAGGATGGAAAGGTCAGGATGTGTATTGATTATCGAGATCTTAATCGAGAAAGTCCATAGGATGATTTTCTTTTGCCGCATATCGATGTATTGGTTGATGATACAGCTTGATTTCATATGTTCTCATTAATTGATGGGTTCTCAGGGTACAACCAAATTAAAATGAATCCAAATAATAAGAAAAAAAATAACTTTTATCACTCTTTGGGGAACATTTTGTTATAAAGTGATGCCTTTTAGATTAAATAACGCGAATGCAAATTATTAAGGAGCAATGGTTATCTTGTTTCATGATATGAAGCATAAAGAAATAAAGGTGTATGTCGATGATATGATAGCAAAATCTCAACATGGTAAAGACCATGTTGCAATTTTGAGAAGGTTGTTTAAGAGGCTAAAGAAATATCAGCTTTGATTAAATTCTACAAAGTGCATATTTGGGGTTTCATCAGGAAAATTGTTAGGGTTTATAATAAGCAGGAGGTGTACTGAGATTGATCCTGACAAGATTAGGGCTATAGTTGAAATGCTAGCTTCTAAAATTGAAAAGGAGGTTCGAAGCTTTTTAGGAAGGCTCAATTACATAGCTCGATTTATTTCATAACTAATGGCTATGTGTGAGCCTATTTTTAAGCTTTTGAGAAAAAACAACCTGGAAAAATGGAATGAGGAATGCCAATGGCCTTTGATAAGATCAAACATTATTTATAGAATCCTCCAATTCTACAACCGCCTATACTGGGTCACCTTCTCCTATTGTACCTCACAATTTTTGAAAGTTCAATTGATGGTGTTTTTAGGCAGTGCGATGATTCAGAAAGGAATGAGCTAGTCATATATTATATAAGCAAAATGTTCACCAATTATGAAGCTAAGTATTCTCTATTGGAAAGAACTTATGCTGCATTAACATAGGCCACTCACCGACTAAGGCACTACATGCTTTACTATACCACATTTTTGATATCTTGAATGGATGCCATTAAATATATTTTTGAAAATCCAGCTCTAACTAAGAGGATTGTTCGATGGCAGTTTTTATTGGCCGAGTATGAAATAATATATATCACCCAAAAGGTGATAAAAGAAAGTATTATAACTGACTATTTGACATATCAAGCCATTAAAGACTATCAAAAATTAAGTTACAAGTTTCCCGATGAAGGAATCATGTTGGTAGAAAAAAGCAAGAATAAAAAAATTAGATTATGAAATTCGATAGGGTTCGAATGCCTTAGGAAAAGAGATAGGAGTCATCCTAATCTCTCAGTCGGAAAATATTTTTTCCAGTGGTAACCAAATTGTGTTTCGAATGCACCAAAAATATGGTTGAATATGAAGCTTGTGCTTTAGGAATACAAGCCGCTATTGATATCAAGATCAAAAAGCTAGAAGTTCATGGCAATTCAGCATTGATAATCAACTAGTTGAAAAGAGAATGGGAAACTAGAGATCCAAAATTGGTCCCTTATCAAGAATATATTCTTGATTCAGCTCAAAACTTTGAATATATAAGTTTTGATCATGTTTTCCAAATTGAGAACTAAATTGCAGATGTATTGGCTACATTAGCTGCAATGTTTTGACAAGACACTTATGGAAAGATGCCTCTCCATCAAGATTGAAACCAGAGGGGTCAATGCTTACTGCACAAACCTTGGAGAGGAACGTGACGGTAAGCCATGGTTTCATGATATCAAACAGTACCTCATAAATAAGACATACCCTCAAGAAGCCTCAGACACTGACAAAAGAACTATTTGAAGACTAGCAATTAATTTCTTTTTAAGTGGTGATATATTATACAAAAAGAAAGTATAATATAATGCTGATTAGATATGTAGATGAAAAGGAAGCTCAAAGATTGATAGAAGAAGTGCATGAGGGGTTTTGTGGGATGCTCTCAAGTGGACATATTTTGGCCCGTAAAATTCTCATAATGGGTTTTTTCTGGTTGAAAATGGAATCAGACTGCATTAACTATGCCCAAAAATGTCATAAATGTCAAATATATGCTGATGATATCAATTCTCCTCTAGCACCCTTGCATGTGATGGTTTCTCCGTAGCCTTTCTCAATATGGGGAATAGATGTGAAAAGATTCTAATGGCCATTGATTCATTCTAGTAGCAATTGATTAATTCAGTAAATGGGTAGAATTAACCTCTTATGCAAATGTAACAAAGAACGTAGTTTTGAAATTCAGCAAACAAAATATCATATGTCGGTATGGTCTTCATAAATGTATCATTACTGATAATTCAAAGAATTTTAGAACTAAGGACATGACAGAGTTGTGTGCAAAATTTAAAATTAAACACCACAATTCTTCCCTGTACCGGTCAAAGGTGAAGGGTGCAATTGAAGCAGCAAATAAGAATATCAAGAAGATAATTCAAAAAATGGCAATAACATATAAATATTGGCATGAAATGCTTCCTTATGCTCTTCACGGGTATAGGACCAATATCAGGACATTTATTGCAACGACATCATTTTCTTTAGTATATGGCATGGAGGTAGTATTACCCATTGAGATTGAGATTCCTTCTCTCAAGACTATTATAGAAGATGAGCTTGATGATACTAAATAGGTGTAGAGTCATTATAATCAGTTAAACTTTATTGAGAAAAAAAAAATTGACAGCCTTATGTCATGGTCAATTATATCAGAAATGACTTATCAAGTGCAAATAAGATGAGGGCAAGAGAGTTTCAAGAAGGAGATTTGGTACTTACAAAAATTATTCTTAGGCATCAAGACCCTCGGGGAAAGTGGACTCCTAAATATGAAGGTCCATATGTGGTGAAGAAAGCTTTCTCTTGAGGAATATCATTTAACTAGTATGAATGGGGAAGATTTACTAAATGTGGTGAATTCAGATGTTATGAAGAGGTATTATGCCTAAAGTTGTAATAGAAGAGGAAAAAGAAGATGTGAGAAGCATAGTTAGGTATTATTCAAAGTCAATTCGGACTTATGATCATTAGATTTGTATGATTCATTAACTTCCCTAAATATTTTTTTTTCTTTTTCTCACACATATTTGCACCTTTTGAGAATAAGTAACTAGGGAAAATATCGATAAAAATGACTATCGAGAGACTAAATAATCCAACATTCTTTCCCGACCTATTCTTTAAGGCAAATATTTTATTAAAAATTATTCTTGAAATATTTGGAAAAAAGAACGTGATGCTAAAAGATGGTAAAAAATTAAGCTTAACAGACATATTTGAGAGATGTAAAATTATGAACTTGAAATAAAATGAATACATATCAATGGGTGAAAGAATTACTATCAAGATATTTACAAGGGCATTAACAAACAAGGTTATTCTAAGATCCATAGTTTTTACCTAAATAGAACCAAAGAAGACATCTTGGAGATCTTGTAACTAAAGTTAAGTACTAGATTTATTCCAAATTCAGGGATAGTTGCAGTTCCAATGTCATATTTTTCTTTCAAAAAGAAAATTTTTAATCACAAAAAGATGATTTTAAAAGAAAATTAACAATTTTTCTAAGCATTTAGATACATATAGGCTTGCATGACAGAAAAACTTTAAGCATTCTCAAGAAATTTTGGAATTCCCTAAATATAATTAAAAGAGTGTGCATGCAAAAATTATTTTTTAAGTAATTTTAGAGTCGAGCTTTGAATCTCTCTTTATTTTTCAAAAAACATTCTTAGAGTTAGATATTAGGAACTCCTAGGGTCAAGCCTTAGGTTCCTTTTTCTTCTTCTAAAAAAGGTTTCTAGAGTCAAACTTTAGGTACTCCTAGGGTAGAGCCTTAGGTTCCTTTTTTTCTTTTTTTTTTCTTTCTTTCTTTATTCAAAAGTTCCTAGTATCAAGTATTAAGCACTCATAGGGTCAAGCATTAGGTTCCTTTTTTGCTTTCAAAAAGTTTATAGAGTTAAGCTTTAGGCACTCCTAGGGTTGAGCCTTAGGTTCCCTCTTTTCTTTCTTTAAAAGTTCCAGTTAAGCTTTAGACACTCCTAGGGTTGAGCCTTAGGTTCCCTCTTTTCTTTCTTTAAAAGTTCATAGTATCAAATATTAAAAACTCCTAGGGTCAAGCCTTAGATTCTTTTTTTCGCTTTCAAAAAGGCACTAATATCGAGCATTAGGTACTCTTAGGGTCAAGCCTTAGGTTTCCTTTTCATTTTCTAAAAGAGATCTTAGTGTTAAACATTAGGTATTTTTAGGGCTAAGCCTTAAGTACCATTTCCATTTTCTAATTTTTTTTTCAAGCATTAGGTACTTCCAGCGTCGAGCCTTAGGTTTCCTTTATCTTTTTCGAAAAGTTCCTAGAATAAAGTATTATAAACTTTTAAAGTCAAACCTGATATCATTTTTTTATTATCAATTTTTATAGTCGATGATACAACATCCTAGGATCAAGTCCTTAGTTTTATCTTTTCCTTTTTACATTCAACAATAGATTATAGATGAGGTCAAGCCTTAGAAAATAATTGATTACTAACCTTTTGCATATCTTTAATTGATTAAAGTATGCAAAAGGGAGGGCAACTGTGATAACTCATTATTTATAAAATAATAATAACAATAGTAATTTAAAGAAAATTAAACAATAAAATATTTATAACATTCTTTATATACACCAACTCTAAATGTAAAGGACAATACTTCAATTAACAAAAAAAAGGGCCATATGAAAATGCAGTAGCCATAAACTGCAGAATATGGGAATAAAGGGGTTAGTTACTAAAATATATATATATATATAATTAATAAAAATAAAAAAAAATTTCACTATAAATGGAGATAGAAAAATGCACAGCAAAGGACATAAAAATTTATAAGAAAAAGGACAACATGATAGAAATTAAGAAAAAAAACAAAAGAGACTAGAAATTTTCAATAATCAATTTCTAGGCAGAGGAAATAAAAAAAAATCAAGATTTTTTAAGTACAAGGAGTGCACCTAATAAATCCCTTGAAACTTAAGCAGTAAGCGGCATAATCTTCATTTAATCTTCACTAGGCAAGGCCTAAATATCGGGTGAATACTCTTCCATAGTCATATATTTGTTTATTTATTTGTATTACTTTACAAATACTTTGCTGCTTTAATCTCGAAATAACTAGTCGTATATTTGTTTGTTCATATTTTTTTTTTCTTAAATATTTTTGTTGTGTTTTTCTCAAAACAAAGTGTCTATAATAAGAAAACAAGATGTTGTCAGATAGTGACTACATCATTATCTTACTCATAAATATAAAAAAAAATGTTAAATGATCAAGAATAACATGAAACACACATAGTAAGCACTAATGCAAGCGCAAAATCCTAAATTGATTACAACATTCACCAACACAAATTTAACGCTGAATAAAAAAAACACATACATACAAGATTAATTATTATTAGTAAAAATGACAAGGGGGTTCCATAAAACAAAAAAAAATATATAGATATACCAGAATAAGGAAAATAGAACAAAATAAATTAAGAAGAAATCCAACAAGAGCAACAAATTAAAAAGGATAAATTTTTTTTTTTTGGAAAATCTCTGATTTAAAGGTATATTGGGTCTAAAAAATGAAAAATAAATAATAATGCAAGCATAAGTAAAATAACAAACAAATGATCAGATTAAAGTAGTACGTAAATTCAACATAATAAAATCAAATAAACATCAGAGTATAAATAAAAAATCAAATAATAAAAAAAATAAAAATATATCTTTGAGAAAAATATATATGCCTTTAAATCTAAAGATACATGTTACTTTAAAATTAATAATAATAATAATAATCATAACAAAAAAAATCTACAAAAAAAATCAAAATTCAAGGTGACTGCTAAGATATAGCAAAAACAAGTTATCATAGTATGTGATTTTTCTTTTTTTTTTTTTAAATAAAAAGGTATGCATCAAAATAGCCAATACAAAAAAATGAAAATTTAAAGAAAAAGGAACATAAAGGAAAAATTCTGGACTGTTTTTACCATAAATGATTGTTGATGCGTGATCAAATTGCCAAATGCAAGTTGAAGGCATGAGTATACATATATACGAAATAATAAAAAGGAAAGAGGAATCTTTGTTGTTAAAAAGGGAAAGAAAGAAATAGAGGAAAAGAAAGAGACGGTAAGAAAAAAAAGATAATAGTGGTGAGCGGCTAGTAAAGAAAAAAGTTGGAAGGAATAATAAAGACTATATATAGCTAGGGTTAATTAGGGTGCTTCATTTTTTTTTATTTATTAGAATGAGTTGTCAGTACAACATGAATGTTTTGTTCAATGTGTAATTTTATTTGGCCACCAGTAGTTTGATTACGTAGGTCTTCATTTAACTTTTTAGGGCATGTTTGGTTTAGCTGTTCATAGCAGCTGGTAGCTGATAGCGGTTGCTGATAGCTGGTGGCGAATAGCTGGTAGCTGATTCGGGTTAGTGTTTGGTAAAAATACAATAGCTGTTGCAGTTTGAATGTAAAATTACCAATAAGCATATCATTATCTAATAAATATTAATTTTTATTTTATTTTAATAGGGTTAATATAGTCTTAATATGAATCAACTATCAGCTGATATGAAAAAGCTCCGAGTAGGAGCTTATTTAAACAGCAGCTGTTTGGGGTTCCTAACAGCTATCAGCTGCTGTTTTAAAATTTTACCAAACATCAAATTTTACCAAACAGCTGCTGTTTGGGGTTCAAACCTCTATCAGATGTATCAAACAGCTAAACCAAACACCCTCTTATTATTTTATTCTATTTTTATTATCTATCTATGCACTTGTGTATTTATTTTTCCTCCAAGTCGTTTCCTTCCTATCACCCAACATGTGCATTGATTGCTTCAGTCTACAATATTAGCCCCTTTTCCAAGGTTCATTTTCTTTTAAAAATAGCCAATTACAAAAGTTTATACTGTTTAGCCTAAGTATTTGTTTTGCCTTTAACTCTTTTAGTCTAAATACTTGTTTATTATTATTATTATTATTATTATTATTATTATTATTATTATTATTATTATTATAGTGTTATTAAATTATGTCACTGCACTGTAACGTCACCTTGTGTGACAATAATCAACTTTTTCTTTTTATTATTTCTTTCAGCTTTTCACTAGTTTTTTTTTATTTTTTTTCTAATTATTATTTGTCCTTTTCTATTTTTTTTTCTCTTAGAATATAAAATATTCAAGACTAGGAGTAAAATAAAATATATTGTTTGAGACTAACAGACATTATTCATAAATCTTAAGTTATAAAATTTTTATTAGCAAATCATTAATATTAGTATTTTAATTTTTTACTTTTGTAGTCATTGATACTAAAGGCATCATATTTTGTGAATTTTATTAGTCACCAAAAGCAACAAAAAATTATTATATCCATGTAGTAGATATAAAAATAACTAAATAAATTTAATATTCACATAAATGTGATATATTCACAATAAAAATTGGGTAACTATATTCAAGAAGTAAATATAATTATTAAAAATATACATATATATATATATAATAAATAATAAACTAAGAATAATTCATAAATAAGATGACAAGGTGAGAGATTTTGTTCAGAAAATGGATATAATGATAATAACAATGATAATACTAATAATAATAACGATAATAATATTAATAACAAATACAACAATAGTGACAAAACTTCAAACCATGAACACTTTGATTCCGTCAAGCCGATACATAGACATTCGAAATCAAGTTTCGAATTCAAATTCACCTTAATAAAAAATATTTTTTTTCTAAAAATATATATATAACAATAAATATGTATTAATTAGCGAATAGTAAAAGATATAAAATTATTTAATAAAAATTTGATATTAGAACAATTATGTCTAGGGGGTGGGTATAATTTAAAAAATAATAATTATAAATATAGTAAATGTTAAGTTGTAAAAATCTTATGTTCAGGTAGTGAATACAAAGATTAAATTACTAACTAATAAATAAAATATGTGCTTACGAGGGTAATAAAATTATTAAAAATAATAAAAATAAAATAAAATTTAATAAAGAAATATTTATGTCCAAATAGTGGATAATAATCGAAATACAAAAATAATAAAAAGTAATAATTATGATTTATATTCAAGCAGTAAGTATAATCTCCAATACGAGTACAAAAAAAATAATAAAACATCACAATAATTATAGTACCGAATTTGGACATTGTATGGTGTTTTCCTTCTCTATGCATAATCAGCCACCCGAACTATATTTTTGAAAACGGAGACTATTAATAGGTATCCAATTAAACCTTATAATTGCTTGGTGGCGACTCCTAATACACACAAAAATAATAGAACTAAATAAAAATCTTATAATCCGTCGGCCCAAGCGCCGCCCATGTGTGATAAGAGTTGAACAGTGTTTAGCTGCTTAAAGCTAACTTTTTAGTGAGCATGTCACAATTAAGTAGCAGCTTCACATCATATCTCACTTCATCATCTAACCTATGAAATTCCATAGCAAAATCTTGAAGAGTATCTCTAAATACATTAAATTATTATTAATAGATTATAATATTTTGTGTTCATAGTATCTTATTTTGTATTCATACATCAAATATATATAAATGAAAAATTACACATATACATTATACATATATAAATACACATACACATATAAATTATATATACATAAATACACAAATACATTATATATATACACATATAAATCACTTATACATCAAATATACTTAAATGAAAAAAATACACATATACATTTTCAACAAATATACACATAAATACACATACATATTATATATATATACATAAATATGTATATAAATACATATATATACACATATAAATACATATATAAATCAAGTATAAAATAAAAAAAAGACTTGAATTTCCTTATAGAGAGAAGTAGAGGCAGAGGTAGTAGCAGGCAGAGAGCAAAAATAAATGGAGGAGGAAGAAGAAAGTATGTGTTTTTACATAGGGTTAAAATTATCAATAGACTTTAGTGTCCGTCGGTGATAGTAATAAGTTACGAAGAGAATTTAAGTGTCTCTAGGTAAATTGTAGCACTAAAATTATCGCGTAAAATTTTTACTCTGATTTTTACTGATAGATATCTACATCCTTCGACAACTTAGATGTCTGATATTCCTGTTCTCCTTAACTTACCAATATAATTACTATTCTCTATGCATTTTGGTACTTAAATTCCCATCTAAAATTTTTACTCCAACATTTGCTAAAAGATACTCTACGTCTGTTGGCAACATAGATGTATGATATTCTTGTGCTTCTTAACTTATAGATATGGTTACTATTCTCTCAACATTTTTGACACTAAAATTTTTGCCCAAAATTTTTACTTTGATATTTGCCGAAAGATACTTTATGTCTATCAGCAACGTAGATGTCTGATATTCCTGTGCTTCTTAGATTACCGACATAGTTATTGTTCTCTCAACATTTTTGCCACTAAAATTTTTGCCTAAAATTTTTACTTCAATATTTTCTGACAGATATTCTACATCTATCAGCAACGTAAACATCAGATATACCTATGCCTTCACAATTACCAAGAGAACTTTTCTTCTCTCGGTAACTTGCGACACTAAAATTATCGCCTAAAAATTTTACTCTGATATTTGCTAACAGATATCTTTATATGTCGACAATCATACCGAGCAACCCCTTGTTCTATTGGTAAATTATGATAGTCGCATCATTTTTATTGATCATTTGACGTATTTGTCGATAAATTTAATCAGTAAGTTTTGGCATCATAGTTTTCACAGAATTTTTACTGATTAAAATTATTTTTTTCAGTAATCTGTTGCTAAATTTTCGTTGAACTTACTTTATTCTTATTTTTTTTGCAGATAATCTATCGGTATATACCGAGGGAATTGCTTTTATCGATAAAATTCATTGGTAAAGTGTGTGTTTCTTGTAGTGTAACCATGGTTATATTTTTTATTTTTAAGCAAAAAGTGGCTTTAATTCTGCATAAAAATTTTGGATTATATTTAATTTTTAATATTTAATAATAAGTGGACAATCAAAATTTAGTAGATTAGGTAACACAAACATTGAGAGTGACTTTGGGTTTACAAATGGGAAATTGGAAATACGAATCCCGGTTATTAATAGCCAAATCAAGATTTTGATGCTTAACCTCATTCCACACATATGATCACATATTTGTATGCTTATGTTTTTTTTTTCATATTGTCGTCCATTAGCTAGACTAATGTACGATATTGTTCCTCAACTCAATTTCACTACTTGAACATTTGTTTTTTTTATGCTAACAATAATATGAATCCTTCCGCCAATATTTCGTTAGATCCATTAATGGAATGTTGATGTAGGAGGCACGATGGTTTTAGGATCCAAGTCAGTTTAAAACTGCTAGGTACCTTGTAAAACCTATTGCTACTTTGATTTATATGTTTCATTATCATATAGTGAGCCCTTCACTACAAGAATGTAGCGGATTACCTACGAAAAAATTCGTCAGTAATCTTTATTTTTTTTATCGGTAATCATATTTACCGATGGATTATGGATAAAAAAATCTGTAGTCATATTATTTTCCAGTATTGGATAAGTTGACGAAAACAACTATCTATCGGTAAATTACCGATAGTGTTTTATTAGTTTTTGTTCTCAAATTGCTATTTATTTATTATGATAATTATTATTTTCTTCATGCATTTTAGTAGTTTTAATCTGTGTATTTAGTGATTTCGGCATTTTGGTAGTTTTTAATTTATCCCAGTGTTTAGATCATTTTTGTACTAGTTTTTAGTATGATGTTTATGTGTTTTTAGTTAATGTTTCATTTGATTTTCATTTGAAGTTTGTTTTAGGTTTAAGTGCAAAAACTCCCTTGGAAGATCAAAACAAAGAAAGAAGAGCATGAATCAAGCAAGACATGGCCAAGCCAAATCAAGCTTGGCCGTGTCACCTCAAAGAAAATTTTGGCAGAAGCTGACACGGCCAGGAGACACGGCCAAGCCACTGGCCGTGTCTCACTTGAAGACCAAAACCAAAGAAACCAAATAAAGAAAAGAAAGGAAGGAAAGGAGAAACAAAAGCTGACACATTCAAGTGACACGGCCAAGCCACTGGTCGTGTCACATGACACGGCCAGCAAGCTTGGCCGTGTCCCATCTCATGCCAAAAAAAAGACAAGCAAAATAGAGAGGCAGAAGGTGACACACCCATGTGACATGGCCAAGCTTGTGGTCGTGTCACACCCAGCACCCAAATACAAGCTTGCACAAATTTTTAGCGAAGAGAATTGTATAAATAGATAAGATTAGTTCAAGGGGGGGGGGGGGACTTTGAGTCATTCTGTATTTTTGGAGAACTTTTCTCTGAAACAAGAGAACTATCAAAGATTGATGTTACTTTCATTCAAACACTCTAGATCAAATTAGTTCTAGCCATTATATTATTCTTTTAGCAAAAATCTGAGCAAGAGATTCTTCAGAAGCAAAAGGAAGATTGTAATTAGTTTTGTTCTTCAACTCTATTTCTTAAGTTTCATTGAAATTTTATTTATGAATTCTTTAATGTCTAAATTAATTTCTTTGAATTTTAATAAGATGAATTTGTTTGATAGCATTACTATGAACTAATTTTGATCTAGTCTAGGGTTTGTATGAATCTACTATGATTGTATGAACTGGTTATTTCTCTTAATTGATTTATTTCTTTTATCCTTAATTGAATGGATTAATGTTAATATATAATTGATTGGCCACCAATTATGTGTTTTAGGTATTTAGATGAAGGATTGAGAAATGAAATCTAATACTGGAATAATTTAATTAGGGACTTGGGTGAATTAGAAATATAAACCTAAGGAAAAGATCATTTTGATTGTAGTAAGATTAATTGAAAAAGGTTTGAATGCGAGAGCTTATCTCCTTCATTTGATTAATTAATTTTCTTGAAATCTGATCTTTGAAATTAAATCAATTGAGAGGAATAGCCGTTCATACATATAAATTAGTAGAGGAGTGCAAACCCAAGGCTTTTCTATTAAGTGAATTAATATATTTGTTCAGTTTTCTTTCATTGTTATAAATTCAATTCCTTTCAGTTTTCATTAGTTGTTCAACAATTTAATTTTATAAATCAAAGACAATTAATTGATAATTTGTTTATTACGATTTGATAAATAATTAGCTTATCTAGCTTCCTTATGAGACGACCTTGAGGTGTTCACTGAAATACTACAGCAGCCTCGTATACTTGCGAGTGTAGCTTTAGTAGTGTTTATTTGAGCGCAACAAGTTTTTGGCGCCGCTGTCGGGGAGGCTAATTGGCGTAATTTTTTATTAGTCATCTATATATTTTAAATTATTTTTCATTGTTTATATTTTATTTTATTTTTCTTTTGCTTTAAATAATTCATTCTTTCAGAAATTTTGTTTGTGCAATGTAGGAGATCACTCGGAGGAGAGCTTTGCCCATTTATTTTAGAAATTCAAAGAGTGAAAAGGAGCAGAGAAGAGTTTGAATTGTATATTGGGTTTGATACAGAGGAGGAAATTTCTAATTTTGAATCAGATATTGCGCAATATACCAATATAGGAGACGAAAGGCAAAGAACTATAAGGGATTTTGCCAGACCTGTCATTGGGACTGCCACCTCATGTATAAGATTGACAGATGCAACAAGAAATTACAAGTTAAAGAATATCCGTTGCAACATGCTGCCATCTTTCTATGGAGTTCCGCATGAGGATCCTCTGAATTTTATCCTGGATTTCTACTCCACCCTCAACACATTTTCATTGGGAGGACTAACAGAAGACCAGTTGAGGATGAGGTGTTTTTCATACACATTAAAGGATAGGGCAAAAAGATCGCTTATGAAGTTGCCTGAAAATTCTTTGACAACTTGGGAGCAAGTATATAATAAGTTTATGGGCAAATTTTACTCACATCAGAAGACAGCTGAATTAAGAGGAAAAATAGCTACATTTGCTCAATTGGATGGAGAGCCATTTCATGAGGCTTGGGACAGGTTTAAGATGTTGTTAATCCAGTGTCCACACCATCACTACCCACTTCAACTGTTGAATCAGTTTTTCTATGATGGTCTAACTCAGCAATTTCAGAATACTATTGATAATGCAGCTGGGGGAGCTATGGGAGAAAAGACAGCAGAAGAGACTTATGATATCTTTGAAATGTTGGGAGCTAATTCCCAACAAAAAAGTGTAAGATGAAGAAGTAAAGGGGTAAATCAAGTGGAAGCCAATAGTGAGATGGTCAATCAGATAGCTGAATTGACAAGACAAGTGCAGATGCTGAACATGAAGAACAATGCTTCTTCACCCACTCAAGAAGTGTGTGGAATTTGTGGAACTTTTGGGCATGGAGCAAATATATGCCCTTCTGTGTACGAGTCTTATGGAAATGAGGCTGAGCAAGTTAACGCTATGGGGGGTTATCAACCAAGGGCCCGGAATGATCCTTTCTCAAACACTTACAATCCTGGTTGGCGGAATCATCCAAACTTTTTGTGGCCAACAAATAATTCCCAACAACCTTTCCATTTACTTCAAAGACAAAATCAACCGCTAGGGCAATCTTCAAATCAAGGGCAGCCTAAGAGATACAGTTTGGAGGATTAGTTTACCTGCTTTTATCCAAGTCAGTACCAAGAATCAAGAGATGAATAACAAAAAGTTGGATTAATTGGAAGCGTCTTTCAAGAAAGTGGAGACCCAAATGGGACAACTTGCACAACAGATGCAGAATCAATAGAAGGGAAAATTTCCAATTCAACCTGAGCAAGCACAAGCAGTGACTGTTCTTAGAAGTGGCAAGGTAATAAATAAAGGTGTTGGAAATAATTCTGTGAATGCAGGTGATCAAGAAAACGAAAAAAAAAGAGAACCAGAGGACAAGAGTGATGGAGAAAAATTAATGGAGTAGTCTCCTTTAGAAGATTTACACAAGGCAAGTAATCCTTACCGGCCACCTATACCATTCCCCAGTAGATTGAAGAATGATAAACAAGATAAGCAATTTTTAGACATCTTCAACATGCTGTCGAAGGTAAGTATTAACTTACCTCTACTTGAAGCAATAAAAAAATATGCCAGCTTATGCCAAATTCTTTAAGGAATTGAACACCAAGAAAAAGAGGTATGAGCCAAATGAAAAGGTGATAGTATCAGATGTAGCTAGTGCTATTTTGCAACATAAACTACCTCCGAAGCTAAAGGTTCCTGGCAGTTTCGTAATTAAAATTACTATGGGTAACGAAAAGGGGACTGATGGCATGTGTGATTTAGGAGGCAATGTTAATTTGATGCCTTACTCTGTGTATCTTGAATTAGAACTTGGAGAACTGAAACCTACTAAAATGGTCTTACAATTAGCTGACATATCTCTTAGATTCCCTAAAGGAATTATAGAAGATGTGTTAGTTAAGGTTGGTGGGTTTATAGTGTCGGTGGATTTTATAGTCCTTGACATGGGAGGAGATAACCCTATACCATCCGCACACACTATTCTACTGGGTAGGCCTTTTATGGCTACGACCAACACCTTGATTGATGTTAAAAATGATAAATTGTCAATAACTGTCTTGGGACAAATCATTGTATTTTCTATTTTTAACACTTTTCCTATTCCTACGACTACATTATATGAGGATTGCTCTTTAATTGATTGTATTGACGTAGTTGTTTCAGATGTTTTCTTACAAACAGGTTCTTCGGATAAATTGGAGCTGGCACTGACCTTAGATCATAACTTGGATATTTTTTACTCAGAAGTAGCCAGTTGCCTTGATATATTGGAAAGTGCTGAAATAGAGGAATTTAAAGAGGAATCATCATTTGAGCTCCCCTCAATCCAAAAAGGAGAGAATAATCCTTCACTTAAGTTAGAGCTAAAAGAGTTGCCTAAAAACCTAAAATATGTGTTTTTAGGAGATCACGACACCTTAGCTGTGATAATTTCTAGCGAACTTAGTGAAATGGAGGAGATGAGGTTGGTGAGTGAATTAAAAAGATTGAAAAGAGCTATAGGATGGGGGTTGAGTGATATAAAAGGTATTAGCCCTTCAATGTGCATGCATAGAATTATCTTAGAAGAGGGAGCTAAACCTGTAAGAGAGACCCAAAGGCGCCTTAACCTAAACATGAGTGAAGTGGTTAAGAAGGAAGTGCTTAAATTGCTTGATGAAGGAGTGATATACACGATAGCCAATAGTGAGTGGGTTAGCCCAGTACATGTAGTGCCTAAGAAATCAGGAATCACTGTGGTAAAAAATGAAAAGGATGAATTGATTCCTACTAGGACTACCACTGGGTGGAGAATGTGTATAGACTATAGGAAGTTAAATAATGCCATAAAGAAAGATCATTTTTCTCTTCCTTTTATTGATCAAATGCTGGATAAACTTTCTGGACACTCACACTATTGCTTTTTGGATGGACTTTCAGGTTATTATCAGGTGCCGATAACCCCAGAGGATCAATCCAAGACCACTTTTACTTGCCCTTTTGGGACTTTTGCATTTTGGTGTATGCACTTTGGCTTGTGCAATGCGCCTGCAACTTTTTAGAGATGCATAATGTCTGTTTTCACGGACATGATAGATGACTTTATTGAGGTATTTATGGACTATTTTTCTGTTTTTGGTGACTCTTTTGATAATTGCCTCAGTAAACTAAATGTAACATCCTCTGACAATTCTAATATAAAACTATCAGAGAATGTTATTCGATATACCGTTCACACTCCAATCAATTTAGAGAAAACTCTCTTCATAATTAAAATTTTGTCAAATAATAATACAATCTGCATATCACAACACTTATAGGTCCAATGTTTAAACCAATTTTCAATAATCCATTACAAATCAGATAAACTTCATAAGTTCATCAAACCAAATAAATATACAATACATTTCTTTCATGATACTCATTCACTAGAATCTCAAATTTCATTTTCTAACTACAAATATTCTTTTATGTTTACAAATTTATACAATCTCTCAAATATCCTAGCTTAAGTATCTATATACATACACTTTATAACTTATGAATATAATAAACACAAGATCTTCATCTGTTCTAATCTTGCTCCAATGTCCTGATACCTGCATGTCAGAAAACAATTCTAACACGCTAAGCAAAGCTTAGTGGTGCTTGTATACACATATTTATCACTTAATATTAAAGAAATATACTTATGAAAGTATAGTAATAACACTGGGTTTTAAGAAGTATTTCAATATATGAACTAATTTTAGTAACAAATCAACATACCATGCTGATTACACAAAATAATAGCTATTTTTGTATAAAAGTTATCATATAATTCAATACATTCGGTATTGCAACTTGTCTCATTAAGAATCATTTTATTCAAGACTTGTTTTCTCATTTGATATCATTGTTCACAATACACTTATTTTGTTTTTTACTAAGTCTTTCTTTTCAAGTTCAGGTTCACATATAGGATCATTTTAGTCAAGCTATACTTTTCATTACTTAATTTCAGTACTATCCTTTAGAGCACTTTGTATCTCACATAGACACTTTCATTCATTTGAAATACTTTGGAGCACTTTGTATCTCACTACATTATATACATTTTCAATCATTTGACTAATTCAATACATTGAGCATAACATTTTCATTACATTCATTAGAACTTTCACGTGTAAGCAGTAATATATATATATATATATTACAATCCCTTTTTCACTAGAACACAATACTTCAATTTTACGTAATTAACTTATATTAGTATTTTACATTTCTTTCATTAGTCACAACTATCATGTTCACATATATTTTCATTAATTATGCCCAAACATACTAAACTTAAATCATAGGTTTGGATATCATGTTAGTGTAGCAATCTCAAGAATTTATAATGGCAATTATGCCCACTTTCACTGATAACACAATGTGTCCACTAAAGGCACGAGGTGTCCACTATCACTGTGGCTATCCATCCTTTGGTTAGCCATTCAATCCAAAGCTAGATATAAATTGAATATGATTTGGGCAATTCATTGATTTTGATGAACACTACACTGTTTATTTCCTTTCATTGTAACTATACTCTTATCAACATTTAGTCGAATATATATGTGTGTCACGTATCTAAAGTTGATCACTCGTTTTCATACATTTAACACATTAACACAAAAGTATGGACTATACACATATTGGTCTCATGTCATTGATTAACACTTGTTTATATAAACACTCACTTGTTTATATAAGCACTTGTTTATATCATTTCATTAGTACATTACTCTTATCAATATTTAGTATGATATATATATTTGTCACTTATCTTAAGTTTCTCACTCTTTTTCATGCATTTAACACATACACATGAAGTCCCAATACAACTATTCACATATTAGTCTCATACTAGGCCCGTAGATACAAATTGCAAGCCAAAAATATTATTTAGGTACCCCACGGCCGTGGCATCTCAACCCCGCGCTCGTGGGATCCCAAATGAAGCTGTAAAATAAGTTTGAAGACCCTACGGTCGTGGCCTTCAAGGGCCACGGTCGTGGCATTGTAACTTGCTCTATTTTATCGAATTTTTTTGAAGAAACAGCATCACTTTCAATCCCACGGTCGTGGCACTCAATTGCCACGGCCGTGGCATTGATTTTGGGACTGTTTTCGAAGTAAAATCATGTATTATGCACTTTTAACTTCATTAAACACAAACATGTTTAAGATCTAAGATCAAAATGTATCAAACTCAAAGTTTTGATAGAATAAGAATTCATATCAAATATTTTACCACAACTTCACTCAATCAAACTTTCAATCATTTCCTATGAATAAAACCAACATCAAACCATTCAATTCTCATAAAGGTTGAGTTAAGGATCAAAAGCCATCATATAAAAGTTATTTTTCACTCATCAATCTATTTAATCAATACTTTCAAGAAATATATCATTATACATAACTCAATCATTCACTTAAATCATTAAAACTCATAAAAATTCATATTTTTGCAAAGTATAAATCAAAAGCACATACCTTGTTGATAATCACCACTTTTCCAACTTAATCTTCTCAACACTTATATTTAGATGTAATCTTGTCTTAGTTTTGATTCAAATCATAGAAAGAAAGAAGAAAGAAGAAACTTTGGTGGTGTTGGTGATGGTGGCGTTGGTGATGGTGGCGTGGAGAGAAGAAGGAAGAAAGAAATCAGAAAATTCTACACAATTGACACATACACACACACACACACACACATATATATATATATAATATTTTTAATCTAGTGTGGGAATGCTCATAATAACTATGGTGCACCCTCATTCTTAACCGTTGATTTTAAATCGAGTTTTAATCTCGTAAAACAGTAAAAATACTCTTTTTAGTAAAATTTTAAGATATACAATGTACTATTCTTTACGTATAGCATTTATCCACAATACTTTTGTTACTATACACTATCAAATTTTCATTATTAGTTAAAATGTCCCTGATTAAAATCTTGACCATTACACTTATTCTTGTGCTTGAAAGATGCATTGAATGTAATCTCACTTTGAGTTAGGAAAAAAGTCATTTCATGGTTACTCATGGTATTGTGTTGGGCCATATTGTGTCTAATAAAGGGATTGAGGTGGATAAAACTAAGGTAGAGTTGATTACTAAGTTACTGCCACCTACCTCTGTTAAGGGAATAAGAAGCTTTCTAGGGCATACAGGTTTTTACCAAAGGTTTATTAAAGATTTTTCTAGAAGAAATGGTACTCGTTTAGTGAAAAAGACTCTCTTAAGGAGGCATTGGGATCAAAATGAGGGAGGTGAGAAGAAGTGGTACTATAACAGTCCCTTGAAGCGGGTTGGGTGAAAAGACCGAGTCATAAGCCCAGAGCCGTTGAGATATTACAAATACCGATAGAAGCCAATTTCTATCAATAAATGTCTCAATAAAAGTGTAGCATTTCATTGTCTTGGGACTATTTATTTACCAACATAAAAGAATTTCTATCGGTACTATTGAGAGAAATAAGCTTCTATCGGTAAATGGTTGACAAATGGTGGCAAAAATCCCACCATTCTTCTATTTATTTATAGAGAAAACTTATTTCTCTCGGTAGTACTGATGAAAATATTTTTCAGTTTGTAAATGTCTCAATAAAAGTTCCGCATTTCATTATCTTGGGACTATTCATTTGCTGACATAAAAGAATTTCCATCGGTACTATCGAGAGAAATATATTTCTCTTGGTAAATGGCTGACAAATGGCGGCAAAAATCTTGCTATTCTACTATTTATTTACTGAGAAAAACTTATTTCTCTCGGTAGTACCAATGAAAATTCTTTTTTATCGGTAAATGTCTCAATAAAAGTGCCACATTTCATTATCTTGGCACTATTTATTTACCGAGAGAAACTTATTTCTCTCAATAGTACCAACGAAAATACTTTTTTATCGATAAATGTCTCAATAAAAGTGCCACATTTCATTGTCTTGATACTATTTATTTATCGACAAAAAAGAATTTTTGTCCGTACAACATACAGAATATATTTTTCTCGGTAAATGAATAGTCGCAAGATAATTAACTGCTTCACTTTTGTGAGACCTTTACCGGTAGGCACTTATTTTCCGTCAGTATTATTGACATAAAATTATTTTTATTTGGCAATTTTATCCAAACAAGTATATTTTTATCAATAAAGGAATAATCTCAAGCAAAATTAGTGCTTGTATTTTTATGAGAAATTTATCGACAGAAAGACTCTTCTCTCAGTATTATTGACAAAAGTTTATTTCAGTCGGTAAATTATGTCGATAACTAAGCTCGCTATTTGTTGGCACCATTATTGTCGATAAAATTTCTGTTGATAAATTTTTCTATCGTTATTATGTCGGTAATTTATCAGTGTATTTTCTATTTTGTTTTTTTAATATTTTCTCTCGGTATTCTCAATATTACTAATAAAAATATTTCTGTCGATAAATTTCTTTCTAATTCGCTACATTCTTGTAGTGCTTATTTTAATTTCCATTTATTCTTATTAGTTTAAATACCTCTCTTTTAATTTTGTTTATTTTTTACATTACATGCAAACATATTTGATTTGTAATATGCTTTGTATCTTACTCTTCCATTATATCACAACCACTTTCATACTATATACATTTATTATATTTACACTATAGAGCTCTACCAAAGATTACTAAATATGACACAATCTACTTTGTACATATAAAATCCATATTTTGGGAAATAGACATAGAAGTTATCATGTGCTACTTATTCTTGCATGAGCAATTATTATGGAATAAGCTTTCATATTTGTGATAATATAGTATATGTCTATAGGTATGGCAACAATTGACAATTAACAATTCGGTGATGGATATATATTATGAAACAATTGGCTCAACATTACAATGCGATTAAAACATGGGATGGCAAACTTTTCATATTAATAGAATAAAACAATATAATACTATTATCATTTTTTCCAATTAGTTGTATTTACTTGGACAATAACTTCTCCCCTTTTACTATTTTCAATTCTCTATGTGGACATAAATTTCTTTTGCCAATATGAGATTTAGGGCTAGGTATCGACTTGGTAGACAATCCACAATAAATAAACCCATTGGTCCTTCTGAAGCAAATGGCTATCATAACACAATTCAATAAAACAATGACAACAAATAGTTTAAGCAAAGACAATTATTACAAGAAACATGGATAATGCACATTTCTAGGGTATGCTATTAGGATTAAAGGGTATATATTAAAGTGTACTGAAAATAATAGAACCTCAAAATTTATTATTAGCAGAGATGTTACCTTTGATGAATAAGCTATGGTTGGCCAGAAAAGAGAGCTTGATGATCTTGCAAGTAAAAGTGATGATGGTGCTGACCAGAAGGTGGAGTTTGAAATTAAAGCTTCGAATATGATATAAAAAATTCTTATAGATAGTGTATAGAATAAGGAAAGGACAGAAATTAGAAAGCCTACCAGATATTTAGATTGTGTTAATGTCGTAGATTCTAATCTAGTTACTATGCATTGGCAATAGCAAAGAGTATAAATTTCGTTGATCCTTAGTCTCATAAAGAGAAAGTGAAGAGAAAAGAAGTAGTAGAATGGTTAACTGCCATGAATAAGAAGATGCAGTCACTTTCCAAGAAGAAGACTTGAAAACTTGTACGATTACCAAAGGATGTGAAGCAGTGGGGTGCGAATGGGTCTTTAAGAAGAAAGAAGGTATTTCTAAGGTTGCAGCAACTAGGTTCAAGGTACCACTTATGACACATGATTTCTCACAAAAGGAAGGACTACAATTTAATGAGGTGTCCTTACCAGTTGTGAAACATAAGACCATTCGAGTTCTTTTAGCCATGTGTGAACTCCAAATTTATCACCTAACTAAATTAGGTGCTTCAAAATTTGGAAAAATTAATTTAATACAACCACTGAATCAATTTTGCTAAAAATAATTGAAAATCAAGCCATGAGGAGTGGCTACACCGTAACACAGTCCAGGGCTTTCTCAGTCCAATTTTTTTTTTTTGCTACTTTTACCCTTATAAATAGAGGTCTCCTTTTCAAAAAAAGGGTCCCAATTTTTAGAGTCAAAATACACTTAACATTTCGAAATTAATCATTCAATTACTTTAATTTTGTTTAATCAATTTTTTTCTTTGATACTTTTATTCTCTTTGTTTTTAAACAATCAAATGGAGCGTTTCAAGTGGTGGAGCTTTGAAATGGAAAAGCCCTTTAGCCTTTCATCAAGCCTGCTAACAAGAGATCCCCAAAGGTATTTTTTTTCTTATACTATCCTTTTAAATTCGATAACATACCAAAAATAATTAATTAAACCATGCCCTTTGCAATCAAAGGCATGAACTATTGACGACTCTGATTATCATTCAAATGATATAAGTAGGCATACTCTGAAATTTTGCTCTAGGTAGTGAGCCCCTTAAAAGCCATAAAATTGGTCTTTTTGATTTATTTAAATTAAAATTTATCTTCTTTATCTTTAGTTTTATTCTTTTGATGAATGATTACTATGTTAATTATTTATTATTTGTCTAAATTAATTTCTTTTGAGGATTTGTGCTTAGCCATATCCATAAGAGATGAGCTAATGCTCCATTATATATGTATTTTTTGGGGTTGTAATTATTAGGCTAGTTGGGAATTTGTGCTTGACCTAAAACCCATAAGAGCTAGAATCAAAGCTCCCTTATGAATGCAATTTTGGAGTTGTAACAATTTACTTTCCTCACACTATGGATGTCATATTTTCATTATTCATGCATTAATATTATTACCATTCATACTATTATGTCATTGCACGAAAATAATCTTTTCTAAAAAAAAGTTAAGATTTATTTAAAGGGAAGTATTTCATTACTTAAAATATTAGCAGATAACCTAGTCCGAAACCCATCATGATTGGTGTCGGATTAGTACCTTCTTAGGTTAAAAATAATATTTTTTTCATGGAGTAAATCAAAATGGATTTTTCCTTAAAATTTTCCAAAAATAAAATAATTTGAGGTGGCGACTCTCCAATCAGCTTTTAAAATAAAGCCATCTCTTTTTCAAAATAAAAAAAGAGTATTCTTTAGAAAATAAAAGATTATTGCAAACCCGTACTTACCAAATCGAGTGGAGATCTTATGTGGTGATGTCGTGTGAGACAAAATCCAAATGAGTATTTTAGCTCCCTCTACTGGGCTGGACCGGTGCTCAGGCAAGGTCTTAAAGTTGGTGACTCCAATGGGGAATTAAAAATTTCAAAATAATTTTTTTTTTGGGTCTTTTCAAATAATGCTCTATTCCCTTTTAGCTAAATATTTTCTTTTCATCCATCATGTACAAGGGTTCATTACCTTTTAGTTTAGGGAACCTTTGGGTATCAAGTAGCATCCACTTGGCAACCTTCATTAAGTATGTTGAGGGATAGCGAAAGTATCTAATCTGTGATGAATCCTCAATTCTTTTGAGGTATAATGGATATGCACGTACTGTTAAACCCACACCGGATTCATTATTTAACATATTGTCTTAGTGTGATAGGAGCCTTTGGACTAAACTACCTTTTCCATATAAGGACCATAGCTCCTATCCTTAGGTTTTATGAAATATGAAAACATTATGCCACATTCATGAAACCTTTTTCATTGATGCATACATGCATTTATATCATCAAAATTTTAAAAGACCACTAAACTTTAAAGCACCCTTCCCTCAAAAATTCAATCAAAATTAAGCATAAGCCTAAACTATAAACATAAATCCAAGTCATAAAACCTTGGTTACAGTGACTTAGCCTATCAAACAAGAACCTAAGCCTTGATCATCAAGCATGAGCCTAATCCATACTTGCTTAACCCATTACAAATCAAGCCACACTAGCTTAGCCCATCAAAATCAAACTACATTAGCCTGAACACTCAACACAAGACTAAGCCCCACTGCCTTAGCCTGTGAAAAATTAAGCCACAATAACTTGACCATCCATCATCCCAGTTAAGCCCCAGTAGCTTTGACTACTGTGAGGCCCTAGCCTGAGCACCTAGCCCTGTTCGTAAAGGATGCAAATCAGAGTATTGAAAAATTAGGCTAAGTCTCACAAAAAGTACCGAGGTCACTCTATCTTCATTGGCTAAGCTCAGTTCAAGTAAAATAGTTTTAGAACTGAGTCACCACTAAAATTTATATTAGAAAAGGGAAATTTTTTTTAAAAAATCCTAAATTGACTCCAACATTACCCCATGGATAAAAATACTAGACTTGAACTAAAGGATGGATTCGAGGCTATGTTTAGGCTTATTTTAAGTAAAAATTGTTTGGCTTTAGATTAAATAAGAACTTACAAAATGAATTTTCATGTATAATTATAAAGTTCAATGGTATGGAAAAAGAATATACATTCATTGCAATAAAGTAAATAAAGAATAAGAGGATCTCAACTCTAGCCATAAGGATTCTAGGTTGAGTACACACTCTCCATCTATTTTTGCTGACTACTTACTTTAACTGGCTCTTTAGGCATGTTCCAGTCATGTGAAACTTCAGGTGACTTGTATTTTTCCAAAAAGATAGTTTTTAATTGATAATAAGTTCACAACAAAAAGAGTTAAAGATTCAAGGGAAAAGTTTATTTTATAAAGTGGGCTTAATACTTGGAGTGAAATTCTAAGTAGGCCTGCATATCCCATTTGAATAGGAATCAAATCCCATGTAGTTTTAACCATTTTGCAATGGTTGGTTTTGAACTCAAAATGAGATTTTTAACCTAAGCTAGGTGAGCCTTAGTTTAAGTTGATTTTAGGTTTTTTTTTGTCCTAAGATGGAAACCGAAAGGGCGGTGAATTGGTTATTTTATGAAAGTGATGGCAAATAAAATATTTAAACAAACTAAAAATGATGAGTAGAGAGGAAAATATTAAGCATAAGTAATTTATAGTGGTTTAAATTCTTTAATCCTATGTCCACTTTCTCAATAGCTTGTTGAAATTCCACTCGCTTTGAGTTTTTACAAGCTCAACTCTAACCCAGTATTTTCATAAGTTCACACCAAATTTTTACAATGGTTTAAGAATTCCTCACAACCCAAAAAGTGTTTTACCCAGCCTCACTATAAAACCTAGTGTTTCAAAGCTCACACCAAACTTTTACAGTGGTGTTTAATTCTCACATCAAACACTTAATTAAAATAAATTAGATTTTAATACAAAGTAATCAAAATATGTTATCTAGAATCAAATGGCTCACTCCAATACTGAAACATGAAGCTTCATAGGGTATTTATAGCCATTTTAGGTCCAACCTAGCCATTATAAAAGATGACTAGTAGATACCAACTTGATCATTAAAATATTTGCTTCAATAATTATCCATAGGCAGTTAGCCATCGCTCCAGCGTTTGTTACCGTCGTGCTTACACAAAGTGTAGTCACACTTAAGCTTGAGGTGGTCACTACCTTTGAATTTTCTCAAACGGCTAGTGCAAGTCGCCCTGACAAATAATGAAACTCCATCTTATGCCAACCTATAATTGTCGGTGCGGTCCCACTTCATTACTAGGCGGTCATGCCTTTTATACTTTGCAGTTTCCCTTTAACTAATTATCCATGTGTCATGTAATCATTAGAAGAGAGAAAATCCACCAGAAATTCAAAAGGTGTGGTTACACTTCTTTTGGATAGCAATCAGAGAAGTACTTTCACGCTGAGCTTTAAGTCACGCTTCAGGTATCCATCTCTACTGCCATTTTAAGTGAAATTTGCTTCTGATGTAAGTACAGTTGTGACATTTTTTAGGGCAATCGTGCATTACTATCTAGTGCCTATTTCTTTCACCGAGATCTCTACTGTATGTATTATGAAATTCCAACCTTTAGGGCAGTCATACATTATTGGGAATAGTTGTACCTTCCTATCTCAAGGTAGTGTTTAAGGTCGTGCTCGTCACCGCAAACTCTACTATATTTATTTTTCTTTTCCTCATATTAAGGTGCCATCATGCCTTAGGCTTGGATGCTCGCAAAATGTGCCCTGTTCAGTATACTTTAAAGCAAATAATACTATAACAAAGACACTTGAAACTTAAGCTTAAATACCTTTCAATTTGAGTGCTAATGATCAAAATAGAGTCATTTATGCCAACCATTTGGCTATAAGGTTTTAACTGAATAAAACCAAGGTCAATATGTGGAAATTAGGTTCAACTTAATGAGACTAAGTTTGAGATTGATTTTAGGTTTAACAGGATGAACCTAGGTCTATATGTGGAAATTAGGTTCAACTTGATGAGTCTAAGTTTAAGATTGATTTTAGGTTTCAACTTGATACCTAAATCTTTACATGGAAATTAGGTTCAACTTGATGAGCCCAAGTTTAAGATTGATTTTAGGTTTAATTGGATGAATCCTAAGTTTAAAATTGATTTTAGGTTCAACTGGATGAAACCCTAAGCTTAAAATTGATTTTAGGTTCAGTAGGATGAAACCCTAGATTCAAAATTGATTTTAGGTCCAGCTGGATGAAACCCTAGGCTTAAAATTGATTTTAGGTTCAGCTGGATGAAACCCTAAGTTTAAAATTAATTTAAGGTTCAACTAGATAAAACCATAAGCTTAAAATTGATTTTATTTTAAAGACCAAAGGATAGTCTTTAAAATAAGGGCAAAGGAGTGTAAAGGATAGTCTATAAAATTAAGGCATAAGAGTGCAAATAATAAATAATAATATAAAATGACTTAAAGAGAGAGAAAATTAGGGTTGCTTACCTTTCTCTTGGATCTTTTGTTGGTGACGGCTTAAGTATATGGTTGGACCTTAGTTCCATTTTGATTCGGGTTAGGGTTTTGCTAAAGAAGCAAGTAAATTTGATTTAACTTAAGGAAAGCTAAATCAAGGAGGATTAGCACCCAAATTTTCTAAGGAAACAAATTTTAGGAGGTTCAAACTAAGGAAGAATAAAAAATTTGCTTAAAAATAGATGAGGAAGAAAAGAAATTAGAGAACGTGCAAATAGGTCTTCTTAAGTTAAATGGGGTCGAGAAAAAGTGAGGTTTAGAGGCCTATTTATAGAGTTTTAAAAGATTAAAATTGCAAACAAAATGAAAAAAAAATTGGGCATCATAGCATGAAATCAATGGCTCCCAATAGATTTGGGTTCCCTGTAGCACCCTTGCACAGTACCCTTGTGGCAGCCATAGTGCTGCCGTGCGTCATCCCCCCATTGTGCCTATTATGTTACTGCGCAACGAACTTTCAGAGGCATGTTCTCTCTCGTCCGATATTTGTTTTGAGTGATTAAAGTTGCATTAGAGCCGTAATAGACTATATTTTAATAAAATAATAAAAAAATTCACTCCATAATAGGCCTATATTTTTAGAAAAAATTAAATAGTCCATTTAGTGTCGTTCGACATCCAATTCATGTGATTCCAATTTCATTCGATTTGTGGTCACATGGGCTTTCATCTAGAATCACAAATTGAGTGTTTTCCTTAGGTACAAAATTAAGAGTTCACAATTGCCCCCATCACGGTTACTTTTCTAGAAAAGTGACCATGATGTTATGAACCACTAAAGAAGGTTTAGGTTTAACTTAAATCTAAGTAGATGAGCCTAGGTCTAATCTAATAAACCTAGATTGACGCTATAAGTTTTAGGTTCACATGCCAACCTAAAAAGGTTTAATCTAGGTTCCTATAGACTCTTAATTTTGGCCCTAAGCTAGTCCGATCTCAATTAAAGAAAGCCTATTCGGGATTAGTACATTGTTAATGGCTTAAACTTAGTTTGAAGCTTTTAATTAGATTGATCCAGTTTTATAAGGCCTAAAGTAAGTTGGTTTAATTTTTAAAGTCCTAAACCCAGTCTGATTTATTATTTAAAGACCAAAATAGGTTCGATTCATTTTTAAAATGCAAAACCAAGCCGGACCGTACCAAAAATGTTAAACCATGATGAATTGGCTTAGCCAATTCTCCATGGTGTGGTGACCATGGCGAATTGGCAAGATCAAACTCCATTTGACAGTTAAATCAGTGTATTAGGGTTTTTAATTTAAACTTTCTTTACCAATAAATAGCAATAATTAGTACAAAAGAGAGGAGGAACACAGAAGCAACCAGGATTATAAAAAACATATAGAGCAACCATTAACATACACATAATAGGATCAACTCATAAAATAATGCACCATATAAAGGCAGTAGCTACTGTCTTTATTTTGTTAAGCTAGGAATTCCAAATTGTTGCAAGCAAAAGTTTGAATCAATGTATAATTTTGATGGAATCAGCAAACGAATGTATGTTCTCTAAGTTTAATTCATTTAAATTCAACACAAGAAGCTTTGGTGATGGTTTTTAACATTGATCAGATTTATTCTTCATCCAAATAGTTCCAGTAGTCCAGTAGTTTATATTCATCAAGTTTCAATTCATATATTTATTTTATTAACACATGTCCAGTAGCTTTCATTGGTTTCAAATTCACAGTAGATTATACACTTAACTTTGTTTTGTACAGTAGCTTAGTTAGCCAACTTTTATTTATTTTTTATTTGTTTTAGGTTCATAATAACTTAAGAATTGATTTAAATCCTTTATTTAATTACTCAAAATACTAGTTTGCTTATTTTGAAAAACCAAAATCTTAAATCCCAATTTTAAAACCCTAGTCTCATAAAAACCTTAATTTTCAATATTCAAAACCTTAAAATCATGTTTTAATCCTAAAACTCTAGCTTTATTTCCAAAACCTTGATTTTCATTTATAAATCCTAATTTTATTTTCAAAAACCCCAAAACCCTAATTCAAAAATAAAAACCTAATTCTCACCTAAAAAATCATAATCTTATTTTTAAAACCCTAAAATCTCAATTTTCATCCATAAACCCTAAAATCCTAATTCTTATTCTAAAACCTTAATTCTTATTCGAAAACCCTAAGTTTATCCTAAAAATCCTAATTTAATAATAAAAATCCTAAAATCAAGTTTAAAACCCTGTAAGCCCTAATTTAGTATGTAAACCCTAAATTTATATATTTGATATTTTATTTAAGATTAAAATTTAGATTTGATTATTTTATGTATGTGATGAATGATTTATTAATTGTTTTATTTATTATGGATGATTCATTCTATTTTTGCTTATGGTGAATGTTTTAATTTTATTTGGTTAATTATTTAAACTTCAAGGTTGTTAGAGGTAATTTTCCACTTCGTGAGTACCTTATTTATTAAGTCCAATGTAATTTTATTTATTTTGACTTTTGAATTAATGAAAATGACATATTTTCACCAAATGGTGGGTGTCCTATTTTATCCAGTTTTGGATATTGGACATGGTTGTAAGGGCATATTTCCATCTTGTATGGGTGTCCATTTAATTTGCTTGTTTAAACCTTCTTTACTTTAATACAATGAATGATTATTTATTTTAAATTGCATGTAGTATGGATGATATCTCAATAAGCTAAGAATTTAATAATAGTAAGACTTGAAAAGGAGGTCGGTTCCAATGAACCGGACGTTATGGGGGTGCTAGGTCATTCTCACCATCCCCATACATACCCAAAATTCAAAACCTAATAGGGATAGGAATTCCTTAGGAATCGAGTCATCCACCCCTTTCTATTTTTTCTGGGATATTCGAGTGGTGATTCCATTTTCTCCGGGTTTAGACCAGCGTTTTCTAAGGCTCTGAGTATAACAGTGCCGAAGTTGCAAGAACTATTCCACATGGGAGTGGGGGCAAAAATCCTAGCTTACAGTGGTGACTCCACTGGGAATAAGAGAAGTTGATTACATTGGTCTTTATATTATTTTATTCTTTCTTATTATAATATTGTCTATTGCATCATTTAGATTGCATTATGTGCATGAGTTAGGATGCCTATGTAACTCATGTTGTGTTATGTAAGGGATACCATACTTTCACTCAAGGTATAGAGATTGAGCATAGCATAACCACTCATAGCCTTGTACCTTTTAGTATATACTTGCTATGAGAGCCTAAACTTTTCAACCCAAAGACTAAAGCTCATGTAATTGACATAGTTACTTTCCTTAGGTTTTTACCCAAATGCTTGTTATTTGACTATGATTGATATATTTTGGTTTGAACCATGGCCTATTTGGTTTGTTCTTTTTCTAATATGACCTAATTATATTGTAAGCTCAAAATATTTTTTTTCCTTTAAGCCCAAAAGACCAAAACAAATTTTTTAAAATTTTCAAGATGGTCTTTGGACATAAAGATAAATAGGTCAAAGATTCTTTTCCACCTCATACAAAGCCCAAAATTCATTTTTAAATAAACCTTTTTACAATGGGCTTTGAAACAAAATTATTTTTCACTTCATCTAAAATTTTAAATTTTTCTTAAAAGAACTCACAATTATTTCGGTCAATTGTGGAATATCAAAAGTCAATTATGGGGCTAACTTTATACCAAGAATTATTAATCATGGATTTGTTTGTGGCATGAATCATTAGTTATTTTTTCTAAATAGGAAATTTATTTATGATAAACCTTTTAATTTAGTTTTAATCCATAATATAGCATAAAAGCTATTTTTAGTTGATCCAAGGGATTAAGGCTTAATTAATGAGAATTATCATGGACTGACTTCTATGTTTGAGAAAACAACTAGTGGTTAACCTGTCCGAGTGAATTTTTTGAAATCAATATGTCCCATGTTGATATTTAGTTGACCATATACCTAGGAAAAGAGACTCGCCATTCATGTGTGGAAGTTATAAGGTTGGAAGGAACATCTTAATTATTTTTTATTTATTTGTTACTTGTGCATCCATGCATACATATATATATGCATTGCATTATATGGCATTGATCCTTTCTAGCTCACCGACTTGGAGTACAACAGTTCAAGAGCATATGACAATCCAACCTATGCCAATGACGTAGAATTCAATAACGACTCAGCCAACTTCTTATGAAAAGCAATGGAACCTGAATAGATTTAGAAAATGGTGGATGAGGCAATCAGCTCCAAGATGGAAGAACTGAAGGAGGCCCTGGATGAGACCATGAAAAGCCAGCTAGCTACACTATTGGGGAATACTATTGAAGCATCTGCTAGTACTAAGAAGCAGAAAGACAAGGGAAGGCTAAGGTTGGTGAAGTAGTCTTTGATGATGACAAAGTGATGATGGATGATGATGATTGGGCTCAGTATTTCTAAGATTCTCAAGACAAGAAGAAAGAAGCGAAGACTGTGGAGATGGTAACTATGGAAAAGACTGAAACTTCAAATGTGGAAAAGTTGATTGTTGATTTAGAAAAGAAGTTCAAAAAGAAGCTGAAGATTAATGAGATGTCAGAGGTGGACAAGCTATTTGAACAAGATGAGGAAGTCCCTTATAAATTCAAGATGCCTTCCTTTGCTATGTTTAATGGAACTGGCAATCTTCATCTACATGTCAAGCAATACATAACAGCCATGCAGTCTGCTCAAGCTACTAAGGATCAAACTCTAAGGTACTTTATGCTCTCGTTAGATTCTATTATGCAGAATTGGTTCAATACCTTATAGGATAGTTCTCAGAAGGATTGGGATTCATTATATAAAGCCTTCATTCAGCAGTATGGATACAATCCCTAGTTAGAAGTTACTTTGATGGAGGTAAAGCCAATCAGGCAAAAATAGAATGAGAACTTTGTTGACTATGTGAAGAGGTGGAGAAACAAGGCTGCACTACTCAAGAAAAGGCCAGATGAGTCAGACTAGATTAGGATGATTGTGAGAGGGGTGCTACCTAATCTTTGTGAAAGGATGTCCCACACCCTTATCAGAGATTTTAAAGATCTCCTTTAAGATGGCTTGCAAATAGAAGAATGGAAAAGAGAGAATAATCATTTTTCTGCAAGAAGGAACAAGAAAGGGAATTATCAGTTTGGCAATCGAAGTATGCAAAAGGCGATTGATGTTAATGCAACTGGTTAAGGAGGTAGGAGGCAGTTTTTAAAGTTGGGAAAGCCACTGTCCTGGGTTCTCAATAAGCTATAAAAGAAAGGGCTGTTACAACCCTTAACTCCTCGACCATTGCCAAATTCTTTATCACCAAACTTTGATGCAAAAGCATTTTGTCTATTCCACCAAATGCAAGGGCACGAGAAGGACAAATGTTTGAGGTTAAGGCATGAAATTGAAAAATTGACTGACAGTGGAAAGTTGCCCTAACCTAATAAGCCTAGCACGAAGAACAATCCATTGCCAAGGTTTAACAAAATACCACCACCAGCAACTTTCATGATAGGAGGAGGTTTGAATGAGAAGTTTTTTCTGTCTTCCTTCCAAGATGTGAGTGGCGAAGCAACTAAAGAAGAAGAGGTGTTAAGCAACTATGGTTAAGAAGGAAGTAGCCATCTATGTTATGAATGAGTTATGGTATTCAACTGACAGTGATGATGAGTCAAACCAAAGAAAGAAGAGTGGACCTGGTCTGAGCCCGAAGAGGACGAAGTGCTGAATACTCACTCTGGAAAGCCTTATTCAAGGCCTCCACCAAAGGAAGTAAAAGCCGATAAGGGGAAGGATGCTGAAAAAAAGTGAAGGAAGATGAAGATGATATAGTCCTTAAGCAATTGAAAAGGACTCAAGCAAGCATCAACATTTGGGATTTATTGGCTACATCCAAGAAACACCATGAAACTATGACTAAAGCTTTGAATAGCATGCTAATTTTCACTTTCATAACACCAGAGGAGCTGGTTAATTTTGTGAAAGTTGAAGGAGCAATTAAGTCCGCGGATGTTCAGAAGAAGATCAAGGTTGATATGGGAATGGTGTCATTTTTAGATGCAGATTTACCAGAAAAGGAAAGAGATCACATCTGCCCGCTTTTCATCAAATTAGAAGTCAAAGAAAAAAGGACTCCATGCATCATGGTTGATGATGGATCTACCATAAATTTATGCCCACTCAAAATCCTACCAAAGCTAGCTATGACAATGAGAAATTTGAGCCCGACTGAGATAACCATAAGAGCTTATAACAATACTAAGAGGCATGCTGAGGGAATCTTTAAAGGTGTTATGAAGGCTGGCCCGATTGAATCCTTGGTGGAATTTGTAGTCCTGTATATACTTGTTACTTTTACATTACTGTTGGGACAACCTTAATTCCATCCTCTTGCTAGAGTTCCTTCTACCCTCCATTAGAAGATCAAGTTCCAAAATGGAGATGAAATAGTGGTTATTGATGCGATAATGAAGTGGTAATTGCTTTGATGATTGAGAGGGCTCTCAATGGATTTCAAGTGGCTATTGTTTCTAATAATGATATAATGGGCTCTAGAATTTTGGCTATGATGAAGAAAATGAACTATCTACCAGGTACTGGCCTTGGAAAGGGGGAAGCAGGTGTAACAAAGCTCCCAAATTTTAAGACTCAAACTTCCAAAAAAGGGTTGGGATATGATGAAGCTAATGGAGGTGTTCTGCTAAAGAAGAATGAGAAGATGATTTTTCCTCCTCTTAAAGAAGTGTTCATTAAAGCCCTAGATGTGGACCACTCCAAGGGAAGCCGGAGCCAATCATGTTCATGGGGAAGCTAATTTTAGATTTTGAGATCTTTGTTGATGGTTTTGAGTTGGTGGAACAGAGAGAGAAAAAGCTTGCCTTACCAGCTGATAAGGAATCTAGCCCAAAAGAAAAGAAAGAAGCTACCATGAAGATTCAGAAGACTCCGAAGGAAATTACTGCTCTCATTGAAGAACAGTTTGAGAACCTTGTAGTTTATGATGATGAGAACATTGATTCAAATTTTGATTTTAATTTGTAACGTTTAAAATTTTAAATACTAAACTTTTAATTTAATATTGATAATTGATAGTGAATTATGATATAAGTGGCATGGATAAGTGATGTAAATAGTGGATCTTAAAAATTTACTAAAGAAATTATTTATTTTTACCATTTTAAGAGACTAAAAATTGAATTGAAATCAAAGTTTATGAGTGAGGGTGCACCGTAGCTAAAATAAGAGTAGCCACACTAGATTAAACCATATATATAAATATGTGGACAGGTGTGTGTATGTGTGAAAACTTCTTTCTTCTTCTTTCTTCTTCATTCACACATATCATCACCTTCATCACCAAAACTTCTACTTTCTTCCTTCTTTTCAAGAATTTGGCAAAAATTTAAGAAGAAATTTCATCTAGTTATAAAATTTTAAAAGAATAAGCTGGAAAAGTTGAGATTATCAACAAGTGATTAGAGAAGAAAAGGAATTTTGAAAGAGGTATGTGCTTATGTATTTTTAATTTGCAACTATCTAAATTTCTATGAATTTTATTGTTTGAAGTGGTCGATTGAGCTATCTTTGATGAGTTATTACTGAAAAGTATTTGATATAGACTCTTTATATATCAAAGAAACTAGTTTTTGATTCATTTTTATCATATATTTGGATATATTATGTTTAAGTTGTTGATTGTGCGAAACACAGAAATTTGCTTGACACGGCCATGTCACTGGACGTCTGGACGTGTTAACGATCTTATGTTTCAATGTTGATGACACAACTAGTAATATGCCCGTGTCATTGGGCATTTATAGCTACTCTGATTAAAGATAAATTACACAGCCAATGACACGCCCGTGTCGTTGGGCATATTGTAGCTACTGTAATGCAAGTTAAATGACATGCCCGTGTCATTGAGCATGTCAAAGCTTCTATAAGAATGGGAAAATGACATGGTCATTGATACGCTTATGTCATTGAGTGTGTCACTTGAAGAAATTGCCCAAAATAACTCTTTTCTTTGTCTTTCATCTGTAATTCCGGCTGAAAAGATTATAAGTCCTCAAAGTGTAAAGGATTTTTGAAATCAACCTTAAAATGTAGTGTAACAAATTTGTTTTGAATATATGATAAATATGTATAATACCAAGTGTTGATTAAAGAATTGTTCCATTGAAGTGCTATACATAATCTAATGTTAATTAAAAACTACTGATTTTAGATCTAGCTTAGGATTGAATGGCTAGCCAAAGGGAGAATATTCAAAGTGATAGTGGGCACTCTGTGCCATCAATAGACACTCCATATCACCATATTCAGTGGGCATTCGTGCCATAGTGGGCCATTGGCCTAATTTTATACAGCGGGCATTAAATTGCTAACAGTGACCCGTTATCCAAATCTAGAATCTGAGTTCAGTGTGTATGGGCATAATTAAAGAAGTTATCTACTTTGAAAACAATATGTTATATGGTTATTGTTAAATTAATCGATTTTGAATTTAATTCTATTTAGTATTTCAAGTTTCAATGAATTTATTAATTTCTTTATTTAATGTTCTAAAAGTAATAATTTCTATTTTTTCTAAATTATTTTATGTATGGTTCTCTTTCCTTTAAAATTTCTTTCTTATTGTAAATACATAAGCACCGTTAAGCTTTGCTTAGCATGTTAGAATTATTTTCTAATGCGCTAATCAAATAAGAAGATTTGAGACTACAGAGTGAGAGATATACGTTCCTAGTCAACTGCATCACAAAGGTTCAAAGAACAATATCTTAAATATTGTATTCTGTATAGTTCACATGGCAATACTTTATAATTTCATATGACAGTTGTACAAGTTTGAAAGTAGTTTAAGAATTATAATAATGTAAGTTAACAATAAGAGTTCTTTATAAATTAATAGATATATGTTTATAATATAGGCATGATTATAATAGTTCTTTTGAAAGTTTAATAACTGCTTTAATACATAGAAGTATTTTAATTTTATTTCTATAATACATATATAGCCAAGCTTGAGTATTTAGTTGACATCACTTATGTAGTTAAGTGTATATAGACTATGCAGGAGATGTTACATAATTTGTCTACTCTGTATGAGGATGATGATGTTTTCTTTTCTAAAATGAAAGCAATAAGGTGTACCTTGTTGTAGGAATAAGCTTATGCCTGGTGGGATACAAAGCAGAAAGGTATACCTGCAGGTAGACTCACTTGGGCATTTTTTCAAGAAGAATTTAATAAGAAATATATTAGTGAGATTTATTTAGAGGAGAAGCGTTAGGAGTCTTTGTATCTTAAGCAAAGGCAGTCATCTATGTCTGAATATGAGAGGCAGTTTGTTCGCCTCAGCAAATATTTTCCAGAGTTAGTTGCATCTGAGGAAGAGAAGTGCAAGCAGTTTGAACAGGGTTTAAACAGTTAGATCCGGGTTTATTTAGTAGCGATGAGGATTAAAGAGTTTTCCACTCTTATTAATGTGGTAGTTGCCAAAGAAAATGAGATTAAACAAGAGAAGGGAAGAAGAGAACAATCAAAGAAGGGATTTTCTGGTGAACAACAACAAGGTGGCCATAAAAGACAGAGAAATATTCAAACTCAAACTCAGGGGTCTGGTAGAGAAAGTGGAGCTAGTTTTCAAAGGTCTAGAGGTGGTAGGTTTGGAGTGGCTACAGGCTCATCTTCAAGGGCAATTACTGCACCTTGTCAATATTATGGTAAGGGCCATGCAAGTGAAGATTACTGATATAAAAAAGGAACTTGTTTGAAATGTAGTTATTTGAAACATAAAATTAGAGATTGTCCAACGATAAAAGAACTAGAAGTTGTTGAAGGACATAGTTCTGTACAAAGATTTCAGTCAGGCCGTAGGACAGGTAGAGGTGGTCGACCCAATGTTAGTTAGCAGAGAGGATTTGAAACAGTGGATAGACCTCAGTCTCGAGGCAGTGCTCCGGCTAGAGCTTATACCATGAATGCTGTGGAAGACTAGGATGCTCCTGATATTATAGTTGGTAAATTTTCTTTATATGGTCTTGATGTGTATGAATTATTAGATCTTGGTTCTACACATTCTTATATTTGTACAACTATAACTTCATGGAAGAGAATGTGTGTTAATAAACTTGATTATGAGATAGAAGTCACTAATCCCTTAGGCCATAGTGTGAAGGTAAACAAAGTATATTAAAATTGTCCACTTAGAGTTCATGATGTAGAACTTCCTGCTGATTTGATTGAACTTCCATTCCATAAATTTGATGTAATCTTGGGAATGGATTGGTTATCTTGACATCAAGCAATTATGGACTACTGTAGTAAAGTTGTGCCTTTTAAGATTCCGGGTTATGGTGAGATTGTAGTTCAAGGAGAAAATTAATTTTACCCTTCTAGTTTGATTTCTACAGCTAAAGCTAGAAGGTTGATTAGGAAGAGATGTGAAGCTTACCTTTCTTATGTTAATGATACACGACATTCAAGCAAGGCTTTGGGAGACATACCTACAGTGAGTCAGTTTCTGGATATTTTTTCGAAAGAATTACCTGGAATACCACCAGAGAGAGAGGTAGAATTTATTATTGATGTAGTTCCGTGTACAGTACCAATTTTTATTTCACCTTATAGAATGACACCTCCAAAATTAAAAGAGTTAAAAGTGCAACTTCAGGAATTACTTGATAAGGGCTTTATTAGACCTAGTGTATTACTCTGGGGTGCACCAGTTTTATTTGTGAAGTAGAAGGATGGTACCTTAAGATTGTGTATAAATTATCGACAGTTGAATAAAGTGACTATTAAGAATAAGTATCCATTACCTAGGATTGATGACTTGTTTGATCAGTTGAGGGGAGCTCGTGTTTTCTCTAAGATTGATCTTAAATCGGGTTATTATCAGATGAAAATTAAAGAAGTATGTAACATTCCCTGACAATTCTCATTAGAACTATCAGACAATGTTACTTGATATACTGTCAGTACTCAAATCAATTCATTTACAAAGTTCTCTTCCAACTAACAAAAATTTTCAAGTAATAATACAATCTATATAATACAACACTTATAAGTCCAACATTTAGACCAATCTCCAATAATCCAAATACTCATTAAAATTCAGATAACTATCATAAGTTTGTCAAATCAAATGAATATATAATACATTCCTTTATTTGATAATCGTTCACTAGAATCTCAAACTTCATCCTCTAAATACATATATTCCTTTCATGTTTACAAATTTGTACAATCTCTCAAATAGCCAAAATAAATCGCATACGTACATTTCATAACTTTAAAGTACAATATTCAAAATATCTCTGTATCTATATGTACTATAGATAATTTTTTGAGATCCTTAATTCCACTTCTTAACTTGCTTCGATGACCTGATACCTGCGTGTCAAAAAATAATTCTAACACGCTAAGCAAAGCTGAGTGGTGCTTGTATAAATATATTTTTTCACTTAATATTAAAGAAAAATACTTATGGTAATATAGTAATAACACTTAGTTTTAAGAAATATTTCAATATATTAACTATTTTCAATTACAAACCAACATAATATTTTGATTACACAAAATAATAACTTTAACTTTATAAAAGTCGTCATGCTATACTATACTTTAGGTATTGCAACTTTTCTCTTTATGAATCATTTTATTTAAGATTTGCTTTCTCATTTGATAACATTGCTCACAGTACGCTTATTTTATTTTTTAATAAGTCTTACTTTTCAATTTTACATATAGGATAATTTCATTCAATCTATAATTTTCAGCACTTAAATTTAGTACTATATTTTGGGGCACTTTGTATTTTATTCCATTTTTTACACTTTCAATTATTACCACACTTATAAAGTTATTAATTAATTCAATAACTTGAGCATAACATTTCTATTCCGTGAATTAGAACTTTCACTTGTAAATATTAAAATATATTTTACCAGTCACTTTCACATTGTAACATAGTCAATTTCAAGTAATTGACTTATATTATTATTTGCATTTATTTCATTATTCACAACTATCATATTCACATATATTTTCAATTTAGATATCTTCATTAAATATGCCCATATATACTGAACTCGGATTATAGGTTTGGATAACAGGTTAGTGTAGCATTTGTAATGCCAAGTCTCAAGAATATATATATATAATGGCAATTATGCCCACTGTCACTGATGACACAATGTATCCATTAATGGCAAGAGATGCCCATTATCACTAAGGCTATCCTTCCTTTGGTTAGCCATTCAATCCAAAGTTAGATCTAAAATCAGTATGATTTGGGCAATTCATTAGTTTTGATTAACACTGAATTGTGTATATCATTTCAATGGTACAATACTTCTATCAACATTTAGTACTATATATATTTATCACATATCCAAATTTTATCACTCTTTTCCATGCTTTTAACACATATAAATGAATTCTGAACATATGGGTAATTTCTTTAGCTTTCTAGTTTGTTTTATTTTTTAAAAAAAGAATGTGTGTTTAAGTTTGCTTGAAGTTTTATAATTTAGTTTGAAGCATGAACATGTGCAAAATGAAGCTTTAATTCACTTGTTGAAGCCAATTTGGGGGGAAGGGTATTGAACACAGCCAAGTTATGTTCAATGACTTGGCCCTGTCTCTCATAAATGAAAAATAGAAAATTTTGACAGCATATGACACACCCACTGACTTGGCCGTGTCACTGTCTGTGTCACTAGACACACCCACTGACTTGGCCATGTCATTGGTCGTGTCTCTCATCAAAGAAAATAGAAATTTTTAACAGCATGTGACACACCCACTGTCTTGGATGTGTCATTGCCCGTGTCACTAGACACACCCACAGACTTGGCCATGTCTCTCATAAAAGAAAATAGAAATTTTTGACAGCATGTGACACACCTACTAACTTGGTTGTGTCACTAGACACACCTAGTGACTAGGCCATGTCACTGCCCGTGTCATTAGACACACCCACTGACTTGGCCATGTCACTGGCCGTGTCCCTCATCAAAGAAAATAAAAATTTTTGACAGCATGTGACACACCCACTGACTTGGCAGTGTTATCGCCCTTGTCAATAGATGCACCCACTGACTTGGCCATGTCACTGTCAAAAATTACATATTTTTAAACACTCAATCATATAAACATAAACAGATTCAAGATCTATGATAAAAATGAATCAAAAACTAATTTTTTAACATAAAAAGAATCTATATCAAATACTCTACTCAAACATCAATTAATCAATCTTTAACCATCACTTATAGCTAAAAACAACATCAAACCACTCATTTCTTATAAAGATTGAATTAAAAAATCATACTCATCACTTATAAGTTCCTTTAAAATTTTTTTTTCACTCATCAATCCATTTAACCAATACTTTTAAGTAACAATTTATTATAGATGACTCAATCAACCAATTCAAACATTAAATTCATAAAAAATTCATATATTTACAAATTATAATACATAAGCACATACCTCCTTCACAATCCCTCTTCTTCTCCCTTTTCCTTCTTTTTCTTTAATCACTTGTTGATAATCTCACATACTCTAACTAATTCTCTTAAAAAGATTATTAGAAAAGATATATTTTCCTTTGATTCTTTTATGAAAGGAAGAAGAAAATAGAGAAGATGGTGTTGGTGGAGGAAAATGGTGTGGGAGATGGAAGAAGAAATGAGAAGTTTCCTCACACACACACATATGTACACACACATATATATAGTTTAATCAAGTGAGGGAATGCTCATAATAACTATGGTGCACCCTCATTCTTAACCGTTGATTCTAAATCGAGTTTTAGTCCTGTAAAATCGTAAAAATAATTTTTCAATAAATTTTAAGATATACTATTCACTATTCTCTACTTATAGTATTTATCCACATTACTTTTATTACTATACATTATCAATTATCAATATTAGTTAAAAAGTTATATGTTTAAAATCTTAACCATTACAAAGTACATATTCCAAAGACAGCTTTTAGAACTCAATATGGGCATTATGAATTTTTTATTATGCCCTTTGGTTTAACTAATACTCCAGCAGCTTTTATGGACTTGATGAATCGAGTCTTTAAACCTTATTTAGACCAATTTGTAGTTATTTTCATTGATGACATATTGGTTTATTCCATAAATAAAGAGAAGCATGATAAGCATTTAAGAATTGTACTACAGACACTAAGGGAGAATCAATTGTATGCTAAATTATCAAAATGTGATTTTTGGCCGACGAAAGTGGCATTTTTGGGTTATGTAATATCAGCTAATGGTATTTGTGTGGATCCTAGTGAAATTGAGACTATTTTGAATTGGCAGCCACCAAAGAATATAACAGAATTCCAGAGTTTTCTTGGGTTAGCTGGTTACTATAGAAGGTTTGTGCAAGGATTTTCGAAAATAACACTTTCTTTAGCTAGGCTCCTTAGGAAAGAAACTAAATTTGAGTGGAATGCCCAGTGTCAAGCTAGTTTTGAACAATTGAAGGCTATGTTGATTGAAGCACCTGTATGGACATAACCGACCCCAGGTAAAGACTATGTTATTTATAGTTATGCTTCTCATCAGGGACATGGTTGTGTATTGATGCAAGAGGGTAAGGTAATTGCTTATGCTTCTAGGCAATTAAAATCTCATGAATTGAATTACCCTACACATAATTTAGAATTAGTTGTTATTGTATTTGCCCTTAAGATCTAGCGATATTTCTTATATGACGAAAGGTGTTATATTTTCACTGACCATAAAAGTTTAAAATACTTGTCAACAAAATAAAAAGAACTAAACTTAAGGCAGAGGAGGTGGATGGAATTGATAAAAGATTATGATTGTATTATTGACTATCATCCTGGAAAAGCTAACGAGGTAGCCGATGTTTTAAGTCAAAAGACTTTAGTAGGTATGTTGTATATAGAATATTATAATACTATATGTATATATAAATTAAATAAACTAAATGATATAACATGTTTTGCTAGCAGAATTAAGGGTTAAACTAACCATAAAGCAAAAAGTGATAGAAGCTCAAAAACAAATTCAAAAGTTTTTGGAAATGTTGAAACAAGTGTGTGAAGGTGAAAAGCCAGATTATATTGTGTTAGAAAATGGTGGATTGTATTATAAAGGTCGATTGTGTGTACCTGATGTGAAGGAACTAAAAGAGTGTATACTTGGTGAAGCTCATACTATTACATATATTGTACATCCTGAAAGTAATAAGATGTATCAGAATTTGAAGTCTCATTATTGGTGGCCTGGTATGAAAAGAGATATTATTGAATATGTGACTCGGTATTTAGTATGTCAACAAGTCAAAGCAGAACATTAAGTTCCATCGAGTCTTTTGTAACCTATATCAATACCAGAATGGAAGTGGGATAGAATCACCATGGATTTTGTGACCAGTATTCCAAACACCCAAAAGAAGCATAATACAATTTAGGTAATTGTTGATCGATTAACCAAATCAGCTCATTTCCTTCCCATTCGAGTTGATTATTCAATGGATAGACTTGTTGAATTGTATATTAATATGATATTTAGGCTTCATGGAGTAGCAATGTCTATTATTTCAGAAGGACACCCTCGCTTTACTTTAAAATTTTGAAAAAGTTTTCAGAAAGCATTGGGTACTCGACTTCATTTTAGTACTGCTTTTCATCCACAGACTGATGGTCAATTGAAAAGGGTGATACAAGTACTTGAAGATATGCTTAGAAGTTGTGTAATCAATTTTGAAGGTAGCTAGGATAGATATCTACCTTTAGTAGTATTTGCCTATAACAATAGTTATCAAACGAGTATTGGAATGGTGCCAAATGTAGCACTCTATGGAAGGAAGTGTAGAACTCCATTGTGTTGGGTGGAATTGAATGAGAGCAAACTTGTAGGACATGATCTCATAAGGCAAACTGAAGACACAGTGAAGCTTATAAAGGATAGATTATAAATTGTAATGGATAGACAAAAATCTTATGCAGATTTGAAATGGCGTGATATTGAATATAGTGTGAGAGATAAAGTATTTTTGAAAGTATCACCATGGAAGAAGGTTCTTCACTTTAGAAAGAAAGATAAACTAAGTCCTAGGTTTATTAGACCATATGAAATACTTGAACATATAGGTCCAGTAGCTTATCGACTAGCTTTGCCTCCAGAACTAGCTAAGATTCATAATGTATTCCATGTGTTGATGCTTAGATGATATAGATCAGATCCTTCACATGTGATTCGAACAGAGACCATTGAAATTCAGCCAGATTTGAATTATGAAGAAGAACCAATGGCTATCTTAGCTCGTGAAATAAAGGAGTTGCGTAATAAACACATTTCTTCAGTGAAAGTGCTGTTGAGAAATCATTCGATAGAGGAAGCCACTAGGGAAAGCAAAGAGATAATGAGACAACAATACCCTTAATTATTTCAAGCATCCATAACAGGTAAATTTCGATGACAATATTTCTTTAGTGGGGGAGAATTATAATGTTTAAAATTTTAAATACTGAACTTTTAATTTAATATTGATAATTGATAGTGAATTGTGATATAAGTGGAATGGATAAGTTTTTAGAAGAATAAGCTGGAAAAGTTGAGATTATCAACAAGTGATTAGAGAAGAAAAGGGATTTTGAAAGAGAAATGTGCTTATGTATTTTTAATTTACAACTATCTAAATTTCTATGAATTTTATTGTTTAAAGTGGTTGATTGAGCTATCATTGATGAGTTATTATTGAAAAGTATTTGATATAAACTCTTTCTATATCAAAGAAACTAGTTTTTGATTTATTTTTATCATATATTTGGATATATTGTGTTTAAGTTGTTGAGTATACAAAATACAAAATTTTACTTGACACAGCCAGTGATACAGTGATGTCACTAGGTGTGTCAACGATCTTGTGTTTCAATGTTAATGACACGACCAGTAACATGCCTGTGTCATTGAGCATGTCATAGCTATTATGATGAAAGATAAATGACACGGTCAGTGATACGCCCATGTCGTTGAGCTTGTTGTAGCTATTGTAATGCAAGTTAAATGATATGGCCAATGACACGTCCATATCGTTGGGTGTGTCAAAGCTTCTATAAGAATAAAAAAAATGACATGGTCATTGACACGCCCATGTCATTAAGCGTGTCACTTGAAGAAATTGCCAAAAAAAACTCTTTTCTTTGTCTTTCATCTGTAATTCCAGCTGAAAAGATTATAAGTCCTCAAAGTGTAAAGAATTTTTGAAATCAACCTTAAAAAGTAGTGTAACAAATTTATTTTGAATATATGATAAATGTAATATCCCAAAATTTTAAAAAATATATATTAATTTTTAAAAATTAATTAAATGATTTAAAAGTATATATATGTATATAATTAAGTGAAAAAGGAAAAATGTGTATATGATATATATTTGTAGATATACATAATATATACAAGTCAATATTTTAATATGAGTCATATGTTATTTTAATTATTAAAATATTAATTAAGTGGTTAGTGGAAGATGATATTTTTTTATGTATTAATTAAGTATTATGTTTTTACTTGGTGGAGAGTAAAAGTTGGATAATTGTGTGGTTAAAAAGAGATTAGTTAGATAAAGAGGAATTGGTGATTATCTTCTTCTTCTTTTTTCCCCATTGAAGCCAACTACTTCCATCAAAGGAAAAGAGAAATTTGCTTCTTGCTAACTCAAGTAATTGAAGGATTTCAATTGTTCAAGTTGAAGTTTTGAGGATTTTCTCCATATTTTGTAAGTTTCCAACTTGTTTCCTTGATTTTCTATGGAAGTTTGTATATGTATTAATTGGATGTTTGGTGTAGTATGTGTTAATGGTTGATATTGGTATGTTTGAAGTTCTTTTGGGTAGTTAACTATGAATTTGGGGTTGGATTGAAGAAAAGGTTAAGTTTGGTGAAGAGAATAAGAGTTTTGGGTTGTGTAACTTTTGAGTTGTGAAGTCATGGTTGTAATTGTGCATTTTGCTTTTAATTGAGTTGCTTTGATGTTTACACAAGTATTTTGTGGTATAATGATGGAATTGGTTGAGTTTGTATAGAGTTGAAAAGGGTAACGAAAGATAATATTTGGATGTGACAATTATGTGTGGATATCAGGATTTTTGGCCTGACACACCCAGTGACATGGCCATGCCTTTGGGAGTGTCGATGGTTCTATTTTCAGTGTTGGTGACACGTGCAGTGACACACCCATGTCACTGAGCGTGTCATATCTTTTGTAATGTTATAGTATTGACACGTGCAATGACACGCCCATGTCACTGAGCTAGTTGTTGTGTTGTAGGAGTTTTGGCATGGGCAGGGACACGCCCATGTCTCTGGATGTGTCTTATCTGCTATAATAAAGAGCTTAGGACACGGTCATTAACACGCCCATGTTACTAAGCGTGTCAAAGCTTTTGTGTGGTGGGTTTAGGGCACGGTCATTAACACGCACGTATTGTTGAGAGTGTCATGTATAGAGTTTGCCCTAAATAGTTTTTTTCCTTATTTTCCTTTGTGTATCTTATCCTTATGTTGAGAGGTTTTGTTTATACTTATAAGTGTATCACTAAGTGATTATTTATAATCACATTTGGTTTAGGCTTTGAAGAGACTTGAGTTACCCCAGTCCAAGTGTTGAGGGATATCTTAGAAGAGGAGGCTGAAAGTGGTGTTTGTTGCTTTTAGAAGTAAGTACAAACTTTAAATAATTGCTTATATTTATATGACATTGGGACTTAACACATTTCATTGGAAAATATGTTAAGTTACCTACTACATTGTTGGTGCATGTGTAATATGCTATGATTTGTATAATGTCACAAATGCATTATATGTAATGTGAACTTTATGCAAAATATGATAATGACCCAAAATATATGGGTAATGCAATTTGTTTTGTATAAATTAAAGATGGTATGTAAAGCCATTGGTGATGGCTATATTGATATAAATGAGATAATTGAGGCATCGTGCCTAGCTTGATCTTGAGATAATGAGAAAGAAATTGATAATTGAATTATAAAATAATTATGTGCCTAGTATGTTATTCAATTTTCAGAGTTTTGTGTTTGGTGGCATGCCTAAAATGTAACAGTCCCTTGAAGCTGGGTTGGGCTTGGTCGTTGAAGCCTAGTTGGGATTTTACATGATGTAGCAGTCCCTTGAAGCTAGGTTGGGCCTAGTCCTTGAAGCCTAGTTGGGATGTTACATATGAGGTAATCCTCATTGTGATTATGATTTGCCTTCGAGGCTAGACACATGGTGTCATCTTGGAAGCAGTAACTCTGGGATTTGAATAGCATATTAGATCTTTTTGGCCCATGCTTGTGCTTTCTTTTATGTGAATTATGAATTGTGGAACAATTGAGCAATATATTAAGATATAATGTTATGAGATATAATATCCTTATGTGTTGTGCGTTGGCATTGCATTTGAACTATATTGTTATCAAAGTTTATATCACTAGGCTTTTGTCTTAGTACGATTGTGATTCATTACGCAGGTGACAGGGTAGATCCGGTTGAACCGAAGAGTTCGTCTAGACCGAAGCGAGTCTAGGCTTGAGATCTTGAGTGCAGAGTTGATTGTTGGACATCAAGATCAGAGACAAATTGCCAGCATGTATATATTTTATATTTTTTACATATTGATTTCATGTATATTATGTTATATTTTGATGTATATATATGTATATTCCACAAACTATCAAAAATGTTTTGGTTAAACCTTTGGTAATGAAGTTATATATGTGTTTTAGCAAGTAATATTTCATCTATTATATATATGATATCAATTGAATTTTTTAAGTTTATACAAATTTTATAAGTGAAGATTTGTTTGTTAAAATGGGTTGTGACATTCTTGTATCTTACATTCATATATTACATATGTTGGGTGTATGTAGTGTACATATATTGGGTATAAGGGTGTTACATTTGTTTTGGTATCAGAGCCTAGATTTGAGATTCTCAACCTAGGTGGGTTGTAAGAAAATAAAATTGAGATTTTTAAATATGGTTTTTAAATATGATACATGCATTGGCACTAGCAGTTTTTGATCTTTAATGTGGCAATTTCTGCTGTGTTTGCAGATATTGGTAGTTATGTTGTCTCAGACATGTCAGTCTGCAAAGGGTAGTGCAGTGAGTGTAGCTCTTGTTGAGGGTATAGATGGAGCTAGAGTTGAGATAGCTGGAGGGGCATCTACTCCTGTGCCAGAGAGACCAGCAATTGATGAGATTCCATTGGGCTAGGTACGACATATGGTGGAGCTATTGAGGCAGGCTCCAGTTTAGCAGCAGCCGCAGCCACAGTTATCGATGAGGAAATATGATAAGTTGAGGAAGTTTGGAGCTGAGGACTTTATTGGTACTACAGAACCTGCTGTAGCAGAGGAGTGGCTAGATAGAGTCCAAAGAGTGTTCATTCAGCTGCAGGCTACTCTAGAAAAGAAGTTTGATTATGCCAAATCTCTTTTGCAGAGGGATGCATATGATTGGTGGAAGACGGCTTCACATGCCCTGGATGATCCACCAATCCTGACCTACAAAAATTTTCTACAGGAGTTCGAGCAGAAATATACTCCAAGAGAGTATAAGGATGTAAAGAAGATAGAATTCTTGAGTTTGAGGCAGGATACCAGGACTGTGTCAGAGTATGAGATAGTGTAATATCCCAAACTATACCCTAAAATTTTTGGATTACTTATTGTTGTATTTGGATTAAATGTTATAATTATATATATGTTTAAGTGGGAAGATAAGAAAGGAAAGATGAGTGTGTATATGTTGTATATATAGAGATATATACAACATATACAAGTCAACTTATTAGTTGGTCAAATGAGAAGTTATTGATTATTTTATAAAATGGAAATTTAATTAAATTAGTGGAAGTGGATATTTATATATTTTATTATTTAAATTGCTTGGTTAAGATTTAAAGAGAAAATTGGGTGGTTAAGAGTGGTTATTAAGGTTGACTTTGCTCTTCTTTCTTCATCTTCTTCTTCTTCCTTTGCTTTGGCCGGCTATCAACATAGCAAGAGAGGAAAGAGAGATTTTGCTCATCCAAACTCAAGATTGAAGGTGTTTCAAGTGATCAAGTTGGAATTCTTAGGAGTTCTCATCACTTTTGGTAAGTTTCCATCTTGATTCTTTGGTTTTCTTTTGAGTTTGTGAATTGAGGTTGTTGATTGGTTGTGGTTGAGATATGTATGTAAAATTGTGGTGTATTTGAGAGTGTTTGGTCTTACTGGTGTTGATTTTGGGGTTGGTTTGAAGGAAGGTTAAGTTTGGTGATAGAAAGCAAGTGTTGTGTTTTGTGTATGTGATGTGATTTGTGTTTGATGTATGTATTGAGTTGTTTTGGTGTTTTTGCAAGTTTATTATGGTTTATTGATGTGTTTAGTTAAGTTTGTTTGGAGTGGAAGATGGTAAAAGAAAGAGGTTTGTTGGATGTGGTGTTGTTGTTACCGGAATCAGGATTTTTGGCCTGACACTCCCATGAACATGGCCAAGTCTTTGGGTGTGTCAATGGTTCTATTTTTCTGGATGGGTGACACGACCAGTGACACGCCCATGTCACTGAGTGTGTCACAGCTTCTGTGTTGCAGTAGCATTGACACGGCAGTGACACGTCCATGTCACTGAGCGTGTCATAACTACTGTGTTGTTGGTTGTTTGACATGTCCAGTGACACACCCATGTCACTAGGCGTGTCATAGCTTCTGTGTTGGAGGAGGATTGACACGGCCAGTGACACGCCCATGTCACTGAGCATGTCAAAGCTTCTGTGTTGTGAGTTTAGGGCACGGTCAGGGACACGCCCGTGTTGTTGAGCGTGTCATGTGTAGAGTTTGCCCTAGTTGGTTCTTATCTATATTGTCTCATGTGTATCTCTAAGTGAGTGTGTATGATCACTTTTGGATTAGGTTTTGAAGAGATTGAGTTGCCCTAATTCAAGTGTTGAGAGTTATCTTGGAAGAGGAGTTCATAGAGTAGTGTTGTTGCTCTTAGAGGTAAGTACAAAACTTGAATGATTGCATACATTTACATGACATTGAGACTTAAGACATTTAATTGAGAAATGTGTTAAGTTACTTGATATATTATTGATGAATGAGATATATGTTATGATATGCATAATGTTGATTGATGTTATGAGATATGTGAAAATATAATGGAACAAATTGATATGGATATAAAAGAGAAGAATGAGAAAAGATGAGAAAAATGTTGATATAATAAGACAATGAGCCTAGTTTGATTATGAGAAATGAATTATGAAAGAGATTGATAATGAGATAAATGAATTAATTGTGTGCCTAGTATGTTATTCAATTTTTAGAGTTCTGGGTTTGGCGGCATGCCTATGAATCGCTGGGCAGGTGAAAAGACCGGGTCGTAAGCCGAGCCCAGCTGAAAATGTGAAATATGATGTTTTTGAGGTGAAAAGACTGGATTGTAAGCCTCAAAAACTATAACAGTCTAGCCCGGTTGAGGACCAAGATACTGGGGCCCTAGGGTCTAGCCGGGTTGAGGTCCAAGAGACTGGGTCTGTTACATTAACCATGGATATATATATCACCTACGGGCTTGATGAATGTGATTATGGACCAAAGCAGTAACTCTGAACTTTGAATAGCATATTAGATCCTTTTTGGGCCCATGCTTGTCTTTGCTTAAATGTGAATCATGAATGATGAAACAATTGAATGATATAATAAAATGTAAAGTTATGAAATATGATGTTCATGTGAATTGTTTATAATATTTGAAAGTATGACATTTGCATTACATTAAAGCATATTGTTATCATGGTTTGTATCACTAAGTCATTGGCTTAGCGCGATTGTTTCCATCGCGCAGGTGACAGGGTAGGCCCAGTTGAGCCAGAGAGTTCTTCTAGACCAGGTCGGGTCTAGACTTATAGTTGAGCTTGTTGAGTTGCTATCGAGATCAGAAACACTGCCTGCAGCATGTATATATTTTTATGTTATTGTACATTTTGAGTTTTATGTAAATTATATTATATTTTAAATTTTACGTATTGTATATTATAAAGAATGTTTGGGTCAATATATTTGAAATGGGAGAGTAAGTGTGTTTTAAATTATATATATCTATATGTATAAATGTTTGAGAAACTTGGTAAAATTAAGAAGTATGGTTGAGATGGTGATTGGAAATTATTTGGGAGTGTATAGGTTGTGTATTCCTGATGATGCAGGACTAAAAAGAATAATTTTGGAGGAAGCACATCAGTCAGTTTATGGTATGCACCCTGGGAGTACCAAGATGTATCAGAATTTGAAGCAGCATTACTGGTGGTCAGGTATGAAGAGGGACATAGCAGAGTTTGTATCTAGATGTCTCACTTGTCAGAGAGTGAAGGTTGAGCACCAAGTTCCTTGGGGATTACTTCAGCTATTATCAGTGCCAGAGTGAAAATGGGAGCGAGTGACGATGGATTTTGTGACTGGATTGCCTTTAACCCAGAAGAAGCATGATGCAATATGGGTGATTGTTGATCGGATGACGAAGACAGCTCATTTTCTTCCAGTTTGGATAGATTATTCTCTTGAGAGGTTGGCTAAGCTGTATATCAGTGAGATAGTGAGGTTACATGGAGTCCTTATTTCTTTGGTATCTAATCGAGATTCCCGATTTACATCAAGATTGTAGAGAAGTTTGCAGGATGCTTTAGGCTCTCAGTTACATTTTAGCACTGCTTTTCATCCTCAGACAAATGGGCAGTGGGAGAGAGTGATACAAATTTTAAAGGACTTGTTGAGGAGTTGTATCATCAATTTCTCTGGAAGTTGGGACAGATTCTTACCACTGATTGAGTTTGCTTATAACAACAGTCATCAGTCTAATATTAGAATGACACCTTTATGAGGCATTGTATGGTAGGAGATGCAGGATACCTCTATGTTGGGATAAAGTTGGATAAGGTAAGTTGATTGGTCCTGATTTGATCAGGGAAACAGAAGAGAAAGTAAAGATAATTAGGAATTATCTGAAAGTAGCCTCAACCACTTTGGAAAATCACTTTTCCAAAACCCTAAATCTCCACTTCCATTCTCAAACTCCAACCCAACACCACCAAATCCAATATTTGACTTTAAAATACTTGTTTGTGAATCAAAACAACTCATTTGCAATCAATTTGCACAATTAAAGTTCATGTTTTCAAAACCCCAAAAATCCATAACCCTAAATTCTCTCTCTTCACCATTCTTTAACCAAACTCCATCATCTCTTCAATCTAACCTTAGAATCATTGTTAACTACCCAAAATAACATGATACACACTAATTCCAACAATTATAACATACTACATCAAAATCTCAAAACTCACATAATCCAAATTTCCAAGAAATTCAAAGAAAAAAGATGGAAACTTACTAATTTTGGTGGAGATCACCAAAAACCTACTTGAAACTTGTTAATTTCTTCAATTTATGCAGTATGGAAAAGTAGAATCTTGGCTTCAACCTCCCATGGAAAACGTCCATTGAAGAAGAAGAAGAAGAAGATAAAGACTTTTAATATTCTTTTCCTTTTCATTTTTTTAAACCACATATATATATTAAAATAATTTAATATTTAATATTTAATTATTTTTTTAATAAATTAAAAGTCCTAATTTTTCTCTTCCATTAAAAAATAATTTATTTTTGAATTATTTTATTAATTTTGAATTTATAAGATTTAATTACCAATATACCCTTTTCTTTTTAAAAAGTGTTGACTTTTATACATGTTATGTATATTTTGCATATATATCACATATATATTCCACTTTTTCATTTAAAATCCCTTCTTTTTTTTTAATTTAAAACCATTAATTTAATTTATCCTTTTAAATTATAATTTATTTTATCAAATTATCCAAAAATTAGAAATTTTTAAAAATTTTAGGATGTTACAATTCTCTCCCCCTAAAACAATTTTCGTCCTCGAAATTACCTGTCCTCAAGTATGGAACAAATGGAAAAACTGACTCTACATCGTCTGCTCACTTTCCCAGGTCATCTCCTCAGTGGCATGATTCCTCCAAAGGACTTTCACAAGTGGCACCCTCTTATTCCTCAATTCTTTAACCTCTCATGCCAGAATCGCCACTGGTTCTTCCTCGTAAGTCAGATCTGGACTCACCTCAATAGACTCCACTGACAAGATATGAGATGGGTCAGACCTGTATCTTCGAAGCATCGAGACATGGAAAACATTATGTATTCAATCCAACTCAGGCGGCAAAGCTAGTCTATAAGCTACTGGACCAACTCTCTCCAACACCTCATATGGTCCTATGAAACGAGGACTCAACTTCCCTTTGCGGCCAAATCTCAAAATCTTCTTCCATAGAGACACCTTCAGAAATACTTTATCTCCCATACTGAACTCTATGTCTCTTCTCTTTAAATTTGAAATGGATTTTTTTCGTTCTGAAGCTGCTTTCAAATGACCCCGAATCACCTTCACTTTCTCCTCTGTTTCCTTAATCAAATCGGGACCAACCAGTTTACCTTCTTCAACTTCATCCCAAGACAAAGGTGTCCTGCATCTCCTGCCATATAAAGCCTCATAAGGAGTCATCCCAATACTGGACTGATGACTGTTATTATAAGAAAACTCAATTAATGGCAAAAATTTATCCCAATTCCCTGTAAAATTAATGATACAGCTCCTCAACATATCCTTCAGAATCTGTATCACTCTCTCTGACTGTCCATCTGTTTGAGGATGGAAGGCAGTACTAAAATGCAATCAAGAACCAAAAGCATCATGCAAACTCTTCCAAAACCTTAAAGTAATTTGAGGATCTTGATCAGACACCAAAGATACTGGGACTCCATGCAACCTGACTATCTCGTTGATATATAGCTCAGCCAACCTCTCAAGAGAAAATCCAATCCGAACTAGAAGAGAATGAGATGTCTTTGTCATCCGATCAACTATCACCCAGATTGCATCATGCTTCTTCTGGGTCAAAGGCAGTCTAGTCACAAAATCCATTGTCACTCGCTCCCATTTCCACTCTGGCACTGATAAAGGTTGGAGCAACCCTGAAGGAACTTGGTGCTCAACCTTCACTTTATGGCAAGTGAGACATCTGGATGCAAACTTTGCTATGTCCCTCTTCATTCTTGACCACCAATAATGTCACTTCAAGTCCTGATACATCTTGGTACTCCTAGGGTGCATAGTAAAAAGTGACTGATGTGCTTCCTCTAATATCATTCTTTTCAATTCTACATCATCAGGAATACACAATCTATCTCTGTACCATAGACTGCTATCATCCCTCACATAAAAGTCTCGACTTTCCCCCTTTTGACAAAACAACACAATTTTTTGAATTCTCTCATCTGCCAACTGAGCCTCCTTAATATGATCCAACAAGACTGGCCTTAACTGCAACTGAGCCATCAAAGCACCATCATCAGAAGATTCAAATCTAGCATGCAACACTCTTAACTCAACAAGCAACGAGAGTGAATAAGCAGTCAAACCTGCCAAAGACTTTTGACTCAAGGCATCAGCAACAACATTTTCCTTACTAGGATGATAATCAATCAAACAGTCATAGTCTTTAATCAACTCTAACCACCGTCTCTATCGAAGATTCAACTCTCTCTGGACATCCATGTATTTCAAACTCTTGTGATCCGTATAAATGAAATACTTTTCCCCATACAAATAATGCCGCCAAATCTTCAAGGCAAAAACTATTGCTACTAATTCCAAATCATACGTCAGATAATTCAGCTCATGCGGTTTCAACTGTCCCGAAGCATAAGCTAAGACTCTACCCTCCTGCATCAAAACACAACCTAAACCATTATGTGAAGCATCACTGTATATCACATATGGTTTACCTTCCACAGGCAGGGTAAGGATAGGAGCTTGAGTCAACATCTCCCTCAGTTGCTCAAAACTCTCCTCATACCTATCTGTCCACACAAATTTAACTCCTTTCCGAAGTAATTTGGTGAGTGGTGTAGTCATTATAGAGAAACCCTTCACAAATTGACGATAATAGCCTGCCAATCCTAAAAAACTTCTAACCTCTGTCACAGTCTTCAGTGGACTCCAATTCAAAATAGCCTCAACTTTACTCGGATCAACTCTAATACCCTCTGCTGAAACCACACGACCAAGAAAAGCTACCTGATCGAGCCAGAACTCACACTTAGACAGCTTAGCATACAACTGCTTCTCTCTCAGAGTCTGCAATACGATCCGCAAATGTCTATCATGATCATCCTCATTACGCAAATACACCAAGATGTCATCAATAAAGACTACCACAAACTGATCCAAAAATGGTCTAAATACCCTATTCATCAAATCCATAAAAGCTGCTGGTGCATTCGTCAATCCAAAGGGCATCACTAGAAACTCATAATGCCCATACCTCATACGAAAAGCTGTCTTAGGTACATCCACATCTCTGACTCTCAACTGATGGTACCTGATCTCAGATCAATCTTAGAGAATATTGTTGCTCCCTTCAACTGATCAAAGCGATCATCTATCAAAGGCAAAGGATACTTGTTCTTGATGGTCACCTTATTCAACTGCCTATAATCAATACACAATCTCATGGTGTCATCCTTCTTCTTCACAAACAATATAGGTGCTCCCCATGGAGATACACTAGGGCGGATAAACCCTTTATCCAATAACTCCTGCAACTGCACCTTTAACTCTCTCAACTTAGTAGGTGCCATCCGATAAGGGGTAATAGAGATAGGAGTGGTACCAGGCAACAAATCGATACCAAACTCCACTTCTCTCTCAGGAGGTACCCCTAGCAACTCATCAGGGAAAACATCTGGAAACTCAGCAACTATGGGTATACTTTCAAGTAGAGATCCCACTACTCTAGTATCTACAACATGAGCAAGATAAGCCTCACATCCCTTCTGAATCATCCTCCCAGCTGAAATAGTTGAAACAAACATGGATGAAAAATACCTCTGCTCACTAGATACTATAACATCCCTACCATCCCGTGTTCTCAAAGTAACATATTTTTTCTGATAGTCTACCATAGCCCCATGCTTGGATAACCAATCCATGCCCAAAATCAGATCATATTTCCTGAAAGGCATCTTAATCAGATCACCAAGAAGCTCCTCATCCTGAACAGCAAATAGACTATCTTGATGCACCCTGCTCACCACAACACTATACCCTAAAGAATTTGTCACCAAGACATCAAATCCTAGGGACTCAGAATATAATTCAGTCACAAGCAAGATAGATGCACTTATGTATGAATGTATAGATCCAGGATCTAATAGAGCAAGGACTGAAATACCAAATAAAGAAATGTACCCGCAATGATGGCTAAAGCATCCGGTTGTCTCTACATCACATAAACCCGCTGAGATGGCCCAGCCTCATCTGGCCTACTACCTTCGGATGTAGAGCCTCCTCTCTGACTAAACCCAGGTCGACCACCTCTACTAAAACCTCTGCCACCACGACCCCCTCTGACATTGGGTCGAGAAGATGCAGTATCTGCCTACCTAACCTCTGGTGGCTCGGGACAATCTCTGATAAAATGGTCTGATGACCCACATCTAAAACACACTCCCGAAGCACCTCTCCACTAGAAGAAACTTCTGTGTACTCTACCACAATGAACGCAAGTACGTGGAGTATGTCTCTGAGCCACTGGAGTCGGAGCACTAGCTACTAAAACTACAGGTCTCTGCCTCTGTCTCTGCTACTGTACTGACCTGCCAAACTGCCTCTGACTCCTACTAAACCTCTGAAAATATCCACCTTGGCCTCTCTTCACTGATGAAAACCCTGCCTCACTCTGGGATCTCCTAACTCTGGTCTCCTCAATCCTGGCAGCTACTGTAAGACTCTGTGCCCTCTCAACACTCTTGGAAGCTGCAACTAACTGAGAGAAATCCTAATACCGAGAGCCTGCGATGATGCACATGATAGAGGGTCTCAGTCCCTCCTCAACCCTCCTGCACCTGTCAAACTCGTCAGAAATGATCAAACCATCATAGTGACTCAACCGGATAAACTCTATCTCATACTTAGTCACTGTTCTGGTATCCTGTCTCAGACTCAAGAACTCCATCTTCTTTGCATCTTTATACTCTCTCGGAGTATACTTCTGCTCAAATTCCCGCAAGAAATCATCATAGGTCAGGATTGGTGGATCATCCAGAGCATGTGGAATCGTCTTCCACCAATCATATGCATCTCTCTACAGAAGAGATCTGGCATAATCAAACTTCTCTTCTGGACTAGCCTGTAACTGAATAAATATCCTTTGAATCCGGACTAGCCACTGCTCTGCTACAGTAGGATCTGTAGTACCAACAAAAGTCCTCAGCTCCATACTTTCTCAATTTATCATACTGCCTCACCGACAATTGCGGCTGCGGTTGTGGCTGTGGCGGCTGCAGAACTGGAGCCTACCTCAACAACTCTACTATATGCCATACCCAGCCAGGCGAAAATCTCATCAGATGTTGGTTTAACAGGCACAGAAACAGACGCCTCACCAGCAGATACAACTCTAGCTCCATCTCTACTCTCATCTGGAGCCACACTCTCTGCACTACCCTCAGCAGCCGAGATGCCATAACTACCTATATTTGCAAACACAGCAGAAAATACTATATCAGAGATCAGAAACTGCCAGTGTCATTGCATGTATTACTATTAAAAACTATTTTTTAAATCCCCCATTTTCTCTCTCTATCATCCCATATAGGTCGAGAACCTCAAACCTAGGCTCTGATACCAAAACATATGTAACACCCTTATACCCTATATACATACAATACATATTTTCAGCATATGTAAAATATGCATATACGGTATAAAAATATCACAGACCGATTTACTAACATTTTTTGACATTTCCAATTTAAAATTTCAAATTCTAAATAGTTAAAAATTAAATAGAATATAAATATTATTTACTTGTTATAAGAACCCAAAATAAATAATATATATAAAAATCTCTAGGAAAAATTCACCAGAGTTTTGTCTGTAATTTGGATATCCCAAAATTTAGCAATTACTCAATCTGCAAAAAGAAAACACTCCCAAATAATTTCCAATCACCATCTCAACCATACTTCTCAATTTCACCAAGTTTCTCAAACATTTATATATATAGATATATATAATTTAAAACACACTTACTCTCCCATTTCAAATACATTAACCCAAACATTCTTTATAATAAACAATACGTGAAATCCAAAACATAATATATTATGCATAATACTTTAAATGTACAATAACATAAAAATATATACATGCTGCTATCAGTGTTTCTAATCTTGATAGCAACTCAATAAGCTCAACTACAAGTCTAGACCCGACCTGGTATAGAAGAACTCTCTGGATCAGCTGTGTCTACTCTGTCACCTGTGCGATGGAAACAATCGTGCTAAGCCAAAGCCTAGTGGTACAAACTTTGATAATAACAATATAACTCAATGCAATACCAATGCACAAATCATTTAGATGTGAAATCATTCCACTTTCTTATATTTTTCAAATATTTCATAATTCACATTAAAACAAAGACAAGCATGGGCCCAAAAAGGATCTAATATGCTATTCAAATTTCAGAGTTATTGCTTTGGTCTAATATGACACCATGTGTCTAGCCCTGTAGGCAATATATCTATGGATAATGTAACAGCCCCAGTCTCTTGGACCTCAACCCGGCAAGACCCTTAGGCCCCAGTATCTTGGTCCTCAACCCGGCTAGACTGCTATAGTTTTTGAGGCTTACGACATAGTCTTTTCACCCCAAAAACATCATATTTATCAGCTGGCCTGGCTTACAACCCAGTCTTTTCACCATTCCAGCGTTTAGCCCGTAGGCAATCATAGGCATGCTGCCAAACCCAGAACTCTGAAAATTGAATAACATACTAGACACACAATTTATTCATTTTTCTCATTATTAATCTCTTTCTCTTTGTCACATATTCAATCTAGGCACATTGCCTTATTTTCACTTTTTTTTTCTCACTTTTCTCATTTTTCACATCTTTCTTATTTTTCTCACTTTTCTCATTTTTATCAATAACAATTCATTTCATTATTCCACATATCTCATTTTTGTATTCACAACACATTACCCAATTATTTTGGGTATTTTCACATAATATGCATATTTCACATTTTACACAGTTTAGCCATTATCAATGGCTTTTCATAATGCATTTAACACATATATGACATTACAAATGTCATAGCACATTATTCATACACAATCAATGAACCAAGTAGCTTAACACATTTTTCAACCAAAATGTGTTAAGTCCAAATGTTATGCAAATGTAAACATTATATTCAAAGTTTGTACATACCTCCACTAGCAACCCAAATCAAGCTAAAAACAACCTTCAATCCAATCTTTCCAACTTGCCCTTCACCACTTGGATGAAGCAAAGCAACCTCCCTCAAAGCCTAAACCAAATGTGATAACAAATAATCATTTAGTATCATATTTAATGACATTTCCAACATTAAACCATAATTACACATCACTCCTATAAATTTTCAAAAATTTAGCCTTTCCTTACTTCAACATTAGAATTTCATTCTACTACAATTAAATTAGTGTTTTAAGTTTATTTATATTATTAAAAACATTTTTTAATACATTTAAATCATTTACATTATAAAAATACTCTCTTATACACAAAATCTCAAAAATAGCATAACCTTCCCCCCCCATTGAAGGTTTTCCATTCCAACACAATCCATTGCTCATTCCAAGCTTATATTCATCACTTTTGACACTAAACAACATGCTCAAATAAATAAAATCGCACAATTCATCCACTTTGGAAAATCACTTTTTCAAAACCCTAAATCTCCACTTCCATTCTCAAACTCCAACCCAACACCACCAAATCCAATATTTGACTTAAAAATACTTGTTTATGAATCAAAACAACTCATTTGGAATCAATTTGGACAATTAAAGTTCATGTTTTCAAAACCCTAAATTCTCTCTTTTCACCATTCTTTAACCAAACTCCATCATCTCTTCAATCTAACCTTAGAATCATTGTTAACTACCCAAAATAACATCATACACACCAATTCCAACAATTATAACATACTACATCAAAATCTCAAAACTCACATAATCCAAATTTCCAAGGAATTCAAAGAAAAGAGATAGAAACTTACTAATTTTGGTGGAGATCACCAAAAACCCACTTGAAACTTTTTAATTTCTTCAATTTACGGAGTATGGAAGAAGTAGAATTTTGGCTTCAAGCTCCCATGGAAAACGTCCCTTGAAGAAGAAGAAGAAGATGATGATGAAGACTTTTAATATTCTTTTCCTTTTTATCTTTTTTTTAAACCACACATATATATATTAAAATAATTTAATATTTAATTATTTAATTATTTTTTTAATAAATTAAAAGTCCTAATTTTCCTCTTCCATTCAAAAATAATTTATTTTTGAATTATTTTATTAATTTTGAATTTATAAGATTTAATTACCAAAATACCCTTTTCTTTTTAAAAAGTGTTGACTTTTATATATGTTATGTATATTTTGCATATATATATCACATATATATTCCACTTTTTTATTTAAAATCCCTTCATTTTTTATTTAAAATCATTAATTTAATTTATCCTTTTAAATTATTATTTATTTTATAAAATTATCTAAAATTTAGAAATTTTTAAAAATTTTAGGATGTTACAAGTATCCCCAGTTGTTCCAGACTTGAGAGTAGATAATTTCGAGGACGAAATTTATTTGTAGAGGGGAAGAATTTTAATATCCTAAAATTTAAAAAAAAATATATTAATTTTTGAAAATTAACTAAATGATTTAAAAGTATATATATATGTATATAATTAAGTGAAAAAGGAAAAATGTGTATATGATATATATATGTAGATTTACATAATATATATAAGTCAATATTTTAATATGGGTCAAATGTTATTTTAATTATTAAAATATTAATTAAGTGGTTATTGGAAGATGATATTTTTTATGTATTAATTAAGTATTATGTTTTTACTTGGTGAAGAGTAAAAGTTTGATAATTGTGTAGTTAAAAAAAGATTAGTTGGATAAAGAGGAGTTGGTGATTATCTTCTTCTTCTTCTTCTTCTTTCTCCATTGAAGCCGGCTACTTCCATCAAAGGAAAAGAGAAATTTGCTTCTTACTAACTGAAGTAATTGAAGGATTTCAATTGTTAAAGTTGGAGTTTTGAGGATTTTCTCCATATTTTGTAAGCTTCCAACTTGTTTCCTTGATTTTCTATGGAAGTTTGTCTATGTATTAATTGGATGTTTGGTGTAGTATGTGTTAATGGTTGATATTGGTATGTTTGAAGTTCTTTTGGGTAGTTAACTATGAATTTGGGGTTGGATTGAAGAAAAGGGTAAGTTTGGTGACGAGAATAAGAGTTTTGGGTTGTGTAACTTTTGAGTTGTGAAAGTCATGGTTGTAATTGTGTATTTTTGCTTTTAATTGAGTTGCTTTGATGTTACACAAGTATTTTGTTGTATAATGATGGAATTGGTTGAGTTTGTATAGAGTTAAAATGGGTAATGAAAGATAATATTTGGATGTGACAATTATATGTGGATATCAGGTTTTCTGGCCTGACACGCCCGGTGACATGGCCATGCATTTGGACATGTCGATGGTTCTATTTTTTAGTGTTGGTGATACGTACAGTGACACACCCATGTCATTGAGCGTGTCATAGTTTTTGTAATGTTATAGTATTGACACGTACAGTGAGACGCCCATGTCACTAAGCGTGTCATAGCTGCTGTATTGTAGGAGTTTTGGCACAGGCAGGGACACACCTATGTCTCTGGACATGTCTTATCTACTGTAATACAGAGCTTAGGACATGGTCATTGACATGCCCATGTCATTGAGCATGTTAAAGCTTCTATGTGGTGGGTTTAGGGCATGGTCATTGACATGCCCGTGTTGCTGAGCGTGTCATGTATAGAATTTGCCCTAGATAGTTCTTTTTCTTATTTTCCTTTGTGTATCTTATCCTTGTATTGAGAGGTTTTGTTTATACCTATAAGTGTATCACTAAGTGATTATTTATAATTACATGTAGTTTAGGCTTTGAAGAGACTTGAGTTACCCCAGTCCAATTGTTGAGGGATATCTTGGAAGATGAGGTTAAAAGTGGTGTTTATTGCTTTTAGAGGTAAGTACAAACTTTGAATAATTGCTTATATTTACATGATATTGGGACTTAATACATTTGGTTAGAAAATGTGTTAAGTTACCTACTACATTGTTGGTACATGAGTAATATGCTATGATTTGTATAATGTAACAAATGCGTTATATGTAATGTGAACTTTGTGCAAAATATTATAATGACCCAAAATGTATGGGTAATGCAATTTGTTATGTATAAATTAAAGATGATATGTAAAGCCATTGGTGATGGCTATATTGATATAAATGAGATAATTGAGGCATTGTACCTAGCTTGATCTTGAGATAATGAGAAAGATATTGATAATGGAATTATAAAAGAACTGTATGCCTAGTATGTTATTCAATTTTCAAAGTTTTGTGTTTGACGGCATGCCTAAAATGTAACAGTCCCTTAAAGCTGGGTTGGGCTTGGTCCTTGAAGCCTAGTTGGGATATTACATGATGTAGCAGTCCCTTGAAGCTGGGTTGGGCCTAGTCCTTGAAGTCTAGTTGGGATGTTACATATGAGGTAATCCTCATTGTGATTATGATTTGCCTTCGGGGCTAGACACATGGTATCATCTTGGACCAAAGCAGTAACTCTGGGATTTGAATAACATATTAGATCTTTTTGGGCTCATGCTTGTGTTTGCTTTTATGTGAATTATGAATTGTGGAACAATTGATCAATATATTAAGATACAATGTTATGAGATATAATATCCTTATGTGTTGTGTATTGGCATTGCATTTGAACTATATTGTAATCAAAATTTGTATCACTAGGCTTTTGGCTTAGCGGGATTGTGATTCATCGTGCAGGTGACAGGGTAGATCCGGTTGAGCCAGAGAGTTCGTCTAGACCGAGTCGAGTCTAGGCTTGAGATCTTAAGTGCAGAGTTGATTGTTGGACATCAAGATCAGAGACAAACTGCCAGCATGTATATATTTTATATTTTTGTATATATTGATTTCATGTATATTATGTTATATTTTGATGTATATATATGTATATTCCGCAAACTATCAAAAATATTTTGGTTAAACCTTTGGTAATGAAGTTATATATGTGTTTTAGCAAGTAATATTTCATCTATTATTTATATGATATCAATTGAATGTTTTAAGTTTATACAGATTTTATAAGTAAAGATTTGTTTGTTAAAATGGGTTGTGACATTCTTATATCTTATATTGCATATTACATACGTTGGGTGTATGTAGTGTACGTATATTGGGTATAAGGGTGTTGCAATAAATATGTATGATACCAAGTGTTGATCAAAGAATTATTCCATTGTAATGCTATACATAATCTAATGTTAATTAAAAACTAATGAGTTGCCCAAATCATACTAATTTTAGATCTAGCTTGAGATTGAATGGCTAGCCAAAGAAGAGGATATCCAAAGTGATAGTGGGCACTCTGTGCCATCAATAGACACCGTGTCACCATATTCAGTGGGCATTCGTGCCATAGTGGGTCAATGGCCAAATTTTATATAGTGGACATTAAAGTAACAGTAACTCGTTTTCCAATCTAGGATCTGAGTTCAGTGTGTATGGGCATAATTAAAGAAATTATCTACATTGAAAACAATATGTTATATGGTTATTGTTAAATTAACCGATTTTGAATTTAATTGTATTTAGTATTTCAAGTTTCAATAAATTTATTAATTTCTTTATTTAATGTTCTAAAAGTAATAATTTCTATTATTTCTAAATTATTTTATTTATGGTTCTCTTTCCTTTATATTTTCTTATTTATTGTAAATACATAAGCACCACTAAGCTTTGCTTAGCATGTTAAAATTATTTTTTGACGTGTAGATCAAACAAGAAGAGTTGAGACTGCAGAGTGAGAGATATACATTTCTAGTCAACCGCATCACAAAGGTTCAAAGAACAATATCATAAATATTGTATTCTATATAGTTCACATGGCAATACTTTATAATTTTTTATAACAGTATACAAGTTTGAGAGTAGTTTGAGAATTATAATAATGTAAGTTAACTATAGGAGTTTTTTATAAATTAATAGATATATGTTTATAATATAGACATGATTATAATAGTTCTTTTGAAAGTTTAATAACAGCTTTAATGCATAAAAGTATTTTGATTTTATTTCTATTATACATATATAGCCAAGCTTGAGTATTTAGGTGACATCACCTATGTAGTTAAGTATATATAGACTATGCAGGGGATGTTACATAATTTGTCTGCTCTGTATGAGGATGATAATGTTTTCTTTTCAAAATGAAAGCAATAAAGTCTGATTTTGCTTACTTGTGTGGTGTTTTTCCTGATGGTTGCATACATTCAAGTAGTGATTACATGAGCATTTTTAATATTAACTCTATTGATACACAATAATTAAATTTGGGAACAACTGATACTCCTGAAAATATTAGCATAGCGTCCGACCTTACTCTTAAAGAGAGAGAGAGATTATAAAAAATATTTAAAAATTATGAAGAAGTCTTTGCTTGGTCTTATGAGGATATGCCTGGGATTGATCGAGATATAGCCGAGCACATTATTCCCACTTACATTCACATGAAACCTATCAAACAAAATCTTAGTCGATTATGGCAGAATGAGCATATTTGATCAAAGAAGAAGTCAATAAGTAGATACAAGTAAAGTTCCTTGAAATGATATATTATCCAGATTGACTAGTCAACATAGTTCCCGTGCCAAAGAAAGATAGAAGAATCAGGGTTTGTGTGGACTATAGAGACTTGAACAAGGCTTCACCTAACGATGACTTTCCTTGCCCCCAGCTTGAAAAAAAATATTTTTTATAAGGAAATACCCGCTGGGGGCAACAAGGGAAAGAGAGAAGAGCTATAAGACGATGGTCCTTGCAATACATCACCTTCCATAGAGAGTTATATCGAAGATGGCCCGATGGGGTGCACTTGAGATGCTTAAAAAAGTCCGAAGTTGAGCAGATCATGTCAAAAACACATGCGGAAAGTTATGGACCCCATATGAATGGATTTGTAACATGCTTATATCCAATATATGTACACTACATACTCCCAACATATGTAATAACGAAGCCAATTATCCAAGGGTATCAAGAGAAAATAATTCCAACAAGCAAAGCATTTTTGGCCAAAGCAACAAAAACTAACAATATATTTAGAACATTTGGCAAACCAAAATAATTGGATATCAAGGCAATAGGAATTATGATAACGAGCAATTGGAAATATGGAAACAACAAATTGGAGATAAAATCAAGTAGACATGTCTTTATCATGTGCATAGGAAATGCAAACATGGTATACTTAGCTCAAATCTTCAATCTCTTCGAACTAATTTCGATCTTTAGTTCCGAAATTTTCCACTTGGTGCCTTCCATCTACAAGGTGGCCAAACATATATCCTTAATGTAGATATATATGTGTATATAAGATAATAAAATTAAGGTTAGGGTTCGGTTCTTATTAATGTGTGTATACATTTATTTTTATTAAATTGCTTTTGTAATTTACGTTTGTACTTCCATATGTTTAATTTATATGTGATCATATAAATAAATTAGGGTGTTATAACATTTTCCTCTTGAACCTGAGAGACCTTAAAGTCTTATAAGCTTTTTTATATTCTTTAATTATTATTATTATTATTATTATTATTATTATTATTATTATTATTATTATTATTATTATTATTATTATTATTATTATTATTATTATAATATAGTGGTTACCTTAAAAGAATATATATTATCATGCATATTAAGTCATTATATTTACATTATATTTATTCCCACATGTGATCTAGGTTTACTTTTTGTTCACCATCCAAGTTCCTATTATTCTTATAATTACTAGTGTATTTTTTTTAAAAAAAGAAGTCATTATTATTGGAAATTTACATAAGTATTAAAAAAAATAACTTTTATTTCAAAAATACTACAAAAATTAAAAATATTTATACTTTTATTAGAAGTTGATGCAAATTTTCAAAAATAACTCATTCCTAACTATAATAATTTTTTTTTCAAAAATACCTCTTCCCTCACTATATTTAATATTTTACTTCAACTTTTTTTTTTTTTCAAACTTCATTATTAAATAAAAATATTCTAATAAAATAATAAAAAAAATAATATTTTAAATTATTTTTCATCATCTAAAAATCATATTTTTTTATAAAAGAAAAAAATTTTAATTTCAGTTATAAAAAATAAATAACACTAAAAAAGTAAAATATAAAAAAAATATTAATAAAAAATATTAAATTTATTTTTAAATAAATTTTACATATTATACATATGAAAAAAATAAAAATATACACAATTTAATTTTGTAGATGTATAGTGGAAGTGTTGCAAATATTGTGTATATGTTGTATTTTTATTATTTAAGTTTTTTGTATTTTATGTAAAAATTATTGAATGTTATATGGATATTGTGTGAATGATGTGTAGATATTGTGAGAATAAAAAATTAAATAAATAAAATTAAATAAATATTAAAAATATTATGTAGGTGTGTTATAGATATATTATAGATGTATTGTAGATGTTGTAAATGTAGTTTGTATTGTTAAATTTATATTATATATATGTTGTGTATATATATATATTTTATGTATATTAAAAATTGGACATTAAAAAAATTTATTTATAAAAAATATAAATATAAACAAAATGTAAAAAAAAATTATCAGCATGACGTGTATATGAAAACTGAATATGTTTTTCAGGCAGAGGATGTAATTTCCTCATTATTATTTGGGTTTACATGTTTTCCATCTTTGTTACATTTTCTTTTAGCTTTGTTGTTTTTCTGGTAGGGGGTGTAATTTCTTTATTATTATTTGGGTTCAAATGTTTTTCATCTTTGTTACATTTTTTTATCTTTGTTGTTTTTCATCATGTATGCATATCACCATTTTAAGCTCATGGTTAACTCCCATATAGGTATATATGTTTAGCCATATCACTTTGGTACACATGATAATGAGCATTCTCATATAAATTGGTGTATTAACATATCCGGATACTTTGTATTTACATTTTGTATATTATAATATTTTTATAACTAAAACCTCATGCTTTTGCTTCACATGTCATAATACATATGAACCTCATTTTTAATTACGTTATGACCTAATTAAAATAAATTTTAGACAACAAAAATTAAATTTTTTGAATTTCTTATGTTGGTTTAACCATATAGGCCTATTCTTCTTTAACCATACTTTTTCTTAACATCACAACTTATGCTTGAATCATTATCTAACAAATTCCCATTAGAATAACAATTAAATAATATGAAATTTTAAAAGGATTGATAAAGCTAAAATTCAGAGAAAATTAAGAGAATGAGAGAAAAGAGTGATAACGTAATTTGAATTTATATTAGACAATTAAAATTATTTTCCCATATTAGCTTTTCATCGATATAATCACGGTAGGATTCCTACATCGACTAAAACAATGTATTGCATATGAGAACTATTTATATAAATAATTATTATATTAACAACTTTAAGATATCTTCAACAAGCCATCCAATAACCACATAGCCAACTATTATTTCGCCCCTCATCCTTTTGATCACTAAATTAGTTTTTAAGTAAAATATTTACTTAGGCTAATATTAGCTTTTTTGTTTTTATATATTTTTCTTTTCCATGATAATTAATTATGCTATTTAATTACCATTCATTAGATTTGTAGCTAAACCATAGATTTATTACATCTGCAGCTAAAATGTAAAAATATTTATCGCAATACTAAAAGTGTGAAAAATACGTAGATATATATATATATATCAAAATACTAAAAGTGTGATAAATACATAGATTTATTTAGTTATGGCTTTAGTAAGACGTAACCAAAATGCATATATAGCTACAAGTATTAATATTGTGCCACGATCTTCAACCATGGTAAGCTCATCAATTGTTTTAGTCTCAAATTTATTAATATCATAACTAATATATATAGTTACAAATGTTAATCTAGCGTGTCTAATACAATCAATTATTTGCTATAAGTTTTTTATTTTATTTTATGGCAAAATGTTTAATCTTTTATTTATACTAAAATTACTTATGTGACAAAATAAATATGCTCTTAGCAACAAAAATAAAAAATTGTGTGGCTAACTTTTTGTTATGCCATTTCTAGTAACACAAATTTATATTGTGGCTAACTGTTTTAGCCACATAATTTTATAGTTTTAGCTACTATTTTTACCATGACTAGAATATCTTTTCTTGTAGTGGCACTCCCATCTCATCCTAGCTTCCATTGCATATCTTTTAAAGATTTTCTCTTTAATCAACTTAATCTCTACTTGCAATCCACAAATAACATAACTAACATCACTAACTATCTATGATAACATCATTTAACCTTCATTTACAAATTATCATGCACACCTTCATATTCCCTAAACTACCCGAGACATGTAAGAAGAATTCTCTCCTTAAAACAATCTCTTTTCTTACATCAAGTTATATCTTTGATCTTTTCATCACATTAACACATATATTACAAACATATTTCTTTACTAATCCATAACATGCATAACATAACATAAAACTTTAAGTTGGAAGAACTATTGCCTTTAGAAAAATGGTAGCTTGAACGTTAAAACTTAATTCTAAAGGATCAATCTAACCTAGAAGACAATAACACTCTTTAAGAAACAAGATTGCATAAAGTTTTTCTCTTTCTTGTTGGAGAGAAAGGCTTGATGTTCTTTTGGAGTTTTGAAAGAGGCCGAGAATAAAATAGAAAGGGAAAGGAAAGGAAAGACATAATGGCATAAGATGTTGGAGAAGCTTTGGCTAGGTGTCAAAATTTAGAGCTTTCATTTGCATGAAAAATGGGTATGTGTAGGCCATTCATGCTTTTATGTGGTCATCTTTTATATTTTCTTTTTATTTATTACATGGTAAATTCACTTTTGGTCCTTTATCTTTCTTGTTACTTTAGATTCTACCTCCATTGTTTCGTTTAGGTTTCAATTAAACATGTAATAATTATAGTTCTATCAACATTTGTTTTATGTTCTTTCCAATTAGACCGTAGGTTAGGATTTTTAGGGTTTCTTTCATTTGCATATGTTTGTATATGTATACATATTTTCATGTTTGTTCCTTCACTTTGTTTTGTTTGTTCTACTCTAATGAAATTTCCAAAAATATTAATTAGGGTATTCTTTGGATAGCTTATGCATTCTTTGGATATTCACAAGCAATATGTATTTAATCAATTTACTTTTAGCAACATTAAAGATAAGAGATGTATCTATTTACAATGGAATCATGTATATTTAAATAAGAAAGCATAGTGAATAACAATCATAAGAACCACTATGCATTGAAGCAAGAGAACAAGTCCTCAACGAGTAGACCAATCTCATAATCGGTACAAATAATAACAATGTACATATATACACATATAACACATCATCATTGCTGCAAATATGCCATATCTTCTTCATGTTGCATCATATATTAATAATAGGCCAAATACATATGTAGCCCCTGAATTGTAGCGTTTAGTCACTTTGCCCTATCGAACTTTTATTTTAACCACTTTATCATCGGTACTTATCTATTATTTTTACTAACAAACATTTATATTATTGAATATTGATCATTTTGTTCCTTATATTTATATATTTTATAAAAATAGATATGTTAGTTACTCTGTATGACTCAATGAGTTTGTAGTTATAAGTTAGAAAAAAAACATAAGTTCAAGAGAGGGTTTTATGGTTAAATTAAAAGTTCAATGAACAAAAAAAACTAAATGCTAAAAATTCAGAAGTGCTACATATATATTTGGCCTTAATAATATTATCTTCAATATGCACACAGCCTAACAGTCTAACCCTCTGTTAAGGTTGGGTATTTTATCATATTAGTTGGCTAAAGAAAAAGCTAGGTATGATTTTAAATAATTAAATAGGCCTCAAAAGATCTTTTTCACAATGCATACATACTAATGGTTCATCAACATTATATGTCAACAAGATTTGTATCATTAATGCAAGCAAATTCAATTCACACAAAAGAATAAGCGATAACATGAATCAATTTGGTAATTCTATAACATCGATTGGTTGTTGGCAGTGTTTGATGTGAGGATTCTCGAATCTCTCAGTGGACTTTTAATACTGTGTTTTATTATTGCCTTGCAATTCTGGTGTGGAATGGCAACTTTTGTCGATGGTATAGTATGAATCCAACTGGCTTTTCTGCATTGAGATCGAGTTTCGCTATGGTAATTTTCACACCCCAACTCTCCAAAGCTAGGGTGAACTTATCTTAATATAAATCTCAAATTACAACTTATTTAATTCATGTATCTCATAAGTATGTGATAATTTATAATATTTATTACATCATTTACATCATTAAAGATATTCTAAACAAATTTTAAATAATTCTCAAACTAAAATCAAAATACTAATATCTTGGCCCAACATCTTCTATAGGCAGAAGAATTTTAAATTAAAGAGTATGTACTCTAATGAAGTCTACCAAGTTGATCTTCAAAAATATCTGAAAATATCAATAATAATGGGGTGAGTCCAACTACTCAGTGAATACGTAAATATGTAACAAGGGAGAACAAATAAAGTTTAATAATAAATGTATAATAAACATTATCTATAGCTCAACTTAATAAATATAATTTTAATCTCAGTTATCTTTTATATACACTCAAATATAAATTCTTCATGTTCTAACTTCAATCCAAGGACGTATGATGAATTACCTCGCAAGCCCAAAGAAAAATAACTTCAATACAAATGTGCAGAGTAATTATTCCGGCCAAAGGTAATTTTATAATATCATTAAAATTAAACATCTGTCATCAAGATGTGATCAGACAAATTTATAAAAGAGTGTATATAAACTAATTTATCAACATAATAAAATCAATCATTTACACATATAAAAATTTAAACTACTATTATTTGTTCTCACTTCATAAGAAAATAATTAACATTCAGAAATAAATCATTACTGTGAATAAACTCACTTAATAAATATTTTTCTCAAAATCATATATAAATATAATACTTTAAGAAAAATACAATGTTACATATTTATCCACTCACCTTAGCCAAAAGCTACATTTATAAATCCAACTATTTTACCTTTATGCTTTATTTCAGCTGTTGTATTCACTGCTAAAGTGATATAAGAATAATTATTAACTAAAAATTATCCTAAAATTATTAACTATTATGATATACATGATCTGAGACATATATAAAAATTAATCTTAAATTTTAACGAAATATCGATAATATTTATCTAATTATTCCATATAGTATTTTTCAACTTATCCATAATTTATAAAAAATATTAAGTATTTAAAATATTTTAATCTACAATTAATTTAATTCATTTATTCTTGTAATTTAATAATAATTGTTATAATATTAATGTTACTAATAAATATATTTTATTAAACTTTTAATAATATTTATTTAGTTTACTTACAAGTTATTCATTTAATATTAAAATTTTATACTAAATTAATGCAGAATAATTCTAAAAGAATAATTTTATAATAATCCTTTATTATAATTAATAATTTATTCATTTTAATTCTCCAAAAATATTAACTTATTACAATCACAATGATAGTGAAAATATATTTAATAATATATATATATATATTTACAAAATATATCCTTTAAATAAAAAAATATTATTTACTTTAATTTTTCTTACTTTGTAGTATTAAATTATAATAATAAAAACAATTATAGTAAAAGTATTGACAATATTGATACTAAAATTAATATTTACTAATAATAATAATTATAATAAATTTAATAATAAATTTAATAATAATAATATTTAATTACCATAATCATAACAAATCTTAATATTTAACTATTACTAGATATTATGTTTTAATTACTATAGTTCAATAATAGTCAATATATATTGATATTCAATTATATTAATCATAATAATTATAACAATGTAACTAGTTAACTAAACATTTAGTAGACTTTAAATAATATATTAGAAAATTACTAATATTTATAAAATTTTAGTTATAATACTTTTACTACTACAACACTAACAATGTTAATAATTAATTACTACTTAACACAATTTATATTTTACTTACTATAAATTTTAATTATGTGATAATTAATTAACTCAATTTAATTTATAAGTAATTTGATTAACTTAATTATATTTGTAAATAAAACTCTTATTTAGAGAATACTTTAATAGTATTATTTAATATAATTTACTTAAACAAACTATTAATTTATTATCTTTCAATTTACTTATTTATTTCATAAATATATTTATTTATGTCCTTATATCTAAAATACATTCAATTTATTTTATAATTTACTAACAAAATTTATACTTTAAGAATTGATTTTGATCTTACCACAATTATTTTTATTCTAAAGTTAATATTCATTTACATATATATATATATATTAATAAATTTTTGTATATTAACAAAATTTTTTTTATCATAATTTGATAATAATTTTAAATTCACGAACTAACAACTAACTACTAATTCATAATCTCATTAATTCAATTTATATATTAATTTTTTCTATAATTTACTAATAATATTATCCTATAAGACAAATAGGATTGAAATTATCACCTTGTTATTATTATTATTATAAATTTAATAATAAATTTAATAATAATAATAATAATAATATTTAATTACCATAATCATAATAAATCTTAATATTTAACTACTAATTGATATTATATTTTAATAACTACTATGGTTCAATAATAGTCAATATATATTAATATTCAATTATATTAGTAATAATAATTGTAACAATATAACTATTTAAGTAAATATTTAGTAGACTTTAAATAATATATTAAAAGATTACTAATATTTATAAAATTTTAGCTATAATACTTTTACTACTATAATACTAACAATGTTAATAATTAATTACTACTTAACACAATTTATATTTTACTTATCATAAATTTTAATTATTTGATAATTAATTAACTCAATTTAATTTATAAGTAATTTAATTAACTTAATTATATTTGTAAATAAAATCTTTTTTAGATAATACTTTAATAATAGTATTTAATATAATTTACTTTAACAAACTATTAATTTATTATCTTTTAATTTACTTATTTGTTTCATAAATATATTTATTTATATCCTTATATCTAAAATACATTCAATTCATTTTGTAATTTACTAATAAAATTTATACTTTAAGAATTAATCTTGACCTTACCACAATTATTTTTATTCTAAAGTTAATATTCATTTATATATATATATATATATATTAATAAATCATTGTATATTAACAAAATTTATTAATCATAATTTGATAATAATTTTAAATTCACTAACTAACATCTAACTACTAATTCATAATCTCATCAATTCAATTTATATATTAATTTGTTCTACAATTTACTAATAATATTTAAAACTCAATATTTAATTATTTTAATTATATTTAATATTAATATTTTAATTTTAATTTACTTTCTATATAATTTTAGTAATATTAATTGTCTTTCATTCTTATTTCTCTTTGAACAATAATAATTAATCAACTATAATTTTTAATTTAATAATTTTCTAAATTTTAACTAGTTGTTCATTATTTTCACTACTTTTATTTGTATTTATTCAAAATTCATCTTCCTCTAGTTATTTCTTATTTATCATAATATTTATATTAAATCCTAAATTTTCTATTAAACCAAAATTTAACTAATTAAAATTTTAATTACTGTTTCTGTGTAAAAATATATATATATATATATATGCATAAATATATATGAATTTTTAAAACTTAATCTATAATTCGCAAGTAATATACCGAATCGAAACTTAAGACGAGAGGATTCTAAAAATACCTGTGTCGCTCGTCGAAAAGTGATCGAAAACAGTTTCCGAAGTTGATGCCGGTGAGAGCTCCAATCAATACTTCAAGCAACGTATGCGGTGGTTTTCGGTGGTAGTTCATGGCGGTTTTGATAGTATTGAAAAGTTCGTCGAGTATACTTAAATTGTGGTTGACGCGTGTAGTAAATAGACTACTGTAAGATGACAAACGAAGTAGAAGAAAATTATTAGTCCAAGTTCTCTCCCTCTCTATTTTTACTGTTCTGAATTTCAAATTTCTGTTTGATGTCCCTCTCTCTATAATCTCACAGCCTCTCTCTCTCTCTCCTGTTTTCCTTTCTTTCTTATTTCCATTTCTTCTTTTTTTTTTTCAGTTCTCTCTTGTTTTCTCTATTTTCTTTCTCTTTTAAATTTTTTTACACTACAATTAATAACCCAAATAAATGGTTAACATTAATTAATGGCCACTAAATCACTATAACTATTATTAGTGGTTTATATTAAAAATGTCCATTTTACCTAACTTTAATTATTTTTATTTTTATTATTTTATTTATATATATTTTTAATACTTACCTAATTTTTCCATTTTTAAAATTTATTATTGTTGTTGTTGCTGCTGCTGCTGTTGGTCAATAATTACTATCACTATATTAATATCGTCATTTTAATTATTATTTTAATTATATTTTTTAATTTAATGTACCAACTTTAATTATTATATATATATTTGTTACTGATTATTAGTAGTATATATATATATATTCAATCATCATAATTATTTATTTGTTTACTAATAAGTATTATCATTATTATAAATTCACTTATAACTTAAATATTATTTAGTATAATACACAAATAAGCACAAACTACATAGTTTAATGGTAAATTATTAGTTATTTTTCCTTTCTAATCCATGTTCGATTCACAGCGGTTATTTTTATGTTACTTAAATAATCCAACAACTACTCTATTTATTTAATAAATTACATTATTAATAAACACACATTTTTTTAAATAATTTGTTGTACATACCATATTATTTATTTTTATTATATATATTTTTATATTATTGAGTTAGAAAAATACCGGATATTAACGTAATAAGCTATTTCGGATACAAACCGCTGCAATCATATTGTTCTTGATGTTGGCAGAATGCTAGCTTTTGATCAGCGAATGCACTTATTAGTTTTGGGATCCTGCTACCCGAGTCATGGAAATCTCGGATTCTTTGAAGAAAATTTTGGACTGCACCTCTTTGACTCTTTAGTTTCGTGGTTTAGACTGTTTTCAACAAATTGGTTGGTCTATATTCAAATTTAAATTAGCTGTCAGTAGAAATGGGGTGGAATTGATTGGAAGTCCAATAAAGTTTTTGCAAATCTGAAGGGGTATATGTAGCTGCTGCATCTTGATTGGTTGAAAACCAGTTCTAGGGCTCAACTTTTGTGAAAAAAGAAATTGAACTTTAAAATCCTGAAGCAGCCAATCAAGTGGCTCTGCTGCAGTCTTGGATCAACTAACATCAAAGCATGGAGTGGGATAAGGAGCATCTTGTTGCTAGAGTACTCAGGCAACATTTTGTTGCTGCTACTGATATATGGCCTCTACATTTTTTTCTCTGTTGTGTAATCATTGCTGCATTTACTATGCTTTACTTTTCCTGCAGTAGGTGTATCTTAGTCCTTTGGCCAACATCAATCTCGTGATCATCTTGCTCCTGGTTCCTGGCAATTGCAAACTATTTGTCGATTTTTTTTTCAACATTTATAAGCAGTACTGGTTATTTTGGGTTGTTCTTTTTGAGTTGTATATGAAGTTCTGGGTTTTTTTGCATATTTGTGTTACGTTTGGGTCTTTGGATACCTTTCCGGGCAAAAAGAAAACAAGTTCTTTTTTTCAGTTTGAGAGAAAATGAAAATTGTTACTCTGAAATGGCTTCTATTCTTAAATTAGCACTGGTCTTAAACAATCTCCCATTGTACTGTCTTTACCTTTTTAAAATGCCAATTGGGATTGCAAAAGGGATCTCAAAAATGCAAAGGAAATTCTTTTGGACCGACTTTGCTAATAACAAAAAGATCCATAATATCAATTGCAATAAAATTATTAAGGGTGCCAAACAATTGGGAGGTTTGGGCATTGGTTCTATGCTTCACAAGAATAGGACCATCTTGTTTAAGTGGATCTGGCGACTATTTGATCTTGCTCCCTTGATGTGGAAACTGGTTGTTTTCCATAAGTATGGCCCTTGTACCACCCTGCCAACTACATTTAAGGGTAGAATATCAAATGTATAACAACAACCAAGTAATGTCTTTCTTTGTTTAGGACTTCAAATGTTTCACTGTCTTCATTATAAGGTATATTTATTATTTTTTGAAGTCACACGCACACTTAAGTGACTTATTGCTTTTGTCTTTATCAAATCTCACTTAGGTTCACTCATGTTAAATAAATTATGATTTGTGTCTCTAAGGTATCACTTAAAGCTTTCTGTTAATTTCCTTTTAACACATATTTGGAATCTTCTAGTGATAGGTTCCATATATCATAATTTGCTTCCTTTCATTTATATAGAGACTATTCATTTGCATTCATTTGTAATTGCCATTTCTATGTTTTCTTATATGACCTTTATAACTTAATTTCACTAGTTTACCATTTTAAGTTCTATTAACTATTTTTTTAAAGCCAATTTTACTATTTTCTAGGAGAATAACACTGGTGGGCTAAGTCTAGTAACATGATCAGTGCTCAATCTTTAACCTAGTTATCTAAGTCCAACCTTGAATGTCCTTAACTAATCAAGTGAATTCAATTCACATTCAATTCTCTATTATATACTTGTATGCTTCTTAGTTATTTCTGCCTACATTATGTCTTATTAACCTAGAATGGCATCAAATTATCCATGCTTCTTAAATACAAATTAGAATTCAGATTGAGCCAATTAAAGTAATTTAAGCGCTAAGGTTATTCAATTCAACCTTTTTTTTTTTTTTGAAGAAATTCAATTCAACCTTATAGTCCCATTTTAATTTTCCATCAATTGCAACCATATCATTATTCAATTTATGCATTCAAATATATTTATATCTAATTAAGGATAAAGTGAATAGGTTTTGCATTTTTTTTCTCTATCCTATTCTAACTTGTAATCTAACTAACCTCAGTTACTCCCATTATTCAATATGTCAAATCATAATATTTTAATCTAGAATTCTTAGAAATTCATACTAAGCATTATATCAATCTATATATAAAATTTCATACAATTCCAAGGTCATTTGCCACCAAAATTATCAAAAATTCGCAAACTTAACAATATAGAATACCTATGGGTAGTCTACATTTTTAAATCTATTGCCATATCAACTGATCTCCAGTTCACCTAATATTTTAAAGAGAGAATACATATATGGGTACAATTAGTTACCAAAATTTTAGCTTAATTAGACTCCTTTAGTTCATTGAAACAGCAAGGCCAATTTCATGCTTCTACCTACACAACACACCTACGACGGTGTAATCCCAGGTCTGTTTGCCCTATTAAATGAACTCCAATACATATGAAATTTTAGAGACATTTTAATGACATATATATGTACCAAAAGACCAAATATCATCATAATTGAACATTTTCAGCTCATTCAAATAGCGAGGTTGGAACCGGATTCCCTATCAACATAGCACATTTGTGGCAATTTGCACTTCTAGTTTAGTTACCCTACCAAATAAACTCCAAAAATTATGAAAATTTACAAGAAAGTTTATATTTATATAGGTACTCCATGTTAAAATTTCAGATCATTTGGACATCTATAAGTCATCCAACCTACAAGTTTAGACTCTTTCCTTCAAGAGTTTCTGCACAACTTCAGTAATTCACATCAATCTCCTTCTCAATTCCATTCAATCACTTAATCATTCGATCTTATTAATTAATTCCACCATAAAACTTTCAAATTCAGCATTTGAACTTTTAATTTATTCCTAGGAAGTTTGCTATTAATTAAATTTAAGTATATTTTGGCAAATTTGATGCAATAGCCAGCACATCAAGCAGCATGGCCGTGTTGCAAGTGACGTGCATGGCACAAAGCAACATGATAATGTTTGCTTCTACCCAATTTTTCAATTTTAAGAATTAACTCCATTTTTTTCTAAACCAATCTTTAAAAAAATTATACATCTAAAACCCTTCGTTGCATGTACCTATCACTCAGAAATCATCATAAAGGATAGTTTAACGATGCTATTGTAACACTCAAAAATTATTTATATTGGAATTAATAGCTAATAGTTTAAGCTAAAATAGCAAGCGTATAACCGTAATTATGCATCCTCATGCAACCGGAATGCTCCGTAAATAAATCTTAAACTCAACCATTCATACTTAAGACATAGCTTATGACATTAAAACTAACATTACAGTCCAATTTGTATTTCTTTTTCTTTCTTAATTATCAGAATTAATATTTTTGTTGGGATGAAAAATTTAAGTGTAAAAGAGGAGCATTTTAATCTTTTTACAAGGTTTTAACTGTGAAAATTGATGGAACAACTAAGTAAATTGGTGGAACCAAAACTGAAGAACTAATTAGTTAACTTCTTAAACAATAGGAATCAGTTAGTTAATCATGTTAAACATCAGGTATGAAATAGTAAAATTTTCCTTAAACAAATGAAATAAAAAAAGAGGCAAATATAGAGATTAATAGTGGTTTGGTAATTACTTGCTTACATCCATTTCTTAAGTTTTTCTTGGGATTCTCCATTATTATTATTATTATTGTTATTATTATTATTGAATATTACATTGGGGAAGAGGGAATCGATCTTATAGTTAATCATATTATTATTGTTATTATTATTATTGACTCCAAAAAATATGCATTTGCCACTAAATTATGCTTCTTGTTATTACAATGACTCTTTTTGAGGTTGAACATTAAAACTCAATTCTAATTTCGAGTAAGAATCATCACCCACTAGTTTATTCCTTAGTGCTACTTAAATCTTTACCATACAAAGTTTCCTCAACTTAATTTTGGATATAAGATGATCTACAAGTTCAAATTTTAATCTCAAAGGTTTCATCGACTTCATCCATTACAAAAAAAGAAAATAAAAGAAATACATATAAAGAAAGAAAATATTAGACTAAGATGCCACAAATGATGCCTCAAATTGATATTCCAATTATAATTAATTAAGGAGAGAAAATATGTCAAAAGTTGCCATAAATGAAAAAATACATTTTTAGAAGCATAAATATTAAAATTTGATAGAAAAATGAGGGACATCATTGCAAAGCAATATGTTTAACTCGTTAGCTCAATTTTTATTGGGCTAGACTTAAAAAACACTCAAATTATAACTCAATTTTTGTGTGTAATTATCAAACTGCTATAAAATAGATTTTTGTCAAACCACTCTATGAAAATTATGATTGTCTATTTTGCACCCATAACTTAATTACAGTTATTTTTCTTCAAAACATTTATTTTCAAACGCTCATTAGTATCCTTTGATGATTAAAATATCGTTCAGAGTCACGTAATGAAATTTCCACTATTTAAAAGTCAAAACTAACCCTTATTCTCATATTTCAAACTAATTTTTAGTAGTAAAAAAGGGCAAAATTTTAAAAAAAAAAATCTTCAACTTTCTTAGATGCATAGAGCTGAAATTGATTTTTGTGAGGTGAATTTGCTCCTGAAGTTGCTCCCTAAAATTAGAGTTATTTTCTGAAAAAATTTCTATAGAAAATAGAAAAAAAAAAGTTTTATATTTACATGGGATAATTTTCCTAAATTGGAAAATAAAAAATATTTTTTTTAATTTTCTAACTTTAAGAAGATTTTGGATAACATATTTAAGATGTTTTCTAAAATTTTCTTTTATAAATAGATCCCAATTTTCGAAAATTTCTCTACAGAAACATAGAGTTTTCCACAATGATGTAAAAAAAAATTGTCTTTGAATCTTACCAATCCCAATATTCTCTTCACTCTTTATTTTTCATAAACTCTCTCTCCCCTCGTCCATCCTTTTTGCTATCTATGGTCATAAATTTTTCTTGGAATTTAACTTGTGCAGGTTAGTTTCTCTTCTTTTTATAGTGATTTCTACTATCAAATTATATTAAATCTATTTTTTTGTTAGTTTTCTCTTCTTTATGATTTTGAGGGGTTTTTTTATGAGTTGAATTCATTATTTTTGTAATTTTATCTCTATTTGATATTTCTACATTTTCTGGATCAAAACTCTATTTGCTACAATTAACAATAAGTTGTGCTTTTGATAATTTTAATTTTTGAGTTTAATTCAAAACTAATAATTTTTGTTAACTTTGTCCCAATTTAAATTTAGCTGTAGTTATATTCAACTGAGACAAATTGATTAAAACTGAAATTAAAAATAGCATTATATGTATAATTTTTTAGACCAAAGACAACAAATCAATTATTCTATTGATTAAGCAGGAATCAAATTGTTTCTCCAACAAAAAATTAGGTACAAGATAATGTAAAGACACTCATCTATGTGGCTTTTGTATGCTGACTATTTGAAAAAAAAACTCCTCTTAATAATGTTTATAGAATAATTCTCCACACCAGATCATTGTATTGATTAAGAATTTATAATACAAGTGTTTTACAAGAGATTAACTACAACAACTATGCAATGACTATAATACATATCCTAATATCCCCCTCGATTGTAGTCTGGTAACACACAAAGATTCACTACAAGAAATTATACATTTTATGACAAATTTTTTAGTCAAGTAATTGTCATAAAATGTTGATTAATTATTATAATACTACAACATTGTCACTAATAAATTTATTTTATTACAATATTTTTTTTGTGTGGCTTTTAATAAATAGTTTGCCACCAATCACATCTTTTATGATGATAAAAATAATTTAGTAATAGTTGCATATGGAGGTAAAATTTTTCACCAAAAATTTGGAGGGAAATAGTTTTGTGATAATATAGTATTAATTGATGATGATTTTTTATGTCATGAAAATTTGAATTTATGGCGACGATATCATTTATTGTCATTAATTTATTGATTAAAAAAGTGACACTATTTTTGTCACTAAAAATTCTATATCGTGACAATAGATAAATTCGTTACATTGCATTTGGAGATAAAAAAAAATCTTCCAAAAAAAAATAACAATATAATATACTTTAGCTATGATTTATAATGTCACAGAATTGCAATTTACAGTGACAATATCATCAATTGTCACTAATTCATTGACTTGAAAATTAACAATATCATTTTATCACTAATAATCATATATCATGACGATATATAAATTTATCACTATTGTATTTGGAGGTAACATTTTTTTTTAAAATATATTAGTAGAAAATATTTAAATGACGATATAATATTTATTGGCTATAATTTTTTATGTCTTGAAATTGCATTTTACAGTGACAATATTATTTACTGTTGCAAATTTCTTGATTTGAAAAGTGACAATACCCATTTGTCAATAAAAATTATATATCATGATGATATATAAATTCGTTACTATTGCATTTGGAGATAAAAAAAATTTCAAAAACATATTGGTGGAAAATATTTAAATGATGTATAATTTTTATTAGCTATGATTTTTAATGTTACATAATTATAATTTACTATGACAATATTATTAATCTTCACCAATTTATTGAATAGAAAAATGATAATATTTACTTGTCACTAATATTCATATATCATGATGATACATAAATTCGTCACAATTATATTTGAATGTAAAAATTTTTCTCCAAATGTATATTATTAAGAAATATTTAAATGACAATATAATATTCATTTGTTATAATTTTTAACATCATAAAATTGAAATTTATATTAACAATATCATACATCTTCACTAATTTATTAATTTAAAAATGACAATATATTTTTATCAGTAATAATCATATATCGCGATGATACAAAAAGTGGTCATATTTTCATTTAGAGGTAAAAAATTTCTTTCAAAAACATATTGGCTATGATTTTTTTGGAATTACAGATAATATTATTTATGGTTACTAATTTATAAAAAAAATGATAATATTATTTTGTCACTAATACTCATATATTATGAAGATACATAAATGCTTCATCATTGTATTTTGATGTAAACAAATTCAATAACATATTAGTAGGAAATATTTAAACGGTGATATATAATACACATTAGTTATGATTATTGATGTTATAAAATTACAATCTACCGTAACAATATCATTTAACATAACTAATTTACTTATTAGAAAAGTGACAATATTTTTTTATCACTAATAATCATATATCGTGACAATATATAAATTCGTCATAATTGTATTTAGTTGTATTCAAAGATTTTTAAATGAAGATATCATATATATTAGCTACAATTTTTAATGTCATGGAATCACAATTTATAATAATTATATCATTTATTGTCATTAATTTATTGATTAAAAATTACATGTTCATTGTGACTCCAAATTAATATTCGTCATGATTGCAATTGGAGGTATAAATTTACGTCAAGTTTTATTGAATAGAAAAAATGATAAATTATTTTGTCACTAATAATCATCTTTCATAACGATAATTAAAATTTTTAATTTTTTAATATCATATATTTTATTTTATTAAAATAAAATTTAAAATTATTATTTTTACAATTTCATTTAATTAATTTCAAATTAAATAAATTATATTTAAAAGTGAAAAAAATTCAATCCTCAAATGAATTGGGACTATTCCAATTTGAGTCATTTAGAAGATCATTACTAGAGATAGCAAAAAGAAGTCGTGTTGGTAATTATAGACAAATACACCTGCCCATCGTACTTTGAAAATAAATGGAGTTTCAAATCTATTTACTAACTAAAGAATGTTATATTGTTGAAAAAAAATATGTTGATAATACATAATATTATGTCATATCATCAATCTAAAAATTACTTTCTTCAAACTAACATGAAATTGAATAAATAAATAAATTATATTTATTTATTCAGTCAATAAAAAATATTATCAAATCAACTACACACTTTATATGTACATTTTAAATGAGTCCCAAAAATTAAATCATAATCAATGAAGAAAGAAGCAAACTCAATCATCAGTAAGGCTAATACTCCTTCTTCTCAATTTCTATTATATCCTCTTAAATTTTTTTTGATAAAAAAATTTTTGTTTATAATTTAAAAGTGATTTATTGGCTCTAAGTTGTTTAAAACGAGCATTGGTCAAATCCTTTGTGAAGATGTATGCAACTTGATCTTGACTAGAAGCATGTTTGATCTGTAACTTTCCTTGCATCACAAGTTCTCTAACAATATGTGTGTCCAACTCAATATGCTTTCTCCTAGCATGAAGAATTGGATTGGCAGTCATATATGTAGTGCTCACATTATCACATAAAATTGTAGGGGGTCTATTATACTCCACATATAACTCTTGAAGCAAGCTTTCAATCCACATAAGTTATGCTATTGTACTCGTAATAGCTCAAAACTTGACTTCAGTGCTCGAGCGAGAAACAATACCCTGCTTCTTCACAGACCACGATAAAAGAATGTTGCCCAAAAATATGTCATAACTACTTGTTGATCTCCTCATATCATGGCAGCTTGCCTAGTCTGCATCTGAAAACACTACAAGAGTATCATTGTTGTCATTGTATAGATGTAATCCATAATGCATCATGCCCTAGAGATATCGACGAATTCATTTGATAGCTATGTAATGTATCTCTCATGGTGAGTGCATAAATTAACACAGTTGATTAACTACAAAAGACAAATTTGGTCTAGTAAAGGTTAAGTACTGTAATGCACTAACAAAGTTATGGTATTCCTGCAGATTCTCTAATAATGGGTTGTCATTAAAATTGTTCAAGGACTGCCTGTGAATAGTTAGAGTGTCCAATGCCTTTGTAAAAAGCATTCTTGTCCACTCTAATAATGACTTCACATACTTGGTTTGTTCAAGTAATAATCCTTTAGAATTTCGTGTAACATACACCCTAAGAAATAATTGAGCAATCCCAAATCTGTCATGGCAAATTCAATCTTGACCATCGACATTATTTGTTGCAACAAACCTGAAGAAGAAGAGGTTAAAAGAATGTAGTCTACATATAATAAGAGCACAACAATGTCAATCCCATGCTTAAATATGAACACTGAATTATCTGCCCGACTACACTTGAAACTATGTAACTTCAGGAAGGATCTAAATCGCTCAAACCAAGCATGAGGTGCTTGCTTCAAGCCTTAAATGGCTTTTTTCAATTTTCAAACATTTTCGAGAAATTCAGAATTGACAAATCCTTTTGGTTGCCGCATGTAAACATCCCCTTCCAAAGTGCCATAAAGAAACACATTTATAACATTTAATTGATGAACATCCTAACCTTTTGATGTAGCTATAGACAATACAATCTGAATAATAGTTGGTTTCACCATGGGACTGTAAGTTTCATCATAGTCAATTCCGGGTTATTGTGCATAACCCTAAGCTTATAGCCTTGCCTTATGTCTCTCCAATTTTCCATCAGATTTTAGCTTGACCTTATACACCCACTTTGAGCCAATCACATTCACATTAGGAGGAGGAGGTACAAGTGTCCATATCTCATGTTTAATTAAAGAATCATATTCTGCTGACATGGCCTTATGCTAAAGGGAATGTTTATTTGCTTCATTGAAAGAGGTTGACTCATGTAGGTCTAAGGAGATATAATTGGATATGGTTATGGTGGCTAAAAAAGATTTGATAATCTTGGGTTTGTTATGGTAAGTCTTAGAATGTGTTTACATTAGGTGTGAATTGCAATAAGAGGCTGAGGTCTTTGGACATTGGGTATTTATGCTTGATTAGTCATTGGATGGTTTATTTTTGGATGGAGATTATGAAGATTAAGGTGAGTGATCCTTAGTTGGAATAAACAATGAAAGAGGTGAGGATAAAGATGTGGTACAAGTTTATTTAATAAGGGGTCTTAGTGGTGTCAAACTTAGAAAAAATTGGTGTAAGGAAAGACAAATTCGTCAAAAATCATGTGCCTAGAGACTTAAACAACGTTGCTAACTATGATCAAATTATTTGTAGCCCTTACAATTATATGGATAGCCAATAAAAACACATGGAGTTTATCTATCCTGAAGTTTGTGTTTTGCATGTGTCATCAAATTTGGATAGCATAAGCATCAAAATACTCATAGATGACTATAATCAACATTGTTTCCAAACAATTTCTCATGTGGAGAGAAACTAACTAGAGTTTGTTTTGGCAACAAATAGTAAACATGCATTGCCACTTTAATTACTTTAAACCTAAAATGTTGGTGGCACCTGAGATTGAACATGCATTGAACAAACCATATCAAATAACATTCTATGCAACCTCACTACTACTCCATTTTGTTGTGGAGTGTAGGGACATGAAAATTGCATGTGAATTCTCTAGTATTCTGCAAATTGTATAAAACTATTACTCATATATTCACCTCCCCCATCAAATTGCAATATCTGTGTAGGGTAACCAAATTAAGTTAAAACATATTTATGAAAGATTATAAATTGATTAAGAACTTCATGCTTATGCTTCAAAGGAAATAAGCACATCTATCTAGAAAATTCATCTATAAACACCACATAGTATTTGAAACCACTAAATGAATTTACTTGTGATGTCCAAACATTAGAGTGAATTTACTTAAAAGAAGTCAAAGCTCTAACATGACTAGAATTAAAGATAACCTACTATGGCCTAAACAACAAGCATTACAAGATAATTTATAAACTGATCCTAAACTAGACTTGAACGGATCAAAGACTAAAGAATGACATAGACAACAATGCCATAAAAATTGAGAATTTATGGTTGCACAAAAATAGTAGTGATGTGATACAATAATGGAGCTATTTAATGGAAAAAAGATAAGAATCTCCAAGACTACTACAGCTAAGAAGTAGAGTCTATGTCCAAAGGTCCTTATCACAAAACCCAAACTAGTTAAATTCCATGAAATAGAATTATCTTTAGTGAATTTCTTAACTAAAACAAGATTGGTAGTCAAAGATGGAATAACAAGAACATTGTTAAGAGAAAACTTTGTATCTAAAAAATTGATTTGGGAATCACCAATATGAGATATTTCATGTAATTGGCCATCCCCAAAAATAACTTTGCCAGAACCATTATACGGAATAGAATGAGAAAGAGTACTTGATGTTTTAGTCATGTGGAAAGTAGCACCTGCGTCAAGCATCCAATTTTGGTGAGAAGGTTCTTGTATTTGGGTGGCAAAAAAAAGAATTATTGAAGATATCTAGATATTGAGGAAGAGGAGGAAGATTATGTGGAAAGGAATATGCTTAATTTAGACATGAAAGTAGAGGGTAATCCCTAGCACCATGGGATTAATCAAAGCATAATTAACACTGAATAGGAGCTGAATTATTTAGAACGAATTGATTTGGTTTAAACCTAAGCATACTAACTGGATTGTAATGTGGACGTGGTTGATTAAAATTGTAAGAATTGCTTTGAAAGTTTAGGAATAGTAACTGGGATTGGGTGAGCAAGATCAAGGTGAATTTTCACGTCCTCTTTCCCCAATTAGGTTGAGAACTAAAGCAGTCAGAGGTTTCTAGGGTAGTTCGAGTTTTTGTGAATTGGATGAAATCTAACCTTTATTTTGGGTCTAGAGATGAAGTTTATGAAGATATAAAGTTGTTCTAGTTTCAATGAAGGTATTTAAAGGATTTTTGCTACTGAGACTAATGATAACATTCTATATTCCGCTGGTAACTATTCCAAAATTTGCATAATCAAATATGATTTCTGTAGGGCGGTACCTCCTACATAGATACCACCATTTTTTTTACTATTAGTATTAAAAAAGAAAGAAAGAAAGAAAGAAAGAAAGAAAGAAAGAAAGAAAGAAAGAAAGAAAAATGCAAGTTATTTTACAAGTTGTAAAACAACTTACATATGCAAGCGTTACCAATTGCATTCGCAAGTTGAAGGGAAAGCCCTATAAATAGGCATTTCCCCTCTTCTAATTTCATTAACAAGGAGAGAGCAAAAATTAGAGAGATAGAGAGAATTTGTTAAAAAGAAGAGAGAAAAAATTAGTGTGAGATATTTTTTAGTGATAAAATAGTGAGATTTTATTTTGGGGCATTTGAAAAATACTTACTACTATTTTGAGTTTATTTCATTTGTGAGTGTTGTGCTTCTAGAATATTTTTCTAGAAAGTCTCTCTCTTGTAAGCCTACTATTTATTAGTGGAAAAATTATTCTCGTAGTTTGCCCCGTAGACGTAGCCCAAATAAAAAGGTGAACTACGTTAAATATCAATATCTCTTTTATTGATTTTTTGATCTTACTCATAGTTTTATTTAATTATTGATGATCCTCCAATCCCACTGTGTTACAAATTTGGAATTTATTTCCATATTTTCTCTTTAGCTGGTATCAGAGCCTTAGTTTGAAGAGATGGAGGTGAAGACAAGTAAAAAAATAAACTTAAATGACCTAAATTACTACATTTGAAAATCTAAGATGAATGATCTCTATTTGTGATGAAGATGCACTTACCAGTATTTAGTACAAGTAAACTTGAAGATAAGAAAGATGAAGAATGGAAATTTGAGCACGAGCAATTATGTGGTTTTATCCAACAATTTATCGAATATAATATGTATAGCCATATCTATGGTGAGACCCATGCAAGACTGTTATGGAACAAGCTTGATGAATTATATGCTTCAAAGACTGGCAATATTAAATTATTTTATCTCACAAAATTAATGAAGACGAGATACAGAGAGGGAAATTCCATTGCAAATCACTTGAATGAGTTTTAAGATTTTGTAGATCAGTTGTCGGGCATGGGCGTAACCTTTGATAGTGAGGTGTTTGCTCTAATGGTAGTTGATTCATTGCCAGAGTCTTGGGAGACTTTGAAGATTTTATTAACAAATTCTGCTCCTAAAGGTGTTATTGTAATGAAATTAGTGAACAATGGCATCATAAATGAAGAGATGAGAACGCACTCACAAGGTGCTTCCTCTTCACAATCATATATTCTGGCTATAACGACTAAGGAAAAAGCCAGAATAGGGTCTCAAATAATGGAGATAAAATTAGAGATGCTAGTCATAGTAAATTTAATAAATTTTTTAATGTTGAATGTTATCATTATATCAAAAGAGGCATATCAAAAAATATCACCGAAAATGGAAAAAGGAGAAGGGGAGGGATAAAAAGAAAGATAATAGTGATGATGAGAGAATTACCGCTGCAATTGAATAAGACTTTCTTCTCATTTACAGTGATAATGCAGTCAACGTGGTTGATCATGAGACTAGTTAGGTGATTGATATTGGTGCCTCTATTCATCCTACAGCCGGAAGGAGTTCTTTGCCACTTATACACCATGTGATTTTGGGACAGTTAAAATAGGTAATAATGGTAGTGCTAAGATTTTTAGTATTGGTGATGTTCACATGGAGACCAACAATGACATTAAGTTGTTAAAAGATTGAAGCATGTTCCTCATATCAGATTTAATCTAATTTATGTTGGGAAGCTTGATGATGAAGAATATTGCAATACCTTTCAGAATGGCCAGTGGAAACTCACCAAAGGTTCTCTCATTGTGGCTCGAGGTAAGAAATTTTCTACTCATTATCTGATGCAAGCTAAAATTTCTAAGAGTTAATGTAGTAGAGAAAGATGATGTAGCTGATATCTGGCATAAAAGGCTCGATCACATGAGCAAAAAAAGAATGTCAATGTTGGTCAAAAAGAAGAATTTATCTAGTTTGAGCAATGTATATTTAAGTAGATGTGTTGATTGCCTAGCAAGAAAGAATATAATTGCTTTTAAGGATTCTGCCCATTATGAAAAAAAGATAGAGATATTATAGTTAGTACACTCTGATGTATGCGGCCCTTTCAAAATCATATCACTTGGTGGCTCCTCCTATTTTGTGACTTTTATTGATGATTATTTAAGAAAATTGTGGGTTTATACCTTGAAAAATAAAAATCAAGTTATAAAGGTATTTAAATAGTTTCAAGCCCTAGTTGAGAGAGAAACTAGGAAGGAATTAAAGTCTACCAAGTTAGATAATAGGGCTGAGTATATTGGATCACTTCAAAGATATTGCAAGGAGCAAGGCATTCGACATAAGTTGACACCACCAAAAGCTCCTCAGTTAAATAGTGTAGCTAAGAGAATGAACATGACTTCATAGAGAGTGTTAGATGTTTGTTGCCACATGCGAAGTTGCTAAAGTCATTTGCATTGACTGTTGTAGGTTTGACATTTCAGAAAGAGTGTGGTCTAGAAAGGAAGTCTCCAATAATCACTTAAGAGTTTTTGGGTCCAAGGCATTTGTGTACATACCAAAGGATGAGCAGTCAAAGCTGGATCCTAAAACATGACAATGTGTGTTTATTGGGTATGGTTAAGATGAGCTTGGCTATTGATTCTATTATCCAATTCAGAAGAAGCTTATTAGAGCCGTGATGTAGTGTTTGTAGAAAATGAGACTATAGAAGAGATTGAGAAGACCCAAAAGAATATTTCTAACTTTGATGACAGTTTAAAAAATCTTGAGCTAGTTCCTCCAAAAGTGGTGCAAAAGAAAATTGGAGATGAAATTGAAGATGGCCAGTAGAATACTATTGATGATGATGATCCCATCCAAAATAAACCAAATAAAGATTCTGAAGCTGCCAGTACAATATATAACTCAGGAGCCATTGAAGAGATCTACTAAATACTTTAGCGATAAGTATGTATTGCTTACTAGTAGATGGGGAAGAACCTGAGAATTTCCAAAAAGCCATGGCATATAAGAATAAGATGAAATTGATTGAAGCCATGCAAGATAAGTTGAAATTCTTGCATGAGAACAAAACTTTTAAGCTATTGAAGTTGCCAAAGAGCAAGCGGGCTTTGAAGAATAAATGATGTTTCAGTAAAGCATAAAGAATACAGTTTCCAGCCACGATTCCAAGCTAGATTAGTTGTTAAGGGATTCAGCCAAAGGAAAGGGATTGACTTAGATACGATTTCTTTACCACTGGTGAAGATGACATCCACTCATATAGTGCTAGGATTAGCTACAAGCCTCGACTTGGAGATCGAGCAAATGGATGTGAAGATTGACTTCCTTCATGGTGACTTGGAGGAAGAGATATATATGGAACAACTATAGGATTTTGAAGGAAAAGGAAAAGTGGACTATGTTTGCAAGTTAAAGAAAAACTTATATGTCTTGAAATAGGCACCAAGACAGTGGTACAAAAAGTTTGATTCAGTTATGGGTGAGCAAGGTTACAAGAAGACTACTTCATATCACTTTGTGTTTGTAAAGAAATTCTTTAATGATGATTTCATTATTTTGTTACTCTATGTTGATGATATGCTAATCATTGGCTAGAACATTTCTAGAATCAACAGTCTGAAGGAGCAGTTGAGCAAGTTTTTTTCTATGAAAGACTTAGGGCTAACAAGATAAATTCTTGGCATAAAAATAATCATAGATGGAAGCACTAAGAAATTATGGTTATTATAGGAAAAGTACATTGAGAAAGTACTTCAAACATTCAATATGGATACAACTAAAGTTGTTAGTTATACTTTGCTAATTACTTTAGGTTAAGTTTGAAGCAGTGTCCTTCTACAGAAAAAAGGAAAGAAGAAATGGATAGGGTTCCATATGCTTCAGTAGTTAGGAGTTTGATGTATGTCATGGTATGTACATGACCAGATATTGCTTATTCACTAGGATTAGTGAGTCAGTTCCTTTCTAATCCTAGTAAGGAACATTAGGCTACAGTGAAATGGATTATGAGATATCTTTATGGATTATGAGATACCTTCAAAATATGCTTGTGCTTTGGAGATGATAAGCCTATGTTAATTGGCTATACAGATGTAGATGCGGCAGGTGATGTTGATTCAAGAAAGTCTATATCAGGTTACTTGATTTCACTCATAGGGGGGCTGTGTCATGATAGTCTAGGCTATAAAAGTGTATTTCTCTCTCAATAAGTGAAGCAGAATTTATCCATAACTGAAGCATGCAAAGAGCTCATGTGCATGAAAAAGATCTTAGAAGAACTTGGGTTTCAACAACATAAATATTCACTTTAGTGTGATAGTCAAAATGCTATTCATCTTGGACAAAATTCCTCTTTCCATATCAAAGCATATTGATGTGAAATACCACTGGATCGGAGATGTATTGGAAAGAAGCTTTTACAACTTGAGAATATTTATAATAAAGAAAATGGCACATGCATGTTAATAGAGATTTTTACAAGAGATAAGTTTGAGTTTTGTCGATCATCTGTAAGAATGATAGTTAACCACATATAGTCGGTAGGGGGAGAATTGTAGGGTGGTAACTCATACATAGATACCACCATTTTTTGACTATTGGTATTAGAAAAAGAAAGAAAGAAAGAAAATTGCAAGTTGTTTTACGAGTTGTAACACTTACATTTGCAAGTTGTACAAGTTGTAAAACTACTTGCAAATGCAAGTTGAAGGGAAAGGCCTATAAATAGGCATTTCCCCTCTTCTAATTTCATTAACAAGGGGAGAATAAAAAATTAGAGAGATAGAGAGAATTTATTGAAAAGAAGAGAGAGAAATTAATGTGAGATATTTTTGAGCAATAAAATAGTGAGATTTTATTTTGCAATGTTTGGAAAATACTTACCACTATTTTGAGTTTATTTCATTTGTGAGTATTATGCTTCTAGAATATTTTTCAAGAAGAGTCTCTCTCTTATAAGCCTACTATTTATTAGTTAAAGAAATTATTCTCGAAGATTAGCCCGTGGACGTAGCATAAATAAAAGGGTGAACCACGTTAAATATTGGTGTCTCTTTTTGTTAATTTTTTTATCTTGCTCGTAGTTTTATTTAATTACTGTTGATCCACCAATCCCATTGTGCTGCAAATTTGAAATTTATTTCCATATTTTCTATTCAATTTGTTGATTGAATGTCCAATTGCATGCAAAGAATCATATATGAATTTAAGTTTTTGTATATACTCATCATTGGTAAGAATTTCTTTTGTGATGCTATAGAACTTGGACTTCAATTGTAAGAGTCCAGCATAGGCCTAATCTTTAAATAAGGACTCAATTGTTAGTAATGCCTCTTTTGTAGTAAGGGTGCCATTGGGTTCAATAAAGCTCAAGATAATTTCAGTGCTAACTATAGCCTGAATCCATGAAAGAACCAAAGAATCTACTTGTTTCTAGTGGAGATATTCTGGATTTGGATTTTTTTTATGCCATTTGTTTAGGTTATGGTTTCAAGGGGAGGAAGAGAGGTGACATCCACATGACCACATACATTATATTGTTGGAGGACTGGTATTAGAAGAGATTGATATTAGAAACACTAAAGGAAGGATGAGTGAAATGATTAGAAGACACGGAAGAATCGGTAGTCATAAAAGAAAAAGATGAAGAAGAGGAGGAATCATTAGCATTAGACATATTGAGTGAAAGAAAGAAAGAAAATTGATGAGGACCCAAAAATTCCTAAAGAGGCTCTGATACCATAATAATGTTTATGGAATAATTCTCCCTACCAAATCATTATTTTGATTATGAATTTATAATACAAGTGTTTTGCAAGAGATAAATTAATATGGTTATATAATAACTATAATAAATGTCCTAATACCTCTAACTCTACTAGAATCATTGAATCATTACTTGTCCTGCATTTTGTACAATCCTCTATGCAAATACATCTACCCATCCTTAATATAACGTACTAACAGGTGCCTCATTGAGCCATAGAAAATTAATGAAATCATACAATTTTGTACTTGTTTAGATCATTTTTGTACTTATTTTTAGTATGATTTTATGTGTGTTTTAGTTAATGTTTTGATTAATTTTTGTTTTAAGTGTGTTTAAAGTGTTTGTTTTAGGTTTAGGTGCAAAAAGACCCTTGGAAGATCAAAACAGTGCAAGAAAAGCATGAACCAAGCAAGACATGGCCAAGCCAAATCAGGCTTGGCCGTGTCCCTCAAAGATTGAAGAGGGCAGAGAGAGACACGGCCAAGCCTCTGGCCGTGTCTCACCCAAGGAGCAAACCAAAAAACAAGAGACACGGCCAAGCTCCACAAGGCTTGGCCGTGTCACCTCTCACCACTAAAGAAAAGAAAGAAAAGAAAGAAAGAAAGGAAGAGCCAGTGAGGGACACGGCCAACTGGCTTGGCCGTGTCACCTAATGGAAAGCAAGGAAAAGACCAAGAGACACAGCCAAGCCAAATCAAGCTTGGCCGTGTCACCCTTAATATCTATTTAAGTTCTTTCGCACGACAGAGAAGAGAGAAGGGCTAGGGTTTTGAAAGGGAGAAAAGAAAAGAGAAGGAGCAAGCAAACACATTTGGGATGAGGAGAGAGTGACACTCTCCTTGTCCCTTCATCTTCATCCTCCATCTTCATCTTCTCCATCTTCCATTGATAAGATCTTTGAGGTTCTTTGGGATAAGTCAGGTTAACAAGCTCTTGAAGGTTGAAGAAGCTTCATTGAAAGGATTGGTGACTTGAGAAAGCTCCATTCTATCTTCCAAAGGCACAATCAATTGAAGGGTTGGTGACTTGAGAAAGCTCCATTCCATATTGCAAAGGGGAATCAACTATTGAAGAGGGCTTGAGTTCTTCATCAAACATCAAAGTGAAGCTAGGAGGAAGACTAGCAATCCTACTCTTGGCATCTTCACAAGGGGTTTTTCTATTCTCTCTTTTAATTCATTTCTATTGTCGTTGATGTATTAAGAGATTGATATTGCAATTGACAATTGTAATTTGATTTGTATTGAGATGAATATTTGTTATAAATTGATGATGTTGAGCTAAATACCCATGCCTAAGGTTTATAGTATATTTGATTGAATTCTTTGATTTGATATTTACATTGATGTACCTTGTGTTGGTTGATTGCATTGGCTTGTATGCTAGGTTAATAGATTAGCTACCTATTGATCTCTAGATATTGAATGAAGGACCAAGAGGTGAAATCCGATATCGAAACTATGCAATCGACTACCCTATGAATGAATTAGAAATATAAGTTCTAGGGTTTTGTTAATTTGGTAATGTAAAAGAATTGGTCATTGTTAATTCATGAATGTGAAAACTAATGAATTGGTAATTGACTAATTAACCTTAAGGAACAAATTAATTTACAAGGTTATGTTATGGATAATTGAGAATTGAACTTTGATTGAATGGACCTATACCCCTAGGCACCTTCCCAAGAATCGATTTGATCTTGTACCTCCTTCACACTTCAACCCTACGCACATTAATCTTAGGTTTAAATTGTTCTTAATTCCAAACAACAAACTTCCACATTTAAATAAATTGTCAATCAAGCTATTACGAACCACACCTTCTTGGGGAAATGACCTTGGGGCGATCACCTTTGTTACAGCTACCTCGTATACTTACGGGTGACACTTTGTAGTAGTACTTAATTCGAGCGCAACAAGTTTTTGGCGCCGCTGTCGGGGAAGGCTGTTTAAGTAGTGATAGTTTGATTTTTCTTTACAATTTAATTGTTTGTTTATTTTTTCTTTGAATTCTTTGTTTGTTTTGTTTGATTTTCTTTTAATTTAATTATTTGTTTGTTTTTCTTTACGTTGCTAAGTGCCTTTTGTAAAGATGCAGTTTTCAAGGCACGGGGGATTTTATGATAGGAACGATGATTCTGAAATGGCATGGCAATTAGCAGAATTGACGAATCAACTTAAGGTGCTAAATGCAAGAGGAAGAGCATCTATGCCACGCCAAGAGATATGTGCAGCATGTGGCAATGTAGGCCATAGTGCAAATACGTATTCAATGGATTTTGGACGATACCAAGAATGGCAAGAGGAAGCATATGACTACCAAGGTTTCCAGCAAATGGGTAGAAATGACATATATTTCAATCCTTATAATCCCAACTGGGGAGGCCAACCAAATTTTTCTTGGGAAAATCAGCAGCACATTCCACCTCCAAATTTTTTTCAACCTTACCAAAGAGACTCTTACTCTCAAGAGCAATATTCAAATCAAGATCACCTTAAGAAACCCACATTGGAGGATAGTTTGAATACCTTCATTCAAGTTAGTGCACAAAATCAAGATCGACTTAAGAAACCCACTTTGGAAGATAGTTTGAATGTCTTCATTCAAATTAGTTCACAAAATCAAAATCAATTTGAGAAATCCACAGTGGAAGATGATTTGAATGCTTACCTTCAAATTAGCACACAAAATCAGGAAATGAGCAATGAGAGGTTAGATTCTTTGGAGGAATCATTGAAGAGGATGGAATTGCAAGTTGGGCAACTGGCACATCAACTCCAAGCACACCAAGAAGAGGAATTTCCTAGCCAATTGGAGCAAGTCAAGGTAATCACAAATTTGAGGAGTGAACAGGTAATATATAACAAATTTTGTGATTCTTTGGATGCAGGCACTAATCAAGAAGATAATGGCGAGGAAATACAATACAACATTGAGGAGTTGAGCCAATCAAATGAGAAGGAGAATTTGGAGGCATCAACCTCACCAAAGTTGCATGAATCTTTCAATCCTGATAGGCCATCAAATCCATTTCCAAGTAGCTTGAAGGATGAGGAGCAAGGTAAGCAACTTTCTGACATCTATAATATGCACTTCCAAGGAGATAGTGAAAATAAAATTGGGATGACTATGACCTTAGAAGAAGAGCATGAAATGCCCAATTTAGAAATTGAGGAGTGTAAGCTTATTTTAGATGTTGAGGTTGTTAAGATGGGACTTGACATTGTTAAATTGGATGAAGAAGTGATTCAACCAATCTTGGTTAAACTTAAAGAGTCCTCAAAAATCATTTTTTCTACTCTTGGTGGTGAGGAAGAGCATATAACAGATAGAACCATGTTGCACAAAGTTCCTATTGCACTGGAGGATTACCCTAAGATGACCTTCACATGTTTTCAAATAACGCTACTTAGGCTTAGCAATACATCGGGTATCCTTCGGAATTGTATGTTATCCATCCCTGCAGACATGAGTGACAATTGCATTATGGGTGGAAGGAGCATTGTACATCGCATATGGGAACGATGAAAATCAGGTTTCATCTAAACCCCCTCTGTAGTATGCATGCTCACATTGAGGACAATATGAATCTTTAAGTGTGGGATACATTTTATGTTTTGTGTTTTTACTTTTAATTGCATTTTGTGTTTTTGTGTTTTTACTTTTAACTTGTTTTTGTTTAAGTTTTAGTTAATGTTTTTAATGTTTTTCTTTGAATAAATGAATTTTAGATAGTTCAATTGTTATAAAATTGTTGATAGATGACCTTTGAATTTTTGAAGCATGAATTTGAGAATTGAGTAGAATTGGTGCTTATTGTCAATTTTGTTGGTTTTTCTTTGCATTGCCATTAACCTAGTGAGGAATTGAGCCATCAACTTATTATTCTTTTTATGGGTAAACATCTTTTATTGATGATTTGCTAGAACTTGCTTTGAAATACATTTTAAGATTACATAAAAATTTCAATTTGGCATCAAGATGATTAAGGCAATTAGGTGAACCACTTTGGCTTAAAAAGACTAACCCTATATTCAACCTTAGTTAGCCAATTTTGAGCTTATTTTATTTTTCCTTTTCTTTCTTTTTCACAACACCATTAGCTTGAACCTTATTGTTTAACTCTTACCCTTTCATTATGTCAAGAGCATTTTAAGAGCGTTTATAACCGAGTGTTGTGTTGAATTAAGTGTGGGGTTAAATTTAGTAGGTTTAAGATTGCAAAGCAAAATAATAAAATAATAAAATAATAAAATAATAATAATAATAATAATAAAGGAAAAAGAAAAAGAAAAGAAAAAAGAAAAAAATATATATATAATAATAAGAATAATTGTTGTTCTTGTTGGAAGGGTTGAAATAAGTTGGAGTTATCATTGCAATATTTCATAAGTGAGTTCCCTTGAAAAACTCTTTAATGTCAAGGGGTAGATGAGAGGAAGGTGTTTTGAAATTGTTGGGGTATATACATACGATCGGTTACTTCATTCTTGAGTGCTTTTGAACTTAATGATTAAGCTCACATTTCTTAAATGTCATGCCTTTACCTTAGCCCCATTACAACCCAATAAAGACCTTTTGATTGATGCTTGATTGTTATTTGTGGTGGAGATTTGATTGATAAGCAAGCCTATGGTAATAATCTTTCATTGATTGTTATGAGTGTAAACACCACCATGATCAAAACTTGTAAGAGTTGGTGAGGGAGCGACAACATAGGTTATGCATGGAAAACCACTTAATTGTATGTGTGTCGATTTTATTTGATTCGATATTGATTGCGGATTTAGGGATAGGGAAGTCTTGATGCATACTTATAACTCTTGAACTTGACAAAATTTATCTTGTTTAGTGTGTTTTGATTTTAGCCTTGCTTGGGGACAAGCAAGGAGTTAAGTGTGGGGTAGTTATTTAGATCATTTTTGTACTTGTTTTTAGTATGATTTTATGTGTGTTTTAGTTAATGTTTTGATTAATTTTTGTTTTAAGTGTGTTTAAAGTGTTTGTTTTAGGTTTAGGTGCAAAAAGACCCTTTGAAGATCAAAACAGTGCAAGAAAAGCATGAACCAAGCAAGACATGGCCAAGCCAAATCCCTCAAAGATTGAGAGGGCAGAGAGAGACACACCCAGAGACATGGCCAAGCCTCTGGCCATGTCTTACCCAAGGAGCAAACCAAAATACAAGAGACACGGCCAAGCTCCACAAGGCTTGGCCGTGTCACCTCTCACCACTAAAGAAAAGAAAGAAAAGAAAGAAAGAAAGGAAGAGCCAGTGAGGGACACGGCCAACTGGCTTGGCCGTGTCCCATGGAAATCAAGAGACACGACCAAGCCAACCTTGGCTTGGCCGTGTCACCTAATGGAAAGCAAGGAAAAGACCAAGAGACACGGCCAAGCCAAATTAAGCTTGGCCATGTCACCTTTAATATCTATTTAAGTTCTTTCGCACGACAGAGAAGAGAGAAGGGCTAGGGTTTTGAAAGGGAGAAAAGAAAAGAGAAGGAGCGAGCAAACACATTTGGGATGAAGAGAGAGTGACACTCTCCTTGTTCCTTCATCTTCATCCTCCATCTTCATCTTCTCCATCTTCCATTGATAAGATCTTTGAGGTTCTTTGGGATAAGTTGGGTTAACAAGCTCTTGAAGGTTGAAGAAGCTTCATTGAAAGGATTGGTGACTTGAGAAAGCTCCATTCTATCTTCCAAAGGCACAATCAATTGAAGGGTTGGTGACTTGAGAAAGCTCCATTCCATATTGCAAAGGGGAATCAACTATTGAAGAGGGCTTGAGTTCTTCATCAAACATCAAAGTGAAGCTAGGAGGAAGACTAGCAATCCTACTCTTGGCATCTTCACAAGGGGTTTTTCTATTCTCTCTTTTAATTCATTTCTATTATCGTTGATGTATTAAGAGATTGATATTGCAATTGACAATTGTAATTTGATTTGTATTGAGATGAATATTTGTTATAAATTGATGATGTTGAGCTAAATACCCATGACTAGGGTTTACAGTATATTTGATTGAATGCTTTGATTTGATATTTACATTGATGTACCTTGTGTTGGTTGATTGCATTGGCTTGTATGCTAGGTTAATAGATTAGCTACCTATTGATCTCTAGATATTGAATGAATGACCGAGAGGTAAAATTCGATATCGGAACTATGCAATTGACTACCCTATGAATGAATTAGAAATATAAGTTCTAGGGTTTTGTTAATTTGGTAATGTAAAAGAATTGGTCATTGTTAATTCATGAATGTGAAAACTAATGAATTGGTAATTGACTAATTAACCTTAAGGAACAAATTAATTTACAAGGTTATGTTATGGATAATTGAGAATTGAACTTTGATTGAATGGACCTATACCCCTAGGCACCTTCCCAAGAATCGATTTGATCTTGTATCTCCTTCACACTTCAACCCTACGCACATTAATCTTAGGTTTAAATTGTTCTTAATTCCAAACAACAAACTTCCACATTTAAATAAATTGTCAATCAAGCTATTACGAACCACACCTTCTTGGGGAAACGACCTTGGGGCGATCACCTTTGCTATAACTACCTCGTATACTTGCGAGTGACGCTTTGTAGTAATACTTAATTCGAGCGCAGCAGTACTTACACTAACCTTGTACGATGTCGGGTTCATAATTGGCGGTTAGAAAGGGCAGTAAAATTCAAGTTTAAAGTTGAATATTTATATATTGGGAGCCATTACCTTGAGAATACCAATTGCTTTTGAGAATTTGAGATTTATATTAGTGAGTTGAGCCTGAACGTAATCTTCTTATTAGTTCATAGTGAATTTCTCTAATTGGTCTAATTTTCCATATATGAAAGGTAAAATGTTGCGCCATTTGAAATCTTGTATTCTTACATGATTATGATAGTCTTTTTATTATCAAAATTTATCTCATGATAAATTAGTTAATATAATTATCGTTTTATATAAAAAAAAAAATCAATTATAGATTGATATTTTAAAATTTTATTATGATTATGCACATTGTTTTGCTAGTATAAAAACATTCAATCTAATTTTTTTTTCCAAATTGTCTTACAAAATAATTTTTCCTACTTTTCTCCCTATCATATACCTCCTCATAAATTATGCTTAAGCCCTAGCCCTGCTAGCTTGAACCCTTGAGTTATGGGCTTCTAAAAAAATTCAATGCATGAACCACTATGAGTTGGTATAAAAAAATAATAAATTCAACATGCAATATCTTGATTTTGAGTTACATTGCATGTTAAATTTATAATATATATAAATTATAGGATTTTATATGGAATTGAATGATTTTGTAAACCAAAGGTTTTAGTGTCTATGTAATAATTTTTTTTCAAGAAAAACTTTAGATTGTGCATAAAAAATTTGTTGTTCTTTTCTATGAATTTTAATAATGGTGTAATAAAGTGTTTTAATTGGTTATGGTTTTATTGTTGTTTCCATTTAACTAATGGTTTTGAGTTTATAAAGTCTAGGAATTAGGTAAGTTTTTATTTTCTTGTGGTTGACTGACCAGTAAGCAATAAAGATGGTCAGTGGTTTCAAATAAATATGGATTGACTAATTTTGCTAGCTCTTCGAAGTCTATTTAGTTTTTAGATAAAAATTTGAGTTGACAATAGAAACTAATCCCTCCGTTTTAAAATATATATTGTTTTAGAGTTCTAATTTTGTTCCAAAATATTTGACGTTCAACAATCAAGATAAAATTTTAATATTATTTACTATTTTACCTTTAGTATTTAATATTGTTATTAATAATTATCTTTCCAACAATTCAAATGGCATGTTGGACAGAGAAATAATTAATTAGGAATTAAGGGTAAATTAGTAATTTTAGTTAATTTCTTAAAATGTGTGAAATCTTCTAAAACATCAAATAAAATGGAACAGAGATAATATTTATACTACATAATGGGTCATAATAATATCTCCATGGATAGTGGAGGAATTTTTTAGTGGTAGATTTAAAGAAGGGTCATGGTTATTGAAATTTTACATATGAAAGATACAATGAGTTTGTGATTTTTCCATCTTTTGATATACACCCAAAAGATAATGATTTTAATATGGTAATCTAAATTCTCATTTATTATAAATATATAATTGGTATCAGATTGTATTGATACTTTATAAGGTTGATTTTTTTTATTATGTTCTAAGTTGATAACTCTTTTTTATGTGATTTATTATATTAACATAATTATGATAATTTATACTAAGATGGTGGGAAATAATTGTAGTGGTAAAGATTCAAAAGAGTAGTATGATAATAATGAACATGCATTTTTTTAACTATCTTGTATGAGAGAGTTAAGAAAGACTTGAAAGGAATACCATCTTTTAAACTAGTTGATGGGTAAAAAATAGATGATGAACTTTTTGTAGCAATAAAGGAGAGATATGGAATAGACAAACTGAAGGGAGAATACAATCTTCTTCAGGTAAAGCAGCGATAGTTTTCCAAATTACTGGAGCATATTGGAGTAACTTATGATTCAAAGTCAATTATTGTATTTGCTATAGAGGACATTTGACAAATGTTTTATAAGGTAATCATCTTAGTTATTTAATTTTTACTCTTGATCTATAGAGTTATTCAATTTTTTTCGTTAATAATAAGTAATACATTACCTCTTTAAAATTGTAGAAAAACAAAAATTTCAAAGCATTTAAGAAAAATGGGTGCAAACATTATGATCTACTATGTTAAGTTCTTAGTAAATATACTGCTATTGAACACCTTCATCATACTTCCACACAATTGCCTTCCACTTTAGATGAAGAACATCAAAATTAAGATGAATTTCTTAATAAAAACATGTATATATCTAATGTTGAAAAATATGGCATTGGTAGTTCAAAAGGGAAGTGAGTTGTTAAATGAGTATATTCCTGCTTCTAATAGGGCAAAGCAAGAATCAAAATTTCAAAAGTTAGATTTATGTTTGGAAATATGGTCATCTTTTCTAAGTGTAAGAGTATAAAGGGATTTAGCTAAAGTCCAAAGATACAAATCCAAAAGCAGCCAAGCTACAAGTATAGAGTCTGATCCATATGCCATAGAAGCATGTGTGGAATTTTGGAAGCAATGGAAGATATCACCTTTCTAATGATTCATTTAACAGAGGACTTGAAAAGTTTGTCAATCAAGATTGAAGAAAGATGTTTGTCTTGATGCATGATAATAGAAGAAGTTCTTGGGTTGAAAGTTTGATATGATTTTGTTTGTTGTTATTGTTTAAGATTGGTTTACTTATGAACTTGTTTCAATCCAGTCAAAAAAATGAACTTGTTTCAATTGATTGCTTTTAACTTATGAATTTCATGTTTAAAATTAGTTTATTTATGAACTTATTTCAATGGTTTTCTTTTAACTTATGAAATTCATGTTTACTATTGGTTTATTTGTGAACTTATTTCAATTGCTTTTAACTTATGAACTTCATCCTTATTTTTGTACTTTAAATTTCATGCACGATTATGGAGCAAAATTTAGATTATAATCAAATCACAATGTATACAACAGGCGCTGATAATTCTAGGGGTAAGGATGATAATATGTTAGATTTATTAATATTTAGATATTTGATGATAATATGTTAGATATAGTATACCATTTTGGATTATTTAGAATTTCTAATTGCACAGGTCTTTTATTCACGTGTATAATCGGGTGAGTACCCAAAGTAGCAAGTGTCCTAGTTAATATCTTACACCAGTTATGCATTTTAACAAGTGAATGTTGAAAATGTTCGGCTACGACTCTTTAATGAATATTATTGCATAAAACACTCTATCTCATGACCACTCCTTCTTCGACGTAACATCTCTCTTATCCTTCAATAAACTAATCAATTTCAGCCTATCACATAAATGCCTAAATACATGTGGTGCCATATGAAATCTTTCATAACATCTAGTTGGATTTCCTACTAGTACTTTAAGGATATAATTCTTTCCATTAAGTATTGAAGTTCTACAAGGTACCCTTTCTATATTTTGAGGTAAGTGGATTTATTTTGTAAATAATATAATTTGCTATTTAATTATGGTTGTATTTATTTATGGTCAATAATGATTTAAATAATTTATTTTTATTAAAGAAATGCATAGGTGCCATAGAAGGTACTCATATAGCAGATTGGTCTCCAACTTCTAAACAAAAGAATTTTTGTGGTAGAAAGGCAGCACTTGTTACACAAAATGTTATGGCTACATTTTCTCATGATATGTTGTCTACATTTGTGTATACTGGATGGAAAGAAACACCAAATGTTCCATGGGTATTTCTTGATGCATTAATAAGACAAGAAAATAATTTTTCACTTTCAAGTGGTGGTAAGAATTGAGTTAATTATTTCTCTTTTACTATTAGTTAAATGGGTCATTAGCATTAATACTTATTTTTTCTATATTATTATTATGCCGTGGATGTTAGTTAACCTAACATTCCTTATTTTTTGGCACCTTAACGTGGTGAAAGGTGTCATTTAAATAACGTTCATAGACGATGATGAGTTACAAGAAAATATAAGTTATTTAATCACGACCATTCATCATTTCATATTGTCATAGAAAGGGCTTTTTGGCATATGAAAGGGTAGATTTCAAATAATAAAAATGATACCAAATTACTTTTTGCATCAACAAAAGCTGATTCTTATTGCATGTTGCACATTGCATAACTTCATCAAGATGAAAAATAGAACTGACCAACTATTCACATTATATGGTAGAGAAGAATTAGCATTGTCAAAAGAAACAAATATTGGAGTACAATAAGAGAATACAGAGATAGATTTATCTCAACAAAGGCAAATGTGAATGGTTAAAGATGTCATTGTTGATTAACTATGGAATGACTATAATAATTATAGAAGTTAAAAATGCAATTTTATTTTTTGGTAAATTTTTAGACTAGTCAGAAAATGGTTGAGAAACATGTTTTTAATTTCATTTAATATTGTAGCTGACTGATTAATTAAAAGTCATTATTAATATTATACACATAATTAATAAAATTAAAAGAATTAAATAAAATTTAGAAAAGTACATAATATTCAAATTTTATTTAAATCATTAAACCTTAATATAATATGTAAGTTTATATTATAAAGGCTAAATATATAAATATCCCCCTAAACTTGTAACATTTAGTCACTTTGTCCCTTCAAATTTTAATTTAACCATATACCACCCCTCCTAAACTCATATTTTTTTTTAACTTATAAATGCAAACTTGCTGAGTCACAATGAGTCACGACGAGTCACTAAAGTATGTATTTGGTACAAAATATATAAATATAAAGGATAAAGTGACCATTATTCTTTAATATAGGTATCTGTTAGTGTAAAATAAATAAGTACATAAGATAAAGTGGTTAAAATGAAAGTTCAAAGAGCATAATGACTAAATAGTATAAGTTCAGAGAGTTACATATTTATTTAGACTATTATAAATGTTGAATTCGTTACTTTAAATATATATGCACATATTTTTATTTGGAAAAATTAGAAAAATAGTTTTTTTCTTATAAATTTATCTCATAATTTTCCTCATAATATTTAGTGCAATTTGAAAAAGGGTGACCCACATCAAATTGAGGCCAAGGCACTCGCTAATACAAAAAAAAAAATGGAAGATAAAAAAGGTCAAGTGGATGGATACCAAAATAAAAATATAAACAAAGGTCACTTTTGAAGAGAACCAATTACATATTGTATTGTAGGGAAACTGTTAAAAGTGGAAGAACAATAATACCAAGCAATATAGACCTTCCATCAAGTTCATTTCTTTGCCATATAAAAGTTTGTCTACAGCTTTATTTGGACTCAAGGGAATGGTTCTTGTTGTCTTCTCTCTTTCTTTTTAAAAGAACCAATTAATATATGGCATGGACACAAATTCCTAACTAGAATTTTGTACCTTACCCCTTTTGTTCTTCATCTTTGTTTAAAAGATAGATTTGTTGTGTTTGTTTAGATTGTTATATGATTTTTGACTTAACTAAACTCAAAACGAATATACGCGTTTAGTCCAAGAGAACACTATAAGATGAAACCATAAGAATATTATTAAAATTATTCTTAAGTTTCAATTTTGTTGTAGTTATAAATTTCTTTTGGATTAAAACTTGGAAAATGGCATACAAGAATTACTAAAGTATATGAGATGTTTGGTCTAGCAATTAGAGCAAGTTACATCCAATTAGAAAATGATTTTTTTATATATAAAATATAATGATGGGTAAAGTCATAATTTGCTTCAAATTTAAAATTATTTAAATACTTAAATACAATTTAGCAATAAATATTTATTTCTTTTGACAATAAATTCATAATAGAATCTTCCTCGGTCCTTATATTAATTTTTTTAAAAAATTAAAATATTTTGAATTTAGTAGTCAATTTACTTAATCTGTTGGCTAGATATATTAATTTATAAGAGACTAAAATCCATAAATAATGATGATTTATTTTTATTATTTTTTTATTATTTTTTAACATATCCAAGAAACACATAGCATCTGTCATCTTAATTAATTAAGAAGATCAAATACAACCACGTATCACTTTGATTTCCATATATAAACACAAAAAGATGATCTAACAAAGCCGAATTTCAAGACCAACTTAACAACTCCTTCGGTGTCACTTATCTCAACAATTGGCCTTTGAAAGAACATTATGAGTAAATTACGCTAAAATATTTATAAAAAAAAACATTAAATTTACCCTTCTTATTTTTGTCGTACCAACTTTTAATAATTATTTGATAATTTCAGATATGTTCTCAAATTTAATCCTATCACTAATCAAACTTTTAAAAAATAATTACATTTACTATTATGATATGCCAAAATTTTACATATTTATTTGGTTAATATATGACAACAAATCACAAATTATGAGTTACATATAATTAACATGAAATATTTTATTATTAATGTCTAACAAAATACACAAATTTAGTGTAGTGACAGTAGTGTGATAAATTGGTCTATAATATCACTTTACTAATAAAAAAAATCAATAAAAATATAGATTTATGCCATTAATAAATTCAAATATTTTACTTTAAGTTGAAATTGGATCGTAAAAATCAGTCATAGAATATGTAGGATTGTCACAGTGAATTATTAAAAATAATGTATTCACTATTTAGAGCAATTGATAAATGGTGGAGAATACCAACCCATAAATATTAGGAGCTTGAATTGAAGCTCAAAATACTGGAAGACTTTATCAGTTATTCTACACACGCTCTCTCTCTCTCCCACTTAACATTAAAGAGACTAATGAGAAGTTGCCTAAATATAGATGCATAAATAACTCAGAGAAGAGTTGAAAATGTGAGAAGGAAAGATCGGCCTCATTTCAAACATGCCACCAAAAAAGTGTTCAACATGCAGTAGAAAAATCATAATAACCATAAATACGGTGATATTCAATTTTTTACCGGATCTGAAAATTCGATTGGAGTCCTTCAAAAATTAAGATAAAAACTTGACTTAAATTTAATTAAAATTTAAAATAATATGACTTACTCTGAAAATTTTAAAATCAAACTAATTAAATCATAGTCAGAATGATACGGTACCGTATAGGATAATAATATGAATTCTAATAAATAATGATACTATGATTGAGATATGATAAGTTTATAACTGACATGACAATGGCTTGTTTACCCCTCGACACTGCTTATTAGTTCGATTAGTATTATTTGGCTTTGATCATGATTGTAGAGTTCTATATATTTATTTATAAAAAAAATAGTATATTAGCTCTTCAAATTAAAGTTTAGTTCCTATGGATTAATTGTCATGATTAAATGATTATATGATTTGACATATATTTGATACTATGCATAAGCATTCTTACTAACTAAATGATAAGAACACCAACTTCATATAGTCAAATAGCATTCACTAAGTTGATAAATTCATAAATTCATTCGTCTCCTTGTTATTTTTTTTTAAGTTGCAGGTTGAGAGTGAGACGCCAATTATTTTATCGAATTATTCATGTTTTCCTTTCTTCAGCCTAAAGTTTAAATTTATTTTTAACAATTATTTTCAATTTATATTCTAGAATTCCACATTGTTATTCCTATTTCAGTAATGTTGAATAGTATGATTAGTTATTTAGTTGATGTAAATCACCTGATGTTTGGCCAAGCAGAAACCTGTAATATTGAGATGATTGGGATGGTAGTTTAAGTGCCAATGATGTGATATTTGTGTAAATTCTATTGACACAAGGGCTCGCAGTCCTATTTTATGACTGTGATAATTGTAAAATATGATTTAATAACATTTTATTGACTCAAATTTCAATACAATTTAAAATGACATGACTTACTCTAAAAACTTAAGAATCAATCTTATTAAATCATAGTTAGGATGATATAGAAGACAGAGATATGGATTACGATTATGATATTATAATTAAAAATATTATGAATTTATGACTAGCATAATAATAGCTTGCTCATTGCATGATGTTGCTTGCTAGTTGGATTAGTGTCGTTTGGCTTTGACCATGATTGTACAACTCTATAGGATTATAAAAAAATAATATTTGAACTTAAAAGGCCAAATAAGGAGATTGGCTCTTCAATTTGAGGTTTAGTGTAGTTCATATAGACTAATTCCTATCATTGAATGATCATCGCATGATTTGATGTATATTTGATACTATGTTTGAGTTTCTTAATTACTATTAGAATGATCATAATACCAACTTTATGTATTAGTGAAATATCATTTTTTGAGTTGAGATACTCATTTCTCTCTCCCCATTTTTTTTTTCTAGGTTGCGAGTTGAGAATGAGACGTGATTTTTCTTTTATTGAATTTTTCATGTCTTTCCTTTTTCAGCAACGAAGTTTAAATTTATCTTATTTTGCTATCCGATCACATAATTATTTTCAATTGACTTATATTCTAGAACTCCATATTATCATTCCTATTTTAGTAACGTTGAACAATATGGTTAGTTGTTTAATTAATGTAAATCACATGATGTTTTGTTAATTATGAACCTGATGATGATAGTAATATTGAGATGATTGTAATGGTAGCGGCAAGGGATGTGATATTTGTGTAGATTCTGCTTGACATGAGAACCTATAATTCTATTTTATGAATGTCTTAGTTGTCATAATAAAATTTTGTCAATTAGTAATTAGTCAGGCCGATTATGAGTTCTAGAAATTTTATATTTTCTATTTCATAATATTGATCACTTGTCTTTGGGTTCAAAGTTTTAAATTACTTGCTAGAATAAAAAAAGATATTGATATTACAACATATTAGAATTATTCAATTTGATTATTTGATTTTTATGTTATTATATGTGTAGTCATTAAAAGGTATTTATTTATAATGCTATAGTATTTTATATATGTATTATATATGTGATAAAAGATTTTTAAATGTCTACATACATTTTATTAAATTATATATAAGATATTTAAATAGTTCTGATTTGAAAATTTCTTTATTACTAAAAATAATTTTTTAATAATACTATTTTATCCTTAATAACTATCCTTCCTTAACATTTGAACTTCCAAAAAATATTTATTAATCTTTTTTTTTTCTTTTCTTTTCCTTTCCCATGCATTAAATATTGTATTTTCCTTTCTCGTGTTAAAAAAAATCCCAAAGAATTCTTATTTCTTCAATTCTGAAAGGAAAAGAATTACATATTTGAAGGGACAATTATTTCTTTAACGCTGTCCAAATTAATTATTACGCTTCCAAAAATCAGATTAATTTTATGCAACTTTTTTTTCTTTCTTTCTTTTCTTATACTGGCTCAAAAAGGTATAAACAAAATTTTTTAAAAAAAATCTATTTTATACTTATATTTAATTCATTTTGATAAAAAAAAAAAACAACTTAATTTAATCTGTGATTTGGACAAGAAATTTTGAGTTCAGTTTAATCGATTTGAACAAAAGTGGTTTTGGTGATATATAAAAAATATTAAAATACCATAAGTATTTCCTTAATACTAAAATATAAAAAATGACATTTCATTTATTTTATTGTTATCTAAAAGTTATAACCACTTTTCAATTGAAATAAATTTGAAATTTAAATTAATCTAAGATTTATTTAATTCAAACTAATGCGTTATTTTTTCTATTAAACTCGATCAAATCCAAAAGCCAGTGCTTCTGGTTTTTAGTGACTGACAATAAAAGTGTTGGTTTTGTTTGGTATATTATTTATATATATCATCTATAATAACTGTGTATACAGAATTTATGGCAAGGTGATGCTTTTATTTATTATTTTTTTTATCAATAAGAAGATAATATTGAAATCAAACCAACATTACATAAGAACCTAAGAAAACAAGGATAAAATCCAAAACAAACAATAAATAGAAGGGAATACTTTCCCAAAATACAAACATAGCCTAGATAACAGATTGATTGGCCGATTAAATCTCCGGTACATAAAAGATAAAGAAAAAACAAATCCAAAAATATTATGCCCGGAACCAGGATTATGAAGAATTTTGAGAGGGAGTTATGGATAAACAGCAAATTAAGACTCCTTAGAGCAACTAAGAATATAAGGATCTACCTTCTTCAGAGAATAGGTTCGAACTGGATCAACTGACTAGAGGAATATCAAAACTTAGATTGCCTCCAAAGCTTTCTTGATGAACCAAAAGAAGAGATATTGATTTGATTCTGCTGTTCTTGTCCATATCAAGCCCATTGGAGCCTTGGTATCATTGCAAAAGAAGCCACCAACAAGCTGGAAGGAGCCACTTAATGGCATATCAACACCATACACAAGCCAATCCATAAATTATTGGGGGAACAAAAAAAAAAGGTGGATCTAGGACAACCCAACTTGCTACTTTCACAGAGAAAAAGCACCGAGTATGGCAGGGTAATGTTTGATAAATTCAGAAAATAAGTGTTGAATTCTTTAAACATTTAATTTTAAGCAGTGAATAATTTAGTGATATAATTATTAAATTGTAAGAATATTTAAAAATTTAATCATTTATCATATTTTGTATAAATTTTAAGTTAAATTTATTATTTTAATTATTTTTAACTTAATTGAATTTTTAAATGAAGTGCAACTAAAAAATTCAAAATAATTTAATAGCGAAATTTTTAATTTTTTTAATTTCTTAGTAAGATTATCAAACATCATCCAATTTGGAATTTGTTTGTGGTTATTATTATTATTATTTTAACTAACATGAGCTGCATTCCAAAAAAAAAGTATCAAGAGTTTATGAGAAACTAATTAGAAATAAAAATCTTACTAAATAATATTATTAATTTTTAAATAATAAATATTCTAAATAGATATTCTACTCTTCTTACATGGAAATTCCAAATCAGATAAAAAATATTTTATTTGAAGGCTAAAAGTAATATAAAATAATTAAGTTTTGTTACAATAATGTATATATTTATAGTTCTAAACACTTTTATATCATTTTTTATTTATACAATATAATAATATAATAAAGAAACATGTATACTTTAATGTTTATGTATTTTATAATACAAAATTATTAAGTTGATCTAATAACATGATTTTCATTAAACCAAAATATCTTTATTTTAATTCTGCTTATATATATTTACGGGTTTTCATAAATTAGATAATCTCCTTGTCATTGCAATACTTTGATTTATTTATACATTTAGAATTCGTGGGAACCAAAAAATAATATTAACAAAAATAAATATTAAATATATTTTAATCTACCTTTTAAATAGACGATATAATTGCTAAATTTTAAATCACATTAAAATATTAAATAATAATTCACCTTTAGTGATTTTTTTTTATAATTGCCTTTTTTTTTGATAAATTACATATTACATCTATGGGGAGGGAGAACATCTTTAGCGATTTAAATTATTTATAATATTTGAACTTAAAAATGAAAACACAACACTACTCTTAAAATAGTAATCTTTTTACTTATAATATCAATTACAAAATAATACTTTAAAATTTTCTTATGAATATATTTATTATTTTTTGTGATATAAAATATTAATATTTCAATTAAAAAGTCGTTGGTTTCTTTTTAAATTATTAAGTGTATACTCCTTTACAAATTGGTTTTCGATACATTAAACGTTGAAATAAAAAATTATATATATAAACTTTTTACAATTATATCACTAAAAGAATATTCAACCAATAAGATATATTATAAATATACATAAATATATAAATATATATACATATTTCTCTACCAAATATTTATAAATTATTTCCTTTTTTATACTATATATGTTTCTCTTTTTTAATTTTTAATTATTGGATATTTGTGACTTGTGATTAGATATTTGAGTGCCTTTTTTGAGCAGTACAATTTTTAAATAAGAAGCACAGATTTTTATCATATAATTTAGTTATGATTTATTCTATAACTTACATATTTGCCTTTATGAAATTAATTTTTTTCCTTATGTAATATATGTAAATATATTATATTATTATACAAAGTTCTGTTACAATATTTATATTTATATACTATAATATTTAAATATTAAATAATAAAAAGTAAAATTTAATATAATTTTGTGATCTATCATAAGAGCTGAATATCAGTAGCTAGTAGAATATTAACTAAAATGTATTTATTTATACATTATTAAAGATTGAATTGAATTAAGAAAATATAAAGAAGAATAAATAATTTTTTAATTATGTAAGTGATAACAAATGATTAAATTTTTTTAAAAAAAAAGTGGAAACAGGGTAATGGTGGCCAATATCCGTTGAAAAAATGATTGAAAAATAAAATAAAGATGGATTAAAATTAGTTTTTATAATGTTTTTTTTTAGTAAAAAAGGTTTTATATCACTATTTTGATGCATATTTTCCGTCCTATTACAATTATAAACTAAATAGACTTCAAAAGCTAAATAAACTTTAAGTTTTTCTAATCAAAACATTGTAATTAACACACAATGTTGTCATTTACTTGACACAATGCTATGCGTGTCGACTCTAAACCAATCTTTTCCTTTTGAATGATTGGAATTACATGTCGTCATTCCCCTTTTCTCTGTTCAACTCTCTCTCTCCACCAATTCTCATAAATGTATATAAAACCCTTTTTACTGATCAAAAAAAGTATATAAAGCCCATTTCCTGCACTATCTCTTTCTGTCTCTGTTTCTTCAATGTTTTTTCTTTGAAGCAGCCATGAATAAATTTTCCATAGCTTTTGTCTTTCTTTTTCTTGTTTATCTTCCAAGTTTGCCTTTGTTAGTATTTGCAGACTGTACTTGTGATAAAGAAACAACAGAAATTGATGATAGAACAAAGACCCTTAAATACAAATTAGTTGCAATTTCCTCAATTTTGATTGCAGGTACAGTTGGGGTTACTTTGCCAATTTTTGGCAAGAAAATCCCATCTTTTCACTCTGAAAATAATATCTTCTTTCTCATTAAAGCTTTTGCTGCAGGAGTGATTCTTGCAACTGGGTTTGTTCATATTTTGCCAGATGCGTTTGAGAGTTTAACTTCTTCTTGCCTTAAAGAAAAGCCATGGGGAGAGTTTCCTTTTGCAGGTTTTGTAGCAATGGTTGCTGCAATCATGACAATGATGGTGGATAGTTTTGCTACTAGTTATTATAGAAAACGGCATTTCAATAATAATAAGCGTTTGCCTGTTACTGGGGACATTGAGTTGCAAAGGAAGCAGCAGCATGAAGGACATGTCCATGTTCATACCAGGGTTTTAAATCGCGGAATCGAAATCGATCACGGTAAAACGAAATCGGACTGAATCAGTATGAAACGGCTTGAATCGGCTACCGCTATCGTGAATGCAGTTGCAATCGCGGAATCGGACGAATTGAGTAACAGAATCAGTGAAACAGAATGGATCGTATCGTAATAAAATAAAAAAACAAATATCTTTTAAAATATAAAAATTAATAATATATGTTAAAATTAGTCCATAATAATAATAAAGATCAAATTGTTATCAAAACTTAATTAAAAATAACAATATAACAATAAGTAAATAGTTTTTAACAATAATTAAACACATGTTATAATTTTTTAAATAATAACATTGCTAAATTGCATTAAAAAATTACTAAATTAGAAATAACAATAATAATAATCATAATAATTGTTTAGTCAATGATTAAAAATAAAGGAAAAATAATCCAATTCGAAAATATATGTTATATAACAATTATTAGTATCCACTTAAAATTAAATTAAACAAACTAATTTACCACCAAAAAGAACATCGGAGAGGATCTTGATTATTTTGATTATCAAGATCATATTTTTGATTTTGGTTGTTCCACCTTGAATGATATGAGTCTGGTTGCTGAAACGCATATGAGAACACATCAAAATAATTTGCTGAATTTGAAGTTGCATTACTTTGTGGGTCTGAAACATTTTGAGTTTCACCAAAATTGTTACTTAGATAGTTAGAGTGAAATATGCTACTTTCAGAAGAGTTTTCACCTGAAAAATCTCCAGCCCATCCCTGAGAGTGCTGACTCCAATAATCACTTGACCGATTATAATATGATGATGGATTACATGGGCCTGAAATAGGTTCTATTTGATTGAAAGTATCACCGTATGCTGAGCTACCATAACCCATTCCCCCATAATTCTACATAGAGACTCGTTCTGGTCCACTGGATTCATTATTATAGAGCTAATGTTTTGAAACCCGGCTAGAGGAGAAACGGGGTTAGGGGAATGAGAATGAGAACTACTATGTTTGCCATATTTATCACCGTGACTAGATCAATAATCTTCATATGATTTCCTTGATCCACTATAACCACCATAAGCAGTTCCACCTAAATTACCACCTTGATTAGCACTATCACTGCCACTGTCATTGTCATCGTCTTCATCACTGTCATTGTCTTCCTCTTCCTCATTCTCATTGTCTTCCTCTTTCTCCTTTTCATTGTCTTTCTCTTCCTCATTCTCATTGTCTTTCTCTTCGTATCTGCCAATATTACTGCTGCCACTTCTTTTTTTATGATGACCTTCATTAGTGTTATAGTTAAAAGGGGGTGAAACCCCACCCAAAACCTCAGCAGAAGTAAGATTCACTTCTTGTCCCTCATCATCTTCATCATTAAAGCCAATCAAGATCATCATCATCAAAAACTGGAGCTTCTGTTTCCTGTAACCATGGAGACAATGGATCTAATTCCTCAAAAATATAATCCAAATTTATTGGATTATAATTTTTCATTATATCTTCCTAGGACTTCCTCATTGTATTTCTCAATTTCAGCTTCATATTATAATGCACATAGACTAGGGAATGCAATTTTTTATACTTTAATTTATTCCTAGTCCTTATGTGAATCAAACTGAAAGTACTCCAATTACGTTCACAATTTGATGATGAGGCGGTTTGACTTAAAACGCGAATAGCAATTTTCTGCAATTCCGGAACACATTTCCCATAATGTATCCACCATTCAGCTGCATTGGAGTATCAAATGAAAAAAAATGAGAATTATTTTGGTATATTAACTGACCACATTTAGATGCATGAAATAAATTTTGATGATTTAACCTGGAGGTGAAAGGGCAATTGCCTTTTGCACAAGCGAGGTGCCAAAAGATCCTTCCTTATCTTGAAATGTAAACATCTATATGTCATTGAATAATAATTATTAGTTTATTGGTAAATAGCAATTAAGAAATAATAAATATTTAATGCAATCTCAAATAATTATTTTTACTTGTAAGAAAGCTTTGGCTTGTGCTTCTTCATCGGGCTCCAATTTTTTAATTACTTTTTGAACTCCCGCCATTACATCAACATCTTCCGTAACATGATATTCATGATTATATTGATATTGTGGATTGAAATACTAACCTAAAATAAATTTTTTTAAAAGAAGTTAGACTTCGATAATAAAAATTTACAGCTAATGTAATATATACTAAAAAAAGAACAAAATTTGTTGATATATGTAAGCCACTTACCAGCGGAGTGTAAATCATGATGCAATTGAAAATTTCATCTTGAATCAATGATTTTCCAATAATTTCTCCAATACCTGCAATTTTCTTTAATTACTAGTTTAGCTTGATCGATTGCCTCATAAATAAAACCCATTGTCGACTTCTCATCCCCATCAACCAGTCTCAAAACTTTTAGCAGTGGCTCTTGAACTTTTAATATTTTGTTTGCATTGGACCAAAATTTTCTTCCATCTCTACTTTCACCCAAAATTATATCCCGAACATCGGTGGCAAGTCTATCGGTGATTCTTCCATATCTAGAATTTACCCAAACTTCTTATTCAAACATATGCTTCAAATTTATTTTTTGTCGCACAATGCTCTCTAATGCAATGAAATTTGTTGCAAATCTTGTGATGCCGGGTCTTAGAATTTCTCTTCCATCAGTGAAATTTTTCATATAATTTACCACCCAATTATGATTGTATATGAATTGGGTGATTTGCTTTGCTTGCTCAATAACTTCATTTTCTATATTTCTCTTTCCAATATCCTCTAAAATCAAATCAATACAGTAAGCGCTACAAGCTGTCCAATATATGTGTTTGTATACTCCAATAATCATTTTTCTAGTACATTTAATTGTAGCATCATTATCAATCACAATTTGGACAACTCTATCTTTACCAACTTCTTCTACAACTTTCTTCATCAACTTAAAATAATAATGAGCATCCTTCTTCAGTACATCAGATGCATTAACTTACTTATGAAAAATAGTGCCACGATTTGAATATATGAGAAAGTTAATGATGTGCATTCTCATTGGCCCTGTCCAAGAATCACATAATATGGATACACCTCTCTCTTTCCATATTCCCCCAAATGAAGCAATGTACTCCTTCATTAGAGTATACTCTTTAGGAAGCCAAACCTCTGAAAGTTCATATAGTGTTGGTGGCGGAATATTAGGACCCACCTCATATGCAGTTTCGTAATAAAGGTGTCGTCCAAGGGGATGCTGCAACATTGAAAGGCAATCTGTTGCAAACAATAAAACGACCCATTACATTAGTAAGTTTCTCTTTATTTTTCTTGAACCATCCTGCCTTTATTATAAATTGTTTTTTCTTGTCTCTTTCTACCTCCAAATCAATCTCGACAGCTCTTAACCTTTCTACAGGTGTGGACAAATCAGAATATTTATTTTTTGTCAATCCCTCAACTCTGACAGATGCAGAACGCCTCATTGAAGGTTCTAAATTTCTTTTCGTACTAGAACCACCTAGAACATAATTATTGCCTCTACTCAAAGCTGGATTAAAATTAGTTTTTATAATGTTTTTTTTAGTAAAAAAGGTTTTATATCACTATTTTGATGCATATTTTTCCGTCCTATTACAATTATAAACTAAATAGACTTCAAAAGCTAAATAAACTTTAAGTTTTTCTTATCAAAACATTGTAATTAACACACAATGTCGTCATTTACTTGACACAATGCTATGCGTGTCAACTCTAAACCAATCTTTTCCTTTTGAATGAAATTACATGTTGCCATTTCCCTTTTATCTGTTCAACTCTCGCTCTCCGCCAACTCTCATAAATGTATATAAAACCCTTTTTACTGATCAAAAAAGTATATAAAACCCATTTCCTGCACTATCTCTTTCTCTCTGTTTCTTCAATGTTTTTTCTTTGAAGCAGCCATGAATAAATTTTCCATAGCTTTTTGTCTTTCTTTTTCTTGTTTATCTTCCAAGTTTGCCTTTGTTAGTATTTGCAGACTGTACTTGTGATAAAGAAACAACAGAAATTGATGATAGAACAAAGACCCTTAAATACAAATTAGTTGCAATTTCCTCAATTTTGATTGCAGTACATTTGGGGTTACTTTGCCAATTTTTGGCAAGAAAATCCCATCTTTTCACTCTGAAAATAATATCTTCTTTCTCATTAAAGCTTTTGCCGCAGGAGTGATTCTTGCAACTGGGTTTGTTCATATTTTGCCAGATGCGTTTGAGAGTTTAACTTCTTCTTGCCTTAAAGAAAAGCCATGGGGGGAGTTTCCTTTTGCAGGTTTTGTAGCAATGGTTGCTGCAATCATGACAATGATGGTGGATAGTTTTGCTACTAGTTATTATAGAAAACAGCATTTCAATAATAATAAGCGTTTGCCTGTTACTGGGGATATTGAGTTGCAAAGGAAGCAGCAGCATGAAGGACATGTCAATGTTCATACCCATGCCTCTCATGGACATGCTTACGGCTCTGCTTTTGTATCAGATGTTTCTCAGGCCAACAAGAATATGTTCAGGCATAGGGTTACTTCACAGGTATAAATGTGATTGCTATATTTCTATTATATTTATAATTATCTATCCCCTGTTTTGCTCTGTTGGAGTCTATATTGCCCTGTATTTTTTACTCTGTTTATTCTAATATCTGTTTCTTTTCCATGCATTCTCCTGTTTTGCTGTCTTCATTTGTTCTGTTTCTTATGGAATGTGTATTGTAGGTGTTGGAGTTGGGAATTGTAGTTAATTCAGTAATAATTGGGATATCATTGGGAGCTTCAGAAAGCACCACAACAATAAAGCCTCTTGTAGCAGCATTAACTTTCCATCAATTCTTTGAAGGAATGGGTCTTGGTGGATGCATTTCTCAGGTACCTTCTCTCTTCAATCTACACCAAACAACTCCACCACACACTTCAAAGTTCCAAAGTGAAAACAATAATATTAGAACTGTTTAAGGAAAAATTCATCTAAACCTGTAATTGAAAAGATAATCGATATATTCTTTTTTTGGGGTGAAAAATATCAATGCTTTTTTAACTTGCCGTGTTATTATGTTATTAAGCAGTCAGGTATCAGAATTCAAAAAAAAAATCGAAATTCTTAAATGCAATTAATAATTATATGATAAAATATATAAATTATAATAAAATCTATATGAAAAAAAATAAAAATTTTATAAAAAATCTGGTGAGATTAAATATATCTTATTAAAAAATATGTATAAAATATGAAATTTTAAAAATTATAGAAACAAAATATATATATATATTTAAAAGACAAAAAATATATGTATATGATGTGAAAAATGCAAATTTTAAGAGGTTTTATTTAAGTCATGGCATTTGATTTTATTTTTGGTGTGATGCCATTAAATTAGGTTTTTTTCTAGAAAAAAAAAAAAGAAGAAAAACGGAGCACATGACATGACAAGAGCCCAAGAGGCAACAGCTCTGACTTTTATCCACTTAACTCCAAATGTCGGTGACCACTGAATTCAATAAGTCAGAGTTTCAATTGGACTTTCATGTTCACCGCTATAGCAGCATGAATTGTTTGCTCTGTTCTGAATGAAAATAATAATAATTATTATAATTTATTATAGTTAGACTATGTCTGGATGTATAAAATGAAGAGAAACTTCCGTACTCTCCGTATTTAACTCTGTACAGTTTTTTTTTTTTTTCCACTTCTTTGACTTCAAAAATTTTTTTTCTTTAAAATTTATTCTAATAAGGACTTTTTAACTCAGGGACAATAATTATAATTTTGAATACGATTTCAGTATCACTAAACTATAAGGCCTGTGTCTCTCTCTCTCTCTTTTAAGTTTTAATGGAAAAACTTAATTTCATAGTTTTCTACAGAAATTTGGTTCAAAAACTATAATACAAGAATAGTTTTTTTTAAAAAAATTATGTAATTTTTTTATTTAACATTATGTGAGCAATCAAAATTTGAGTGGTCTTAGGTAACTAAAATCTTAGAGCCGATCCTAACGTTTTAAGATTTATGATATTATAATTCTAAATTGGAGCGGAAACTCAATTAAAAGAAAAAAAATGAGTACCAATATGTTGAATTTATTATTTTATTATTGCAAAATTAATTTGATATTGTTGAATAAATAATCACCCATAAATGAAAAATATTGGGTGCAGGCAACATTTAAATCTGGAGCAATAACAATAATGGTACTGTTTTTCTCCTTAACAACACTAGTTGGAATTGGAATTGGAATTGAAATAGGGATATCACAAAGGTACAATCAAAATGCACCAACAGCTCTAATAATAGAAGGAGTATTGAATTCAGCATCAGCTGGGATATTAATTTATATGGCACTTGTTGACTTGCTCAAGATTTTATGAATTCCAAATTGCAATCCAATATGAGGTTGCAAATGGGTGCTAATCTTTCTCTTCTTTTAGGTATGGTATGTATGTCTTCTTTGGCCAAATGGGCTTAAATTTCAATGCTCTTTTTTTTTTTTTTTTGTTAATGCTTCTTCTTCTTCTTCTTCTTCTTCCTCCTCTTCTTCTTCCTCTTTCTCTTCCTCCTCCTTTTCCTCTTCCTGGCCAAATGGGCTTCTTCTTCTTCTTCTTCTTCCTCCTCCTCCTCTTCCTCTTCCTCTTCCTCCTCCTCCTCCTCCTCTTGTTAATGCCTCCTTCTCTTGTTAATGCCTCCTCTTCCTATTCCTCCTCCTCTTCCTCTTCCTCCTCCTCTTCCTCTTCCTGGCCAAATGGGCTTCTTCTTCTTCTTCTTCGTCTTCTTCCTCCTCCTCCTGCTCCTCTTCTTGTTAATGCCTCCTCTTCCTCTTCCTCCTCCTCTTCCTCCTCTTCCTCCTTCCCTTCCTCCTCCTTTTCTTCCTCTTCCTCTTCCTGGCCAAATGGGCTTCTTCTTCTTCTTCTTCGTCTTCTTCCTCCTCCTCCTCCTCTTCCTCCTCCTCTTATTTTTCTTCTTTTTTCTTTTTCTTAGTTTCCTGATATTTCTTTAATTAGCTTGTAGTTATAACCTTTGTGGTTCTTTTTAGGTATAACTATAGGAATGTTAAAAAATTTTGTGGCTACCCATTGCAAATGAAAATAATGATTTCAGTATTTAGTGTTCTAGTATGTGGGAATTTAATTAATATTTATTTTTTAAAATTTCTTGGAATTCAAAGACATGCATGGTTGAATTAGATGATTCTTATAATAATTTTTAAATTAAATTAAAAATTTTAGTTTAGTATTTTTCAAATTAAATGAAATTATATTTGTATAAAATTAAATGAAATAACTTAAATATCATTAAACCAACAATTTTGATATAGTTTTCAAATTAATAATTAAGAGCAAGTTTATAACAATAATAATATATTGATATTAGTATAAAATATCAACATTTGTAATTACTTGCATATTAATAGTGCTGTCTAAATATTTATAACAGTATGATAATAAGAAGTTTTAATTATGCATTTTACACATCGGATAATTGTGCTGCTATTTTTTTTGAGTACCGAATTTTTTACTTTAAAAACATATTTAAATTATTATTATTAAAATGGAGTTATGATTTAGTTTCATATAAAATTTATATAATTTAATTAATTTTTATTCTTATTAAATTAAAGAACTTACATTTCCAAAAATAATATAATATAATTGTTGGAACACATACATATATAAACTATTTCAAAAGAATTCTATATTAGAAAAAATTTCAAACTTTCATTCCTTTTATATATTATCTTGTGCTTTTGGATCTGTAAAAGGGGGAAAGAGAGCTGGTTTTGTATCCATGAGAAATGGACTTTTGAAAAAAATATATAAGAAATATTGAAAAAAAAATTCTAAATTTACCATATTTATAAATTATTTATTAAAATACCAAAATTTATAAATTATTTACTAAAATATCAGATTTTCATTAATTTATTATGAATTTATAATAATTTTATAAATTTTACATAGTTTATAATAAATTTATTATGAGTTATAATAAAATAACTAAATTACTTTTGATAAAAAAGTAAAAATTTTAAAAAAATCTGAACGGTATCATTTTTCCGTGAGAAATGAAACAAAAGCCAAGTCACATGAAAATTGATAAATTTCCCCCTATGTATAAAGCTCAATACAAACCTACTTTTTATTATTTTTGACTCTCATATTAAGAATATATTTGGCTTAATTTATAAGTTGATCAAACAAGTTTGTACGTTATAAATTTGAGTTGATTCGTTTATTTAAACAATAAAAAAATAAGTTGGGCATACTAGTTCATTATTTTGATATACAAGTCATGTGCTTATAAACTAGTATGATCAAATAATTTACTATATTGTTACTATTTATTTTAATAAATGCTCTTGTTGACTTGCTCAAGATTTTATGAATCCCAAATTGCACATATTCTCTTTTTTTTTTTGTTAATGTTTTTCTTCTTGTTCTTCTTTTTTCCCTCTTTCTTAGTTTCCTTATGTTTCTTTATCTTGTAGTTATAACCTTTATGGTTCTTTTTAGGTATAACTGTAGGAATGTTAAAAAATTTTGTGGCTACCCATTGCAAATGAAAATAATGATTTCAGTATATAGTGTTCTAGTGTTTGGGAATTCAATTAGTATTTATTTTTTATCCTGGAATCCAAGAAGTCAGTGGTAAATTAATGATTTATATTCAAAGGCATGCATGCATGTTAAAATAGGTATATTATCCAATAATTTTAAATTAAATTACAAATTTTGTTTTAGTATTTTTCAAATTAAATAAATTTTATATGTAGTAACTCATTTTTTAAAAAAAAATAGTATATTAAAAGAAATAAAACAAAAATTATCAACCAAATATTCCTAACCTTTTTCATTATTTTTAATACATATACACTCCAAATAAATAAGACAGAAGTTAAATTAACAAGCAAAAAAGGAGAATTTTTTTTATTTTATTTTTTGGCAGCGGTTCTTTTCCTGCAAAACACAAAATTAGTAATGTCAATAGCTGGGAAAACACAACACAAAAAGAAAGAAATGAAAACACAAAGAATGGAAACTACTTTTTCTATAAATAGAGGAGAAAATAAATACAGAAAGACAGAAAAAGAAAAATAAAGAGGCAGAGAAAAATATTGATCAGGCAGAGAGAGCAAGTTAGTGAGAGTAAGATTTTCTGATAAAGGGAAATTACAAAAAAAAAAATGGGCTTTATTAAATACAAAAATTGTACTTAATAAGGTCCCTTGGACATTTAGATAGGAAACAAAAGAAACTTGCTTCTATTTTTCAACAAATAAACTCACAAGATAGGCAAATATACTATACATTTTAATTTTTGCAATTGTAAATATATGTATCTTTTTGCTGTAATTTTAGTATATGTATATATAATTTCAAATAGGTGCTATAATAAAACTAATAAACAAAAATTATAGGCACAAATATAAATATTATAAAACAAATAATTGAATAAATGAATTTGATATATTTTACTTATTTTCTCTTTTAAATTTTTTGGTCTTTTTTATTATTAAATATTATAGTTGATGGTATAAATATTTATAATAGTTTAAAAATATTGATAATAATATTATATATTCTTTTCGTAATAATTTACTATAAAAATCTTTGATGTCTAGATTTGAAAATACTTTATGGTCATATTTGATCTTTTTATTTAAAATTTTTAAATAGTAGATTCCATAAATTATCACGTATTAAAAAATTTACGTATATTTTAACTTCTGTTAAATCAATATTCAATTTGTTCTATTTTTAAAATTTTAAATTCAAGAATGGATAAAAAAATATTAAAAAATATTATAATTCAATGTGAGATTACTCATATAATTCAGAGTTATTTTTTTTACTTTTCTTCCTTTCTTTCTACACAAGCTCTGCTTTTTCTACCCCAGATTGCTTATCAAATGCTAAATGCCTCTCTTTCAATTATCCCATAGTGGAATATTTCTCAACTTTCCGACCTAACACATTCCTCTTGATTGGCCAATTAATTATGAAAAATTCTCAAATTCTCAAAAAAAAAAAAAAGGGGGTAATGAACTAATGATGCATGTAATGAGGGTAAATTCTAAAAAGGGTAAATTCTAAAGTTTTAGAATTGGAAATTTTTAATGATTTTAGAAGAATATAAGGAATTGAGGTGGGGACTCTATATATATAGCCACTTTCCTTATCAGCAACCTACTCTTATAAAATCATTACTTTGTGCTAATGATTATGTGTAAATTGTGTGTCAACCAAAAAATAAAAGTTTTTTAAGAGAAGTTTCTTATTTTAATTTTTAAAAAAAATTAAAACCTAAAAAAAATTTAACTTTTATTATGGTAGGGTGAGAATATGCTTCTTCCTTTGTAATTGATACTTTAATTTCTGATCTATAATTTTCTAGTTTAAAAAAATATATATTTTTTTTCAACTTCTTTTTTTTATAAATCATTCTTTCAGGCTCGAGCATAACTACAAATATTTTTAATTTTTAAGCATTCCACAAGTATAATCATTTTTTTATTTTATCAAATAATAGAATAAATTTCAAAGAGTTTTATAATTGCATCTTGCATTATCCCTTTTGTTCGAAATTACTTCTAGGCTAGTTCTATCAAAATCTCCAGTATACTTATTCTTGGAGACATGAAGTAATTCATAAATAATCAAATATTATTGTAGTAATTTACCCAATAAGGCAATAACAATGAGAATAAAACCCAAAATCTCTTGCCCGTGATTTTGCTTCTCATACCATTAGACTATGAACTCATTTATATCATTGCTGGATGAATATTCTTTTATAGAATGAAAGACATGTAATTAATTTATTCCACATACATTTCTATCACATACATACATATTTATATGGATTTAATTTCTACTAGTACTTAATATATTATTATTATCAAATGTTAAATTCAACGTTTTTACCGATGGGAGCATATAACCTATCAATGGAAATGAACACATGATCCTATCTCATCATTTACTGATAGAAACTGAATTGATTTTGAAAAAAAAAGAACAAATGCCATTTACTTAGCTCCAGTCGCGGTGGGGAACCATTTTCACTGCCTCACCTTTTGATATCAACCTTACAATTTTAGTCAATATGGCAATATATAAACATCTATGATTAATAAAAAACTAGGGGATGAATATTCCAGTACGAGTAAGACTTCATATATTTTAAGAAAAAAAAACATTAATGTTTTCTTTTTTTATTTTTACTAACTTAGTTTCGAATTAGCAGTGGCGGAACCAGGACAAAGACAAAGGGGGACAAAATTTTTAAGCAAAAGAAATTACAGACGAATTTATATTCAATTTTAATTTTATATTAAATAATTAAATGATGAAATTTTATTATTTTTATTTCAATAAATAAATACTATAAATTATATAAATATAAAATTAATTATAGTTTTATATTATATAAATATAAGTATATTAATTATATATGTATATAAATACACACTTTTTTATAATATATATATATATATGTACATAGGAGCCGGGGGGGGGGGGGGGGGGGGGGGGTTCCGTCCCTGCGAATTAGTGCTCAAAAATTCAAAACTTTTTCAATTTGTTGCCACTAAATTAAAGGTTCATAAGTAAAAACATGATTATTTAGGGCTCAAAAATTCAGCCTTGGCCCAGCCTTCACCTCCCATGCCCTTAACAAAGGACGAACTCTCAGCCTCACTATTTGACCTCACCGTGTTGCTATATTGTAGATATGAATTAATAGATACATTTTCGCGATCTGAACTCATTTTATTATTTAAAATAAATGAAAACAAATCTAAAAACTAAACTTTACAACAACAATAGCTCACCTCACATCGTTAGTGGCAGGCACAACCTTTAGTAGGAATACCGAACTTCTCTACAACTTTATTATTGAAACCAAAATGAATATTAAATTAAGCAGAGTGACCGAAATCTCACAATCCTTACCAGTGATGAATGGCCGATAATCAACCCTCTATTTATAGAGGTACGGGCATTAAATGCCTTTGGCAGAAGCCAATTATGTTTCCCGCCTTTTTCGCCCTGCAACAACTATGTCATCAGCACCCCCCCTTGATTGACGCATGTACTCCCAACCTCCTAGAACGACACATATCCTCGTTTGATATAACATAAATATCAGATGGCTTGGAGGGGACTAGTAGTACTATTCCTTATTTATCGGGATCATAAACCGAGCCCGGTGCCTTCTTAGTACAAGACTGAGCTCTCACGGAAAGATGGACTTCAGTATTGGATATTCAAAGTTTGATCAAGCTTTTACTGTTCGAGAGGTAAATCTCTGACACAACCTTCATACAACACTGACACTTCCTAATGACCTACTGACACAATCAGACATTGTCCCTTATCCCTCAACTATAAATAGGGGTGGATCCTTATAGGTAAATGATTTTTTTTTCAACTTTCTAGCTCGCTTATCTATAGACAATCTGAACACTGACTTAGGAGAGCCAGCAGCAGAATCTGAACCTAAGCTAGGAGTCATTGATAGTCCACATCATTATCAATAAAAAAAAACTTCATTGTGAGATTATTCTTTTGTGCTATTCATTAATATTAATAAAGTAATATAATATGTAATTCACCAGAAAAATATGCATCATTTTATGATTATTTTGACTTAAAACTAGAATTGTTTTAATATCATTAACAATTTTATCCAACATTATTAGTAACTAATAGTTTGAAAACTAGGAATAGTTCCATAAAAAAAAGACTCTGGACGTATTCAGTTTAACTATTTCTTTTAGCTTGTAGCAAATAACTACTATGGATAATTGGTAATCTGGGAATTGATAGCTGATGACTACAACATATGATCGGTTTGATAAAATTTTGATAGTTATTATTATTAAAATATTAAATTATAATTAAGTATATGATTTATTTTTAATATATTATGTATTTCTTAGTTACTTTTTAATATGTGATATTGTGAACCTCTAATTTTGCACCTAATTAAGAAAAGTTAGGAAAATTAAAATTAGAAAAGTATTAATATATATATATATATTAATATATTTCATTTTAAAAAAAGATTAAAATGAGTCAGTTGTGCCCGCGCCACCTTGCGCGGCCAGGTGAGCCAGATGCGGACCTCATCGTGCCACATGTTGTGGCGGGTTGTGCCTTCGTGAGGCCTTCTGTCGCGTCGCATGAGTGTGGAAGGTCACTTTGTGTGCAGACTAACCTAGACATGTGTGGCTCAGAAGCTCCATTTGGCTTTTATAAATGGTAGCCTCCCCCTCTTGTTTGGGAATCCAAATTTTGGATGCTGAAACTCTATCAAATTGCTTTTAAACTAAAAATAATTAAGATATTCAATTTTCCTCTCTTACTACATTTAATTTTCCACACCATCATTAATTAATTCAGTTTAATTTCCTACAAAAATATAGTTATGAAGTAGCAAAGCCTTCCAACCTTTTGTCAAAAAGAAGCGACAATCCAAGGTATCATTTTTTTTTTCTACATCTATTTTTATTCAGTAATTAGTTAACTAAAATTAGTTAATTTAAGCCTTTTGCAACCAAAGGCACGGGTTACTTACTACTCTAATTCAAATGAGATAAGTAAACATACTTGGAATATTATTCCAAGTGCTGAGCCCACACCTAAATAACCAACCGGTCTTTTCATTTAGATTTTTGTTATTACTGTTATTATTTCTTCTTCTTCTTCTTCTTCTTCTTATTGATATTTTGGGCCCATTGGAAATTTATTAAGTTTTGCAATGGTTGCCATTATTGCTTTATTTGTCTTCCTTTTTCTTTAAATTAATTAATTAATTGGTGATTTGTGCTTAAACTAGAACTCATAAGGGCTAAAGTTGAAGATCCTGTGAAATTATTATTTTTGGTGATGTAATATTTATCTTTTACACTACATTTTATGAATGTCTTGTTATTACATGCCCATGCATCATAATAATATTATTCACAATTAATCTTGGTATAAACCATAAAAATCATATTTGTAGTCACAAAGGTTAAAATTAATCAAAGAGAAAATCTTTTTATTAAAATTTTGTTAGAAAATTAAGCACGGGACCCGTCATGATTAGTTTCAGACTAGTGTCCTTTTTTTTGGGTGAAAATTAAGAAAATTTAATAGGGTTAATCAAATGGGTTTTTCCTTAATTTTTCCCAAATAAAATAAATTAAGGTGGCGACTCTCCAATTTTTGCTTTTCAAAATAAAAGTCATCTTCCCTTTTCAAAATAAAAGGAGAGTTTCTTTTAAAAATAAAACAAACAAATCTTTTCAAAATAAAAGATAATTTTTAAACTCGTGCTTATTGAATTGACTGGAGACCATACGCAACGATATCATGTGAGACATAGCTCAATTGAGCATTTCTATTCCCAATTCCCAAGTGAGCCAGATCGGTACTTTAGCGAGGCCTTATAGCTGGCAACTCTATTGGAGACATTTAAAACTTTCAAAATAAAATTTTAATGGGCTCTTTTTAAAATCATTTTATCTTTGATTGGTCTTCTCCTTCAATGAATGCATAAAAGTTCCTTTCCCTTTAGTTTTAAGAAGCTTTGGATATCAAGTAGTATCCATCTGGCAATTTACATTAGGTATGTTAGGGGATAGTGAAAGCATTTAACCCACGAGGAATCCTCAATCCTTTTGAGATGTAATAGATATGTACGTACTGCTAGACCCATGCCAGATTCATTATCTATCATATGGTTAAGTATATCGTGATGGGACCTTTGGACTAAACCATCTTTTGCATGTAAAAGCCATAGACTCTACCCATAAGTGATATGCAACTTAATCCTATATCTTATTGATAAAATGTTATCATTCATACCATCCATGCAATTTTTAGGAAACTTTCTTTTGAAACCTTACTTAACATAAAGCTATAGCCTTAAATCAAATCCCATTGATTTACTTTCACATAAAACTCGAGCTAAGCCATTCTGATTTATCTCATCCTAAAAATTAAAGAACTGCAATAGCCCAATTACCCAGTAATAAGGAGAGGCCTCGCCAGCCTAATCGCTTTCTCGAAAAGGAACATCAACCTTACCTATTTTGCCCTTATAAAAAACATGAGCCCTAGTCTTAAGCCATGCCATTAATAGTCAAATCCTTTTTGGTAAGGTTTAAAACTTCAATAACAATGTTCTTTTTCTCAAACAAAGAAAAGAGAAAATAATCAAAAGAAGACTTATGGACCATCCAAAATCTCTGTTTTTTTTTTATTTTATAAAAACTTTCTCTTTTCCAAAAAGAGTCAAACCATGAACCAAGCTCCCACACTAGATCAGTTAGGTTTATGAATACCCTAGTCAGACATGCATGCATTGGCCAGAGTTCCAAAACATGACAAACCAAATAATTGCCCAAAGTCCCGCATTATAAAAAAGCAAATCCTATTCTAAACACTAACCTCACCTTCTTTTCCTTTCCCCAAGATATTGATGGCTCAAACTACTGAATCTAATAAAATGCAAGCCTTTGTCGAGGCCATCCTTAAGAAGCAAGAGGAAAGCTTTAAGAACATACTTGTTAGTTAGCAAACTAATTTCAACAAGACACTAGTTAATTTATTGAGTATACAAGAAACTCAATTATGACTGAGGTTTAGAAAATGTTGCATGGAAAGCAGCCAGACACCGGTTCATCATCCAACCTACCTGCACCTATTGTTGACCTTACACATAAAGGGACTACAACTGAGCTGCCTAAATTTTCTTTACCTCACTCCCTCGTGAATCCTTCTCAAAGGGGAGAACACCCTAAAACCTGCCTTCTTATGGAAAAATTGGAAATAATAGAGAAGCGAATTGAAAAATTCAAACACCGTGATGAAACTTTTGACCTTGAGTCTATGACCCTATATCTTCAGGCACATTTTCCACCCAAGTTCAAAAAACTTGAGATGAATAAGTTTGATGGCACCGCCTGCCCTAACTCACCTTAAGATGTATATAGGGGCCCTCAAACCTATGGGTCTCAATAATGAGCTCCTTGCTCAACTATTCCAGAGGTTCCTTACAAGTGTTGTTGTTAGATGATTCATGGACCTTAATAAGAAGAAGTACCAGATATGGGAGGATATTTATAATGACTTCACCAAGCAATACTACTACAATATTGAAGTGGATATCATAAGAAGGGATCTTGAGACCACCAAGCAAAACTAAAAAGAATCATTTTCCTCATTCCTTGTGAGGTAGAGAGGAAAAGCAGCACAGATGGTAAACTTTCCTTAAGAACAAGGGCAAATTAACATTATTATCAAGAACATGCTATCCATTTACCAAACCCAGCTGCAAACACAGTATTTGTCCACCTTCAAAGCTCATATTGTTACTTCCACCAAGATTGAAAATTTGATCCATATTGGCCAAATCAAGGATGAGACAGCCTCTTCCTCAAGGTTTAGAATGAATCCAAACTACAGTAATCTACAAACTACCAATTAAAAGGTAGCTGAAGTGGCTAGTATCCCTCCACAACAACAGCTTCACTTGGAAAGGCCAACAATAAAGAGCATTCATTGATTTGGGTATGCCTCTCAGCTTGGTATACAAGAAGGCCTTGGAGGCCTAGTTGATTTAGTCACTTGATCTTAAGCCTACTCCAAATTTGCTACCCAAGAAGTAGAATGTCAATGAGTACTATGAGTATATAAAAGTACAGGCCATAAAATTGATTTATATAGAAACCTCAATCATCAGATTCAAGATCTCACTAAGAATAGATCCATTCTACCCTCAAGGAGATATAACATCAACACCAACCCATCGCCAACTCACCAAAGCATTAATATTATCACCTCATTGGTTGATGATGAATTGGATCTCACATCCCTGATCCATGATTATTGTTGTATGTTGAACTTGAAAGACTTTATAGATGAGGCCAACACAATGACAAGAAGCAGAAGGGTTTGTACCCACCCCTAAACTTGTCACAATCAGTGCCACCAAGTTAACCGTACTCCTGAGCCAAAAAAGGATCACATATTGAAACAACGTAAAAAGATCCAGGCTAGCCTTTCTATTTGGAGCCTCCTTCAATTAACTATCCTTATCATCGAGCTCTTTACAAGGCTTTGAGTCAGATTTAGATGCCAGTCGAAACCACCCCTAAAGCTTTGGTTGCATCTATGACCAAATCGACTGTTGACCGCCATCTCTTTTTCAGACAAGGATCTCCCTGGTGAAAATGGTCATAACCAAGCTCTTTATATCACAATTCTCGCACGAGAAAAGACTATGCTTATGGTATTGGTGGATAATGGTTCAGCATTAAATGTGTGCCCACTTAAGTTTGCAAATTATTTAGGGATTGAGATGTCCGAGCTTACACCCTCTGATCAGATTGTGAGAGGTTATAATAATAAGAAAAGGGAAGTTTTAGGGGTAGGCAATATGAGAGTGAAAATTGACCATGTAGAATATGAAATTCTTTTTTAGGTTATAGATGTCCCGACATGCTTCAACTTGTTACTTGGAAGGCCATGGATTCACCAAGCTAAAGTAGTTCCATCCTCCCTTCACCAAAGCTTAAGTTTCCATACAAGTATGGTGGTTACTATAACAGAAGACTTGAGTGGAAAGTCAAAACTTCCACGCCAAGTACCAATTTTGGAAATTAAGCTAGAACCATTAGCCATAGCTCTGTCAGGATTCAATTTTGACTCAGTTCAATTCATAAAAGAAGAGGGAGATAAAGAACTTGTTCCTTTTGACTTTGACCCATATGGTAAATAATCGTTGCCAACATTCTCAAACTCATGAACTATTTCCCTGAAATGGGATTGAGAAAGAATCAATAAGGAATACAACAATTTTAGGATTATTTTTCAGTCCAACCACCATTTGATTTGGGCCACGAGCCAATGCAAGAGATATGGAACAAATGGAGGAAAGAGATAAGCAAAGATCCCAATGTAAAAAGATAGGAGAAATATTTGACTGGCCTATGAAACTTTATTTCAAAACCTTTGGATATTTTGTTAGAGAGGGAACAAACTCCCTTTATTATGGATTTTCTGAACCATGGTTGTATCCCATCACTAATAAGCTAACACCAGGTTTTGAAATTTTCTTTAATGTTAGGCTTAACTCAGAAGATAACAAGCCTACCTTGGGAACGGGAGAAGATTTTGAAACAACATAGAGCCCAGTCTATTTCAAGTAGTTGTATTAGGAAAAGGAGCAGAACCAGATTTTAGCCACTTGATCAAATTAGCTACTGGAATACTCAACAATTGGTATTTGAGGAAAGTGGTGGTCCATCATTAAAATCTACCCTACCCGTAGTAGAGTCTAATGTCCAGTCAAATTCAGAGTCAGTCATTCAGTCAGATTCTAAGCCTGTGTCATATACCAAGCCAAGAATCTAGTTTGAGTTTGAAGTCAAGCTAAGTATCGAGTTAGCTTCCAGCATTGAGTCTGAGTCTGAGTCTTCTAGTTCAGAGTATGAGTCAATCATTTTTTAATCTGATTCTTCAAAATCTTCTGATCTTGAGTCTATTTGTAATGAAAAACCGTATAATTGTTTCATCATTAATAAAAGTTCTAAGGTTTCCATTTACTTCCCCTTTGTCTCCTGATGATCATTATGGAATATTCAACATTAATGAAATTAATGAAGATAGAGAAATAGTAAATCTAATAATATCAAAAGTCCCAAAAAATACATACATTGCATCCTCATTCATTCATATAGCAGTATTGGATCCCTCTATAACAGTTCATAAGATCCCCACATATGATCAAATGAAGCCATTCAAGTAGAAACTCCACCAGCTTAAGACAGAGTAGTCCTTAAAGATTAAGGAAGAAATAACTAAGCTACTAGAAAATCAATTCATAGAGCCCATCATGTACCTTCAATGGGTAGTCAATATTATGCTAGTACCAAAGAAGGATAGGAAGGCTTGTATGTGTGTGGATTTATAGAGATCTCAATAAGGAATATACAAAAGATGGCTTCCCTCTGCCTAACATCAATCTCCTAGTTGATAGATTGGCTGAGTCCGAGGTGGTTTCATTAACCGACCTCTATGCTGGGTATAATAAAATCATAGTTCATCCTCCTAATAGGAAAAATACAACCTTCATTGTACAGCAGGGCACTTACTGTTACAGGGTAATGCCCTTCGCCCTCAAGATTGCTGCGACAACCTATAAAAGAATGGTCACTATCTCTTCCATGACATGATGTATCAGGATGTGGAAATTCATATGGATGATATGATAATTAAGTCAAAAAAGGTTGAAATGCATGTAGAGGCTTTGAGAAGGTTCTTCCTTAGACTCTGTCAGTATAACTTGAAACTCAACCCTGGAAAATATGTGTTTGGAGTAACTTTTAGCATATTTCTATGACACATGGTCAGTTCTCAGGGTATCAAGGTTGATCCTACTAAATCTAAGGCAATTCTTGAAATTTTTCGTACCCAAGACAAAAAAAGAAATCAAAGATTTCTTGGGTCGTCTACAATACACTAGTTGTTTCATTTCCCAAATGGCCGATGTGTGTGGACCCATCTCCAAATTAGTTAAGAAGGATACACCAACTAAATGGGATGATATGTGCCAAGAGGCATTTAAGAAAATTAAATAATACCTCTTGCCACTGTTGATCCTACAACCTCTAAGGCCTAGTAATCAACTACTCTATCTTTTAGTGGTTGAAGAAGACATGGGGCTCATACTTGCTTAACATGAGAAGGGTTCAAGGAAAGAATTTTCCCATTTACTATCTTAGCAAAAGGTTGCTAGTCTATGAGCTTAAGTATAATCAAATTGAGAAGCTGTGCTTAGCCCTAGTATGGGTATGTGAAAAACTATGCCATTACTTGGACTTCTACACTATACAAGTAATTGCATATCAGAGCCCCTTGAAATTTCTAATGGAAAGGCTGGTTCTAGATAGTAAGATAACATATTGGCTTGCAGTCCTAGCCACCTTTGATCTTAATTTTGTGGCATGAAAGGTGATCAAAGGAAGTGTAGTAGCTGATCAATTAGTTGTTGCTCCTGTTCAAGATGTGATTGAAAAACTTGAGTTCCCAGATGAAGATATCATGAGTATTGACAAGGAAATCTGGATTATAAACTTTAATAGTGCATCTAACCACAAAGGCTATGGTATTAGTATTATCCTCATCACCCCAAAAGAGGAGCAAATCCCATTAGCAATCAAGTTGGCTTTTGAAGCCACAAACAATGAGGCGGAATATGAAGCCTGCATAGGTTGGAAGTAGCCTTGAAGTTGAAAATTAGAAACTTAAAGGTATATAGAGACTTTTCTCTTATTATATCTTAAGCATTGAGAAAGTGGAAAATTATAGAAGAGTGTTTGGTTCCTTACCATTGAAACTTGGAAAACGTGGTACATTAGTTCAAAGAGGTTTCATTCCATTACCTACCTCAAAGTAGGAATCAATTTGTGGATGCTTTGGCCACTTTGGCATCCATGTCCCATATGGGAAAAGAGATGGTAATTCATCCCATCACCATTGATGTGAAAACTCAGCCGCCATACTGCACTACAGTTCATGTGTTAGATAGGAAGCCGTGGTTCTGGGGCATTTTTAACTTTGTTCAAAAAGGTGAGTACCTTGAATTGGCCTAAAAAGCATATTGAAGAACTTTGAGGCAGCTATCAAGTCAGTACATTTTGAATGATAATGTTATATAAGCATTCCTAAAATAATATTCACCTCATATGTGTGGATGATTCTGAAGTACAATAAATAATGGAAAGGGTTCATGGTGATGATTAAGGGCCCTACATGAACAAGATAGCCTTGAATAGAAAAATTGTTATTCTAGGTTATTGTTAGCTTACCATGAGAGAGGATTGTTCAAATTTTGTCAAAAAGTGCCACAATTGCCAAATATACGCTAAGATTCAAAAGCATCTTCCAATCCCATTGCATCCGATTACAACTCCTTGGCCATTTGCAACATGGGAATTGATGTAATAGGAAAGATAACCCATAAGTCGTCTAATGGACATGAGTACATACTTATAGCCATAGATTATTTTACTAAGTAGGTAGAAGCAGCTTCCTGCTCTGTTTTCAATGCTAAGAAGGTAGCCTATTTCATCCATACCAACATCATTTGTCGGTATGGAGTTCTATTTGAAATCATATCGGGCAATGAGTCACAATTCCAAAGTAGGTGGTTCAGGTAATGGCAAAATACAATATACAACATAACAGGTCCTCTCCTTATTGACCTTAGACCAATAAAACTATTGAGGTAGCAAACAAAACCATAAAGAACATCTTACAAAATATGATGCAAAGTCACAAGGGTTGGCATGAGCATTTGCCTTTTGCTTTTTGGGGGTTTATAGGACTTCAGTCATAACACCAACTAGGGCAACTCCTTCCGATAAAGATAGAGGTTTCATCAACCTTAACGCTTTGTAAAGGTCACATCAATGAAGCTGAATGGGTTAAAGCCTACCATGACTAATTGAATGATATTGATGAAAAGAGAATGGATAACTTATACAAGGTATAAAGATATCAACAGAAGATAGCTAGGCATTATGATAAGAGAGTTAGAGAACGAGGGTTGCAAGAGGGGCACTAGTGGTAAAGGAGATCGGAGCTCCAGTGAATGATCCCAAGGGGAAGTTCATGCCAAATTGGGCAGGACCATATTTACTTAAGAAAATCCTATTAGGAGGGGCGACAATACTTTCAGACCTAGATGGTATTGAATTCTTGAGTCCATGCAACATGGATCAACAGAAGAGATATTTTGTTTGATTATACCAACATTATTGTAACAGAACTACATGGACCTTATTTAAAAAAAAAAAAAGGGCTCGACGAGTTAAAACCCTGAAAAGGTTCCTCGATAAAAAATTAGAGCAGAAAATAATAAAAAGATACATAGAAAGCCCTCTTTAGGTTCGGTCTAAATCATCATATAAAATACATTCATCCCATGCAACACAAAAATAAAAATGAAACTTTTATTCCATAATGCTCATAAAAAGGTCCTCATAATAACATGAAAATCTTCTGTGTTGAAAATCGAAGTAAAACCTACTAGTTAAATGTCTTCCTAAATAATCTACCAAAAATAAGCTCTAAACATCTAGGCAGTCTCGTCAGTAGTTCCTGTCTCCAGCTTGTTTGTTAAAACCAGTCGTCATACTTTTTCTTTAGGCCAAACCATTGTGATAAACCAATCTTTGTACCTACCAACTGTGTCTATCAGCCCAAATGGTTGCACAACATGAAACCCTTTAGCCCAGCCATTTAGGGTGGCCCTAGCAGAAGCAGGAGTGATAACTATAGGAATATGAGTTGTACCATTGGGTGGAACTCCTTGAGAATAACCCATCTATCTAAGAATCCAAGTCCCTTGATAAAATGTTGACATAGACAAGCCAAGCAAGTAAATAATCCTGTAGCCAAAGCTCATAGTCATAAAGGAGCGGATTCGATACCAAGGAAAATACCACAAAACCTCTCTCGGACCAAGCTTCAGCAACTAAGAGGTCCATGCCCTCTTTGAATCATGGCGAATAAGGATCAACTTTTTCTCTTTAAGCAAAAGGAGAATAAGAAAGTCAAGCTGGCATAGCCACGATGTGAAGATGATTCCTTAGCCAAACCTGCTAACATCAAAGAAAGTTTAAATAAAAAAATCTTACCTGAAGGAGAACAGGAGTCACAAACCAATCCTCTTAGCTATATAGGCCTTGTCAAGACTAATAATGGTCTCAGCTAGTAAAAGGCCAGCAATAGAGTGTGAGTACTCCATCTCCAAAATTAGTAGAGCTAAGTCAATCAGACCCCAGCCTGGCTCCTCTTTGAAAAGAAACCCACTAGTTAGGTAAAATTCCAAAGGCCGCAGTGACAGTCTCTGCCTAACCTCAGTATCCTCCTAAAACTCAGTAATAAGAGTACATAGGTTCACTTTATTATCCTTCACCATAAGGGTGGCCTCAGCCTCACTCAAGTTAAACAACCACTAAAAAGCATGAAAATAGCTAGTATGGCACTCAAAAATTGCCATATCCTTAAGTAGTATGTACCCTAATCTTGTGTCATCCTCATAAAATTGTTTTTGTTCATGCATATGTTCATGCATTTCATCCACATTATCCCTATAATTTTAAGTTATCATTCCTTTAACACTCAATCCAAGTTAAAATATAGACTTGAAACCACATTAAACCTAAATAAAATCAGCATAAACCCAAGCCACATTAGCTTATCCCTAAACATAAACCTTAACCATTTCTATTTATCTCATAAGCCTAGGTCACATTCACTTAGCCCATCAAATATGAACTCAAGCTACATTGGCTTGACCTATAGAGCACAAACCTACCCAAGCTACATCGGCTTGACCCATTGAACGTAAACCTAGCCATCATACATGAACTTAAACCACAATGGCTTAACCCTTCAGACACAAATCCTTAGGCCTAAACTAAGGTCACAAAGGCTAAGCCAAACAAATGGGAACCACTCAAGCAAAGCTAGACACATAGTTCAGCCACATGGCTCAAACCTTTGGGGGCTATATCTTATCTAGCCATATGGCTCAACTCTTAGGGACTATACCCTAACTGGCTACACGGCTTAGACCATTAAGGGCTATACCTTATTTCACAGAGCCACATGGCTTAAACCATTAGAGACCATACCATATAACACTAAACCGCATGGCTTAAACTAGTAGGGACCATATTCTACTTTACCTGAGCCACATGGATTAAACCATTAAGGATTATACCCTATTTCACTGATCGTCAATGACCTGTACCATTAGGCACCATACCCAACTCCATCGAGCCACGTGGCCTGAACCATTAAGGACATTTTCTTAGTTTTCTCTCAACCACATGGCTTAAACCGATAGATATCATAACCAGTCTCCCCGAGTCATAGTGGCTCAAACCATGACGGACCACATGGACCTCACTATGCCACATAGCTTCAACCATTTGCCTCATGATTAACCTTTTAGGAACAAACCCATCAAACCTAGCCGTAATGGCTAACAATCCCACCTAATTACGTGGCTCGCCTTTTGGGAACACACCTATCCAAACTTAACCACAATAACTTACTATTTAACTGAGACACATGTCTCACATTTTGGGAACACACCCAACCTACCTATCCATAATAGTCCTAGCCATATGGCTCACCTTTTGAGAGTATACCCATCCAATTAATCCATAATGGCTCACTATTAAATTAGCTGCATGGCACACTTTTGGGACCATACATATTCAACCTAGCCACATGGCTCACCTTTCAGGAACAAACCTATCCAACTTAGCCACACCTTAGCTCACTTCTAGTTACTAATTTTCATTTATCTCACCATCTAATTTAGCTATATAGCCTATCCACCCTTGCCCATCGTCTAACATACCTAGCCACGTGGCTCACCTTTCGAACACACTCATCCACCATTTAACTTAGCTACATGGCTCGCCTTTTGGGAACACACCTATCACCATTCAACTCAGCCATATGGCCAATCTTTTTGGAACACACCCATCTACCATTCAACTTAGTCATAGGGCTTACCTTTTGAGAACACACTCATCCACCATTCAACTTAGCCATATGGCTCACCTTTTGAGAACACATCCATCCACTATACTCGGCCACATAACTCACCTTTTGAGGGATATACCCATCCAACTCAACCATTATAGGCCGCCATCCAACCACATGGCACACCTCTTAAAACCATAACCATCCAACCCAGCCACAACGGCTCCCCATACACCAAGACACCTGACCATATGAACCATACCCATGTGAACTATCCCAAGCCTTGGACCAATATCCCTAATCACTTACCACATAAACCATACCTATGTGAACCATTTCAAGCCATGGACCATAACCCATCTATATAACCACTTGGCCACATTGACCAAGCCCAAAATTCATACCCCTAGCTATTTGGCCTCAAAAGCTAAACTTCATAGCCATAATATGTGAATCATACCTATGCACCAAATCATTTAATCACATGAACCATACCCATGTGAGCCATTTCAAGCCATGGGCCATGATCCATCTACATAACTGCTTCACCACATGGACCAAGCCTTAGACAACCCAAGCATTCAGTCATGGACAAAATTCAAGCCCTTTAGCCTTAAAAGCTAGACTTCATAACCACAATATACGAACTATGCCCCCATGTGCCTAACCATCTTGATACACATACCATGACCAATTGACTAGCAATTTGGCAATACCTGAATTAAAAGCATCATCTACCTTGGCCTACATATGAGCCACTAATTGTTAGCCACTCATCACCATTATCCTACCCATTGGGCTTATCTTTGCAAGTCTTTGAGCATCTATACCCTTTCATCCCTATTGAGTAATCAATCTCTCCTCAAAACCTTTACTGACCTAGCCCTTTCATGTGAAGGTATCCATGGCCCAACAAGGAAACAATACTGAGATACCCCCTTACCTGGAAGTTTTCCTTAAGAAATAAGAAGAAAACTTTGAAATGGCTCTCAATGCCTAACAAGATTACTTTAACAACCTCCTCAAGAAGCAAGAGGAGAATTTTTAGATAATCCTCGCGGCTCATCAGGCTCATTCCTTCAGTCTCATTAAAGAACAACGAGAGAATTTTCAAGCAATGCTCATTGCACAATAAGCTTGTGTTGCGGAGCTCATCAAGAAGCTGACAAAACATGTTGAAGTATCACTACCTTGAACATCCAACATGCCAATTTTAAGAACATCCTAATTGATTATTTGGAGGCTTAACACCGGTACTCAAATAAGTCAGATCAAACCAACACAGTAACTAATCCAACAACTACCCAAAAGGATCCCCAAGCAAACATTAACCTTCCTCCTTCCTTAAATCATTTTCAAGGAAATATAACTCCAACCATCAAGAACTCATTGAGTATGACACAAAAACAATGGATCCCCCAAGATAGGCAAGCACTTCAAGAAGAGTAACACCAAAAGGTAATTTATAGAGTTGGGGATGCTATTAGGCCTGGTCTATGTGAAAGCTTTGAAGCCTCATCTGGTGACACCTCTAAAACCAAGCAAACCTCTAAAACCAAGCAAGCCTCATTTCCCTAAAGTCTATGAATATTATGCATACCACCAAGGAGACAAACATAGAACTAATGAATACATAGAACTAATGAATGCAAAAGCCTGAGGCACAGAATTCAGAACCTCATTAGTAATGGGATGATCATTCTACTTAAGGCAACCAGTACTGGTATATTTTTCAACCACCATTAAGGCTAGATTGAACATGCCTTGATCAAATAGACCTCACTATATCTGCCAAAATGTCAATTACATTTCCTAACCAAACTAGAAAAATAACCCCTTTCATGCCAACCAACCAGAGACCCTTTTAAAAATTGGTACTATGAAAAGGTTGAGTCCTAGTCTAATCAAAGCCCATGTTAGATACTGAGGCAAGGTCAAAAATTGAGTCCAAGCCTCAAAGCATCGAGCCTCAAAGCATCGAGTCAAAACTGAAAATCAAAGTTGGAGTCTTATTGGAGTCTCAAAGTTTGAGTCCACCAACATCGAGTCAAAACTCGAGTCAATCCAAGTCAAAGTCAGAGACTATTCCAAGTCAAAGCCTATGTCAAACATTGAGGCTGCAAAATCAGTATCTTTTGTAATAGTCCATTTATTAATAAAATACAGAAATTTCATTAACTTTTACGCATTGTTCAAAAAAAGAGAAAAAATAAAAAGCCAAAAAATACCTTGGCATTACATCGTCATCCAATAGCAAATGAGGATCAGTCATTTCGAAGGATTTACAAGATCAAGATCATAAAGCCTGTCAAACAGAAGCCCCACATACGATCCTAAAAGAGAGACAGAGAGAGAGAGAGAATAAGAAGAAGAAGAAGAAGAAGAAGGAACAAGTCACTTCAAAGATCCAGTAAGATGTTCAAAAGGGTGTAAAAAATGGTTGGCAGTGGCTCAAATCAGCTTAATTACCTAACCTCCACATCATAGAGCTATAAAACTTCAACATTCATTTTCATAAGAATACAAGAGCAACATCTTGTTCCATGATAGTAACCATCCCACCAATCCAGATAGAAATATAAGAAAGTGAAGCATTAAAGGCTATAGATAAAAATTATCCTGACACTTCAATAAGAGAGGTCATTCAAGATCCTTTAAAGTAAGTACATTGCCTACAGAGCTCCCATCTTTGCAGACTTAAATGGGGTCAAGACAAGAACTACGCAACCTGATTCTCTTGTAAATACAATTGATATGTAGGCAGCCTCATTAGGCTCGGTCTCACTTTTTCCAACCCAGTCTAAGTTGGTCCAAATAATACCAAATCTTCTCATGCCAAGGTCATGTAAAAAGAAGAAGAAAAAGAAAAAGAAGAAGAAGAGGAAAAGCTTACTAAGCTAAAAAACCGAAAGGATGGCGTAGGCAAAAATTAGAGCAAGCTCGTCGAGTTGAAAACCTGCAAGGGCGACTTAGGCAAAAATTAGAGTGAAAAAAACCAACAACAACAAAAACAACATGTTTTTCTCAAATCAAGGATTGTCAACGTTAAGAGTCAAAATTTCAAAATCATATCTCTCAGGGGGCATACCCCAAAGTTGTCATTTAAATCTTAAGTGCAGGTGCAGCCTCCTTCCTAATGTCTTTCTCTAATCTAGTCACCAAGATTTAGTTGTTTCGCCTTCTCATAGGACCATGAACCAAACACATACAACCACTTAAGTTGGTACACCTCTTCACCGAATGAAATTGCCAATAATTTCCACTTGAGCTATAGTCTCAAAAAGTTCATCTCATAAATGACTAAGATCATATCATCATCCTCTAGCAGAAGAAGCATTCAATAAAAGATGCCTGGGCACCTCAATCTCATTTTCCTATGTAAAGGGCCAGACATAATGGTTTACCTAACAAAGAGCTCATTGCTCTGGGAACCCCTAATTAAAGGTAGAAATCATCAAGAATAAGCTAGTTTCATATATAAGGCAAATTTCCCAAAATTTGGACTTCTCTCGGACAAACCAGACAACCAACCCATCTTCATAAACTAAAAACAAAACCAATCTGCTAAACCATTAGTCGTAAGCCACGCTTAGACAAGCCGAAGCAGTCTCCTCACCTTGTCACTATAATTCTTTTGAGGTAAAGTCCAAGACCAAGACAAACACATAGGACCATACACATGAAAAGAAACTTGAGCTACCCTTAGAAAGCCCAAGGTCATAAAAATTTCAAATAGCCCTTCCTTGCACCAACTGAATAAGCCTTCATTCAAATCCAAGAATCTATTAGGGCATAAATAAACCTTCACTCAAAACCCAAAAATTAATTTTTGGCATAGCCTTCCAAGTCAAACAAAGACTAAAGCCTAGGGAACAAAGAACAAAGCTTTGGAAACCAAACCGATCGATTTAAGCAAAAGCAATAAGTTTAAGCCAAATCAAATATTTGCTTTAACCACCTCATCCAGAGGTCAGAGCTAGATCCCATCCTTCATGTCCTAAATAGTGGCCTATAGCCAAATCTAACCTAAGCCTTCAAAACCAAGCATCCCTTAACCAAAGTTTGATGGAAACCCATCCAAAGAAAGTTGCATCCTTCCTAAATCAGCATAACACAGTCTATCTAAGCCCATTAGAATACAATTTGCTTGCTTAAAGTTCCATAATGAGCCAACTAACCCTCACAATTGGATTTGAGGCCAAGCCCTCCGAAATAGGTTAGATCCAATGACAAATCCTTCAAAAAGAGTCGAGCCTAAGGCCAAACCTCCAAGATGAGCCAATTTCAGGACAAGCCCTCCAAAATCAATTCAAACTTAAAATAAAATCTTCCAAAGTATGCCAAACAGCCCAAGATAAGCCAATTTGAGGACAAGCCCTCCAAAGCAATTCAAACCTAGTTTTAGGCCAAGTCTCCTAAAAATGAGCCAAGTTTGAGACCAAGCCCTCTCAAATAAGTCAACCCTTATGCTAAGTGCTCCAAAAAATAGTCAAAAGCCAAGCCCTGTAAGACAAGTCGAGGGGCACCTCCTTTAAAATGGGTTAAACCTAAGAACAAGCCCTTTAATCAAAGTCTGAGTCTGGAGCCAAGCCTCTAGGAAAAATTAGAGCCAAGCCACCATAACTAAACACATCCGAAGTTAAGCCCCTTCATAGAAACTTGAGGCCAGGGCCCACCAAGACAATTTCAACCTATCAGAGGACATGCACTCTAAAGTAATTCAAACTCAGATTGACCCAACCATGGACAAATCCCTCAAATTGAAAAATTAAAACTAGCCATAGTTATTAAAGCTTTACCAAAGTTCCTCTAGTCTTGCCAAATTAAACATATCATCAAATAGATAAGCCCAATGGCCATCCCTTAAATTCAGGGGGCATCCCTTAGATTTTGAATACTATTGACTAAGAGCTTAGATTTCAATGTACATAAAATCTTCATTTTAGTTCCTAAACCAAACTTAGGTTGTCCCTTACCATCATTCTAAGTAAGAGTCCTAGAATGCAACTATCAAGCTAATTCTGGGTTAGCACCTTAGAATTCAACCTTTAAAACTATCATTCTAAGTAAGAACCCTAGAATCCAACTATCAAACTAATTTTGCGTCAACACCATATAATTCAATCTTTAAAATCATCATTCTAGGTATCTAGCTTTTGAACTAATCTAGTTTAAAACCCTAGGACCCTACCTTCAGATATATTCAAGGTCAGGACTTAGAATTCAACCTTTAAAATTATCCTAGGCAAGAGCTCTAAAATTATCATTTTAAGTTAAATGCCTTAGAATCCAATTTAAAATATATTCTAGGTAAATGCCCTAAAACTTAAACTTCGGTTTGGTAATCAAGACGGCAACATTGTCGTAGAATAATTAACATAAGACCAAAAAATACTTGGCAGTATAAGCCATTAGGGTAGGTTTATAAAGACATCTTAGGTCGGTTTACAAAGACATCTTAGGTAAAACCTAGATGGACCTTTTCTTACCCTATTAGGGTAGGTTTACATAGATATTTTAGGTCAAAATCTAGAATGATCCTTCCCTTTCCCCCTTTAGGATAGGTTTACATAGATATTTCTGGTAAAAACTTAGAATGGGTCTTCCCTTACCCCTTTAGGGTAGGTTTGTATAGACATTTTAGATCAAACCTAGAATGACCTTTCCTTTTCCCCCTTTAGGGTAAGTTTACATAGATATTTTAGGTTAAAACCTAAAATGGGTCTTCCCTTACCCCTTTAGGGTAGGTTTACATAGACATTTCAGGTCAAAACTTAAAATGAGTGACATTTCCAGTCAAAACCTAGATGAGCCTCCCTTTCTCCCTCTTTAGGGTAGGCTTAGATAGATATTTTAGGTCAAAACCTAGAATGGGCCTTCTCTTATCTCCTTAGGGTAGGTTTATAGAGATATTTTAGGTCAAAACCTAGAATGGACCTTCTCTTTCCCCTTTAAGGTAGGTTTACATAGACATTTTATGTCAAAACCTATAATGGGCTTCTCTTATCCCTTTAGGGTAGGTTTACATATGTATTTTCTGTCAAAACCAAGAATGAGCCTTCTTTTACCCCCATTAGGGTAGGTTTACATTGAAATTTTAGGTTAAAACTTAGCATAGGCATTCCCTTACCCCTTTAGAATAGGTTTACATAGACATTTCAAAATCTAGAATGGGCCTTCCATTTGCCCTTTTAGGATAGGTTTACATAGACATTTTATGTCAAACTCTAGAATGGACCTTTCCTTATCCCTTTAGGGTAGGTTTACATAGATATTTTAGGTCAAACCTAGAATGTAATACCCCTTATATAGTCTGTACATATGACTATAAAGAGATATTACTAAAACACTTGACTATAAACAACTCAAAAAAGAACTTTGCTTCTTAAATAGGGACATGTCCGTGTTTACTTAGTTAACAGTATATTTAAATTCAATACTGCCTCCTTAAACAAAAATAAGTTACACGACCGTGTCTAATAGAATGACACACTCCTGCGTTTGGTTTTAATTTTACCTTCCTAAAAAATTAAAATTTAACATTTCTCATACACTCAATCCTCAAAGACATTCAATTGTATCATTAATAATACAAATATAACCAAAATTCTCGAGATTAAGATAACATGAACACAAATTAATTCCATATATACATATAATGTATAATCACTGTAACATACAAAAGTTCTACAATTAACTAAGTATATACATATATAATTATACTATTATTAATATTAATTAATTAATTTATGATATTATAATTAAATGCTAAAAAATAATTTTAAAAAATATTGAATAGATTTTTTTGTGAAATAAACAAAATTTGTAGGCTTTTAAGGACAAGAGGTTCACGAAGCAAGTGGTAGTGCTAGACATTTCTTTCTCTAGTTGTAGCATGAAAGTGGGCAGTCATATTTTTGCAATTATAAAATGGCGGAGCATAAAAGTGAAAGGTTTTATTTTAATAAAATATGAATTTTTTTAATAAAATATGAAATTCATTCATTATAAAAAAAAATCCAAATACAATGCTTGTAAAAGAAATCTAGGAAGACAATCCCTCCATAACAATGAGTCTGACAAAGAAACAGCCGCCCTGGCTAATGTATAAGCAGCTTGATTCACAGACCTCTTAACCTAAAAAATAGCTAAATCTGCAATATTATTTTTTAAAATTTTATAATCTTGCACTATAGCTCCAAATCCTGATAGCATAGGCACGTCATTGTTAATAGTATGTACTACGACCTGTGCATCAAATTCCACCATAAACTTAGCATAAGACATGGATTTAATCCAACTCCAAGCGTCTCTGCATATGGGAAGGTGTAGCACAATAGCAGCCACAAATTGTCCTTCATGGTCATGTGTTATCCATGCAAGGGAAGACTTGTTCAACCCCTCAAAAATTGTAACATCAGTATTTACCTTAATGTACCCAACATCTAGTTTATGCCATTTTGTGTCTGGCTGAACAGAATGATTCAAAGGAATAGAAGTCGTATGCATCACTTTTCAAATATAATGCCCTTTTTATCTATTTGATTCAGCAAGAATTTTGTTTCAATTTATATTGAAATAATCTGACTTGGTTATTGAACAAACTTTGAGAATACATATAATTTGAATATCCATTTCATTTTTAAGGTGAACCAGTAAAATTGTTTGAATATTTATACATTCTTCTCTTAATCATATGATGAGTTCACATCTTCACAATGATGCCAACTGCCAAGAGATCGCATGACTTGATGACCATACCATCCAAGGAAGATCATAAAATTCAACAACGCTGTCTAATTAATGATATTCTGTGTAATTGAGTCAAAACTAAACACTGAACTACGAATCATAACATGCAAGGGACAAAAAAAAGAAAAAGAAAAAGTTGATAGTCCATTGATTTTCTTCTAGCATCCACAATAACCTTCAATCTGTTATATCAAAACAAAGTTTGGCCTCATCCCATGGACCATTTATCTCAAACTTGTACTCCTGGATTTTTATGAGCCAATAAGGGCAGACAACACTTACAAACACCAATAAACCTAACAACAGTACAAAAAGTAACCGGTGCAACTTATAAACAAATGCCAAGGTAACAGCCATCAACCCTAAAGAAAACAAAAGATGCAACCGAAAGGAGTATTTCTTTATGCAATAAGTGATAAATGGAGCAAAAAGAAAGACTTGCAAGGAAAACAGCATTATGGCAAAAACATTCAGTCTTGATGGTAGGCGAGAAGCAAAAAACACTGAGGCAACAATAGAAGCATTTAAAGAGATACAACTGGTCAAGTTTGGAATTTTTAGAGTTCCAGGAGCTCTTATTGTGGATCCTGAATAGTCATGCAAGAATAGATGAAGGATATTAAGTGAGACAGTACCGCCCAAATAGAATCTGAACTTATGGACCTTGTGAGAGTGTGATAAATAGGAGCCAGCACATATAACCCAGTTGTGAAAAACGAGATATTTAGGATATAATGGAAAAGAAGGCTGAAGGAAAGCATTTCTTTGGTTAAAAGCAGCACAAGGAAACCTGATCCAAGAAGGCTCACATCAAGAAGCAAGAGGGAATTTTCATTAAGGATAGATTGCAGGGTGTAGGTCCAAACCAAGCCAACAAGTGCAACAATGCACAGATGTTGAGAGATGGAAACCGAGTCTTTCATCACATTAAGCAGGTCTCTTTTAACAACACTAGCATTCATAACCATATCTTCAAGAAAAGAATCGTCAGTGTGATTGTCATCAAACCCAGGTTGCATCCCTCCATATGCTACTTTTCTCCATTTAGGACAAGGAGAAGGGCTTTCATTTATGTTGAAATCCATTACCATTCAACTATGCTATTGTGTCCGACCGAACTTTAATATCAAGAATTCAACAAAAGCCAGATTTGTATTCCATCAATGCAAATCTTGCTCTATTTGTGGAATTCACATCTCACGTGATTAGCTCAAAAACCTGTTCTACGTTAGGCAATACAGATGACAGTCATTATGTTGCAACAAAAAAGAATGATACAAAAAATAAACATTATACATGTCATGGAAACATACAAAATGACAACTATTAATCAATAAAATAAGTTTTGACGCCAATCAGAAAACCTATCCCTGATACCACAGAATCCATGACTCAACATTCACAAGCAGATGATAGATCATTACATCACATTAACAATGCTTCAATCATGGTAGCTAACAAATCGCGTGGAGCTCAATGCAAACTTAGATATAAAAATACATAATTATTGGAAGAATAATATGCCACCTTCTCATGCAATTGACAAGTTACTCCACTTTCATTTTACTGCTCTTGGGAATATCTCCCATGACGCATTTAAATTATAATGTATCATTTTTCAAAAGAATCAGTAGTAAAGAACTCAGTGGTTTACAATCCAACTACCAGGCTGGAAATGAGACATTACATAGTTTTAATTTGTTAAGGTAATTGAAGTTTGATGCCTCACAATATCGTTTTCAAAATCCACATTCAAAATCCATAAAAATTAAATATTTACAATCAAGCGGTAAAACCCATCTTATTCATCATTCTATTTTACTTCTCTAGATTTCTTCTTTTTTATTTAACAGTGTGCTCTAAATTAGATTAGAATTCAACCTTCAAATCCATTAATATGGAAAGATCAGATATCTTCTAGTAGGAATTGGATATGAAAGGAAAATATCTAATTCATACTAAGAAAATATCAAATATTTTCCTAGTCAATCGAATCATAGCTCCAATTCCTAATTAAACAACAAAACCTTTACAAATCTCTATAGTAGTTACTTCCCATCATCCATAAAAAAGCACCGTTTGTGACAAAGGATCAAACTGTGTATTTTAGAAGCTCCGACAATCTATATATCATAAATAAAAGTTTCAATAATATTGATAACCACAGAAAATTGAAGAATTATGAACAATCTACATATCGGAATAACCACATTCAAAGGTTACATATTGAAATATAAGTCGGTTTGTAATTCTAAGATTATGGATATTTCCTATTTTTGTATTAATTAAGCTGTGAATACTTTTCATGAACTCTGAACTTCCCAAAACATTGATCATTTAGTTGTGTTTGCATATTTGCTTCTTAGTGTTAATTAAATGGCTTAAATATCTGAAATCACAAATCAAAACCAACTAATAAATTCAAAGAAATCTGGGAATTATGAAATTGGAGATATGAAAATTTGTTATAAAACAAATCAAACATACATATATGTATATATGGATATTGAGAGAAGGGTTTTATAGAAAACCCATTTGTGTAGAATCTTAAAATCAAAGCTCATCTGCAAATTTTTCAATGGTTTCGAAAACCCAATATATATTAATTTTTGGACCCATTTCTAGCAGAAGTTTCGAATCAAGATTAACAGAAAGAAGTTGCCACTTCAAATTCAAAAATACATAATTAGATAGTTTGAGAACAAACCTTTGTAATGGGAGGCGGAGAGAGTGAGAAATGTACCACCAGGTTGGTGGTGCGGTGGTTCTGTCGCCGGCTAGATAAAGCTCCAACACAGAGAGACGGAGAAAAAAGAAACATAAATTCCATATCCTTCCATTTTGTTTTACTTTTTGAAATAGATATATATATATATATATATAAATTATATATGATAATAAAAAAATTAATCTAAAAATTTTTATATTAAAAAAAAAACAAAATTGCTATCAGATTAATTTTTTCCGTATCATTCAACTTATTTATTTTGTCACATAATATTATTCTCACCTTTTTGCTTTACTCTCAAGTTCCCGACTCTCTAAGAGGACACTTTTTTTTTTTTCTTCTCTCTATTAGATTTAGGGCTACTGTCAGTCTAAATTCTTAGCTTTCTTGTTTTTTTCTTCTGTAGATTTGGAAGATTTTCTCTTTCTTGTGTGTTATTTAGTATTTTTCTTCTAGAACCGGCTCTACGTGGCCTTTTTGTTTTGTTACTCATGATAAATTCTTATATTCCAAAGATATTTTTCTAACAGTAGCGGCAGAGCAAGGAATTAAGTCCATACCAGTAATTCTTTTATTTGCAGAAGAAAATCAAGCCTCCTCCAATTCTTTTGTTTTAGTGTATATATTTATATAATACTAAAACTGTTATCACTGACACAAAACTATATTACTTGTTCCTCCCTCAATTTACCACAAGTCAAATTTTCTTAAATTAATTTTTTTAAGTATTAAATAAAAATTAAATAATTTAGATAATTTTCAGATTAAATTAAATTTTTTTAAATAAATTTAAAATTAAAATTCATTTAGATAATGTTAAAATCAATTAATTTAGATTATTTGTTATTTGTCCAATACTCTAGGTAAGCTTTTCCTTTAAGCATTCCGGAAAAATAAAATTTGTTTTATTTATTTTTTTTAATAAAAATTTCTTTTTTTCCTTTTTTTCTTTTTCAAAGAGATCATCTCTTTGATATGTTGCCGACGTTGCCTTTGCATCAACGTAACACTCGTATATTTTGTATATGTAAATTACACATATCTCATTTATATAAAATACGTATACATAATACAAAAATATCCCCATTCTTATCATTTGAAAATTTTCTATAATGAAAATATAATAGATTATTCTTTAAAAGATCATTTACAAAGTAAATAAATATATATTAGTAATTAATTATTAAAAATATAAATTTACAAGAAAATTTATGAAAAAAATCGCTAGAGTTTTATCTGTAATTTAGATATTTCTAAAATCAATCAAAGATACAACCTGTATAGAAAAACACTCTCAAATACTTATAACATAACCAAATCTCCATCATTCCTCAAAAAACATTTAATATTCCATATCACATATGTACATATATGTAAAAATTATTTTCAAATATTTACAATATTTAACCAATCATTCCCAAGCATTACATAATACAAACATTATATATAATGTGCACCATATATACAAAATTCAAATGCATTAAAAGTGAACAAATACATGTAATGCTACACCCAAAGCTTGGTCTCGTGGCAAATTAATAAATTTTCAGTGCTAATCCAAATACCTTAGACTTGGACAGGTCTAGCAGAGCTCTTCGCCTTTATCATTTTACCTGCGCAATGAATAAATTACGCTGAGTTACTAGCTTAGTGGTTCATACTTTGATAAGAAAAATAATTTATAAAAATAATGCACTATGCTTCTCTTTCAAATATGGAATGTATTATAATTAAACACATGCATTACTCACATAATTACCAAGATATCACAATTACATGCATTAGAAACCCTATACAGTATTCAAGTTTTAGAAATATTATTATGGTCTATCGCTATACCTCTGTGTCTAGCCTTAAAGGCAAATAAAAATCATAAGTGACATCATTGTGCCCAGCTCCGAAGGCAAATAATATCTCATAACCATGGCATGTCAATTCGATAACACCAAACACAATTTTCTGGAACAAGATATTATATAAGACAAGCAAACACACCAACATACATTTTAGCACAATTTGTCCAATTTCATATCCTTTTCTATATTCATGTGTAATTTTCATATTTTCAATATCTAGCAATACATTTCACCATTTTCTTAGTCACATTCACAATGTGACTACTAAACTATATTTTTATTTGCATTTATCACATTTCTCATAAATTACACATAACGCATATAATAGCCATAATTTAATGGCTTAACATGCTACATAATACACAATTTACATGTTTGTACTCAAAATAATGCATTTCTTACATGAAAACTAAAGTTCAAGTAGCATACCACACTTATCATTTCACAAAAGTGATATGCCAAAAGCAATGCTATTAAAACAATAATTGCCAAAGTATGTACTAACCCCTATTATGCTAAAATTCAAGCCCTAGTTACCTTCCAATACAAACTTCACCAAGTGCCCTTTAATTCTTTAAATTTGTAAATTCCCTTTACTCAATCCTTAACTACATTATAAATTCAAAAATAGCATTAGAAACCCATTCTAATACCTTTTAATTAATTAAATTCCAACTACCTCAATTCTACCTAAACATCACTAAAACCCTAACTTACCCTACTACCTCTTTCAAATTCTAACCAAACCCATTTATTTCAATCATCCAACTTTAAAATCTTTAATTAAATATTAAAATAACATCATTAAAAATTATTTTAACAATTACTGAATTCTCCTTCAAAAACTCAAATTTCTCATATTCATTCCTAAAACCCTAACTTTGCTAATCATGCTCTTCTCAATCAATCAACCACCACATCATCATGTATTCATCATTTTAACTTTATTACTATCAATTTTAACAATTTAAATCAATTCTATCACTAACATATATATTTACATAATCTAAAAACAAGGAAATATAAGCTTAAAGTTAGAAAACTTACTTAAATCTTTAGTTTTTCTTCAAAATAACCTCAAAACCTTTGAATTCCTTGTGAAATTTTGTGCACGGATGAAGTAAAAATCCCTCCCTTACTCCCTCAAATTTTCGCCCAAAGATGATGGTAAAGAAGAAGAAGAAGACTACTTTTATAAACTCACTTTCTAATTTGACCCCTCATTAATTTAAATAAATGTATAATATTTAATTATTAAATTCTAGGATATTTTTTCCTTCTTCCCATCTAAATTTAATTTAATTTTGAATTATTTTATTATATATACAATTTTAACTTTTACTTTTAACTTTGACTTTTCAACTTTTCAACTTTTTGTCTTTTATAAATATTATATATTAGGTATATGTTAGGTATATACCATGTATACATTATGCATATCCAATGTATAACCTATGTATATCTTATGTATACATTGGGTATATACTATACATATATCACTTCCATCACTTCAATCATCCCTCCTTACTAATTATTTAATTGTATCTAAAATCTCGGGTGTCACAATCAATGATTTTAGTTAATTCTCTTGATGTTGCCAAGGTAATCTTTGTGCAATCTCTAATTGTTTATTGTTACTACATTTGAAATGTAATTACAAATTTGTATTATGAATAGTAAAAGGTACTATTGTTCTTAAGTTCTGAATATAAATTGAGACCATTGTCTTTTTCTCAATTTATAGACTAGATTGCAAGCATAGGCTGCAAGAGTCTCATCCTCTAAGTAATATTATTAGTAGAATGACATATTTTGGGCCAAACACGGTATGCATAACCTTTCAGTTTTCTATAAGTGCTTGTAAATTATTATTAGACTTTACCTAAGTTTTTTAATTAGTTGTGCACATGCCTATTAACATTCAATATTATTGATATAAGTCAAAATTTTGTAATATGTTAGCTTCTATTATCATCTTTCATGCATGAAGACTAATTTCTAGAACATCTTTGTATTTTGTTATAGTTCCTTTACCATTGTTCTGCACTCTATCTAGTAGCTTTTTATTTTATAACTATTTTACAATTGTCAGCATTTAAAGCATCCAAATTGGTAAAAAAAAAACCTCATGGGGTTTGGAGAAATCTGCTAGAGGTCCTCTCCCATATAAAATAAGTGATCAATTAATGAAATGAGAAAGAGTTGAAACAAGTGAGAGAAAGAGAGAGATTTGAAGAGAAAAAGTTAGAGAAAAAAAATGAAAGGAATTATAGAAAAGTTAGGGTTGCAAGTTGAGAAAAGAATGACGAAATAACAAATGATTTTTAAAATGTCAAAACTGGAATTTAATAAATTTAATAAGGATAGTTTTGAAAGAAAATTTTATAAAACCATGTAAAACCATTGATTTGATGGTTTGAAAAATTGTTGAAAAATCATTATTCTTAAATCATGAAATTACCATGGTATATCATACCATTGATGAGGAAATCAAAACAAATAAGATAGTAAACCATAGCTTATGTAACAATGTCCCACCACCATCCAAATAAAGGGTTAAGTTGTCACGATATGTTGGATTTGTTAAAATTTTGTTGTTACTGAAATGTAAGATATATTAGTTATGACTCTCTATTTTGTGGATACCTATTCAAACCATGCAATGAGAAAGGACTTACAAAAGGATAAACTAGACTTGAACGAGAGGAACCTCAAAATGACTAAGAGAGTGATAGTACCCGTCATATGCTAAGGCGGGTTTGTCACTAGTTCTAGTGTAGCCATTATTCTTCTCTAATGATTGTTGCGACCACGCCACTCAGTTAAAATGATGGTTGTGTATGCCAATCTACAACAAGTCGATGTTTGTGCTGTTGAAATTCAGATCATGCTGTGAACCCCAAATTTTTCACTTAAGGAAAACACTCAAATTTTTATTCTAAATGAAATTCCACATGACCATGAATCCGTTGAAATTGGATTCATGTAAATCGGATGTTGGATGGGCCCAAACTGACTATTTGAAGTTTTTTGCATAAACTATGCACTTTAAGGCAGTGAAACCTTAATTTTATTTTTTATATAATTTTATTAATTTCAGTCTATTATGATCACAATGCAACTTGAATAACCCAAAATGGATGTCAGACAGAGGAAAATGGGCCTTTAAAAATTTATTGTGCAATAATGGGCCCGTTGCGGCAGCATTGATGGCCTGATAGGGGTGCCGAGCGGCGACACTATGGGTGCCAAGCCAAGGGAGTCGTAGGGAACCCAAAATGTGTTGCGAGGCACTGATTTTGTGCCTCAAAACCCTAGTCCAACTTTTTTTTTAATTTTTTTCGATTTTAACCTTCCAAAACTCTATAAATAGGCCATCTTCACTTTATTTTTCTTTACTTCATTCAACTTAGCAAGACCTATTTGCAACTTGTCTGGTTTCTTTTCTTCCTCCTCTCTTTTTTTTTTAAAAAAAAAGTTTCATTCATTCTTAGTTTAAACAACCTAAAATTTGCTTCCTTAGCAAATTTGGGTGCTAACCTTCCTTGGTTTAGCTTTCCTTAAGCTAAATCAAATTTATTTACTTCTTTAGCAAAATCCTAATCCTAATCAAAGTGGAATTAAGGTCCAATCATACTCTTAAATCACTACCAATCAATGAATCAAGAAGGAAGGTAAGAAAATCCTAATTTTCTCTTATTTATATTTTTCAAATTTCTCTTGTTTTATTTTAATTTAAACTTATTGTCTGAATTTTGAGGATAACCCTTTGGTTTTCAAAATTAAAATTAAATTAAACCCTTGAGCCCAATTTTAGACTTTCACTTAAAAGTTAATTTAAAATCATTTTTAAATTTAGGGTTTTCATCCAGTTGAGACCCGAAATTAATTTTAGTCTTAGGCTCATCCAATTAAACCTAATAAATAACCTATGGTTTTCATCTAGTTGAGACTCGTAATTAATTTTAGTCTTAGGCTCATCTAGTTGAACCTAGTAATCAACCTAAGGTTTTTTTTATCCAGTTGAAATCTAAAATTAATTTTAGATTTAGGCTCATCCAGTTGAACCTAATAATCAATTTTAGACCTAGGTTTTCATCCAATTGAAACCTAAAATCAATTTTGTACTTCGGCTCATCCAGTTGAACCTAATTTTCATGTTTTAAACCTAGGTTTTCATCAAGTTGAAACCTAAAACCTCCCTAAGACTTAGGTTTATCAAGTTTTCAAACATAGACTTAGGCTTTCATCAAGTTGTAATCTAAAGAACCTAACTTAGACTTTGGATTACATAGCTTCGGTTAAACCCCCATTTTGAGTTCAAAATCAGCCATTGTAAAATGATTAGAACTACATGGGCTTTGATTCTAATTCAAATGGATATGTAGGCCTACATGGGCTTTGATTCTAATTCAAATTTCACTCCAAGTATCAAGTCCACTTTATAAAATAAACCTTGTTAAATCTTTAGCATTTGTTGTCAATTAAAAATTGTACTTTTAGAAAAACACAAGTCACCTGAAGTTTCACATGGTTGGGATACGCCTAAAGAGCCAGCTAAAGCAAGTAGTCAACAACAATAGTTGGGGAATTAGTACTCAATCTAGAATCCATAAGGCTGGAGTTGAGATCCCCCTATTCTTAATTTTGAAATGTAAAATTAATTTAATTTTTGTGCTTTATTTACTTTATTGCAATGAATGTATATTATTTTTCCATACCGTTGAACATTATAATTTTACATTAAAATTCATTTTGTAAGTTCTTATTTAATCCAAGGCCAAACTCTTTTACTTAAAATAAGCCTAAACCTAGCACCCGAATTCATCTTTTGATTTGAGGCATGTGATTTTTATCTATGTGATATAATTGGAGTCAACTTTAAGGTTTTTCTTGAATTTTACCTTTCTTCAAATAAATTTAAGTAGCGGCTCAAAACCTTTTTACTTGAACCAAGCATAGCCAATGAAGGCAAATCGACCTTAGCACTTTTCATGAGACTTATCCCAATTTTTCAGTACTCTGGCTTGCATCCTTTACGGGTCGAGCTAAGACCTCACACATGCACTATTTATTCTGGAGAAAGAGGCCAAAAAGTGTGTAAATGGAGATAAAACCACACATTGGACACTCTAAAAAAAATAATGGTTTAGTAGAAAGTAACAAAGAGATGCGCCTCCTCCCCTTCGCCTATAATAGAAGAAGAAAAAGGCAGAATGGGGGATCTTTTTTGTTTGGCACTGGAGAGAATTTTCTTCGTCTTCCCTACTTATACAAAGCAAAAAGAAAATAGAACTCTAAAAAACAAAGAAACTCATTCACCTTGAAATCTTCACCGGAGATAGAAAAGCTCCAATTGTCAACACTTAGAAAAGGCTACAACTGGAAGAAGGTAGATCCTTGGAGGGACCTCCCTGCAACATCTCCATCTCCATCTCCAGAGTGAAGGAACCAACAACAGAGCTTTTGTATTTTCTAAACTCTCCTCATTTACTTCTTTCCGATGTTCTTACATCGAGTTAACCAAATAATAGCATGAAGATGAGTGACAGGTAAGACTGGCCTTATAAACTAAAAACAAATAATAAAGAAACTAAGGAACCAAATGGATAAATTGAATTACTAAGCTTTGTGGAATGGATAAATAGACTAAAATGGAGATTAAATGATGATAGGGTAGAAGGAATCGTGTTGCAAGACCCCTAAAAATTGTCATTATAAAATGAACTTTAACCATGGTTAAAGTGGAAAAGACGGAGCGATAGAGATGATGATTTGCTCATTCCTTCTAATGACACTGACAAAAGAAGTGGTGGAACTACTCAATCCAATGTCATCTTTATCATTACTACTTCTTCGGGACACGTAACAATCACATTGTGAGGGGCTCGCCAAAATCAACGGTAATGGCGTGATCGACTAAAAGCCAAACAACAAAGTGATGCAGGCTAGTTTGAATAATTTACAAAAATGGAAATGATATGATAACATTTAATGGTGTAGACTAGTTTGAATGATGGATGTGATATATATATATTTGTGATTCCAATGATTCACATTTTCTTTATAAATAGCTTTTACATCTATGGATGTATATATAAGAGTAATTTAAAAATAATAATAACAGTAATTTAAAAAAATAAAAATTACTAATAAAATATTTATAATATTGTGTGTACATAAAATAAAAATTCAATTAACAAAAATGATAAAAGGATATGCAGCAACAGCAGCCATAACCTGCAGAGCATGAGGAGGGATGAGTTAGATGCTTGAAAAATATATAAAAGAAAAAAAAAGAGAAAAATTAATAAATAAAAAATAAAATTATTTTTCACTATAAATAAGGAAGGAAATACATAGAAAATCTATGCAGACAAAAACACTAAAACAAAAAAAAAAACACAAAAAGAGAGAGAGAAAAGAGAAAAGACAAAAAATAGAGAAGAAGCTGTAAAAAACTTGAGTTTTGCTAAGTACATGAAATACACTTGACAAATTCTAGAAACCTTGAGACTAGACACTTATTCAATAATTAGAGAACTCATCTACCAAGTAAATAAACTAAACTTTTATTTTCTTACTATATTTTTTTCCTTTTTTTGTTTGTTATAATTTACAGAAATTGCATGCAGTCCAGAAATGATTTGCATTATTAATCTTTTTATCTCTATTTTGTTTTCAATTATAGATAGTAGAGTAAATAATCGAAGATTTAAGAAAATTTATATAAAAAAATGATGATTCAAGAGATAAATCATTAAAAATGTTAGAAGAGTAAAAAAAATATAAAAAAAATACAACATAATGGACATTTAGGATAGACTGAGTTTGTATTTAAGTAGGGTTAAAAGATAGTTGTTTGTTGTATTAAAAAAATGTAGAGTTTTAATAATACGCTAATTACCCTATGAAAAAGGTGCATTTCAGTCATGTATATATATATAAACTTCTTGATGTTTGTATTGCAAATCTATTAGGTGTTTGTACTGCATGAAACACTATAAAAAAAACTGACAAAAAAAAAATATTTTGAGTGGCTGAATGTGATGGTGAAGTTACATTACTTTTTTTTTATATATATATATTAACAAATGAATATTGTAACTACAATGGGCCATTTTCATTACCCTTTTTTTAAAAAAATGTTTGTTTGGACTACTTATCCTCTTCTTTTTTTTCTTTTTTTTAAAATTTAAATAACTAAATTAAAACTGGATTAAATAATAATAATAATAAATAAGTTTCATATGATTAACATAATCCTTCTAGTATTTAAATTTTACTTCTTGAATTAAGTTACTGTTACGATAGAATTTGTTTAAAAAATTTCAAATAAATAAATTTATTAGCTAACATTTTAATTTAATTCTTCCCTTTTTTTACAAATAACAATATTCCGTGGAAATCATTTAAGATTTTATACCTAGAAAATAGATATACCCATAAAATATATCAATTAAATTAATTAAACAATTATATCCAGACAGTGAATATAATTATAAAAAAATAATATAAAAATAAAATGATATTAAAAATAAATCCATGAATATAGACCAAAATGAATAATAATTACCAAAATAAAAATAAATAAGAATAGAAAAATTATATTTACGAAGTGAAAACATTAATAACAACAAACATTAATGACAAAACAACCGCAATTAATAATAATAACAATAATAGTAATAATAATAAAATAGATCAAACTACGGAGATTTTGATTCTGTAAAATAGATATGTAGGCATTCAAAATTAAGTTTCGAATTCAAGTCCACCTTAATAAAAATATTTTTTTCTCAAAAAATAACAAATAAGTATTAATTAGCGAATAGCAATATAAGAGACATAAAAATATTTAATAAAAATATGAAATTAGAACAATTATGTCCAAGAAATGGGTATAATTTAAAAAAAATAAAAATCATAAATTTAATAAATATTAAGCCCTAAAATCAGTATATTCAGATAGTGAATGTAAAGATAGAATCATCTACTAATAAATAAAATATGTGCCCACGAGGGTAATAAAATTATTAAAAATAATAAAAATAAAATAAAATTTAGTAAAGAAATATTTGTGTCCAGATAGTGGATACAATAATCAAAATATAAAATAATAAAAAAATAATAATTAAAATTTTTATTTAGGCATAAAATATCACAATAATTATAGTACCAAATTTGGGCGTTGTAGGGTGTTTTTTCTTTCCTATATGTAATCAACCCTCGAACCTTATCTTTGAAAATGCAAACCACTAATAGGTGTCCAATAAAACTTTATAATTGATTGGTGACAACTCCTAACACATATGAAAAAATAATAACAACTAAACATAAGCCGACTAAAAAAATAATTAAATTTATATTTCTCCGGCTTCGCGTCGTCCCATGTGCGACAACCACTACATTTCATTTCATGATTCATACATAGTTTTCAATTTCATGATTCATACATAGTTTTCATACTTTGTTTCCCATATTGTTTTCCTTTTCATAGAACTAATGTATTAAGTTTAAAAAAAGGATGTCATAATTTGTCTTTATTAGTACACTTATAGTAGGCTTCGTTCTTGAGTAATTTTTAGAAGAATTGTGGTAGGAGATTCCTTTTCAGATGTAATTGTATTTTATTCTCATTGGGGTTATAAAGGTCTATTTTCACTATGCGGGGATCCATTTTCTTGCATAATCTGCTCATTTCACTAATATTTGTTGTGCATCAATGACCAGTAAAGAATTTTCTTAATCTCATGGTGAATTATTAATTTGGATAATGTGTCAATAATTAATTATGATATGTAGCTAGAGCAAAAGAGGAGGTTGGTTTCAATAAACAAGACGCATGAGGATGCTAGAGCCACTTCTCCACCTTCCTCATGTATATTTAACTTTTCGAACCCAGTAAGGGTTAAGAATTCTTCACCTTAGGATCTTCACCCTTTTCTTTCCTAACTTTTCAGGTGACAACTCCTTTTCTCCAAGTTTCGACTTGTTATTTCCTAGGGGCCTTACCCTAATAGTATCGTGGTTGAAAAGTTGAGAGCCAAATCTCGGGCTCACACATATTTATAGCAAGATTTGTTGAGATTGTATTATGATTAGTTTAGATATTTTGCCTATAAAAAGGAGAAGGAGAGTTGTTATTTGTAGTATGCTAAACAGAATTGAAAGTTATGAAAATGAAGAAGACAAAAAGGAAAAGTCTTTGTTTTATGCTCTGTATCTTTGTTTTTGCTCTGTAATCTTAAATTTTTTTAGTAATAAAATTTATATAGTTTGTGTTTACTCTCCTTTCTTACACTTTTTGTTTCATTTCCTACTTTATGTTTTTTAGCTTAAAAATTTCTAATAGTGGTATCAAAGCATTAATGGTCTTAGGGATCCTATTTCAAAATCAATTCTAGTTTTTTTCTATTAAAGATAAAAATTGCTTTAGTAAGTAAGTTTTTTCATCCATTTTCATTCTCTTTTAAAGCTGAGAAGCTTTGAGTGATTGAATGAGTGTTTTATATATTTTATAGGAGTTTGTTTATGAGAATTTATTTAAAGAGACCTGCAAGTCTCTAAATTGCAAAACAATATATGGAGGGACCTATGCATATCCATAAACAGTAAAATGGCAAAGGATAGCATATCTCAAAATTGAAATGAAGACCAATATGTCTCAAAACTGAAATGAAGACCAGTATGTCTCAAAATTAAAAAAAAGAAAACAAGATGAAGAGACCTACATGTTGCAAAACTACAAAATATCTAGTAGTGAAGGGCTTGTGCGACCAAAAACTGAGAAAAAAAAATTTTATTTCAAGGAACATAAGCATATAAAAAAAGCTTGCAATTAAAAATTTTATTGTTGTTAAAGAATGAAGAAACTTATAATTTTGTTCGTTATGGTTATTGTTGTTACTTTTGTTCTTGAAAAAAAAAAGAGATACAAAAGATATTGATTATTTGTTGTGATCTTTGGAGGAAAAAAAACTTAAGAATAATTTATGTTATGGAGGAGATTAATTATCTAAAGCCTCCAAAAGAAAATTTTCAACCTAAGTATCAAGGATGAGTGTTAAGAGTTGTGACACTTAGGCTGTCACAATATGTTAGAGTTATTGAAATCGTTCTGAAAAGTAAGATATATTAGTTATGACTCTCCATATTTATAGCAAAATTTGTTGAGATTGTGTTGTGATTAGGTTAGATATTTTACCTATAAAATGAGCAGGTAACGAGAGTTGTTATTTGTTGTATGCTAAACAAAGTTGAGAATTATGAAAATGAAGAAAGAAAAAAGAGAAGTCTTTGTTTTATGCTCTGTGAATCTTTAATTTTTTTTAAGTAATAAAATTTATGTTTACTCTCCTTTCTCCCAATTTTTGTTCTATTTCCTACTTGAGGTGTTTTAGCTTTAAATTTCCAACATATTCCCTTTAATTTTGTTATACTATTTTTTAATTTTTTGACAATGTAACTGTACCACTAAAATTAAATTTGATTAGAAAAAATTTGTGATGGAAATATTAAGTATATATTACTTAGCATAATTAACTATGTTTTCTATTTATATAAAAAATTATTTGGGGTTGCTAAAATTTATTTTTTTAATTGTCACTATTTTTTCAAACTATCTATCATAATATAACTATAAATATCCAAATGTCATATATCATTTTTTAAGCTAACAACAATTCCTTTACTCTAAAAGAACATATATAATAAGAATTGAGGGATTTACTCCCAAATTTGATGACTAGCACATGAATTTAATGCTCTAGTAATAACATAAGTAACCAAATTAACTTGCACTTTTTAATCAATAAATTTTTAGCTATAATTTTAATTCAATATAGAATCAATTTTAATTATTTATTTATTATTAAATATTAAAAAATAACAATATATAATTTTTTTTATGCATACTACTAACAAAATTTAATTTTTAGATTTTAATTTAAGTTGATTAATTAAACTATTTACTTATTTGAAGATTATTTTTGTCAGTTATCAATTTAATATAACGTGGTATAATTTTCAGTTAAAATCAAGCCCCAAAATACAAACCAGCAAACTGGTTAGGAATATATTGGCCGAAGCAATTAATTTAAAATTATTAAAAGTCAATTGCCAAATTGATAAAAAAAAAAGAAAAGAAATATATTTAATTAGTAAACTACAAAACTAATAATTCACTTTGAATATTATACCATACAAGAAATTACTCTATATACGGTAAATTATGATTTGCTTTTCATATATAGGAAGTTGCAGTTGATTTCAATTTTGTATAAGCATATTTCTTTTTTTTTTCTTATTTTATTTTTTCATTTTTTTCATTTTTTTATTTATTTTTATTTTTATTTAAAAAAATAATTTTTAGGCCATATTCTCAATATACATATATAAAAAAATAAATATATAATATATATAATATGTATATAACATATACAACAATACACATACAAGAAATAATAATATATATATCACATATCAAGCATTCATTGAACATTTACTGTATTTGTCAAACATTATTAAATATTCATCAAATATTCACTGTACATCTGCATAATATTTTTAATATTTTTTAACTTTATTTTTTAAATTTTATATTCATACATTATACATATAACATTTACATAATATCTACATCAAATACATATAACATACATAAACAAACAACATTTATTAAATATTTACAATATCCATTAAAAATTAAACATTTACATAATAAAATTAATATTTTTTATGCGTAGAATATATAATATTTGTTTTAAAATAAATTTATTAATTTATTAATATATTTTTTATTTTTTATAATTAAAATTAAATTTTTTTATAATAGTTAATAATTTTTATATACTAAAAAAATAATTTAAAATATTATTTTTATTATTTTATCAGAGTATTTTTTTTAGTAGTAAAGTTTGAAAAATAAAAATAAAAATTGAAGTAAAATATTGATTATAGAAAAGAATAAGTATTTTAGAAAAAAAAACTTTTTACTTTAATAAGAGGTATGAAATTTTTAAATTTTTATTTTAAATTTTTTAAAAATATAAATTTTTTTTTTATAATAGTTATAAAATAATTTTTTTAGATAATTTTGTAAATATCCACTACATAATGCCTATATAGTTAGGTGACTAAGGTTACTTATTTTTTATTATATATTACCACAAGTTCGCAGCTGGAATAACCATCAACTAAATATAATAGTATTCATCAAGATAATAGATGATATAAAAGTAATGCATTGACTTCCACTAATTAATTTCATTTTGTTTTTTAATTCTTTATTATGTTTTACTAAAAATCATCACGTGTTTAAAGTTGATTTAAAAGGCATATCACAGCATAATTTAACTATAAATATATATTTTTCAAAATTAAAAATTTATAATGAATTCCACCTCACAATGTTAAAAAAAATTGATTTTTAAAAAATAAAAGATTTTTGTAAATTATATAATATACTAAAACACAGTCACAACAATAAATAGTAATTGTCTCACTTTTACCCTTATTCTCCATTTTTAATTTTTCTTGTTTCTCTTATCTCATTTTTTTTAATTTTTTTAATTTTTCTTTCTTAAATTTTATTTTTTAAAAAAAATACATGATTTTCTAACTCTTCCTTAATATTCCTCTACAAAATACATTAAATTAAAGTAATTAACTAATTAAATTTTTAATTTTCTTTTTAATTGATTTCATTTTTCCTTTTAACTCATAAATTATTATTATTATTATTATTATTATTATTATTATTATTATTATTATTATTATTATTATGCTATATAAGTCACTATTTCAATAAAAGTGACTTTTTAATTTTTAATTTTTAATTTTTATTTTAACTTTTAATAAATTTTGTGGGTTATAATTTTAGATTGGAGAACTGAGTGTTTCCGGTATGATGAGCTTTAACTCTTAATATCCATACACTCTTCTAGTAGTATCAGAGTCATAAATATGCACTATTCATTAGATAAATAATGATAATAATTAAGGAAGAAGAAGTCTTAAATATTATGTGTGTCCCATAAAAAGAAGTTATTAATCATACTTCCTCTCTTTTAATCCCTCCTTGTTCTCAGTCTATAACAAATAAAATAGATCACCTTGTAGAAATAGCTGATATCTCAGAGGACTCCAAAGTAGATAGCTCTCAACTTCCTATACTTAATCCTTACTTTATTTTTCAAAAATCCAATTACATAAAAAAGATTTCCAATCTCATCTCTACTAAAAGACCCCATGTAAACGAATACATTCAGACCTCAAGTTTGAACCAGTATTTTCTGTTTTCTACTCCTGTTGAACAGTATGTCACTATGAAAATTTCACAGAAGTTTATCTCTCAATGAAAAAACAAGAATATTCTCATCTCCATCTTGGAGGTGTGAGAATTAAATTGTCCTACCATGGAAGGAAAAATCTTTCAGTTACTGGCAGATTGTCTCTTTTAGACACCAGATATGTTCATTTTGAGAATGCAGTAATTGGTACTATTCTGACAATACTAAATGCTGAAAGTGTTGTTCTGACCTTTTTCCCTAACTATAATTTGTCCTTGAATGATGTTCATCTGTCACAAGCCTTAAAATTTTAAGTGCAAATTACTAGAGCTGATCAAATTGAAAGATCTCTATATGTAAGTATTCATCATCAGATAGTGCACAGATTGCAAGACCATGTAATTAACCTATCTGCTCTAGGAGTATCTACTGATGCTCTCTACATCTATGTAGATACAGATATAACTCCTACAATTGCACAGACTCCTAGACAGCTGCCCAGAGAAGCTCTAATGAAACTCATTCCTTTGGAATGGGTAACTACTTATGAAAAGCAGCAGTAGAATTTCAAACCTGTTCAGACCATAAATCTTGTATTCATCAGAAAGAAAGATAGTACAGTTAAAACCATCTTTCAAGAACCAGTAAAGGATTCAGAAGGAGCAAGTACAAGTTCTCTACCAGAGCTTTTTTCATACTTGTATGATTGTTCCAGCTTCTCCAAGGAACACAGAGAAGATCCCAGTGCACAGTTTTGCACCTGATGGTAGTCTGATCTATGCTAAGAAGGACAGAGGTCATTTCATTTAGGATACCTCAGGTTCAGGAGAATGTGACCCTGGTTGTATGTGCTGTGAAGAAATAAGAGATGTCTAATATCCTCCTATTCAATCAATTAGACTCACTAGATCTAAAATTTTTTTCTCTTCATGCAGAACTGAAGCAACATGACTTAGATATCCTCCTCCTGATTTAGAAAATTCTCCCTGGATAGGAATTTCTCCAGAAATTCAGGAAAAAGAGTATCCACTCCCTCTCTCAATTTATGATGAAGCTCTCAAAGTTTTAAGAGCAAAAGGTCTCCTTGATGTTATAAAAAAGCCAGACTTACCTAAACCACAAAAGATTAAATGGTGTGCCCCATTGGTTCATCAACCTTTCATCCAAATTTCTCAACCTCAGTCCTGTATGATGTTTTCATCAGCATTATCATAATTTTCACCACTAGAAAAGACGTACTAATTCTCAAACTAAAATCAGTACCAGACCTTTCATTCAACCAAACACAGTTTTTCCCACTAGACAATTAAAAGAACTCACTCAAAGTGAAGAAATTCTTAATTGGCAAACACAGAATGCCCAGATTCAGAACAATTATTTGCAATCCATTGATTCCAAGATTGATCAATTATCTATTAAGACATATAAGATATCATTAGCCCTAAGATCGATGTCTACTGAAATTCAACAGTATCATAATTCTCTTCTTATGAGAATTCATCAACTAGACATTGAACTCAAAATGATGATTCGACAACATCATCTTGGACCAAGCTTTGATCAAAAGAGGGAAGAAATCAAAATCTTAAAATCCAGACTTGAAATAATGGAAAGAGATTTATTGTCAAAACAATCTCAATCTGTTTCTAACCCCTTTTATCCTATGTTCTTACTTGTATACCAACCAGTATTCTTTACTAAACCTAATTTTGGAATAGTCCATGAGTTATTTCAGAAAGCTCCACCCTCTTCCTCTTTTGTGCCTCCCGTTACTCAAAAACCTCATGATTTTCAGAAGCATTCATTCTCTCAAAAGACTTATACTGAATCAATAAAATCTTCAGAACCTCCCCCTCCTCCTCCTCCAGGAGTTTCTGAGTCATTTTCTTAGCAACATATGGCACTTCAGACATTTGATTCAGACTTCTCTGAACAAAATATTATGGATTCTGATTCTTCTTTAGACTCTGATTCAGAATCTCAGCAGGCAAACATTTGTCAGCTTTTGATGGCTGATCCTCCTACTGATCATCTTGTTACTGAGCTAATTATAGAAGATCCTTCAACAGATGATTCTCTAAAATATGATCTTAGATTTGAACATCACAGAATCAATAAACCTTCTAATGGTCCATGGTTCACTTTTGATGACTTGCCACCCAGAAAATAGAGATCTAAAATTCTTGAGTTTAATGCCTGGATTGATTTACAAATGGCAAAAGAAGGTGCTTCTCTCCCACAAGTTCTTAAAGAATTTGTATCCAGATTCACTGGAAGCCTCGAGAATGGTATACTTCTCTGGATGAGTATACCAAGTTATCTTTCTTTAATTTAACAATCTCTAATGCACTTTTGCAAATCTATTCAACATTCTTGGGTGATCATACAATTATTGCAAAAAGGCAGAAATAAGAATTCTTTGAAATGAAATGTTGTTTTTTAAAGACAAAAGAACTTAATTTTCATTATCAGAGAATGTCTAAGAAGTTCGACATGCTAGGTGGTTACAGTAATCCTAGTGTAAAACAGGTGTACATTACCTCTTTATCTGAAGAACTTCAGCCAGAGATTAATCATTCTATCCAACAAATAGGGAGATCCTTAAATTCAATCTTTTTAGGAGAAATTCACCAGTTTACTCTTGCAGCATTAAGTAGACTGTGTAAAAATCATACAACTATGAAGAAATTCATGAAATATAACAAAATTCTTCAGAATGCCTGTAAAAAATCAGCTTCTTTCAACATTAAATGCAAAGACAAGCATTGTGTTTGTCCTATACAGAAAAAATCTCATAGATTTTCTTTTAAGGATAAACATCCTCAACCATTCAAAAGGAGAAGAAAGAAATTCAGATTTTTCAGAAGAAGGTCTCCTTATTCCAAAAGAAAAAGAAGCTCAGGAGACAGATGTTATGCATGTGGAGGTAAATGACACTTTGTAAAAAACTTTCCTAAGAAACCAATGAAAATTGCAAAGATGATTCAATAGATTAATCAAGCTTCAATCTCTCTTCCTGACAATGTATAGATTGAGTCTGTTCTCTCATAACAGAGTGAAGCATATTAAGAAACTATCTTGGCACTCCATGTTGATGATGATGATTCCTATTCAGAATCTAACTTTATTGATTCTGAACAAGATAATAATTTTGCTATTTATCATCTTCAACAACAACAGTTACCCTCTGCTTTTTTAATTGATTATTCAATGCTGACTCCATTAGTCCAGATTTTTATACTTCCATCCAAATATGACAAAGCTATTCCACTTATAGCTTTCATGGATATTGGAGCTCATAAATCTATGATGAATCCTGTTGTTTTACCAGAGGATTATTGAAAGTCTCATGTTGAGCATTTCAGAGCAGCTGATGAAAATGTGTTATCTACACATTTAATCACTAAAAAAAGATTAGAATACAGTTCTTTTCAGATTGTATCATATGGACTCATGTCCTTGGTTCATCTCTTCCAAACAAAAACCTACCTATAGGTTTTGATATTTATCAGCAAACTCGGAATCTTTAAATTCTTCCTATTGAAATTCGCCGCAAGAAGTTTTTTAAAGCATACACTGATATACATAGAATTTTTTCTCTATTAGAAGTTCCAACAAACTTTGAAGGATCTCATTGCTCCCAGCCTGTGTTGAGTCTCATGCTAATTTCTATCACCCAAAGCCTTTATAGAAAAATGCAGAATTCTTCATTTCTCTTCCTTTCAAAAAGAATGAAGATATAAATCCTACAAAGGCTTCTCATTCTGGAATGTCTCCTTCAAATCTTGCCCTTGCCAGAAAAGAATATGAATTCTTACTACAACAAAGATTGATTGAACTTACCAAGTCTAATTGGGCTTGTTAAGTATTCTATATAGAGAAACGATCAGAAGTTCGTAGAGGAAAAAAAAGACTTGTTATCAACTACAAGCCTCTAAATCTGTTTCTTGCAGATGATAAATTTTCTTTGCCTAAGATCTCTACATTGATGGTTCATCTAAAGGCGGTAAATTTTTTTTGAAAATTTGATTTGAAAGTGGAATTTTAGCAACTGGGTATTCAACCTAAAGAGAGGCCCAAAATAACTTTTTTCATACCTGATGCCCAATACCAGTGGACAGTTATGCCTTTTGGACTAAAAGTTGTCCTATCACTGTTTCAAAAGGCCATGATCAAAATCTTTCAGCCCATCTTGTATTTAGCCCTAATCTACATCGATGATATCTTACTATTCTCTCCAACAATAGAAACCCATCATAAACTGCTCCAATAGTTTTCTTCTATTTTTTAACAGTATGGTATCATGATCTCTAAAAAGAAGAGTACCATAGGTCGAGACTCTATTGATTTCTTAGGCTTACATTTTGAAAATGGAGTTTACACTCTAGGTCCATATATAGCAGAAGAATTGCTTAAATTTCCTAATGAAAATTTAGCTTTTAAGCAGATTCAATAGTTTCTTGGTATAATTAATTATATCAGAGACTTCTATCCTGCTATAGCCCATCCCATTAGTCAATTGTCTAAATTACTGAAAAAGAATCCACCACCTTGGTCAACTGCTCAAACAGAAGCTGTGCAGACCATTAAGAGGATTGTTGTTCATCCAGCTTCTCTTCATATTCCTTCAGATGGTTTAAGAATTCTACAGATATATGCTAGTGATGAATATTAGGGTGCAATTTTTCTTGAAAAGATTAATGAAAAAATTCACTATTGCGGACATGCTAGTGGACAGTTCAAGGATGCTGAAAAACATTATCATTCTGTCTATAAGGAAATTTTGGCGGTAAAAAATGAAATTAAGAAATTTGAATTCCATCTCCTTGATCACCATTTCCTTATCATTATGGATAACACCTCATTTTCTAGAGCCCTTGATTTTAAACAAAAAACCCTACCTCCTCAATAACTCCTTGGGCTCTAAGAATGGTTTTTCAGATATGATTACTCAGTTGAGCACATTAAAGATCAAAAGAATCTAATTTCAGATCTTTTATCCAGGCCATCAAAATCAATTCCTATTATCACTCTGGCTAATAACTTTCCCTATATCATGATGGTTAGAGGATACAGACCTGAAAACTTTTCACCAAGACCACCATTATAGAGAAACCCTAATATAGAGTTTCCTTATGACTGTCCTTACACAAATCCTACAGCAGTTCAAGAATTTGCCAAGACTCACATTGCTGTTTATCTTAAACATATCCATAATCATTTTGATATGGATCCTGAAGTTAATGCATTATATCCAGAATACCCATGGATGCTGGTTTATCATCTCTGTCCTGCCCCATGCACAGTATTCGGCTGAGTTATAGTTTTTATGGTGTCTCACGACACTGTATAATCATGCAATAGAAATTCCTGTGATGAATATGCTTAACTACATTTCTAATCTAGATGTTCAAGCAAATTTTCATATTCATGAAAATTATCTGTCCTGGAAATTTCTTAAGTGGTTCAATGATGTCTCATGGTGGCAAAGACAATTTCTGCAGATCATTTATTTAAATCAGTTATGGCAGAAGCCAGATGAAATAGCAAGAGGATATCATGCAATTTTTGTATTTTATAAACCTATTTTTCAATATCCTCAAACAAGAGTATTCCGGTTTAGAAATCAAGTTGTTCACTGGAAAACATATCCTGGTCAAATTTATCACAACTATCATGATCAAATTGAGTTAAGAAATCATCTCTGTCTTCTCAATAACTCAAGAATATTTTCTCGATCAAACAGAAAACCTTTGATTTGCACATCAATGGTGAAGAATAAAAATTGGACCAGATATGACCAACAGTATGCTGAAACAACAATAGAACTTTCTTGCCAACTCACTGGAGAGTGTTTTGTTGACTATGGTCCTATGAATTATGACCAGTCAGAACAAGCAGGTCCCCGCACTTCTCAACCTTCAGCACAAAGAGATTCTCTTTTATCTCTTTTAGCTCTACCAGACCCACTTGACTCAGATTTGGCTATCACCACAGTTCCTGCCGACACTACAGTTGATGATTCTTCAGCTCAAAGAAATAATAATGGAATATCTACCACTAATGCAGATATCAATGAAGCTTTAATCGGTGCTTAGCCCACTCAGACTGATAGTATTGACTATATGGCATATATGACAGATAATCCTTTAGTGCGGTCTCATTATGACTCAGATGATGAAGACTATAGGAATATGAATTTGTCCCCTAGTCATTTTATCTGATTGTATTTTTATGCTTTTTACTGTTTAAAACAGTGTAATAAGTATAATAATTATCGTCCAGTCAGTTTATTTGATAAGATGTCAGTGGAATGTCACTATACATCCACTATTTATCTTAGTGTTTCATGAAGTCATTGCTTACGACTTCATCTTTGTTAGTTTGCTCCTTCGCTGTCTATACAAGGAGCTCTTATGTATCAGTTTCGACATCTTGAGTTTTTCCCTCAAAATATCCCTTAATAAAATTATGAAGTTCTAAAAATCTTCTCATTCTTCAACCTGGGTTATTATTTTATTTATTTATGAATAATGTGCAATGATCCAGAAAGTTTTACATTGAATATGCTAACCAGAGACAGTCAAAAGAGCGATGTCCTGTTGAAAGTCTTGGTGTGGCTGCGTTTATGGACGATGCTTGAGAATATCTTGTGAAACAGTACTCTGTAAATCCTTATAAGGATAGAGTATGCTCTGTATGAAACTTGCAGCTCATGTTGACCCTGTTCCGATACATCAGAAATATTTGTGGTTCTTTGAGATATATAAGCTGAAAACCAGACAGTAGGTGCTACTGGTGCTGAACAGACTTAAAAAAATCAGTGTTGTCTGGTGTAACAACGCACTGCACCTCTGATTGGAGAAATGAGTGTTCTCGGTATGATGAGTTTTGACTCTTAATATCCAAACACCCCGTAAATATTATTTTACTTTAACTTTTAATTTGGCAATATCAATTAATTATTTTAAAAAAAATTAAAATAATCATATTATTAACTATTTTCGAATACAAAGTTTTATATTATTTAAATTTATTTTTAAATTTTTTATCCACTTTTAAGTGAAAAATTAAAAGCTAAAAAATAGATAATGCATCTAAATATTAACAAATAATTTTTTTATCCTACTTAAATATATTATTTTACTAACTTAATTTAAACATTTTCATTTTTCTATTATTTTATATATTTTTTTATGCATCAATTTAAGATAAATTTCTAATTTTTTTTCTACTCAATTTATAATTTTTGAATTGATTCAAGAATTCATGATAAAAATAGTCAAAATATTAATTTTGATTCTATTACTTTAATTAAAAAGAAAAATTAGAAAAAAAAATCGAAAGTAGTAATTTGAATAAAAAAATAAGTGAAAATTTATTACTTTAATTTTTTTTAAAAGATATGAAAATAATATTAGTAAAGAAAAATAGTAAAATAGTAAAAAAGAATAAATAAATATATTAAAATTAGAACTAAATTGATACTATAAAAATATATTTGGACATGTAAAAACTTTATTAAAAATAATGATCAAATGATATAAAATTTTAAATCTAATTATAATTAAAAATATGTTATTTTTTAAGATAATTAAATTTATTCTGCCAATTTAAAAGTTCAAAAATAAAAAAAATAAAAACAAAATTAAAATATTACTAGTTTAACTCAAAATTTATTAAAATAAAAAAATGAAAAATCAATCTTATTAAAATAATGACTTTTAAGGAATATATATTATATATATAATATTAATATTTTATATACTAACTATATTAGTGTATAAATTAATTTTTGACTTAAAATTATATAAAACTTTTTAAGCTGCAACACATGCAGTGCGAATTAGTTAATATCATGTGGAAGCATAAATATTCAACGCAAGTAATTCTTCCTAATTTTTATCACAATTGTTACGAGTCAGAACATGGCAATAGCAGACTACAACTTCAAAAGATTAGATGAACAATGTAAATCCATTCTCAGACCGCTAAAATAAATGATCAATTCTACGTTACAAGGTTACCAGAAAAGGACAGAAAAATTCAACACTGCCTTGCCAAGGGAAACACAGAATCTATATCCTAACAGACTCGTGATAAACAATAAAGAAAATCAGCAGTAAAGTAAAATTGAACAGCATCTATCGAGACATTTGTTAAGAACTAAAGAATGGCTCTCTCATCTACTTCACTCCACAAAGAATACAACATACACGATTGTTTCTCAGGAGGATCCAAGCAATGAAGATTATGATGGGACCCACATTGCAAATCATGTAAATTCTGTAACACCCAGCAATGAATTCATGACCATCGGGTGATCTAAAATGCCATTCGCCCAGCAAGCCTGCTTTCCAGTATCCTCCTGTCAATGGCTGCATCAATTGAACTCATCTGAAACAAGCACCAACAGCAGAAACGATCAATATATGAACTTCAAAACAAATCAGCCGACAAACCAGATATTTGAAAGCTTGGTCCTATGCAAAAGATACCAAACTTTGCGAAAGAAGCTGACCTGGGCCAAGTCTGAATTCACTGTTCGACGATAAAAATAAATTTGTAATGATGCTACGAAAGAGCAAAAATCTGTTGGGTATCATCTTGTTCCACCCAAACCCCCACACTTCGGAGTCAAAGCATAGGGCCAGTAAATAACACAAATTAAAATTTCAAATCAGTAAATACATACACTCCTTAACTGAGAATGATGATAGTGGGAGAATCCTTGAGTTGATTCCAGCAAGCTTGTCAATGCAATGAATACTAACTACCAGCATAAATAACATGTAAACCTACTTGAATTTTTGAGACCACCACACGTTAGGTGGTATCGGCATGCAAACAAGAGAATTACAGTAAAAAAAAAAGCATGCCTTCAATCAATAAGATTGAACTTCAGAAGATACTGACTCAAGAGGCACATAAATTTTGCTAATTGCAGGGTGGTGGATGTTAAGAAATGATAAATTGGAAATTCATACAGAAAATACCTCTCTAAATAGGTAACAATGCGTAAATAACTGTATCTGAAAGCACAGAGCATAAAGCATACCCATCTGGTTAGATGAGCAAACCAACTCCAAGTTTTAGAGGTAGTCATAACTTACCTGGCTAGTTTCATCATGCACCTGATACTTTGCCAAGGACATTCTTCTTTCCTCCTGTAAATATTTAAAAAATTAGCAGGCAGAACTAAAAATGATCAATAACACCAGAATGTGTACACAATGCAGAAGCAACTTACCATGGACATTGCCTCGTCATCCCAAACCAAATAGACCTCATTAGCAGCCGGCTGGGCGACAGGAGCTTTGTTAGCAATTACAGGGGGTGGCCCAATAGATGGACCACCAGTATTTGGACCAGAGGCATAAGAATGTGAATTGGCTAATGTCCCACCTGCAGTAAATACACTCAAAATAAATATTACTGATAAATGATCAAAAGAAGAAAGAAACCTAGAAGGCACTATCCAATTAAAGAGCAACAGTGCAGAAGATATAGGATCCAGCAAAATACTACTCCAGAATGCCCACATAGAAAGAGGGAAAAAAAGTGAATTAAAATGTTCCTTGTAGTCAAAGCCTACTAATTTCTTTCAATAAACTATTCCAGTACCAAAACTTTTGAATCCTTTTTTTTATTCCAAAATCAACCACGACAATTGGCAGAAAATCCTTTCTGATCTATTTCAAAATTTCAATATCAACCAACAAGGGACTAGTAACAAACCTGAAAAACTTTGAGTGTGGTAACCAGCTGTCAGGGAACTGTTAGCTCCTGAATGGACATCTACAGAACCTTTAACCTCTGCAGGGGAGCTTAATGGAATATTTGTTGAAGGTAAAGGAGCAGAAAATGGTGAACTTTGAGGCAAGTTATTGTTAACAACAGGAAATAATGGCTGTGATACAGGAATAGGTGGTGTAGATGAGGGAAGTCCAGGAGGCGTTACTTGTGAAGGTTGGAGTGCAGTTGATGCAGGTGAGGGCAAGGGTGGCCTCAAATTTTGCACTGGAAACAATGGTTGTTGTGCATATCCTACTGGAGCGGGAGGAGGAATTGATACTGCAGGAGGTTGTGGGAACCACGGTTGTGATTGAGGAACAGGCCAGCCAGCAGGATGAACTGGAACTGCAGAACTGTAACTATAGAAAAACAATGGACAAACATGTCAATGAAACTTGATCACATTATTCTTTCACGCTCGTAAAAAGACTATATAAATACTCAAGCTTTCCGTACCATTCAAACAAAATGCAGCCATGAATGAACAAATACATTTGGGATTTGTGATATCTTTAGTTTCTTGGAGCCTCAATGCATATAATGAAAGGCAAGATGAACAAAGTTTTAAAAGAGGTAATCAGTCAGTTGTAAACTATGATGGAAATCAGATGGTTCAGAGCAATAATAGTGAAGAAATTATGTAGAAAATTCAGGCCCTGTAATTGCACCTATGGTGTCAGGAATTTCAGGAAAGAACAAAAGTGAAAAATGTGATCTCATATGATGTTGCATTGACAGATGAGGTCAGGAGCCTAAATATTTAGTTCATTATATTTATCAATTGAGATTTAGATAAAATAATTAAAACTATGGTTCATTAATTTTTTTCCTCAAGATAATAATTTTTTCCCTCAAGAGTCTAAAGGGTACTAATTTTCTGTCATTTTTTTTCCTTGAGATTTAAGAGGGAAAAGAGGGAAAAAAAAAATGGGGAAAGAAAGAGAGAGAGAGAGTTCAACAAACTTATAAGAGAAAAAAAATGGCCCAGCCTAGACTCAATCTGAAGTCCAAACTAAGCATCAGGGTTGTGCTTGAGCAGGAGCACAAGCTTAATATTTTTTTTCAATCATCCCAAGCCAGGCAAACCTAGACCAGACAAGGCCCAAGCAGTTAACAGGACTCCCTGTAAGAATAAATAAAATGATGGTTAGCAAATGAGGTATTCTTGTACCAACTGTACATCCTTGCTTATTTTCCTTAATTAGCATGTTGGACTTGCTACTTGAGATGTTGCACAATAAGGTGCAATAATACAAAGCTTCTGCACAGATAGGATTCTCTTCCAAATAGTTAAGCTTGGCATTTGTACGTATATATTGGACAAAGCATACATAGTTATAACGTTTTAAAAAAAATAATAATTAGTTACCAAATAACCTGTCCGAAAAGCTAGAACCCTCATCCACAGGCAACTGAAAACTCATACTCTTAATAAATTATTAACTTGTTTTTTATGTACAAGATGCAAAACTCAAAAACTGTTCACACCACAGCTTTTTACATTTGAGAAGATCCAAATGTTGATAGTAGTCTGTACAAAAGAGGTAAAACACACTGTGCTATGCAGAGATGAAAGATACTGATAACAATGAAAATGTAGATCAGGCATGTCCCTCTTCATGTCAACTAAGATTTTGCAAAAAGCAAGTGTATTGCATGCATACAGTGATCAAATATTGATTTAAAATTGTTCATCCAATAGTAGTGAGTATGATCAATGCTTGCATTGCATAAAAGTGAAATCAATCATTTAATTGTAGCAAATAGAACATAAGAAAGAAAACATACATTGGCTGCATTGCACCTAAAGTTTGTGAAGGATATCCAATGCCGAGTGACACTGGCACTACACTACCAACAAGTGAAGCAGATGGAACATCCACTTTGGCTACTTTTGATGGAGCCTCCTCTTCTGCAAGGAAGTTAATATTGGCCATAAAATGACTTTGTGCATGATGCATTTCAAAACTTTTTTTGTCAGGCACACTTGCATGCTAATTCCATTATGAGTAACTTTTGAATCACTTTTGTTATGAAGCCAAAAGAAATAAAAAAAAAAAAAAAAAGTGCTTCCATCTAGTGTCAAGCTCCAAGCAAAAGAAAAGATTCATATAGAAAAGGACAGGAAAAGGTTTTCAAAAAATCCATCTTATAACTTCAATTAAGGCAAAAGTTCTTAGAAGCATAAGCCTGATAATGACCTTCAACTTGCATTTACTGCACAGATGGCAAAACAAACTGCAAGCCTAAATAAATGCAAATCACACCATTTAAGTAAGGTGTACAATTCAATTCAAGGTTGCACGCCAGCATCAAACAATAACTGACTAGCTAAGACCAATTTCCATTTTATTAATTAAGATTTGACAAGATTCTTAACTAGAATTCAACCAAACTGAAAATAGATAAAGCCAGGTATTTGAATCATTCAAATCATGCAAAACTAAATGAATAAACAAAAAAGATAGAATGTTATCATTTTCAAAGGTTACCAAAATCTCGTGCTTCAGTCGGAATCATGAAATGAACTAAATTCAGCCACATAAAACAAACCAAATTACCACACAATGCTGCAACTAATAACAAAATGTGTTTTATTCTGTGATAAAGATTGAGTGATGCTCGGTTTTGTAAAAAAACAGTTCATGTTTATATATTTATATACAGAAAAAGGGTAATATTTGAATGTTGAAACCATGATTATATCTAAAACTTTCTTAGGTCAACTTATACACAGCCAATGAATGATTTATAGGATTCAACGTAAAACCTTAAAAGATAGATTTCAAACAACAATTAAACAGTTATCATTTCAATCCAATTTAACTCAGTTTTATTTTAAATTTATCAATCAAATTTAGAATTTTAAATTTTAAATTTCAAAGAAGCATCCAAACAAATGCTAAATTTGAATTACATCCATGAAACAAAATCTAACATAATATGTTCTTATCAATTAATAAATAATAAAGAATGAACTTTTTTCCATTACATTTAGGCTCTTAGCATAAAGAAAAACTGAGAATTCCAAAAAAAAAAAGGTACTCAACTCAGTCTTAATTCCAAACTTAATAGGAGTCAGCTGTATAGATTCTTTGTTTCCACTCTAAACAATTCTAGGCTATGCCTTCTGATAATTGTAATGCCTGTCGCTTCATTGAAAATGTAATTTTTGTTTCAAAATATTGGTTTTTGCTCAAGTTTGGTTTTTCTGCAATTTGGTAAGGATCATAAATAGCAGTCCATGTTTTTGTTAAGACAGTGGGGCTGAACACATGGTAGTTTCATTTTAGAGCCAAGCCACCAACTTATAGTTTCATTTGAGGCACAAGATAGTCAAAATACTGTTCCAAGAACAGTGAATAACTGATGCATTTTAATATATATATAATACTTACTATAGATCAGCTAAACAAATCCTTCTCTGTTCAGCTATTAAAGCCAGATGATAACTCTCTTATGTATGGGAGGAAAGTTATATCATATAAATAAATAACTTTGAAAGGGAAACAATGAAATTACGACATACAAAGTGTAACATCACCATGATAGCAAGAATCCTCTGGCTCACTAATTTTCAGACTTACCTCACCCAAACATTAGCCTATTACATGAATTAGTTACAGTTTCACCTCATTCCCTAGAATTAATTACAGTTTCACGTCAGTCCCTAGAAATCTAACCTCAATTTAAAGTTTTCCTAAGCAACCAAATTCCAAGTTAACAGATAATATCAATGTTTAAGGAGCATATTTCTAAACAAACCAAATCCATACTCAAACTGATTTGGTTTTACTTATTGAACAGAACCAGATTCAACAAGAGCAACAACAACAAAGCATTAATCCCATGCTAATTGGGGTCGGCTATATGGATTCTTCTTTTCCACTCGATTCGATTTAGGGCTACCTCTTTTGATAAATTTAAAACAGTAAGATCCTTATGTACCACTTTTGTCTAAGTTAATTTAGGTAAACCTATCTCTTTTAGGTATTTCTACTTTAACTAGTTCAGTTTTCCTAACCGGTACATCCCTAGGTCTACGTTTCAAATGGCCAAACCATCTCAATTTATGCTCTCTTATCTTATCATCGATAGGCGCTACCCTTACTTTTTCTCTAATGTTCTCATTCCTGATTCTATCTATTATAGTATATCCACACATCCATCTTATCATTCTTATCTCTGCAACATGCATCTTACTCACGTGTTGTCTTTTCACAGCCCAACACTCACTACCATACATCATCGCAGGCCGTATAACAGTACGGTAGAATTATCCTTTCAATTTGACCGGTATCTTTCGGTCACATAACACTCCCGTAGCACTCCTTCACTTTATCCAACCAGCTTTAATCATGTGACTTGCATCTTCTTCATAACCACCATCCGCTTGAATAATAGAACCAATGTATTTAAAATGTGTATTATGAGGTACTCATACTTCGTTTAAAATAACTTTGTCTCCTTCTCTATTCGCGTTATTAAATCTACAATGCATATACTCAGTCTTAATTCTACTAAGCTTAAAACCCTTTGATTCCAAAGTACTTCTTCATAACTCCAACTTTTGACTTATACCTGCTTGGTCTCATCTATCAACACAATATCATTTGCAAACATTATACACCAATAAATATTATGTTGTATATGCCTTGTTAGCTCATCCATGACCAAGGCAAATAGATAAGGGCTCAAAGCTGAACCTTGATGCAACTCAATAGAAATAGGAAAAGCCTTAGTATCCCTTTCAACAGTGCGGACACTAGTGATAGCTCCATCATACATATCCTTTAAGGCTTGGATATATGTTATAGAAATCCCCCTACGCTCTAGAATCTATCATAAAACTTCTCTAGGAACTCTATCATACGCCTTCTCCAAATCAATGAAAACCATATGTAAATCCTTCTTCATATCTTTATACTTTTCCATCACATCTTTAATAAGAAAGATAGTTTCCATAATAGATCGACCAGACATAAAACTAAACTAGTTTGGGGAGATACAAGTGTCCAAACGTAAACGGTGTTACACAACTCTCTCTCATAATTTCATGGTCTGACTCATAAGCTTAATACCTACGTAATTTGAGCAATTTTGATTATCTCATTTATTCTAAAAAATAGGTATCAGACTATTTTATCTCCATTTATTAGACATTTTCTCTGTACTTAAGATCTTATTAAACAAACCCGTTAACCACACAACTCCAGTATCTCTCAAACTTTTCCAAACCTCAATGGATATTTCATCCGGTCCACATGCTTTACCGATTTTCATTCTCTTCAAAGCTTTCTTTACTTCGGAGAACCTAATCCGTCTAGTATACTTCACATTTTTCTCGGCTATGTCATCCAAACCCTCAATGATTTCATTACGGTTACCATTAAGAAGCTCCTTAAAATAACTTCTCCATCTTTCCTTGACATCTTGTTTTTGAACCAAGACTCTATTCTTTTCATCTTTAATGCACTTAACTTGGTTCAAATCTCGACATGTTATTTCCCTTATCTTAGCCAATTTATAAATAGCCTTTTGTCCTTCCTTTGTTTCAAGTTTTTCATACAAATTCTCCAGAGATCGTGCTCTTGCTTGCCAAACTACCTTTTTAACATCATTTTTTGCTTGTTTGTAATGCTCAAAAGCCTTATTGTCACTACAATTTGGCAAACTCTTATTCCCTTTTACTTTTTACTGCTTTTTGCACTTTCTCACTCCACCACCAAGACTCTTTCGAGGGATGTCTACATCCTTTCGACTCTCCAAGTACCTTTTTAGCTGCTCCTTTAATTATTGTAGACATACCCACCCACAAATCATTTGCTGACATATTCATATCCATCTCCCAACCTCCGGCTTTAACCAACTCATCCTTAAACATCAATTGTTTTGTACCTTTTAAAGTCCACCATCTAATTTTAGAAATTCTATTTCTCCTAGGCCTACTAGTCAAACTCTTAAACTTGACATCCAACACCATTAACCTATGTTGAATAGTCAATGCCTCACCAGGAATAACCTTGCAATCCTTACATCTAGTTCGATTAGTTTTTCTTGCGAGCATGAAGTCAATCTGGCTTTTATTTTATCCACTTTTAAAAGTTACTAGATGTGATTCCCTTTTTATAAAATATATGTTTGCCAGAATCAAGCCGTAAGCTATAGCAAAATCAAGTATATTATTGCCTTCTTCATTTTTAGTTCCAAAACCATAGCCTCCATGTACATCCTCAAAACCTACTCTATCTTTTCCTACATGTCCATTTAAATCTCCTCTTATAAAGATATTCTCATCATTAGGGATCTCTTGCATAAACTCATCCATACCATCCCAGAATTTTTGCTTGCTCTCCCCATCTAATCCAACTTGAAGGGCATAAGCACTGACTATGTTTATAATCTCATTTTATAGCACAAGTTTTACTGAAATAATCCTATCAACTACTCTTTTCACCGCTACAACCCTCTCCTTTAGATTTCGATCTAAAATTATACCGACACCATTCTTATTTTTGTCAATTCTTGTATATCACTATTCGGGTTACCATGTTGATTTTCTCTACCAAGCAACACTCATTTAATGATTTGATCTTCCTTAATGTTAATTCACTTCTAATTAGATTGTCTACAGTTTAAAATAACCTCAATAAGATGCATCAGTACAATTCTTAGCTAGCATATGCCATCTAATAAGCCATCAGAAATTCCAAAGGCATGACCAAGGTGTGCACCTCAGTTAAAATGCATAATGGGCTCCAGCAGAAATTGGATGCCAGGAGCACCTCAAAGATATCTTTAAAACATAAGATAATATCACCGCTGGATATCTGTACATGCTAAAACTTATCTCGCAAGTTTAGAAGAGTAAGCCCATTCTAACTCCAATTGGAGATGGAAGAAATCCACAGTAGAATGGTAACTGCAATCGACTTTTAATTTAGAGTGGTAGCTCAAATTTACACAACCACATAACAAAAAGCAACCAACTGAAAATGGCAAACATGAGTCAAGTTGCTTTCTAACCTTCTTCTCCATTGTGTGCAGCCAAGATATCAGGTGGAATTCCTTGCATTCCATATATTTCAATATCAGTTGATTCTCTTCCAGGTTTTGCATTCGGAACCCTGAAAGAATAAAAAGTATCAAACAAAATTATTCTCCAAGAACGAAAGAAATAGAAAAAACGATAAATTTTGTGTTTAAATCAAAGAAAGTATCACGTTCTAAAATCCCAAATCAAAACGATGAAAACCCAGATCACATTATGTGCCAAAATTGAAAATATCAAGAAATTGATAAAGTTTACTTGGTAACGCTCTCTTTGTGGACCTGGAGGACATGGATGGCCATACCTCCGGCAGTGGAGAGTTTCTTGTGACAAACATGGCACTTGAAGTGCTTGGCCTTTTGATGCTGAACTAGAATCTTCTCGTCATCGAATTCTCGATCGCAGTAATAGCACCATACTTTTGATGATACTCTCTTCTTTTTCTTTCCCATTCTTTGGTTAGCTAATTATTGAAATAGGGTTTCTCTCTCGCCGGTGGTTTCTGATCTGTTAGATTGATTTCATTATGATTTATGAATTTGGAGACGACGGCAATTTTATCGAGGAAATCACAAAGACACTTTTTTTTGTCAGTGAATTACGTAGCAATTATTATTTATTTAAAAAAAATTAAAATTTCAAAATATAATAACAGATTACTTAAATATATTTATTTTTTAATGGCTATATTTTTAGTTATAAACCGGACACTGAACTAAATTAATAAATAATTTACTGATTTATAATTTAACTGATCCAATGGAATTAATTTAGATTTAATAATATAATAATATTATAAATTTTTATTTATATATAATAAAAAAATTTAAAAATTATAAAAAAAGATTTAAAATAAAAAATAAAAATATATTTTATTAATTCAAAAATATCACATATTAAATTTAATATATATAAAAAATTGATCTAAATTTTTTTCTTATTTTTATAAAAAATGACTTAAAATTTAGAAAACCAGTTCAGTTTAATTTGACCAATTCAGTCCAATTTAACTGATTTTGGCCAATTTTTTTTTTATTATAAATGTGATTTTTCAGTGTTTTTAAATTGGATCAACTTTTGATTTCTAGTTAAATCAATTTGATTGGTCAATCCAATCTAATTTTAAGAATATTGATTATAATTATATACTAAAATATATGAAACTACAATTAATAATTCTTCACTTACTAAGTTTGATAGTGATTGAAGTTTTATTTCTAACTAATTAAATTTTAAAATTTTCTTTTATGCATAATCATTTGCAAGAAGAAAAAAGTAAATTATTCAGAATTATCAGATAATTAATAATTTAAATATTGATATTGATTTAAAAGTGCAAAAATTAATATTTAAATTTATAAATTTTAAAGAAAATTAAAAGAAATATTATGGAAGGTTAAAGGAAGAATCATAAATCAATATATATATATATATAAAGAAAAATATATTATTAGTGTCTGAACTTTTTCATTTTTGCTATTTTGGTTTCCGAACTTTTTTTTTCATTTTAATGTTCAAACTTTAGTTATTAGCATTGATTTTGCTGCTCTCACTGATTTGGTCCTAGGCGGCATGTTGACTAGTATTTGTGAGATCCTATTTCAGCTAACAAAAATTACCACATCAAGTTATAAATAATTATATGACAAAATTACCTTTTGTGGATGAGAGTTTCCTATTCCACATGTTAAAAAATAAATGAAGAAGAAGAAGAACCTGACAAAATTTGTTTACCCATAATCAGATAATCGGTTCTTAAGAAGACAATAAAAATTTTCCATTAAATATTATCCAATTGAGAAAATAAATCTTTTTCAAGTACAAATAATAAAAAATCTCACGAGTCAAGTTAAAACAATAATAATAAAAGAATAAGAAAGTTTCTCATTTATGAGAAATTGATAAAAAGATTGGTTAAAGAATCAAACCTAAATCTATCACTGAACTAGTTTTTCTAAGATTTCTCAGCAACCAAATTAAATTTTATATAATTAAGAAACTAAAAAAAAATCTAAAAAAGTAACACCCTTATATCATATAAACGTATAATACACATAGTCTCAGTATGTAAAATATATATATATGGTATAAAAATGTCACAATCCGGTTTAATAAAAACTTTCATATTCCCTTATTACTCAAAATATTTATATTTATACTGATATATATATATCAGAATAATGATACTTTATATTACTTCATTATTTAAAACACTCTTTATACTTTATAGTATATATATATATATATATTCTCAAAACATAATATTAAAATATACTTTAATATAAGATTTATACATGCTGGCAAAGTGGTTTTGTTCTTGATGTAGCAATACGCTTCAAGCTTAACCAACAAAAGCCTAGACCCGATCTAGCCTAGTAGAACTCTCTAGCCCTACCGGATCACCCATGTCACCTGTGCGTCGCGCTAAACCGAAGCCTAGTGGTACAAACTTTGATAATAATAAAATTCAAAAACAATGGCAATGCAGAATGTTCATATGCTATGTCATCGCATAATATTCAAGATCACTTTTGGATATATACTTTTATCACTTGATAATTCACATCAACACATATATAAGCATGGGTCCAAACAACTAATACATCATTCAATTCTCAGAGTTACCATTTTGGTCCATAATGACACTATGTGCCTAGCCCCAAAGATAAAATATCAATATATTAGTTCAACTAGGCCTGGGCTTACGACCCAGTCTTTTCACCTAGCCTAGCTTCAAGGACTTGTTTCTGAGGCTTACGACCAGGTATTTTTACCTCAAAAATATTTTCACAGTGATGCCAAACGTCTAGCTCCATAGGCAAATATAGACATGCCGCCAAACACAAAACTCTAAAAATTGAATAACATATTAGGCACACAATTATTTCATATTTCCATTATCAATCTCTTTCTCATTTTCTCATGATCAAGCTAGGCATATTGCCTCATTTATTTCATTTATATCAACATCATCATATAATCATAATGTATCTCATATTATACAATCTAGCCATTACCAATGGCTTTGCATAATATCTTTAATGTATACATAACAAACTACATTATCCAAATATTTTGGATCATTTTTATATTTTGCACATAGTTCACATTTCATTCAATTTAGCCATTAACAATGGCTTTTCATAATGCATAATAATACATAAATAGCAATTCACATGTTTTACCATCATGCTCATGAATACTTAATGTATCAAGCAGCTTAACACATTTTTCATCCAAAATGTGTTAGGCCAAATGTAATGCAATCACATTCCATTTATCAAGAGTTTGTATATACCTTAGGAAACACTCCAAAATAAGCTTTAAAACTTTCTCTAACCTTCTCTTCCAAGTTGCCTTTCAACATTAGGGTTGGGTAAACTACTCTCTCTTAATGCCTATACCAAATGTGATCATAAATAATTATTTAATATCACATTCTAAGACATTCTCAACATCAAATTATATAAATAGGAATTACAAATGAAAAATAAAGAAAAGAGTTATTCTAAAGTGATACGCCCAATAACACGGGCGTGTTACTGATCGTGTCACTAACCCAATCACACAGAGGCTTTGACACGTCCAATGACATGGGCGTGTCACTGCTCGTGCTATTTATTCTGCCTCACAGAAACTTTGACACCCCCAACAACATGGGCATATTCATAGTTGTGTCAAATATTTTACCTTACAGAAGCTATGACACGCTCAGGAACATGGTCGTATTAATAATCGTGTCATCAACATTGAACTTAGCACCGTTGACACGCCCAACGATATGACCATGTCACTAGTCGTGTCAGGCAAAATCTACATTTTGAACTCTCAACCATATGAACATAATCATTCTAAACTCAACAATACAACACCCTAAATCATCATCTTAGTTTATATCCATAATTCTCCCATAAATTTAACATTTATATAACTCCAACATATCATAACTATCAACTTATTCAATCAATCATCACTTTCTCTCATAACACATTCAAAGAAGAAGAAAGAAAAGAATTCTCTTCTCTTTCAAACCAACCTTAAAAAATCATCATTAGCTACTTACAACATCTTCATACATATTCAAATAAGTCATCAAAACATACTAATACAAAATTCCCAAAATCTAAATATCATGTTCTTCCATAGAATTCCAAAGAAACTTGTAAAATGATAAAGGAACTTACCAATTGATGAAGAATCCTCAAAATCTTCACTTGAATCATTGAAATCCCTTGTAAAATTGGTGTATGGAAGAAGATCAAACTCTCCCTTACTCTCTCTCTCTAACTCATGGCAAAAAGGAGCAAAAGAAGAAGAAGAAAATATCTTCTCTTTCCATCCTTATCTATATATATATATTAATTATTCTTTTATATATGTTGTATATGTTTGGTACATGTATATGTCATATTTACTTTATATATATTTCAAATATACATTTTACTTTTCACTTAAAATTCTTTCATTTTTCATTCAAATCATTTATTTAATTTATTTTATTTAATATTAAAAAATTAGGGGTATTACAAAGGAACTCAAACAATTCCCCCTTTCTCCAAAGGAAACAAATATCAAAATAAAGATAAATAAATATTAGGTTTTGTAGAAATTGACATGTGAAAGCCATCAAATGTAACTTTTTCGAAAGATATTTTAGTGGTTATGGCAAACATCTATATAGAGATTTTCGATTCTTTGTTTGCCTTTTGGCATTGAGGATTTTTTATTGTATTACCTTGTGCAAGCAAATATAACAACAACAACACTCCAATTAAGCATAATTTTTTTTTCTCTTTCTCTTTTTCACCTGGAAGTTTCATCTAGCAACAACACTCCAATCAAGAACAATTTGTGTTTCTCCATCTTATCTTTTTCATCTGGGAGTTTCATCCAACAACAACAATTGAATCAAGAACAATTTGTGTTTTTCAATCTTTTCTTTTTCATTTGGGAGGTTAATCCATTCTTCTTCCTCTTTAATTTTCTATGCACTTTTCTTGCAATTATTGAATTTTTTCCCTTCCATTATAGCTTTATTTTTACTTTCTCTAACTTTGATCTTCACTATAAGTTTTATATTTGAAATCCCTAGCTCAAAGAGAGAGAGAGAGAGAGAGAGAGAGAGATTTAAAATTTTAATAATGAAATCCCTAACTAAAAGGGATGGTAAATAATTGAAATTACTAATTGAAATCCCTAATGAAATCCCTAAACTAAACTCAGTTAGATGAAGGAGCTATAAGATTGAAATCCCTAATTCTAACTACACAAAGCTCATTAATTTTCAAAGAAATAATTTAGACTGTAAGAAAGAATTAGAAAACCCAAGCTCAATAATTCATTTCGGTGTATTTTAGTCTTTTAGCAGTAATTTTTAAGGAAAATTTCATCAATTTATCAACAAAATATGACGTGATTAATTACAAAACTGAAAAAAGTCTAATTAGCACTCCAGTAAGCATTGAAACAGTTTGAGCAACCAATTAATCACTAAAAACTAGAGTTTAGATACTAAGCTGATAAAAAAAATCAGACACTAGAATAGCAAAATTGGAAAAATACAGACACCAATGGTATATTTTTTCCTATAAAAATGATGCTTTATAAAATATTTAAATTATAAAATGATATAGATATGATCTAAAATTAAATTTTAATAAAATAAAATAAATTGTTTGATATTTAAAGTTTCCCAATAGTGTCAAGATTATTTAAGAAACTATTAAGAAGACTAGAAGCTAGGTCCATAGGTTTACAATAAGTGAACATAAAATATATAAGCTTATAGCACAAAGAATTATAAAAATAGATAAATTTAAACTTAAAAATTAAGTTGTAAGTTCTTGAATTTCAATTCTTTCACTCAAAAACATCTTTCTTTTATGGTTTCATATACAAAAATATGGTTATCTTTATCAGCAACGCACATTTTTGCACTTATATCATCATTTAGCGGCTCTTTTATATTATACAAATTTCATTGATAACGACAAATAAAGATCGTTACTTCTCAGTAGTATTCATTACTTTGTTTAGGTAATATGAGTGATTTCAATGAAAAATAATATTCTTTTTTATGGTAAAAGTCCTAATTTAATCAATGGGTAATACTCATTGTAAATTGGTAACATTCCTTTGACTTGGCTATTTAAAATTGCTGACTTTCTTGAATATTGGTAATTTTCTTTAGTAATGAGCATTTAAAAAATATAACAAATGTTATTTTACTTTGACTGAATTTCATGAAGTCCAACTAAATGTAATACTTGTTATACATTAACAAATATCGCTCCTAGCATATCAACAAAGATTTAATAACAAAAACTTGTTAAATACTTTAAATGATTTAACAAAGTTTTGGCATCATTAAAATATACCTGAAGATAAAAATCTTCTTGTTTTTTATGATAACAAGTCACAATGAATTTTACACTTTGCAAACCTTAAATGCTATACAATTTAAAATGAACTTACTTTAATTACAAAACATGAAAAATATAATGCATATAGATATGCTCCCTTTAATTTTATCTTCCCTTAATATGTCATTTATATTTTTTCCTTTTTTGTCAATATCAAAAAGGTGAAGCATGCTCTATACATTCAATACTTTTCTCCTTTTAAAGCATATAATATGCTCAATATATGCACTCAAAATATTCATATACAAAAAAATACTCAAAAATAGGCAATATCAACCGGAATAATCACAACCAAACTTAATTTGGCAAAGTTAGCGTCAATTTGTACTATAATAAAGCTAAATTTTAGTAAAACATTATGAACATATCCAAGATAAGTATAAATATCTAACTAGCATATGAAAAGCTAAAAAAATATATATTCAAAATCATGAAAAGGTAAAACACATTCCAAATAGTGCTAAAGATAAGATAAAGCGTACCAATTTCATCAAAATTCAAATATATGTGCAACATCATTAATAATCATCTCTCTTTTTTATTTTGAAAGTTTGAAATTGTATTCATACTAGTATGACTTAATCTCTTGTGCATAAGAATGTATCTTCATCTTTTACTGAAAATAGGTAAAAATTTTTGCACACAACATACATTATCTTCCATTAAATACCATGTCCCCCTTAAAAAAAATATTATCAAAGTACAAATAAAATAATCTCCATATTGTAGCAATAATAATAATAATAAAAATAATCAAATCTCTGCCTTTTTATCAAAATCAAGAGAGTAAGTAACTTAGGAAGAAGGGGCAAATATACCCTTAAAGTTGTCTTGTGAATACAACTTAGCTCTTATTCTTTTTCTTGGCTCATTTAGACACAATGTGTTTTTGTAAAATAAAGTTTTTAAGCCCTCCAATTAACGAACATTGTAACCTCTTCTCTGCTCGTTAGTCAAGGGTCAAAATAGCAATAAAAATTAAAAACTGATGCCTTTAGCAACTTTAATTTTTTATTTTAAAATAATTAAAAAAATTAACAACACAAACGCAGCTTGAATTTCAATGGCATTGTATACCCTTAATTTTGGCCCTAAATGAGTTCAGTCCCAATTAAAAGGGTCAGGTCAAATCCAAGAAGCTTAAACCTAGTCCGGTCTAATTTTAAAAACTCAAATTAAATTCAATCCAATTTTTAAAGTTTGAATTAAGTCTGGTCTAATGTCAAAATTAAATTTGAACCAAATTTTAAAATGCAGACCAACTCGGTTCGGTTTAAAATTTATTATTGTTTATTCGATTTTGAAATTTCGTGTAACAAATCGTAGCTTTAGGTTTAAGTACAATATTAATTGCATATTTAGCTTTACAATCTTAAACCCTAATCTTGCATATTGAATCTTAGATTTAGGATCCAAACCTTAGTTTGTATGCTAAAACCCTAAATTGTGTGATAAAATAATAATTCTACAATCAAACCCTAATTACACAACCAAACCCTAATTCCATAATAAAATCTTATTTTATAAATCGGTTACCTTTCAGGAGCACTGTCTCCTTGAGCTCCGCCGGCTAATTGACTAGTGAGACCGCCGTATGGGTTGCGCACTATATTTCATTAGGGGTTAATATTAAGATTTGCATTGTGGATTGCAATTGTGATTAATCTTAATTTTCTTTTAGTTTAGCCCTAATTTTATAATTTTTTGTATGATGATTTATATGTTTGATTGCAATTTTTATATGGATTTTAAGGATATAAAAGGCATATTTTCACTTCATGGTACCTCGTTTATTTTAATTATTATTTTAATTTTTAGAATTTTGGACCATTGTAAATGACATATTTTCACTAATTGGTGGACGTCATATTTTATTTATTTGTATGGATATTGAGACATTATAAGGCATGTTTTCATCTTTGTATGGGTCCCATTTTATTTGCTTGTTTGTTTGTTTGATTTATAATATGATGATTATTTATTTTTTACAATTGCATGTAATATGAATAATATTATAATAATATAAGAATTCAATAATATTTAGATTTGAAAAGGAGGCTGGTTCCAATGAACCAGAATACTGGGGGTGCTGGGTCACTTCTCACCTTTTCCATATGTACCCAACTTTTCGAACCTAATATGGATTGAAGATTCTTTAGGAATCGATTCATCCACCCCTTTCTTTCCCTACCCGTCCAGGTGGTGACTCTTATTCTCTAGGTTTAGACCCATATTCTCTAAAGCCAAGAGCCTAACAGTGCCGAAGTCGTAAGAACTATTCCACCGAGAGTGGGGGGCAAAAATTCCCGCTCACAGTGGCGACTCCACTAGGGATAAGAGAAGTTAATTCCGTTAGTTTTTATATTATTTTATTCTTTATTATTATGATATTATTCATTGCATCATTTATATTTACAATGTGTGCATGAGTTATGATGCCCTGTGAAACCCGTATTATATGTATGCAAGTAATACCATACTTTTACTCAAGGTATAAAGATCGAGCATTGTATAACCACTCATAGCCTTGTACCTTTTGTTATATACTTGCTACAGGAATCTAATCCTTTTTACTTCAAAGACTAAAGCCTATGTAGTTGGCTTAGTAATGTTCCTTAGTTTTACCCTAATTACTTCTTGTTTAACTATGATTAACATATTTTGGCCCAAGTTATATCCCATTTTGGTTTGTCTTTTTCTAATATGACCTAATTATACTGTAAGCCCAAAATAATTATTTTTAAACTCAAAATTATTTTCAAAACTTTTTCCAACAAACATAGGTCAAAAATTATTTTCTGCCTCATGGCTCAAACAAAAAGTCCAAGATTAATTTGTGAAACAAACTTTTTTTTACAATGGGCTTCAAAATATTTTTAAAAATGGGCTCAAAATCATTTTCACTTTATGGCCCATTTCTCAGGATCAAGCTTCCATTGGGCTTTGAAATTAAAATCTTTCTACAAAGGGTCAACATTTTTTAAATGAACTTTTAATTAAATATAATTAATGATCAATTTGTCTGAGTAATTCGAAAACAAAAATACCCCCTGTTGATATTTTTATTGACCACAATACCTAGGAAAAGAGACTTGTCATTCATATTTTGAAGATATAAGGTTGGAAGGGACGCCGTAACTCTATTTGTTTGCTTGCTACACATACATATATGCATTCATTGCATTGCATCACATTGATCCTTTCTGGCTTATAGACTTGGAGTACAACAGTTCAAGGGCTTATGACAATCCGACCTATGTCAGTGATTCAAAGTTCAGTGAGAATTCAGTCAACTTCACACCAAAATGAAAGGATCATGATCAAGTTCAGAACCTAGTGAATGAGAACATTGCATCCAAAATGGAAGAACTAAAAGGGACCCTGGCTAAGGCTACGAGAAGTCAGTTGGTTGCACTATTAGAGACTACTGTTGAGGCATCTACTAGTACTAAGAAGCAGAAAGACAAAGGAAAGACTAAGGTAGGTGAGGTAGCCTTTGATGAAGTAAAGGTGGTGATTGATGATGATGGTGACTGGGAAGCACATTTTTAAGACTAACAAGAAAAGAAGAAGGAAAAGAAGGTTGTTGAGAAGAATGAACTTGCTGATGTTGAAAATTTGGTAGCTGATCTAGAAAAGAAGATTAAAAAGAAGTTGAAGACTGAAGAAGTGTCGGAAGTGGACAAACTATTTGAGGATGATGAAGGAATTTCTTACAAATTTAAATTGCCTCCTTTTGCTAAGTTTGATGGAATAACAAATCCTCACTTGTGTGCCAAGCAATACATCACTGCCATGTAGTCTGCTAGAGCTACTAAGGCACAAACTCTAAGCTTTTTCATGCTTTCTTTGGATCTTATTATGCAAAACTGGTTTAATACCTTGATGAAAACATCTAAAAAGACTAAAATTTGCTATACAAAGCCTTCATCCAATAGTACAGGTACATCATTGAACTAGAAGTGACCTTAATGGAGATGGAAACTATCAGACAGAAGTAGAATGATAACTTTTTTAATAATGTGGAAAGGTGGAGAAATAAGGTTGATCTTCTAAAAAAGAGGCCTGATGAGTCTAACTAGATTAAAATGATAGTGACAAGTGTCATGCCTAACCTCCATAAATAGTTGTCTCATACTCTTATCAGAGACTTCAGAGACCTTCTCCAAGCTGGATTGCAAATAGAAGAGTGGGAATGAGAGAAGAATCACTTTTTCTGAAAGAATGAATGAAAGGGGAAATTACCAATCTGGCAGTCAAAGTATACAAAAAGAATTGGAAGTCAATGCAATTACTGGTTAAGCAAAAATAAGACAATTTTTAAATATGAGAAGACTTTTGTCTTGGGTTTTCAATAAGCTACAAAAGCAAGGTCTATTGCAGCCACTGGCTCCTCGACCATTACCAAATCCTCTGCCACTAAACTTTAATACCAAGGGCATCTGTCAATTCCATCAGATATAAGGGCATAAAATAGATAAGTACATTCGATTAAGGCACAAGGTCTAAGATCTAATTGATAGTGACAAGCTGCCTGGACCCAACAAACCCAGCACGAAAGATAATCCTTTGCCTAAGTTCGGTAGAGTACTTTTGCCGTCAACCTTCTTGATAGGGGGAAGGTTGAGGGAAGATTTTGTTTTATCCTCTTTTCAAGATATGAGTGTAGAAGATATAAAGAGGGAAGAAACTCCATTCAACAAACTTCCCTAAGCTTGAGTGCTGCCTATTTTATTCTTTCTTTGGTATTTTTGGACAATTATGTTTTTCAAATTGTTTGAATAAATTACTTTTGTTGTATTTATAATTTTTTTGGTTTTTGACATTCTAGTGCTTAACCAATAATGAATCTAGCTTGATATTCATAAATTAGTATATTCGAATGACTTTACTAAGTGAGAGAATTGTTTTATAGCATTAAGTTGTGTATGCTTACTTAAAGAGGGCCCCTGCATAATTACCTATGTCTAGCCTATCTTAAAACATGCTTTGATGAACTTTTGAGGCAAAATTGAACTCTGCCTATTTAAGAGAGAGATGATATAGGCATTATTTGATAAGCCAACAACTAGTATCCACCATGTTAAAATCAATCCCTAGTTTTGCCCTTTGAGTTTTAATGAGCTTTTAACTTGCTTTTTATTAGCTTGTAAACCAGATTACCTACCTTGTGTTGTCATGATACTTATGATAAGTCTGATGGTCACTGAGTTACTAAAGGGAGTAAGAAAATTGGAGAAAGGGATGCTTAATTAAGACCATAAGGACTGTTGATGTTTACCATAATTAGATATGATATCTCAGAACTAAATCACCTTAAGATTACATTAGGGTAACAATGAGGGATTAATACTCTTTGAAGAAGGCTCCTCCATAATTAGAAGCAGAGGACAATACAAATAAATTGACTTTTTAGAGCTAGGACCCAAAAAAAGAAGAAGAGAAATTATAAAAGTCTAAATTGAAAACCTGAAAGGGCGGCTCAAAAAGCGGACATAGCTCTTTTTACATAAAGCCATTGAAGGTTTTTGCTCAGCCTATGAGAAGAGCTTGAATTAAATTGGTTCAGCCCAATCAGAGACTCAGCTAAAATCAGAGAAATAGGAGAAATACCATCTTTCATTTGTTTCATAATGTTTGATACAACTCTAAAGTCAACAATCTTGAAAATCTTAGATTTGATATTCTAAGAGTGGAAAGGGGCAGAATAATGAAATGCCATGTCATGAGCTTTTGCAAAAAACAGGTTCGTTTTATTCAGATCAAATCCAGATTTTTGCCTATAAGATGGAAGACCATTCAAGCTCTATCTTTTCATGAAGAAAAATAACAAGAATCCTAGATTTTAAGAATGCTCCCAGCTGCCTATGGTTCCAACAAAAAGTTTGTAGTGTAAAGATTTGTTAATAGTTTTGTATCAACTTCAATTTACCGATGGCATTCGCTTAACCCATATCCCTTATAAACCCCATTTCAAGCTTGTTAAAGACCTGTTAATCTCTCTTAGTAGGTAGAGTCTATTAGTGGAGATTGTTTGAAAAAGCATGCATATGGATAGACATTATTTAAACTTAATGAGACCTTTAGCTAAGTAATATATATGTACCTATCAAAAGTGCAATAATTTTTTCTCAAATGGAAATGATTTCCAAATTTAGTATGGTTACTAGAGTTATGATGTTATAGATGTATTAATTTGAAAGACAAGTCCCGAGGTATATTGACACTGATTTGACAAAGACAACATTTATTTTTAAAATTGAAATTATATTTCAAAAAAAAAAGATTAAGCCTTCAAGCTTAGGAAAGTATATTGCACTGTCAAACCTTAAAGGACATATTGGGCAAGGTAGGCTAATGAAAGAATTGTTTGCAAGGTTATGAAGAAGTTACCAACTAATGTGATGAATTGTGGTTCAAAATGGATGTATCCTTTATCTCTGACTAGCTTGCTTGGGCCCCTCCACTACTCATGTTTTCTATAACTTGGAGATGAAGCTATGGATGTGACATCTCATGATGATCCAATACAATGCCTAAATGAACATCTCAAAGGTGCCAACGGAAGTCCCATGCCCTATCACATCAGTATGATAATTGTAAGTATCCTTCATGTATATCATGCATACATGCATACGTAAGCATATCACAATGCATTCTTATTGTCTTGTTTTGCCTATTCTTTGTCGCAGTGAATAGTTGATACTTTATGAAGCAAATAATGAGAAACATATATAGCGTTAGGGGGCATGAAAGGCCCATTCCTTGAGAAAAATCTAATCACTTTGCAAAAATGGAGACACATGCTTGCACAAAGAACAAGACAAAAGTATTGGTTGCAGCCTAATGGGCACAAAATCATTGGTTTGAGCATATAAAGGGGCAAAATTTCTTCTTTTTAATTTTTTGAGTTTATACATGTATAAAATATTTTCAGACTCAGTTTTAATGTTCTGTCATACAGGGGGCAAAGAGAGGATATAAGGGCTAAAAGGCTAAAAAATAGCCAATTTTTTGTAGGTATTATGGGTCTAAAACTTGCCACACCAGCTCAGATATTGTGGGTCCAGAACCCAAACTAGCCAAACCAGCCCAGAACCTAACCAACTCAAGATATTATGGGTCCAGAACCCAATCCAGTTCAAGTCCATCAAAACCAGGATGTTGTGGGTCCAAAACCTAAACAAAGATATTGCAGGTCCATAACTCAAACCATTAAAGAATCAAAAGCGGAATTCATGAACACATAGAATAAGTGGTTAGAAGAAAGCAAGAACTCTCAAATGAATAAGAGTCTAGAAGAAAGCCAGAACTTTCAAATGAATGATGGGTGGAAGAAAGCCGAAACTCTCAAATGAATGAAGATACAAATGATGAATGAAGATACAAATGACAGAAGATCAGTCTAGCTAGAGGAGCAGAAGTCAATACAAGACGAAGGTCCATTCCAAGAATCAAGATGAAGATCCAATTTGTAACGACAGACATTTTTCTAGATTTATAGAAGTATTCAAAAATAAATAATCAAGGTAAAGATCCATTTCTGTAAAGGCATATGGTTTTTCTTAATCTATTGAAGTATTCTGGTTTGTTCCTAGTGAGATATTAGAGTCATTCACTATCCTATCAAGATATTGCTTTATGGTTTTTTTTGATGAGTCGTGTTGTGGCATGTCACTCTTTGTCATGTATTTATTTTGATTTACCAAGTTATTAGAGTTGCTTAGTGGTTTCATCAAGATATTAGAGTCGCTCGATGATTGTTGTTTCATCAAGATATTAGAGTCGCTTAATGGTTTTCATCAGGATATTAGAATCGCCCGATGATTGTTTTGATTTACTAAGATATTAGAGTTGCTTGATGGTTTCATCGAGATATTAAAGTCGCTCGATGGTTATTGTTTCATCAAGATATTAGAGTTGGTTAATGATTTTCATCGGATATTAAAATCGCCCGATGATTATGTTGATTTAACATGATATTAGAGTTCCCTTATGGTTTTCATCGGGATATTAGAGTCCTTCAATGATTATTTTGATTTACTAAGATATTAGAGTCGCTTGGTGATTTCATCTGGATATTAGAGCCACTCGATGACTGCTTTGATTTACCAATATATTAAAGTTGCTTGGTAATTTTATTGAGATATTAAATTCGCTCGATAAACCCATTGAGATATTAGAGTTGCCCAATAACCCATTGAGATATTAGAGTCGTTCAACGGTTAGATGTCGATAGAGTATCCATCCTTAAGATCTTTATTTGTTTGTCTATGTGTTTTGTTTTGCAAATACTTGGTGCAAAATTTAAAAGCTGTATTGTTGCTTTTCACTCTCTTCTATTGAAGTGTCAGATCATTCAAATTGGGGGCAAAATTGTAAACCCTTAATTTTGGCCCTAAATGAGTTTAGTCCTAATTAAAAGGGTCAAGTCTAATCCAAGAATCTTAAACCTACTCCGGTCAAATTTTAAAAGCTCAAATTAAATCTAATGTAATTTTTAAAGTTTGAATTAAGTTTGGTCCAATGTTAAATTAAATTTGAGCCGATTTTTAAAATTTAGACTAACTCGATTCAGTTTGACCTGCCAAATTTGATATGAGCTATGCTCAAATCAAATTAGACATGCCAAATTTGATGTGAGCTATACTCATATCGAATTGGACATGCCAAATTCAATATGACCAAAAGCTCATATCAAATTGGCCTTGTTCAATTCGATATGAGCCCTTAATTGTGGCTTAATTTAACTTCAAGTGAATTTTAAGTGACCCTATCTAGTTTAAACTTAAGTGGATTTGGATAAGCAGGATTTTTCTAATAGAATTGAGATTATTGAGCCAAGATTAAGCCTGGTTTGTTGCCCTAATAATGCCTATAAAAAGTAATTAATAATCAGTAATTGGGGGAGCCACCTTGAGCAATCAAAAAGCCACAATCAATAAGAGATAGAGAATCCATCCATAGCAATTAATACAACAAAAGAAAAAGAGACAGAGAGTAATCCAGTAGCTAATATTGTAAGGATTAATAAACAATCTTCAGATTGTTTGAATAACAGCCAAGAAGTCAATCGATCCAAGATTTCTAACCATTCAAACAGTGAGCATGGTTCAATAAATTTACCTTGGTTGAGCCAACAACGCAGGTGTGAACTTTATAACTCATTTTAATTAAGTTTCAGTGATCTTCGTCACTATTTAATATCATAAAATTTATTACTGTTTATGTGTAACAAATCGTGGCTTTAGGTTTAAGTACAATATTAATTGCATATTAGCTTTACAATCTAGAACCATAATCTTGCATATTGAATCTTAGATTTAGGATTAAAATCCTAGTTTGTATGCTAAAACCTTAAATTGTGTGATAAAATCCTAATTCTACAATCAAATCCTGATTCCACAACCAAATCCTAATTGCACAACAAAATCCTATATTGTAAATCGTTTACCTTCATGTGTGTTATGCACTATATTTTCGTTAGGTGTTAATATTAAGATTTGCATTTTGGATTGCAATTTTTATGATTAATTTTAGTTTTCTTTTAGTTTAGCCCTAATTTTATAATTCTTTATATGATGATTTGTATGTTTCATTGCAATTTTTATATGGATTTTAAGGATGTAAAAGACATATTTTCATTTCGTAGGTGCCTCATTTATTTTAATTATTTATTTTAATTTTAAGGGTTTTGGACTATAGTAAAGGATATGTTTTCACCAATTGGTAGGTGTCCTATTTTTTTTGTTTGTATGGACATTAAGACATTATAAGGGCATCTTTCCATCTTTGTATGGGTGCCCATGTTATTTGTTTATTTGTTTGATTTATGATATGATGATTATTTATTTTTTCCAATTGCATGTAATATGAATAGTATTATAATATAATAATTCAATAATATTTAGACTTGAAAAGGAGGTGGGTTCCAGTGAACCAGACATTATGGGGGTGCTGGGTCGCTTTTTACCTTCCCCATATGTACCCAACTTTTTGAACCTAGTAGGAGTTGGAGATTCTTTAGGAATCAAGTCATCCACCCCTTTCTTTTTCAGCCCGTCCAGATGGTGACTCCTATTCTCCGGGTTCAGTCCTGTGTTCTCTAAGGCTAAGAGCCTAATAGTGTCAAAGTCGCAAGAACCATTCTACCAAGAGTGAGGGTAAAAATCCCTGCTCATAGGCACTTAATCGATGGAGAAATAATTAATATACCCCATTCACTAGCTTCGTCACTATGGGTTTCTTGATCTCGAACTGCTTCAAGAGAAGTTCTTAAACTAATAGAAGAAAAATAGGTTCCAAGATCGTTCTTGGTAATTTCTTGAACTGGGTTTTCATGTTCTTGAATTTCTTGAGATTTGGGCCAATAAAATGGGAATTTAGCCACGGATTCAGCATCCTCATTTTACATAAAACCACAAATAGAAAATTAATGAAAACATAGAGATTATTGCTCTTCTTGTACTTTATGGCTATAGTTAGAAGAAAAGAGAGGACTTATTTTTCTTCTTGATAGCTATATAAGACAAGCTATTGACATAAGTGAAGATAAGGGAGAGATATAGAAATATAATAGAAAAAAATTGAGCAAGATTAAGAAAAAAATGAAGAGGAATGAAACTGAAATCAATGATGATGGCAGTGGCAGTGGACTTGCTGGTGTGCTAGAGATAAAGATGGGAGGAAGATAGTGATAGTGAAGATGATTTGCAAATAGTGGTGGCGGTAGTGGCTGTGGACTTGTAGCTCGGTGGAGTTTGAATTCTAGCTCTTTCTAAAGCTTCTATAGTTGTAATCTTATGGCCTTGAAGGGTCACCACCACCATAACCATCACCATCATCACCATCATAACAAGCACCATCATCTTTAATTACGAGAACATCTCATCATCATTGCCATAACCATCACCATCATCTTCGATTATAATCACTTCTCATTAGTATTGAATTAATTTTCTATCTTAAATTAACATTAATTTCATAACTTCTAAAACTGTTGAAATGTAAGAAAGTTCTTGATTAGAGCATAATTTTTGCAACTAAGAAATACCTATGTTCTTGTTCTCTTGAAATTTATTTCTTTTGATGGTTTTAATTTATGGGTATTTCTTGATTTGATGGAATGCCAAAAGGAAACCAATACCCAAATGAATAAGTCGAGTTTAATTTCTTGTTCTAAACACATGGATTTTAGAGGTTTCATAATGTTGTTTTGGAAGAAAGAAGGAAACAAAAAATTACAATGATGGAGTGTGAGTGTTTTGATGAACATTGAAGGATTAGTATTAAGGAATTATGAAATGAAAGATTGTTTTTAATTTTAAAGGATTAGTTTTTAATTTTAATTTTTTATTATTTAAAAAATATATATTTTGAACTCATTTTAAATTTTTTAATTTGTAAATGAGTCCCATTACCATAAAACAAATCGGTTATTTTTTTTTCAAAGTTAATGAAGGGCTTAAAAACTTTATTTTACAAAAAGTTATGCTTAAATGTGCGAAGAAAAAGAAATAGGGTTAAGTTATAAATGAGCGAAAACTTCAGGGGCATATCTACACCTTCTCCCAATAATCTATCAATTTGCTCAAGCACTATACTCTCCTTTTAAAGTATCAGGAACACTAAATGTCAATAAGATTAAATGTATTAGTAAAATAATGTGACATGTTACTTGATAATGATATAATATTTGTTAGCCAAACCCTTGGCATAATTACTCTATTTTTTATCTTAGGCAATCAAATTAAATAGGACTAATATTTGTATCAAGTTATATTTTGCAAGAAGATAACTTTTGAAGAAATCTTGAAAGGTTCGATCATACCACACTGAAGACCGACCGGACTCTTGATATCAACATAAGCAAAATTTACACAGAAAGATTCACAGTGGAAAGTACTCTCAAGATCTCACCATACGAGACCAGTCCTCTCGGTCCATTAAGGATTCCGACTGCACTATTGGTTGAGAATAAAAGAAAATTCACACAGTAAGGTTCACGATCAAAGGTACTCCCATTTTTTCAGAGTACCATAGAAGTCCGACTGGACCAGGCAACATATCGATCAGACCTTTGAAGCAGAAATTATCCAAATTCACATAGTAAAGTTCATGGCCAAAGGTACATCTAGAAATTGAGCATATCATCACATGTCCATCTGAACCAGATGCAAGTCTGACTGAACCATTTAAAAATTCTTTAAATTAGAAGCCATTATATCTCCAATCAGTTAGTGGATGACACATGGACCAATCGTTGAAGGAGCATCAGTCAGATTTTCAAGAAGTATGACCGAACTAGGTATAGTCTGATCGACCTTGATGAAGAATTAAAAGCCTAGTTGAAGGCTATAAATACATAAAGAGTCTTCATTTTTCTGTAGGATAGTGATTGTAATTTCCAAACTAAAGAACTTTCATTTCTTTGCATCAAAATTTATATTTGTATTGCTTTGAGTGTTGGGTGTGAGCCTTAAACACCATTGTAAGTTTGAGTGAGAGCTTTGAAATACTTAGGTTTTAGAGTGAGCCTAGGAAAACTCTTATTGGGTTGTGAGAAAAATTCTCAAACCTTGTAAAAGTTAGGTGTGAGCTTGTAAAAACACCAAGTTAGAGTTGAGCTTGTAAAAACTCAAGACTAGTGAAAGCTTAACAAGTTGTTAAGGAAGTGGATGTAGGATTGAGGTAAATCCGACTATAAATTCTCTTGTGTTCGTTATTCTCTACTTCTTCTCTTGCTTTGATTTAGTTTTTAATTTTCAACTTGTCATCAATTTCTCAAATCAACCAATTCACCCCCCTTTTGGTTGCTATCTTGGGATAACAATTGGTATCAGAGCCTCAAAAATTTCTAAATGCTTAATTGTGAAATTTGATCCACCATAGAAACCACTTCTAATGCTACAACCTCTTCTTCACATTGAAATCTCAATCCCCACCTTAAGCCTTACTTTGATGGAACAGATTTCTCTTATTGGAAATCTAAGATGTACTTGTTCCTTGATAGTCAGGGAGTTGAGCTTTGGAAATATATGGAAAAAAGTGAAAACCTCCTACTTATGAAGTTGAAGGTGTTCAAGTGCCTCTTCCTAGAGAAAAATGGACTGATGCTCAAGAAAGAGCTTTCTACAAGATCAATAAGGCAACCTCCATCTTGATGAACTCCTTGTCAAGAGAAGAAGGTAGAAGAGTCCAAAATCTTATTTGTGCACATAGCATTCGGAAAACTCTTGAGAGTTATTATGAGGGTACCACCCTAGTGAGGTTCACCAAGACCCAAATGCTTGTACATGAGTATGAACTCTTTAAGATGAAGCCCAACGTAAATGTCACCGAAATGACAAATTAATTACTTACTATTATCAACGACTTGAGGAAATATGGAAAATTCTATGATCAAGGAGATGTCAATAGCAAAATATTGAGGGCACTTAGAGCCAAGAAGAACTTTGAATTAAAAGTCTCCTCAATTGAAGAAGCTCATGATCTTAGCACTTTGAGAATCGATGAGCTAGTTAGAAAACTCCTCACCTTTGAATTGCATGCCGAGAAGGATTATGACAAAGGTGAGAAGGATAAGAGGAAAGCAATTGCTCTCAAGTCACTAAGGAAGATGAGACCTCAAGTGAAGAAGATAGTGATGATGATAAAGAGATGGCTATGCTTTCTAAAAGAGTACGTGAATGGAAAAGAAAGAGGAGATGGCAAGCTAATAAAGGTAATTTATCAAAATCCTCTTTTAAAGATAAGGAGAAAAAGAATGAAGTAAAATGTTATGAATGTGGCAAACTGGGTCACATCAAAATAGATTACTTCAAAATGAAGAACAAGAAGAAATGGAATAAAGAAAAGAAAAAATCTCTCAAAGCCACATGGGATGATGACTCCTCAAGTGAAGAAGGAGAAGAGGAGGAGGAGCAAGGAATCGCAAATTTATGTCACTTGGCTTTTGGGGATGATGAACACACAAATGAGGTAGCTACTCAATTTCTAAATCTTAATGCACTTAGTGATGATATTGATGATGCTTTGGATGATAATGAATTGATTAAGCATATGAACTTAAGAGTCCAAAAATACTTTTCTAAAATGAAGTTTTATAAGGAAAAATGTTCTAAGCTAGAAAAAGATTTTATCTCTTTTAAAAAATTGTACATTAGAATTAAAGACATCAAATGAACAACTATCAAAATCTATTGATGAAATATCAAAAAATTTATCTAGCTTAGATAAAATTTCTAAAGAAAATGACATTTTGAAAGAAGAAATAAATGAATTAAAGAACTCTATTTCAAAGTTTATTAAGTGTAAGGAAGCCTTAGATATATTGATTAGTATTTAAAGGTCACCTTCATCCAAGTTTAGCTTAGGGTTCAATGACTCATCTACTACTTCTTCTAAAGCACCAACATTTGTTAAAGCATCTACGACTCAAACATCTACTTGTAAAGAATACATATATACACACTAAGCTTAAAAGTCCAAAAAGGACCATGTAAGGCTCACTAAGCTCTAGACCTAAGCTTCCAAGAGCAAATTATGCATACATGTACACAAGGCATGAACACAACCACAAGTATGTACATAAGTAATCCTATCCCACACACATTTATTGTCAATCTAATTACTCAAAATTTAATAGAAAAAGAATGAAAAAACATAAAACCTTGTATTAATGCCAATATTGTATGAAATTTAGACTTAAAAGTGCATTTTGTCTCATTATGAAGGCTCACCTCAAATTAGAGGTTCCTTCAACTACTAATCCCCAAGGACCCAAGTACATTTGGGTACCTAAAATAAAGTAAATTTTATTATCTTGTAGGTATGCCTAAAATCTTTCATCAATGAAAGTATTTGGCTAGTAGATAGTTGATGCTCAAGGAACATGACCGGTAATGATAAACTTTTTATAACTCTCATTTACAAGTAAGGAGATAATATGACATTTGAAAATAATGCTAAAGGAAAAATCATAGGCATTGGTTCTATTGGTATGCTTGGTAAGTACATGATTGATGTATGGTTGGTTAATGGTTTGAAACATAACTTGCTAAGTGTTAGTCAATTATGTGATAAGGGATATAATGTCAATTTTAATTCTAAAGGATGCAAAATTACCTATTCTAGTGGTGATATTACTTTTAATGGAAGTAGAATTGGTAATACATATAAAATTGGCCTATACTCTAATAATGTTTTTGAATGTTTAATCACTATTAGCAATGATACTTGGTTTTAGCATAGAAGATTGGGGCATGCAAATATGGACCAACTCCAATGCTTATGCCAAGAAGAACTTATGGATGGTCTTCCTAAAATAAGATTTTACAAAGATAAGGTGTGTGAACCATGTCAACTTGGGAAACAACACAAGAGCTCTTTCAAATCAAAGAATGTAGTAAGTACTTCTAGACTTTTAGAATTGATTCATTTAGATATATTTAGTCCTAATAGAGTTGCCAGTCTGGGAGGAAAATTGTATGTATTTGTGCTTGTTGATGATTACTCAAGTTTTACACAAGTAAATTTTCTAGCTCAAAAGAATAAAGCTTTTAATCATTTCAAAATCTTTGCAAAAAGAGTTCAAAATGAAAAAAAGGTTATGTAATCGCATCTATTAGAAGTGATAATGGAAAAAATTTGAAAATAAAAACTTTGAAAACTTTTGCAATGAATTTGGAATTTCACATAATTTTTTAGCTCCAAAAACACCACAACAAAAATAATGTGGTTAAAAGAAAAAATAGAACATTGGTAGAAATGGCTAGAACATTGCTCAATGAGTATAATTTACCTTCTTACTTTTGGGCGGGAGCTGTTAATACCGCTTGTTATATTGCAAATCGTGTGTTCAAAAGACCTTTGATAAACAAAACTTCTTATGAGCTATGGAGTGGAAGAAAACCCAAAATCTCACGCCTTGAAGTATTTGAATGCAAATGCTTCATACTAAACACCAAGGACAACCTTGGAAAATTCTCATCCAAATTGGATGAAGGCATTTTTCTAAGGTATTCATCTTCTAGCAAAGCATATAGAGTGTTTAATAGGAGAACTCTAATTGTTGAAGAATTAATGCATGCTATCTTTGATGAATCATTTAAGCTTGATCATGGGAAAGGTAGTGTGCTTTATGATGTTGTAGGTACACTTGAAGATCTTGAGGTAAATAATGATCAAAAGGAGAACAATGATGACCAAGAACAAATTATGGAACAAAGTGAGACTTAAGAAACTACCTAAAGAATGGCATTATCAAAAGGATCATCCCAAAGAACTCATCATTGGTGACACTTCAAAGAGAGTATCTACTAGATCCAAACTTAAATATTTAGATTCTTAAGTTCTGCCAAGGACCATTGAGGAGGCTCTTAGTGTTGAATGTTGGGTGATTGCTATGCAAGATGAACTCAATCAATTTGAAAGAAACAAAGTTTGGAACTTTTTCCTAGACCCAAAAATAATCCAATTATTGGTTGCAAATGGGTGTATAGGAATAAACTTGATGAAGATGGTCTCATCACTAGAAACAAAGCTAGATTGGTAGCCAAAGGCTATAATCAAGAGGAAGGCATTAATTATGATGAGAAATTTGCCCCCGTAACAAGATTAGGAGCAATTAGAATTTTACTTGCATTTACTTGTCATACGAATTTTAAACTCTTTCAAATGGATGTCAAAAGTGTATTTTTTGAATGGTTTTATCAATGAAGAAGTCTATGTTGAACAACCCCTGGTTTTGAAGATTATCAACTTCCAAATCATGTTTTTAAATTAACCAAGGTATTGTATGGGTTAAAACAAGCTCCAAGAGTTTGGTGTGATAGACTTAGTGCTTATTTGTTGAAACGGTTTTACAAAAGGCAAAGTTAATACTACACTTTTTGTCAAAAAGAAATTGCATAACATCTTACTTGTGCAAATTTATGTTGATGATATTATATTTGATGCTACTAAGAAATCTTTGTGTCAAGATTTTGCATCTTGTATGACTAGAGAATTTGAAATCAGCATGATGGGTGAACTTAAATTCTTCCTTGGTCTACAAGTAAAACAATGCAATGATGAAATTTTCATCAACCAATCCAAATACACAAAGGAACTTCTCAAGATATTTGGTATGGATGGTTGCAAAGTAAGCAAAACTCCAATGAGCGCATCCTTTAAATTGGACAAAGATGAAAATGGTAAGAAAGTTGATGAGAAGAAATATCGAAGTATTATCAGATCACTTCTTTACTTAACCGCTTCTAGACCTGATAAAATGTATAGTATTTGTTTGTATGCTAGATTTCAATCTTGTCCTAGGGAATCACATTTGAATACCACTAAAATAATTTTAAAGTATTTGAATGGTACTTTGCATTTAGGTCTATGGTATCCTAGAAACACATCCTTTGACATATTGGGTTTTTCTTATGCGTATTTTGCCGGTAGCTTACTAGATAGGAAAAGCACTACTGGGGCATGTCATTTTCTTGGTGAATGCATAGTTCCTTAGTTTAGCAAGAAATAAGTGTTGGTTGCTTCATCTACAGCTGAAGCTCAATATGTTACTGCATATTTTTGTTGCACGCAAGTTCTTTGAATAAAACAACAATTGCTTGATTATGGAAAAGTGTTTTATCATATTTCTATTAAGTATGATAATACAAGTGCAATTAACTTATCTAAGAATCCCATTCAACATTCTAGGTCCAAACATATAGATATTAAGTATCACTTTTTAAGAGACAATGTTCAAAACCAAAATGTTGTCTTAGAATTCAATGAAATGCAAAACCAACTTGCTGATATCTTTACAAAACCCTTAAATGAAGAAAGGTTAAACTTCATAAAGCAACACTTAGGGACGATGGATGCAAACACCTTAATGTAAGAATTGGAAAACATATTTTACATGATCTAAATTTCTCATATATATATATATTTTATCATACATTGAAGCTTCTAATTGAAACACACAATTTCTCTAAATTTCTTAATTATTTGGACTTTTCCGATCGAACCACATTGTAGTCCGACCGTACTTACTTGAAAATCCTTGACCTCAATTTTTTTGTGAAAGCATGACCATACCCTTAGTGGTACGACCGGTATATTTAAAAAATTTCTGACCATTGTGCCTAAAATTAAAATTTTATTCTGGCCTACTATAGTCCAACTGGAATTTTTATGATTTTTTGAATTCTCCCACCGGACTTACAATAGTCCGATCGAACTTTTGCCCTAAATTCAAAATTTTCTAACCGTTGGAACTCATCCAAAACATGCAAATTACTCCTCTGACAGTTATAAATGGCTAGTTTTAATCAAAATACTATAAATACCCTATAATAACACTTTTTACAAATCTTTATCAAACTCTAAACACTCAAAACACATAAACTCTCACAAAACTTCTTCTTTACTTCATCTACTTTCTTAATCAAAACTCAAATGGCTCCAGAAGAACACAAAAGAAAAGTATCAAGAGCTCAAAAAAGGAAGGGAATTACTGCCTCTTCTTAACAAGAAGAAGCATCAAGAAGAAGTCATAAGATTAAGTTCAAGGATGATGATGAGTGAAAAAGGCATGTTATCCTTAAAGACAAAGTTGTTGAACCAAACTGTCTCTTCTCCACCCTCACTCTAGAATCTCTAGGTATTGAAAATAATGTTAGAGGTTGTCTTGAAATCTTAGGATGGGAAAAATTTGTCTTCTTGGAGCATGATGACCTTGGTTAGGACTTGATAAAGGAGTTTCTCACAACCATAATTATTAGCAAAAAGAGCACCAACCCCTTAGGTTATTATGACATATCCTTTAGGTTCTTTAACCAAGAGTATGGTCTTACCTTAGAGGACTTTTCATCTATTTGGGGTTTTCAATTAGAAGAAATATCTTACATCTCAAACACTCCCCTCACTCCTGAATTTCAATTGGAATTTTAGAAAGAAATTTCTATTGAAACCTCACTTCACAAGCAATCCAATACCAAGAACCTTAGAACTTTTACCTATTGGATATTTCATAGGATTATCACCTATACAATAAGTGCTAGGGGAGAAAGCAATGAAAAAGTAACACAAAAAGATTTCCTCTTCCTTTATTGTCTCATTAGAGGACAAGCCATCCAAATCGTAAAATTCTTAATTGACACATTTCTACATATTAGGAAAACCAAAGCCGGACTTATTCTTCTCTCATCCCAAATCACACAAATTACCAAATATGGCGGTGCACTTACACCAAAAAATAAAATCACACTCTCCAATCCTCTTTATCCCATAACAAAATCCATAAACATTGGCTATCTCAAACATGCCAGGTGTATTAGGGATGATGATGGGATATATGTCTATCTTCCAGGAGCACTAAGGGCTAGAGCTCAATAAAGAGAAGAAGGTGAAGAGACATTTCAAATAGAATTTCCTAGAACCCCATCCATAAGACCTCAATATTCAATCCTCCAACTTCTCTAAGACATTCATGGTCAAGTGAGCTTCCAAGGAACAAGGATTGATAGCCTTACCAACCAAATATATCATCTTCATCTTGACATTTAACAAACTCAATAAGCTTTAGGACTTCCAAAATGTTTTGATGATGAACCAAGCTTATCTCCTTCCATCCATGGTTCCTCTCTTTATAAAGAAGTAGGTGAAGCTATTGTCTCTCACCCAAGGGAAGAAGAAGAGGAAGGGGATAAAGAAGGGATGAAGGAAGTGATGATGATGATGACAGTGATAATCCAAAAGATTAAAACTTAATTTATCATTCATCATTTAATTGTACTTGTTGCTATCATTTCTTTTTCTTTTTCTTTTCAATGTTGTTCTTGAATGACTTTAATGAGTGCTTTTGAATTTGTTCAACTCTATCTTTCTTAATTGTTTGAATGTTTTTGCCTTTGTCAAAGGGGGGAGAAAGTGGATTAATTTGAATAATTAATGTAAAGACCAATTGAATTAAACACAAACTCAAAGAGGCATTTATTAAGGGGGAGCAAATCAACTCAATTTCACTTAAACATACTTTGAATTTTATTCAAATCATTCAAATCAATTTAATTACCAAAGTAAAAAATGGAGATTGTTAGCCAAACCCTTGGCATAATTACTCTATTTTTATCTTAGGCAATCAAATTGAAGAGGACTAATATTTATACCAAGTTACATTTTGTAGGAAGATAACTTTTGAAGAAATATTGAAAGGTCTGATCGAACCATGCTGAAGACTGTCCGGACACTTGATACCAACATAAGAAAAATTTACATAGAAATGTTCACGGTAGAAAGTACACTCAAGATCTCACCATACCATCACCAATCCGCTCGAACCATGGACAAGTCCAACCATATCATTGGTTGAGAATAAGGGAAATTCATAATAAGGTTCATGGTCAAAGGTACTCCCATTTTCTCAGAGTACCATAGAAGTCCGAATGGACCAGGCAACATACCGACTGGACCTTTGAAGCAGAAATTGTCCAAATTCACATAACAAAGTTCACGACCAAAGGTACGTCCAAAAATTAAGCGTACCATAACATGTCCGACTGAACCAGATGCAAGTCCTACTGGACCATTTAAAAATTCTTTAAATAAGAAGTCGTTATATCTCCACTCAATTAGTGGATGACACAAGGACCAATCATTGATGGAGCATCGGTCATATTTTCAAAAAGTATGACCGACCTAGGTATAGTCTGACCGAACTAGGTATAGTCCGACCGACCTTGATGAAGTATGACCAAACTTAGGTTAGCCCAACCATGAAAGTGCTCTGGACAATATTTTAGTGGGAGACAAGAATCAAACATGTTGACACCCACTTCAAACGGATAGTTGAAGGCTATAAATACATGAAGAATCTTCATTTTTTAGGAGGATAGGGATTATAATTGCCAAACTAAATAACTTCCATTTCTTTACATTAAAATTTCCATTTGTATTACATTGAGTGTTGGGTATGAGCATTAAATACCATTATAAGTTTAAGTGTGAGCTTTGAAACATTTAAGTTTTAGAGTGAGCCTGGGAAAACTCTTATTGGGCTGTGAGGAAAATTCTCAAACCTTGTAAAAGTTAGGTTTGAGCTTGTAAAAACACCAAGCTAGAGTTGAACTTGTAAAAACTCAAGACTAGTGAAACCTTAGCAAGTCGTTAAGGAAGTGGATGTAGGATTAAGGTAAATCTGAACCACTATAAATTCTCTTGTGTTTGTTATTCTCTACTCCTTCCTTGCTTTGATTTAGTTTTAAATTTTCAATTTTTCATCAATTCCTCAAATCAACCAATTCACCCCCCTCTTGGTTGCTGCTATCTTGGGACAACAATATTGATTATGTTCATAAGAACTCTATTATTTCATTTATCAATCATTGTAAACACACAATACATATGCACAATTTAAGAAAATATAAAGAGACCATCATTTAAATATTAAGGAATTTAAGTAAGAGAATATACTTATCTTTCTTGTTCATGGAGCTTAAAATTAACACTTTTACCTTTCTCATCAACCACCTTTTTCATTAATGTGCTTATTGGTGAAAGTTGAGGCTTCGTGTCTATCCAAAATCTTTTAGGAGCTCTTTGACCTAATTCCTCACCCTTGTATGCTGAGATTTTTTTTTTGCTTTCTAGTGGCCTTTTAAATGCATCACTATCAATTTCTTTTTCTTTTACAATGCTTTGGTTTTGACATCTTCAATTAGTTTTTTTCCTTTAATGTAGAAAATTCTTACTTGACACCTATTATATATTTTGAGTATTCAATCTCAAGCATCCTTTTTTTTTTTCCTTTTTATTGTTCTTTTTTAGTTTATCCTTAGTTTCTTTAAAAATCTAAACATGTTTAGTGATAGACATTGATTTTTTAGTAATCTAAATCTTCACAATAATATATGGTTTCTTAAGTTTGTTAGGCATCTTGCAATGTATGTGCATGATAGGGAAATTTTACCATGGTATGTGATGCAAGAATGGCTATGGAAGCCATGGAGGGAGGTGATGGAGCTCAAAGCTTGAAGATTTCTTGTGAACCAATTACAAGATAAAGAGCCAAAAAGATAAAGGAAGCCTTATAAGCATATGTGCAAAGATTCATGGATATAAATATAGAGCCATATGGATCAAGTAGAGGCAAAGAGAAGTTGACTATTTTTATTGCAAGCCATGGATGATGAAGGTTAGTTGAGGTTACTTACTATTTTAGCCCAACTAGATACTTCATATTATTATTTTTATTATTAGTTTTTAAGGCTTATGTAATTTGGATGACATTTATTAATTGGGTATTATTTGTATGCTTATTATTAGTGGTTGGGCCTTGTCATTTATGGCCAAAGTTGTTAGCTTATTATTAGGTTATTTTAGTTTCATTAGTAGGATAAGAGTGGAGGTATCCATGTAAACAAACATCCCATTATTATTGTAACCTATTTAAACCATCTTCTATCTTTCGGCAAGAGGTTAGACAATTATTGAATAGAATTTTCAGATTTCTTAGGAGAGGTTTTCTCTTATTCTTGATTTCTTGTGAGATCAAGATTTTCTACAACAAGGTTAATTACTTTGTAGCAGGTAATTCAAGGTTCTTTTCCACAAGTTGGAATTGGGTTGTGGACTTGGCAAGGATTTGATTTAGCTTTTCGAATACTAGTAGAGATAGATAGATTTGGAACCCGATTTATTCATGTTCTAGTATTGTTCTTGAGTTAGTTCATTATTTTTGAGTTGTTCTTGTTTAGTATTATTTTTGTACCCAGTTGCACAATTTCCCGACCATTCCACACCTGGTCCGGTCGGACTTATCCCGTCCTGCCAAAATTTTCATTGTGCTATCCATCGTGAAGTATTCTGCCAAAATTTAAAAATTTTATTCTAAATCAAGTTCGGTCAGACCAAAATATTTCTAAATTTTTTTCAAAATCAATCCTAGTCGAATCGCAATACTCCCGACCATACCGCACATGTTTTGCCCAATATTAGACCGTACCATAGGTCGTGAAACCTACAGTCTAATTTTCAAATTTTAACCAACCAAAGTCCTAGTCGGACTAAGATTATCCTAACCATACCAAGCCCGTTTTGCTTAATTTCTCACCGTACTACCCACCATAATCTTCATTGTGTCAACTAACCTTTGAATCCTAGTCGGACCACCTCCTATTCCGGTCATGAGAACCTTTTCTCAAGGAATTTCTGCCTCTTTGTGATTACAAGTTTGTAATGATTTTGATCTATACAACAGACCTTGACAAGAGACTTGAGAGGTAAAAGGCAAGAGTGTGAGTTCATCTAGAGAAAAGCCATATATTGAGTGCAAACACGAGTAAAATTGAGTGTACATCAAACTTAAGTGAAATACGTGAGGGAGTGCAGCGAGGAACTATCTATGTAAGTACTTTCTTGTTTTACTAACCTTTTGTTGCAGCTCATATTGAAATTCTAAGATAAGTGGAGAAGCTAGAGTGATAAGGGCTTTTTGAACGGATGGATGCAATGGTTGAATCTATAAATCTTTTAAGTAGGCGAGCTGGAGGAATAATGGATCGAATGGACAGAGTGGAAGCTTTGGTAGTAAGGGGACAACCTAATAATATTCCTGATGCCCAAAGAAGAGAAGGTAATAGGAGAAATCGAGTGGAAGAAGGTTCTGAGGGAGAAGAATCCTTTCATGATAATGAAGAAGAAAAGGAAGTAAAACCAAGATGGAGGAATACTAATCGAGATGGAGGTGGAGTGAAGCTGAAAATACCATCATACCATAGGAAGATGGATCCTGAAGCTTCCTTGGATTGGGAGAAGAAGATAGAACTAGTATTTGATTGTCATGAATACACTGAGGCCAAGAAAGTCAAGCTTGTTATGGCTACTTTTGAAGATTATTCCATCACTTGGTGGGATAATACCAAGCAAAGAAGAAGGAGAAATAGGGAGAGGTCTATTGAAGAGTGGAGAGATCTCAAATCTATCATGAGAAGGAGGTTTGTACCAAACCACTATTACAGGGAGTTGTACAACCGACTTCAAAACCTCACTCAAGAATCTAAGAGTGTAAATGAGTATTACAAGGAGATGGAAGTAGCAATGATCATAGCTAATGTTGAAGAACATAATGAAGCAACCATGGCTAGATTTCTCAATGGTTTGAATATGGAGATAGCTAATGTAGTATAACTACAACCCTATATAGAGATAGATGAGTTGCTAGACCCAGCCCTAAAGGTGGAGAAGCAGCTAAAGAGGAGGAGCAGCTTTAGTCGATTCTCATCCACATCCTTATCATTTAAACCCATTTGGAAGAGGGGAGATAAGGCCCCAACAACCAAACCAAAAGCTAAAATCAAAGAAGTTCCCAAACTTCCTAGTACTAGCAAGGATAAGGGTAAGGTTGAATCTTCATCTAAAATTAAATGCTTTAAATGTGGTGGTGTAGGTCATTACAAAAGAGAGTGTCCTAATCAAAGGACAATGTACATGGTTGATGGGAAGTACTTTTTCACTAGTGATGAAGAGAAGGAGGCTGATAGGGGAAAATTTGAAGATAAAGATAGTGAGGAAAAGGAGGAAGAGCTTACCATTGCTAGAAAAGGGAGAGCACTTGGAGCTAGGAGAGCCTTGAATTTGCAAGCTCAACATGAAGAGAATGATCAAAGAGAGAATCTTTTCCATATAAGGTGTTTAATGAATGATAGAATGTGTGATATAATTATAGATGGAGAGAGTGTGATGAATGTTGCAAGCACTACCCTAGTAGAGAAGCTTGGGTTACCAACTATTAAGCATCCCCAACCTTACAAGTTAAAGTGGCTTAATGATTGTAGGGAAATTAGGATAACTAGGCAAGTTCTTGTGGCTTTCAAAATAGGTAGGTACCATGATAAAATATTATTTGATGTTGTTCCTATGCAAGCGGATCACTGTTTGTTAGGAAGGCTATGACAATATGATAGGAAGGTGATGCACAACGGATTTACCAATCGTTACACCTTTGACAAAGATGAGAGGAAAATTACCTTAGTTCCTTTGTCACCAAAAGAAGTGTATGAGGAAGAAATATAAAGAAAAATGAGAGGAAAGGAAAATAAGAGAGAGAGTGAAGAAAGCGAGAAAGAGAGGGAAGTTAAAAAGAAAGAGAGTGAAAAGGGAAAAAGTTTAAAAGAAATAAAAAGAGAGGAGAGAAAAGAGATAGTTGAGAGCAAAAAGAAACACAGCTTTTATGCCAAAGGGAGTGAGCTAAAAAATATTTTTTATACATAAAAATCTCTTATTGTACTTAGGTACAAGGAGAATTTTCTGAGTTTATCTAACCTTGACTCTTTGCATAGTATTGTTGTTTCTTTATTATAGGAATTTGAGGACGTGTTTCCTGAGGAGATGCTAAAGGGATTACCACCCTTGAGAGGCATTAAACACAAAATAGACCTCATTCTAGGAGCCCAAATTCCTAATAGACCAGCCTATTGAAGTAATCCTGAAGAGACTAAGAAGCTTCAAAGGCAAGTGGAGGAGTTAATGGAGAAAGGACATGTAAGACAAAGTCTAAGTCCATGTGTTGTACCTATATTGCTTGTTCCTAAGAAAGATGGTACTTGAAGAATGTGTGTCAACTGTCAAGCAATAAATAAAGTCATTGTAAAGTATAAACATCCTATCCCTAGACTTTATGATTTGCTTAATGAGTTGAGTAGTGCATGCATTTTTACTAAGATTGATCTTAAGAGTGGATATCATCAAATAAGAATGCAACCTAGAGATGAATAGAAAACTACTTTTAAAACTAAATATGGGTTGTATGAGTGGTTATTCATGCCTTTTGACTTAACCAATGCACCAAGTACATTTATGAGGCTTATCAATCATATTTTGCATGAGTTTTTAGGAAAATTTATTGTCTATTTTGATGACATTTTAATTTATAGGAAAACATTGAATGAACATCTTAAGCATATCAGGGTTGTTTTGGAAGTTCTTAGGAAGGGACAGTTGTATGGCAATGCTAAGAAGGTGCATTTTGTTGTAATAAACTTGTCTTCTTAGGGTTTGTTAAAGAATGGCCAAGACCTGCCTCTATAGGAGAAGTTAGGAGTTTTCATGGACTAGCTAGTTTTATAGGAGGTTTGTTAAATATTTTAGCACAATTGCAGCTCCTTTAACTATCATAGTTAAGAAGGATGTAAATTTCACATGGACTAAAAAACATGAGCATTATTTTAACTTAAAGAAAAATTATGTTCAGCTCCTATTTTTTCTTGCCTAACTTTGATAAAGCATTTGAAATTGAATGTGATGCCTCTGGTGTGGGAATAATTGTTGTTTTGTTACAGGAAAGGCGTCTCATTGCCTATTTTAGTAAAAAGTTGAATGGAGCTCAACGTAACTATTCTACATATGACAAGGAGCTCTATGCCTTGCTGAGAGCATTGGACGTATGGAAACACTACCTACTACCTAAGAAATTTGTGATTCACACTGATCATGAATCACGTAAGCATTTAAAGGGGCAAGGCAAGTTGAGCAAAAGGCATGCTCAGTGGATGGAATTCATTGAAACTTTTTCATATGTGATTCAATACAAGGTAAAGAGAACATGGTTGTTGATGCATTATCTAGAAGGTATGCTTTAATCTCTACCTTGAGCACCAAATTTTTGGGATTTGATCACATTGAAAATTTATATGCAAGTGATCTTGATTTTTTTAATGTCTATAATGCTTGTGAAAATGTTGCATTTAATAAATTTTATATGCATGAGGGATATCTAATAACAGAGAGGAGATTATGCATACCTATGTGTTCTTTGAGGGAGCTACTTGTGAGAGAATCACATAATGGTGGGTTGATGGTTCATTTGTAAGGGTATGCTCTAGGTGTGTGGAGTGTAAGCAAGCTTAATATAGAGTCCAACCTTATGGGTTATATACTCCTTTACCGGTCCCTAGTCAACCTTGGTTGGATATTTCTATGGATTTTGTATTGGGGTTGCCTAAGTTAAAAAAAAAGGAAAAGATAACATATTATTATAATTGATAGGTTTAGTAAAATGGCACACTTTATTGCTTGTCATAAAACCAATGATGCTACATATATTGCTAAATTGTTCTTTAGGGATGTAGTTCATTTACATGGAATCCCTAAAATCATTATTTCCGATAAGGATGCTAAGTTCTTAAGTCACTTTTGGTCTGTTTTATGGGGAAAATTGGGAACAAAACTATTGTATTCTACTACTTGTCATCCCCAAACAAATGGTCAAACTGAGGTGGTTAATAGAATTTTAGAATCTTTATTGCATGCTATAATTGGGAGAAACTTGAAAACTTAGGAACATTGTTTGCCATTAATAGAATTTGCACATAATAGGATCACCCATTCTTATACATGTTATTCACCTTTTGAAATTGTGTATTGTTTTAATCCACTAACCCCTTTGGATTTGTTACCTTTTCCTTTGAAAGATATTACTAATTTAGATGGACAGAAGAAGGCGAAATTGGTTAGATCCATACATGAGAAAGCCAAACATCACATTGAGAAGAGGAATGAGCATTGTGCACACCAAGCCAACAAAGGAAGGAAGGCAATTACCTTTGAGCCTAGGGATTGGGTATGGGTGCATATGAGGAAGGTAAGATTTCCCAATTATTGAAAATCAAAGCTCAAGAGGTGATGGACCATTCCAAGTTTTGGAGAAAATCAATGATAAAAGCTATAAGATCGATCTTCTTGGTGATTATTATGTGCCAACTTCTTTTAATATTTCTGACCCCTCTTGATTTGGATGCAGATTCGAGGTTGAATATTTTTAAGGAGCAAGGAAATGACGCAAGCATGGCTATGGAATCCATGGAGGGAGGTGATGGAACTCAAAGCTTAAAGATTCTTTGTGACCAATTACAAGACAAAGAGCTGAGAAGATAAAGGAAGCCTTGCAAGCTTATGTACAAAGATTTATGGATATAAATATGGAGCCATATGGACCAAGTAGAGGCAAAGAGAATTTGACTATTTTTGTTGGAGGCCATGGATGCTGAAGACTAGTTGGAAATATTTGTTATTTTAGCCCAACTAGATATTTCATATTATTATTTTTATTATTAGTTATTTTTAAGACTTATGTAACTTGGATAACATTTATTAATTGAGTATTATTTGTATGCTTATTATTAGGTTATTTTAGGTTGATTAGTAGGGTAAGGGTAGAGGTATCCATGCAACCAAACACCCCATTATTATTGTAACCTATTTGATCCATCATGTATCTTCTTGCAAGAGGTTAGACAATTATTGAATAGAATTTCCAAATTTCTTAAGAGAGGTTTTCTCTTGTTCTTGGTTTCTTGTGAGATCAAGGTTTTCTACAACAAGGTTAATTACTTTGAAATAGGTAGTTCTAAGGTTCTTTTCCACAGATTGTAATTGGGTCATAGACTTGGCAAGGATATGATTTGGCTTTTCAAGGAGTTGCTTCTAAGTATAAAGGCGAGTGGATCTCCTGTTTAATATACCGGTGGTTCGCGTCAGTATGGGTCTATGACTTCACTTATAGGCGCAATCAATGATAACCTACATGTAAGTCCATATATAAAAAAATGAATTTATTCAATTATTTTTTTTAAATTAAGAGAAATTCATTTTCTCTAACCGTAGTCAGCTTCCATCATTAATTAACAGTGTGAGACTTATAAGGAACATAAAACTAAACATAATGAATTAATTATTATGGTTGTTGTTGGTCTAATAACTCTACCTTATTCTCAGCAAATGTTTGAGTGGGTTCTTAATCTTGGAAAATCTATAGATTCAATCCTAAGTTAAAAAGGAGACTTTCTTCTTTAGTAAAGAAGATTAAAGGGCTTTACAAATGTAATAATCATCAAGTACTTACTAGTGATTCTTAAGATCATTCTTTGCTTAGCACATTTTTATATAAAGATGTTAGCAGTTGTAACTAAACAAGGTAAAAGTGCATTTTTTCTCCTCAAGTTATAGTGAAGGTACGAATTTGCCCCTAAACTAATAGTAGGCGTAAATAAGGCCATAGTTCTGGAAAAAAAAAGATAACTTTTTTCACCTATCTATTAACCTAACATAGAATAATGTTATATGAAGGATGAAGGATAATGTATACCTATCAAAAAAAGGAATAATTCCTAGATTCCTCAAAACCTTTTTTTATGTAAATACTTTACATCTGGAATCAAAACTTAGCTAATTATATATTAGCATTTAAATTAGTTATATATATATATGTAAATACTTTCTAAAATTCAAACTTAGATAACATTATATTAGCTCATCTTCTTTCTGGAATATTTTGAAATAGCCTTCCACATTAGTGAATTATAGATGAGATGTATTATTGTCTTTTATGATTGCATTTGGTTAGAAATAGGATATAAATGTAAATTAAATTTATTTTAGTACCTTTTCCAATAGTTCAAGACAGTGTGTACTATGAAAAATTGTTGAAGTTATTGTTTATAAAATCCTTTGTAAAGAATATTAAATTGCTAATAAATATGTTAAAGATGCATTTTTTCCTTTTATTAAAATTACCTTAAATATAGTATGAGAATGATAGTGTGAGCGGGGATTTTCGCCCCCACTCCCATGTGGAATGGTTCTTGCTACTTCGGCACTATTAGGCTCAGGACCTTAGAGAACATGGGCCTAAACCAGTAGAAAATGGAGTCACTACCCGGATTGGCCAGGAAAATAGAAAGGGATAGATGACTCGATTCCTAAGGAATCTCCAATCCCCTATTGGGTTCGGAAAGTTGGATACATATGGGGAATGTGGGAATGACCCAGCACCCCCATAATGGCCGTTTCATTAGAACCGACCTCCTTTTCAGGTCTTAATATTATTAAATTCTTAACATATTAAAATATTATCAATACTACATGCAATGAAGATAAAGAAATATTTATTAAAATCAAGAAAGTTCAAACCAATAAAAATGGGCATCTGTACAAAATGAAAACATGTCCTTACAATAATATCCAATATCCAAAGTACCAGTAAATAAAATAGGATACCCACCAATTGATAGAAACACGTCCTTTACAATTATCCCAAAGACTTTATATAAATTAAACTATAAAAAAATAAATTAAACAAATAAGGTATCCACGAGTGGAAACATGCCTTTTACAAGTCTATTTAAAAATACATATGAATCTAAGAAAAAGAATAAAGCAAGAGAAAAATAATATAACATATATGAAAATAATTAAATAATTAAAAATAAAATAAATAAACACATCTTAATATTATCTCATTAATGAAATATAGTGCGCGACAACACAAGTCGCGCCTACGACAATTCCACTAGCCGGTTAGCAGGTGTGGTCAAGGGGGCAGCACCCTCGAAAGGTAAATGATTTACATGATATTATTTTGTTGGAGAATTAGGGATTCTATCTAACTAGGATTTTAGGATTCTTAGAAACAATATTAGGTTTTTAGGATTTTAAAAAGAATTAGGTTACTAGATATTAGGATATTAGGATTAAGGGTTTTGGATTATGGTTTGGAAATTAGGGTTCACAGTTTTACGGTTTGGGAATTGGTTTTATTGGTTAGGGTTTTAGATTTTAGAAATTGGTTTTATAAATTAGGGTTTTGAAAAATATAGATTTGGGTTTTCTTTATGAAATCAAATGAGAAATAGATAAACTAAAATGAATATGTGATGTTATTAGGATTTGCATATTTATAAAGCTACGAGCAAAATATGTTATGTGCATCACTGTGAACAATATGTATTTTTTTATATTAATGGAACAATGCAATGAATTAATTAGTAAAAGTAAATAATTAAATTGAATAAACTAAAGAAAACCAAACCTGCATTTGTCGACTCCATCAAAATTAAAAGAAATGGTCCAACTATTTGCTTGAATCTACTTAGCTTTCTGGCTTGAGGTTCAATGTAATCGAGACAGTTTTAGTTTTTGCCTCTTAGATTATCGTGTCTCTTCTTGTTATGTGTGTTCCCTCTTAATTGCTTAATTAAAATTGTCGGTTTCCAATCGTTGCCAATCCCCTTATGTTCTTTTTTAATCCTCTATGTATAGGCAAAAATAATTACTTAGCCCTTAAACCTAAACTACTTAATTCGAATTGCAAACGAATTATAGCTTGATTAGGAAATTAAATTACCCAGTCAAAATTTTTTAGAACTTGGATTAGTTAATTTCAAAGGCCAAAATCAACATGAGGCCCTCCTCATATCAATTTGGACTGACCAAATCGATATGGGGCAAGGCTCATATCAATTTGGACATCCAAATCAATATGAGCTAGCCTCATATCGATTTGGGAAGCTCAAATCGATATGAGGCCATGCTCATATCAGTTTGGCTCTTCCAAATCGATATGAGCTAGCCTCATATCGATTTTGGGATGCCCAAATTGATATGAGACATGGCTCACATTGATTTGAACCATCCGACTCAAACCGATCCAAAATTATTTAATTTTTCAGGCCTAACTTTTTTGCAATTTTAATATGGAATTTATAAAATCATACCAGTTGAATTTCAATCTTTAAAATTAGGTTTAAGAACTTTAAAATTATAACAGACCAAGATGAGCTTCTTAAACCAAATTCGAGCCAAAATTAAGGGTATACAGTTTTGCCTCCTGCTTGAATGATTTGAGACTTTAGTAGAAGAGAGTAAAAAGAAACATGACTTTTGAACTGATTTAGAACAAAAATGGATTCTGGATTTGAGTTTGGATTGAGTTCTATACTTGAAAATGATTTGGGTTCTGGACCTAGGATGGTTTAGGTTTTAGACTCGAAAAAAATTTAGGTTCTGGACTCGAGATGGTTTGGGTACTGGACCCGAGACTAGATTTGGGTTCTGGAGTCAAAACTAAATTAGGATTCACCCTAGACTGGATTAGGTTTCTCGACATGAAATTGGATTTGGGGTTCTCGACCCGAAATTGGATTTGGAATTCTCGACCAGATACTGGATTTGGATTCTTGACCTGAAATTGGATTTGAATTTTTGATTCGAAACTATAGTTGGGTTCTCGAGCCGAAACTAAATTTTGAGTTCTGGACCCAAAACTGAATTTGGATTCTTGATCCGAGACTAGATTGGATTGTGGATCCAACATTGGATTGGGTTCTGGACTCGAGATTGGATTGGATTCTGGACTAAAATTAGATTTAAGGTTTCTGACTCGAAACTGGATTTGGGGTTCCCGATCCGAAACTGGATTTGGATTCTCGACTCAAAACTAGATTTTGGGTTCTCGACCCAAAATTGGATTTGCGTTCTCGACTCGAGGCTACATTTCGATTTTTGACTCGAGGTTGGATTCAATTGACCTTTGTCTGTTAAGAGTTCTGACTGTCTTTTAGCCATCAATTTCAGCTCTTCTAACTGATTGACCTTCTGTCAATTGAGGGTTTTGGCTTTCTTCTAGCCATCAACTTCACATGTTGTTTCTTCAAAATGGATCTTTATCCTTAGACATCAGGTCTTCACCCTTCAAAATGGATCTTCATCCTTGGACATCGGGTATTCACCCTTCAAAATGGATCTTCATCTTTGGACTCACCCTTCAAAATGGATCTTCATCTTTGGCCATTGGGTCTTCACTCTACAAAATGGATCTTCATCCTTGGACATCTGTCCTACATTGACTTCAGCTCTTCTAGCTGGATTGATCTTTTATCTTTTTCATCTTTATTCTTTCGAGGCTCTTACTTTCTTCTTATCTTGTTCTTTTTGTTCCATTCTTAAATAGATTCTTCATTGTTGCAAAAAAAATTAGTTATTTCTTAGCTAGCTCTTATATCCTCTCTTGCAAAAAAATTGATTATTTTTTAGCTAGCCCATATACCCTCTGTTTGCCCCCTGCATAACAAAATATTAAAAGTGAGTCTGAAAATATTTTGTACATGCATAAACTCAAGAAATTAAAAGGAGAAACTTTGCCTCTTGTGTTGGATCAAACCACTGATCTCTTTTTCCATGTAAGCACACATCTCCATCTTTGTAAAGTGATTGGATCTTCCTCAAGCAATGGGCCTTCCATGCTTCTGATTTCATATCTATTTTATGTTTACTTTATAGAGTATTTGTTGTTTACTTTGACAAAGAGTAGACACTGCAAGACAAAAAATATAGTGTGATATGCTTATGTATGCATGATATGCATGAATAATACTTACAGTGGTTCCACTGACTCACAGACTGAGGTGATCAGCTGAAGTGTTCTCATTGATTCCTTCTAGATGCCCTTTTAGGTCTTACATTGGAATGGAAGAAGGATTTGCATTTATGCCTTTTATCTTCAAGATGTACAAAGTATGAGTAACGGGGACCCCAACAGGGTTAGAGATACGAGAGACATCTATTTCAACACATTTGGGTGCCAACTTTTTCATGACATAACCTTGCAAGTGATCCCACTTTTGCTCAATATATCCTCTGAGATTTGACAATAGAATATACTTCCCTAAACTTGAAGGCTCGTGCAACAAAAAAATAATTTTTTAAAAATCAAATATTGACTTTGTCAAATCAGTGTCATTGTATCTCAGGACTCAAATTTTCAAATTAACATATCTATAACATAACAACTCTAGTTACCATACTAAATTTGGGAATCATTTTCATTTAAGCAAGAATTGTTGCACTCCAGATAGGCACATACACAATACTTGGCTAAAGGTCTTATTGAATTTAAATGTAGTCTATCTCATATGCATACTTATTCAAACTATCTCCACTAATAGACTCTACCTACCAAGAGAGATCAACAAGTCTTTAATAGGCTTGAAGTGAGGTCTATAAGGGACATAGTTTAAGAGGAGGCCAATTGTAAATTAGAGCCGATGTAACACTTTGGACAAATCTTCACACTACAAACTTCTTATTAGAACTTTAGATAGTTGGGAGCACGAAAAGATAGAGCTTTGAACATTCTTCCATCTTCTTGGCATTAATTTGGATCTTGATTGGGACAGTCTTTGCCTTTGCAAAAAGTTTGATACCCACATTCCTTTCCTTTTCTTCTTTTCCCTTTTTCTTTTTCTTTTCTTTTTTTTCTTTTTTCTCTTTTCTTTTTACTTCTTTTTTTAGGCTCTAGCTCTAAAAGAGTTGTCTTATTTGTATCAACTTATGTTTCTGATAATGGATGAGTGAAGCAGCATAAATATGCTTCAATCCTAATTTTATCTCAATAAGTCTGTGATATTAAGTTTAATTCAAGTGTCCTTAAACTATCTCTATAGCCTTAACTATATATCATTCTCTTTGATATTCTTTTCCCTTGGTAATTCGGTGATTATTAGACTTGTAAAAAGCATAAGAAAAGCTCAAGGTAGGTCATTGGAGTTTATAATCCAATGAAAAGCAAGCTAAAATTTTATGAAGGCTCAAAAGGGCAAACTAGGGATTAATGTTAATAGGGTGGATACTAGTTGTTGGCTTACCAAACAATACTTAGATCATCTCTCTTTTAAATAAATAGAGTTCAATTTTGCCTCAAAAGTTCGTCAAAGTATGTTCTAAGATTGACTAGGACCTAAATATTCATAATTATGTAGGAACCCTCTCTAAGTAAGCATACACAGCTCAACGCTATAAAACAACTCTCTCGCCTAGTAAAGTCATTTGGATCATGATGCATAAATACACTAATTTATAAATATCAAGCTAGATTTGTCCTTGGTTGAGTACCAAAATGAAAAAAGGGCCATCAAACATTTAATGAAAATAATTTATTCAAACAAACCTAATTTGAAAAATATTATTGTTTCAATTAAATATTAAAGAAAGCAAAATAAAAGAGCAACATTCAAGCCAAGGGAAGTTCGTTCAGTTGAGCTTCTTCTCTCTTCACATCTTCAATATTCTCATCTTGAATGGAGGATAAGATAAAATCTTCCTCCAATCCTCTTCCTACAATGAAAGTTGTTGGTGGAGGTACTTTTCCAAATTTAGGCAAAGGATTGCTATTGGTATTAGGCTTATCAGGCTTAGATAACTTTCCACTATCAATCAAATCTTAGATCTCGTGCCTTAATCGAGCACATTTATCTATCTCATGCCCTTGCATTTGATGGGATTTACAGAAGGCTTTGGCATCAAAGTTTGATGGCAGAGGGTCATGTAGCGGTCGAGGAGCCAACGGTTGTAATAACCCTTTTTTCTGTAACTTGTTGAAAATCCAAGACAAAGGTTTCTCCAGATTCAAAAATTGTCTTCTATTTCCTTGACCGATTGCATTAACATTGACTTCCTTCTATGTACTGTGATTGCCAGACTGATAATTTCTTTTTGTAGAAAAATGGTTCTTCTCTCTTTCCCATTCTTATATTTGCAAACCAACTTGGAGAAGATCTTTGAAATCTCTGATAACGGTGTGAGACAGTCTCTCACGAAGGTTGGGCATGACACCTCACACTATCATTCTAATCTAGTCAGATTCGTCAGGTCTCTTCTTAAGCAGTGCAGCCTTATTCCTCCATCTCTTCACATAATCAACAAAATTTTTATTATCCTTTTCCTTATTGATTCTACCTCCATAAGAGTTACTTCCAATTCAGCATTGTACCCATACTACTAGATGAAGGCTTTATATAGCATATTCTAATCTTTTTGGGTACTTTCCTCTAAGGTGTTGAACTAGTTTTGCACAACAGGATCCAATGAGAGCATGAAATATCTTAGAGTTTGAGCATTAGTGGCTCTAGTAGACTGCATAGCAGTGATGTACTGCTTAACATGCAAGTGAGGATTTCCTGTACCGTTGTACCTAGTGAAAGAAGGCATCTTGAACTTGTAAGAAATTTCTTCATGTTGCTCAAATAGCTTGTCCACTTCGAACACCTCTTCGACCTTTAACTTCTTCTCAAACTTTTTCTCTAAATTAGCAATCATCCTTTCTACATCTGATGTTTTAGCCTTTTCCATAGTTATCTTCTCCACAGTCTTTCCTTCCTTTTTCTTATCTTATGAATCTTAGAAATACTGGGCCCAATCATCATCATCAATCTACTTTGTCGTCATCAGAGGCTGTTTTACCAACCTTAGCCTTTCCCTTGTCTTTATGCTTCTTAATACTAGCAGATGCTTCAATAGTATTTCCTAATAATGTAGCCAGCTGGCTTTTCATGGTCTCAGCTAGGGTCTCCTTTAGTTCTTCCATCTTAGAGTTGATTGCATCATCCACCATCTTCTGAATCTGTTCAGGTTTCATTGCTCGTGGTGAGAAGCTGACCGAATCATTACTAGATTCTATATCAATGGTGTAGGTCAAATTGTTGTACGCTCTTGAACTGCTATACTCCAGTTCTGAGCCAGAAAGGATTAATGCCATGTAATGAAATGTATGTATACATGTATGCACAAATAGCAAAACAATCAAAGATACTTAGGACGTTCCTTCTGTTGCGCTTAAATCAACACTATCACAAAGCGGCACTCGTAAGTATACAAGGCTATTGTAGTGACGGTGATCGCCCCAAGGTCGTTTCCCAAGGAAGGACTTGCAAGTAATAGTTCGATTAGCATGGAATAATAAATTTGATTTTGTGATTGAATTGGTGGACCGTAATTATCCTTAGAAATTAAAACGAGTGATTTTATGCAAGAGAATTTCAATTATGGAAATGATGCCAAGGGTTGTAGGTCTATTTAATCAAATGTTTAATTATCCGATTATCCATTAATATAACCTTGAATCTTAATTTTTTTCTTAAGATTAATTAGCCAATTATCAATTCACTAGTTCTCACATTTATGAATTAACAACAACCAATTGTTTAACATCATCAAATTAATAAACCCTTGAAATTATATTTCTAATTCATTCTTAGGGTAGTCAATTGCATAGTTCCGATATTAAACTTCTCCTCTCGGTTCGTCATTCAATATTAAGTAATCAATAGGTGGCCATTCTATCAATTTACCTTTAATTCAATGCAATCAACAAATAACAAGGTATATCAATGGAATCATCAAATCAAATCATTTAATCAAATATACTACAACCCCAAGCATGAGTAATTTAGCTCATCATATGTTTTAAATAAATACTAAATTCAATATAAACCAAATCAAAATTATACATTGCGATATTAATGTTCTTAATACACAATAACAAATAAGAAATGGAATACAAGGAAGAGTTAGGAAAACCCCTTTTTGAAGATGCTAACAATCGGACTCTCGTCTCTTTCGTGGCTCCTTCTTGATGTGTAATGATGAACTTCCAGCTCTCTTGAACAATTGGTTCTCTTCTTGAAGGAGTGGATGATAGCTTTCTCAAATTCTCAACCCTCCAATCAAGCCTCTTAAAACCCTAATTCTTAAGAACTAATAACTCGCTTCAAAACCAACAATTCATTTTGCTCTTGGTGTGTGTGAAGAAATGGTGAATGGAAATGGTGAATGGTCTTGCTCTCTCAAGCCAAGAACCAAGGAAGAAGATGAGGAAGATGAAGAACTAGTGGGAAGTGTAGAGAATGTCCCCTAAATTAATTCAAAATCCCCTTTTTTAATCCCCATGCTCTTCCACTTTCAATTGTTTAAGACACCCATAATGCCTTGTCTCCCACTTACTAATTTCTTTATACCTTTCTTCCATAAAATCCTCCCACTTTTCACTCTTTTTTTGTTCTTTTGTCTCCCACTAAAAACACACCAGCTCATTTCTCGTGCAAATCAGCTAAGGACCCAGGGTGACACGGCCAAGCCAAATGGAACTTGGCCGTGTCTAGTGACTTTCTTACTTGGGGACACGGCCAAGCTCCTGGCCGTGTCCCATTCTGTGTGCTTGTCCTTGTGAGACACGGCCAAGGACACGGCCGTGTCATGTGACACGGCCAGTGTCCTGGCCGTGTTCAGTGATGGTGTCTGTTTCTGTGTCTTTCTTTTCTTCTTTGCTCTTTTGTTCCCTTGGAGAGACACGGCCAATGGCTTGGCCGTGTCTCCTGGCCGTGTTCCTTACTGGACTTGTTTCCTTGAGGGACACGGCCAAGCCATGTTAGTCCTGGCCGTGTCTCATGTTTGTCCTTGATTCTTCTTCTTTTGATGAGGGACACGGCCAAGCCTTGGCAAGCTTGGCCGTGTCACTTGTTTTCTTCAACAAGTTCACCCATTTTTTATTCCTTAGCTCCATCAAGTGTACTTCAACCTAAATCAACAACTTCAAACATATTTAAGTACAATTAAACATGAAAATTAACTTAAAACCAACAAAAACATCATAGAAAATGTATACAAAATTGATCTAAACAATTACCCCACACTTAATCCTTTGCTTGTCCCCAAGCAAAGTTAGAATCAAAACAAATAAAACAAGATGATATTGTCAAGTTCAAGAGTTATAAGGATGCATTAAGACTCCCATCTTATTAAATCCGCAATCATAATCGAATCGAGAATAATCGGTACTCAAGTAACTTAATGGTCAATCAATGCATACCAAAATTGTCACTCCCTTACAAAACCTCTCAAGTGTTTAATTGGGTAGTGTTTAAGCTCTCAACATTCAATGAAAGATTAGGACTATAGGCTTGCTTATCAATCAATTCTCCACCACCTAATCACAATCAAGCATCAATCATAAGGTCTTTTATTTGGTTGTAATGGGGCTAAGGGAAAGGTATGACATTTGGGAGAGTGATTTAGTTCATTTAGGTCAAGAGTACTTCAAGAGTGAAGTAAGCAATGTTGCATGATCAACAATCCCATTTGTTTAATTTGCAAAGATGATTTCCAAACTCAATACAACCCTTCCCACAAGAACAACAACTATTATTTTGATTTTCTTTATTTATTTCATCAATTATTTATTTTTTTTTATTTTTTTTATATAGGGTATCCAACTAAAGAGTACAATAATTTGTAATTTAGAGCCTATTGAGTTCAACCCCACACTTTATTAAGCACAACACTCCATTAATGCTCTTGAAATGCTCTTGATATAATGAACGAGTAAAGTTAAATTATAATGGTTCAAGCCGACAGTGTTGTGAAAAAGAAAGAAGGGAAAATGAAATAAGCTCAAAGTTGGTGAACTAAGGTCGGATGTAAGGTTGGTCTTTTTAAGCCAAAATGGGTTGCCCTAAATTGCCTTAATCATGTTGATGCTTAATTGAAATTTTTATGTAGTCTTAAAATGCATGTCAAAGCAAGTTCTAGTAATTCATCAATCAAAGATGTTCACACATAAAGAGAATGATAAGTTGATGGCTCAATTCCTCACTAGTTAATGGCAATGCAAAGAATAACCATCAAAATTGACAATAAGTACTAACTCTAATCAATCCTCAAATTCATGCTTCAAAAATTTAAAAGTCATCTATCAACATTCTTATAACAATTGAACTTATTAATATACATCAAAATCAATTATAAAACAAAAGAAGAAACTTAACAAAGCAAGAACGCTTACGAAAATAACAAAACAAAAAAATTTACGAAAATAGACAATTTATATTCATGAACAAAAGGCTTAGCACACACCCCACACTTAAGTTTTACATTGTCCTCAATGGAAACAATGATATGTAAAGTAAAAAGTTAAGGTACAACCTATTTTTCCATCGATCCTTTGTGACGCAAGTGCTACCTTTTCATCCACAAACAACCATTGTTCAAGAGCAAAATACAATATATAAAATAAACATAATATAAAGAGTTAACATTAAAATCCGAAACAACAAAAACATGAAATAACTACAAATAAGAAAATAACAAGTGATGTCAAAAGGTTGGAGCTGGTAGGATCTACGGTGGTGGAGGATAGGACGATGATGCCGCTGATGGGTGAAGGCTCAGAATTTTAGCGAGGTTGCTGTTGATTAGGTCCATTTGTACCATGACTGCAGTATGATTACGGTCAATTTGTTCCATGGCTGCAGCATGGTTTCGGTCAACCCTGCTTTCCAATGCTTCAATCCTATGAAGGAGCTCCTGATTGTTCGGTATTGGAGCATCTTCATCTAAATTTAGAGAATCCAAGTCGGAATCCTCCTCGACTCGTGCTCTCTTTTGGCGGCCCTCTGGGACCTCAGTCTCAACTGAACCCATAACATACGCTCCTCCTTTTCTTGAAACCATGCGCATTTTCTCTAGGGTGGCAAGATCTAATGAATCATTCCCCGATATCTTAGTCAGTCGACAATTGCTCGGGTCAAAATCATCAAGGAGTGCCATTGCTAAAATTGTAACTAATTCTCCGATACAAATGGCACCCCGCTTTTTATGTCCCACACTGTCAAACACATCGGCTAACCAATAGCCGGTACAAACGGGTGCGTTATTGCTAGCACAGTCTAAAAAGTATAGTTCGCTTAGTTCTACAACCCCTGTGCTTTCTTTTCTTGCAAAAAATCCACACGACATAAACCGGTGTAAGTACCTTAGGGCTGGATTTTTCAATTTCGTAGCCTTGGCCGATTTGGCCACATAGGTACCCGAGCCCAAAGCTCCCCATGCGAATTGTTGTCGAAAACTCTTAGGCACACATTGTTCCCCTTGTTGGTGAAAACCAAATATATCGCTCAATTGATCAATTTTTAGCACAAATTGTCTCCCCAGCAGTTTAAAGTGTAACCTAATGCAAATTCTTTGATCATTTTTTTCAACCTTAAGTGTGGTTAAAAATTCCAATGTAAGCTCCTCAAATTGCAAAGGTTTAAGGGAAACAAATCTATCCCACCCAAGATTATGAACAAATCCATAGAAATTATTTCGAATATTAAGAGCATCGAGGGATTCTTCGTTAACATACCTCGTCGGAAAGAAACCCCGAGCTAGAAGAGTTGCTTTCCTTGGTGCTGACGATGATGAAGATGGAGCTGAAGGTGGAAGTCGCGTCCTTTTGTGGTGAGACACCGTTTTTGTTCTTGTCATTTTGATGATTTGGTGAAAATGAAAATTTCTCAAATTTAATTTATTTTAATGAGAAAAGAAAAGAAGTGGATGGGTTAAAATCAGTTTTGGTGAAGAAAAGTGAAAGATTTACTTTGATTTTGAAGCTTGAAGATGGTGGCTATGGAGGTTTTTAGAGAGAGATTGAGAGAGGGAGCGAGAGAGAACGAGAGAGGAGAGAGAGAGATTTAGGGATTTAGAATGAACAGCTGGGCAAAAATCGTGACTTTAAAACAAAAAGTTTAGGTGACACGGCCAAGCTTGGTGAAGCTTGGCCGTGTCTGATGGTTTTTGAGGGACACGGCCATGGACACGGCCGTGTCCCTTGAATGTGTCTGTTTCTGGATTAAAAAAAATTGAAAGGCAATATGAGTGACACGGGGAGAGGCTTGGCCGTGTCTGTGTGACACGGCCAAGGACACGGCCAGGACCTCTGGCCGTGTCTGCCTCTGTGACTTTGATGCTTGTTGGACACGGGCAAAGACACGGCCAAGACCTCTGGCCATGTCTACTTCTGTGTCATTTGGTATTTCTTGACACGGGCAAGGACACAGCCAGGACCTCTGGCCGTGTCTGCTTCTGCCAAAATGGTTTTGAATTTTTTTTATTTGGTTTATTTGTGTCACCAAATCACCAAAGATGCAGTCTTCTTCTTGATTTAACCCTGAAACACATTCAAGAAAAATAAAAACCAATCAAAGTACCTATTCCGTTTTATTTAACTCAACATGAAATTAAAATTGCAAAATATAAGATTATAACAGCGAAAAGAAATGCAAACCGATGGGTTGCCTCCCATTCAGCGCTTCTTTATTGTCGTATAGCTGGACACTGTTGCATCATTCGTCAATGAACACCATGCTTTCTACCATTTTTGCAACTTCGATGTCTTCCAAGTAGGGCTTCACCCTTTGTCCATTGACCTTGAATGTCTCGTTGGTCTTTAAATTAAGTAACTCAACAACCCCATAGGGAAATGTTTGAGTAACTTGAAAGGGTCCACTCCAACGCGACTTCAATTTTCCGGGAAACAACCGCATTCTTGAATTGAAGAGAAGGACTTTCATTCCCGGTTCAAAGGTCCTTCGAAGAATCATCCTGTCATGAATAGCTTTGGTCTTTTCCTTGAAGATCCTTGAACTCTCATAAGCCTCATTCCGAAGCTCATCAAGCTCGGAAATTTGTAGCATTCTCTGTTCCCTTGCTTCACCTAAGTCCATATTTGTGGTCTTTATTGCCCAATAAGCCTTGTGCTCCAATTCCACCGGGAGGTGGCATGCCTTGCCAAAGACCAACCTATAGGGACTCATTCCCAATGGGGTTTTATAAGCAGTCCTATAAGCCCACAATGCTTCCGAGAGTCGGATTGACCAGTCCTTCCGACTTGTGCTCACTGTCTTTTCTAAAATCCCCTTGATCTGCTTGTTTGAAATCTCAGCTTGCCCGGATGTTTGGGGATGATATGGAGTTGCCACCTTGTGTCGGATGCCCATCTTGGTCATCAACTTTTCAAACCATTTGTTGCAAAAATGGCTTCCTCCATCACTCACTATCGCCTTGGGGGTTCCAAACCTGCTCAAAATATTCTCCTTCACAAATTTTAACACAATGTTAGCATCATTTGTCCTAGTGGGGATTGCCTCAACCCACTTAGACACATAATCCACTGCTAGAAGAATATATTCAAAACCAAATGATTTGGGAAATGGCCCCATGAAATCAATTCCCCACACATCGAAAATATCAACCACAACAAAAATATTAAGGGGCATTTCGTTCTGTTTGCTAATGTTCCCTACTCTTTGGCATTCATCACATCTTATACAAAAATGATAAGCATCTTTAAAAAGAGTAGGCCAATACAAACCGCTTTGAAGAATTTTTTCGGCTGTCTTATTTCCTCCAAAATGTCCCCCGCAATACAAATTGTGGCAATATTGTAGCACTTGTTTTTGTTCCTCTTCCGGCACACATCTTCTTATCACTTCATCCCTGCAAATTCTAAACAAGTAAGGTTCATCCCAAAAATAATACTTACATGTATGCAGGAATCTCTTCTTTGCTTGGAAGCTCAAATCCTTTCTCACTACACCACAAGAAAGGTAATTAGCAATATCAGCATACCATGGTGCTTGAGTTAAGGAAAACAAGTGTTCATCCGGGAATTTCTCAAAAGCATTTTCACAAGCGATTTCAGCATTATTTTCACAAGAGTTAAGTCTAGAAAGATGGTCGGCCACTACATTTTTGCTTCCCTTCCTATCTTTGATTTCTACATCGAATTCTTGTAACATCAACACCCATCTAATGAGCCTAGGTTTAGCTTGTGGTTTGGTCAATAGGTATTTCAAGGCTGTATGATTAGAGAATACTATGACCTTAGAACCTATCAAGTAAGATCTAAATTTGTCTAGTGCAAATACCACAGCTAACATTTCTCTCTCAGTGGTTGTGTAATTTACTTGTGCATCATTTAAAGATAAACTTGCATAATAAATTACACACATCAACTTATTCACTCTTTGGCCCAAAACAGCTCCAATGGCAAAATTCGATGCATCGCACATAATTTCAAATGGCAAATCCCAATTTGGGGCAACAATTATAGGGGCAGAAGTTAGTTTTTCTTTCAAAATTTTAAAAGCCTCTAAGCACTTTTCATCAAAAACAAATGGGACATCTTTTCCTAACAAATGACACAAAGGACGTGAAATTTTGGAAAAATCTTTTATGAACCTCCTATAAAATCCTGCATGTCCCAAAAAACTTCTAATTCCCTTAACTGATGTGGGTGGAGGTAGGTTCACAATTAATTCAACTTTAGCCTTGTCTACCTCAATCCCTTCATGGGAAATAACATGCCCTAAAACAATTCCATGATCAACCATAAAGTGACTTTTTTCCCAACTCAATGTAAGATTACATTCAATACACCTTTTAAGTACTAGAGTCAACTTTTCCAAACAATCATCAAAGGAATTACCAAAGACAGAAAAGTCATCCATGAATACCTCAATGCACTTGTCTAACATATCAGAAAATATGGAAAGCATACACCTTTGAAATGTGCCCGGTGCATTGCAAAGTCCGAATGGCATCCTTCGAAATGCAAACGTCCCAAAGGGACAAGTAAATGTAGTCTTTGGTTGATCTTCTGGTGTTATCGGGACTTGGTAGTAACCTGAAAGACCATCAAGAAAACAGTAAAAAGAATGTCCAGATAATCTATCAAGCATTTGATCAATAAATGGCAAAGGGAAATGATCTTTCTTGGTGACTTTATTTAATTTCCTATAATCTATGCACATCCGCCACCCAGTTTGTGTTCGTGTTGGTACCAACTCTCCTTTTTCATTCTGGACCACTGTCAACCCTGTTTTCTTAGGCACAACATGAACGGGACTAACCCATTCACTATCAGCAATAGGGTAAATTACCCCTTCATCCAGTAATTTAAGGACCTCCTTCTTAACAACCTCGCTCATGTTAGGGTTTAGTCTCCTTTGAGACTCTCTCACCGGTTTAGCCCCTTCCTCTAAAATGATCTTATGCATGCACATAGAGGGACTAATACCCTTAATGTCACTCAACCCCCAACCTATAGCCTTCTTGAATTTTTTTAACATTGTTACAAGCTTATTTTCTTCATCACGGGTAAGGGTAGCAGAAATTATGACTGGTTGAGAATTATTTTCCCCAAGAAAAATATATTTCAAATGCTTGGGGAGTTCCTTAAGCTCAACCCCTTGTAGTTGAACTTGCCCTTCTTCAACTTCAATTTCCTCCTCAACACTCTCATCGTCCAAAATGGATTTGTCTTCTTCATTCTCCTCATTGGAAATCTCTGCTTCTTCTTGCAATTTTAGAGCCTTTTCTAGCTTGTGTTCACCATTTTCCTGCAAGAAAACTTCTTGGACAACACTATCAGTAATATCAATGAAAGAGCAATCTTCATATAAAGCACTAGTGGGAATGGGGAAAGTGTTAAAAATTGAAAATTCTACAGTTTGTCCCAAAACGGTCATGGTTAATTTTCCATTTTTAACATCAATTAAAGTGTTAGTTGTGGCCATAAAAGGCCTCCCTAACAAAATTGCATGCTCAGCATCCCGTGGGATTTCTCCCCCCGTGTCTAAGACAATGAAGTCGACGGGTACAATCAAACCTCCTACTTTCACTAGAACATCTTCTATGATTCCCTTAGGGTATCTAAGAGTTCTATCTGCTAATTGTAAAACCATTTTGGTCGGTTTGAGTTCCCCTAGCTCTAGATGCAGATAAATTGAGTATGGCATCAAATTAATACTAGCTCCAAGATCACACATGCCAATGGTCTCTTTCCCATTCCCCATAGAGATTTTAACAATAAAGCTTCCAGGATCTTTTAGTTTAGGAGGTAACTTATGTTGTAAAACAGCACTTGTTACTTCCGAAACTATCACCTTCTCATCCAACTCATACCTTATCTTCTTAGTGTTAAGCTCTTTTAAGAATTTGGCATAAGATGGCATATTCTTTATCACCTCTAGTAAGGGTAGGTTGATACTTACCTTCGAAAGCATGTTGTAAATTTCAGAAAATTGCTTATCATGCTTTTCATTTTTTAACCTGCTGGGAAATGGAATTGGTGGTCTGTACGGATTTGGAGATTTGTGCAGTTTTGGTGCAACTGATGCCTCCTCTTTGTCCTCCTCAAGCTCATTTGGTTCAGCTTCTTCTGCTTGCATTTCCTTGCCATTATCCTGTGTTGTACCTGCATCAAAAGAATTATCAATGTTATTATCACCAATTTTATTATCAAGTACCTTGCCGCTTCTCAAAATGGTGATTGCTTTGGCTTGCTCCGGTTGGCTTGGAAATTTCCCTTTTTGATTGGCTTGAAGTTGATTAGCCAATTGGCCCACTTGAGTTTCAACCTTCTTAAGCGATGCTTCTAAAGAGTCAAACCGCTTATTGTTCAATTCTTGATTTTGAGTGCTTACTTGAATGAAAGCATTCAAGTTGTCTTCAAATGAAGGTTTCTTGACTTGCTCTTGATTTGAGGTTTGCCCTTGAAATTGGGGACCTCTTTGATATGGTTGGAAGGGTTGTTGAGGTGGAGCATGTTGTTGATTTTTCCATGAAAAATTGGGGTGATTCCTCCAGCCGGGGTTATAAGAATTTGAATATGGGTCATTCCTACCCCTTTGTTGGAACCCTTCAAAAGCAAAGGCTTGCTCTTGCTCCTCTTGAAATGAGTCAAAATTTGAGGGGCACACATTTGCTTGATGGCCTACAAGACCGCATGATGCGCATGACTCTTGGCTTGGTCCCGACAAGTTCCCTTTTGCATTCAACAATTTCACTTGCCTTGTCAGTTCTGCAATTTGCCTAGCCATTTCTGAGTTTGCACTTATCTCATGTGCTCCTCTTCTTCTTTCTCCAATGCTCTTTTGTTGGGAATTTGCCCCCAACATTTCAAACAATGCAACTGTTTCTGCAGCTGTTCTTTCACCCATTGCACCCCCTGCTGCATTATCCACTGTATTTTGAGATTGTTGAGTTAGCCCATCATAGAAAAATTGATTGAGCAACTGTTGTGGATAGTAGTGGTGAGGACACTGAAATAGTAATGATTTGAAGCGATCCCACGCCTCGTGAAATGGTTCTCCGTCAAACTGGGTGAAAGTTGCAATACTCCCCCTAAGCTCCTTGGTCTTTTGATGAGAATAGAACTTTCCCATAAATTTGTTATAGACTTCAGTCCATGTGGTTAACGAATTCTCTGGTAGGGTCATTAACCATGCTTTTGCCCTGTCCTTTAAACTGTATGGGAAACATCTCAGCTTCAGTTCATCTTCCGTTAATGTTTGCAAAGGGAACGTATGCAATGTTGAATAAAAATCTCGAATGAAGTTGAGAGGATCTTCATTCGGCAGTCCGTGGAAGGATGGCAGCATACTATAATGAGTATTTCTAAGTTCATAGTTTCTTGCTGCGTTGCTCAACCGGATACAAGATGTGGTCACTCCAATGATCGGTCGAGCAAACTCCTTCATGGGTGGCTCTTGTGCATCACCCATCTCTGTTTCTGTGTTCTCCTCAAATTGCTCTTCGGTATTTTCTTCTTCTTGCTCAAAAGGATTTGGTCTCTCGGATCTTGACCGTCTATGGATATTGTCAATAAATGGAACAAGTTCGTTTCCTTGAGACCGTCGTCCGTGCATAAAGTACCTAAGCAATTCAAAAAGAACACTTTAAACAATTTTAAAAAAATAAAATAAAAAATCAAACTATCACAAAATTGCCTTCCCCGGCAGCGGCGCCAAAAACTTGTTGCGCTTAAATCAACACTATCACAAAGCGGCACTCGCAAGTATACAAGGCTATTGTAGTGACGGTGATCGCCCCAAGGTCGTTTCCCAAGGAAGGACTTGCAAGTAATAGTTCGATTAGCATGGAATAATAAATTCGATTTTGTGATTGAATTGGTGGACCGTAATTATCCTTAGAAATTAAAACGAGTGATTTTATGCAAGAGAATTTCAATTATGGAAATGATGCCAAGGGTTGTAGGTCTATTTAATCAAATGTTCAATTATCCGATTATCCATTAATATAACCTTGAATCTTAATTTGTTTCTTAAGATTAATTAGCCAATTATCAATTCACTAGTTCTCACATTTATGAATTAACAACAACCAATTGTTTAACATCATCAAATTAATAAACCCTTGAACTTATATTTCTAATTCATTCTTAGGGTAGTCAATTGCATAGTTCCGATATTAAACTTCTCCTCTCGGTTCGTCATTCAATATTAAGTAATCAATAGGTGGCCATTCTATCAATTTACCTTTAATTCAATGCAATCAACAAATAATAAGGTATATCAATGGAATCATCAAATCAAATCATTTAATCAAATATACTACAACCCCAAGCATGAGTAATTTAGCTCATCATATGTTTTAAATAAATACTAAATTCAATATAAACCAAATCAAAATTATACATTGCGATATTAATGTTCTTAATACACAATAACAAATAAGAAATGGAATACAAGGAAGAGTTAGGAAAACCCCTTTTTGAAGATGCTAACAATCGGACTCTCGTCTCTTTCGTGGCTCCTTCTTGATGTGTAATGATGAACTTCCAGCTCTCTTGAACAATTGGTTCTCTTCTTGAAGGAGTGGATGATAGCTTTCTCAAATTCTCAACCCTCCAATCAAGCCTCTTAAAACCCTAATTCTTAAGAACTAATAACTCGCTTCAAAACCAACAATTCATTTTGCTCTTGGTGTGTGTGAAGAAATGGTGAATGGAAATGGTGAATGGTCTTGCTCTCTCAAGCCAAGAACCAAGGAAGAAGATGAGGAAGATGAAGAACTAGTGGGAAGTGTAGAGAATGTCCCCTAAATTAATTCAAAATCCCCTTTTTTAATCCCCATGCTCTTCCACTTTCAATTGTTTAAGACACCCATAATGCCTTGTCTCCCACTTACTAATTTCTTTATACCTTTCTTCCATAAAATCCTCCCACTTTTCACTCTTTTTTTGTTCTTTTGTCTCCCACTAAAAACACACCAGCTCATTTCTCGTGCAAATCAGCTAAGGACCCAGGGTGACACGGCCAAGCCAAATGGAACTTGGCCGTGTCTAGTGACTTTCTTACTTGGGGACACGGCCAAGCTCCTGGCCGTGTCCCATTCTGTGTGCTTGTCCTTGTGAGACACGGCCAAGGACACGGCCGTGTCATGTGACACGGCCAGTGTCCTGGCCGTGTTTAGTGATGGTGTCTGTTTCTGTGTCTTTCTTTTCTTCTTTGCTCTTTTGTTCCCTTGGAGAGACACGGCCAATGGCTTGGCCGTGTCTCCTGGCCATGTTCCTTACTGGACTTGTTTCCTTGAGGGACACGGCCAAGCCATGTTAGTCCTAGCCATGTCTCATGTTTGTCCTTGATTCTTCTTCTTTTGATGAGGGACACGGCCAAGCCTTGGCAAGCTTGGCCGTGTCACTTGTTTTCTTCAACAAGTTCACCCATTTTTTATTCCTTAGCTCCATCAAGTGTACTTCAACCTAAATCAACAACTTCAAACATATTTAAGTACAATTAAACATGAAAATTAACTTAAAACCAACAAAAACATCATAGAAAATGTATACAAAATTGATCTAAACACCTTCCAACCTTATATCACCCACACACGAAGGGCGAGTCTCTTTTCCTAGGTATATGGTTAACAAAATATCAACATGGGACATCTTATTTTCAAAAACTTCACTCGGACGTTCTAATCACTAGTTGTATTCTCAAATATTAAAATCAGTCCATGATAATTCTCATTGATTAAGATTTAATCCATTGGATCAACTAAAAATAACTTTTATGTTATATTATGGATTAAAACTAAATTAAAAGGTATATAATAAATAGATTTCCCATTTAGAAAAACAACTAATGATTCATGCTACAAACAAGTTCATGATTAACAATTCTTAGTATAAATTAGGTCCATAATTGATTTTTGATATTCCATAATTGACCTAGACAATTTTAAGCTCATTAAAGGAAAAGGTTTTAATTTAGATGAAGTGCAAAAATAGTTTTGTTTCAAAGCCCATTGTAAAAAAGATTTTAGAAAAAAAATGAATTTTGGGTTTTATATTTGAGCCATGAGGTAGAAGAATTTTTTACTCATCTTCAAAAGGTTTTATGTCCAAAGACCGTCTTGAAAAGTTTTTTAAAAATAATTTTGGTTTTTTTGGGTTTAAAAGAATAAAACTATTTTGAGCTTACAACATAGGTAGGTCATATTAGAAAAAGAGCAAACTAACTAAGCCATGGTTCAAACCAAGATATATCCATCATAGTCAAACAACAAGCATTTGGGTAAAAAACCTAAGGAAAGTAACTAGGCCAATTACACGAGCTCTAGTCTTTTGGGTTGAAAGGTTTATGTTCACATAGCAAGTATATACTAAAAGCTACAAGGCTATGAGTGGTTATGCCATGCTTGATCTCTATACCTTGATTGAAAGTATGGCATCCCTCACATAACACAACACATGTTACATGGGCGTCCTAACTCGCGCACACAATGCAATCTAAATGATGCAATGAACAATATTATAATAAGAAAGAATAAAATAATATAAAGACTAATGGAATCAATTTCTCTTATCTCCAGTGGACTGATTCTTATGACTTCGGCACTGTTAAGCTCAGGATCTTAGAGAACACGGGCCTAAACCCAGAGAAAATTGAGTCTCCACCCGGATGGGCCAGGAAAATAGAAAGGGGTGAATGACTCGATTCTTAAGGAATCCCCAACTCCCTATTGGGTTCAAAAAGTTAGGTACATATGAGGGAAGGTGAGAATAACCCAGCACCCCCATAACGCCCGGTTCATTAGAACCGACCTCCTTTTCATGTCTTAATATTATTAAATTCTTAATATATTAAAATATTATCTATACTATATGCAATGAAGATAAAGAAATATTCATTAAAATCAAGAAAGTTCAAACCAATAAAAATGGGCACCGTACAAAATGGAAACATGCCCTTACAATAATGTCCAATGTCTGAAGTGCCAGTAAATAAAATAGGACTGTAATATCCCAAAGTGTGCCCTAGAAGTTTTGATATAATTGTTGTTTTATTTGAATTAAATGTATATGTGTAATTGGAAAGAAAAAGAATTAAGAGAGAGTTTATATGTTGTATATATGGAAATATATATAACATATATACAAGTCAAAATGGATGGTCAAAGGAAGAAGATATTTAATTTGTTATTTGTGAAATTAATAAAAAGGAAAGTAAGGGAAAGGGAGCTAAAATAAATAGAAGAGGGTATTTAAGTAATTTCTTATTTGGAATACTTGGTGGAGGTTTAAAGAGATGAGAAATTTGACTTTGTCTCTTACACTTTGTCATTTTCTTTTCTTTTCTCTATGTGTTGGCCGGACATCAAGGAAGCAAGAGAGCAAGTGAGGGTTTTTGAATTTTAAGAGCTAATTGAAGGAAGAATCAAGTGATTGAGTTGGAAAATTTTGAAGTTTCATCAACTTTGGTAAGTTCTCTCTTGATTTCCCTTGTTTTATTTGAGTTGTGATTATGTTTGAAAGTGTTGAAATTGAATTAAAGATAAGAAGTTAGGTTGGTGTTGGTGATGGAAGAGTAAGAGTTGTGTTTAGTGAAGTTGAAAGCATAGAATACATGAGTTTGGTACTTTAACCATTGAACTCCTTTTGAAATTTTTTTTCTGTTTTACAATTAGTAAATGTTGTGACTTGTATGATTTTTAATTAAATATAGAAAAACGTTCTTGAAGTAAATTTTTGATATGTTGTGCCTCTATGAGTCTAGAATGACTGAAAAATATGTTGATTTGATTTTGGAATGGTTATGATTTTGGAAAGATTATTTTTATTAGACCTGTTCCAGCAGGTACCTTGACTGAGACAGCTATCTTTCGGGATTTTTAATAAAATGTAGAAAAATAATATCCAATTGAATTTTGGATATGTTGTTTCTTAGTGAGTCTAGTATTTGAGAAAATTAATTTGGAACCACATTGATTGAATTTAATTTACGGAATTCACAAAGTTCAAAACTGCTGCCAGGATGCAGGGCAATTGGAGCAGTCTGGTTGGGTGAACTATTTGACCAAGATTTTGTGTTCAGTTTGATCTGAAATTTTAAAGGAATGATTTTAAGATGTAAAACTAAATTCTTTAAAAATTTTAGAGTTTTTAGTCAAGTAGATTATTTTATACAATTTTTCAAAATAAGGATTAAGTTGAGTCCAAAACCAGAATTTACTATTCATATGGTCATTTTGCTAATATTCCTTTTGGATTAGGTTGTGAAGAGGTTGAATTTCCCTAACCTAAGTATTGAGGATTCTTGGAAGAGTAAGTGTATAGATTGGTGTGAGTCGGTTTTAAGGTAAGTACAAACTACATTATTGCATACATTCATATGATGTTGAGACATAACATACATTTGATTGTAAATGTGTTAAGAAATCTAATGCATTGTTAATGCATATTAATAATGTATGTTTGGTATAATGTGAATGTTGTGATAAGCATGTAAAATGTGTGTTAATGCCATTGGTTATATACACTTGAGTGATGAATTGATTAATGTGATTTGAGATATAATGAGATGTAAAACCAATGTGTTTGGTTATAATGATGTAAATAAGATGGTTGAAGCATATTTGCCTATATGATGATGAAATGAAATATGGAATATGAAATGTGAAAGATATGATGATTGTGTGCCTAATATGTTAATTCAATTTTCAGAGTTCTGGGTTTGGCGGCATGCCTATGAATCACTGGATAGGTGAAAAGACTGGATCGTAAGCCGATTCCAGTTGAAAAATGTGAAATGATAAATGTGAAATATGATGTTTTTGGGGTGAAAAGACTGGGTCGTAAGCCTCAAAAACAGTAACAGTCTAGCCGGGTTGAGGATTTCCTCGGTTCTAACAGGGTTGAGGTCCAAGAGACTGGGTCTGTTACGCTATCCATGGATAGAGATATATATATATTGCCTACGGGCTTGATGATTGTGATTATGGACCAAAGCAGTAACTCTGAACTTTGAATAACATATTAGTGTATTTTGGGCCCATGCTTGTCTTTGTTTTCAATGTGAATCATGAATATTTTGATTAATTATTAAATAATGTAAGATTGTGAAATATAATATTCTTTTGAATTGTTTATGAAACTTGATTGTGTGACATTAGCATTACATTGAGGCATAATATTATGGTTGTTTGTACCACTAAGCCGTTGGCTTAGCGCGATTGTGGTTTATGGCGCAGGTGACAGGGTGGAACAGGAGAGTTCCTCTAGGCCGAGTAGAGTTTAGATTCTGAAGTGTGAATAGTGATCTTAAAGATCAAAGACTGACTGCCAAACATGTATAAACTTTATGTTTTGTAAAACTTGAGTTTTGATGTATATGAATTTGTAAATATTGTTACTTTCCGCTGCATAGTGAACAAATATTTTATCTACTGTGTTTCATAATAAACCTTTACTTTATTTTGTACTAGAAGTGTAAATCCTTTTTGCAGGTTGTAGTTGAGGTTATAAGGGGGATTTATTGGGAGTGTACTGAGAATGATTTTGTTTGCATTGGTTTGTGTAAAAATATTTTCAAAAATAAAAATAAAAAATAAAAACCAGTTTTGTCGACACTTGGGACTCAATTTCTAGGCGAAACTATGGTAAAATTTCTGTAAAAATCGGAACTAAAATTTGACTAAGTAAAATTGGTAGCAACATTAGGATAGTGTGGCGCCTCTACTCAGCTTACACACGTAGGTCGGGAAGGGGTGTTACAAGGACACCTACCAATTGGTGGAAACATGTCCCTTACAAATATCCCAAAGTCTTTAAATAAATTAAACTATAGAAAATAAATAAATTAAACAAATAAGACATCCACGAGTGGAAACATGGCTTTTACAAGTCTATTTAAAAATACATATGAATCTAAGAAAAATAATAAAGCAAGGGAAAAATAATACAACATATATGAAAATAATTAAATAATTAAAAGATAAACAAATACATCTTAATATTACCTCATTAATGAAATATAGTGCGCGACTACACAAGTTGCGCCAACGGCAGTCCCGCTAGATGGTTAGTGGGCGGAGGTCAAAGGGGCAGTGCCTCCAAAAGGTAAATGATTTATATGATATGGTTTTATTGGGAAATTAGGGTTTTTATCTAACTAGGGTTTTAGAATTCTTAGAAATAATATTAGGTTTTTAGGGTTTTAAAAAGAATTAGGTTACTGGATATTAAGAAATTAGGGTTAAGGATTTTAGATTATGGTTTGGAAATTAGGGTTCAGAGTTTTACAGTTTGGGGATTGGTTTTAATGGTTAGGGTTTTAGATTTTAGAAATTGGTTTTATAGATTAAGGTTTTGAAAAATATAGATTTTGGTTTTCTTTATGAAATCAAATGAGAAATAGACAAACTAAAATGAATCTGTGATTTTATTAGGATTTTTGAATTTATAAAGCTACGGGCAAAATATGTTATGTGCGTCACTGTGAACAATATGTATCATTTTATATTAATGGAATAATGCAATGAATTAATTAGTAAGACTAAATTATTAAATTGAATAAACTAAAGAAAACCCTGCGTTTGTCGACTCCATCAAAATTAAAAGAGATGATCCAACTATTTGCTCGAATCTACTTTGCATTCTAGTTGGAGGTTCAATGCAATCGAGACAGTTTTAGTTTTATGCCTCTTAGATTGTTGTTTCTCTTCTTATTGTGTGTGTTCCCCCTTAATTGCTTAATTAAAATTGCCGGTTGCCAATCGTTGCTAATCCCCTTATGTTCTTTTTTTAATCGTCTACTTATAGGCAAAAATAATTACTTAACTCTTAAACCTAAACTACTTAATCCAAGTTGCAAACGAATTATAGCTTAATTAGAAAATTAAATTACCCGGTTAAAATTGTTTAGAACTCGAATTAGTCAATTTCAGAGGCCAAAATCGACATGAGGCATTTGGACTAACCAAATTGATATAAGGCAAGGCTCATATCGATTTGGACATCCAAATCGATATAAGCTAGCCTCACATCGATTTGAGAAGCTCAAAATTATATGAGGCCATACTCATATTGATTTGGCTCTCCCAAATCGAAATGAGCTAGCCTCATATCTATTTTGGGATGCCCAAATCGATATAAGGCATGGCTCACATTAATTTGAACCATCCGACTCAAACTGATCCAAAATTATTTAATTTTTCAGGCCTAACTTTTTTACAATTTTAATATGGAATTTATAAAATCAGACAAGTTGAATTTCAATCTTTAAAATTAGGTTTAAGTACTTTAAAATTATAATGGACCAAGATGAGCTTCTTAAACCTAATCCATGCCAAAATTAAGGATATACAGATAGATAAAAATAGATTAAATTATTTAGTTTCATCTTATAAAAATTAATTAAATTAGATTTTATTGGTAATACTGACCATATAACTTTTTCAATAGAGTATCATTTCTTTTAAAAATATCACATAGAAAAGAATCTAAAACTAAATTTTTGTAATATAATTTTTTCAAGATAACAGGTTATAAGCCTAGATCATGGAGAAAAACCTTAAAATTTATGTGCTGTTAATAGTTAAAAAAAAACCAAAAAGTTTTATTTCTTCAAATATATGATTGTTAAACAGCCAAAGTCAATAATTTTCAATAACCAATATCATAATTTATCGGATAAAATGTATTCAATAAAAGAGATTCTTACAAATCCTTTCACTAACAATACTTCATAAAACTAATGTATCAACAAAAATGAAATTTCTTTAAATTACCATGTCCCTTTTTACTTGTGGAAGTATACTTATACCAATTATTTATTTTCTCAAAAACTACAACAAATGCTTTTTCATTGAAGATGAATCTCCTACAAAAAATAAATAAAGCTTATTAATTATATGTGAATATATATTAACCAAAATTTAGATATCAAGGAAAACTTGATTAGGTATAATAGTAGGATTATTAGTTTGAGACATTATGGAACCACATGGATAAAAAGCTAGCGACTGTAAGATAATAAACGTACTAATATAAAATTAAAATCGATATAGAGAAATTCAATTTTCGAATTTAAAATTCAGTACCTATATGGCATTGTTATATTTATATATACTTTGTAACATGCTTGAAAATAACATATTAGTCCCACTCATATTCTATGGCATGTCAAGTTAATAGGATATTTATATGCTCACAAAAAAAACTAATAAACATGATAACACAATTTTTCTGAATAAAGGATAACATATTTTTTTTTATTAATAAACTTAGTATGCCACATATCACTTACTAGAGATGAAAAGCATGCTTATTTCTCATTGTTTAAATCTAGATTAACCGCTACTATAGTTTTCATTGGACAACCAGATTATCGAAGAACCCCATTCTTTATTTCCTTTTTTGTATTATATAAAAAGATCAAATGAAATATTAGCGTGAGATATACTTTCACATATATATTAAACAAATAAAAACTAAAAATTATAATTAATATGACATATGAAATGTGAGGTTGATTTCTTTTTTTGCTGCTTCTCCCAATGACTTTTCCTTGTCTCCTCTATTGCTCCTTGTCCTAGCTATAAGGGGGTTTATGATAGGTTGCTCGTATACATCACCATCATCTCTATCGTCATAGCATAAATTATTGGTCACCTTTTGTGAACCCTTAATTTTATACTTAAATTAAGGTGAATATGAGTATGGTTCCAATAAAATTAAAATCAAACAAATTAGAATTCAGAAGGGCCTGGTTGGGCCCGTACGGGTCCAGACCAGTCCAAAAAGGTTCCTGAAAATTCTCGATTTTAGATATAAGAAAAACCCTCAATCTTACCTTTAAATAAAATCTGACATGATAATGAATCCAACAAAACTTGAATCACGAGAATCAATGGTCAAACAGGCCCGAAATGGTAAAAACAGTCCGTGGAGCGCCCCGATCTTCCATGGCAGCTTCATGGCCCGTCAGATGCACGTGCGGCCCAGGGTCATTTTGGTCCGATTTTTTTTCAACTTTTCACTATAAATTAAAGTTTTCTTCTCTAAAATAAGGATCCAAAAATTTTACATACCAAAACTCTATCAAAATTCTTTCTGACACAAAAATATAACAAATTCATCTTGGATCGATTTAATCAAATTAAATTCGATTCTCTTATAATTTTTAGACTCAAAGTCATTTTGACATCTTCCTTTTTAAGGCTCTGCATGCGGCCTGAGGTCATATTGGTCTAATTTTTTTTACTTTTTTACTATAAATTGAGGTTTTCTTCTCCAACATAAAGATTCAAAAATTTTACATATAAAAACTCTATCAAAATTTTTTCTAACACAAAATATAATAAATTCATCTTGGATCGATTTAATCAAAATAAATTTGATTCTCTTATTATTTTCAGACTCAAAGTCACTTTGGCATCTCCTTTTTAAGGCTTCTCATTTCAACCGTATATTCAAAAGAAACATCTATCTAAGGTGTACAAATTTTCGTACCTTACTCTTGTCAATTTGGTAATTTAAATTAACCAAAAATTGGTTAATTTCAGCTTCCAAGGTACGGTGCACTTTCTAATCTTATTTTTCAATTTGGTAATTAATCAATCACAAAATTGGTTAATTAAAAGCCCTTTGCAATCAAAGGCACGAACTACTTATGGCTCTGATCCCCATTCAAACGGGATAAGTAGACACACTTAGAATATCACTTCGCGTGGTAAGTCATTACTTAAATAATTTCAAACGGTGTTTTCCTTTTTATTTTTATTTTTTTCTATTATTCTTATGTTGTTGCCTTTTTTTTTATTAGATTTTGGACAATTATTGCAAATTTGATGAGTTTTGCACTAGTTGTTATTATTGTTGTTATTTGTTTGTTTCAATGTTATTGTTATTATTTGTTTGTTTCTTCTGTTAATTAATTGAGAATTTGTGCTTGACCTAGAACTCATAAGGGTTAGAGTTGAAGCTCCCCTGAAAATCATTATTTTGATGTAGTTATAATCTTTATTTCTCTTATGTTGCATTTTATGAATATTGTCACATTCATGCATTATTATTATATCATTGATAATCAATCCCAGCATAAAATATGAAAATTATATTTTTATCACCACAAATGTTAAAATCAACCATAGAAAATTATTTTTAATTGGTTAGAAAATTTAGCTAGGGATCTATCATAACATGGTTTCAGATCAGTATCCTCTTTGGATAAAATTAACCAAATTTTATGGAGTCAAATAAGAGGATTTTTCCTTAAATTTTTTCAAAATAAATAAATTAATTTGGTGACTCTTTGAATCTTGCTTTACAAAATAGAAGATATTTTCTCTTTTTCATAACAAAAGGAGAGTAAAATTATTTTTCTTAAAATAGAAAATCCATTTTTAAACTCGTGCGATGCATTAATTTTTTTTACATCTTTAGTCCATCGCAAAAAGAAATACACATTATAAATTAGACACACTATAAGTTAGAGTCACAATTTTAATGATTAATGCATTCAATACATGTGAATTTAAAGAACTTCTTACAACTGCATTTGACATTTAAGGTATTCTTGTCAAAAGTTATCATACTAAACCGATCATTCTCACCTCTATGTATAAACATCTTATACTTAAGTAGATTACCTTTATGATCTCTCTCTATAACTTGTTGCTCTAATCCTTTTTAAATATTCTCTCTTTAAAAATTTCATATATCTTATTTATATAAATTTTTGAAGTTTACTTCAACTTCAGGCTCTCTTTAATGACACGTGTAAGAGAACCATGACTATAATTAAAGACTTCATCACTTTCTTCATCATCCCATCATTTAACCATCTTCCCAAAACCTTCAATAAATTTAAATAATGAAGTAGTTTTACCAAGTCCATTGAAAACATTATTTACATCCTCACTTTGAGATGTTGATTTAATTCCATAATGAAATGTATCATTATTGAATGTAGTGCTCCATTTCTAGAGAAGGCCATATTTTGTTTCTAACTATTTATTCTCTTGTGCATTGTGTTCAATAAGAATTTCCTCTTATGTTGCTTCAAACTCCTTTATTTCACACTCTTTCATGCATTAATGAAAATAATATTGAAATGTGCGACTTGAATTAAAACTTCACAAATATGAAGGAACCTTTTTTGCTATATGTCATTAGCAAAGGCGATGACTTGAATTAGGAAATACTTCATTTTACATTAAACATGGTTATGTATTATTTTTGGTTGTTTATTGATCATTGATTCCAAAAAATATTTAAACCACCATTTAAAACCCATTTCTATCTCTATAGATAAGAATGCACATCTAATCATAATTGTCTTCCAATAATGGTTGACATAAAAAATGGAGCATATATTAAATTATATTTTTTTTGTTCAGCAAGTTGTGTAAAACAAAAAGATATCTCCAAAGCAATCGCAGTATCTCATTGAGCTAGCATCCCTGTAAAAGAAATTTGTCATTCACTCATCATGATCAAGTTGAACATCTCAATAAAACAACCCCTCCTTAATTGTTTTTTTCTTGAAATGATTCATTAAACTTTGTGAGACACATGCTTCAATGTGTGATGCTCTCAACTCATATGCATAATTGTAAGCATCATTTTTCATGAACTAATGTTTTTCACACCACTACTTTTATTAGCTATATATTCATAATCATTAACAAGAGGAATTATTACATTTACCATAGATTTTAATACACTCCCACTAGCATCAGATACAAATAATTCAAATCTTTGCAAACGTCTCTAAAAAAGTTTGGTCATTTCATGATTATGCTCCCTTATATATTGTTTTACTTTAAATATACCATCCTTGTTGAAAGAAAACCAAACCTTTGTCTTCCAACTTTCCCTAGTTATTGAGTTTCCATGGACTGATCAAGAAAATATTACTAGGATCTATGCATTTCAATTAAATAGAAAGAAGGCATTATTGTTTTGCCTTTTGCAGCAAAAAAAAACACACACACAACTTTTTTTACAACAAGCGAACGGATCATGAGGTGTTGTAGGTTATGAACTCCCTCTATGGTATCCACATGAACAAACATAACCGTAATTGTGTGTGTGTGCTAGCACTCTTTTCTGAAGACTCTTTTCAAAAACTACAATAGTCACTCTCTGGTATTTCTCTAAAATATTTTAATTTCCATAATATCTCCTAGAATACATAAAAAGAGACTCAGATTAATTATGCCTATTTTGATTTATTCTATGTGTGCGACTATATAGGTTCACTTAATGTTGGTAATAGGCTTAAACAATTATTTCAGGCCCATACATTATAAACAATCTCTAACAAGATATTATGACTACCTAAATTAAGTGAAGATCAGATATTCAACTTTTCTTAAATCACAATAAGATATTTAGTCCTTTTGTCGCAAGATATCTAGATCAATCATAAAGCATGAAATATGTCATCTTTATATTGATTGATCATAATTTCTTGACTACCAAGTAGACTAATTTAATAAATAATATTAATAAACCTTATTAATTTATTTGAGTGTGACTATGCATCTTTCTCACTCTAACTTGTTAAGAGGCCTAGAGATATCTCTCTCAGAATATGAGAGGAACAAATCCCATATAAATCATCTATATCCTTCTTTATGATTTATTAAATGTTTGACAATATATATTAAAATACTAAACTCATGTAGGGAACCATAGTGATTTCAAGTTAAAAGACTACATAACACTATTGTAATGAGAATCACTTATGGCATTGATCTATGTAGTATTCTTATTATGGGTCTATCTAGTACAATATTCTCTAACATGTACTTATATTTTTACTTAATTTCTCATTTTCGTGATTAGTAAAATATGATCATCAATCAAACTACATGCTAGTCTTTATTCGTTATTATTCCATCAATAATGATCAACCAGGGACAATTTAGAATAGAATTCTTATTATTTTAAGGCCTTACAATCACCTATTTTATGATAAAAAGTTGAATTATCTAATCATGGAACTTTAACCATATTAAAATAACATATATGCATATATTAATGAAATTCCTCATTTATTTTATTAAATATGATAATAAAATATATATTCCATTAGCTTAGGATACAACACTAACACTGTTATCTATTTTTAGTATGAAACATCACCATAAGCATAAGTTTTCATCTTTATTCCCTTCTTTCCAACAAACATACTTTTTGGACCTAATTTGTCTATTTTTATGAAATAATATTATTTTGACTTTCTTACACTAAATCCAACTGCATGTGCATAATCACAGTACATCATCTTATATGCCTCCTCTTCACTTCTAGCAACTCCATTTAAGCCAACTCCTCAAAACATGGTTCCACTAAAACCTCAGTTATCGTGGCTTCATGACTACTATCATATACCTCTAAATTTTCATTTTCGTCCTTATCAAGAATGATAACTTTTGCAAAATTTGACATTCTTGTAAAAAGGCACTAGGTCACTTAGGAAGAGATAAATGTATGCAAAATAATCATGTATATTTATGTGTGTATGTCTCTCTCTATATATATAACTAAATAATTATTTTAATTACAACTACTAAAAAAATATTTATATAAAAATATATTAAACAAACAATGATGTTGAGCATCACCAATAAGCAATTTGAGATGTATTATTCAATTGACAAATCATCACCTTCTCAAGGAATTTTAAATGTATCAAGCTTCTAGACAATTTTTAGAACTCCTTGAGGGAAATATTATACATTAATTGAATATCATCTAAAGAAAATAAATTCAAGCTATGCAAGGATTTGATTTAATGTTAAATCATTGACCACACTATAACAATCCCATAATCAAAGGTACCTCTCAAGTATCGGAGAATCCACTTTATAGCCTACTAGTGTTCATTGCTTGGATTAGTCATAAACTTGCTAACCATAATAACTGCTTGTGGTAAGTCTAGTCTTATACACACCATTGCAAACATCAAACTCCCTACTGCACTAGTATACGGAATCTTTGCCATGTACTCCAGTTTTTTTTTCTATTCTAGGACATTGATGGCTAGACAATTTGAAGCGATTAGCTAGAGGAGTAGTAACTGGTTTTTCCTTGTCCATACTGAATATCTTCAATACTCTTACAATGTAATTCTTCTGCAAGAGCTATAGCTTCCTATTTTTTCTATCTTTGTTAATCTCTATGCTAAGAATTTTCTTTGCAACACCTAAGTCCTTCATGTCAAACTCTTGACTTAACAAGAATTTAAACTCACACACATTTGTCATGTCTTTTGCAATAATTAACATATCATCAACATAAATCAACAACTAGATGAAGGTTTTTTTTTTTCAAAGACTTAAGATATAGACAACAATCATACTCACAACGGGTAAAGCTAATACTTATCATGTAAGAATCAAACCTCTTATACCATTGCCTTGGAGACTGCTTCAACGCAGAGAGGGATTTCTTGAGCTTGCATACTAGATGTTCATTTCCTTGCTCCTCAAACCCTTATGGTTGTTTCATGTAAACCTGCTCCTCCAATTCACCATGAAGTAAAGCTATCTTAACATCTAATTGCTCCAACTCTAGATTTAACTAAGTTCTTAATGCCAACAATACTCTAATAGTTGTATGCCTAACTGCCAGTGAGAACTGTGATACCCCAAATCAAGTAGGATAAATTAAAATGGGAAATGTTTAGAACAAATGCTATAATGAGCATTAGAATATGTGTGTGTGTGTGTGTGTGTGTGTGTGTGTGTATATATGTATATGTTGAACTAATAAGTAAAGAAATATTAAAAATTAAATTAGATAGAGGGTATACACATATGTATATCGAATTATACATATGTACATATGTATAATAGTGTATATATATATATATACAAGTAAAATAAAATTGGCTAAAAGAATACGAGCTAAAAACAAGAAAAAAAAATGGGGTTAATTAAATATCAAGTAAAAATTAGATTAATAATGATAGTTAATAAAATATATAAGAATTATTTATAAGAGATATATTTATACATATAAGGCTTAAGCATGCAAAATAAAAAAAATGGTAAGTAATTGGCTAAGCCCAATGAATGATGGGCTAGGATTATATCTATATTTGGAAAATAGGATTATATCTATATTTGGGAAATATGTTTATTGGTTAGTGGAATATAAAAGTATAGTATATATGCGTAGAGAATAAGATAAATATAATAAACAAATGAATAAGTGTAGGCCAAATGAAACGGAACGTAAGAAGTAGGGTGAGAATTTTTAAGAAGAGTGACAAGTGTCAAATAAGACACACACCAAAAACAAACAAATGGCTTGCATGTGTTGGGTGGTGGCAATGGTTTGACAAGTGCCCTTGAGACAAGAATTAAGGATGAAAGAAGTGTTGGCATAAGAATGAAAGAAGGAATTTGAAATTTACTTCTTTCACGGGAAAGAACCAAATAGAAAAGAGAGACTAAATTATTTATTTTACCTTCAAATAAGATTAAAAAACGAAAAGGAAAGAAAAGAGAGATGCAAAAGAGAGGGAGTAGTTGATGGAAGATGAGGCTAAAGGATCTAAGAGTATGAAGAATATGAATTTAAGTCATTCTCTTTTCAAGTGAGTGTTCTAAATATCCTTAATTTAAAAGCTTAAGATAGAACGTGTAATAATCAATTTAATTACTTGAATTAATGGATTGATTATATGAGATTAATTCTTAAAATAGTTAGATGCTTAATGTTGGAATTGATGTATTCATGTAACATGAATGAGTTCGCCGAATTTTAGGTATATTTAGGAAGCTTGAATGGACCTGAAATTTTTATTGAAACTATATATGCATGTCTGTGATTTATGTAAATAATTCTATAATTTATAGAGTTGATTTATTAATAATCAAAAATAGAAGAAGAAAAACTACCAAGGCTGTATAAGAAGAGATAGAATATGTAAGAATTGAGAAATCTTTTTGGAAAGTCTAGTAAATTAACCCAGAAAAATCCGAAATTTAAAATACAAGTTAATATATATGTCTGAAGTATATGGTTTAAATTCATAATTTTCTGACGAGTTTTACTAATTAAAATAAAATTGGAAAGAGACATTGCCAGAAGGGTAGTTGTAAAATACAGAACCTATGGGTTGAGAAAACCGAGTTTAAAAATATAGTAAATAAGCTCAAAAATTCTGAAATTTTACATATAGGTTTATATATATGTTAGCGTTACATGTTTTAAATTTTATAATTTTTAAAAAAATGATTAAAAGTAAAAGTGAAATCGAAAATAGAAACTGCTAGAAAATCCACTGTAAAATTAGAAATTAAAGGTTTGAGAAATCTAATAAAATAGTATAGTAAACGACCAAGGAAAAATCTGAAATTTTAGATACAAGTTCATTTACATGTCTAGATTACAGGGCCGTCTTAAACATTTGCAAAAATAAAAGAGGCCATGTTCTTACGTTGAAATTTAGGCCCCTAATATGAAAATTACATGTTTGGATTTATATTATTGGGCCCCATAATTTTTTGAGGCCCTGTGCTATTGAACTTGTTGCACATGGTGTTAGACGGCCCTGCTAGATTATATGGTTTAAGCTTCGTAAATTTTAGTTAAGATTTGATAGTTAAAGAAAATAATAATAAAAAAAAAACTACAAGGTAAGAATTAGAGTCTAACAGCTTTTATGGCTAAAAAAATTTATAAGTCAAATCAAAATGGTAAATGTATGAAAAGGAATTATGAAAAAAAAAAAAGAGGAAATTCCATGTGGTCTTATATATGAATTAAGAATAAATTTGGAGTTTGGTAAATTTTTAAATTAAGTTTTATGATTAAAATAAATAAAAGTATTGCTTTATAATCATAGAAATAAAATTGAGAATTTTATCAAAGGAATGGAAAATTTTGATTAAATTATTTAAAATTATAATTTTCTGTTGATTTGTAATTTATTGATTTATTATGAATAAGAACTTATTTAAAGTAATTATAATTTTAAATAACTTGCATTTTAGTGATTTTCTATGAGTAAAAATAAAAAGTGATTATTTTCTTAAACTTCTATTGAATATGAATATTAAAGAAATTTAAAGTTTTATCAATAAGGAAAATAGTTTTCTATATTAAATGGATTTATACCAATTTAAGTTTGATATTTATCATACGATGACAAATGAATTAAAAAAAAGACGTTTGTAGTTTTAATAAAGTTTTTATTATTATAAAGAAATTTCAAGAAAGGATTGAAAGATATTTGTGACTATAAAATTATGATTTAAATATATATATATATATATATATATATTCAAGGTATATATATATATATATGTATATGTGTGTGTTTATGAAATTAAAGTTTAACTTAAAATTTTTAAAAAAAAATAATTAAATGACACATAATCTACCAAGTAAGGAGTGTCTTAAGTTTAAAAATTTAAAAGACTTAAGTGAATTAGGCAAAAACTATTATATGTAAGATAGTTTAAGGATAATCAAGGATATATAATAGTTAATATAAATTAATGTACGACTTAAAGAGTTAAGTAAATAAGAGTAATAACTTAAGGTACAAGTAAAGTATTCTCTTGGGAGTATAGCTATAATTACTAAATAATTTATTATGAAGGATGGTTAATTAACTCAAACTGATTAACTAATGGAATATAAATGTTAGTAGAGAATGCTTGAATAATTGAATTAAGTAATGAATTGAGAATAAGGAATTAATGAAAGATATGATATAGAACCCTAAAGATAAAAATGTATAGACAAAATATCTATAGACTACTTCAAGGAGGTATATTCCCTGATCGAATAATATTTTACGAATGAATAATTCAAAGAAATAAATAATACATTAAGTTAAGAATAAAAAGAAATAACTTCTAAATAATTAGAGAATTTTATTCTGAGAAGTATAACATCAAAAGTAAATAATAACATATTCATTTTGTTTTTGAATAAATAAAGACTTATTTTGAGGAACGAAATATTAAAAATGAATAACTATAGTTATGCATCTGTACTATGCTTCATGAATAAACTCTGTTCTATTATGATAAGCTTTCTGAAAAATATTTTCTAAGACTAACTCGATGACTTAGTCTAATTTTTTTATATTCATATTGGCAAAGCCCAACCCTAGTGGAGTTAAACCACTAGGCAATGTACACTGGTATTTTGATTTGCGCATAAGAAAGAAGTTATTGTCCTAATTATTGTGGCCTCTGGCCTATCTGTTATGGTCCTTGACAATGGTCATCGACCCCTTTGTTTTGATTTGTCATATGAATCTCCTACTAAAAATGTTTTCTTTAATATGCACTTATGTGAATAATATTATTTCAATCTGTTTCATTATATATCATGGTTTAAGTTATTTAAAGTTATCCTTTTGATTTTTGAATTGTTATTTCTAAACTACCCATGTTAGTTATAAACCATTGTGATTACATTTCTAAACCCTAAATAAAATACCTATAAAGGAAATTTGATCTGATATGCATTTACCTTAAGATAGGTAAATTTATTAAGAAACTATAAGTGAAGGTGGATATCATAATATGAAATTTAAATACTGAATTAATTATTGTTATCAAGAAAAATATTAAATTAGTTACTGTAATGAAATAAATATCAGAGTCTGAAAATTTAACATGAAAACATAACTATTGTAATAATTAAATAAAAGTAAGAAATGAGTTAAGAATCAGCGTATGATGAATCTAGAAAAATAAAATGTTAGGTTAATGCTAAGTACGCTGAGCGTATAAGTATTCTGTATAATAAAATAATGAAAGCATTCTTAGAAAGATGCTAGGGATCGTAAACAATATCTGCGATATAAATCCCAAAGCACAAAAAGCTACTTAAACTGTAATAAGTTATTAATCACTTAAAGTGAAAATTAAAGCAAATATAATAAACTTGAACACTCACTGAGTTGCGGCTCACCCTCGTTCATTGTTGTTTTAGTATTATTTTGCAGCCAGAGCAACTCTGGTAATGGTGGCACTATGGTATCCATGAGTAGCAAAGAGAAGGAGAAGATAGCTAGGAAAGATTCTAGTTAAATGTATACTAAATATATATATGTTGCAATATGAGAAAAATGTTTATAAAAAAATTTAGTGAAGTATCACTGTTTTGTTCTGTTTTGTTCGAAATCTGGTTTCTACGAGGTTCCGGCGTATTAAACCGACCTGAACCCTAGAATCGTCGCACCTTTGAAATTAGGATGTGACAGAGAACACTTCGTTGTAGTCAATCCCCTTTTTCTGTGTGTATCCCTTTGCAACCCTTCTTTCTCTGAAACTCCTTCCTTCTTTCTATAGACCCATTTACATCCAACAACTTTCTTTCCCTTAGAAAGTTTTGCTAACTCCTAAGTTTGATTCTTATGCAGTGACTCCATTTCTACAGCCATAGCTTCTAACCATCTCTCTTTTTCTGAAATTGATATCGCTTCCTAAAAAGAACTTAGTTCCCTTTCACTTGTTAGTAAAGCAAAGGATGCTGAATAATCATCTTCTCGATATTTAGCTAGAGTTCTAATTATGCATCTAAGTCTATCTATGGAGACTCATGTTGATGATGTTACACTTCTATACTCTTTGAATCATCATCCTTGCTTTCAGATTCAATTAATAATTGAACTAGTTTTGAAGGACTATCCAACCCAAGCTCCACATCTACCTTGGAGGTTGATCCTATAACTTCTTGAGATGATTCATGCTTGTTTACTATAGCCTGCTCATCAAAGACTACATCTTTACTAGCTATCACCTTTTTCGCCTTAGGATCCCAAAGTCTATATCCTTTTACCCATTTTCCATATCCGATAAAGATGCATTTTGTTGACTTTGAATCCAATTCGATCTCTTATCACTGCGGATTAATGCGTAGGCTGGACATCCAAATACTTTGAGTACAAAGTAGTCGAAATCTTTACCTGCCCAAAACATTGTGTAGACTTTCACTTTAACTTACTTGAAGCTGACCTCTTTATGATTAAACAAGCAACATTCACTACTTCTGCCCAAAACTATTTGGGTAACCCCGCTTGTAATCCCATTGCTCTGGCTCTTTCTAGTAATGTTCTGTTCATTCTTTCTGCTACACAATTTTGCTGAGGTGTCTTAGGAACTGTGAAGTATCGCTCAATCCCTTCTTTTTTGCAGAAATCTATGAACTCTTTAGATGTATACTCACCCCCATTATCAAACCTTAAGCACTTCATGTTTTTTCATGTCTATTCCTTAACATTGGCTTTCCACTCCTTGAACCTTGAGAATACTTCGTCTTTTCTCCTTCATGAAATATACCCAAAATTTTCGGGAGAAGTCATCGGTGAATGTTACAAAATATCTGGCTCTAACCTTTGTTGCAACTTGTGCTGGACCCCAAACATCTAAGTGAACATACTCTAATACTTGCTTGCTTTTCTGTAAAGAAGTCTTGAATTGAACTCTATTTTATTTACCATAGACACAAAGCTCACAGAATCTAACTTCACACCATGTTATCCCATTCAGCAATTTCCTTTTATGAAGTCCATGCAAAACTTGCTCTCTTATATGTCCTAATCGCATATGCTAGAGCTTTGATGATGCATCCAAATCATTTTCTATTGATGAACATGTAGAATTTTGTTTCACAATTGTACTACCTTCTAGCCTGTATAAATTATTTCCTATCAGCTTCCCCTTCATCACAGTCATAGCCCCTACGAATACCTTAAGAACTCTACTGCCTGGAGCTATTGAAAATTCACATAATTTTTTTCCCTAATAAGCCCTAAGAAATTATATTCTTCTTCAATTCAGGAACATATTTGACATTCTCCAATGTTCTAATTACACCATCAAACATTTTGATTGTAACAGTTTCAACCCTACTGCCTTGCAAGTATAATTGTTAACCAAGGTTACACTGCCAGTATCACATGCTTTGTAATTGTGGAACCAATCTCTGTGAGAATTATAATGTGATGAGCATGCTGAATCTGAAGTTCATGTGTCTTATTTTGAAACATTGCTTGTTGTCGAGGCTACCAAAAGATCTTCCTCTTCTAAAGTATCGGTAGCTATACTAGCAAAACTTGAAGCTGCTTCTTTCTTATCAGCCCCTTGACTTCAATAATGGACAATCTTTCTTCCAGTGGCCTTTCTTTCGACATTTAAAATATTTTTTCTTGGACACTCTTGACATTTTTTATTTCCCTCTCTTATGCTCCTTGTTCCTTCCGTTGCTCCTTTCGCGTTCTGAACTGACTAATGAACTCTCAGCTTGTCGATTTCCCATCTTCAATTTCTGTATTAAAATATGAGATCTTAGAGTTGTCACCACTTCCTCATAGTCTAACATCTCCTTCCCGTATAACAATGTCATATTGAATTGATTGAAAGATGGTGACAATGAATATAAAAGCATTAACACCTTGTCCTCGTCATCCAATTTAAAGTTCATACATAATAAATCACTAACCTTTTGATTAAACTGGGCTATATGATTTTCTAGGTCTCCACCTTCTTCCATTTTAAATCATAATAGATCGTGTTTCATGAACAATTTATTAGTGACGTTATTGGACATGAACAAACTCTGCAAATTTATTCATAAATCTTTGGCTGTCTTCTTGTCGATTACATCATACACTACTGAATCTGTCAAACACATCCGAATTGTACTAAAGGCAATTGACTTAATATCTTGTTAATCATCTTCATCCATGTTTGCCGGCTTTGTTTCCCTTCACGCCTTGTGAACCTTCATCTATGTCAACAAATCATTAACTCTCATCTGCCTTTGAGAGAAATTCTCTTTTCCATTGAACTTATCAAACTTAGCATGTGTTCCAAACCCGTAGGGTTTAGAACATGCAAAATAAATAATTAATCTATGAATAGAAAATTTAAGGGGGAAAAAAAGTAATCACACAAGACACAAAAGTTTACGTGGTTCGACAATTTGCCACGGGAGGTTTCTCGCTTTATTTCTTTGAGAGAGAATATAACTGAAGTTTTTTTTCTCATAACCTATTATGTTTATCACCTATGATGCTCTATATATAATATTTACTTTACCATCGATATATAAGAAAATTCTTTTTTTATTCTAACATCTTTTTTCTATTCAGGCTCTATTATAAACTGATAATCTTTCTCTTTGTTAGAACTTTTAATGAAAAATTGATTTTGATAATGAGTCATTATTTAACAAAGAGAGACGGAGACAGAGACTCCTACTCTAAATATAGTTTAGGAAAGGGAAGATGAGCTTAGGAGAGTGTGATCTACATTCTCAGGAGAGACCAATGTAAAGAGGATTGGAATGGATTGTTTCTTCTCTATTTTTTAATTTTAATTCTTTTATAATATTTAATTCAAAAAGGGAAATAATGTATTTTAGTTTAATTGAAACATTAAATTCTTTTCACACATAAATAAAAGAAACATAAAAGAGAAATGATATTTTTATAAGGGTGTAAATGTTATTTTATAAGAAAATATATTTAATTTTAACCATAAAAAAATTATTTTTAGAACATTTTTTGGCAATTGCTCTCTTTATATTTTCACTTTTGGATATTTACAAACTTTAATAAGATTTTAAATTCCAGACTCCTATCATTGAGAACAAGTTATACCTGTTATAGAAAAAAGTTCGCCACCTTCTCTCAATTTCTCCTTTGATTTTTTTTTTCTTTTAATTTTATTGTTTGAGCCACCATGCATTTTTTTTTGTCCGAAAATGATTTCATGTATTAGCTGCATCAATAGATAACAATACATCCAGTGTATTTAGGCGATTAGTAACCCAATCCATATTTAAGTTTTTCTTAACAATTGCAGAGGCTAACCAATCTGCCACTTTGTTACATTGTCTTCTTATAAAAACAAAAGAAATACTAGTAAAGTTCCCTGCTAACTCTTGAATTATGGTCACAAAAGCTTCAATTTCCAGTGGACAAGACATTAATATGTTTACTGCTTGAATCAGGATAAGGTTATCAGTCTCAAAAATGCAGGAGCTTATTTGCAAGTTTGCAGCCTTCTCCACAGCAATCAACAAACACTGTGCTTCATTCCTCAAAGGCGAGAAAGAAGAAATTAAGCAACTCCAATTAATTCTCCATTGGTATCTCTTATAACAAAAGCAGCTCCAGCAAACTTTAAGAGAGGTGAGAATGTGGCATCAGAATTGATCTTCATCACATTAGCTGAGGGAGGAATCCATGTGGATTGCTCTCCTCTTCCACCTATACTTCTTCCCATTCTCTGAAGTTTGACAGATTGATCTGTATCTACTTGCATAGCCTCATTAAACTCTTGAAATAAATTGAAACCTCCGCATATTGTGAAATGTGGATTAGGAATTTTGCCTTGAAAGTAGGATTCGTTCCTAGTTTTCCATACAGTCCAACATACACAAGAAATTTAAGTCATGAAATTCATTTTATCATCAATTCTAAGTTCATTTATAACGTCCAGCCACCGAGAATAGAAAGATGAAAGATTAAAAGCCAATGGATTTAAACCAAAATTTGACATAAACCAAGTGGCTCTTGCATGCTCACACACAAAAAATAGATGAATTAATGATTCTTCTTCTCTGCCACATATTAAACAAGTTTTATCTCTTCTAAGATTTCTCTTAGAAAGCTCCAAAAACAGGGTAATGTATTATTGCATGCTTTCCACAAGAAGCATTTCAATTTCGGAGGAACATTTAATTTCCAAATAATCTTCCATATTGAAGGTGAATTAGATGATCGGGCAAGGTTAATAGAATTAATTCTCCTATTGCAAAGAAACTGATAAACTGATTTTACTGACAACTTCCCATATCGATCATAATGCCAAATCAGTTTATCATCCAAGTCACTTCTGAACAATGGAATATCACAAATAGCCTTAGCCTCTCTATCATTAAATATTTCATGAATAAGTTGCACATTCCATTTTCCTTGATCAGTAATAAGATCCGAAACATAATTAATATTGTGAGAGGCATTTAGCTTGACTACCTTAAATTCAGGCAAATTTGGCACCCAAGGGTCATTCCAAATCTTGACTCTTCTGCCATTTCTGATATGCCATCGAAAACCAGCTTTAACATGATCTCTCACTTCAATCAAACTTTTCCAACTCCATGAAGGGTTGTTCCTTTTCAAAACTGCTTCCTGAAAATCACAATTTGGAAAATAGATAGATTTCATAATTTTTCACCCCAAATTTTCAGGTTCCTGAAGCCCATACCCCCTCTAAACTTCGAGGCTGACATTACCTCCCATTTCCTCCACTTGCTCCCTCTGCCAGTTTGATTCTTTTACCATCAAAATGATGCTAAAATACTATTTAGGCTCCTACAAAAGCCTTTTGGTAATTTAAAACAACACATAATGTGTGTAGAAGTGGCTGTAAGAACTGACTTCACTAGAATTTCTCTACCAGCAAAGGAAAGTAAGTTTCTTTTCTAGGCCTGAGCTTTGGCTATAATTTTTTCTCTAATAAACCTCAAAGCTTCTGTTTTAGATTTGCCCCACCAAGCTGGTATACCTAAATAATTCTCACATCTTTGCATCTCCTTAACCCTCAGCAAATTAATAATGGAACTTCTCACTTCTTGGGGGGTGTTTTTGCTAAACACAACACTTGATTTACTATTATTAATTCTAAGACCCGAGATTGCACTAAAAATTTTTAGCACCTCTTTAAAAGCAGATGTCTCATTCATGTCAGCCCTTCCTGCAATAAGAGTGCCTTCCGCATAAAGTAAATGAGTTATGCTTGGTGAATTTTTGGCTAATTTAAACCCCCCCTAATATATCCTTCCTTGTTAGCTTTCTCTAAAACTATGGATAAAACTTTAGAAGCCAATAGGAATAAGCAAGGGGATAGAGGGTCCCCTTGCCATAATCCTCTAATAGGGAAGAACACCAAGGTTCCCCATTAACTAATATGTTTTATGAGAGTTGTGATACATTGCATTAAAATATTTATTGCCTTACAGCTAAATCTCATACTCATCAAAACACATTTCAAAAAATCCCATTCCACAGTATCATAAGCTTTGTGCATATCCAATTTAATAGCCATTTGATATCTACCCCTATATGATTTAGATAGCAATTTATGATATATCTCACGAGTAATCAAAACATTATCATATATTATGCGACCAGGCAAGAAAGCTCCTTGAGCTGGGTCAATAAATTCATTCAAGAATGGTTTTAATCTATTAACAATAATTTTAGAAATAATCTTATAAGAATAATTGCAAAGGCTTAGAGGCCGAAATTGAGAAACAGATTCAGGGAAAGATACCTTTGGGATAAGCACAAGATGTGTTCTGTCGAGTTCTCTAGGCGTAATACCAGTAATGAAAAATTTTTGAACAGAAGCCACCAAATCATTTTTGATAATTGCCCAAAATTTTTGGTAAATTCCTTGAAAACCATCTGGTCCAGGGGCTTTCAATGACCCCATGCCAAACACAGCAGCCCGAACTTCCTCATCATTAGGGATAGATTCCAAAGAATCATTACAATCATTATTCACCATCCTCGGAATTAAATCTGCTAGTAGATTTGGATCAAGTTCAGATTCAGAAGAATAGAGTTTGGAAAAGAAATTAACAATATGGCTTCGTATATCTTCTTCATTTTCAATCCATACGCCTCCTTCATCTTTAATTTTCACAATTTTATTGATTGGTCGATGTTGTAGAGTAGTGGCATGAAAAAATTTTGTATTTTTGTCTCCTGCCTATAGCCACTTAATTCTAGATCTTTGAAGAAGCTAATACAATTCCTCCATCGTCCATAAACAATTCAGTTCATCTGTTAATTTTTTCTCCAATTCATGAAAATTCTCGCAAGGGGGATTTGTATAAATGTTTTCTAGTCTCTTCTTTGTCTCATCAATTCTCAGTTTAGAATTTCCCTATTCCTCCTATCCCACTCCTTCGGTTGTTCTGCAGTAAAATTTAATTTAGTGGTTAGCATATATCTCCATCTTCACTTGATCTCCGTTGGCCCCATGCATTTTCCACTATAGTTTTGCAATCATCTGATTCAAGCCATTTCGCCTCAAATCTGAACATCTTTTTACGTGGCCTGCAATTATTCTGAATATCTAATATGAGAGGTCTATGATCTGACCCAATCAATTCTCCATGAATGACAGTCGCAGAGCTAAATTTTATTCTCCATTCAATTTATTAATGCTCTATCTAGTCTCTGCTATATATTTCTACCTCCCTCTTGTTTGTTTGTCCACGTAAACTTTGGCCCCTTGTAACCCAAATCTAACAGCAAATTATCATTCATCCATTTCAAGAAAAGATCTTTAAGAGCTGAACCAAAAACATTCCCATCCTTCTTTTCATAAGAATATAAAATCTGATTGAAATCCCCCATAATTATCCACGGGATTAAATTTCCAGGATTGCGGCTCGAGATTTTTTCAAAAAAAAATTTTCTACCCTGTCTATAGGGACTACCGTAGACAAAAGTTATCACCCAAAAATTCCCTTCTGGATCATACACTACTGAATGAATAAAACTTGACTCTTTACCGATGATTTGAAATAACCAATTCTCACGCCACCATAATACCAATCCACCTGCAAGTCCAATAGGATCTACATACTCTGCAAATTGAAACCCCATTTTCCTCCGTTGCTTCTCCAAAACTCCTTGTTGCTGTTTAGTCTCTGCTAGAAACACCACACCTGGGCGTTATTTAAATATATTATCTTTTAAGCCCCTCCTTGTCGAGGCCCGCCCAAAACCTTGACAATTCCAACATAAAGCAATCATAGTGACTGGGTGGCTTTAGGCGAGCCACCAGCACCTTCAGAATTTTGTTTGTTTTGGCTAGACACATCTTCTTTTTTGCTCCTAGAAACAGACTTCCATCTTCGAAAAGTTTTTGAGACAGCAACCCCTTCTTTATTATATTCCCAATATGATATCTATTCAAACCAACATCTTTACCATCCAATATGCTTCCTTCTTCAAACTTAGTGGGACAAGGATGATCTGTATCCGACGATTTATCATTAGGAGCCAGGACTTCAATTGTTGGGAATTCAGACGGGCCAGCACTCTTCTTTTCATGGGTCGAGCTTGATTCTATTCTTAATTTTTTAGAGGTCATGAGAGAATTAGTTAAATGGGCCTGACCTCTCTTGAAGTGATTTAAATAATCACTAGGCTTGCCATCAGCTACATCTGGGCCCATTTCGTTCTGCTGGATATCACCCACAGTACTTGGAGGAATCTTAGATTGGTCTTCTTTACTTTCGAACCAGAAACCTCAAGATCTTCTTTCTTCTTCAATTTATTTAAATGGGTCGACTGATTAGACATTTTTGTGTCTCGAGTCTTGTCGTCTCTCACCAGCTTGATACTAGCCTCTACTTTCCTACCATCTGTCACTTTCTCCATGTCTTTATGCTCTTTCTGATATTGATCTAGTAGCTTCTTCTCTTCCTACATCTGACACTTCTTTTGCATTACCGGAAACCGGCACTGGTGACGTGTGAGACAAAACAACTCGTTGAAGACTAGGACCTTCAATGTGATTGGAATACTCCGAATTCCATAGGTAGGACTACCTTGAAGTTAAGCCCTCAATCCTGGGCTGAAATGCAGATTATGCCCGGACTGATCATCATGAATATTCTTCTCAGAACAATATCTAACCACATGCCCTATTTTTCCACATGCAAAGCAGAAATATCCAAGTTTCTCATATCTCACATACACCTCAGTAGGAGATCGTGTTAGAATTAATTTTATATTAATAAAATTAATCCTCTAATTAATCATAAGTATGTGCTAAATATATTTAAATATTTAAATATGTATTGCATTCAAATTAAAATAGTCAATTAAAGTTTTGATCAAATTAAGATTTTTGATTATTGAGGTGTCCTACTCGTAATAAGATTATAAGTGTAGAGACTGATAAGAATTTCTGTTTTGTTGAAGGACCAAAATAGAAATCATCATCATCAGTTATAAATAAGGGGTCGTGGTCTCTAGGGGAACATAACAATTTTGAGAGAACATTACGTTCCTTCAGTAGTGCTTCTGCTAAACTTAAAGTGTGTATCCCCTGGAAGGCGACAAACTCCAAAATCGTCTTCAGCTTCAACATACGATGATGTCAGGTATGTAATTTAGCCCTTTGCAGTTTAATTTGAATAATCTAATGATTTATGCATGATTTAGGTTTTAGGGAGAATCAGGTTTTCTCCCCCTTTCAATTGGTATCAGAGCCTTGTGCTAGGTTGCTAGATTTTCCGATTAAATTGCGGTATTATTTATTATTTTAATTCTAGAAAATTAATTCGGTGATTGTAATTTTCGAGAATTAATTTGGAATCGAAATTAGTAATCTGAAATCAATTTTGGTTTGGTTTATTTTTTGGATTAAATTACTGAGTTTAATTAATTCTAAAAAATCAAATTTTTTGTACTTGAATTTTGGTTTGTGATTTTTTCTGGAATTAATTAATTTGGTTAATTAATTATATTAATTAATTAATTATTAAAAAAATTGAAACTGTTCTTCGAAGAACAGTTTCGAAAAATTTGGAATTTTGGGTCTTTGATAGATTTTGATGATGTGTTTGGTCGGATTGTTGACCGGAGGTGGCGGTAGGGAGGGTGTATACCCTCGTTTGGTGGCTACCGGCGGTGGAAACGGTGGAGAACGATAGAAATCGATTCGGCCGGTTTGGGTTTTTTGCGATTTCGATTAAGTTTTTTTTCCCGATTTTGTGTTTTTTCAGGCGATTCATCGCCGTTCATCGCCAATAGACGATGGCCGGAGGTTGTTCGGTGCTCGAACAACCATCTAGAGGCTATCACCGGCGGTGGACGGCGTTGGATCGAAAATTTGGAGCGAGCGACGGCGAAGCGTTCTGCTTCGGTTTGGAGACGAAAACCACGCTCCGAAATGGCACCGTTTTGGGCAGAGCGCTGCGTTTTGAACAGTTTGCAGCCCTAGCTCAAAACGGCACCATTTTGATCCAGAACGGCGCGTTTTGAAGAGACGAACCGTACGTCTCTGGACCGGACTAAAGCGCAAATAAAAAAATATTTTTAATATTGCAAACAAGTCCTCCAACTTCTGGTAATCCGATTTTGACCTAGAAAGTTTTGTAATTTCTGTTTTCACCCACAAAACTTTTAATAATTTATTTTTTGGCTCAAATTTTTCTGTTTATTCATTTTTTGCCGAAATTTTTTTTTTATTTTAATTAATTAATTAAAGTTTATTGCAATATTTAATTGAGCTTAAATTTAATTAATATAAATATTGCAATCAATTTATTAAGAATTACAGTTCAATTAAAGTTTAATTTTATATTTATTACAATATTAAATTTTAATTGTATTTGAGAATTTATTAAATTGAGTTTAAATTTTGATATTTTAGTCCTGATTGTGTCTAATATTTTTAATAATAAATTAATTGAAACAAAAAGTTACCAAAGTGACCTCTATTGTGTAAATTAATTTATTTGAGATATTAGACAGGTGTATTAAAATTCATTATGGGTAGTATACCGGCCCAAAGGAAGGTTGCTATCTGGCTGAATTGAGAATACATTGCGGTAATAAATATGTGATAATTATTATGTGTTCATCCATGTGGATAATAAATCGGCCCAAAGGAAGGTTTATTATTTGACAGGACTGAATTGTCAATATTTGATTACTGCGTTGAGATACCAATTACAGTTAATATTTTATGTCCAAAGATGAGAATATTAATGTTGTGTCTGGTATCTTGTTTCCAATATTTAAACTCTACTTCTGTGATTTGTTTCAATTTTTGTGGATTGTGAGCTTATGTCATTTATTTATTATTTATTTTCTCTGAATTCAGCTAGCATGCCGTGTAATTCCAACTTTTGTCCCTATGAATGAAAATATTAATAATAAGACTGTTGATAAGGGAAAATATTTGGTTTTAGTCTATTCTGAAGTTAATTTAACTTCGGTACCTAGAAACACTTGGTGGATAGATTTTGGTGCTACTAGTCACATAAGTGTTTCAATGCAGGGTTGCCTAAATTACCGAAAGCCAACTGACGGTGAAATATATGTTTATATGGGAACTGGCGAACCGGTAGAAGTAGAGGCGATAGGACATTTTAGATTGCGTTTAAGAACTGGAAATTTTTTGGATCTAGTAGATACTTTTGTTATTCCGTCTTTTAGGCGGAATTTAATTTTTGTTTTCCATTTGGACAAATCTGGTTTGACTTGTTCATTTGGAAACAATAAAGTTACTTTATGATGCAGATCAGTTGGCGATGGAATTTATGGCCCGTTGGGACATAAATAGCTGATAGTGAAGTTTGGTAAGGTTTCGGGCCAAAGTGGTGTTTTGGGCCTCGGGCAGACCCATTCTGAAGCGAAACGGGCCAACGAGCAAGACTCACTGCTATTGCCGTGACGTCCGTCGCTTTTTGGCCAAATTCCTTCGTTTTGAGCCTCAAAATTGCGTTTTAATGTTTTGCCGTTTTATTTTAGTAGTTTCTATCCTTTTTTGTTTTGGATTCCTTTTCCTATTAGGTTTGGGATTTTTAGAGTTGTTTTAGGATTGTGAAAGACTATAAATATATGGTTTTGTAGCCTTATTTGGGCAGTTTTTGAATTTATCAATAATATTCCGTTTCTTCCAAATTTCAGATTTTTCTCTGAATTCGATCTTTGTTGCCTATTTCCTGGGTATTCTTAGAATCAACAGGTTTAGAAGATCTCCTTGACGGCATTCGTTGAATCAACGGCTTGGAGATAGTTATCCGCTGCGTCAGTTGGTATCAGAGCGAAGTTGCGATTTCCAGAACGAGCATGGCTCCGCGAAGACAGCAACCACAACAACGTGTTGTTGAAGAAATTTATGAACGTGATGAACAGAATAAGATCGTTCGTATGGAACAAGCGATTGATCAATTGAGACAAGATATGGCTCAAATAACGCAGGGCATGGCCCTTCTCATGCAGGACAGAGAACGTACGCGGGCCGATCAGAATGTCAATCCGTTTCACCAGAATAGGCATGCTGATGATGAGGTTGAGAGTGATGATGAAGCAGAAGGTTTCTGTAGGCGTCCCAGGGCACCTCCTGTACGTGGGGATGATGATAGGCGAAGGTGGGAAACAGGGATAAGAACTGAAATTCCTGAATTCCATGGGGGACTTCAGCCTGAGGAGTTTCTGGATTGGTTGGCTACGGTGGATGAGATTCTGGAATTCAAGGAGGTTCCGGAGGATAAACGAGTTCCCTTGGTGGCAACCAGATTCCGGGGTAGGGCCACAGCCTGGTGGCAGCAGTTGAAATTGACGAGAAACAGAATGGGGAAGTCAAAAATTGTAGCATGGGAAAAGATGAAGAAACAGATGCGAGCTACCTTTCTGCCTTATAATTTTCAGAGGCTGATGTACCAAAGATTGCAGAATTTGAGACAGGGAAACAAATCGGTTGATGAGTATACGACTGAATTCTACCAGCTGTTAGTTAGAAACGAGATACAGGAGACGGAAGAACAGCTTGTTGCACGGTACATTGGGGGCCTGAAATTACAGTTACGGGATGGCCTCAATCTGTTTGATCCTGTCACCATTGCTGAAGCTCATCAACGGGCATTAGTAATGGAGAGAACGAGTAGGCGAGGTAATAACGTGCCTTCAGTCATCATTGGGGCACAAAGCAGTAGTGGGGAAGGTAACCGAGGTAACTTTAACCCAGCAGCAGCAGGGGGCAGAACTAACGCACCCGGATCATCCAGACCCTCTAGTTCAGGAATCAAATGCTTCGGATGTGGTGAGACTGGGCATCGGCAGTCTGAGTGCAAGAAGATGGGAAAACGAGCAGTGTTTGTGGAGGCAGAAGAGGATGATGATGAAGATGATGTGGCGGTGCACGAAAATCCTACTTTTTGATGCTAGTGAAGGTAGCAATGGGGTTGAGGAGGAAGTGGTCGCCGGAGATGAGGGAATTGCATTGGTGGTGCGACGAACCTGTTTGTCACCGAAAGCCGAAAAAGAAGATTGGCTTCGAAATAACATATTTCAGTCAACTTGCACTATCTACGGAAAGGTATGTCGATTTGTAATTGATGGTGGTAGTTGTGAGAATATTGTATCTGTGGAAGCAGCTAACAAATTGGGGATCCAAACAGAGAAGCACCCTAACCCGTACAAGTTGTCATGGTTGAAAAAGGGGGGAGAAGTAACAGTTTCTCTACGTGCTCATGTGACCTTTTCCATTGGGTCGAAATACAAGGATTCTGTTTGGTGTGATGTGATTACCATGGATGCGTGTCACTTGTTGTTAGGGCGGCCGTGGCAGTATGATAGGAAGGTGACTCATGATGGGCGTTCCAACACACAGCTTTATGTTTAATAATACCAGAATTGTACTAGTGCCTAGCAAAAAGTCCAAGCAAAGGAAGAAAGGCCTAAGTTGTTGTCACTGGCCAGGTTTGAAGAAGAATTGCAGGAGACTGAATTTCTGTATGTGCTAATCGGGAAGGAGACTATGGTGCAAGATGATGCTGCTGTCCCACCCCTAATCTGCCCAATCTTAGCAGAATATTGGGATGTATTTCCAGAGGAGCTTCCGACGGGTTTACCACCTTTAAGAGAGATACAACATCAAATTGATTTGGAGCCAGGTGCAGTGCTGCCAAATAGACCTCACTACCGAATGAGTCCAAATGAACATGAGGAATTGCGCAGACAAGTAGAGGAGCTTCTGGAAAAAGGACATGTCAGGGAGAGTTTAAGTCCTTGTGCAGTACCGGCATTGTTGACACCAAAAAAAGATGGTACATGGCATATGTGTGTGGACAGTCGCGCTATCAACAAAATAACAACTCGATACAGGTTTCCAATTCCCAGGCTAGACGATTTGCTTGATCAAATTAGTGGAGCTACCGTATTTACAAAACTGGACTTGAAGAGTGGGTACCATCAGATTCGGATTCGACAAGGAGACGAATGGAAAACTGCTTTCAAAACAAGAGAGGGACTGTTTGAGTGGCTGGTGATGCCATTTGGGTTATCCAACGCCCCTAGCACCTTTATGCGTGTCATGAACCAGGTTTTTAGACCTTTTATTGGCAAATTTGTTGTGGTTTATTTTGATGATATTTTGGTGTTTAGTCTTGACCCAACAGAACATCTGGAGCATCTCAAGACAGTTTTGGAGGTGTTGCGTAGAGAGAAATTCTATGCAGCCATAAAGAAGTGCACGTTTATGGCACCTAAAGTGCTCTTTCTGGGTTTTGTGGTTTCAAAAGATGGACTGCAAGTAGATGAATCAAAGGTGGAAGCAGTGATGCAGTGGCCACAACCAAAAACCTTGACTGATGTTCGGTCTTTTCATGGCCTTGCATCTTTTTACCGGCGGTTCATTCCACACTTTAGTGACATCACAACTCCGATAACAGATTGCATGAAAGGTGGAAAATTTGTATGGACAGATGAGGCAGACAAAGCATTCCAAGCAATCAAGTCACGCCTTACGACCGCACCGATCTTGATTTTGCCAAATTTTTCATTACCTTTTGAATTACACTGTGATGCTTCGAAGAGGGGTATTGGGGCTGTTTTGAGTCAAAATAGCAGGCCCATAGCATACTTTAGTGAGAAGATATCTGGATCCAAAGCGAATTACAGCACATATGATGTTGAATTTTATGCAGTTGTGCAGGCTATCAAGCATTGGAAACATTATCTTTTCCAGCGGGAGTTTGTTCTATATACTGATCATGAGGCTTTGAAGCACTTACATCGCCAGGATAAAGTGTCACAATGCCATGCAAATTGGGCGGCCTACTTACAGCAATTCAACTTTGTTGTTAAACACAAAGCTGGGGTTACAAACAAGGTGGCTGATGGGTTGAGTCGAAGGAGCAATTTATTGAACATGATGCGAGTGGAGGTACCTGGTCTGAACTGTTTTCGAGATTTATATGACACTGATCCATATTTTTCTAATGTGATGGACACAGTTAAAGATGGGGGAAAATTAGACTTTTTCGAACATGAAGGGTTCTTGTTCAAAGGGAACCAGCTCTGCATTCCAGATTGCAGCTTGCGCCTGCAGATTATCCGCGAGCTACATGGAGAGGGGCATGTTGGTAGGGACAAAACCCTGCAGCTTGTTCAGTCATCTTATTTCTGGCCTACAGTTCGCAAGGAGGTGGAGAAATATGTACAGCGCTGTCGGGTGTGCCAAGTGTCTAAAGGGACTGCTTCTAATGCTGGTTTGTATATGCCTCTTCCTGTTCCTACACAGCCTTGGGTAGATATCAGCATGGATTTCGTGTTGGGGCTACCAAGAACACAGCGAGGTAGTGATTCAATATTCGTGATTGTGGATCGTTTTTCTAAGATGGTTCATTTCATACCAGGTAAGAAAACCACGGATGCAGTGAATGTGGCTCAACTGTTTTTTCGAGAAGTATACCGATTGCATGGGTTACCTACATCCATCGTATCTGATAGGGATACTCGATTCCTAAGCCACTTCTGGAGAAGCTTGTGGAAGATGGTGAATACTAAACTGAATTTCAGCAGCGCCTATCACCCTCAAACGGATGGGCAAACTGAAGTGGTCAACCGTTCATTGGGAAATCTGTTAAGATGCTTGGTCGGTGACAATGTGAAGAGCTGGGATCGACAGCTATGTCAAGCTGAGTTTGCTTATAACCATTCTGTCAACAGAAGTTCGGGATATAGTCCTTTCCAGATAGTGTATTCTGTCTTGCCCCATGGTCCTTTAGATTTAATCACACTACCGAGCAAGTCCAGAGTTCATGGAAAAGCAGCAGATTTTGTAGAGAGTCTGGTTGATGTCCATAAAGCAGTTCATGACAATCTGGTCAAAGCTAATGCTAAGTATAAAGAAGCTGCTGATCACAAGAGAAGATATGTTGAGTTTGGTGTAGGGGATTTTGTGTGGGCCGTGTTAACTAAAGACAGGTTTTCTGCTGGAGACTACAACAAATTGGCTGCGAAGAAGATTGGACCAGTTGAGATAATTGAGAAGATCAATCCGAATGCTTACCGTCTTAAGTTGCCTAGCCATATTCGTACCTCTGATGTCTTTAATGTTAAACATCTAGTGCCATATGCAGGTGATTCATCAGATGAAGACGAGAATTCGAGGTCGAATTTTTTCCAGCAAGGGGGGAATGATGCAGATCAGTTGGCGATGGAATTTATGGCCCGTTGGAACATAAATAGCTGATAGTGAAGTTTGGTAAGGTTTCGGGCCAAAGTGGTGTTTTGGGCCTCGGGCCGACCCATTCTGAAGCGAAACGGGCCAACGAGCAAGACTCACTGCTATTGCTGTGACGTCCGTCGCTTTTCGGCCAAATTCCTTCGTTTTGGGCCTCAAAATTGCGTTTTAATGTTTTGCCGTTTTATTTTAGTAGTTTCTATCCTTTTTTGTTTTGGATTCCTTTTCCTATTAGGTTTGGGATTTTTAGAGTTGTTTTAGGATTGTGAAAGACTATAAATATATGGTTTTGTAGCCTTATTTGGGCAGTTTTTGAATTTATCAATAATATTCCGTTTCTTCCAAATTTCGGATTTTTCTCTGAATTCGATCTTTGTTGCCTATTTCCTGGGTATTCTTAGAATCAACAGGTTTAGAAGATCTCCTTGACGGCATTCGTTGAATCAACGGCTTGGAGATAGTTATCCGCTGCGTCACTTTATCTATGGATTCAAAAATTTTAGGTACTGGTTTCTTATATGCACTTCATAATCTATATATGTTAGATATCGATGCCTCTTATAATGAGACCATGCAAGTTAGTACTATAGGTACCAAAAGGAAGCTGAATATGGATAACTCAGCTGCTCTATGGCACAGACGTTTGGGTCAAATATCCAAATCTAGAATAGAGCGTCTTGTGTCAGATGGTATCATAAATACACTTGATTTCACAGATTTGGACTCCTGTGTTGAGAGTATTAAAGGTAAACAGACTAAACAAAAGAGATTAGGTGCTAATAGGTCATCAAACATCTTAGAGTTGATACATACGAACATCTGTGGCCCATTCCCTACAGCAACTAGGAATGGTCAAAGATACTTTATATCATTCATAGACGATTACTCACGTTATGGGTACCTATATCTCATTCATGAGAAATCTGAGTCTCTGGACGTTTTCAAATCTTATAAGGCCGAAGTTGAAAATCAACTCGGAAAGAAGATTAAATCTGTTAGATCTGACCGTGGAGGTGAGTACTATGGTAGATATGATGGTTCAGGTGAACAACGTCTAGGGCCATTTGCTATTTTCCTGCAGGACTGTGGTATAGTCCCTCAATACACAATGCCTAGTACACCCAGCATGAATGGTGTATCTGAGAGATGTAACAGGACTTTTATGGATATGGTTAGAAGTATGATTATTCATTCTTCTTTACCTGAGTCTCTGTGGGGAGAAGCATTAAAGACAGCAGTCTATCTTCTTAACAGAGTACCAACTAAAGCAGCTACAGAAACACCTTATGAGCTTTGGACTGGACGCAAGCCCAGTCTAAAGTACCTTCATGTTTGGGGATGTCCTGCTGAGGCTAGGCCTTATAGGCCTAATGAGACAAAATTGGACTATAAAACTGTTAGTAGCTACTTTGTTGGTTATTCTGAGCGATCTCGGGGTTTTAAGTTTAATAATCCTACTTCCAAATCTATTTTTGAGACGGGAATTGCAACATTCTTTGAGGATGTTGAGTTTGGGGGGAGAAATAAGGTTAGAAACATTGTTTTTGAGGAGGGATCGAGTCAGGAACACTCAGTGTCGATTCCTATCTTTGCTCCTGGGACTGTTCAGGTTCCTAGAAATATTAATATCCCAGAAGCAATTCCGGATCCAATACAAGACAATGTTGATCAACTTCCCCATCAGGATGAAGAAGTTGTTCTTCCTCAAGTACAAGCTCAACAACCTCAAGAATTTGAGCCAAAACCTGTGCCTTTAAGAAGGTCCACTAGAGAGAGAAGAAATGTTATTCCGGATGACTATGTAGTATATCTTCAGGAACATGAGGATGTTGTAGACATGGTGGAAGATGATCCTATCAGCTTTCATCATGCCATGCAGGATTCCAAATCTCAGAAGTGGATTGAGGCAATGGGTGAAGAATTTAAGTCAATGCAAGACAATCAAGTTTGGGATCTTGTTCCATTACCTGAAGGAAAGAAACCCATTGGTTGCAAATGGATATTTAAAACTAAGAGGGATTCTAAAGGTAATGTGGAAAGATATAAGGCTCGTCTTGTAACTAAAGGCTTCACTCAGAAAGAGGGGATTGACTATAAAGAGACCTTCTCTCCGGTTTCATCGAAGAACTCTTTTAGGATAATCATGGCTCTAGTTGCACATTTTGATCTTGAGTTACATCAAATGGATGTGAAGACTACGTTTCTCAATGGAGACATTGATGAAACCATCTATATGGTAAAGCTAGAAAACTTTGTGTCTGGAAACCCAAAGCGACTGGTATGCAGATTAAAGAAATCCATTTATGGACTCAAGCAAGCTTCTTGTCAGTGGTACTTCAAGTTTCATGAAGTAGTTGTCTCTTTTGGTTTTGAGACAAATGTTGTGGAAGATTGTGTGTATCACAAGTTCAGTGGGAGTAGGTTTATCTTTTTGGTCTTATATATGGATGATATATTGCTTGCTACTAACTGTAAGGACTTGCTGCATGAAACCAAAGTCTTTCTCTCAAAACACTTTGAGATGAAAGATTTAGGTGAAGCTTCTTTTGTATTAGGGATTCAAATACATCGAGACCGTACTCGAGGTATTCTTGGATTATCACAAAAGGGCTATATTGAGAAAGTGCTCAAGAGATTTAGTATGCACAACAGTAGACCAATTGATACCCCAGTTGCTAAAGGAGATAAATTCAGTCTTGATCAGTGTCCAAAGGGTGAATTTGAGATTCAGGAGATGCAGAAGATTCCTTATGCGTCAGCAGTTGGGAGTCTGATGTATGCTCAAGTTTGCACTCGTCCAGATATTTCATTCATAGTTGGCATGTTAGGGCGATATCTCAGCAATCCAGGAATGGATCATTGGAAAGCAGCCAAAAGAGTCTTGAGGTATATTCAGAGAACTAAGAGACATATGCTCACATACAGGCGATCAGATCAGCTTGAGATCATTGGGTATACTGATTCTGATTTAGCGGGATGCCAAGATAGTCAGAAATCTACATCAGGCTACATATATCTCTTGGCTGGCGGTGTTATTTCTTGGAAGAGTGTAAAACAAACTCTAGTAGCTACCTCCACCATGGAAGCAGAATTTATAGCAAGTTATGAGGCATCTAATCAGGCAATCTGACTGAGGAACTTTGTCACAGGGCTGCTCATTGTGAATGGCATTGAAAGGCCATTAAAGTTATACTGTGATAATAACTCAGCGGTTTTATTCTCCAACAACAACAGAAGCTCTTCTCGATCGAGACACATTGGGATAAAGTTTCTGGCTGTGAGGGAGAGAGTACAGAGTGGACAGATATCCATAAAGCATATTGGAACGAACTCCATGATTACGGATCCGCTCACTAAGGCTGTGATACCGAAAGTTTTTCATAAGCACACTGCTCATATGGGTGTCATATTATTTGAGACTATTTAGTTTCAGTGGGAGTTTGTTCATTATGGTTACATTATATTTGTGTATACTCTGTTTTGTAATAGATATGTTATTAATACTCAGTTTCTGCAGAAAATAAAGTATTTATTTTGTTACACTCTGTATTATTATTGATTGATCTTACTAAAGTATGACCAGTTGGAAACAGGCATGATTAGATCACATTACATGTAGTTTCTATGCTATACTCCTATTATTGATATATGTCATTTGAGAGTATTGGTAATGTGATTGATGGTGGTTTGAGTCACGATGAATGTGGCGACTGACCCTTCAGTCCTTTATCGATATAATCAATAGACGAGATTGTTTGAGGCACCTTTAGTATTACTGCTTTTATGAGCTCATTAAGGTATATACATTTATATTTAATATATGTTAGCCCAAGTGGGAGATTGTTATAATTAATTTTATATTGATAAAATTAATCCTCTAATTAATCATAAGTATGGGCTAAATATATTTAAATATTTAAATATGTATTACAGTCAAATTAAAATAGTCAATTAAAGTTTTGATCAAATTAGGATTGTTGACTATTGAGGTGTCTTACTCGTAATAGGATTATAAGTGTAGAGACCGATAAGAATTTCTATTTTGTTGAAGGACCAAAATAAAAATCATCATCATCAGTTATAAATAAGGGGTCGTGGTCTCCAGGGGAACATAACAATTTTGAGAGAACATTACGTTCATTCAGTAGTGCTTCCGTTAAACTTAAAGTGTGTATCCCCTAGAAGGCGATAAACTCCAAAATCGTCTTCAGCTTCAACATACGATGATGTCAGGTATGTAATTTAGCCCTTTGCAGCTTAATTTGAATAATCTAATGATTTATGCATGATTTAGGTTTTAGGAGGAATCAAGTTTTCTCCCCCTTTCAGATCGTTGACCTTTATACTGAAATTTAGTGATTATGGGTTTATCAACAGATAGCCAAACTTTAATACGAAAAAATGTGTTCCAACCAATCTTCTTACCATGTTCCAAATCGACAGATATCAGCCCATTAAAAATCTCTCCAATCTTATGAGCATTTTCAAAAGTCATAAGATTGGCTGGTAAATTGTATATTTGGATCCGTAAAGGTGACAAAGAGAAACCAATCTGCTCGAAGGTGAATCTTGGATCCCATTTCTTCAATACTAACAGAGAATTTGAAATATTCCATGGACTCTCTTCAAGGACCCAGTGGGCTTCCTCCTCAGAGTTGAATTGAAAGATAAAATGATTCCAAATAATTCTAGCGATACTAAACCCTGTAGGGAGCTTCCAAGCCTTATCAAGGACAGCTTTGACAGTGCCTGGATAAAAGGTTTTGGGAGACATGATTTTTCCAACCAAAACATGTTTCTTTGAATCAGGAGCGTAGCCGAGGTCAGGGTTGAATTCTAAAGTTATGTCTGTACATGAGAGAGTTTGTCTTGTTAATAATCTCCTCCATAGCTTCATTTGTAGCTTCCAATAAGGAATGAAAACAAGGTGAGGACCATCTATATGTAGTAATAAATACAAGGAAGGATTTACTAAGGGGTAAGATGATTTATGATGGTACGTGAGGAAGATGAAAGGTGTTTATGGTTAAAGTCAAAAGATCTGGATTATCTGTAACAAGATTTCTAAATACCACGAAGGTAACTAGAGCTTCACGAAGGGAGAGAAAACTAATTTTGTGGAATCCATGCCGCTAATTACTTTATTGTCAGTGGATGCATTTTGAATTAGCCACCATGCATTGACCTTCATTTTCGGTGGTAGTTTTTATTTTATTTTTTTTATTTATATCTAGTATTCAATAAGTACATACATTTCTTTAGATATATTAATGTGTCCTTGTAGCATAATTTATTTTTGTTTCCATTGTTTTCAAAACTTTTTGGCTTTGATTGTTCTTTTTATGAGATCTAGTGAATGTCTTAGTATTATTTCCCTTTTACTTTTAAAAATCTCAACATTAAAAGTTTTATTTTTAATTTTACTGTTAATATTCAAAACAATTAAATTTATTCCAAGATGTGAAGGTAAATTTAGTAGAGAAAAATCGCTAATTGCCCATTATAATGTTCTACAAACATAATTAGAGAATATTAGAAGAAATTCAAGTCAATTTAATAATTTTATCCTTATAATAACCTTCTTTGCTCTAATTTATTCTCTCCATACAAGTCCATACATTTTTAAATTTTGATTATGTATCTTAGAGTTTACATATTTTTGCAAATTTATTATAAAATTCTAATATAATGTATTTTGTTCACAAATCTTTTAGTGTTCTATATTTATTTATAAATTTATTTACAATATATAAGTAGTAAATATATGTTACGTGCTTGTTTTAATGCTTTTAAATGGATCTTGCATATTAGATACCTTAGAAAAATTCATGATAAAACTTCACAGGTGAAGAAGAAAGACATAAAAAACTAGCTCAAATTACTTTTCAAATTTAAACTATAACTTAAAAATAATAATAATAAATAAGCATCTCAACTCAATAAGTGATAATATATATATATATATATTTAGAGTAAATATAATTTTAAACCAAAATATTAAGAAAAAAATATGTATCTTACCCTAAATTTTGACATTAGTCGACTGTTGAATTTTAAACGCTACTCTCAATGCTAATTTACCGAACACCTTATAATACTAGTGATTAATTGAATTTAATTCAAATGGGCGCTAATATTTGTTAAACTATATTTATGAGTTGCTAAGACTTCCCTTGGACTAGAGTTGGACTATTGGATTTGTGTTTGCTAAACTAACCTAACAATATCTACAAAAGAAAATTATAATTACCAAAAATCCATTAAGCCATGATTATATTTAAAAACAGTGTAACAAAAATTATACTTTTATGATTTCTTCTAATCCCCCACTTGCAACCACTTAACAAAACAGCCCTTTTAACTTATTTACAAATTATACGTTGTTTAACAATTCTATGAGTTTGACATTTAAAAATAGAATAAAATTATCAACTAATTGTACGTATGCATAGTGCGTGCGAGGCATACTTGCTCGTGCAAGAATATATGCCTATATCATCCCAAATGCGAAAATGTTTGATCCACCCCTAATGATAATTTGCTATATATTAACATTAACAAAAAATAATTAAAAAGTTCATTTCAATATAAATATTTAAACACAAAAATAAGCCACGGCCGCCAGGCCAACACATGGGTGGACAGCTAGATGATAAAACTTCAACTAAACAAGTCAGTAGGTTAAGAAGCTGCCTTCAAAAATTTTCACAATTACTTCATTTCTATCTCTCTATATATACCCAAGTCTTAACTCCAAATAGGATTTATTGCTTCTTCTAAATATCAGGGTGGCCTGAGAGTGCTTTTAGGAGCGCTTATCCAAGGGCTACCAGCAATGGCAAATCTCCACAGTGCACTTACATGTTCTGGTAGAGCATATTCAATCCCAACACGTGGACCAATGAGTATGTTCTCAGGCTCAGGCCCATCCAAGAGTTCTAAGCCACCTGAGATAATATACATTTATTCAATTAATATCAGGTCACATAAATTCCATCAAGATCAATAGATTGACAGTGATAATTGAAAAACTTACCAGGAGAATAAAGGGGATGGCTAGACCAGTCTGTCGAAATCCCCAATGCTTGACCAACCTAAATGCAATTACGCATATACATTAATTATATTGTAGGTAGGAAGCAGATTATAGTGTTGTTCTAAGGGTATGAAATAAATCTTCCAGTTTTTCACACAGTATGTATAACTCATTCTGCTATAGAGCAATATGGCAGTGAACTAATCAGTTAAAAAAAAGATAAAGAAATAACAGCAAAAGATTTTTTTTTCAATGCTATTATTATTTGCAATGCTTATGAGCTCAATTGCTCAAAAAACTCATTTTTTGTGGCAGTTGCATAGCCTAGGAAGAGATGATATCTCACTGACTGCCATCACCAATGAGGAAAACTTCTTATCAACATGATACATAAAGAAACCAACAACTTCTAATCATATGCACATACAGTATCATCAACTTCAGTTCAATGGTTTTTAGCTAAATTTGACAGTTCCTTACTTCCCAACTACCTGCAGGAAATTGGGGAAGATAAGAGCGATAGACATCCAGGATCATCTTTCTTCTTCAGTGCCAAACAAGTCTTTTAGTTGTTGACAGCAAAATATAGTCAAAAACTAATACTTCAAAAGACAAAAAAAAATCCCTGTTTCTGTTCCATATTTAGAATGATACTAAGTCTGTGAGCACAACATAGTAACTAAAGCTGATACCAACATTCTAATTAATAAACATTCGTTCTGCAACAAAATATTATGGATTTTCACTTGCATGTATATATATGAGTTCATACATCATTAACTTCCTTTTATAATTAATAAACATCACTCACCGAAACAACTATATTTTTGGCAAGAAAACAGAATACCAACCTTCCCAGGCCCAGTAAGAAGAACAGGCTTCTCAGTTTTCTGACCTCGACGCCGCTGAATGGTATCCAGCCCTGCATTAAGGTCAAACTGATTTAGGAAAGACATAGAATGCAAACAATACTTCCTGAGAACTTTCTTCAAGATGAGACATTTGCATAAATGAATAAAAAACAACTACAAGATCCATAAATTAACAGCCAAAGTTCACCAACAACACAGCAACATTATGAGCTGAAACCTTTCTGACAGTCATACTAAATTATACCAGGCTCTTTATTTCTCTTTCTATCTTAAGGAAGTATTTGTGATATAAGCTCTACTAGGTAGTCATCAACATGGTCTTAGGAAAAATGCTCAAGCAAATATAACTATACTGGTGGAAACAATTTCTTGCTTTTCACACACATTTCAGTCATGAAAAGACTATCTATAGCTATTTGATTGGGTTCACATTATTGTTAATTATGAATTTTAACTGCATTAGCACTGTTATTTAATCACTAAAGATAGCACTTTAAGCCAATATTTTTCGCTATATTTCAACATTTTGTACATGCTTAATTTTTTTTGCACTAAAAATGATGAAATAAACTGATTATTCTGTAGAATTTATGGTATAAGAATAAAAATCATTTAAGACAAACGAGAATTGCATAAGAAAGGCAGTGGTTTTCCACTTTCAGGCAAGATAAAAACAAGATATTCATCATTCAAGCGAACACGCCTTTATTTTAAATTTCCAATAAAAATAATATACTAGACAAGCTAACCAAATCCATGCAATTGGGACATAACACTAACAACCAGTAAATAAGACATAGGAAAAGCAACACAAGGGCACACCTTGCTAGCAACTTTAATATAAGTATGTACAGAAAATTACCACTAATGGGAGCACAAGATCGTATCAGGACTGCAGCCCCAACTCGTTCCTTGTCTGCAACAACATTGAGCATTGTATGGAGACCATAGCAAAGATACACATATGCATGTCCTCCGGGTCCAAACTATATCCAGATACACAAATCATAAGCAAAAACTATTACCAGCATTCAAAATTTTGAAATCATTCACAATCCAAGAATGTCGCAGTCATACAAATGAAAGTTCACAGTAAATTAGATTGCATCTTACAACTGGGGCCGTTCTTGCAGTAATCCCAAATCTACCATGACAAGCTGAATCATTAGGCCTGTAAGCTTCAACCTGTCAAATATAATTTCTTACTACACTTTCGAATTCACAGCTAATTTGGAATTTAGCAATATTCCCAAAAAAAAATATTTTAATTTTTGTCTTCCAAATTGATGTATTGTAATTGTGTACTGTAACAGAAGACTCAAAATTCTAGCTTTCTTTGTTTTCCTCCGTTATCTCAACAAGCAAATAAAAGGGTATGTAATAGACGGAACAAACAAACAAGTAATCAAAAACCCGAAACTCAAAATCTCCACTTTCTCTTTTACTTTTTCAAAGAATATTCTCAGAAACAAACAAAACTTAAATCACATTACCTCAGTAATCTGAAGAACTACGTCATCTCTCCGCAGGAACTTGCCAAGCAAAAGTGGAGCAAGATGTAAAGAGTCAATTTGAAAGAATTCAGGAGGTAATATTCTCATTTTATCGAAAGACAATGAGCTTGATTTAGGGATTGGAAGCGACATGATTTTGCGTTGAGCTTGGCGGAACTTGGAATTGGTCTTTACATATTTCGGACGATGAGTCGGCCGAGTTTCCGGGTCGTTGACGTCTGATTCGGTCATTTGAACCGATTTCATGGATTTCGCGACTCGCTTGAATCGCGGAGTCTGGTTCATTTGGTTGTTGGAAAGAGAACAGGAGCGTCGAGTAACGAGAAAGCAGTAGCTTTACTCTGGAAACGTTAACCGGTTCACGACTGGACCGGCCTACCCGCCCGGGCTTTTGGCGGGTATGTTATTTGCTGTAAGCGTCCATAGTCATTTTCACCTTAGTTGTAATTCTTTAGTTGTTAATGGGGCAAAACTTGTGTTAAGTGATGGACGTATAGTGAGAATTTTTGGGCTAGCACATAGTGGGGTAGATATCAAGTAGATCAAATTCAATTAAATAGAAGCATGTAAAAAGTATAGGTTAAAGCATAACAAGATTTATAGGAAAGATCTTGTTAAAGAGCTATTGGTAATGGAGTAAGGAATTAATTAGCAGGCTTGATTGCTCCTCTTGGCTTCGCATTGTTTTTTAAGGCCTACATCATCATTTTATATAAGCCATGACATTTTGTGAGCCATGTCATTTGAGAATAATTTAAGCCACATAAATTGGGCAAAATATGTGCTTGACAGCACAATAGCTAGAATTGAGAAGGTCATAAAACGTGTTCGGCTGCACAATAATGAAATTATTCCTCAAGTTCACCTAAACGGTTACACATTATTGCTTGAGGTATAAATCACTATGTTATTAACTCATTATTTCAATATTAATACATAAATTTGTAATTATTTTAACTTTTAAGTATTTGATTTATTGTGTGCAGCTCTTTTATACCGAATAAGTGAAGGCCAGGTGCACTCTTCCTCAGCATTATAAGTGTATATTGCCTCGAATCAAATCATGGACAAATGCAAAGGTAAAAAGTATTTTTGAATGGGTGAAGAACAAAGGCAGGCTTGATTCTAAAGGGGTGCATGAATTTTATGCATTGTTTTATTTACAAATCACAATGGTTATGCTTATTAATTATAAAATGTTAACTAATTAATTGATGGTCATAATGTTTTTCCTTTACTATAAAGGTTACAATTGCACCATTCAAAAATCTTAAAGCTGAGAATTTACCGAGATTTGCAATGGAGGATAACTAGGTGATCTTTTATTCTTGCCATTTTGTGTTCAATTTTTTATATTCATTTATATAACGATGTTGCATTCAGATTGTTTTACTTGAATCTGATAATGTTGATGGCATTCTTCGTCTATGTACATATAGACTGACAAAAAAGATAAAGGGAGGGTTGAAGAGACAAGTACCAAAGTGAAAGCAGTTTAACATGCTTTGATGGAGATGATAAGAGCACTGGATGAGAAAATGTGTAGGAGATTGATGATGTTGGAAGCTTAATCCATAGAAAATTAATCACTACTTCGTGCCATTTATGAATGGATTGGTGGTGCAAGTACTTATCATGGAAAAAAATGATGAAGACCCAAATTCAGGATTTAAAGGCACTGTAAGAGGCACCTCACCAAAGGCAGCTAAATTTGATGGTGAGACTACTTCAAATTCATAAATAAAGGTGTTAAAGACTTGAATTTTGATTTAAATGGTAGGTGTGATGTCCACTTTATTACTGCTTCAAAGTACGAGGTATATCTCCATGATGATTCGAAAGAGGATGCACATCTTCATGACACGTCACCTAAAAGAATGCGAAGAACATAAAAAAGATTAGAATTGATGGATAATAAAGTATGCAAAATTTAATGTCTTTGTTTTGTTTCTTAGTTCTTTTAATATATTTTAATACATTTCTTAATCTTAGTTTAAGATAACTTATTCCACTTATGTGTATAGGCAGTTGTAGCCTTGACATCTGAAACTGAGGTTCCACTTGTAAAGGACCTAGACTTGAAGCATTTGTCTCTCAAGCTGAGATTTTCGGGGCTACGTACAATTGAAGAGTTAAAGAAAGGGCAAACCACCATGTCTCCATATATGGGTACTCTTAATAAAAAGCTAATGCAAGCAAGTAAATTTGTGAAACAAGTTGCCCAATTTAGGGTAAATGGACTTGTTTGAGTTGATATTGTTTAAAAAGTTTACTATTAAATAAGTGCATATGCCTAGATGAGAGAGAGCATACGACATCAATTGACACCAACTTTCTTACATCTAATGCGATCGTGCGGAGTCATGCCGAGACCCCTACTATCAATCTATTAAAAGATCTAGTAATGACATATATGATTACATAATAAATTGAAAAGATGCCAGCCATAGGTTAGGCGCATTTTTTTTTCAATACCAATGATTATTACGTGGTAAAGTTGATTGGAATTTCTAATTTGTTCTTATTTTTTTTATTGTGATTCCAACAAACATGCTTTTGAAAATGGCGGGGAGTTCATGCATTTTCAAGTGCTAAGAACCAATCTTGCTCCTTTAAAGGATATTTCTATCTCGGTATAATGCTACATAAGACATCGGTGACATCCGTATTGTATGACTCATGTATGAAAGCAATTGGTTTATATTTTAAACCTTGCTTATAGTTACTCAATATTGTTACAAAAATCTTGATGTTTGAAGAGCAAGAACAACAATAGGGCCAACTTAGTTGGTTTTTCCCAACACATTTTTCAGTTAGTGCTATTTAAATTATTTATAACTCTCATGCTTAGATCAAACTACAATTCAAGTTGCATATGTTGGCGATGATTTTTTATAATTCTCATTAGTTTCTTATTCTTAACATGATCACCTATATTTGTAAAGACGTTTTAAAAATAAAAACACTTGTTTACCTCAAACCTTGGTGATAAAGATTACCTAGCACCAAAATGCATTAAATCAACAATTTTTTTATTTTATGACTTAAAATAAAAATAAACTATAAAAAAAGCCAATGATAAAAAAAAAGAAAAAATTAAGTTCTCAATGATTAGATTTTATTTCGTGACCATAAATTAAAAACTAAAAGCTCCGACTTAGTAAAATGGTAAACTTATTCTTTGCATGATAGTTGTATTTACATTTAGAAACAATAATTAGGAAAATTACTTATAATAAAACCAGAATATGGAAATTACTCGTAAAGTTGAATTGTTGTAGAGTGCAAAAATTGAGTACACTTCTATTATTACCATTGTGCTAATAGTCAAGAATATTGAAGGATGCGAAATTGAAGATGTTGCCAGACATTCATGGTCTCATATGATCATTCCGGCATGGGAATTCATATTGGAAAGGTGACATTGGTTATGTTGTAAAGGTATGCCATATGTATTGTGATGTAATTTCCATATTTGTGAATCATTTAATTTCATTAAAACACTTATTTATATGAACAACGTATGCATCTATTTTTTATTATGGTTTAATATTCACTTGATTTACACAATTATTCAGACTTTCATGTCCATGTTTGATGACATTGTCAAACATTGGTATTTGCTACTAGTGCATTTGTTAGATCACAAAGCCATGCTGATTGATAGTGTGCTTGAGGGGGATAGAAGTAAACGGCACAATGATTGCATGAAAATCGTATGCATTTATGTCATTTTTTTCTTCATTATCTACTTAGTACTAGCTATTTTATCTGTCAATATATGTATTACTAACTCAAGATTTTACCATCATCTTGTAGTTGAAAATACTCAATTTTTTATTTAATACTACTGATTTCAAATAAGATGTGTTGTACATGTACAAAAAGGTTGACATATCCCATTTTGCTATTGTGGATATTGATGTCACCTAGTTTTCATTGTCCTTAGATTGTGATTAAACATGTTCCTTTAATGGCAGTTGATAATTATATCTCATTTCATGAAAATGTACAGGCATGATTGTGGAATATATGTCACCGAACTTATGCATTGAAATGAGCTCTCGATATATGATTTGGTAATCACTTACCAATATTATAAATGATTTTAACAATATCACTCACCCTGCATTGATATAAAAGTTTTCAAATTGTCTATTCGATTTATTAGTGTTATGTTTTATGGTTTCTGTTTGTTTTGACAACAAATTCAATGCATTGATAGTGATAAATCTAATATTCACCAGTAGATTTTGCAATGGATTGCTTGCATTCCACATAACTAGTGTTAGGAAGCGATATTAAGGGGGGCTTTTATGCACCGACAAAAGTAACTATGTCATTGCATGCATCCAGAATCAGCATATGCTTTTTTGTTATGATTTGGTTATTAATGCTGATATTTTGTGGTTTTGATGACACTTTTGTGCAAGTTCATTTGTAGCCTTTATTTGTATTATTGATACCAATGCTATCACTTCTTTTTTTTTATAGTATTTTATATGGGTGATTATCATTGCTAGATAACGATGTACATAATATAGTAAATATGTCACCTGAATGGTGCATATGCAAATAAATGGGTTTTGGTTGATTCATCATTTTATGATGTACACAATGACATGCATATAGGACTAATTTACATTCTCTGTATAATTTGTTGCTTCTTAAACTAAATTTTATGTTGGAGCAAGTCATGAAGAGAAAGAACGTTATTTCTATGTGACCATAGATCCAAAATTTATATTGAAATGTGACCAATCCATTTTGTCAAACATATATTCTCTAATGACATGTTACTGCATACTAAACATATTATGATTAAATAGCCACATTTGCAAAATATATCATCGTAAGTTAAAACATCCTCCCGGCCATATGTTTGTGGCCAAGAGTCATTATAATAAGTAAAAAATATGCTTAACCAAATTTAAATTACATTAGATTCGCAATCCATGTCATTGCATGTTGCAAAATATATAGGTTTGGTAATTTTTCAACCAATTGCTACTCATATCTCCTATTTCATGACTGATTAACCACCTAGAAAATACATAGATTTAGTGTTCTCGATAAACCAGAATGCAAATTATATTAATTTTGTTACCTTGATAAACCAATTGAATCATTAACTTACCAATCAATTGTATACAAAAGGACCCATGATGAACTAATTTCTAAACCAAATTCAATATTTTATGGATGTTGATAGTATAAGTATCCACCTATAGGGTGGAATGTATCATCATCACTATAGAAAGTATGGCATGGGAAGTTGCCCACATGATTGGAATTAAAGGTATGGAATTATGAATTTGAGGTAGACCATGTGTTGGATGCAGATTGTAAAAGCTTTGAAAACGACTGTGGTTGGGTCATTTGAGTATCTGTTGCCTGTGAAATCTACGACATCAATGGACATTCTAAAATATATGTAGACAAGAAATGAAAACATTAATGCTATTAAGACTTACCTTGGTGGATACACGTGGGGTTGTGGTGCCAAAGGTTTGAGAAGCTGAGTTATAAGCGGAGGATGGCTTAGTGACTTATGGACAAGTCAGCCTATTATGACCAATTTCTTTAGATACTGAGCATTTCCTTGAATTTAAATTCTTCCTCCTATAGGCACTACTGGAAGCCCATTTTTTCCCTTGTTGGGGTCAATTATGTTATGAAATTCACCTTTACTATGCATGGAACTTTTTGGGATGTCTACTTGGTTGACGATCTCAATCTGCCGGCCAATTTCATCTCTGACAAGGAAAAATGTTTTTTGGCTCATTAAAGCCATATGAGTCAATGATCTAAACATTGAGCTAAGCATTTCAAAGCATATGTTGGACACTAAATCATGTGAGAAAGCTAGATGTGTCAATGAATTTTACATGGAGGACTTTATACCTTTAGTCCAATGTGGTATAATGCATGAAGTGGGTAATGTTTAAAGATGTTCGACCCGAACAACAAAAAGCTAATGGCAACATGGGAATCCAGTTGACTCGAATAAGTTACATGTACAATTTAAGTTGTTGTCCTTAGGATCATAAACAACCTCACGCACAATATTTCTAAAATCAAACCTAGTAACAAAGGGCCTGTAAGTCCTTCCTTCATATTTTAGAGGATAAAATTCTTCATAAGCCACCACATGATTACTAATGACTGCCCATAATGATTTCTTTCGAAAGCAGAGTCAAATGATATTACATCCCTAAAAATATTGTAATCAAATTGAGATAATATTGAATATGCCCAGAAAGGTAACCCAAGCAATTGTCCTCAGAAATCGTCTTCTCATAATAGAAACCCAGGTCAACACTTTTTTTTTAATTAACATACGCTGAATGTCCTTCATGTTTACATCAATATTTTCTAAAGTTCTTTCAAAATTGACCAAATTATAAACATCTTTCCTATTAAAACCCATTTTGTCATATCCACTTGCTTGCTTACCCAAAAGATTAATGATTTGAGTTGTTTTTAAACCAGAATGTCGTAGAGCATTTATCTTCCCCTTAGCCAATCGATCCATTTTTCGATGAGATGTAAGGAAATAAATATGCTCTCATAGAACCAGTTGGTGGCTATGATCCATAACAAACTTCTTTACAATCCAAGTTTTCTTTGACTTATCATTTTTCACTTGAAATTCAGCAGGACAATCTTCCCTGATATTTGCTTATGGTGTTCTCTTTCAATTAGGTAAATTAAGCCAATGGTCACTCCTCTTTCCTTCCTTCTGACACACTAAAATTCGAAGCTGTGGCTCTTCTTTTATGGTTTTAGTAAATTCCATTTAAGTACATCGAAACCACAATGTAATGCATATGCCAAGTAGAAAACTTTCATGACGTCTAGTGATTTAAATTTCATTGCCATTATTTTTGTATGACTCATGTTAGAAAAATCAAATTAACCCATTTCAGTCTGCTCATTTCCAAGTTCACCAAGTACCTCACTATCAAAACCAACTAGGATTGCCGATGACTGGATATCTACGTCGACATTGTCATCATCCTCAATTTCATCTTCCTCTTTTATCATGTCTTCACTATGATCCTCATCATTATCATAGTAATCGACCAAACACTTTCCTTTAGATGTTGTTGTATTAGTTATGATTCTCCATGGCAAAGAATCATTGTTCAACAAATTGTGTGTGCTATAATTCTAAACCGCAAGTGCATGGATCATAGTAAGTAGTAAAGTGATAGTGAAGATCGTTCCTACAGAGAATGAGTTATTTGACTAACCTAAATTCAATTTGACTATTATTTAAAATTTAATTAATTAATTTAATATTTAAAAATTAACCAACAAATTCCTAATTTAAAATTGAAAAATCAAATTTCAAATTTGAATTGAATTAAATTAAATTAACTATCCACTTAATTCAAATTAAAGTTTAAATTCAAATTTCAAATAAATATAGATTAACAAGAAGGATTAGGTTTCATTAGAATTATTTCAAATAAGAAAAAAGTGATTTTTTAAATTAATTCAAATTATTCTTGGATCAAATTACTAATTCTTTAAAATTTTAATCTTCTTCTTTTCCAAGCAAGAAAATCTATAATTGTTAGAATTTATATATTCTATTTTCATGAAAAATAAACTACAACAATCAATCAAGATCAAAGGAATTAAATTGGTCTCTGAAAAATTCTTTAATCTGTAAAATGAATTTCTAAAGTTACAGATTTTTACAATGTAAAATCATATCTAGGTTTCACCTAACATATGATTTCAATTGAACAAGTAATTGGTAACTAATCAATCATAAGCATTAAGAACAAAATCAATAAAACTTTAATTCAATAAAAAGAATGAATCAATCAATTAATTAAATGTCCATCATCCATAAATCCTAAATCCACCTAATCTTACTAAGAAAATTAGTTGTTCATAGCTAAATCAAACATAAAAATAATAGAAACGAAGAAATAAAACATAAAATCCATGGCTGTAAAATTGAATTTAGTAAAGTAACAAAGAAATCAAAGGTATATTAATTGAAATTCTAAACCAAAATTGAGTATTCAAACTAGATGGATGAATCCTTGTAGAGATGGTGGAATCCTCCTCAAAACACAATCTTTTTCTTCTTCTCCTCTCTAATGGTGGATGAAGCTTTTTGAAAGAAAATAAAGATGAAGAAGAAAATACCCTTATGATGACTAATGTTGACCACTGGAATTTTTCATCAAAAGATGCTTTAAGTATCTTCTCATTTTTCAAAAATACCCCTAGAGTTAAAGAGTCAATTGACACTCAGCATGTCAAAGTTGAACATTTCAGTCTAACATGGGCATGTTGGATTAATTCAGCACACCCATGTTAAAAAAAAACTTTAATTTAGCAATTTCCAAAAAAGTTGCAACTTCAAAATTTTAAACACATGCGTGTTGAAAAATCTAACATGCCCATGTTGAACTTTCCTACTCCAAATTTGCTCATTTTTCATTCAAATTGCTTCCTTCTAGCTCCACATGCTAAAAAATACTCAACCTAACAAGGAAAACATATTCTTTTTGCAAAATTATATAAAAACATCCAAAATTAATGTATAAAATCAAAGAAAAATACAAGCTCATCAACTCCCCCAAACTTAAGATATTGTTTGTCCTCAAGCAATGTGCCAGACTCAATTTCAGAAACTATGAACTTTTTTTCTTAGATTTTTGGTTTAAAAAGAAATTTCATAATGTGAAATCAATATCTATTCCTTAATCTAGTCAGTTATATAGCCCATATTATAATTTTTTTTCTCTAATAGTATACAAAATTCACAGGCTAAAGCTGTTGCACTTTAGATAGGCACCTACTCTCGTCTCTCACCAAGAATATCTAGTCCTTAAAGAACAAGGCATGTCTCATATAAATGCTTTTAAAGTCTTATTCACTAATTTTTCTTGCTAATTCTAGAAGAATCATCAGGTCTTTAAAAGCTTGTAACATGGCTAAAAGGGTTTTGGCTAAAGTGAAGCTAAAAATTTTTCAATAGAAATAAACTTCTTAAGGACTTCAAACATTTAACTTAAGTGATTCTTTGATTTGCTTAAGATTTTGCTGCACTATTTCTCTTCTAACTTTGCTAATCCTTCAAAACATTGAATTTAAATTTAGTTAGGGTAAAAAAAATATTATTTTAGATTTTCCCCAAACTCAGACATTTGATAATATAAGAGAATATTAATTTAAATTCCGCACTTCAAGAAAACTTTCAACATATCTATCACTTTTCCACAATTGTATAACTAATGGTCCTCAAAAAGTTCACATTTGATAGGGTAGGATTTTAAGGCTTCATATATATTAAAGAAACGCAAGCCAGTACAAAATTTAAGCTCAAAGGGGTAAACTAGTGAAAAATTTTAAAAGTAGATGGATATTTGGATTGAGCTAACTAAAAATGTCTAAATCATATTCTCTCATCCTTAGCAAGAATCTTATTTTGCCTCAAAGACCATTCTAAGCATATTCTAGGCTCATGCAAAAATTAAAATTTTCTAATAAGATTAAAAGAGCAGAAGCCCTTTCTAAGTAAGTATACACCCCTAAAACCATAAATTCAATATACTAAAAGAGAAAAATGTAATAAAAGATGTACTCCCTTCATCCTCAAAGTTTATCAGTCAAAATGTACACAGAAATTTATACCATTTAGACAAAATAAATATCATCACTGAAAATAGTCCACAATAAAATCAAATCTAGTACAAAGCATTTCAACACAAATAAACCAAATATCATATCAACTCAAAAACTTTTAAAAACATCAAAATCCATCATAATATCCATACCCAAAATCCAGCATCCAAACCAAAATAAAGTCATCCAACCATCATCCAAATAAAAGATAAAGCAACTAAAAATTAAAATTGATCTAAAATAACTAAAAAGTAAAAAAAAAAAGAAATAAAGCAATATTTAAAAAGGAAACTTCATTACATTAATTTCCTCCAAACTCATAATAGTATCATTGTCCTGTCCTCAATGTCCACGGAAAAATCACTAATATGCATATAAAGCTCGAGGAGATTACACCTCAGACTAGCTATCTCATCGAAGATATACTCAATGTGGCAATCAATTTGAGATAGGTATTGATTGGTTGCAGTGTCCAAATCAATGAGGTATTAGCTCAAGCTCTTCAGTTTACTACTCATTTTAATTTCCAAAATGTCTATATGAGCTAGCAATTGTTGCACAAAAAAACTGATTAGAAGAGCCAAATTGTGTACTACAAGAAGTAGTATGAGGAACTGGTTCATCAATATTATCGGGTGATTCCTATAAGGTATGTAGCAAAATCTATTAGGAAAAATTAATTAAACTATTAATTAAGAAAAAGGGTTATGATATGCTTAATTAATTAATTATTAAAATAAGCAAACTATGGAATTAAAAGGATGTAATACCCTGCTTAAAAGTAAATCTAAATAATGAATATATTAATAATAAATTAAAAAGGGTAAATTAAAAATAATAATAATAATAGGAATAAAATAATGTAAGTTTTTACGATAGTTTGATGTCATTATTGATTTTGCTATCTAATAATAATGCCGACAATTAAATTATTTTAGAAACAATAAGATGCCAATATGAATTATATAAACAATGGTGGACTAGACCCAAGATGATGGGTCTTGGCTATATCTAATTAATAGAAAATGAGTATATATATATATATATATGTGAGAATTCGGCATTAAATATAAAATTAAGAAATATGATTTAATTCCAATAGTCAAACTTTGCAAATGGAAATTTAGTTAGAATTAAGATTCTATTAAATGTTAGATTAAATCTCAAATATATGATTAGATATTAAAGTAAATAAAGCTTGACTCTAAAATATCAATGTAGTAAAGAAGCATGTATTTGTTTTATTATTAAAAAGAAAAAACTACATATTCATGACTTATGAAGAATTAATAAGTAACCATATTGATTATTAAACGAATATATATAAATATGCATGTAAAGCTCACGATGAGATATGTTAATACAAATGATAAAGCTAATCTACTCTTAAATTTGGTACAAATGCAATTGGATTAGGTTAAAGTCAACATGTGTCATGCATAAAGACACATCTCATGCAAGGTGTGCAAGAAATAGAGTAGCAAAATACAGTTATTAACTTAAAATGTAACCATGGTCACGTGTAAAGGAAAGAAGAGTTGAGGGAATATAATTAATTACGTTAGTTGATAGGTAGCTATGATGGGAATCTAAGAAATAATAAGAAAGTAATATAAAATTAATAGAAATATGTTAGTCATCTCCAACATGTAGAAGAAAGGAAGTAGATAGTGATAATTTGCAATTTGTAAGGTAACAAGTGTTAAATGCACAAGCTTAATAATTGACAAGTGTGTGCTTGACTTCCTTCATCTTCTACAGAAACTAGCTTCAATTATAAAAAGCAAATGGTTAAGTAAGTGAATAGATTATTGTTTCCTCAGATTTGACACATGCATTGAAGTGCTTTAAGTATAATATTTCTAGGAGTTTCTATTAGCCAAAAGGAAGTTCTAAAATTGATTTTTGAAGAAGGAGGAAAGGAAAGGTATGCATTGTTAGTTTAATAATCAGGTTTTAGCTAGAATATGTGCATATAGCTACATCTCATTGAAATCTACTACCCACACTATAATTAAAAACTTAAATATGGTTTGGAATTAAATATATATGATATATATATATAAATATATAAATATATATATAGTTGATTAAGATTTGCTATTTTTATTTGGCAAATTAAAACAAATTAAAATTAAATTAAATATAATGTTATACTTGAATATACGGTATAGGATTCTAAATAATAGGTTATAGTAAGATTGAATAAGAAATATAAATTAGATATAAAATATATTTGAAATTATAAATTGAATCTTATGTCTAAAATGAAATTGTAGGCTAAACGAGACATCAACACTCGGATCGGAAACTACTAAAGGTTAAGAGGAACATGTGAGAATTGTAGTATATGTACGTGAATGTGCTTACCCTAACTATTTATTATTGTCACTTCCTTTTCGTACTGAATATTGTTGATACCTTTCAATGGAATTGCCTTATGTTGTCCACTGGTATATATTGCTTTATTGTATTGTTTTGAATTATTGATTTAGCCCTTTGTATGAGGACTAATGGGTCCATTTATTATGATTGTTCTACCAAACTAATACCTAGCCCTAAACCTCTTATTGATAGAAGATGCATATGTGCACATAGATGAATTATTGTATTGAAAGGGAGAAGTTACTACCCTATACTGAGTAAAAAAAAAAATATTACTATACTATTATATCTTGTAACACCCTGATACTCCATATACGTACTATACATACAGTAAATATATAAAGTATAAGGATGTCACTTTTCGTTGCAATTTAAAAACTTTTAACAAAGTTCCAAACCACCATACTTCAATTTAAAGAACATTTACAAAATCAATATACTTTTAATGATCTTATAAATATACAATAATCTTATCTTTCTCAAAACATCATTTATACAAATGAATACATTCTTGATAGAAGTACGTCATAATTAAATTATACATGAATGCATCACCCTCTAGTTGGTCTCGACAAACTCTTACTCTTCTCGTGGCATAACAAAAGACTTCACATCTTCCACCTGGTCACCTGCGCGATCACATAACCGCGCTAAGCCCGAGAGCTTAGTAGTACAAATATAAATTATACACATACATTATAAATTATATTAGCATATAATGATATATCAATTCCATATAACTTTAGCTTATCATATCATTTCTTTAGATTGTATTTTCATATATCTCAACTAAATCATATATCATATATATATATCATTATCACCCATCACCTTTCATCAATAATACTCACTAACAATATTTCAATACACATATTCCACACATACTTCATAACATAGTATTATTCACCATTTACCAATCATGAATAACATTTCCAACAAGGCAATCATTAACACCAACCACAATCCATCACCAATACTCACAATCAACATATCAATACATACACATTACATATCATACGAATCACATTTGCAATAAAGGCAACCATAGATCTCATTTCTCATTTATTTCAACATTTAATTATCACATGGACAACAAAGACAGACTCGGGCCCAACAGATACTAATATGTCATTCAAAGTTCAGAGTCACTGTTTTGATCCAATATCATAATCATAAAGCCCGTAGGCAATTTATCATATCTCTATCCATGGATAGCGTAACAGACCCAGTCTCTTGGACCATCAACCCATTAACATGGGGAGATCCTCAACCCGGCTAGACTGTTACAAATTCTCAAATGGAAGTGGTTTACGGGTCTCCCATTTCACCATCATTCCATATTCACATTTTACAACTGGAATCGGTTTACGGGCCTCCCATTTCACCTATCCAGTGATTCATAAACATTTCTCAAATTGGACTCGGCTTACGGGCCTCCCATTTCGCCTATCCAATGAGTTATAGGCATGCCATCAAACACAGGACTCTGAAAGTTGAATCAACATATTAAGCACATAATCATTTTACATTACTTTCTCAATTCATTTCTCATTTCATTTAAGCAAACATGCCTTGTTTCTTTCAATTGAATTATCATAGCCAATCACAATGGCTTCACATCACATTTGAGTTAACATAGCCAACCACAATGGCTTCACATTACTTTTCAATCTACATTATAACAATTCATCTTTTACATACATAATCATTTACCTCATCATAACCTTTACATGTCATATTCCATCATTGATATATACCACATTAATTACATTAACTAGGCAAACATGTCATTATTCAATTATATCATTTAGACATGCTTCAATCATATTATTCACATAATTATAAATTGCATTGTACATACCTTTTTGGATGATCCTCATCTTTTTCACTCTTCAAAGTTATTCCCACCAAGCTATCTATAATCAATTACTTCATCCTCTTCTTCACATTTTACATATAGCATCATTGATGTAACATTACAAAGTACATTATTCATATAACAAATTGCCATTCACAAGATTCACAATGCATAATACATAGCTTGGTTCATATAGTATCATATGTATTATCAATTCCATATCATCTCACATTTCATTATTCAACAATGATGTTAGACAAATGATATCTATTTAACATGTATTTGAGAATCTTGTTGTAGAATTAGATTGCTTCCAATAAGATGAACAGAACCTTTCTAGCGGTCGCGCCTCACCTGAGTACGACCGCCCCATACCATTACACAATGAAACCTTATTACAGTAGGTTTCGCGGCCAGAAGCCCGACCTAAGTCGCGACCGCACATGAATAATAGCGACCGCACATGAATAATAGCGACCGCTCCAAATTACGTATCTCTTATGCATAAACCCTAAAATAGCCAAACTCTTTCAATTGCATTCAAACACATTATACACAACATAATCTCATCAAAATGGACATAATCAATGTTATTAATACTTATTCATCACAATATTCATATTAACACTATATCAATTACATATTCAATCACTTACCACATCAAATCCTAAAACCAACATCAATCTTCTTCTTTCAAAAACAACTTCCACTTAATTTGCCATTTTCAAACAAAACCACCACCAATTTAACCCTTATTTATTCACAATCACTTTCACTACTTATAAATACATCTCAAACATTCTAAATCATGATATTAACCAATCACAACTTATCTCAAACACCACTTCAAAAATTAACAAGGGAAAACAAGAGAGTACTTACCTAATTTGATGAAATTCCACAAATCTTCAACCAAAACCTTTGATTTTTCCTTCAATTTGCTTCAAGAATCAAGAACACCTCTCTTGTCTCTTTGTTTCTCTTTTTCTATCAAGAAGCCGGCCACACATGAAGAGAAGAGGAAAAAAATCAAGAAGCAAAGTCAAACTTTCCTTTTAATCTCCACCACAAGTTTTCCAAAAGAAAATTACCAAACACCCTTTAACCATTTAACTAAACCTTTGTCTCTTATATGCCCATTCATGTAATTTCACACTCAACCAAAAATATCTTCTTCCACTTAACCATCACTTTGACTCTTCATTTGACCAATTTATATGTTATATATATCATCATATACACAACATATACATTTGTCTCTAAACCCTAAAATTCCCCAAAACACATATACACAAGCATTCACTTTCCAATTTCTTTTCTCTTGCCAATTAACACATACATTCTAACCCATTAACCAACAACAACAACAACAACAACAACAACATTCAAAACTTCTAGGGCATATGTGGGGATATTACAATTCTCTCCCCCTTAAATAATTTCGTCCTCGAAATTATCAGTACCGTAACGATTCATACTTAACAAAATACCATCTCAACTTTCATATGAAGTTAATTATATACTCAAGTCATAGTGTCATCAAATCATATAACTTCAACTCTTCCCTTTAAAATTAACCACCTTCTTTAAATTTCATAACTCAACATTCTATATAATTAGATATCTTATTACTTTCTTGTGCAAACATTCAAAAGAACTCATTACATCTCTTATCAAAGTTTTTACACAAGAATTAGATTATTTTATAATACACTTATACTTCATCCAATCTTTATATTCAAAATATTCTATTCCTTCACTCCTTTGTAATTACTCTCTTAACTTTAACCTCAAAAATCATTGGTTTAAATCTTAGCATTAATTATCCCGTCATTACATTCACTGTCTAAATAGACATTTATCAAACCTCAATGGATAACAAAATCCTTATTTTTCACAAATGGAGTTATTTCCTTAGCATGCTTTTCATTTAAATTGCATATTAATACATTACTTTTCAACTTATTTCATAAATAACTAATCTTTTCCCTTTTTATCATGATTTATAACTACTATAACTCCATCTATTCATGTCCACTCACACTTTAAAATTTACATCATATACATTATCATGTAAATAATTACACTTTTGATACAATTATACACATTAAATCTCAATAACGATTCATAATCTTAGCCGAAACCAGATCAATTGATCTATCTATCACAATATACTCACATTCCAATCTTGTTCAATTCTAACCATCCATTAATTTATCCAAATTCATCATGAAAGTTCACAATATTTATATATGTATATATATATATAACCTAATTCCATTAGGGCAAACTTATATACAATTCCTGATCTCTTTCGCTCCATATTCAATCAAACTATCACGATAACCAATCATTTCAAATTAACTTAATATAATTCTCATCAATTCTCATAATAATTTTATACCATACTCACTACCAATAGTTCTTTCACTTATATCTCAAGTCCACCCATTTATTCAGTACATACCATATACATATTCAGTATAACTTCAGTCATATTACCCATAACTTAACACACTACCATAATTTCCTTTTTCTCTTATTACCTTCATAATTATAACCAAATTCTTAACATAAAATGAGAAGGTACAACTTTATCCATCATAACTTTTAACTATACTTTTCCAACATAATTTTCAATCTCACCAAACTTGTATTACAATCATTTTATCCAAGACCCAAATCCATGGATAACGAATTAACAGATCAAATATACTGAACAAAACACATAGCTTCAAGAGATTAATATTCAAGCTTGAAACTTTCAAATCAATACTGTTCTTATATAATTTTATTCTTAGTCTTTACCAACACAAAGCTAAGGTGTTTCTCAAGAATAACATATTCCTTATCAACTTAATTCAGGTTTCAACAATATTACTATATACACATTCAATCATATTCAGTTCCCATACAATTTCTATTTGTCACTTCATTTCTAGTCAATTTACAATCTCTTATAATATATATTTACATAGAACTTTTCATAAATGAATACTTTGAAACTCTAAATATCATATGATTATCAAATTCAATGCTCACTATAACCATTTCCACTGTCCAATATTATTCAAGTCCATTCTATACTCACTTCCATCATATAATCCATTTAGCTTTACACAGTTCAAAACCTAATATCTCTTAGGTCCACTAATACATACAACATCATTTCCATATCACTAATTCTATAATTATACCACATACATATTCATAGGTCACCTTCATAATGTGATTCACACATTTGTTTATATATCATAATTTCATTCATATTGAAAACTCAATTCACATATCATATACATGTATACCCTTAATTATATACTCTTGTTTTATTTTCCTTTTTCATACATTCACTAAAAATGTTCCTTTATAACTGTAACAACCGTCCTAGTCCACCTGCTGAGCCATTCCTATCCGGAGAAACCCCCAGAGCCTTTGGGCTGAGCTGCTACAGTACTAATTCTTCCCGTATAATGTAAAGTATTTATTCACACAACATATATACATATATATTGACTATAATAATATTTCACATCCATCTTGGTCATATTCCCAAGGTGACATCTCTTTCACTTTCGTCTTTAAAAGCATTTAATATACTTTCATATCCATTTTTACTCTTTGCAATAAAATGATTTAAAATGGTTCATTTTCGTTTACTCATCCTCTTCCCTTTTTACTTTAGAACCAATTCTCATACTATCAATCACATTACTCAATTCACTATACTTTCATGTGCAACATTAGTCATTTCACCTAGCCCATGTATGGTATATACATTAAACCATCAACATCCCAATAATCTTTAACAATTTCCACTAAAATTTTAACTTTTCAACCTATTAATTCGCTCAAGCTTTAATTTGCCAAACTCATCTTTTCTTAATATCAACTTTAAAAACATCTTATTTATATATCACAAAGCAATATCAAAACATATATGTTTCACAATTATCAAGCTCATTAAAAAAAATTTCAAATATTACATATCACCACCATTACCATGAACTTTCACAATATCCAAGCATCTCACATTTCTAACATTGAATTCACAATGTTTGCATTATAGTAACAATACTAAGTTATATTCTTACTTAACCACTATCATCTCTTTTTCCTTTAAACAATACCTTAATTATATATATATACCCCAAACTTTAAATAATCACACTTTGTCTATACTAATCAACTCATTTTCAACTTTATTCCCCTTTTCATTTCTTTATGTTTCAATTCATATTATGTCCTATATAATATTACTCATAAACATCCACATTATATTCCATGTTGCACACGACATAACATTTTCATATACATCATCAATATACACATATATCACATTACATTTCACAATTCGTTTCTCATAATCAATTAGGCACTATGCCTCAGTTATAATTCATTTCCCACATCATTGCCAATAATCATGGTTTCTCATCACATCAACATAGTATACACATATATCATCAACTATATTGAACATCTCATATAACACAAATATTCTACAATTCATATTATGCCACGTCCGAGACCAACCTAGGTGTCAATGCATATGCATGTATTACAAATTCCATTTCAAAACTTTTCCTTTTTACTTCCACTTAAACTTTTCAAACTTTTTCTTTTCATTTCTACTTAGGCCGAGAATCTCGAACCTAAGCTCTGATACCAAAATAATTGTAACACCCTGATACTCCATATACGTACTATACATACAGTAAATATATAAAGTATAAGGATGTCACTTTTCGTTGCAATTTAAAAACTTTTAACAAAGTTCCAAACCACCATACTTCAATTTAAAGAACATTTACAAAATCAATATACTTTTAATGATCTTATAAATATACAATAATCTTATCTTTCTCAAAACATCATTTATACAAATGAATACATTCTTGATAGAAGTACGTCATAATTAAATTATACATGAATGCATCACCCTCTAGTTGGTCTCGACAAACTCTTACTCTTCTCGTGGCATAACAAAAGACTTCACATCTTCCACCTGGTCACCTGCGCGATCACATAACCGCGCTAAGCCCGAGAGCTTAGTAGTACAAATATAAATTATACACATACATTATAAATTATATTAGCATATAATGATATATCAATTCCATATAACTTTAGCTTATCATATCATTTCTTTAGATTGTATTTTCATATATCTCAACTAAATCATATATCATATATATATATCATTATCACCCATCACCTTTCATCAATAATACTCACTAACAATATTTCAATACACATATTCCACACATACTTCATAACATAGTATTATTCACCATTTACCAATCATGAATAACATTTCCAACAAGGCAATCATTAACACCAACCACAATCCATCACCAATACTCACAATCAACATATCAATACATACACATTACATATCATACGAATCACATTTGCAATAAAGGCAACCATAGATCTCATTTCTCATTTATTTCAACATTTAATTATCACATGGACAACAAAGACAGACTCGGGCCCAACAGATACTAATATGTCATTCAAAGTTCAGAGTCACTGTTTTGATCCAATATCATAATCATAAAGCCCGTAGGCAATTTATCATATCTCTATCCATGGATAGCGTAACAGACCCAGTCTCTTGGACCATCAACCCATTAACATGGGGAGATCCTCAACCCGGCTAGACTGTTACAAATTCTCAAATGGAAGTGGTTTACGGGTCTCCCATTTCACCATCATTCCATATTCACATTTTACAACTGGAATCGGTTTACGGGCCTCCCATTTCACCTATCCAGTGATTCATAAACATTTCTCAAATTGGACTCGGCTTACGGGCCTCCCATTTCGCCTATCCAATGAGTTATAGGCATGCCATCAAACACAGGACTCTGAAAGTTGAATCAACATATTAAGCACATAATCATTTTACATTACTTTCTCAATTCATTTCTCATTTCATTTAAGCAAACATGCCTTGTTTCTTTCAATTGAATTATCATAGCCAATCACAATGGCTTCACATCACATTTGAGTTAACATAGCCAACCACAATGGCTTCACATTACTTTTCAATCTACATTATAACAATTCATCTTTTACATACATAATCATTTACCTCATCATAACCTTTACATGTCATATTCCATCATTGATATATACCACATTAATTACATTAACTAGGCAAACATGTCATTATTCAATTATATCATTTAGACATGCTTCAATCATATTATTCACATAATTATAAATTGCATTGTACATACCTTTTTGGATGATCCTCATCTTTTTCACTCTTCAAAGTTATTCCCACCAAGCTATCTATAATCAATTACTTCATCCTCTTCTTCACATTTTACATATAGCATCATTGATGTAACATTACAAAGTACATTATTCATATAACAAATTGCCATTCACAAGATTCACAATGCATAATACATAGCTTGGTTCATATAGTATCATATGTATTATCAATTCCATATCATCTCACATTTCATTATTCAACAATGATGTTAGACAAATGATATCTATTTAACATGTATTTGAGAATCTTGTTGTAGAATTAGATTGCTTCCAATAAGATGAACAGAACCTTTCTAGCGGTCGCGCCTCACCTGAGTACGACCGCCCCATACCATTACACAATGAAACCTTATTACAGTAGGTTTCGCGGCCAGAAGCCCGACCTAAGTCGCGACCGCACATGAATAATAGCGACCGCACATGAATAATAGCGACCGCTCCAAATTACGTATCTCTTATGCATAAACCCTAAAATAGCCAAACTCTTTCAATTGCATTCAAACACATTATACACAACATAATCTCATCAAAATGGACATAATCAATGTTATTAATACTTATTCATCACAATATTCATATTAACACTATATCAATTACATATTCAATCACTTACCACATCAAATCCTAAAACCAACATCAATCTTCTTCTTTCAAAAACAACTTCCACTTAATTTGCCATTTTCAAACAAAACCACCACCAATTTAACCCTTATTTATTCACAATCACTTTCACTACTTATAAATACATCTCAAACATTCTAAATCATGATATTAACCAATCACAACTTATCTCAAACACCACTTCAAAAATTAACAAGGGAAAACAAGAGAGTACTTACCTAATTTGATGAAATTCCACAAATCTTCAACCAAAACCTTTGATTTTTCCTTCAATTTGCTTCAAGAATCAAGAACACCTCTCTTGTCTCTTTGTTTCTCTTTTTCTATCAAGAAGCCGGCCACACATGAAGAGAAGAGGAAAAAAATCAAGAAGCAAAGTCAAACTTTCCTTTTAATCTCCACCACAAGTTTTCCAAAAGAAAATTACCAAACACCCTTTAACCATTTAACTAAACTTTTGTCTCTTATATGCCCATTCATGTAATTTCACACTCAACCAAAAATATCTTCTTCCACTTAACCATCACTTTGACTCTTCATTTGACCAATTTATATGTTATATATATCATCATATACACAACATATACATTTGTCTCTAAACCCTAAAATTCCCCAAAACACATATACACAAGCATTCACTTTCCAATTTCTTTTCTCTTGCCAATTAACACATACATTCTAACCCATTAACCAACAACAACAACAACAACAACAACAACATTCAAAACTTCTAGGGCATATGTGGGGATATTACATATCTTCTATCAAATAAGAATGGCCTTACCCCTTTATACGTGACTCTAGTTAATATTGCATTTCATTGATATTGAATTATTGTTGATGAATTGTTCTTGAATTATTAACTGTTTAACTGTGAACCTCAACCCTATATAGCCTCCATATTTATTTGTATATGTTATATTCTCACTGAGATGAAAGCTCATTCCATATCCATAACAGATGGATGTATCGAGAAGTTTGTAACAACATCTTCATTCTTTCTTCAAGGTGCTGAATATTGATAGCGTCGCATTTGCGTGCAAAATACTTATTTAATTTATATAATTTTGTTTGATATTTTATTATTTTATTATATTTTGTGTTATGTTTGAGTGTTATTTATAGATAATTAATATTTGAAGTAGAAATAAATAAAGAAAGAGCAAAAGTTGAAGTGCAAAACGCAGGTTCAGCTTGCAAGCAAGCACGGGCGCGAAGGGAAGCAAGCGCGGGCGCGTTCCAGTAGAGGGGAAGCAAGCGCGGGCGCGCTACACCATGACTTGGCACAGTGGAAACTAGTGTACCATTTAGGACCAGTGCCAAAAATCATAACCCAATTTGAGTTGTGATTTTTGACCAAAGACTACAACTTTTCATTACACCCTTTTTCAACAAATGTATTGGTTGGTCAAAAGATATAACTTTAGTTGGCATGTTTTCTATTTCTATAAATAGAAGGGGCCCATTTCCTTATGAGGGGATAATTCTTTTTGTTCTTTAGTAAAAGCTCACTTAAATAAATATTCTGTAATTATTCTAAGTCAACAGAAGAAGAATTGCAAGTTATTTATAAGAGTGACAAATTCTTTTCCCTTATTCTTTTGTTTTTTTTTATATATATTTCTTTCAACTCCATATTATATTTCGTTTCTTTTACTTTCATCTATTTTATTTCATTTCATTTACTTAGTAATTCTGCTTTATAATGTTATTTAAAATGTTTTCTTTTGTTGTTATATTTTCTAACTTAGGCTAAATTTCTATGGTATAATTGGTATTACAATCATGTTAATAAAAATAATAAAATGATCAAAGTGCTTAATTAGGTGTTTAATTAATTTGAGTTTGATTATGAATTAAAATTATAAGTGCTTGATCACCATTTATAATAATCTAAGTTGGGTAATTAAATGCGAGAGCTGCGTTACTTTAACGGAAAACTAATCAAATTCACCTAGTTCATAAGGGTGTTACGTGACATTCTAATTGGTGCTGCTCTTATGTCTTTGGGGTTAAAAGGTAGAATATAGAACTTGAACATTCATTGTCGTCACTATATTGCGAGAGATCGGGTATAGCCTCCGTCTATGAACATTTTTGATTGCTTAGAGATAAGGATCAAAAGACTTAGGTTCTCCTTCCAGTTAATTAGTCACCCTTCTTTCAAAGTGATTATTATTTTTAAGAACATGACTGTATACTGATTATACAATTTAATTCATTGATTTTTTTTATTTGTCATCTTGTTGTTAACTTTGTTTTTAATTTCTATTTTATTTTATCCTTTTCTTAGTTAAATTAATTAATAATAAATATCTTAACTATCGGTAAGCTTAGACATCTTTAGTAATTAATTGAATAATATTCAAGAAAATCATTCCTAGTGTTCGACCCCTTGCTTAACCACTAAATTGGGTAAGGGTTATTATTATTTAAATTTTGTTGTGCAATCCTGCCCGTAGCAAAATTTTGGCGCCGCTGCCGGGGAACGGTTATATTTTTTATATTATTTAGATTGACGAAAAAGTTGCTTTAGGATATTTTATTTATATATTTTTTTATGAGACGTTGTAAAAGCCAAGATAGTGGTTTATTCGATCCTGAAATTGAAAGGACTTTTCGTGCTTTGCGCAGGAAACAAAGATTTATACAAGGAGATCAAAAGAAATCACCAATGGCCGATCAACGAAGAACCTTGGCAGACTTTACTATGCCAAATATTACGGATAATGTCGGAGGCATTGTGGCACCAACAGTTGCCAACAATAACTTCGAGATTAAACCAAGTATTATCCAAATGGTTCAAAATAACCAATTTGGAGGACTGCCAGGAGAGGATCCTTATGCACATATTCTTACATTCCTTAATGTATGTGCAACTTTTAAGATAAATGGAGTATCGGATGATGCAATACGCCTCCGTTTGTTCCCCTTCTCTGTAAGAGATAAGGCACAAATTTGGTTGGCAAGTTTGCCCAATAATTCCATTACTACATGGGATCAATTGAAGCAAGCTTTCTTGCATAAATTTTTTCCACCCCAAAAGACTGCTAAATTAAGGAATGAGATTTCTACTTTCAAGCAAGGGAAAAATGAAACCTTATACAATGCTTGGGAAAGATTTAAGGAATTGCAAAGACAATGCCCTCACCACGGTCTACCAGAATGGATGATACCAAACATATTCTATAATGGTTTAATGGATGAGGATAGAAGCATTGTCAATGCAGGTGCTAATGGAAAATGGATGACAATGACTCCAACAGAGGTCGTGTCTCTGTTAGATGAACTAGCATCTCAAAGTTATATTGGTGATGAGCCAGCTACGCAAAGGGGCAAGGGTGTCCTAGAATTAGATAGCATCAATCTTTTGACGGCAAAGGTTGAGGCTCTGACAAAATTAATGGCAAAATCTCAAGTTAATCAAGTAGAGAATATGAAATTAACTTGTGAACTTTGCAGTGGGACACACAACTATCAAGATTGTACTATGAACAACAGTGATCAAGTTAACTATGTTCAAGGCGGTTATAATCAACGGAATAATCCTCCGCAAAATAATTATAACTACCAACATAGGAATCACCCAGGTTTTTCATGGTCCAATCCTACAGCCTCCCTAAACCCACCAAACTATCCTAATGATAGGAACCCACCAGGTTTCCCATCTAAACCATTCCAATCGCAGAAATCCAATATGGAAATCCTATTGGAACAATTCATTAACCAACTAATTACCACAAATAAACAAACTCAAGAGCAACTCAAGCATCTTGATTCCAAAATAGATCAACTTTCAACTCATTCGCGAATGCTTGAGACACAAATAGCCCAACAAGCCTCTATGAATTCAAAAACTCAAGGGAAACTTCTGAGCCAACCTGAGTACCAACCTAAAGAGACGTGTCAAGCTATTACATTGAGAAGTGGTAAGGAGATTGCGGATCCACAACCTAAGGAAAATACTGAAAGTCCAAATGATCCAAACATCAATACGAAAAAGGTAAATAAGGGGATTCCTACTTCCAGTAAAGAAGAACCAAAGGTAAGTCCTACTACCCTACCATTTCCTCAACGATTGATGAGGAGGAAATTAGATTCACAATTTGGTAAATTCCTTGAGTACTTAAAGCAAATTACTATCACTATACCTTTTACTGATGCTATAAGAGATATGCCTGCATGGGGTAAATTTTTGAAAGATATAGTGACTCATAAAAGTAAATTAGAAGGAGACGGACTTGTGGCTTTAGTCCAAGAATCTCAAGCCCTACTCTCAAATTCTCCTCCTAAGTTGAATGATCCAGGATCTTTTACTGTTCCTTGCGTAATAGGGAATACTTGTTTTGACAAGGCCCTCTGTGATATTGGCGCAAGTGTTAGTCTTATGCCATACTCTTTGTTCAAGAGATTGGACATGGGGGAGTTAAAACCAACGACTAAATGTTTATCTATGGCTGATAAATCCATCAAGTACCCAGTGGGTATTGTCAAAAATGTTCCTACTAAAGTAGGAAAATTTATTATTCCAGCAGACTTTGTTGTTCTGGATATGGAGGAAGATCCTGAAATCCCTGTACTTTTCGGTAGACCATTTTTGGTCACCGCTGGCGTCGTTATTGATATGAAAAAAGAGAAAATTACTCTGGAAGTCGATGGTGAGACTATTGAATTTAATATCAATAAGATGATGCATGAGTCTTCACCCTTTCATATGGTTGATAGAATTGATGCAATCGATGAGATTGATAATTGTGTCACTGGAATTTTGTATGATTGTATTGGCAGCACTCAAAATGATGACATCATTGAGTCAGTAAAAAGTATTGCAGTCACACTTCCTTATAAACACAATAAATTTGAGAGCTTAAGAAAAGAAGAGGATGATTCTAAGAGTAAGCCTACGTTTGAACTTAAGACTTTGCCTTCTAGTTTAAAATATACATTTCTAGATTCTCATTCTAGTAAGCCAATTATTGTTAATTCTTCCCTTAGAGATGATCAAGTACAAGAAATGTCCTATGTGTTAAACGAATATAAAGGTACTATAGGATATTCAATTCATGATCTTAAGGGCTTAAGTCCTAATCTCTGCATGCATAGGATACTTTTAGAAGATAATGCTAAACCAACAATCGAAGGTCAAAGAAGACTAAATCCGACTTTGAAGGAAGTTGTTAGAAAAGAAGTAATTAAGCTTTTGGACAATGGTATCATATATGCCAACAGCAATAGTAATTGGGTAAGTCCAATTCAAGTGGTACCAAAGAAAGGGGGACTTACAGTTGTTAAAAATGAATCCAATGATTTAGTCCCTACTCGGACAGTCACGGGTTGGCGTATGTGTATTGACTATAGAAAGCTTAACAAGACTACAAAAAAAGACCATTTTCCTTTACCTTTCATAGACCAAGTTCTAGAAAGATTAGCCAAATTTTCATACTTCTGCTATCTAGATGGTCTTAGTGGTTTCTACCAAATTCCTATTCATCCTGAGGACCAAGATAAGACAACTTTTACATGTCCTTATGGAACTTTTGCATTTAGGCGAATGCCATTTGGTCTCTGCAATGCACCAGCCACATTCCAACGATGCATGTTTTCTATTTTCAGTGATCTAATCGATGAATGTGTGGAAGTTTTTATGGATGACTTTAGTGTCTATGGGTCTTCATTTTCACATTGTCTCCAAAATCTCTCTAAGGTTCTTGACAGGTGCAAGGAACATGGATTGGTACTTAATTGGGAAAAGTGCCATTTTATGGTTCAAGAGGGAATTGTTTTGGGACATTTGGTATCAAGTAAAGGTATAGAAGTTGATAGAGCTAAAGTGGAAGTAATAGCAAATCTGCCTCACCCTAAGACTGTCAAGGATGTGAGAAGTTTTTTAGGGCACGCAGGATTTTATAGAAGATTTATCAAGGATTTTTCCAAGATTTCCAAGCCATTATGCAATCTACTGGCAAAAGAGGCAGAGTTTGTATTTGACGATGCTTGTATAAGTGCATTTGATACCTTAAAACAATCACTTATCTCAGCCCCTATCTTACAACCGCCTGATTAGAATCTTCCTTTTGAGATAATGTGTGATGCAAGCAATTTTGCTATTGGAGCAGTTCTTGGTCAACGAAAAGAAGGTAAGCCGTATGTTATTTATTATGCTAGTAAACTTCTTGATGATGCTCAGATTAATTACACCACCACAGAAAAAGAAATGCTATCCATCGTATATGCATTTGATAAGTTTCAGGCATATTTGGTTGGTCAAAAAGTAATTGTGTATTCTGATCACGCCGCCTTGAAATACCTCTTAAGAAAGAAAGATGCAAAGCAAAGATTACTCTGATGGATATTAATGCTTCAAGAGTTTGATTGGGAGATAAGAGATAAAAAGGGTAGTGAGAATCTCGTTGCAGATCACTTATCTAGACTTGATAAGGAACTACTTATGGAGCAAGATGATGGGATACCAATAAACGAAACATTTATGGATGAGCAATTGTTCAGAGTAGTTAGTCAGGAGGAGCCTTGGTTTGCTGATATTGCTAATTACTTGGTAAGTGGAATTCTACCCTTTGATTTAGACTATAGAGCAAGGAAGAAATTCCTTAGAGATGTTCAACATTACTATTGGGAAGAACCTTTGCTTTATAAACGATGTAGTGATGATATTATTCAAAGATGTGTTCCCCAAGATGAAATTCAAGAAATATTGAGACATTGCCATTCTTTACAAGTAGGTGGTCATTTTGGAATTTCCAAAACGATTGCTAAAATATTGCAGGCAGGATTTTGGTGGCCTTCACTCTGTAAAGATGTAAAGAATTTTGTTTTATCCTGCGATAGGTGCCAAAGGACTGGCAATATTGGAAAACGTCAAGAGATGCCACTGAGCAATATTCTTGAAGTAGAAATTTTTGACGTTTGGGGAATCGACTTTATGGGACCTTTCCCGAGTTCTAAAGGATTTAAATATATACTAGTTATGGTCGATTATGTATCCAAATGGGTGGAAGCTATGGCAACAGTAGCCAATGATGCCAATACAGTAAAGAGGATGCTTAAAAAGAACATTTTTCCCAGATTTGGTACACCTAGAACTTTAATAAGTGACGGGGGTTCGCATTTTTGCAACCATTTAATCAAATCACTGCTTAAGAAGTATGGTGTAACCCATAAAATTTCTACTCCTTATCATCCACAGACTAGTGGGCAAGTAGAAGTTAGTAATCGGGAGTTAAAGTGGATATTAGAAAAAACGGTCTCTACCAGAAAAGATTGGTCTATGAAATTAGATGATGCTTTATGGGCATATAGGACTGCTTTTAAAACCCCCATTGGATTAACCCCATATCAATTAATATATGGAAAATCTTGCCATTTACCGGTTGAGTTAGAGCACAGGGCATACTGGGCAACAAGAGTTCTAAATTTTGATTTGGCAAAAGCTGGAAGAAAAAGACTCCTTCAATTAAATGAATTGGAAGAGCTTAGATTAAATGCTTACGAGAATGCCAAAATTTATAAAGATCGAACTAAATTATGGCATGATAAGCATATTCAAGCCAAAAATTTTCATGAAGGACAATTGGTCTTACTGTATAATTCCAGGCTTAAACTTTTTCCGGGTAAGTTAAAATCACGGTGGTCCGGTCCATTTCGAGTTAAAGAAGTTTTTCCCATGGAGCTGTCGAAATTTTAAATGAAAATGGGGAATCTTTTAAGGTCAATGGACATCGTTTAAAACCATATATAGTCGGTAATTCTACTTTTAGCTAGGACGGATACCATTTATTTGGATCATTAATCATTAATCGTAAATTAAATTATAATATATAATAGTATAATATTTGATTTTTTAGTTACATTTTATTATTATTATTATTATTATTTATTTTTATTTATTCCCTTTAAAAAAAGAAAAAAAAGAGTAAATTAATATGCATTCTTGCAGGTTGCAATTAAAAGCAAATGAAAAAACATTGCTATTTTGTTTCACGTGCATTGCCATGCAAAAAATATATATATATATTATCATGCAAAAGGAGCCTCGCGAGCGAAACCCAGCAAAGACCAAAGGCTCGCGCGCGCGCGAGACAGTTTTTCACCTTTGGCCGCGCGCCCGAGCTTTCTAGCCATTATTTCGCGCGGGCGCGCCTCACAAGCAGTTTTTGGACAGTTTTTATTTATTCCCTTAAAAAAAAAACTACCAAAATCATTGCAACTTTTGACATTTTATTACTGGAATTCTGCAGCCCCTTCCCAATTTTTATTTCATTCCCAAGAGTCATCATTTATGACCAAAATCATTTCAACTTTTGACATTTTATGTTCTTACACAATAACTAAAAAACAAAACCTTATTCCTTTACAAAATCATTTCCAATTCTCGTGACCCTTCTCCAACACCTTCTGCACCACTTCAATTTAAAACCCATCTCTTTAAAACCCATTTCTTTCCATCCAACTTAACCACCTTTCAAACGTTGCACCCAGTCTTAAACAACTTCATCCAAAATAAAAACCAACTTCCTTATCCGTTTTTTCATTTCCCTTATAAAATGTCTAGCCCTTCCTCCCATCCTTCTTCACAAACTAATTTGCAATCTAAATACAACGCCTTATTTCCTATCTATTCCGAAGAAGAAGGTGAACGATACGAAAGAATAGTTCAATATCACTTTTCAGAGATGTATCTGATGGACTTCGAATTCTTGGAGAAGATGGGCATGATGGACAAGATGGAAGAATACTTACGTATTCTTCACTTAGAAACCTACTCCAAAATCAAAGTCCCTGATAGTGTGAATATTCCATTAGAGTTTCTAACAACTCTAAACTGGGCAAACGAGGACCGTACGGTTCTCAGTTTTTGAATAAAGAGAATAGAGCTTTATCTCACGTATGATATGATGAACCGCACTTTGGGATTCCCCAAGGACGGATTTGCAAAAAAACCTACGGGATGGAATGCTGCATCTATTTGGGAGATGCTCACTGGGCAGACTCAGTACAATTCCAGAAACGCCAGCAATAAGTGGTTAAAGGATGAATATTTGCTGTATCTACACAAATACCTCTCCTACTCCATCTTTTGCCGGGTTGAAGCCACCAAAGTTCATACCACAGATTTGTTCTTATTGCAATGCTTACTACAGGGAAAAACGGTGGATATTACTGGAATTCTGTTTGAGGCAATTTATAATGTTTCCCACCATCTGGGAAGGATCTCCACTGGTGTAAGTGGAATTATTTCCATCTTATACCGAATTGCTGAACCCGGGTTGCCATTTAGTCTCTCTACTGAAGTAGCAAACTACAGTCTCTTGGATGGTCTGTTTTTGAAGAGGGCAGGGTTGGTAGTAGAAATCCAAGATGAAGATACAATTTCCTATCGATGGAAAACTTGGGAAGAAAGGGTGAGCAATAAACTTAGGACAGAACCCTTAGAGGTCCGGCGTTCTGCTAGAGGCAAGGCACCGGCAACATCCTCAAACATTGACACTGAGGAAGAGGAAGATAACACAGAGGGTTGGAAGCAGGTTTTGGGTAAGGTGGAACAGTTGGAAGGAAAGCAGGCCGACATGCAGATGACTGTCTCCAATATGTTTGTCCAAATCAACAAAATGGAGAAGGAACATCGAAAGATATCCCACCGATTGAAGTCTTACTTCCGCAAACAAAACCTGGAGTTTACACCGTCTCCACCGGATTCACCGGTGGAATGAGGTTTTTATCGCTTTTCTATTTTTATTTTTCGTTTTTCCTGTTGTGTTTGGTTTTCATTTTAGTTTGTTGTTCTTATGTAATTTGTATGATCCTTTAAAATGAGGACATTGTGTCTCTCAAGTATGGGGGAAAAGTGTGCATGCATTATGTTATAAAAAGTATGTTTTTATATTTCCATTTTTAGATATAAAAAATAATAATAAAATTAAATAAAATTAAAAAAGTCAACTTTTTCACCTTAGTTAATTGTTTGTTCCAACATTTTGAATGTATACTTGTTTCAATTATTGAAATGGAAGTCTTGAATAGCATACCATGTTTAGGAAATTCATTATTTATATGTTTAGATTTAATTTTGAACTTTGGTATTATTTGTTTAACATATTGTTTCGAATTATCATTAGTGAAATACAAGTTTTTAGTTAAGTATTTAACCAAAATTTTAACTAAGTGAATGCATAAAATCCTAAGTTAGAAAATGAAATAGAAAGTAAGTAGGAAACTACAGCCATAATACATGTATGTTTCAAGTCAAAAAAGGATGAGGGTATTGCGAAAAAATATATACATTTATATATAGAGGGAATAACGAAAAATCCGTTATGTAAAAGGTGAGAAGTGGTATGGAGCGTAAAACGCAACCACTTAAAATTTCTTAAAAAAAATATATAAAAAAAATAAATAAAAAGCAATACAAAAAGGGGTAATGAGGTAAAAGGTGAGAAAATGGTATGAAGCGTAAAACGCAACCATTTCGAGTGCTAGAAATAGGTTACCTACAAATGCCTTGAGACAAGAAACACACATGCGTGCTTTAATTTTGGTCCTTAAGAACTTTCTGTTTTATTTTCTAAAAGTGGATTTTTGACTTTTTAATTGTTTTAAGTTTGTTTAAATACTTAACTCTAAACTTTGATTGCTAAGTGGATGGTTTATGGATAAAATGTTAACATATAATACTTGAGTTCACTCTTGAATCATTTCCTAAGTTTGGTAGATTATTTAATAAGTCCAAATCAATGATTGAAATGAGGTACAATTAAAGTGCTTGCAATATTTTGCTTGGGGACAAGCAAAAGATTAAGCGTGGGGGAATTGATAGCGTCGTATTTGCGTGCAAAATACTTATTTAATTTATATAATTTTGTTTGATATTTTATTATTTTATTATATTTTGTGTTATGTTTGAGTGTTATTTACAGATAATTAATATTTGAAAGTTGAAGTGCAAAACGCAGGTTCAGCTTGCAAGCAAGCGCGGGCGCGAAGGGAAGCAAGCGCGGGCGCGAAGGGAAGCAAGCGCGGGCGCGTTCCAGAAGAGGGGAAGCAAGCGCGGGCGTGCTACACCATGACTTGGCGCAGTGGAAACTAGTGTACCGTTTAGGACCAGTGCCAAAAATCATAACCCAATTTGAGTTGTGATTTTTGACCAAAGACTACAACTTTTCATTACACCCTTTTTCAACAAATGTATTGGTTGGTCAAAAGATATAACTTTAGTTGGCATGTTTTCTATTTCTATAAATAGAAGGGGCCCATTTCCTTATGAGGGGATAATTCTTTTTGTTCTTTAGTAAAAGCTCACTTAAATAAATATTCTGTAATTATTCTAAGTCAACAGAAGAAGAATTGCAAGTTATTTATAAGAGTGACAAATTCTTTTCCCTTATTCTTTTGTTTTTTTTTATATATTTTCTTTCAACTCCATATTATATTTCGTTTCTTTTACTTTCATCTATTTTATTTCATTTCATTTACTTAGTAATTCTGCTTTATAATGTTATTTAAAATGTTTTCTTTTGTTGTTATATTTTCTAACTTAGGCTAAATTTCTATGGTATAATTAGTATTACAATCATGTTAATAAAAATAATAAAATGATCAAAGTGCTTAATTAGGTGTTTAATTAATTTGAGTTTGATTATGACTTAAAATTATAAGTGCTTGATCACCATTTATAATAATCTAAGTTGGGTAATTAAATGCGAGAGCTGCGTTACTTTAACGGAAAACTAATCAAATTCACCTAGTTCATAAGGGTGTTACGTGACATTCTAATTGGTGCTGCTCTTATGTCTTTGGGGTTAAAAGGTAGAATATATAACTTGAACATTCATTGTCGTCACTATATTGCGAGAGATCGGGTATAGCCTCCGTCTATGAACATTTTTAATTGCTTAGAGATAAGGATCAAAAGACTTAGGTTCTCCTTCCAGTTAATTAGTCACCCTTCTTTCAAAGTGATTATTATTTTTAAGAACATGACTGTATACTGATTATACAATTTAATTCATTGATTTTTTTTATTTGCCATCTTGTTGTTAACTTTGTTTTTAATTTCTGTTTTATTTTATCCTTTTCTTAGTTAAATTAATTAATAATAAACATCTTAACTATCGGTAAGCTTAGAGATCTTTAGTAATTAATTGAATAATATTCAAGAAAATCGTTCCTAGTGTTCGACCCCTTGCTTAACCACTATATTGGGTAAGGGTTATTATTATTTAAATTTTGTTGTGCAATCCTGCCCGTAGCAAATATGTGTATGTATATAATGTCTAGTATGATATAAGGATTCTATAGAGCTCCATAGTATAAGTATAAGTATAATAATGTATGGAGTAAGAATAGTATAGAAAGAGATTGCAATACAATTATATGGATGTACATGAACATAATTCATAAGAGTTCTAATGTGTTGATGATCCGGGGGTAAGAAAATTATATTGTATACTGACACGTGTGTATAATCAATTGAAGTTAAGAAAAAAAAAATTGGGCTCAATATTTAAAGAAGGAAAATATATATATATATATATATATAATAGTACTAGGTTTTATGAGGTGCCCAGCAACCTTAAGTCGACCTGAACCCTAGGATTGTCAAACCCTTGAAATTGGGGTGTGACATGGTACTTCTCTTGCTTATTCTGGTTCTTTATGTCGAACCACATACATGTACATGTGTACCTCAACCATATGTATTGTAACTAAGCTATTCATATATGTTTTGATGAAACCTGGTATAGGTTATAATAAAAAATGTCTATCTCAAGATGTTTCAAAAATTGAGTAATGTAGCCTCCAACACAAATAGCATCCTTAGTATACTTAAGCAACATGTTCATCTTCTTAGCAAACCAAACTCCAACTTTATAACATCTCCTTGTCACTATACAATATAAACATTATAACCCATTGCTATTCAACACTCTAGTACTATCACCTCGACCAAAAAGTGAATGAGCAAAAACATGATGAATATAATGATATAGTGGATTAGGTAATTCAAAAGCCCTAATCTTACTAGAGTCATACTTAGAGGTACCTCCTAATTTCTCCCAAGCTTCTTTTTCTTTGTAATCATAATCTATTTCAAGAGGCCCACAATGTCCCTCCAAACCAAATGCATCATTCAATTGGGAAATGGTAAGAGTGTAATTATAGTTAGCAAGCCTAAATGAGATTGATCCTAGGTCCTAAACCACTCATCATGTGGAGTATAAGAGTAGGAACTTAGAAACTCCCAAACTAAGTTTGCATAAGTATGTTGTTGAATTAACACAAAATTGCCTAAATTAGCTTATTGAATAAATTCATAGCTTCAAAATGCCATTTGAGCTTGTTCAGAGTTGAAACATCTAAGTACTTAGAAGGAAAGACTAAACGTCTTCTATAAATCTCATACTTCTATCTGTGAGCGTCATCTTGAAAAATAATAGAAGTAAAATGAATTATCGAAGGTGGAGGGCTAGGTGACCTTTCCATTGGAGAAGAGGTAAAGCCTCTACCACACTTTGGTGAAGAACCTGCTGAATGAGTTGGAGAAGGCGATGGTGAAGACGAAAGCTTGATGTGAGCCTTTCGAGAGCACCTCCACTTAATAATTTACCCTTCCTTTTTGACCTTTTATTAGCAACTGACTTCATTCTCATTCTTGGAGGCTTGTTGATTTGAATCTACAAGAAAGAAAAACAATTAAATTCTAAAAAATCAAGACCACTTGCATTATCTCGAAAATCAAACAATTATCCCTCCAGTATACCAAAAGTGCTAAAAAAAAAAATAACTCAGTCCTTAAAAAATCTAAAACAAAGTTACAAACTTAAAAGATTAACCAAAATCCCTAACATTTTAACAATATTATGCCAAATTTGCTCAATATCCATAAAAAACCCATATAGAAATAACAATCACCCAACAAAATTATGGGTTTAATTCACAATACTCAAAATTTATACATAATCTTGCAAAAATAATGGTTTAATTGGCTAGGAACAACAAAGTTCAAAGAAATAGATGCAAAAATCATAAATAGTAAAGTGCACGGATTGTAATAAATAGTAAAGTAATAGTAAAGATCATTCCTACAGAGGAGTTATTTGACTAATCTAAATTTAATTTAACTATTATTTGAAAATTAAATAATTAATTTGATATTTAAAAATTAACTAATAAATTCCTAATTTAAAATTCAAAAATCAAATTTTAAATTTAAATTGAATTAAATTAACTATCCACTTAATTTAAAATTTCAAATTCAAATTAAAGTTCAAATTCAAATTTCAAATAAATTTAAATTAACAAGTAGGATTAAGTTTCATTAGAATTATTTCAAATGGGCAAAAACTGATTTTTAAATTAATTCAAAGTATTCTTGAATCAAAGTTACCAATTCCTTAAAATTTTAATCTTCTTCATTCTCAAACAAGAAAATTAATGATGCTAGAATTTATATATTCTATTTTTATGAAAAATAAACTACAACAATCAATCAAGCTCAAAGGAATTAAATTGGTCCTTAAAAAATTCTTTTATCTCTAAAATAAATTTCTAAAGTTGCAAATTTTTACAATCTAAAATCATATCTAGCTTTCACTCAACATATTTCAATTGAATATGTAATTAGTGGCCAATCAATCACAAGTATGAAGATCAATCAATCACAAGTATGAAGAACAAAATCAATAAAACTTTAATTCAATAAAAGAATAAATCAATCACTTAATTAAATACCCATCATCCATAAATCTTAAATCCACCTAATCTCATTAAGGAGATTAGTTGTTCATATCTAAATCAACATAAAAACAATAGAAATGAAGGAATAAAACATAAAATCCATAACTCTAAAATTGAATTTAATGAAGTAATAAAGAAATCAAAGAAATATGAATTGAAATTCTAAACCAAAATTGAGTGTTCAAACTAGATCAATAAATCCTTGTAGAAATGGTGAAATCCTCCTCAAAGCACAATTTTCTTCTTCTTCTCCTCTCCAATGGTGGATGAAGCTTTTTGAGAGAAAATAAAGATGAAGAAGAAAATACCCTTAGGAAGGCTAATGTTGGATGCTGAGATTTTTCATAAAAAGATGTTTTTATAGTGTTTTCTCATTTTTCAAAAATACCCATAGGGTTAAAGAGTCAATTGCCACCTCAACAAGTCAAAGTTGAGCATTTCAGTCTAACAAGGACATGTTGGGTTAATTCAACACACCCATATTAAAAAAAACCTTCAATTTAACAATTTTCAAAAATGTTACAGCTTCAAAAGTTTGAACACATGCATGTTAAAAAATCTAACATACCCATGTTGAGCTTTCCTATTCCAAAGTTGCTCCTTTTTCATTCAAATTGCTTCCTTCTTACTCCAAATGCTAAAAAAATACTCAATCTGCCAAGAAAAGCACATTCTTTTGCAAAAATCTATAAAAATATTCAAAATTAATGTAAGATAAACTTGTTAAAGTATAAAATCAAAGTATAAAATTAATGTATAGAAGCACATCAATCACCAACCAAAAAGTTTATCATGTTTTGATAGTACAATTGAATAGATGTTGATTTTACATAATATTTAATTACTTAATAGGCACTTTATTTTAATTTTAGAATGTTATTTAATGACGATTTATAAAAATTGCTTAAAAACACATCATTTACACTAATTATTACTTATTGTTAATGTTGTTCTCATTTTGATTTTTCTTAATATGTACTCTCGTTAGAAAATTTTGTAGTTTTTATTACATTTATATAATTTTCAGTTAAAAAAGTTACATAGCTCGAAATTATATAATATTCCTAACAAATTATGACTTTACAGCCGAAGAGACTTACATAATTCTTGGTCTTTGTAAATTTCTTTTATGCAATTTCATTTCAATATTATGTGTTATTTTTATGTCGTTTTTGTTGAAAAACTTACATAATATTAAAATCACATAATAATTACTGTAGGCTATATATTTATAGTTGTAATTTATATAATTTCGATATCATATGATTAGTTATATTATGTAATTTTCAATGAAAATTTAGTAATTATGCATTATATTTTTTAAAATGAAAATTGAAAAAGTTACATAGAAAAAAATTACATAATTTCCTAAAAAGCTACATATTCAAATAGAAAACTCACATAATGATTGATATTATATAACTAATAGTATTATGTAACTTCATATGAATATCATTTAATATTGTCTTACTTTTATGCGGTTTTTAGTTCAAATAGTTACATAATGCTAAATCACATAATACTTACTTTAAACTACATATAGGCCGTCATAATTTAGATAAACTCTATTTTTGTAGTTTATTGTATTATATAATTTTCTTAAAAGATTAAGTAATTTTATGATACATGACAATTAGGAGAGGTTTACATTGGAGATATTCTGCTAAGTTATTTTGTAGCTTTACCTTTTCAAAGTTATAATGGAGACAATAATTATAGCCTTAATTTTTGGTGGATCACCAACAAAATACCAGTTGATAATAATCAAGGTATTTATATGTAATACTCCTTTCTGAACGCATAGAATTTATCATTTGACTGATAAATAATTAAATTAACTGGAAATTCTAAGAGTTTAGACTAAGAATCAATATGTGTACATCTTTATAATATATAAATTAATATATGAAACTAAGTCCTACGAATTACCCTAGAATAGAACAAGTAAGTTAGATATTTAATTTTAGTATATAAAATATAATGGTATAAATGAATTATTATGTGCATATATAAATTAACAAAAATATAAAAATATAAGATAAAGTGTACTTGAGAATAGAAGAAGGCCTATGTAACTATATGCATGGATTTGAATGAGAAAGAAGTTGATATATAATAAAACCAAGCTAGAAATGGCGCAATCCATGTGGGAGAGAAGGGTAAATAAGTAGATTTTTTATTGAATATATGAAACCAAACGGTAAGCATTAGATGATTAGATATAATTTATGCATGGAATAAATAGTGGCGAAGCCATGTTTTGGAAGAGGGGGGAGAGGAGAGTGGCAGTCTTTTTCTATAAAAAATTATTTATATATAATTATTAAAATTTTAAAAATTTCTTATTTACCTCAAATTGGCCCCCCTTCTCTTTTTCTAAAAGAAATATTATATATATAATTATTAAAATTTTAAAAATTTCTTATTTATCTCAAATTGGCCTCCTTCTCTTTTTCTAAAAGAAATATTAAATATATATAATTATTATAATTTTCAAAATTTCTTATTTGTCCTCCAAAAATTTTAAAATGCTCTTTATTCTTTAGTTTATACAAGAAGAAAAAAGAAAAATAAATCCTAATAAATTATTTATTCTCAAGTAATGTTTCTTTTCTAAAAAATTAATAAACAAATTAATAATCTTTAAAAGCAAAAAAAGAGGAAGAAAAATATATAAATGGACAAAACTTTTCAACTAAATTAATTTGGACTCATTTAATAAATAAAAAAACTAAAAAAAAATTAAAAGCGCAATAAAGAAAAATAAAAATTAAGAAAGAATGCAAACTTAAAATTAATCTTTAATTTTTTAAATCTGTTTTTATTTTTCTTTTTTAAAAATTTTTATTTTTTCTTTTGATTTTCATTGTCTTAGCCTTTTTTTTACTTCTAATATTATATGATGATTTTTTTTCAATTATTTATTAAGGGATTATATTTATAATTTGATTTTTTATTTTATTTTTTGATGGATTAATAGTTAAATTTAGCAGTATACGTAAGTGTTAACACAAATATATTAATATTTTACTTAATTAGTTTAATTATTTTTTTACAAATAAAGATGACTTATTAATACATTAAAAAATTTATAAAAATGATACTTGTATATGAATGGCAATTAGACAGGCAATTAGAGGCGAAGTCAATACTTCAAAAAAATCTTACTCCCCTTTCTCTAAGAATCCTGGCTTCAATCCTAGAAATAAATTAATACGACTAAAATTTTAGATACATGCAGAATATAAGTGCCAAAGAATTAAAGGAACAAAAGAATAAAATAAAAGATTTATGCTAAGTAAGATATAGCTATAAAAAGTAGGTAATAAAAAATATAGGATGTGTTTACTTATAGAAAATTATTTTTGTTTTTTATTTTTAGTTTCCTAAGAAAATTAGAATATTTGTTTTCTATAGAAAATTTAGAAGATGCGTTCATTTAGTAAAATAGAAAACTATTTTCTATTTTGAAAAATTAAAAAATATGTTTACTTGATAAAAATGAAAAATAATTTTCTGTTTTAAAAAATTAAAAAATATATTTATCTAAAGAAGATTAAAAAAATTTATGAAAAATATAAAAATAAGAAACTATTTCACAAAATTTTAAAATCAATATATATAATATCATGTCTTCATACAAATTATAAGAAAATGAAAATAAATTGATAATAAAAAATAAAAATAAAAGAAATGGAGTATTTTAAAAATTGCAAGTTGGAAATTGTACATTTAAAAACAAAGATATTTTGAAAATAATTTTATTTTTAATTTTTTTAAAAAAAATTCCTTATTATTATATAAAAAAAAAAGAGAAAAAACCGTAAATTAAAATGATTAAGAGACAAGAATTCATTTGACTCTTAACAATATGTGTGCAAAACGAATATTATGAAATGAAATTTTAAAAAATATATATTCATATAAAAGTCAACACTCTTAGGATACAAATTTTATAGTTACAAAATATGTGAAGTTGGGGTTCGATCTGATGACCACAATAAGATTATACAAACAATAAAAATGTTTGATACCAATTTGTTGAAGGCCCATGTTTTCCAATTGAAAAATATGTAAAGTTTGTTTTTCTAGTTTCCTGTTAAATTTTTTAAAAAAAAACTGAAAATATGTTTTCTATTTTTAATTTTAGAAAATTAAGCTATGTGAACATGATCTATTTTTTAGTTTTTACAGAGAATTTTTTTAGAAAACAAGCTTAATTTTCTATAAATGAACACACCCATAACTTTTGCATGGAATGAAGTGGCATGAGATAGTGAATTGTAAAAGTGAAACAAAATTTAGATCTTTAATTATCCTACAATATTTAAGCCTCACTGAGTCCTTCCAAAGTCATCCTTTAATAACATAAAAAATTTAGGTGTGAAGGGAGAAATTCACACTCCTTAATGCATGCAAGAGTGAGCAAAAGGAATGTTGTCATTAGATTCTTTTAAACCATTTTATAACCACATTAAGTTCATAGAAAAATACCTATAATCTGCTATCTAAAATAGAAAACAAATCAATAGGAAAAAGAGAAAAATAATAAGAGTGTAGAGTTTAGAGAAAGAACGAGAGGAAGAAAGGAAGCAAGAAACTTGAAGGCAATAAAGTTCAATCATTTTTTAGGTGAGTATTCCTAAAGAAAAATAAACCAGTTATTTCCTTAATACATGATAATTATAATAAAATTTATTAGAATAATAAAGATGAATTATCAACACATCACATATAAATAAGGGTATTAGACAAATAAATTGGCAGAATTAAAGGGGGGCTAGGTGGTCAATGGACCCCTCTCCTTCTCCTTTCCCCCTACACATTTATCATTTTTTTTTTGAAAAAAAAATACTAAAATTTACTAGAAATAGAACTTACAAGAAGTTAGGAGCATTATTCCAGCTACAAAATGGTTAAACTCAATCGAAAATCTGGTTAATTTATGAGCTTTAACATTATTTTCTCTCTTTGTCCACCTCACCTAAAATACCTTTCATTTGCCTCAATAAAATCTTGTAGTCTTGGATGATACTGCAAGGCAAAATCTTACAATATTCTATTATACTGCCAAAATTAGAGAGATCAACAGCTAATTGAAGAAGTTTGGTTACGATTAATAGAAGAAGTTAATTGAACTCTTTAAATTTATAAATTTGATTGACAAAATCATTGGCTTAATTGTTAATAATTTACTAAATTCATTAATTAAGTTGTAGAACCTAGTTAATTGACTATTGAAGTTTAAAAATTAAATTAATAGTATGATATAATAAATTTTAAGGTCAATTTCACTTTTATTTTTTAAATTTAATATGAAACTATTATTGCTATTATATAAATAAAAATGAGAAAATCTGAAACAAATAAATAATTATTTGTGTTAGAAGTACATAACATAAATTGTGTAATTTTTTAAAGTCATATCTAAATTTTAAAAATAAAAAAAATGATAAAAAATCCAAATTTAAATATTTAATATCAAAATAAAATTAACTATAAATATTAATATCAACTATTTGTATTACTTTTGTAGTATGAAAATAAAATTAAATATAAATTCGTGAACAATTTTTTTAACTTGAAAATTTTTTCTCTTTATCTAAATCTTAGTTTCGCCACTGAATAAATATATATGATTTGATACATACACAACATTATATATATACTAATTTAGTTATTTACATGAACCTACAATTAGTAATGAAATAAAATAAAATTTAAAATTACATCATATAGGACTCTTAGGTCCAAAAGCTTGGAATTAAGAGTAGCTAAAATATTTTAAAATATATAAAGAAGATATTTGACATTTTAAGAAGAAAATATAGTTTGGAGAGAAACATATGGGGATCCGAAGCTTTAATTTATGGTATATGTTTTAGATTGGGTTACAAAATGAAATTTTATTTTAAGACCCTAATTAAACTTTTGTATGAAATAACCTTAGAAATGTAATTATCAAGGAAAAAAATAACAGTACATGTATTGACAATAAGAACTATGACAGTTACATAAATTATTAAAATTTTATTTGTATAATAATTAAAGGACAACTTATAAAAATAAAAGACATATATATAATCTCCATAATAGAATCCAAAATCAAATAGAGGTTAGGATGAATACATGATTTGCTAAAACAATTATAATTATTGTAAAATAATAGCCATATACATAGAATTGGAGTAATAGGAGAGATAAAATAACATAGGAGCCATAAAATTGAAAAAGGCCAAAATATGCATATATATTAGAGGAAATTACATTGTACATGTCATTTGGATGGCCAAATTTCGTTTACACAGTCGTAACTTTTCTTTTTTCTTTTTCAAGTTGATATGAACGCATTTATTTTTTAATTTTTATTTTTTTCTCACCGTAATTTTTTTTTTGTTTTATTTTTATTTATATTTTTTTATTCACAAATAATTTTTTTTGATGTCATATTATCACAAATACATAACATACACACAACATATATAACATCAATATAACATCTATTAAATATATATCAAACATCTACCGAACATATATAGAACATCTACCAAATATTTATAAAATTTATTTAATTTTTTATCTTTATTTTTTAATTTTATATTTACACAACATATATATAACGTACACATAACATATATAACAAATATATTACATACATAACATCTACCAAACATATACAACATCTGTATAACATACATCAAACGTATATAAAACGTCTACTAAATATCTATATAACAAAACTAATATTTTTTAACTTTATTTTTTATGTCGATAATATGTAAGATCTGTTTAAAAATAAATTTAATATTTTTATTAATATTTTTTTTATTTTTTATTTTTTGTGAGAGTTTATTTGTTATTTATAATCAAATTTAATTTTTTTATAAAAAATAATATGTTCTATATACTAAACATATAATTTAAAATATTAATTGTATTAATTTATTAAAATAAATTTATTAAATTGTAAAGGTTGAAAAAAAATAAAAATTAAAGTAAAATATTATTCATAGTGAGAGAAAAAAGAAAACTTATTTTAGTAAGGAGTAAAGTATTTTTGATGCTCCAGCTTTTTTTAACAGTATAAATATTTTTATTTTTTGTAATATTTTTGAAATATAGTTTGTTTTTTTAGATAGTTTTGTAAATATTCCTATATGTTAATGAAAATATTTGTGGGCTTGTGAATTAATAGGTGTATGCAAAATATAAATTAAAAAACTTACTAAGATTTATGAAGATTTTAATAAAAATATATGGTAACTAGTATTAATAATAATATTGATAAATAAAATATATTAAAAATTAGGGGTATGGAATTCATATTACTTAAATTATTCAAAGTAAAATGTGCGTGTATATATATAATTCTCATTTTTCTACTAAAAGCCGTTCAATTAGTAAAAATGAAAAAAAAAATTGATAGTTCTCGCTTCTCATGAAGAATATGAAGACATACTTTTTTTGAAGCAAAAGTGTTGGTGTCTTTTAGTGGGACCCACCATTTAGTCTAATTAAAAAAAAGAAAAAGTTGGTCAAAGTTTGACAAAAACCAACTTAAGAGTAGGTGGTCAAATTCTTGCCTAATTTTAGGCAATTTGCAAGAACAATTCACGGCCTCTTTCTCTATAAATAGAGATTGGCCAAGGTTTGTTTCATTAAGCCACAGAACATTAAAAAGTCTGTGAAGAATTGAGAGGTTTGTAAGAGTTCAGTTTTAAGAAGGGTCTTAAGACTAAGGGTCGAGAAAAATAATAAGGTTTGGGAAACACTTTTATGAGTGCCACTATTTTTGTATTATTCTCTTTGTAAGCCTACTATTTTTAATAGTGAAAAAATTATTCGGATTTTGTCCCGTGGACGTAACCCTAAAAAGTTAAGGGTGAACCACGTAAATTCTTGTGTGTCGTATATTTTATTATTCCACTATTTTTATTATTCTCGTAATTTTAATTACGGGGCCCCAACAAGTGGTATCAGAGACGAAGGTTTCGGCAGGTCCAAATAGCGGTACCGGATCCGTGAATATATTTTAAAAATAAATATATCACGACGACGAGAAAATTACGATGAGTCCATCGGTGCAGTCCGTTCGGAAAGATGTTGCAGAATTATTTTTTAAGTGAATAGTAAAATAGTAACCCAAAGGTGGCATACTATTCACGTATAGTACTATTCACGTGTACGTTAATATTTCACGTATAGTACTATTTACGTGTATGGTCACTATTCATAAATACAGTTATTGTTCACGTATACTGTTACTATTTACGTATACGGCATTATTCACGTATACGGATTTTTTGTTGGTGTTAGTATTCTGCACAAATCGAAATGGACGATAAAACGACAGGCATGATGGTGAAACTCAACTCATCGAACTATGCAGTATGGAAGATATTAATGGAAGATCTTTTATATTGCAAAGATATCTTTGATGCGATTGAGTTGAAAGGTGTCAGGCCAGCTTCAACGACTAATAGAAAAGCAGTCGCAACTATTAGGCAGTCTGTTGAAATGAGTGTCATTAACCATATCGCTCATGAGAAAGATGCCTATTTAATCTGGAAGAAGCTGGAGGATATGTACAAATGCAAGAATGCTCAAAACAAAGCTTTTCTAATTAGAAAGCTTGTAAATCTGAAGTACATAGATGGTGAAAGCGCTTCAGATCACTTGGACAAATTCCAAGAAATTTTGAATCAACTGACGATATCAAAAATAGTGCTAGAAGATGAGGTGCAGGCACTATTCTTATTGAGTTCATTGCCGGACAGTTGGGAGACGCTGGTTGTCACGCTCAGTAATATGCCAGAAGGAAATCTGACCTTAGCAACAGTTAAGGAAAGTATTCTGAATGAAGAAACCAGACGTATGGAGAATGGTACGAGTAGCAATTCAGATGCACTCATTTCTGTTACAGAAAGAAAGGGGAGAAGCAAAACCAGAAATCCCCAAAATCCAGACAAACGTGATAGTTCACGGAAGAGATCCAAGTCAAGAAAAGGTATCACTTGCTATCATTGTGGCAAGTCTGGTCACATCCAGAAGCATTGCAGAAAGTGGAAGAAGGAACGAGCCAAGGAAAATGATGAGGAGAAGAAAGATGATACGGAGGTAGCCTCAGTAGCTATTGATGTTGATGCATTTGGTGATGGAAGTGCACTGATCTCTCATGCTGGTCTCAATGAGTGTTCCACTAGTCAAGATTCTCTATGGATCATTGACTCTGCATGTTCATATCATATTTCTTCTAAGAAGGAATATTTTGCATCACTTATCCTCGGAGATTACGGCCATGTCAAGACATTGAATGGCACTTATGTGAGAAATTGCGGTATTGGAACAGTATGCATCAAAACCAATGCTGGTTCTGATCTTTGGTTGGAAGATGTGAGATACACTCCTACGGCAAATTTCAATCTGATCTCAGTTCATCGTCTTGATGAATTGGGGTATGCAAATATGTTTGTCAACAGCACATGAAAGCTTTCCAAAGGAAACCTGGTGTTTGGTAGAGGGAGAAAGTTCAACACTCTCTACTACACCCCAGCCAAAGTTTGCACAGGAGTGGTGAATGCAGCTGAAGATTCATCTGCTGAATTGTGGCACAAACGACTTGGTCACTTGAGTGAAAAAGGAATGGAGACTCTCACCAAGAAGAAAATGCTATCTTTGAAAGGTTTGCCTCTGAAAACATGCACTGATTGTTTGTCTGGTAAACAACATAGAGTTTCCTTTCAAAGATCTCCTTCTCCATCTAGAAAGCCTGGTATTCTAGAATTGGTGCACACTGATGTTTACTCAATGATTGATAAATCTTTGAGTGGGTGTTCGTATTATGTCAGCTTTATTGATGACTATTCTAGAAAGGTGTGGGCTTTACCAATAAAGTCAAAAGACCAGGTACTGGAGATGTTTAAGGTCTTTCATGCCAGTGTTGAAAGACAAACGGGAAGAAAGTTGAAATGTGTTAGAGCTGATAATGGTGGCGAGTACAGAGGACCATTTGAGAAGTATTGCTCAGAACACGGCATCAGACTTCAGAAGACAGTTCCCAAAACTCCATAACAGAATGGAGTTGCTGAGAGAATGAACAGAACCATTGTAGAAAGAGTTAGATGTATGCTCTCTCATGCCAAACTTCCAAAGACCTTTTGGGTTGAAGCAATGAGAACTGCAGTATACCTGATTAACCTTTCACCTTCAACCTCCCTCAATGGAGATGTTCCAGAAAAGGTGTGGTCAGGAAAAGATGTTTCTTACGATCATCTTAAAGTATTTGGATGCAGGGCTTTTGTTCATATTCCAAAAGATGAAAGATCCAAGTTAGATTCGAAGTCAAAGCAGTGTATCTTCTTGGGTTATGAAAATGATAATTTTGGGTACAGATTATGGGATCCAGTTGAAAAGAAGCTCATCGGAAGCAGAGATGTAGTATTCCTGGAGGACCAAACCATTGAAGATTCTGAGATAAATGAAAAGCCAAAATCTGTCAATGAGTTTCCTGTTGATCTTGATGTAGAATCTCATGTAGTACCACAAGGTGATGAAGAAAATGAGCCAGAAGCTGATGGTGAACCAGTTCATAATGATGTTGAACCAGCTCCTACAGAAGAACCGCCTCAATTGAGAAGATCTGCAAGAGGCAAAATACCTTCCCAGAGATATTCTCCTAATGAGTATGACTTGCTGACTCAAGAGGGAGAACCAGAGGACTACCAGGAGGCAATGGAAGATTCTAAGAAGAATGAATGGTTGAAAGCCATGCAAGATGAGATAAAGTCCTTGCATGAGAACCACACTTATGAGTTGGTGAAACTACCTCAAGGTAAGAAAGCACTGAAGAATAAATGGGTGTTCAGGTTGAAGACTGAACAGAACAGCTCACAGCCAAGGTACAAGGCAAGACTGGTTGTGAAGGGATTCGGTCAAAAGAAAGGAGTTGACTTTGAAGAGATTTTCTCACCCGTAGTTAAGATGTCTTCTATCAGAGTTGTGCTCGGTTTAGCAGCTAGCTTGAATTTGGAGATCGAGCAACTTGATGTGAAGACTGCTTTCCTCCATGGTGACTTAGAGGAGGAAATCTATATGGAGCAGCTAGAAGGGTTTAGAGTCAAAGGCAAAGAACACATGGTGTGTAGATTGCAGAAGAGTTTGTACGGACTCAAACAAGCTCCCAGACAGTGGTACAAAAAGTTTGACTCTTTCATGGTGAATCACGGGTATGAGAAAACTACTTCTGATCATTGTGTATTTGTGAAAAAGTTCACAAATGGTGACTTTATTATTCTCTTGTTATATGTGGATGATATGCTGATTGTGGGTCATAATACTGAGAAAATTGAAAGCTTGCAAAATGAGCTTGCAAAATCCTTTGCCATGAAGGATTTGGGATCGGCAAAACAGATTCTCGGAATAAAGATCTCTAGAGACAGGACAAAAAGAAAGTTGTGGTTGTCTTAGGAGAAGTACATTGAGAAAGTTCTTAGTAGATTCAGCACGAGTAATGCAAAGCCAGTTTCTACTCCACTTGCAGGTCATTTCAAACTAAGTTCCAAACAATGTCCTTCAAGTGAGGAAGAAAAAGAAGAACTGAAGAAAATTCCTTATGCATCTACCGTTGGTAGTTTAATGTATGCCATGATATGCACAAGACCAGATATTGCTCATGCTGTTGGTGTTGTCAACCGATTTCTTTCAAATCCGGGCAAAGAACACTGGAATGCAGTGAAGTGGGTTCTCAGGTATCTCAAAGGTATTTCCAAAACTTGTTTATGTTTTGGTGATAACAGACCTGTGTTAGACAGTTACACAGATGCAGATATGGGCGAAGATGTTGATTCATGCAAATCAACTTCTGGATATCTGATGACCTTTGCAGGAGCAGCAGTTTCTTGGCAATCAAAATTGCAGAAATGCGTTGCGCTATCATCGACGGAGGCAAAATATATAGCTATCACAGAAGCTAGCAAAGAACTCTTGTGGATGAAAAAGTTCCTACAAGAATTGAGTATAGAACAAGAGAAGTATATCCTGCTATGCGACAGTCAGAGCGCTATACATCTCGGCAAGAATTTGACCTTTCATTCAAGGTCAAAGCATATTGATGTGAGGTATCAATGGATACGTGATGCGCTGGAGATGAAGTCATTTCAGATAGAGAAAGTTCATACTGATGACAATGGCGCGGATATGATGACAAAAGCTTTAACTACGAAGAAGCTTACTACTTGCAGAAGGATAGCTGGTATGGCTAACATTCCCACTTAAAAGTCAAGGGGGAGATTTGTTGGTTGGTGTCTTTTTGGTGGGACCCACCATTTAGTCTAATTAAAAAAAAAGGAAAAGTTGGTCAAAGTTTGGCAAAAACCAACTTAAGAGTAGGTGGCCAAATTCTTGCCTAATTTTAGGCAATTTGCAAGAACAATTCACGGCCTCTTTCTCTATAAATAGAGATTGGCCAAGGTTTGTTTCATTAAGCCACAGAACATTAAAAAGTCTGTGAAGAATTGAGAGGTTTGTGAGAGTTCAGTTTTAAGAAGGGTCTTAAGACTAAGGGCCGAAAAATATAGTGAGGTTTGGGAAACACTTTTGTGAGTGCCACTATTTTTGTATTATTCTCTTTGTAAGCCTACTATTTTTAATAGTGGAAGAATTATTCGGATTTTGTCCCGTGGACGTAACCCTAAAAAGTTAAGGGTGAACCACGTAAATTCTTGTGTGTCGTATATTTTATTATTCCGCTATTTTTATTATTCTCGTAATTTTAATTACGGGGCCCCAACAAAAAGGAACTTTTATTAATACAAATCAAGTTGCAGTACATCTAAAATGGGGCTAAGAATAGAATCCCAACAAGTTAGAATTGCATTATTAATAGTAGCTTTAGCTAAATAGTGAGCCACCATATTTGCACATCTAGGAATCCAACTAATAGACCAATCATGTCGTTGTAGGAGAAAAGAGCAATCCTTAACTAAAATTTCATATTCTGAAAAATCACAGCACTTAGATGTGATGATGTCCACCATAACTTTTGCATCCACTTCAATAAAACCATAACTCAGACTGGAAGAGATTAACCACTGCTATATCTCATGTAAAGCATATGCTTCTGCAAAATCTGCTGATGAACAATTCTTAATAGCACTAGAAATTGCAGACACAAAATTTCCCTTATCATCTCTTACAACTGCTACAAAGCTAGAAATGCAATCATGTGCTCTGAAGGCAGCATCAACATTACACTTCCATGTCCCAATTGGCAGTCTCACCCATTTACATCTTCTTCTATCAAGATTAGTGGTTGATGAAGGCAAAGCAACTCATGGAACAACTGTTGATGACCACGAAGCATAATAATCCAATGAGAAACTAACAATATCAGCAATAAAAAGCTCTTTATTTCTCCCCACAAGCATATTTCTAGCATACCATAATCTCTAAAGCAAACAACAAAAAATCTCAACACCCTCCTTCCTTTGTGAATCTAGAATATTGAAGAAAAATTCACCAAGACTATCAAAACTGTCAAGATTAATTGGAAAAGATAAAACATAAACATCCCAGCAAGCCTTAGTTGTTTTGCATTTGAAGAACACATTAATGAGGTCTTCAATATCCCTGAAAACCAAGCAACAATCATCAATATCCACACCTCTCTATACTGACCTGGATTTGGTTGGAAAAATATTTCTAACTGCCCTTCATATAAAATGCTTAATTTTATTTGGGATATTCAAAGACCAGATTTTGTTCCAATTTCAGCGCTATAAAAGGACATCAAACTCAGGCATAAAGACTTCCACAGCCTTGCGATATGCTTATCTAACTATATATCTCTCTTTCCTATCAAAGTGCCATATCCTAGAATCCTTATGATCATGTTGACCCACAGGGATACGACAGATCACTTCAGGCTCATCCATATGAAAAACAGTATATACCTTATCCTCATTCCAATTGTTTCCATCAACAGACATCAGATCTGTTACCCTATATGAACCCACAACATCGACACCATGACTTTCTACATAGAAATTGGAACTTCTAGTCAACCATGCATCATGCCATATATGAAAATTACGACCATCTCCTACCCTCCATCTCACTCCCTCTTTAAGCAATGATTGGGATGTCCAAAGCCCTCCCCACGTAAAGCTCGGGTTATGACCCAATTGAGTTGATAAAAAATCTCCTCTTGGATAGTATTTAGCTTTGAGAATTGTAACACTCTAATACTCTATATATGTATAATACATACACTTGGTATACATAAAATACACATATATAGTGCTAGAATGTCAAGGTTCATTCTTTTCAAAAATTTTCCATATTTCCATAATACATATTCATAGACTTTTAATACATTTTAGAAAGTAAATAAAAATATTTTACAGTAATTGTAGGTGTCAAAATAAAGATTTTTATATAAAAATCTATGAAAAAAATTCATCAGAGTTTTATTTGTAATACAGATATTCCCAAAAAAATAATAAATTTCATAACCTGTAAAAAAACACACTCCCAAATATTTTCAACCATTTCATACTTTCAAAAACTCCTTTACTTCTTCAAGATATTCAAACACACACATATATAAATATATATCCCTAACTCCCAAAATCAAAACCAACATTTAATAATTTACAACAATTTCATATTTACAAATTTAATATACATAATTAAAAGATAAAGTTTTTCAAAATGAACTTATACATGCTAGCAACTGGTCCTGATCTTAAGCAGCAGAAGAAAAGCTCCAAAAAGAGCAAAACCACTCTACACCTGCCCTGGTCTCGCAAGGCTCTTAGAATCCACCATGTCACCTATGCGATAAGAAAGTTGCACTAAGCAATACTGCTTAGTAAAATATACTTTGATATAAATAAGAATGTAGAGATGATGCAAAAATGAATTTCTTTTTAAGTTTATGAAGTGGCATGCATTATTATGTACGAATACAAATATTTATCAATTTTAATCAATCACATTACACATTTACATACATTAGGCCCAATTGACCATATATAATATTCAAGTTCCAGAGATAATACTTTAGACCAATATTTGACATCTAGTATTTGGCCTAAGGCAAATAATATTGATACCCAGTATCTGACCCGAAAGTAAATAAAAGTGATGCCCAACATCTAGCCCAAAGACAATAATAACAATGCACAGCATCTGGCCTAAAGATAAATAACCGGTATACCATATAACACAATAAAATACTTTGAAAATTGATAGTGCATAATATTACACACACATTCTTTAAACAATCACATATTTTCTCATTCTTCGGCAATTATGATAATTTCCAATATTTTTCATTATTTTCGGACATTTACATTAGTTTCATTAATTTTCTAGCTACATATTCAATGTGGCTGAATTATACATTTCTCAAGCATATTCATACATTTTCTTAAACACATATTTCAATGCTTTTAGTCACTTTAAGATAGCTCATTTAATCACACATTTTATATTTTTAAACCATAAATATACATTTATTGCACTTTTTATATGAATTCTCACATCAAAATAACATAGTCATCAAATCACACATCAATATAGCATGCCAACAAATGCAAAATAATATATTTCATTCAAAGTACATACTTACTTCTTTATAAGAGCACTTCCAAGCAAAAAAATACAACTCGCCACAACTTCACCAAAAATCCTATTTTCCATCCTCCGCCGAAAATTATTTTAATTTTTATTTATTTAATTAATCAACTTAATTAAATTTTTTATAATAATTAATATTAACTTTTTAACTTTTTATCTTTTTACCAAATTACCCTTTGATTCTTATATGTTACTTATATTCTACATATACATTTCATTTTTTTCATTTCTAAATCTTCATATATTCCTCAGATTATTTATTTTAATTAAATTAAATTTTATTTTAGCAAAAAATGTGGTTGTTACAAGAATCCTATTCAGAAGGCAATCTGGATAGGAGATACACTTCCATCCTTGTCTCCCTAATACTGCCAAGTTGAAAAGATGAAGTTGGTGAAAGCCCATTCCCCCAACCCATTTACTCCTACATTCTCTCTCCCAATTAAGCCAACTAATAGGCCGAGAGCCATACTTCTTCGAACCCTATCAAAATGAATTCATCAGGCATTACAACTCCTCACAAGCAGAAATAGGTACCAAAAAAACACCCATACAAAAAAGAAGGAATTGCTTGAGCTATTGATTTAATCATTATCTCTTTCCCTGCTCTTGGAAGTAATCTGTTATACCAAGAAGAGACTCTCTTCATTATTCTATCCTTGAGGAATGAGAAAATCTTCTTCTTATCTTTACCTACCAATGAAGTAATCCAAGATAGTGGCTTGTATCCAACGTGTTATGTAATACCCCTATACTTTATATACATACTATATATATACCTCGTATACATATAATATGCATATAAAATATAAGGATGTTACTTTACAGTATTGTTTAAACCCTTACTTTAGTCCACATCAATTATATTTTTAATAAAAGAATATTTTCCATATCAAATCTCATTTTTTTAAAAGTAACATTTACAAAACCATTACACTTTTCATTAAATTACACATATATAAATTTACATTATCTTTTCCAAAATTCACTTATGTACACATATATTTTTTTTTATCAAAATACAACATAATAAAATTGTGCATGTATGCACCACCTTCTAGTTGGTCTCGAAACACTCTTACTCTTCTCGTGGCACAACTGTTTGACTCTTAGATCAATAATCTACTCACCTGCGCAATTTATACAATCGCGCTAAGCTCGAAAGCTTAGTGGTACATATAAATAGCATATACATACAATACAGAAAATCACACTCACAACACGAACATCGTTTATCATCATATTCTTTGTATTTTCTTTATTATTATTAGCTTTATATTTATACTTATATATATATTTATATATCATCCACAATTCTTAATATCATTTATCATCATGTTCTTTGTATTTTCTTTATTATTATTAGCTTTATATTTATACTTATATATATATTTATATATCATCCACAATTCTTAATATCATTATTGTATACCACAAACACATACACAAGCATGGGCTCAAACAACTAATATATCATTTAAATCTCAGAGTTACCATTTTGGTCCATAATGACACAATGTGTCTAGCCCCGAAGGCAAAATATCAATGTAACAGTCCAACTAGGCCTAGGCTTATGATCCGGTCTTTTCACCCAGCGCATCTTCAAGGACTTATTTCTGAGGCTTACGAATATTTTCACAGTGATGCCAAGCGTCTAGCCCTATAGGCAAATATATGCATGCCTCCAAATACAAAACTCTGAAAATTGAATAACATATTAGGCACACAATTAATTCACATTTTCCATTCTCAATTCCTCTTTCATTTTTCCCATTTTCTCATTCATATCAATGTTATTTCTTTTCAACATTTCATTCTCATCATAGTATATTTCATAACAAAACCACATGACCTAAACACTTTGGGTCATTTTTACATAATTCACAATTTATTCAATCTAACCATTAACAATGGCTTTTCATAATGCATACATAATAATTTATATGTCACAACACAATGTTCAAGTGTCAAGTAGCTTAACACATTTCATGGCTTCTCAATTTTTATATAACATTATCACTTGCTATAATTATATAGCTTATTCACATTGCACCATACTTAATACACATATTTTATTAATATTTATTCACTTTATAATCACATATACATTTTTAATTCAATATATATAAAGATATAGTAATACAAGCCATGAATCACAGATGAAAGACAAGGAAAAGGGCCATTTTGGGCAAAATCCTTCAACTGACATGCCTAGTGACATAGGCGTGTCACTGACCAATGTCATTTATTCACTTTACAGACGCTGTGACATGCCTAGTGACATGGGCGTGTCACCGCACCTGCCATTTATATTGAAAAACAGAATCTACAATATGCCCAGTGACATGAGCGTGTCATTGCCCCTGTCAGGCTAATTTTTTAGGTATAAAATCTGAACTGAAGTACGAATTAGGCATCCAATAGCTATACCTATGGCATTTTAAAACCACTTTTTCATACCATATTTATCAACAAAACACACACTTATCAACTTAGAATGATGCAAACCAAAATCAAGAGCATAATCCAAGTATATACTTACTCAAGATAATATGTACAAATCAAGGAGATTATATGTACAAACCTTAGTTAATCCAAGCTTACTCTTTTTCTTTTGATCCTCCTTAGCCTAAACACAAAATCATAACAATAATAATTATATAATTCATTCATACAATCATCCATGTATCAATTTACTCAATTCCCAACTCATTTATACAAAACCCTTACTCTTTTCCTTATCACCCTTTTTCCTCAATTTCAACTACTCATCATTATCCTCACAAATAATTATATTTTCATCATCTAAGCATTAATTCAACATATATATACTTCAATATTTCATTATCATCATATTATTCAATTAATCATCACTTTCTCTCACTAACCATATCATATATATATATATATATATTCCATAAAACAAGCTCAAGAAGAAGACACTTACTTGTTTCCTTTGCTAAACCTTCATTATCTTCTTTAATTTCTCTTAAATCTCTTATAAATTTTGATATGTAATATGAAAATCTAACTCTTCTCACCACTCTTTCTCTCTATCTCACATTGAAGAAGAAGAAGAAGAAGAAGAAGAAGAAGAAGAAGAAGAAGAACTTGTCTCTTCTTTCCCATCTTTATCTCTTAAATAATATAACCACTTTTTACCTAAATTTTCCACCAATTATTTTTTTCCATCTTTTAACTTTCCTCTTCTTCTTGTCATTATTATTATTATTATTATTATTATTATTATTATTATTATTATTATTATTATTATTATTATTATTACTTAAAATCACCTTTCCCTGCACCAATATATACTTCAAGTATATGTGATGTATATATTGGGTATAAGTATATGTCTTATATATGATATGTTTATTTCAAATATATTTCAAGTATATATATAACATATACATATATATTACATCTATCATACATATTCATCTTATGTTTCTTCAATCCATTACACCAATATACTCTCCCATAATTACTATTTTAAAGTACATCAAAAATCGGGGTATTACAAGTTAAAAACACCTAACCTTCCCGAAATCATGATTTTCAATTGCGCATCAACATTAGAGCTAAAGTAGATGCCTGACTTTTGATAATTTACTACTTGGCCATATGCTTTTTCACATAGAGATAAAATATTCTTAACTGCATCACATTCCCAGTAACACCTTTATACCTCATATACATATAATACACATGCCCAATATATATAAAATATGCATATACAGTATAAAAATGTCACAATCTGATTTAATAAAAATTTTCTTATTCCCCATTCCTCAAAACATTATACATATATATTTATATTTATATATATCAAAATATATAAAACCTCACACTACTCCATTTTTTTAAAAACATCCTTTATAATTTATAATATATACATACTCCCAAACACATAATATGATACACATAAAATCAAAAGTACTATGACATAAAATATATACATGCTGGCAAAATGGTTCCGATCTTAATTAGCAACACACTTCAAGCTCAACCAACACAAGGCTAGACCCGACCTGGTCTAGTAGAACTCTCCGGCTCTACCGGATCACCCCTGTCATTTGCGCAATGAGTTACAATCATGCTAAGTCAAAAGGTTAGTGGTACAAACTTTGATAATAATGAAACTTTAAAAACAATGTCAATGCAAAATGCTTATATGCTATGTCACAATGTGGCATCCAAGCTCACTATAATATATATTTTTTTATCACTTAATAATTCACACAAACACATACATAAGCACGGGCCCAAACAGACTAATATATCGTTTAAATTCCAAAGTTACTATTTTGGTCCATAATGACACCAAGTCTCTAGCTCCGAAGGTAAATCATATGATAGTGACGCCAAGCGTCTAGTCCCGAAGGCAATTAATATCACAGTGACGCCAAGCATCTAGCCCCAAATGCAAATATTGAGGATAACCTCATAGGCATGCCGCCAAACACAGAATTCTAAAAATTGAATAACATGCTAGATACATAATTATTTCATATTTTTCATCCTCAATTCCTTTTTATTTTCCCATTTTTATCATTCATATTAATGTCATTTCATTTCAATATTTCATCACAATATAGGATATTTCATAACGAAATCACATTACCCAAACACTTTGGGTCATTTTGCACATTTTATTCAATCTAGCCATTAACAATGGCTTTTCATAATGCATACATAACAATTTACATGTCCTGGTACCATATTCATGAATGTTCAATGTATCAAATAGCTTAACATATTTTTCATCCTAAATGTGTTAAGCCCAATCTAATGCCAACATATTTAATTTATCAAAAGTTTGTACTTACCTTAGAAAGCACTCCAAAACAAGCTTCAAAACTCCCTCCAACCTTCTCTTCCAAGTTGCCCTTCAACACTGGGATTGGGCAAACTACTTCCTTTCAATGCCTATACCAAATGTGATCATAAATAGTCATTTAATATACACATTCTAAGACATTCTCAATATCAAACCATTTAAATAGGAAATACAAATGAAAGACAAAGATAAGAGTTATTTTGGATAATTTCTTAAGTAACATGCCCAACAACACGAGCATGTTAATAACCGTGTCATTAACCCATTCTTACAGAAGCTTTGACACATCCAATGACATGGGCATGTCACTAACCGTGTCATTAATTCTGCATTATAGAAACTTTGACACTCCCCACAACACAAGAGTGTTACTGGCCGTGTCAATTATTTTGTCTTTACAGTAGTTACCACATGCTAAGAGACATGGCTGTATTACTAGTCGTGTCATCAGCATTGAAACTCAATACCATTGACAAGCCCAACGACATAGCGGTGTCAATGGTTGTGTCAGGAAAAATTTTTTCATTTTGCACACTCAATCATTCAATACAACCACTTCCAAACTCAACTTAAATTCAATCACTGCTTCAATCCAATCTTAAAATCATTATTAACTACTCACAACAACTTCATACATACCCAAATAAGCTATTAAAACATGCTAATACAATCCCAAAATCTACATATCATGTTCTTCCATATAATTCCAAAGAACTTGCAAAATTGATAAAGAAACTTACCAATTAATGAAGAATCTTCAAAAAGTCCACTTGAATCCTTGAAATACCTTGTAAAATTGGTGTATGGTAGAAGAAGAAACTCTCCCTTACTCTCTCTCAACTCATGTTCAAGGAAGAAAAAGAAGAAGAAGAAGGGAAAAGAAAATCATCTCCTTTTCAAACCATCCTTATCTATCTATCTATATATAAAAATAATAAGTCACTATACACTTAATTATACAATATATATATATGTGATGTATATGTCTTGTATATGTCATTTTTATTCCAAATATATTTCAAATATACATCCTACTTTATCACTCAAAATTCTTTTATTTTTCATTTGAATTATTTATTTAATTTATCCAATTTAATTTTTTTAATTTTTTTATTTAATTTTTAAAAATTAGGGGTGTTACAATTCTCTCCCCCTTAAGAAAATTTCGTCCGTGAAATTATCTGCTATCAGCTTTGGAACAACTGGAGATACTAACTTCGCATCAATTGCTCATTCTCCCATGTCACCTCCTTAGTGGTATGATTCTTCCAAAGAACTTTCACAAGTGGTACTTTCTTATTTCTTAACTCTTTCACTTCTCGAGCCAAAATCATCACTGGTTCTTCTTCATAAGTCAGATCTGAGCTCACCTCAATGGATTCCATTGACAAAATATGAGATGGGTCTGATCTGTACCTCTAAAGCATAGATACATGAAAGACATTATGTATTCTATCTAACTCAGGCGACAGAGCCAACCTATAAGCTACTGGACCAACTCTCTCCAGAATCTCATATGGTCCTATGAAATGAGGACTCAATTTTCCTTTACGACCGAATCTCAAAATCTTCTTCCACGGAGATACCTTCTGGAACACTTTATTTCCCACACTGAACTCTATATCCATCCTCATCAAATTTGTATAGAATTTTTGTTAGTCTGAAGCTGCTTGCACATGACACTGAATTAATTTCACTTTCTCTTCTATTTCCTTAATCAAATCAGGACCAACAGAATATGTATCATTCTCTCCGACTGCCCATTTGTCTGAGGATGGAATGCAGTACTAAAATACAATTGAGAACTGTGAGCGGGGATTTTCGCCCCCACACCCATGTGGAATAGTTCTTGCGACTTCGATACTATTAGGCACATAGCCTTAGAGAACACGGGCCTAAATTCGAAAAAAATGAAGTCGCCACCCGAACGGGCAGAAAAATAAAAAGGGGTGGATGACTCGATTTCTAAGGAATCTACAACCCCCTATCGGGTTCAGAAAGTTGAGTACGCGTGGGGAAGGTAAAAATGACCCAGCACCCCCACAGTGCCCCATTCATTAGAACCGGCCTCCTTTTCAGTTCTTAATATTATAAAATTCTTAATTATAATGATATTATCCATACTACATGCAATCATAAGAATAAATAATCACTTTATTAAAATCACAATGAGTTCAAACAAAATAAATAGATAGGCACCCATCCATGGATGGAAACATGCCTTTATAATCGTCCAATGTCCAAAAGAAAACAAATAAAATAGGATACCCACTAATTGGTAGAAATGTATCATTTACATTAATATAAAAACTTAAAATAAATTAAATTGCATGATGCTTAACAAATAAGGTACCCACAATGTGGAAACATAACTCTTACAATTCCTTTGAGTAATTAAGCAAACAAATCAATAAGCAAATATTTGAGTATTCATTACAAAATCAAATAAAAATAAATCATCCATTAAGACATATAATAAATTTTGAATCAAAACTTAAGTAAAGCAATAGATATATACATGTAGATTTTACACTTCAATTAGGGTTTCTTGAATAAAATTAGAGTTTAGAGGGTTTAGGTTTAAAAACTAAGATTTTAGGGTTTAGATTTAGAAAATAGAATTTTGATTTAGAAAACTAATATTATTTTTGGAAAGGATTAAGCTACTGTGTGATTTATAAATAGAATTTGGCTATTGGTAAAATTAAACAAAGGATAAATTAGGATCTAGGGTTTGGATATTAAAGTTATGGATATTAGGGTTTAGAAAATATTTTTATAAAAAGAGTTACTAGGGTCTAGGGTTTATGAAAATAGAATTAGAGTTTTTGATGTTGGAAAAACAAGGCTACTGTGATTATATTTATAAACTTTGGGCTTATTAGAATATGTTTAAACTTAAATGATCATGCATTAAAAAACAATAATTTAACACGTCTAAGTTATTGGATTTATTTTGTATGAATAACAAACAACATCATCAAGTCATGCTTCACATAAACTGATATGAATCAAAACTAAAGAATATAACTTATTGGAACTAATCTAGACAAAGAACAAACATATTCAATATTTAAAACCATCAAAGCATCTTATATTGAATTAATTTAAAGTGTACCATCGTTTGTTGGCTCCACCACAATTGGATATTGATCAAACCTCTGCTTGCAATAATCTAAAATTCTGGATGAGCAAGACCAAGACAGTATATCACTGCCTTTGTATGACTCTATGTCTTTGATGCTTATGTGTTTATTATTTTCCTTTTCTCAATAATTGTTGCTTTGTGCTTAATGCTGAAGGTGGCTAATAGTTGCTGAAGTTCAAAGTCCCCGTCTTCATCATCAATTTCTTTATTTATAGGCAATTAATTAAAAAACCTAGTCCTTGTTTATTAAGGAAATATTAAAATTGTCTGAATTAAATTAAGTTTTGGCAAAATTATCTGTGGGCGCGGGCTGCGAGGGCTGTCGGCGTGGGCTATGAGCGCTGGGAGCGCTATGGGCTTGGTTCATGTCTCTTGTGGCTAATTGTCTATCCCAATTCGCCCCAAGCAAGGGCCTGGGATAAATTAGCCATGCCAATTCACCCCAGGCAAGATATGGGATGAATTGGCAAGGCCAATTCGCCTTAGGTTGCCTAAGGCGAATTGGCACCTGAGGCGAATTGGCAAGGCCCCTGTGGAGAATAATGAATTGGCTAAGCCAATTTTGGGTTGGACCGAATTAATTTGGGATTTTAAGATTATATCAAACCCATTTTAAGCTTTTAAAATTAAACCAACCTTGAATTGGGCTTTTAAAATTTAATCAGACTAGGTTTAATCTTCTTAAATTTATTTTGATCTTTTAATTAGATCTAAATTTAATTTGGGCCAAAATTAAGGGTCTACAGTTTTGCCCCATGCTTGAACAATCTGAGATTTCAGTAAAAGAGAGTAAAAAGCAACATGATTTTTAGTTGATTTTGGATAAGGATGGGTTCTCGACTGAGGTTGGAATTGGTTTGGGTTCTAAACCTAGATTGGTTTGGGTTCCAGACCAGGAATGAGTTTTGAACTTGAAAAAAATTTGGGTTCTGGACTCGGATAGGTTTGGATTCTAGACCCTAAACTAGATTTGGGTTCTCAACCCTAAACTAAATTTGATTTAGGTACTTGGACCCAATATTAGATATTTAGACCCAAAATTTGACTACTTGGACTTGAGACTGGGTACTTAGACCCGAGACTGAATTTGATTTGGGTACTTGGACCCGAGACTGGGTACTTGAACCCAAGACTGAATTTGATTTGGATACTTAGATCTGAAACTGGTATTTAGACCTGAGACTAAATTTGAATTGGGTATTTAGACACGAGACTGGGTACTTGGACCTGAGACTAAATTTTATTTGAATACTTAGACCTGAGACTAGATACTTAGACCTAAGACTGAATTTGATTTGGGTACTTGGACCCAAGACTGGGTACTTAGACCCGAAACTAAATTTGATTTGGATATTTGGACTCGAGACTAAATTGAATTTAAGTACTTGAACTCAGACTGAATTTGATTTTGGTACTTGGATCCAAAACTGGATTTTGGATTCTCGACCCAAGACTGAATTTTGGATTCTCGACCCGAGGTGAGTTTTAGATTAAAAAATAATTTGGGTTCTCGATCCGAGGCTAGATTTCGGGTTCTCGACCCTAAATTGGATTTAGCTGACCTTTTATTAGTTGAGAATTCTGGCTTTCTTCTAACATGCTATTCCATTCTTTAATGGATTGTGGGTCATTACCCACCAAAAATGGATCTTTATCCACTGGAGATCGGGTCTTTACCCTTCAAAATGGATCTTTATCCATTGAAAATCGGATCTTTACCCTTAAAACATGAATCTTTATCCATTGGAGATTGGGTCTTTACCCTAAAAACATGGATCTTTATCCATTGGAGATTTAAGGCATGGATCTTTATCCTTTGAAAATGGGGTCTTTACCCTTTAAAAATGGATCTTATCTGTTGAAAATCAGATATTTACCCTTCAAAAATGGATCTTTATCCATTTGAAATTGGGTCTTTACCCTTCAAAAATGGATCTTTATCCTTCAAAACATGGATCTTTATCAATTGGAGATTGGGTCTTTACCCTTAAAACATGGATCTTAATCCATTGGAGATCGAGTCTTCACCCTACAAAATAGATCTTCATCTTTGGACCTTGTATCTTCATCCTTGGTCATTGGGTTTTCACCCTTCAAAATGGATCTTCATCCTTTTGGACATTTGTCCTATATTGGCTTCAGCTCTTCTAGCTGGACTAATCTTTTGTCTTTTGCATCTTCATTTCTTTTGAGATTCTTACTTTCTTCTTATTTTGTTCTTCCTTTTGTAAAAAATTCAGCTATTTTTTAGTTGGCCCTTATATCTTCTCTATACCCCTACATGGCAAAATTGTAACACCCCTTCCCGACCTATAATAAGCCGAGGAGGAATGCTACATCAAGATACGAGCTCTGGTTATGTCAGCTTACTTAATGTTCCTTATAAAAATTTTTTCAAAAAAATTTTGACGGAGTCTCCCTTAAAATTCTAGGTCCCAAGTGTCGACAAAATTGATTTTTCTTATATTTGAAAAACATTTTGTTTCACAATTCAACTCAAGTACACTCCCAATAATCCACCCTTATAACCTCAACTACAATCCTGCAAGAAGAATTCACACTTCTATATTCACAATCCAACTCAATTTAAAACCATACAGTTATTATACATTACTAGATTTATACATATAAATACTCTCTCGTCAGAAATACATCATAATTAAAATTTATACATGTATGCATAACCCTCTAGTTGGTCTCGACAAACTTTACTCTTCTTGTGGCATAACAAAAGACTTCATATCTTCCATCTAAAAACCTGCGCGAATAAACACCCGCGCTAAGCCCGAGAGCTTAGTAGTCCAAATATAAAATATAAACATATAGTATAGAAGTATTGATATGTAATGATACATCGATTCAATATATAATTAGTTCTTATCATATCTTCTTTTCTTTTTAACTTTATCTTTAATATATCCTAGCTAATTTCATATAAGATGTATATATATATATAATATTATCACCAACCCCAATGCATCACCAATACTCAAAACCAATATATTAATACCCCTACATTATATATATACCATACCAACCATTATTGCAATACACACATTACACATCATATCACTCATTATTGCAATACACAATCTACATATCATATAAATCATAAATCATATTTCCAATAAAGACAACCTTTATCATCAACCACAATTCATTTTCCTATTACACTTAATAACATTATATTATTCACAATCCACCAAGCATAATTCATTATTAATACTCACAATCAATATTTCAATACTTGCATTTCACATTGACAATAAAGACAGACTCGGGCCCAAAACACTAATATGTTATTCAAAGTTCAGAGTTACTGCTTTGATCCATAATCACAATAATCAAGCCCGTAGGCAACATATATCATATCTCTATCCATGGAGAGTGTAACAGACCCAGTCTCTTGGACCATCCACCCGACTAATCGAGAAGATCCTCAACCCGGCAAGACTGTTACTTTTCATATATTTCACATTTATAATTCATATAGTGTAACAGACCCAGTCTCTTGGACCATCAACTCAACAACTTGAGGAGATCCTCAACCCGGCTAGACTGTTACATTTCATATGTTATAGGCATGCCGTCAAATCCAGAACTCTGAAAGTTGAATTAACATATTAGACACAACTCTTTTCATTTATATCTTTGTACATTTCTTTCTCAATTCATTTCATTTTCAAAACAGGCAACCATGCCTCAATTATAATTCATTTACATTCTCGTAGCCAACACAATGGCTTCACATCTCATTTGATTCATCATAGCCAATCTCAATGGCTTCACCTCTTATCATATTTCAATTCACGTTATAGCACTTCATCATTCAAGTATACATAAACAATTATATTGAGCATATATCTTAAATTCATCATCATATAATCAACATGTCTATTTATTTCATTTCAATCATTATTACCAACCACAATTACAATACATTTCATCATTTCTCAAAACACATTAGCACAATTCATCATTACAATATTTATCATAACAAATTGCATTGTACTTACCTATTTGAATGATCTTCATATCTTTCACATCATCCAATCATAACCTTAATCAAATTATATTGACAATATAGTAATTCACTTAACACATTTACAAACAAATGTGTTAAGTCTTAATTCATGTAAATAAGTGCAATCATATAAACTTTGTACTTACCTTAAAACCAACTTACACCACTCTATACACCTACTCTTCCAAGAATCCTCAACACTTAGATTAGGGCAATTCAACCTCTTCACAACCTAATCCAAAAGGAATATTAGCAAAATGACCATATGAATAGTAAATTCTGGTTTTAGACTAAATTTTATCCTTATTTTGAAAATTTGTATAAAATAATATACTTGACTAAAAACTCTAAAATTTTTACAGAACTTAATTTTACATCTTAAAATCATTCCTTTAAAATTTCAGATCAAACTGAACACAAAATCTTGGTCAAATAATTCACCCAAACAGACTGCCCCAATTGCCCTGCATCCTGGCAGCAGTTCTAAACTTTGTGAATTCCATAAATTAAATTCAATCAACTTGGTTCCAAATTATTTTTCTCAAATACTAGACTCATTAAGCAACAACATATCCAAAATTCAATTGAATATAATTTTTCTACATTTTATTAAAAATCCCGAAATATAGCTGTCTCAGTTAAGGTACCTGCTGGAACAGATCTAATAAAAATAATTTTTCTAAACTCATAACCTATCCAAAATCGAATCAACATATTTTTCAGTCATTCTAGACTCATAGAGGCACAACATATCAAAAATTCACTTCAAGAACATTTTTCTATAATTAATTAAAAATCATACAAATCACAGCCTTTACTAATTGTAAAACAGAAACAATTTCACTAAACACAAACATACATCAATTATTCCATTTTCCAACTCATATATATATCAAACCCTTACTAACCAATTTAATAATCCATCATCATCCTCACAAATAACCATTTAAATCTACACATATCTTTCAATCTTTCACTATTATCATCTTAACATACTAACTACATCCCATGTCAACACAATCAATGGAAATCAATTCAAAGAAATGAATACTTACTTGAGTAGTCTTTGCCAAATCTTCAATCTTCACTTCAATTCTCTTTAAGCCCTTAAAAAATTTTGATGTGCATAATAAAAATCTCCTTTCTCTCTTTCTCTCTCTCTCTCTCTCGTAAGAAGAAGAAGAAGAAGGAGACAAGAAGATTTTTCTTCTTTTCTTCATACTTATCCTATATATATATATATAATAATAATAATATTAATTATTTCTAAAAATTCTCCACCACAACCTTCATTCAACCCTTTGACTTTCTTTTCTTCTTTCTCTTTTATAAATATTATTATCATTATTATTAATTAATTAATATTATATATATATATATATATTCACTTTTCCTACACCACTTTATACATTATGTATATGTGGTGTATATGTGGGTATATGTATATTCCTTTTATATTTCCCATATATTTTCCAAATACCAAATATACATCTCATCCCTCAAATACATCTACCTCTTCATTTCTTTTCTCTTTTCATCAAACATATACATTTAATCCAAATACAACAATAACTCTAAAACTTTTAGGGTATATTTTGGGATATTACAATTCTCTCCCCCTTAAATAATTTCGTCCTCGAAATTATCCAGCACAATAACAATTCATTTATAATAAAACACCATCTTAATTCATATGAAGGTAATCGTATTCTTATATTATGATTTCATCAAATTACATAACTTTTACTCTTCCACCTTTAGTCAATCATCTTTTCCAATTCACAACTTATCATTATATAGCTATATTTATCTTATTACTTTTTCAACAAAACACCCAAAATAACTCATTACATTTCAAAGAAATTTTCTTTTATACAATAATCAAATCATCTTATAATCTATAAATATACCATTCATCTATTACATTCAAGATATTTATCACTTCATTTTTTTTTTGTAGGCAATCTTTTAACTTTAATCTTGGAAATTATTGAATTAAATCTTACTATAGATTATCCTGTTATTACAATCACTTTTGAAAATAACCACTTATCAAACCTTGATTGATAACAATATTTTCATTTCTTATACTTAAATCCCTCTTTACCATGTTTTTCACTTAATATTAATATCGATACAATCTTTATAAATTTACTTTACAGATAATCAACCTTTTTCCTTTCATTATCTTTAATAACTGATATATCATAATTCATTCATGTATCAGCATATCACTTCATATATACATTATCATATATATCTTATACTCTTAGCATAACTATACATATTAAATCTCGATAATAATTCACAATCTTAATGAATTCTAGATCAATTGATCTAGCTGTCATAAAATAACAACATTTCAATCTTATTCCATTCAAACCAACCATTAACTTATTTAAGTTTATCATCACATATCAATATACATAACACAATTCTATTAGGTCAAACTCATTCTCAACTTCTAATCCCTTAGGATCCATCTGTTCGACTCCTTACTAACAAATTACTTCAAATTATCTTTCAATATTCATATATATCTTCTGCTTTCAATAATAGCAGTGCAATCTCCCATAATTCTCATAATTTTTCTCATACTATAATTATTACCCATAGTTCATTCACTTAACATTGTTTCCATCAATTAATTCATCTTATAACAAAAATATATTCAGTATCATTTTCAATCACATTTCATAAATTTCTCCCATTTATCATATTCTCACATTATCATACCATTACTATGATTACATAATCACTTTTTATTCATTCTTCACAATTCAAGACATTTACACGGTTCTCTTCTCTATTCATATTTTTCATAATTATAAACAAATTTCTAACATAGAATTGATAAGATACCACTTTACCAATCACAACTCCTAACCATATTTCTTGAAACAAAATTATCAATCTCACCCACATAATACTACAATCATATCACCTTAGGCCCAAATCTGCTGATAACAAACTTAACCAGCCAATTACACTAAACAAATTATATAGCCAGAGTATATTAATAGTCACATATGTAGTTTATAAATCAATATTGTTCCTCTATTATTCTTCTTCAAACATTTCCAACTATCTCAAAAGTTGACATAATTCAACTTTGTCTCCAAAACAATTTGTTCTTGATCATATGATTATCATTAGCCTAACTCACATCAACAATATTACTTATAACACTTATGTGTACAACATTCAATCATATACAAACTTTATACAACTTCCATTTCTAACCTATCTCTTATAAAACTTTTCATACATTATACTTTCCATCTTTATTAAACACATATACATATAATATATTTCCACAAGCATAATCCTTCAACCAGAAAGCATTATATGATAGTCTAGCTCAGTTATTATCATAACAATTTCATCGTCCATTGTTACTCGAGTCCTTTTTCACTTTCCATTACAATCCATAGTCTAACTCTTCATAAATCAAAACTTAATTTCTCATAGATCCACTAATACATGCCATATCATTCTTCATACCACTATACAAATAATTATACCACATTCACATACATAGGTCACGTTCACAATGTGACTTGCTTTCATATTTCTTACACTTTACAATTATATTTAATTCCTCTTTTTCATACCATCAATACACATTTAACATTTATTATTTTTCATTGAACAACACCATTTTCATCTTCTTCTTCTTCTTCTTCTTCTTTTTTTTTTTTTTTTTTTTTACATGACTTAAATTATTTATATATATCTCACATATTTATACATATGTCCCTTACATCCAATCATATACACATCGCCCATTAATCCCTATAAAATTTCCAAATTTCGTTAACACAAATCTCAATTTCTTGAACTAACATTGCTCAATCCAATTCTCACTATTAATATTATCACATGACCTAACTTTGCACAAGTTTATCAATGCAAGAGTACTCATTCTCAACACTAATAGATATGTAGTTGTATAGGTTACAAACACGCAATACTATGCGTACATTACACTTTCAAGTGATCAACTCAATCCTTGATCACTAGCATCTTACATCCCATTATCACCTTCCAAGTAGTCAACCTTATCATGATTACTTCATCACTTGCCAACTTTTAGTTCATCAAATTACATATCTGTAAGTCATTCTTAATATGCAAAAATTTTCATTCCACTTAACTCATATACGTACTATAAATTAAATTTTCGATATTTAAATAATCTTTATCCAAATTCCGTTAACATTATAAATTCTCCTCTTACTACTTTGCTTAAACTTCAATTTACTCATCTCGTTTTATTAATATAAACTTAAGTAAACATCTTATATATACATACTACAAAGCAACATCAAAATATATCCTTTTTACAATCATTAAAGCTCATTTCAAAAATCCAAATATTACACATTATCACCATTAACATGAGCTTTAACAATACTCAAGCATATTATATTCCTACCATTCAAACCACAATGTTTACATTAAATTAACAATACTAACAACACCATTTTATCTCCTTGCTTAACCCCTATCATTTTTTTTTTTTTAATCTTAACTTTACATATTCAAACCTTAAGTTATCACACTTTGTCTATATCAATCAACTCATTCAATATTCCCCCATATTCTCTTCATTATAATTACATATCCATCCATATTATCCATCAACAATATTTCCTCTCCCTTGCAATCCAAACATAAGCTTTATTAGAAAGAGATTCAAATAATAGAGGAAAGATTACATACTTTGATTTTGATTTTGTTTTTAATTCATTTTTTTTTTAACTTTATTTTCCTGATCATTTCTTTATATTATAATCATATTTCACATTTTCTTTCCTCAAGGAAACTACCATTCTTTAATTTATCACTTAAACTTACATAAATTTTTCCATCTCATTGCTTTCTTTAAATTTCCATTCATATAGAACTTCATCCACACATTATTATCCATTTCATACAATTCAATACATTTCAATTCATATAATACCACATTCGAGACCAACCTAGATGTTAATGCATATGCATGTATCAAAAATTTCATTCTTTTCATTTTCATTCATCATCATTTTTCTTTTTAAAACATTTCCTTTTTAAATTTACTTAGGCCGAGAATCTCGAACCTAAGCTCTGATACCAAAACAATTGTAACACCCCTTCCCGACCTATAATAAGCCGAGGAGGAATGCTACATCAAGATACGAGCTCTGGTTATGTCAGCTTACTTAATGTTCCTTATAAAAATTTTTTCAAAAAAATTTTGACGGAGTCTCCCTTAAAATTCTAGGTCCCAAGTGTCGACAAAATTGATTTTTCTTATATTTGAAAAACATTTTGTTTCACAATTCAACTCAAGTACACTCCCAATAATCCACCCTTATAACCTCAACTACAATCCTGCAAGAAGAATTCACACTTCTATATTCACAATCCAACTCAATTTAAAACCATACAGTTATTATACATTACTAGATTTATACATATAAATACTCTCTCGTCAGAAATACATCATAATTAAAATTTATACATGTATGCATAACCCTCTAGTTGGTCTCGACAAACTTTACTCTTCTTGTGGCATAACAAAAGACTTCATATCTTCCATCTAAAAACCTGCGCGAATAAACACCCGCGCTAAGCCCGAGAGCTTAGTAGTCCAAATATAAAATATAAACATATAGTATAGAAGTATTGATATGTAATGATACATCGATTCAATATATAATTAGTTCTTATCATATCTTCTTTTCTTTTTAACTTTATCTTTAATATATCCTAGCTAATTTCATATAAGATGTATATATATATATAATATTATCACCAACCCCAATGCATCACCAATACTCAAAACCAATATATTAATACCCCTACATTATATATATACCATACCAACCATTATTGCAATACACACATTACACATCATATCACTCATTATTGCAATACACAATCTACATATCATATAAATCATAAATCATATTTCCAATAAAGACAACCTTTATCATCAACCACAATTCATTTTCCTATTACACTTAATAACATTATATTATTCACAATCCACCAAGCATAATTCATTATTAATACTCACAATCAATATTTCAATACTTGCATTTCACATTGACAATAAAGACAGACTCGGGCCCAAAACACTAATATGTTATTCAAAGTTCAGAGTTACTGCTTTGATCCATAATCACAATAATCAAGCCCGTAGGCAACATATATCATATCTCTATCCATGGAGAGTGTAACAGACCCAGTCTCTTGGACCATCCACCCGACTAATCGAGAAGATCCTCAACCCGGCAAGACTGTTACTTTTCATATATTTCACATTTATAATTCATATAGTGTAACAGACCCAGTCTCTTGGACCATCAACTCAACAACTTGAGGAGATCCTCAACCCGGCTAGACTGTTACATTTCATATGTTATAGGCATGCCGTCAAATCCAGAACTCTGAAAGTTGAATTAACATATTAGACACAACTCTTTTCATTTATATCTTTGTACATTTCTTTCTCAATTCATTTCATTTTCAAAACAGGCAACCATGCCTCAATTATAATTCATTTACATTCTCGTAGCCAACACAATGGCTTCACATCTCATTTGATTCATCATAGCCAATCTCAATGGCTTCACCTCTTATCATATTTCAATTCACGTTATAGCACTTCATCATTCAAGTATACATAAACAATTATATTGAGCATATATCTTAAATTCATCATCATATAATCAACATGTCTATTTATTTCATTTCAATCATTATTACCAACCACAATTACAATACATTTCATCATTTCTCAAAACACATTAGCACAATTCATCATTACAATATTTATCATAACAAATTGCATTGTACTTACCTATTTGAATGATCTTCATATCTTTCACATCATCCAATCATAACCTTAATCAAATTATATTGACAATATAGTAATTCACTTAACACATTTACAAACAAATGTGTTAAGTCTTAATTCATGTAAATAAGTGCAATCATATAAACTTTGTACTTACCTTAAAACCAACTTACACCACTCTATACACCTACTCTTCCAAGAATCCTCAACACTTAGATTAGGGCAATTCAACCTCTTCACAACCTAATCCAAAAGGAATATTAGCAAAATGACCATATGAATAGTAAATTCTGGTTTTAGACTAAATTTTATCCTTATTTTGAAAATTTGTATAAAATAATATACTTGACTAAAAACTCTAAAATTTTTACAGAACTTAATTTTACATCTTAAAATCATTCCTTTAAAATTTCAGATCAAACTGAACACAAAATCTTGGTCAAATAATTCACCCAAACAGACTGCCCCAATTGCCCTGCATCCTGGCAGCAGTTCTAAACTTTGTGAATTCCATAAATTAAATTCAATCAACTTGGTTCCAAATTATTTTTCTCAAATACTAGACTCATTAAGCAACAACATATCCAAAATTCAATTGAATATAATTTTTCTACATTTTATTAAAAATCCCGAAATATAGCTGTCTCAGTTAAGGTACCTGCTGGAACAGATCTAATAAAAATAATTTTTCTAAACTCATAACCTATCCAAAATCGAATCAACATATTTTTCAGTCATTCTAGACTCATAGAGGCACAACATATCAAAAATTCACTTCAAGAACATTTTTCTATAATTAATTAAAAATCATACAAATCACAGCCTTTACTAATTGTAAAACAGAAACAATTTCACTAAACACAAACATACATCAATTATTCCATTTTCCAACTCATATATATATCAAACCCTTACTAACCAATTTAATAATCCATCATCATCCTCACAAATAACCATTTAAATCTACACATATCTTTCAATCTTTCACTATTATCATCTTAACATACTAACTACATCCCATGTCAACACAATCAATGGAAATCAATTCAAAGAAATGAATACTTACTTGAGTAGTCTTTGCCAAATCTTCAATCTTCACTTCAATTCTCTTTAAGCCCTAAAAAAATTTTGATGTGCATAATAAAAATCTCCTTTCTCTCTTTCTCTCTCTCTCTCTCTCGTAAGAAGAAGAAGAAGAAGGAGACAAGAAGATTTTTCTTCTTTTCTTCATACTTATCCTATATATATATATATAATAATAATAATATTAATTATTTCTAAAAATTCTCCACCACAACCTTCATTCAACCCTTTGACTTTCTTTTCTTCTTTCTCTTTTATAAATATTATTATCATTATTATTAATTAATTAATATTATATATATATATATATTCACTTTTCCTACACCACTTTATACATTATGTATATGTGGTGTATATGTGGGTATATGTATATTCCTTTTATATTTCCCATATATTTTCCAAATACCAAATATACATCTCATCCCTCAAATACATCTACCTCTTCATTTCTTTTCTCTTTTCATCAAACATATACATTTAATCCAAATACAACAATAACTCTAAAACTTTTAGGGTATATTTTGGGATATTACAAAAATATTGAAAGTAAGTCTAAAAATATTTTGTACAAGCATAAACTTAAAAAATTGAAAGGAGAAACTTTGCCCTCTGTGTAGGCTCAAACCAATAATTTTTTTCATGCAGGCTCATATTGATATTTGTGTTGTCTAGTTCTTTGCACAAGCATTCATTTCTTCTTTCTTTTATAAAATGACTGGATCTTTCTCAAGCAATGGGCTTTCATGCCCCCTGACTCCATATTCGCTTCATATTTACTTCATAGAGTACCTATTGTTCACTTTGACAAAGAATAGACAATAGAATACAACAAATACATTATGATTTGCTCATGTATGCATGATATGTATGAATAATACTTACAGTGATTCCATTGACTCACAAACCGAGGTGATCAACTGAAGTGTTCTCATTGGTTCCTTCCAGATGCTAGTTTAGGTCTTGCATTGGAATGACTGATAACAGGCTTCACATTTATGGCTTTTATCTTCAAAATGTTAAAAATATGAGTAGTGAAGCCCAAGCAGCATAGTTAGGGATACATCCATTTCAAACTATAATTCAGTATGTCAGTTGGTAACTTCTTCATAATCTTGCAAATAATCATTTATTTTGCCCAATGTGTCCTTCGAGATTCGATGATGCAACATACTTCCCTTAATTGTAAGGTTTATGCAATAATTTTTTTTTTGAATTTTGATTTAATTTTTTTGAATTTTGAATTTTGATTTTGAAATCAAATGTTGTCTTTGACAAATCAATGTCAATTTACCTCAGGACTCGACTTTTTCAAATTAACACATCTATAATATGACAACCCTAGTTACCATACTAAACTCAGGAATCATTTCTATTTAAGCAAGAACTGTTACACTTCAGATAGACACATACACATTACTTGGTCAAAGGTCTCATCAAGTTTAAATATTATCTGTCTCATATGCGTGCTTATCCGAACTATCTCCACTAATAGACTCTACCCACCAAGAGAGATCGATGGGTCTTTAATGGGCTTGAAACGGGGTTTATAAGGGACATGGTTTAAGTGAATACCATTTTGATATTGGAGCTGATGTGATACTACTGATAAACCTTCACACCACAAACTTCTTGTTGGAGCCATACGCAGCTAGGAGCAATCTTGTTAGACTCCAATTTTCTTCTATCTCCTTGGAAGAAATATAGAACTAATTAAAATGATCTTCAACTGTTCCTTTTGCTTTTACACAAACTCAGGACCCGTTTTTTTAGTTTTTTAGTTTTTTTTTGTTTTCTTTTTTTTTCTTTCTTTTTGGGTCCAACTTTAAAAGGATTATTCTGTCTGCACCATTCTATGCTTCTGACTATAGATGAGTGGAGTAGAATGAGTTTGCTTCAATAAGGATAAATCATTTGTTGTCCTAATGTCATCTTAATAAATCTATGATATTAGGTCTAATTCAGGTATCCTTCAACTACCCTTATGGTCTTGATTATACATTTCTTTCTTTGATCTTCTTGCCTCTTCACCTTAGTGATCATAAGACTTGTCAAAAGTGTAACAACAGCTCAGGGTGGGTAATTAGGTTTCCAAGGCAATGAAAAGTAAGCTAAAATTTTAAGAAGGCTCAAAGGGACAAGTAGGGATTGATATTTAATTGGGTGAATTCTAGTTATTGGCTTACCAAATAATGCCTAGATCATCTCTCTATTAAATAAGCAGAGTTCAATGTCGCCTCAAAAGTTTATCAAAGCATGTTCTAAGATGGACTAAGACCTAGACAAAGGTCATTATGCAGGAGCCCTCTCTAAGTAAGCATACACAACTTAATACTATAGAACAACTCCCTCACTTAGTAAAGTCATTCGAATCACGATGCATAGATATGATAATTTATAAATATCAAGCTAGATTCATCATTGGTTGAGTACCAAAATGAACAAAAACTAAAATAAATTTAATAAAAGTAATTTATTCAAATAATCTTAAAAAATATAATTGTTCCAATTAAATATTAAAAAATAAAAATGAAATAAAAGCCAAACAAGCCAAGGAAAGTTTGTTGAGTGGAGTCAAAGACGCTTCATTTATTTAGGCATATCAAGGGCAAGGATTTTTTCATCATCAAGGATCATTGCTTCATCATCCACAGTTAGTCCAAGCCTATTTAGTAGCATCTCCTCTTTAGCAGTTTCTTCATCCATACCATGACAAGATGACAAGATTAAACTCTCCCCCAATCCTCTTTCCATTATGAAGGTTGCAAGTGGTGGTGCCCTTCTAAATTTAGGCAGAGAATTATTCTTAGTGTTGAGCTTATCAGGCTCAAGCAGCTTTCCACTATCAATTAAATCTTGGATCTCATTCTTTAATCGAACATATTTATCTGTCTCATGCCCTAGCACTTGATGGAATTGACAGAAGACCTTGGCATCAAAATTTGATGGTAGAGGGTTGTGTAGAGGCCGAGATGCCAATGGTTGTAGCAAATCCATCTTTATTAGATTCTCTAACATCTTTGACAAAGGTTCTCCCAAGTCTAAAAATTTATGCTTCTTTCCTGGTTCAATTGTTGCATTTTTCTCAACACCTCTTCTTTCCCTTTGACTTTGCCCACAGGGGTGGTAGTCACTCTTATTGCTCTACTTAGACAGCACATGGTTCGACTAGCCTTGTAGGATTGACCCCTCATTTTTTATTTGCTCTTGTAGACCCTTAATTTTTGACCCAGTTCAATCTAATATTTTTAAATAATCCGAAATAATTTTTGTGGTATATATTTATTTATTTTAATATTTATTATTTGTTTTGATAATATAATATTTATTTTACTTATTACTTATTATTTATTATTTATTTATTATATTTATTATTTATTTTATAATATTTATTTTACTTCTCATTTATTATTTATTTATTTTATTAATATTCATTATTTATATTTAAAAATATATATATAAATAAAAAATAAAAAAGAGAAATCAGCAATGGTAGAATCGTTGCGGTGAAATAAGCCTCAGCAGCCCGTTCCTCGCAATCTTGCCTAGCGCAGTCTCATATGCCCAGCCCGATCCTCGAGCAGCAGCGCCCATAATCAGTCTCGCCTAGGCCCGCACGTAGTTTTCACCAAAACCTTATTTTACTTGGTTTTTAATATTTTTCTAAATAGTTTTTATTTCCTTAACCAATCAGTATTAGGTTTTTATTTTTTTTCAAAAATACCACATTAAAAAATACAGAGAAGAGAAATAATTTTATTTTGGCCAGGAGGAAATGTTGACTCAAGAATTATCCGGACTCTTCTTAGCATTTTACTCAGATCTTTGGACTTTGGCCTTTGGATTGGCTGCTGAAACTCTAGGAAATTCAATATCCATCAACAAAAACCCTAAGCAAGCTTCATCAACTTGAAACAAAAAGGAGAGAGAAGCATCAAACCGTTTGAACAATTTTACAAAGGCAGTGATACACTATCTTAGTTTCTGCCCAGCCAAAGTTTAAGTTATTAAATTATGGTGGAGTCTTCAAACGCAGGTACAACCTTCTAAACTCTCTAAAATCATAACAAGTTCTGTTTACTAATATTATGAAGTTCATATCTATTGTTTAGTTTAAACACATCCAATAAAGTTCTGTTTGATAACATTATCAATTTATATCCACAGTGTCTTCATTGAAATATATTCAATAGTCATGTCTCGTACCAATATCAATATTAAAAGTTATTAGGATGATAATCAATCAAACAGTCATAGTCTTTAATCAACTCTAACCACACTCAGGTATTTCAAACTCTTGTGATCTGTATAAATGAAACATTTTTCCCCATACAAGTAATGTCGCCAAATTTTCAAGGCAAAAACTATAACTGCTAATTTCAAATCATGCGTCAGGTAATTCAGCTCATGTGGCTTCAACTGTCGAAAGGCATAAGCAATGACTATACTCTCCTGCATCAGAACACAACCTAAACTACTATGTAAAGCATAATTGTATATCACATATGGTTTACCTTCCACAGGCAAGGTAAGGATAGGAGCCTGAGTCAACATCTTCCTCAGCTGCTCAAAACTCGCCTGACATCAATCTGTCCACTCAAATTTAACTCCTTTCCAAAGCAATCTAGTGAGTGGTGTACCTATCAAAGAAAAATCCTTCACAAACTGAGGATAATAGCCTGCCAATCCCAGAAAACTTCTAATCTTTGTCACAGTCTTCGGTAGACTCTAATTCAAGATAGCCTCAACTTTACTCGGATCAACTCTAATACCCTCTGTTGAAACCACATGACCAAGAAAAGCTACCTGATCAAGCTAGAACTCACACTTAGATAGCTTAGCATACAACTGCTTCTCTCTTCGAGTCTGTAATACAATCTGTAAATGCCTATCATGATCCTCCTCATTATGCGAATACACCAAAATGTCATCAATGAAGACCACCACAAACTGATCTAAATATGGTCTGAATACCCTATTCATCAAATCCATAAAAGCTGCTGGTGCATTCGTCAATCCAAAGGGTATCACCAGAAACTCATAATGCCCATACCTCATGCGAAAAGTTGTCTTGGGTACATTCACATCTCTGACTCTCAACTGATGGTATCCTGATCTCAGATCAATCTTAGAGAATACTGTTGCTCCCTTCAACTGATCAAAGAGATCATCTATCCGAGGTAAAGGATACTTGTTCTTGATTTTCACCTTATTCAACTACCTATAATCAATACACAATCTCAATGTGTCATCCTTCTTCTTCAAAAATAACACAGGCGCTCCCCACGGGGACACACCCTTTTTTCAATAACTCCTGCAACTGCATCTTCAACTCTCTCAACTCTGCAGGTGCCATCTGATAAGGGGTAATAGAAATGGGAGTGGTACCAGGCAACAAATCGATACCAGACTCGACTTCTCTCTCAGGAGGTACCCCTGGCAACTCTTTAAGAAAAACATCTAGAAACTTGACAACTATGGATATACTATCAAGCTGGGACCCCGCTACTCTGGTATCTACAACATGAGTAATATAAGCCTCACATCCCTTCTGAATCATCCTCCTAGCTGAAACAACTAAAACAAATAAGGATGAAAGATACCTCTGCACACTAAATACCATCACATCCCTACCATCACGTGTTCTCAAAGTAACACATTTTTTCTGACAATCTACCATAGCCCCATGCCTGGATAACCAATCCATGCCCAGAATCAGATCATACTCCTTGAAAGGCATCTCAATCAGGTCAATGAGAAATTTCTTATCCTGAACAACAACTAAGCTATCTCGGTGCACCCTGCTCACCACAACACTATGCCCTAAAAAATTTTTCATTAAAACATCAAATCCTAAGGACTCGGAATACAAATCACTGATAGGCAAGATGGATACACTAATATAAGAATGAGTCGACCTAGGGTCTAATAATGCAAGAATGAAGTACCAAATAAAGTAAAATTACCAGCAATAACAGCTAAAGCATCCGGTTGTCTCTGCATCACATAAACTTGTTGTGATGGTCCTGCCTCATCTGGTCTACTACCTTTGACTTTAGAACCTCCTCTTTAAATAGTCTCATATCGACCACCTCTACCAAAACCTCTGCCACCATGACCCCCTCTGACACTGGGTCGAAAAACTGCAATATATGTCTATCTATCCTCTGGTGGCTCTGGACAATCTCTGATAAAATGGTCTGATGGCCCACATCTAAAACACAATCCTAAAGCACCTCTCCACCAACAGACACCTCCTTGTGCTTTACCACAATGAACATAAGTAGGTGGAGCAGGCCTCTAAGGCACTGCGTCGAAGCACTAGCCACTGAAACTGCAGGTCTCTGTCTCTGTCTCTACTTCTGTACTGACTTGCCAAACTGCCCCTGGCTCTTACTGAACCTCTGAAAATATCCTCCTCGGCCTCTCTTCACTGATGAAGACCCTGCCTCACTCTAGGGTCTCCTAGCTCTAGTCTCCTCAACCCTGGCAGCTGCTACAAGACTTTGTGCTCTCTCTACACTCCTGACAGCTACAACCAACTGAAAAAAATCTTGATACCGAGAACCTTCAATGATACACATGATAGAGGGTCTCAGTCCCTCCTCAAATCTCCTGCACCTGTCACGCAGAAATGATCCCACCAGTATAGTGACTCAATCGGATAAACTCGATCTCGTACTCTATCACTGTCTTGGTATCCTATCTCAAACTTAGGAACTCCATCTTCTTTGCATCCTTATACTCCCTCAGAGTATACTTCTGCTCAAATTCCCACAGAAAATCATCATAAGTCAAGATTGGTGGATCATCCAAAGCATGTGAAACTGTCTTCCACTAATCATAGGCATCCCTCTGCAATAAGAGATCTGGCATAATCAAACTTCTCTTCTGGACTAGCCTACAACTGAATGAACACTCTTTGAATCCTGTCTAGCCACTACTCTGCTACAGTAGGGTCTGTAGTACCAACAAAGTCCTTAGCTCCAAACTTTCTCAGTTTATCATACTTCCTCACCCGCAACTGCGGCTGCAGCAGTGGCGGCGACAGCTGCTGAACCAGAGCCTATCTTAACAACTCTACCATATGTCGTACCCAGCCAGGCGAAATCTCATCAGCTGCTGGTCTCACAGGCACATAAATAGATGCCTCACCAGCAGACACAACTCTAGCTCCATCTCTACCCTCATCAGGAGCCACACTCTCTACACTAACCTCTGCAAACTGATGCGTCCGAGATGCCATAACTACCTATATCTGCAAATTCAGCAGAAATTACTATATCAGAGATCAGAAACTGCCAGTACCAATGCATGTATTACAATTAAAAACTATTTTTAAAATTTTCATTTTCTCTCTATCAACTCACCTAGGTCGGAACCTCAAACCTATGCTCTAATACCAAAATAAATATAACACCCTTATACCCTATATACATACAATACATATTTTCAGCATATTAAAATAAACATATACAGTATAAAAATGTCACAGACCGGTTTAATAAAAATTTTCACATTTCTGATTTAAAATTTCAAATACTAAATATATAAAATTAAATAGTATATAAATATTCTTTACTTGTTATAGGAACCCAAAAATAAACACTTTATATGAAAACAACCTCCAATCTTAACCTTCCAACTTGTCCTTCACCACTTGGATGAAGCAAATCAACCTTCCTCAATGCCTAAACCAAATGTGATAACAAATAATCATTTAGTATCACATTTAATGACATTTCCAACATTAAACCATAATTAAACTCCATCTAAGCAAAAATTCAAAATTTAAGGCTAACCACGCTTTATCTTTGGATTCTCATAATAGGCCATTCATTTTAATATATTAAGTTTATTTATATTATTAGAAACATATTTTAATAAATTTAAACCATTTACATTACAAAAAATACGCTCTTATATACAAAACCCTAAAATGGCATAACCTTCTCCCATTGAAGGTTTTCTATTCCAACACAATCCATTAATCATTTTAAGCTTATATTCATCACTTATATTACCAAACAACAAGATTAAACTAATAAAATTATACAATTCAACAACCTTGGAAAAATCATTTTCCAAAACCCTAAATCACACTTCCATTCTCAAACTCCAACCAAACACAACTAAATCCAATATTTGACTTAAAAATACTTGTTTAAAAACCAAAAAACTCATTTAGAACCAATTTGCACAATTAGAAACCATGATTTCTCAAATCCTAAAAGTCCATAACCCTAAATTCTCTCTCTTCACCATTCTTTATCCAAATTCAACCATTTCTTCAATCCAACCTTAAAATCATTAATAACTATACAAAATAACTTTATACACACTAATTTCAATAATTATAACATACTACTTCAAAAATCCAAAACTCACATATTTAAAATTTTTATGGAAATACAAAGAAAAAGCTAAAGAACTTACTTTTTCAAGTGGAAATCTCTAAAAATCCTCTTTGAACCTTTGGAATCCTTCAATTTTGGAAGCTTGAAAGAACAAAAATCCTTGATCTATCTCCCATGGTGGTTCGGCCAAGAAGAAGAAGAAGACTATTCTTTAATTTCTCTTTCCTTTCATCATGTAATTATAACCATATATATATTATTTAATATTTTAATAATTATTTATTTATTTAATAAATTAAAAGTTTAAAAATCCCTCTTCCATTCAAAAATTATTTATTTTTGAATTATTTTATTAATTTTAAATTTCTAAAATTTATTTACAAAAATGCTATTGGACTTTGACTTTTCTTTTAAAAAGTGTTGACTTTTATATGTTATGTATATTTTACATATATATCACATATATAATCTACTTTTTCATTTAAAATCCTTTCATTTTTCATTTAAAACCATTAATTTAATTTTTTCAATTTAATTATAATGAAGGGATTTTACACCTTAGGAATCGAGTCATCCACCCTTTTCTTTTTTTCGGCCTTTTCGGGTGGCGACTCCATTTTCTCTGGGCTTAGGCCCGTGTTCTCTAAGGCCCTAGCTTAAACAGTGTCGAAGTTGCAATAACCATTCCACTGGGAGTGGGCACAGTTCTCTATCAATAGGCTTGTTCCTTGTTAATGCTGCCTCTTCCCTTCTTCTTTATGTCAATGGTAGATGCCTCATTAGCATTGTTGATGATCTCTAGAATTTCAATTAACTAGGTCTTCATAATTTCAGCCAATTGATCCCGTAGCTCGGCCATCCTAGCTTTGACAACCTCATCGATTATATTCCTTAGCTGGTTTGCATCCATCCTCCCAATGAAGCACTTGAATTAAAATCATTGTTATAGGTGATGATGTCGTACGCTCTTGAACTGTTGTACTATAGGTTTGTGAGCTAGAAAGGATTAATGACATGTTATGCAATGCATGTATGCATGTATGCACAAACAATAAGCAAACAAAGATAATTAGGACGTTCCTTCTAATCTTATAACTTCTACACAAGAATGGCGAGTCTTTTTTTCTAGGTATATGGTCAACAAAATACCAACATGGAATATCTTATTTTTAAAAAATTCACTTGAATGATTTAATCAATAGTCATATTTTCAAACTTAGAAGTCAGTCCATGATAATTTCTATTAATTAAACTTTAATCCATTGGATCTCAACTTAAAACAGCTTTTATGCTAAATTGGATTAAAACTAAATTAAGAGGTTTACCATAAATAGATTTCTCAATTGAAAAAGTAACTAATGGTTTATGCTACAAACAAGCCTATGATTAATAAGTCTTGGCATAAATTAGGCCCACACTTGAATTTTAGTATTCCATAATTGACTTAAATAGTTGTAAGCTCATTAAAGAAAAAGGTTTTAACTTGGATGAGTGCAAAAATAGTTTTGTTTGAAAGCCCATTGTAAAAAGATTTGTTTAAAAATAAATTTTGGGCTTTGTCTTGGGTCATGAGAAAAAAGATTTTTGACCCATCTTAAAAGATTTTTATATCCAATTACCTTTTTGAAAATTTTGAAAATAGTTTTGGTTCTTTAGATTTTAAGAAAAAAATTATTTTGAACTTACAATATAGCTATGTCATATTAGAAAAAGAGCAAACCAAATAAGTCATGGCTTAAACTAAAATAAATTAATCATAGTCAAACAATAAACATTTGGGGTAAAAATCTAAGAAAAATAACTAGGCCAATTACATGAGATTTAGTCTTTGGGTTAACAGGCTTAAGTTCTCATAGCAAGTATATACCAAAAGTTATAAGGCTATGAGTGGTTTTCCATGCTCAATCTCTATACCTTAAGTAAAAGTATGGTATCCCTTACATAACACAACACGAGTAACACGCGACATCCTAACTCACGCATATAATGCAATCTATATGATGCAATGAATAATATTATAATAAGAAAGAATAGAATAATATAAAGACTAACGGAATTAACTTCTCTTATCCCCAGTGGAGTCACCACTGTGAGCGAAAATTTTTGCCTCCACTCCCATGTGGAATGGTTCTTACGACTTCAGCGCTATTATACTCAGGGCCTTCGAGAACACGGGCCTAAATCTAGAGAAAATGAAGTTGCCACTGGGACGGGTCGAGAAAAAAAAGGAGTGGATAAATTGATTCTTAAAAAATTCGTAATCCCCTATCGCGTTCAGAAAATTGAGTACGCGTGGGGAAGGTGAAAATGACACAGCACCCCCACAGCGACTGATTCATTAGAATCAGCCTCCTTTCAAGTCTTAATATTATAAAATTATTAATTATAATGATATTATCCATACTACATGCAATCATAAAAATAAATAATCACTTTATTAAAATTACAATGAGTTCAAATAAAATAAATAGATAGATAGAAATGTAAAATAAACATGCCTTTACAATCGTCCAATGTCCAAAAAAATAAATAAAATAGGATACCCACTAATTGGTAGAAATGTATCCTTTACATTGATCCAAAAACTTAAAATAAATTAAATTGCATGAAGCTTAGCAAATAAGGTATCCACAATGTGGAAACATACCTCTTACAATTCATTTGAGTAATTAAGCAAACAAGTCAATAAGCAAATATTTGAGTATTCATTATAAAATCAAATAAAAATAAATAATCCATTAAGACATATAATAAATTATGTATCGAAACTTAAGTAAAGCAATAGATATATAAATGTAGAATTTACACTTCAATTAGGGTTCTTGAATAAAATTAGGGTTTATAGGTTTTAGGTTTAAAAATTAAGATTTTAGGGTTTAGATCTAGAAAATAGGATTTTGATTTAGAAAACTAACATTATTTTTAGAAAGGATTAAGTTATTGTGTGATTTAAAAATAGAATTTGGCTATTGGGAAAATTAAACAAAGGATAAATTAGGATTTAGGGTTTGGATATTAAAGTTATGGATATTAGGGTTTATAAAATATTTTTATGAAGATAGTTACTAGGGTCTAGGGTTTATGAAAATAGAATTAGAGTTTTTAATGTTGGAAAAACAAGGCTATTGTGATTATATTTATAAACTTTGGGCTTATTAGATAATGTTTAAACTTAAATGATAATGCACTGAAACACCTAAATTTAACACGTCTAACTTACTGGATTTATTTTGTATGAATAACAAACAACATCATCAAGTCATGCTTCACATAAACTGATATGAATCAAAACTAAAGGATATAACTTATTGGAACTAATCTAGACAAAGAACAAACATATTCAATATTTAAAACCATCAAAGTATCTTATATTGAATTAATTTAATGTGTACCATCGTTTGTTGGCTCCACCACAATTGGATGTTGATCAAAACTCTACTTGCAATAATCTAAAATTCTGGATGAGCAATACCAAGACAGTATATCGCTGCCTCTGATGAAGGTGTGCTAATAGTAATTGTTGCTTTGTGCTTAATGATGAAGATGGCTAATAGTTGTTGAAGTTCAAAGTCCCCATCTTCATCTTCAATTTCTTTATTTATAGGCTATTAATCAAAAAATCTAGTCCTTATTTATTAAGAAAATATTTAAAACCGTCCAAATTAAATTAGGTTTTGGCAAAATTTCCCATGGGTGAGGGTTGCGAGGGCCGCGGGCGCAGGCTGCCAATACTGCGAGCGCTGTGGGCTTGGTTCATGTCTCCTATGGTGAATTGGCTATGCCATTTCACCCCAGGCAAGATCTAGGATGAATTGGCCATGCCAATTCGTTCTAAGCAAGAGTCTGTGGTGAATAATGAATTAGCTAAGTCAATTTTGTGTTGAATCGGATTGATTTGGGATTTTAAGATTATATCGGACCCATTTTAGGCTTTTAAAATTAAACCAACCTTGAATTGGGCTTTTAAAATTGGACCGAACTAGGTTTAATCTTCTTGAATCTATTTTGGCCTTTCAATTAGATCTAAATTTAATTCGAGCCAAAATTAAATGTCTACAAGAACCCAATGCCTTGCAAACTCCTCCAAAATCTCGATATAAGCTGAGAATCTCGATCCTATACTAAAGAAACTGGAATTCCATACAACCTCACTATCTCACTGATATACAACTCAGCCAACCTCTCAAGTGAGTAATCCATCTGAACTGGAAGAAAATGAGTTGTCTTCATCATCCGATCCACAATCACCCAAATTGCATCACGCTTCTTCTAGGTCAAAGGCAATCCAGTCACAAAATCCATCGTCACTCGCTCCCATTTTCACTCTGGTTCTAACAATGGCTGAAGAAATCCGAAAGGAACTTGGTGTTCAACTTTCACTTTCTGGCAAGTGAGACATCTAGACACAAATTCTGCTATGTCCCTCTTCATACCTGACTACTGATAATATTGTTTTAAATCTTGATACATCTTGGTACTACCAGGGTGCATAGCATAAACTGGCTGATGTGCTTCCTCTAATATTATTTTCTTCAATATAGCATCATTAGGAATGCACAACCTATCTCTATACCATATATTACCATCAACTTTCACATGAAAGTCTCGAGTCTCCCCCTTTTGGCAATCTAACACAATCTTATGAATCTTCTTATCTGCCAACTAGGATTCCTTAGCCTGATCCAACAACACTGGCCTCAATTGCAATTGAGCTATCAATGCACCATCATCACAAGATTCAAATCTAGCATGCAACTCTCTCAACTTAACAAGCAACGAGAGTGAATAAGCAGTCAAACCTACCAAAGACTTCCGACTTAAGGTATCAGCAACAACATTTGCCTTGCCAGGATGATAATCAATCAAACAATCGTAGTCTTTAATCAACTCTAACCATCGTCTTTATCAAAGATTCAGCTCTTTCTGAACACCTAAATACTTCAAACTCTTATGATCAGTATAAATGAAACACTTCTCCCCATACAAGTAATGTCGCCAAATTTTCAATGCAAAAACTATGGCTGCTAATTTCAAATCATGAATCGGATAATTCAGCTTATGTGGCTTCAACTTTCGAGATGCATAAGCAATGACTCTACCCTCCTGCATCAGAACATAACCTAAACCACTATGTGAAGCATCATTGTATATCACATAAGATTTATCTTCCACAGGCAGGGTAAGAACAGAAGCCTACGTCAGCATCTCCCTCAGCTGCTTAAAACTCACCTGACACCGATCTGTCCACATAAATCTAACTCCTTTCTGAAGTAATCTGGTGAGTGGTATAACTATTATTGAAAAATCTTTCACAAATCGAAGATAATAGCCTGCCAAACTTAGAAAACTCATTATCTCTATCACAGTCTTCAATGGACTCCAATTCAAGATAGCCTCAACTTTACTCGAATTAACTCTAATACCCTCTTCTAATACCACATGACAGAGAAAAGTTACCTTATACAGCCAGAATTCACACTTAGACAACTTAACATACAACTGCTTCTCTCTTAAAGTCTTCAATACAATCCACAAATGCCTAACATGATCTTTCATTACGTGAATACACCAGAATATCATCAATAAAGACCACCACAAACTAATCTAAGTATGTTCTAAACACCTGTTCATCAAATCTATAAATGTTGCTGGTGCATTTGTCAATCCAAAGGGTATTACCAGAAACTCATAATGCCCATACCTCGTGCGAAAATCTGTCTTGGGTACATCTAAATCTCTAACTCTCAACTGATGGTACCATGATCTCATATCAATCTTAGAGAATACTGCTGCTCCCTTCAATTGATCAAAGAGATCATCTATTCGAGGTAATGGATACTTATTCTTGATGGTCACCTTATTCAATTGCCTATAATCAATACATAATCTCAAGGTGTCATCCTTCTTCTTCACAAACAAAACAAGTGCTCCCCACAAAGATACACTAGGGCGAATAAATCCTTTATCAAGCAACTCTTGCAACTGCACCTTCAACTCCTTCAAGTTTGTAGGTGCCATCCGATAAGGGGTAATAGAGATAGGAGTGGTACCAGGCAACAAATTAATACCAAACTCCAACTCTATCTCAGGAGGCATCCCCGGCAACTTATCAGGAAAAATATCTGAAAACTCAGCAACTGTAGGTATACTGTCAAGCTGGGACCCCACTACTCTGGTATCTACAACATGAGCAAGATAAGCCTCACATCCCTTCCAAATCATCCTTCTAGCTAAAATAACTAAAATAAATATGGATGAAAGGTATCTCTGCTCACTATATACCACCACTTCTTTATCATCACGTGTTCTCAGGGTAACACATTTTCACTGATAGTCTACCATAGCCCCATGCTTGATAACCAATCCATGCCCATAATCAGATCATACTCCCTAAAAGGCATCTCAATTAGGTCACAGAGAAACTTCTCATCCTGAATAACAACTGGCCTATCTCGGTGCATCCTGCTAACTAAAATACTGTGCCCTAAAGAATTTATAACCAAAACATCAAATTCTAAGGACTCAGAATGTGAATCACTCACATGCAATATGGATGCACTAATGTATGAATAAGTCGACCCAGGGTCTAACAATACAAGAACTGAAGTACCAAATAAAGTAAAAGTACCGGCTATAATAGCTAAAGCATTTGGCTATCTCTGTATCACATAAACCAACCATTATGGTTCTGCATCCTCTAGTCTACTTTCTGCTGTAGATCCTCCTCTCTGACCAGACCCTGATCGACTATCTCTACCAAAATCTCTGCCACAACGATCCCCTCTGACACTAGGTCTAGAAACTACTGTATTTGTCTGTCTATCATCTAATGGCTCTGGACAATCTCTGAGAAAATGATCTGGTGATCCACATCTGTAACACACTACTGGTGCACCTGTCCTCCAGTAGACACCTCCATGTGCCCTACCACAATGAACACAGGTAAGTAGGGTAGGCCTCTGAGTCACTGGGGTTGGAGCACTAGCCACTGAGGCTGTAGATCTCTGCCTCTGCTATTGTGCTGACCTGTCAGACTGCCCCTGACTCCTACTGAACCTCTAAGGATATCCCCTTCAGCCTCTCTTCGATGATGAAGACCCTGCCTCATGATAGAGGGTCTCAGCCCCTCCTCAAACCTCCGACATCTATCAAACTCATCTGAAATAATTCTTCCAGAATACTGGCTCAGCCGGATGAACTCAATCTCATACTCAATTACTGTCCTAGTATCCTATCTCAAACTCACAAATTCAATCTTCTTAGCATCCTTATACTCCCTCGGAGTATACTTCTTCTCGAATTCCCGCAGAAAATTAACATAAGTCAAAACTGGTGGATTAGCTGTACCATGGGGAATCGTCTTCCACCACTCATAGACATCCCCTTGCAGAAGTGATCTAGCATAATCAAACTTCTTCTCTGGACTAGCTTGCAACTGAATAAATACTCTCTAGACTCTGTCCAGCTGTAGTGCCAATAAATATGTGGCTTCAAATTTCCTCAGCTTGTCATACTTTCGTGTCGGCTATGGTGGCAGCTGCGGCTGCTGAACTGGAGCTTGCCTCAACAACTCCACCATATATCATACTTAGCCCAGCGGAATCTCCTCAGCTACTGGTCCAACAGGCATAGAGGCAAACGTCTCACCAGCAGACTCAACACCAGCTCCAACTCTACCCTCATCATGAGCTACACTCTCTGCACTACCCTCTATAGATTGGTGAGTCCAAGATGTCATAACTACCTATTTTTGTAAAAACAGCAGAAAATTATCACATCAAAATAAGAAAATGCCAGTGCCAAAGTATATATCATAATTGAAAACTATAATTAAAATCTCCATTTTCTCTCTCTAACAACCCACCTAGGTCGAGAACCTTAAATCTAGGCTCTGATACCAAATAAATGTAACACCCTTATACCTCATATACGTATAATACATACACCCAATATATATATAATACGTATAAATAGTATAAAAATGTCACAACCTAATTTAATAAAAAAAATTCTTATTTCCCATTCCTCAAAATATTTATACATATATATTTATATTTATATATATATATCAAATTATATAAAACCTCACACTACTCCATTTTTTAAAAACATCATTTATAATTTACAATATATACATACTTCCAAAACATAATATGATATACATAAAATCAAAAGTATTATGACATAAAATATATAATGCTGGCAAAATGGTTCTGATCTTGATGTACCAACACACTTCAAGCTTAACCAACACAAGCCTAGACCCGACCTGGTCTACCTAGGCCTGATCTGGTCTAATAGAACTCTCCGGCTCTACCAGATCACTCTTATCACCTACACGATGAGTTACAATCGCACTAAGCCAAAAGCCTAGTGGTACAAACTTTGATAATAATGAAACTTTAAAAATAATGCCAATGCAAAATGATTATATGTTATGTCACAATGTGGCATCCAATCTCACTATAATATATATTCTTTTATCACTTAATAATTCACACAAACACATACATAAGCATGGACCCAAATAAAACAAATACATCATTCAAATACCAGAGTTACTGTTTTGGTCCATAATGACACCAAGTGTCTAGCCCCGAAGGCAAATCATATCATAGTGATGCCAAATGTCTAACTCCGAAGGCAATTCATATCACAGTGATGCCAAGCATCCCCGAAGGCAAATATTGAGGATAACCTCATAGGCATGCCGCCAAACACAGAATTCTGAAAATTGAATAACATACTAGGCACACAATTATTTCATATTTTCCATCCTCAATTCCTTTCACATTTTTCATTTTTCTCATTCATATTAATGTCATTTCATTTCAACATTTTATCACAATATAGGATATTTTATAACGAAATCACATTACCTAAACACTTTGGGTCATTTTCACATTTTATTCAATCTAGCCATTAACAATGGCTTTTCATAATGCATAATAATACATACATAATAATTTACATGTCCTGGCACTATATTCATGAATGTTCAATGTATCAAATAGTTTAATACATTTTTCATCCAAAATGTGTTAAACCCAATCTAATGCCAACATATCTAATTTATCAAAAGTTTGTACTTACCTTAGAAAGCACTCCAAAATAAGCTTCAAAACTCCCTCCATCCTTCTCTTCATAGTTGCCCTTCAACACTAGGCTTGGGCAAACTACTTCCTTTCAATGCCTATATTAAATGTGATCATAAATAGTCATTTAATATCACATTCTAAGGCATTCTCAACATCAAACCATTTAAGTAGGAAATACAAATGAATGATAAAGATAAGAGTTATTTTGGATAATTTTCTCAAGTAACACGCCTAATAATACAAGCATGTTAATGACTGTAACACCCCTTCCCAGCCTACATGTGTAAGCCAAGTAGAGGCGCCACACTATCCTAATGTTGCTACCAATTTTACTTAATTCGAATTTTAGTTCCAGTTTTATAGAAATTTTGCCATAGTTTCGCCTAAAAATTGAGTCCCCCAAGTGTCTACAAAACTGGTTTTTTCCTGATTAAAAAAAAACATTTTACACAAACCAATGCAAACAAAATCATTCTCAGTACACTCCCAATAAATCTCCCTTATAACCTCAACTACAACCTGCAAAAAGGATTTACACTTCTAGTACAAAATAAGTAGAGGTTTATTATTATCACATACTTTCAATAATCTTATATATATATATATATGATAATCTTGTCTTTACCAAAATTTCATTTATACATATGAATACATTCTTGTCAGAAATATAACATAATGAAATTATACATGTATGCATCACCTTCTAGTTGGTCTCGAAATACTCTTACCCTACTCGTGGCATAACAGTTTGACTTCCAGATCAACCACCTACTCACCTGCGCGATATATACAACCGCGCTAAGCCCGAAAGCTTAGTAGTACAAATAAATATTATAAACATACATAACAGACAATCATACTTATGTTAACTTCATATATTATTATTTTCTTATCATATTTTCCCATTTCAATTACACCTTATTTATATTTCTACTAATCTCATAATTATATACATATGCACGTTTTTCATTAATACAACCCACAATTCCATATTATACATCATATTGTATTTTCATGTAGTACCTTCAGATCTCATCATTCAACATAGTTTTTCAATCTACATTCACCTTCAATAATTTATTTATACATTGTAATCATCTCATTTCATAATTATCATCATATATCTCATATCATTACATCTTATTCCATAATTCACATTTAAACAAAAATAATCATTGGTCTCATTATTCATTCATTTCACATTTCATGAATCACATTTAAACAAAGACAAGCATGGGCCCAAAAGACACTAATATGTTATTCAAAGTTCAGAGTTACTGCTTTGGTCCATAATCATAATCATCAAGCCCGTAGGCGATACACATATATATCTCTATCCATGGATAGGGTAACAGACCCAGTCTCTTGGACCTCAACTCGGCTAAACTCGAGGAAATCCTCAACCCGGCAAGACTGTTACCTGTAACAGACCCAGTCTCTTGGACCTCAACCTGGATAAACCAAGGAGATCCTCAACCCTGCAAGACTGTTACTATAATTCACACTTCACATTTATCAACTGGAATCGGCTTACGACCCGGTCTTTTCACCTATCCAGTACTTTATAGGCATGCCACCAAACCCAGAACTCTGAAGGTTGAATAACAAATTAGACACAAAATTCTTTTCATTTATATCTTTATACATTTCTTTCTCAATTCATTTCATTCTCATAAGCAAATTAGGCAACCATGCCTCAATCATCTCATATGATCTCAAATCACAATGAAGCAACTCTTCATAACATCATATCTTTCACATTTCATTTCATCATCACATCTTGCACATTTCACATTTCGTTATATTTCAAATCACATTAATCAATTCATTATTCAAATGTATATAATCAATGGCATTAACACATATTTTACATGCTCATCACAACATTCACATTATAACCAAATATGATATTATTAATATACATCAACAATGCATTAGATTCCTTATCACATTTACAATCAAATGTGTGTCAAATCTCAATATCATATGAATGTATGCAATAATGTAGTTTGTACTTACCTTAAAACCAACTCACACCAATCTATACACTTACTCTTCAAAGAATCCTCAACACTTAGGTTAGGGCAATTCAACCTCTTCACAACCAAAAATGATAAACTTCTTGAATTTCTAACTTGTTTCCTTGAAATCTTCCTTCAATTTGAAACTTAGAACTCAAAACAACTTCTTGCTCTCTTGACTAAGTGATACCCGGCCACTCCAAAAGAAAAGAAGAAAAATGAAAGAGAAAAAAGAAACAAAGTCAAATTTCCCCTCTCTTTAAACCTCCACCAAGCAATTTAAAAAGAAAATTACCTAAATACCCTCTTCTATACAATTAAACTCCCTTTCACTTACTTGCCCTTTTTAGTAATTTCATACATAACCAAAATAAATATCTTCTTTTTCTTTTATTATTATTATTATTATTATTATTATTATTAATTAATTAATTATATAAACTTACTTTTCCTACACCACTTTATACATTATGTATATGTAATATATATGTTGGTATATGTATATCTCTTTTATATTTCCTTTATATTTTCCATATTTTTCAAATACCACATAAATATATATCATCCCTCATATACACCTATTTCTTATAATATTTTCCTTACATATTTTACCAACATATCTTCTCACAACTACCATTCCAATGTACACCAAAATCGGGTATTAAATTAATTCATTTATCTTCTTTTGACTTTCATTAGTTTAACTTATATATGTTATATATACCTTCACTTCTTTTCTCCTTCCATTAAACATACTCCTTAAATCTAAATACCACAATAATTATTCCAAAACTTTTAGGGTGTACCTTGGGATATTACAATTCTCTCCCCCTTAAATAATTTCGTCCTCGAAATTATCTAGTATAATAGCAATCCACTCTTAACATAATACCATCTTAACTTTCATATGAAGTTAATTATATTTTTAAGTTATTATGTCATCACATCATATAACTTTTACTCTCTCCCTTAGAGTCAATCATTTTCTCTAAATTTCATAACTCATCATTAGATCCATTTATATATCTTATTACTTTCTTATCCAAACATTCAAAATATCTCATTACATTCCCAATTAATTTACCTTGATGCAAGAATCAGATCATCTTATTTTATACATGTACTTTGTCTAATTATTACATTCAAGATATTTTATTACTTCATCTCTTTATAATTACTCTCTTAACTTCAACCTAAAAAAAAAATCATTGATTATCCCATCATTAAAATCACTTCCAGAATAGACATTTATCACACCTTAATTGATAACAATATCCTTATTTTTCCTACACTTAAATTTTTTTTTTCTTTAGCATGCTTCTCACTTAACATAAATATTAGTACAATGCCTTTCAACCTACTTTACAAGTAATTAATTTTTTCCCTTTTATCTTCATTTACAACTGATTTAACTCAATACATTCACGTCCATACATTTGTCAGAATATTACATCACATACATTATCATTTAAATCTTATGCTCCTAGTACAACTGTACACATTAAATTTCAATAATGATTCATAATCTTCATAGAATCTAGATCAATTGATCTATCTGTCACAATATACCCAAGTTTCAATCTTGTTTAATTCAAATCAACAATTAATTTATTTAAACTATCATGAAATTCACAATATATATATATATAACCTAATTCCATTAGAGCAAACTTATATTCAAATCCTGATCTCTTTAGATCCATATTCAGTAAAATTATCATGATTACAAATCACTTTAAATTATCTTTCAATATACACATAGTTTATTTCCTACTATCTTAGTATAATTTCCATCAATTCTCATGATAATCTCATACCATACTTTCTATCCATAGTTCACTCACTTAAATCTTAAGTCCATTCATTTATTCACTTTATACCATAAACATATTTAGTATAACTTTCAGTCAAATTTTGTAATTTCCCCTTTTTAATATCTCCTCACATTTCATACCATTACGATCTTTACATAATCAGCCTTTTATCACATTAGCCATAACTCAAAACATTTTACATTTCTCTTTTCTTTCCTTACTTTTCATAATTATAACCAAATTTCTAACATAAAATGATAAAGTATAACTTTATCAGTCATAATTCTTGACCATGTTTCTAGAAACATAATTATCAATCTCACCAAAACTGCACTACAGTCATGTTATCTCAGTTCCAAATCTGTGGATAACAAAATTAATCGACCAAAATATACTAAACAAATCATAAGAGATTAATGGTCATGCCTGAAGCTTATAAATCCATAATGTTCCTTTATTATTCAACTTCCAACCTTTTTAATTACAATGCTAAATTATATCACAAGAATTACATATTCATTCTCTAAACTTTTGCTACACCAAGAGTTAACACATTTCAACTCTATCTCAAAACAATTTGCACTCGATTATGTTCATCATTAGCCTAACTCCTGCTCAACAATATTATTATTATTATTATCATCTCTTATGTATACATATTCTATCATATGCAATTCTTACACAATTTCGCTTTTGTTATTCCATTTCGAATCTACTTCTAATCCATTTACAATCTCTTATTATACACATATACATAAAACCTTCCCACATGTGGATACTTTGGGACTCAAATTATTATATGATCATCAGGTTCAGTGTTTACCATAACAATTTCACCATCCAATATTACTCGTCCATTCTCACTCTTAATTTCGTTACATAATCCATCTAGCTTTGCACAGTTCAAGACCTAATCTCTCTTAGGTCCATTAATACATTCAATATCGTTCTTAATATCATTATACCAGTAATTATACCACCTACATATTCATAGGCCACATCCATAATGTGACTCACTTCCCACATTTCTTACATAATACAATTACATTCATATCGAAAAACTCATCTCACATATCCTATACATGTATACACTTAAGCATGTAATTTTATTTAATTTATCTTTTGCATACAATCTGTACAAATTTAATGTTTATCATTTTTCTTTGAATATTATCATACTCATTCTTTTGACATGATTTAAATTATTCATCAACACAACAAATATATACATTCTAACCATAATAACACTTCAAATATATATTCAAGTCACATTTCTAATGTGACATCTCTCTCAGTTTATATATATATATATATATATATATATTTAAAGCATTTAATGTACCTTCATATCCATTTTCACCCTTTCCAGTCAAATGACTTAAAGTAACTCATTTTCACTCGCTCAATCACTTTCTTTTATTTCAAAACAAATTCTCATACTATCAATCTCATTACCCAATTCCTAGTATTCTCATATGCAAGAATATTCATTGCAAATAGCTCATATGTTTAATATCTAAATAATCTTTATCAACATTCCATTAAAATTTTAAATTCTCAAATCACTATTTCACCTAAACTTCAACTTACAATTCTCATCTTTTCTTAATATCAACTTTAAAAACATCTTATATATATACCACAAAGCAACATCCAAACATATAGTTTTCACAATTATTAAGCTCATTTCAAAAATTCAAATGTCACATATTACCACCATTAACATGAGCTTTCACAATATTCAAACATATCATATTTCTAACATTGAAATCACAATGTTGCATTAAAATAACAATACAAACAATACCAATATATCTTTTTACTTAACCAACATCATCTCTTTTTCTTTTAAACAAAACTTTAACTTTATACACCCAAACCTTAAATGATCACATTTTGTCTATACCAATCAACTCACTCAATGTTCCACCATATTTCCTTCAAGTTAATAACATATTTATTCATTTTAACATCTGAATAATATTTCTTCTCTCTAATAATCCAATCATAAGCTTTATTAGAAAGAGATTCAAATTGCAGAGGAAAGAGTACCTACTTAAATCTTGATTTTATTTTTAGCTCATTTTCAACTTTATTCTCTTATTCATTTCTTTATATTTCAAACACATTTCAAAAATAAAAAATTTAACAATTTACTTTACTTGGATAAATTTCCATTCTTTAATTTATCAATTAAACTCATATGAATATTTCCATATCATTTTTTTCCTTTCATGTAGAACTTCATCCACACACTATCATCCATCTCATCTAATTCAAATGCATTACAATTCACATAATGCCACATCCGAGACCAACCTAGGTGTTAATGCATATACATGTATTACAAATTTCATTTCAAAACTTTTCTTTTTAATTCTCTTTAAGCTTTTCAAAACTTTCTCTTTTTAATTTTATTTAGGCCGAGAATCTCAAACCTAAGCTCTGATACCAAAAATTGTAACACCCCTTCCCAGCCTACATGTGTAAGCCAAGTAGAGGCGCCACACTATCCTAATGTTGCTACCAATTTTACTTAATTCAAATTTTAGTTCCAGTTTTACAGAAATTTTGCCATAGTTTCGCCTAAAAATTGAGTCCCAAGTGTCTACAAAACTGGTTTTTTCCTGATTAAAAAAAAACATTTTACACAAACCAATGCAAACAAAATCATTCTCAGTACACTCCCAATAAATCTCCCTTATAACCTCAACTACAACCTACAAAAAGGATTTACACTTCTAGTACAAAATAAGTAGAGGTTTATTATTATCACATACTTTCAATAATCTTATATATATATATATATGATAATCTTGTCTTTACCAAAATTTCATTTATACATATGAATACATTCTTGTCAGAAATATAACATAATGAAATTATACATGTATGCATCACCTTCTAGTTGGTCTCGAAATACTCTTACCCTACTCGTGGCATAACAGTTTGACTTCTAGATCAACCACCTACTCACCTGCGCGATATATACAACCGCGCTAAGCCCGAAAGCTTAGTAGTACAAATAAATATTATAAACATACATAACAGACAATCATACTTATGTTAACTTCATATATTATTATTTTCTTATCATATTTTCCCATGTCAATTACACCTTATTTATATTTCTACTAATCTCATAATTATATACATATGCACGTATTTCATTAATACAACCCACAATTCCATATTATACATCATATTGTATTTTCATGTAGTACCTTCAGATCTCATCATTCAACATAGTTTTTCAATCTACATTCACCTTCAATAATTTATTTATACATTGTAATCATCTCATTTCATAATTATCATCATATATCTCATATCATTACATCTTATTCCATAATTCACATTTAAACAAAAATAATCATTGGTCTCATTATTCATTCATTTCACATTTCATGAATCACATTTAAACAAAGACAAGCATGGGCCCAAAAGACACTAATATGTTATTCAAAGTTCAGAGTTACTGCTTTGGTCCATAATCATAATCATCAAGCCCGTAGGCGATACACATATATATCCCTATCCATGGATAGGGTAACAGACCCAGTCTCTTGGACCTCAACTTGGCTAAACTCGAGGAAATCCTCAACCCGGCAAGACTGTTACCTGTAACAGACCCAGTCTCTTGGACCTCAACCCGGATAAACCAAGGAGATCCTCAACCCTGCAAGACTGTTACTATAATTCACACTTCACATTTATCAACTGGAATCGGCTTACGACCCGGTCTTTTCACCTATCCAGTACTTTATAGGCATGCCACCAAACCCAGAACTCTGAAGGTTGAATAACAAATTAGACACAAAATTCTTTTCATTTATATCTTTATACATTTCTTTCTCAATTCATTTCATTCTCATAAGCAAATTAGGCAACCATGCCTCAATCATCTCATATGATCTCAAATCACAATGAAGCAACTCTTCATAACATCATATCTTTCACATTTTATTTCATCATCACATCTTGCACATTTCACATTTCGTTATATTTCAAATCACATTAATCAATTCATTATTCAAATGTATATAATCAATGGCATTAACACATATTTTACATGCTCATCACAACATTCACATTATAACCAAATATGATATTATTAATATACATCAACAATGCATTAGATTCCTTATCACATTTACAATCAAATGTGTGTCAAATCTCAATATCATATGAATGTATGCAATAATGTAGTTTGTACTTACCTTAAAACCAACTCACACCAATCTATACACTTACTCTTCAAAGAATCCTCAACACTTAGGTTAGGGCAATTCAACCTCTTCACAACCAAAAATGATAAACTTCTTGAATTTCTAACTTGTTTCCTTGAAATCTTCCTTCAATTTGAAACTTGGAACTCAAAACAACTTCTTGCTCTCTTGACTAAGTGATACCCGGCCACTCCAAAAGAAAAGAAGAAAAATGAAAGAGACAAAAGAAACAAAGTCAAATTTCCCCTCTCTTTAAACCTCCACCAAGCAATTTAAAAAGAAAATTACCTAAATACCCTCTTCTATACAATTAAACTCCCTTTCACTTACTTGCCCTTTTTAGTAATTTCATACATAACCAAAATAAATATCTTCTTTTTCTTTTATTATTATTATTATTATTATTATTATTATTATTATTATTATTATTATTAATTAATTAATTAATTAATTATATAAACTTACTTTTCCTACACCACTTTATACATTATGTATATGTAATATATATGTTGGTATATGTATATCTCTTTTATATTTCCTTTATATTTTCCATATTTTTCAAATACCACATAAATATATATCATCCCTCATATACACCTATTTCTTATAATATTTTCCTTACATATTTTACCAACATATCTTCTCACAACTACCATTCCAATGTACACCAAAATCGAGTATTAAATTAATTCATTTATCTTCTTTTGACTTTCATTAGTTTAACTTATATATGTTATATATACCTTCACTTCTTTTCTCCTTCCATTAAACATACTCCTTAAATCTAAATACCACAATAATTATTCCAAAACTTTTAGGGTGTACCTTGAGATATTACAATGACCGTGTCATTAACCCATTCTTACAAAAGTTTTGACACGTCCAATGACATGGGCGTATCACTGCCCATGTCATTAATTATGCAATATAGAAACTTTGATATACCAACAATACGGACATGTTACTGGCCATGTCAATTATTTTGCTTTACAGTAGCTACGACACGCTCAGAGACATGGCCGTGTTGCTGGTCGTATCATCAACGTTGAAACTCAGCACTGTTGACACGCCCAACGACATGGCCGTGTCAGGCAAAATTTTTGAATTTTGCACACTTAACCATTCAACACAACCACTTCCAAACTCAACTTAAATTTAATCACTTCTTTAATCCAACCTTAAAATCATTATTAACTACTCATAACAACTTCATGCATACCCAAATAAGCTATTAAAATATGCTAATACACAATCCCAAAATTTACATATCATGTTCTTCCATAGAATTCAAAGAACTTGCAAAATTGATAAAGAAACTTACCAATTAATTAAGAATCCTCAAAAACTCCACTTGAATCCTTAAAATCCCTTATAAAATTGGTGTATGGTATATGGTAGAAGAAGAAACTCTCCCTTACTCTCTCAATTCACATTCAAGGAAGAAGAAGAAGAAGAAGGGAAAAGAAAATCCTCTCCTTTTTAATCCATCCTTATCTATATATAAATATATATAATAAGTTACTATACACTTAATTATACAATATATATATATATGTGATGTATATCTTAGGTATATGTATATGTCTTGTATATGTCATATTTATTTCAAATATACATTCTACTTTATCACTCAAAATCCTTTCATTTTCCATTTAAATCATTTATTTAATTTATCCAATTTAATTTTTTTAATTTATTTTATTTAATTTCTAAAAATTAGGAGTGTTACATTCCCTCTCAGAAGCCTTAACAAACAGGAAAGAATCGTCTACAAACAATAAGTGGAAAATACTCGGAGCTCTTTTACAAATCTTAACACCATGAATAAAACCATTCAATTCAGATTTTTTCATTAAACACGAAAGTCCCTATGCATAAAAAAGAAAAATATAAGGTGACAATGGGTCACCCTGCCTTAACCCTCTCTGACAAATGATAGGACCTACTTCACAACCATTAAAAGCAACATTATATCTAGCAGACTTAACACATAACATAATCTAATCAACTCATGTCTGACAGAAACCCAATCACAACATAACCATCATCTCAAGAAAGCCCCACTCCACCCGATCATAGGCTTTACTAATGTCAATCTTTATAGCCACATCATTCAAAGCCCCACATCTTCTAGTTTTCATGGCGTGAATAATTTCAAATACAATTAGAATATTATCCGATATTAACGTTCCCGGCACAAAGGGCAACTGAGAATCAAAAATCATAGAAGGAAGAATCACCTTTAATCTATTAACAAGCACTTTGGCAATGACTTTATAAATCATATTACATAGGGAAATAGGTCTTAAATCTTTAATAGAAATTGGCTCATATTTTTTAGGAATTAAAACAATGATAGTATCAGTTAAGGATTCTGGAAAAAAAAACCCATTTCTAAGCCACGCGCAACAAGCCAAAAAAAAATGTCATTACCAATAACATGCCAGAATTTCTTATAGAAGGCAAGATTCATATCGTCAGGTCTTGGAGATTTGTCAGGATGCATTTGAAAAATTGCATTCTAAAATTCTTCTATAGAAAAAGGCACCATAAGGCTATGATTTTGTTGCTTAGTTATCTTCCTAGGAACTGTCCTCAATATAGGCTCATAATCACCACTTCCTCTTGTAAAAATCTCATTAAAATAATTCAAGATCATACTGTCCAAAGCATCATCATCTGAACACCAAATTCCCCTGTCATGTTTCAATGCTTTAATCCAATTTGATTGTTTCCTAGCTGAGGCAAAAGCACGAAAATACTTGGTATTACTATCTCCATGCTGAAGCCACATTGATTTCGCTCTTTATTTCCAATAGCACTCCTCCTCTAACAACATACCATCAATCTGTCTTTTAAGTTCAGGAAGCTGGCCAAAACTAACATCTCCCTCTCGACATATAACAATCGCCTCCTACAACTTTTCAATTCTACGCTTAAAGCTATAGCTCTTATTTTGCTCCCTTCCGCTGTAAATCCTTAGCACACCGATCAATCTTGTCAAGAACTCTATTAGAACCCGAAGCTACCCAACTCATAGAAACAACTTCAAAAATTTCTTCCTCCATTAAAAAAATAAAAAATCCAAAAAAAATATATAGTCTAATAATAGAAAAGTAAGAGAAAACTTCTAAAAAAAATAATGAATCAAGGCTTAATCAAAATTGGAGAAAGTTATAAAGAGAAAGTCATAAGGAAAAAATATGGTACTTTTTATTTTTCTATTTGTTTTTCTTTATATTTTTTATTCATAAATATTTTTCACATATTCTTAATGTACATACAAAAAATACAAACATATATAATATACATACAATAAATATAAATATTTGTATAACATACATCAAATATACACGCAATATTTGCACAATAACTATAGAATTAATTTAATATATTTTTTATTTTTTTAATTTTATATACACATAATATATATATATAACATACACATAGAATACATAACAAATATATAACATACATATATCTATAATACCTACATAACATACACATAATATACATGTAATATCTACACAATAAAATTAACATTCATTAAACTTTAATTTATATGCATATTATATGTAAAATTTATTTAAAAATAAATTTAATAATTTTTATTAATATATTTTATATTTTACATAATTTTTTTGAGTGTTATTTGTTATATGTAATTAAATTTAATTTTTTTATAAAAAAAAATTTATATGTTGAAAATATAACTTAAAATATTATTTTTTTATTATTTTATTTGAATATATCTATTTAATATTAAAGTTTGAAAAAATATGAAAATGAAAATAAATATTATTTATAATGAGACACAACATATTTTTGAAAAAAAAAATTATTTTAGTAAGGAGTGATGTATTTTAAAAATTTGGTCCTACTTTTCTAGAATTGTTAATATTTTTTTATGTAGTATTTTTGAAAAAAATCTTATGAATAGTTTTCTAAATGTTTCTAAATATTACTGTATAAATTATGTATTTAGGTATATATAATAAAAAAAATAATGATATAATTTTTAAAAATATAAATCTAAATCCAAAAATTATTTTTGATTTTGAAAAAAAAAAATTACAACAGAAGCCAACAAGCCCTTAATTTTAATTCTCATTGGATGTTTTAGGAAAAATTGTGAGGTGCCAATTCGAATTTGAAAAATATAAAACCCAAAAAAGTTAAAATTTAATTGAATCCAAGTATCCCACCCAAGCAAGCCCTAAAACCCTAAAAACCACAGGAGCATCCAAAACTACCACATTTCCTCTTCCCCAAAACCAGGACAAACCAGAAAGCCCCTCTCTTTGTGCTGTTTGTATGTAGTGTATATGCACATGTTTGTCCATGATTTTGCAATAAAATTGAAATAATATGAAAGCATTGATAACATTCCGAACTCTAAAACCCTTTGCATCCCAAAATTCCTTTGCATCAAAACCCCTCCTTAATTCACTTATTCTCTCCCATTTCTTCTCCGCCCAACCTCAACATAACGACAGCGAAAACGATAACAGCGATTCAATCTTTGACAGCAGCCATTATGCAATCTCCAATATTGATTCTAATGCAACCCCTCAAGAATCCACTTGGGATGAGAAATATAGACAGAGAGCTGATAGATTAGTGTTTGGGAAAGAAACCCAGAAATCGAATTTGAAAATATTGCGGGAACAATAGGAGGAGGAGAAAAAGAGAGTGTTAGCCAAAGCTTTGCTTCAGGCAGCACTACAGGGTCCAGATGATGAAGATGACAATGAGTTAGTGAGGGAGGAGGATCAGAAATCGCTTTCTGTTGGAATTATTGGTGCCCCAAATTCTGGGAAGTCTGCCTTGACTAATTACATGGTTTGTTTCTTGGATTTGTTTTGAATGTTTTGTTTTATGGTGAAGGATCTTTGATTTATTGGTTTTTCTTTTCTTGCACAAATTTGCTACTTTTGAGAGTTCTGTTTCATTTTTAGTTCAACTTTAGCTCTTCAAATAACCGGTTTGTAATTAATATTGTACTTTTGAATATATTTTAGTCAGTTGTTTAAGGCTCATGGATGATAAGTGAGCAATAGTTTCCAAATTAGCTTCTTTACTTTTTCTCTGTTTAATTTGGCTGGGGGTTTGGTTGCAATTTAATTTGGGAATTGATGCATACAAGACCACATTTGTTGATATTAATATTTTCGGTTGAGGTTTTTGGTAACGAATCAAAGAATCATAACTGTGGAACACTGGATACTTAAATTTTTTTTCTTTTGTTATTCATTACCGAGGATATTTATGCATTTGACAATTTAAATATCTTTCTGAAATGAGATGTTCACCTCTTACCTTTCTAGTATTTCTTTTGTTGATTCGTTTATTTTACATTGATTGAGCTGGGGGTCCACATTATTATTCTGGCAGCGGATTTTATGGTAGTATTCTTTGTTTCCACCTATCATATCTGGCGAGCCTATTTCTGTTTCACATTAGGCAAACATATATGCAGAGAACACCTTTAAACTAAAGTAACATAATTGATAAAGCTAGGCTAGATATTTTCTGCCTACTCATGGCAGAACACACTCTTTTTGTACTTATTATAGCTAGTATTTTATAGAGCATTTATTGAACTCTTTATCACCAGCACTTCATCTGATGACTGCAAGTGCTTATATGTTCTCTGTTATGGTTTGATTTAAAGGTTGGGACAAAGGTTTCTGCTGTATCACGGAAGACAAATACAAAAATTCATGAAATATTAGGAGTCATGACGAAAGAAGACACCCAAATTGTATGTCCGTTTTGATTATTTAATTTATTCACTTCTCTTTTTGTGAAATTTGGATAGAGTCACTTCATTAATGGTGTGTGCTTACTTTAAAGTGCTAAATATTATGACCTGAAGCATCATCATAATCAGATCATATCCTTGACTAAGTGGTGAAACTATATCGTGCGTGAACAGGAAACAATTTTGGTCCTTTGATATTACCTACTTTTCCCAGGCTTTAATTAATGGCTAATATGTAACTTATTTGCCATTATGCACTTGAAAATAAACGTACCAATGCATGTTTTAATGTTATGTTGCTGGGGTTCTGGATCCCTAGTGTAATAGCACCATCATCTGAAACAACTGCGACTGGGAATTTGTACTATGGAACCTAGGAATCTGAAATATGTACTTTGGAGGGTCTCTATGCCATTCAGGCGAGTCCCACTTTTGTTCGTTTCCATTTCTGATGCTAATATGGACATGATTTATGCTTGTAAAACGAAAGTTACTTGTAAATGACTTCTTTAGAAAATAAAGGGGCATGGGAGAAAAAGAAAAATCTTCTCTAAGTTTTTTAGATATTGTCTTATATTCTTGAAATGCACTGCATAATCATGAAATATGATCTGTTCTCCAATTTGAAGTCTTTGCTTTTTGATTTTTATTTTATATGACCATTTCCTCTAATCCTCTCAATCCCATAAGCCCTTCAAATTTTCAATCTTGAAGAATATATTATTGAAGTCTATGGCATACTGATACACTGTATTTCCTTAATCATTTTAATGTTATATCAATGAATTCACTTGTAAAGAAACCTTGTTTTTAATATCACATCTCTTTTGCTTAGCTGTCTAGGAATATAATAAGAATGATATGCGGGCATTTGCCATGCAGTGTTTCTTTGATACTCCTGGACTTGCATTGAAGAACAATGGATATCCTTACAAGGAGGATATGAAGGCTCGTGTGGATCATGCTTGGAGTTCTATTGATTTATATGATATACTTATGGTTGTTTTTGATGTGCACAGGCATCTTACCAGGTTAGTGATCCATTGCATGTGATCTTAAATAGAGTTGACCTCTCATGTTCACTCATTATGTAATTAATCATAGCCTCCTCAGTTAAAATATCTTAGAATGATATGTTATATTATAATTGTGTGTCCTATCAGTTCATTATTTCATAAATGATTTTGCTGAAGACAGAAACCTTATCTTTGCACTATGGGCCTTCTCCTTTATTGTATGATTTTGATGGTATAGAAATCCTTCCTTAGTTGAGCTCAAATAGTTACCACTACTCCTTGTAGGGTTGGTGTTATTACCACTTGCTTGTTTGGCATTATATAACTTATAGTTCAAGGCAATAATTCGGCTTTTGCCTCATTGTTATAACTCTAATATAATTTTTCCCTTCAAGATAGCATTTTTGGCCTATGATTCTGTTCGACTTTATTCTTTTCTCGTATATTTAACTTTTATTTATAATGATTATTAAATTTATGATCACTATTAAAAGAGGAGTACTGGATGTTTTAAATTATTTATGATTTTTGCCCAAGATTCTTCTTATGGTTTGACCATGCATTTGCTATAAACTATATGCCAATTCACAATGTTTTTGAGAAGCAATGGGTATATATTAAAATAAAATATTTCTTATCAAATTTGATGTATTCCAAAATTATTAAAATATTTAATTATGGTGATTTAGAAAAAAGTAATAAGAGCATGCAAAATGATTACTGTCTTATATGTCACATTGTTGAAATATCTCCTCTGTAATAAATGTCTGTGCTTCTTATGTATGCAATAGTAATGATGTCAATAGCATTGTGTTAAGCTTATATTAATACGGTTGAACTCCAAATGGAGGACCTATATTAGTTGTCAAGAAACTTGTCCTTGTAGCATTTTTGGATAAATGGCATTCTATATTTCCGTTTCCACATGATCCTTTCCTTGTACAATTCGCAATTGGAAATGTGAGGGCCTATTTACTTCAATTTTTTTTCCTTTTTTCCCCTTGGTTCTGTTTTTCTTTTCCTTTCTCAAGTTTTCATTTATCCACAAATAAATTTTGTCACTGTTTGGACTACCTTTTATTGCTTAATAATTGCATTTGCATCAGAAAATGTTTCGTGGTTGATTATTCATTTAAAGATGGTGGCATTGGTAGAGGTACTGATGGTGGGTTAGTAGTGGTGATAATTGTGGTGGGCAGTGTTGGTATGCATATACTTCATTGAGATAGGTAAACCACTAGGACTCCTCCTCCAAGAACCATATATGAGAATTTCATCTCATACAGCTCAAAAGGAACCACCCAAAATACTAGTTGAAATGGATGTTATAGAAACTTCTAAATCCTAGCGACAACAGCCGTAGGTAGCGACTGAAACAGGATAGGTGTTGGTGGTGCCGTGGGATGATATATTTTGGTTGCTATGGTAGTGGTGCTAGTGGTGGTGGTATGATCATGGTGGCTAATTGCCATTGTTGGTAATAGTGGTAGTGATAACACTACCAATACTGATGAGGGTGGCTGTGGTAGTGGTGCCAATTGTGGCAATAGGTATTACTGAGGGTAATTTAATGGCAGTGGTGCTAAGCAGGTGATGGTGGTGGTAATGCAGTGAAAAGAATATGCATGTAATCTTCAGTTGGATAACATGCAGAAAACAAGTAAATCCTTGCAAAAAAAAAAAGTAAAATTTTAAAAGGAAAACTTCAGAAAAATGTTCAATTTTTTATTTTTGGCGTCAGTGTTTTTAGAATTTATGAACTTGGGATGAGTCTGGTCTCACTGCAGTATTCATTTTTCATTAAAAAAATGTGTTGCCTATCCATTACACACATTATGTTTTCATTTTTAAAATTATTTTTCAAAACTTGTGATGTGATAGTGTAACCACAAATCTAGGTTTATGTTTTATCATTGTGATTTTTTTCTTTTTACCTCACGCAGGCTCTTTTTTAGTCTGCTGATTTTGAGTGAGCGCTTGAGGGCTCTCTTTTCCTTACCATTTTCCTTGTTTTCTTTGCAATATGTGTTGTCTTCCCTTTATTTTCTCGTTCCTGCAGTTCAATTTCTCTCATTTCTTTCAGATTTTTGGTTCCTAATAACTTCCTCTCTCTTCCCTTCCCAAATTGCTAGCCTTTGGTAGGCTATGGAAGGAGGTATATGCGGTGCTGATGGATCTTTCAATTATGGTTCTGAATGATATTTAACAACATTGTGTTTTGGTGGATTTTGACAATGGCCTTTTGGTGTATGGGAAGAAACTGTGGCTATTGTTTGGTAGTAGTGGCAACAGTTTTACATAGGTGAACAAGTGCGAGGAGAAGCTAAAAAGTAAATGCTGAAAAAATGGATATGTAGTCTTGACAATATAACTACAAAATCTGAAAATCCTTTGTTGATTTTTCTACTCTGCAAGGATTGATAATCAAAAGTTGTGTATTTGAGAGGTGTAACACTGTCTCATTGCTGGAAAATAATATCTTTCATGGGTGCTCTCCAAGGTTTAGGCTCATGCATTGTCATTCTATATGGAATTTTATCTAGGGTGTAAACAATCTTGTATTTTCCGATACATTTTTGCCTAAACTTTGAACTCTTGTCAGTTCTCTATCTGTTTAAAGAGAAGAAGATGGTATCTGATATCCTATTGTTAGAACTTAAACTTCAAACTGATTTACACTGAACACTATGCGAATTTTGACAAAAATCAAGTATAAGCAGCCACATCTCCTTTGGACCCTGATGTGAAAAATCTCACGCTAAAGAGCATGGAGGTTTGAGCCATCTTCAAGGCGTACATAATATTGAGAATGCTTATTGATTGAGCAATTCAATACGAGATCTCGGATCGAATTGAGTATTTCAGCATTGATTCGATATGAGATCTTAGAATTGAAATAAGTTCGGCATCAAATCACAAAATCTTTTTATGTATTTGAGGGGAAAGATAATAATAGGATTCTTGTCTGATTTGTTTTAATTGATTTGGTTATTAAGTATGAACAGAGTGACAGAAACATCCTGCTTGTGTGATGGGATATTCATCTTTAGTTTTTGTTTCCTGTTATGTTTTAGTTACTGATCAAATAGTCTTGTTTTATGTATGTACATGTATCATCTATTTAGGGCTGATAAAAGAGTGACAAGATTGATTGAACATGTGGGAGCAAAAGCAAATACAAATCAAAAGCGGGTATTATGTATAAATAAGATTGACCTGGTCGGGAAAAAGAAAGACTTGCTAAAGGTTTATGAGAAATTTAAAAATCTTCCTGGATATGATAGGTGGGGCCTTTGTTATAAACTGAAAATTCAACTGTGTCCTTTAGATAGTTGACATGGATGAATAAATGGTTTTTCATCTATATTTTAGGTGTTTCATGATCTCAGGACTGAAGGGTGCTGGTGTTAAAGATCTAACACAATATTTAATGGGGCAGGTATGCCAATTTTTAAGTGTGGGAATTTCTGGATGGTTAATTGATGGAAATGATTAACAATTGAAGGCATATTCTCTGTTTTATTTTATTTCTCTAAGATGAATTGTTGCATTCTCTATTTATTTGTATATTTTCTTGAAAGATGGTGAATTTTCTAGCATTTTTATTTGATGCAGAAAGTCTGGTTTATTTTATTTTATACTAGTAAATTCATACATTCTTTGCATGTTATTGGTTTTCAAACTCGTGATATTTTATTAATTATGAATATATGATTTTTTTAAATTTGTAACACCTAAACATAATAAAATATTTAAATGTGGTTTTTTAAAATTTTATAATAAATATAATTTCAATACATGTAAAATACATATACAAGTAAATATAATAGTTAATGAAAATATAAGTTTGAAATAATAATATTGTATAATAATAATTATATTATAAAGAACAGTATGCATCTTTTTTGCTCCAAAAATAATTTAAGCTCGATCCAATAAAATTTTGGAAATATTTTTTTCAATGATGTTGGGCCTCTGTAAACAACAAAGAAAAGCCAAATCTAAGCAATGAAAAGTTTCAGTTAAATATCTAGATTTTGTATTATCTCATGTAATTCTAATAAATTAATAACGAATAATTAATTGTAATAAATATATAGTTTTCCTTGATGATTTTGCATAAAAAAGTTATATCATAGTAATTATATTATGTGAATTACAAAAAAAAAAAAAAGAAACAAGAAATGTACTATGTTTTTAATGATGTTGACGAACACAAAATTTGGATAGATGGAGAAAATTCAAATTTATGTGATAGTGATTGAAGACAATGGCCCTAAACTTGTGTATTAATATTGGAGAAAATTTATGTGATAGTGATTGAAGACAATTGCCCTAAACTTGTGTATTTATATTAGTCCAACTACTTTCTAGAATTTTTATTGGAATTTGAAATATAAATTTATATGTAATTAGTGATATAGATAGTTAACTATGATATTATATCTATCTAATTAACATAAAAATTATTAAATTAATAATGACGTATTCATATATTTATTTTAATTTTAAATAAAAGAAATTTTTTATTCCAATCAAATTAAGTAGGTGATTTTGTCTGTCTTTTTATGTACATTAAAAATCATGTTGTTTTTGGGCAATTTAAAAGTTTTAGCCTTCAAGTGACTTAGATATATGTAGTATAAATATAGATATTCACAAATTGGTCTCTCCTTCCTCTCACTGCCCCTTCTCTTCCTGACACCCAAAAAATGAAAAGATCCTTTTTTTGCCGATTATTTTTTATTGGAAAAATTATATCAATAGTCTGGATTTTTTAAAATTTATTATTTTGGTGTTTGTGCAATTTTTTTTTGGTTCAAAAAGTTTCTCAACTTTCAAAACTAATCTTGTAGAAGTATTTTTGTCGTTTTCTAATTACTGAAGTGCTTATTTGCAACTCTAATTTCTTTTGATTTTCAATTTTTCAGCTCCAATTAAAATCTTATTTTGGTACTCAACAACCTAGATTTTTTTTGTTGTCCTTTCCCTAATTTTAAGGGTTTTTGAGTTGGAAATCAACACTCTTGTGACCAGAAAATAGCTAAAAATACTTATATGATATTAATTTGCTTTTTGAAGTTGAGGGACTTGCCAGACAAAAAATTTGTCTAGACATCAATATAGCAAATTTTAAAAAGTTCAAACACTAAATGTATAGTTTTTGTCTTTATATGTTTGACATGGCAGGCTATAGCGGTACAAGTGCTTGCTTCAGTGATGGAAATTACTTTTCTTTAGGTTCAGTTCAATGGGCTTAATTACCTATACTCGAGAAAACTAATTTTTTTTATCATTTCCTGTTGAAGTTCTGCTTTTAGCACTGATTTGTACAACTGGACATAGGTCACATAACTATCCTATTTTTTGCTTTCTAAAATTCTTTGATGGAAGCGGTAGCATCAGGCTCTATCTCTGATTGTTCTAATGTATTTTTCTAGTCAGTTTTTGTCGAAATTTTCCTTAAATTTTCAGAAATAGAGAAAATCCTAAGTTGCTTTACATGAATATGCTCTTGTATTCTGATGAAATAATGAAGGCCTCAGAAGTTGTTTCACTGTTATATTTCTCTTTCTCTCAAAAATACTTGCTGTTGACAAGTCTTCTTCAATGGCTTTGTGTTTAGGCAGTTAAAAGACCTTGGGATGAGGATCTGCTTAGTATGAGCGAAGAAGTTATGAAGAACATTTCATTAGAGGTTGTTAGAGAGAGGTTATTAGATCATGTCCATCAGGTAAAGAAAAATTTTTACTTTAAATGCACCTTTTCCATTGTGATATAGTGTTGATGTAAGAAGCCTATGAATGAAAGAAGGGAAATGTAAAAAGAGTATTTGAATAAGGGCTTCACATGTTGCATTTCAGGAAATCCCATATGATATTGAACATCGGTTGATGGATTGGAAGGAGTTACAGGATGGTTCTCTCAGGATTGAATAGCACTTCATCACCCACAAACTAAGCCAGCGAAAGATTCTTGTGGGGAAGAAGGGCTCAAAAATAGGGTATTTTATTTGCTTCCCTGGGATTTCTATTATTTTGTGGTTTCATAATTTCTCGTAATTTGACAATATGGTTGCTGTGTTGTATATTTAGTGAGGAAAAATTATAGGCTGTGTTAAGGTGGTACAGATCTTGTCTGTCTCTTAAAAATAATGAAAGAGACCAACATGCTAAAAATTGGAAAAGTTGGGGTTTCATTTGAGATCCTACAGATACAATGGAAAGTTGCTTGGACCTTATTGTTCTTCTTCTTGCATCAACCCACCCTCTTTCTCTCTGTATCTCTAGCAAGAAACTGCCTAAGAATTGGCTCTATCTCTGTATTGAATGAAACTGATACTTATAGAATGGTGTAGTGATTGCCAAAATGTTATTTTTTTACAACTACCAAGTGTATAGTTCACTGATTCTCCATTTTTTTGTAGAAAAATCATCCATTTGACTGTGATTATGTCTATACATTTCCATTTTCTTATCCACATCAGTTTTCACAAATTTCCATGGGATTTGGCTAACAAATTCAATCAGGATGCGGGCAAGTGTTGATTAGCATAAGCAATGGTGTGAAATTATTCATTGTCCATTTGCTTGGCATTTTTGATATTTTTTTCTATACAAGCCTGAATTATGTTTTAGATCTTTTTTCATCAATGTATAAACAATGATGTGAAATTATTCATAATCCATTTGTTTGGCTTTTTTGATACTTATTTCTATCCAAGCTTGAATTATGCTTCAGATCTTTTTTTGTCAATGCATTTGGTGTGCCTGCTTTTCCCTTGTTACTCTTTTTGTTTTAAATAATTGTCCTAGGCTTTCTATCATTATAAATGTGCTTATTTTCCATGCAGAAGGATAGGCATTGAAGCTAATGAAGAGCTGAGGTCCATATTCAAGAAGGAAGTGCACCTTATCCTTCAGGTTAGGCTGAAATGATCAATTCATTATCGACCAGGGAAGATACACAGGCCAGATTAGAATTGGATAAGCCATGCAGGACATCTTATAGAAGGGTTAGGACCTAGGACCAAATTCGGCATCTGGTTTTTGGCCGAAACATCAGTAGGCCAGTCCTAGAGAAAATTGGGCAAATTGAATCAGATGGCAAGAAACAGCGCCTTGTCTCTATGATGGCATCTGCAAGTGTATATATATAAAAGTATGAAAGGTAATTTCTTCAATATTTTGATTTTTCATCTCAGAAAATGCCATTCTGGGTAAGCTTAAGCAACAATGATACGTTAGCTTAACGCAATATGAGAAACACGTAGAAAATATCTTTAGCCCTTGTCTTGTGTAACATGCTTATTTTTGTTTTCGATTGCATCATCGAGTCCATAAATATTGTATTTATATGAATATTGCACTGAAGTTAAAGCAATTATTAATTTGGAAACTATATTTGGTGTATTGGTTGAATGTTGTGACTATTCTTTGGCTCGAGCTTACTAGGTCTCATGAAAATTTAAGAACTGACCTGAGACATGGGTTTTGGTAGCAGCCAGCTGCAGGTGTTTGAGATAATTGTTCACCGGCAGATGTAAAAAGAATAAAGATATTGATGAGTGTTTCTTTAAGTTAGGTAATTTCTTGTGCTATATAATTGCAGATAATTCACTTGGCCAGACCTCCATGCTTGCAATCTTTATCCAAGCAGAAAATATGCGTATGCTTCTCTGAACAATATGTTAAGAGAAAATAAGTGAAATGGTTTTACAGTGGTAAAACTTGAAAAAATAACACAGGGTTCCCTTAAAATAATAACATCAAACTGCGGCTTTTTATAATATTAAGTTACAAAGTACAAGTTTTGAAGAGAGCTGGAGTATTGCTACTTCACCAGCAGAGATGCGAAAAGTTTTGGGATTATTCTGTTGGCAGCAGCCCAAGAAACATGCTATAGAGATAGAGGAAAATTATATACTCATCATTTTTTATAAAATTTTTTCATGTTTTATCAGAAATATTTTAATTATTTTATAAAAATATATAATAAACTCAAAATAAATTTATAATAAACTTATAAAGATTATTATGTGTATAATAAATTCATAATAAATTACATAAATATAGTAAATTCATAAATTAATCATAAATTCTTATAAAAATTTAAACATATTTTAAAAAATCTGATAAATTTGAAATTTTTTATTTTTTCTTACAATATGTAAAAACCTCATAGATCAATAGATCAAGAATTATGACTTGAGAGGAATATTTTGGAGTCAAGACAGTCTCAAATAGGTTTGATTTTTTAGCAGTTTATAAGTGACGTTTGACTAAATTAATATTTTCTATTTCATAAATTTTTATATCAAAATCAAGGCAAATCATGTAGAAAACACATCTTTATATAGATTTAACTCATTTTAAATCTTATTCACTTTAAATAGATAGTTTTAGACTTTTATATACTTAAAACCTCAGCTAAATCAAAAACTCTTGTTTACTTTGTAAAATGCAAACCTTTGCTCACCTTTCAGCTAAAATTTTTTTTTTTCTCTTGTTAAAAAATCATCTCCTTTTTCTATTGCTCACCTTCAGCTAAAATTTTTCTTTCCTCCAAATTACTCTCAAGATCATCATGATCTAGTCTCCACTCTGTAAATTCATACCATCTTAGCTCTTCACCACTCTCTACATAAAAGTCTAAAGCTTGGAAGCCCTACTCTCTCCTTTTTGTTTTATCATCTGCTCTATCATGGCTTTGTCAAGATCTATGTTTTAACTAGAGTAAGTTGTTTTAGGTGGTTCCATAAGAATATTAAGGGGTTAAATAACAAAGTCAGGTGGAATGTTACAAAATAGTGATTTATTTATTCGATATTTATTGTAGGAACAGAAATAGTTATTTTCTTATTCGATATTTATGGTAAATTTTTTATCATGATCGTTGTGAATATGTTGGAGGAGAATGAATTTCTAGGATTGGATAAAACTGTTGGTTACAATGGCCTAAGTGAATCTATATGTGAGTTGCTAAATATTGACATTGAACCAAATGTTGGGTTGAAAGTTATTACAGGTAGTCGCAGACAACTTTTTATGATATAGTAGATAATAAGACATTTCAGATATTTACTTGTATCTCTCATGATAAACAGATACAACACCCTTTAATGGATACCATTGACTCGGTAGCACATAAATCTAGTGATATTAGTAATAAATCTGGCCATAGAAGTAATAATTCCACTGAGCTAAAAATTTATCATTTTGGAAGAGATTTAATCGACCTTAATTCTATAGTAGAAGGCCAACGTCATTTTAAGGGCAACATTGTTACAGAGGCATATGCAGATATTGAATCAATTAATGACTGCAAATATGAAGATCTTAAATATGAATTTGATTTAGAGACATTCCATGATTACAATGAAGATATACAGAATAATGGTTTAGAAGAAGCTAATGCTGATACTTTGGCACAAGCGCAATTAGTGCCTTCTACTCAATGTGTTTCAAATACTATTGTGAATATGTTTGTTAATGAAGAAGAGACTACAAATTTATTTGAATCAAGGATTGATAAAGAAGTAGTGTATTGGAAGAGTTTCATAATAGAATTAGTTGACGAGTTTAAAATATTTAAATCTAAGAAAGATTATACATTGTTTGCAATTGCAATAAGGCAAAAATTTCAATTCAAAGGTCTTCAAGTCCAATACTCTATTCACAATTGTCTATTGCATTGTTTAGAGTTGTTCATGGAGATTGAAGGTGAAAAAGCTTCCAGATAGTGTCTACTAGATGGTCACTAAATATGTGATTGAACATAATTTGTCCAACTAATTTTATTCAGACTGAACATAAGCAAGCAAACAATTGGGTAGTTGAAGAATATGTTAAGAAGAGATTGATAAATCCTGAAAGATGTTTTAAAGCAAGAGATGTGATAGATGACATGCAGAGAGACTTTTGGTGTAGATGTGAGTTATACTGTTGCTTGGAGGGAAAAAGAGTATGCTTATAAGAACCTCAGATTGGATACTCCAGAAAAATCTTGTAGCATTCTTCTTGAATTTGTACATGTTTTGACAAAATGCAACCCAAATACAGTTATTCATCTCTACTATGCCACTAATAATAGATTGTTGCCTTCCATGCTTTAGTGAAAGGTTTTCTTTACTGTGGATCAATTATTACAATTGATGCCACCCACTTGAAGAAAAAGTATCATGGTATACTATTTACGATTGTGTATCATGATGTCAATCAATAGATTTGGCTTTTGGAGTTAGTGATCTAGAAAATAATGCATAATGGACATGGTTTCTCACAAGGTTAAGGAAACTTTTGGTGAAAGACTCCGGCATGTTATTTTTTCTGAAGACACAACAATATCATTGAGGTGGTGTCTAAATTTTTTCCAAATGCATTCTATGATTTTTGCATGTAATACCTTATAAACAACCTAAAGATCAAGCTGAAAAGAAAAATAAAGCATTTTGGATAAGCAATACTATGTGACAACAAAAGAATATAAAATAAAGGATTTCTATCAACTTTTTTTTTTCACAATGCAAGTGTGCTCTTGGTGCCAAAAAGTATTTGGAAGATGTTGGGTTGACAAGGTGAACTCGTGCTTATGTGACTAGCTGGAGGTAAAACATTATGACGACCAATATTTCAAAGTCAATAAATGCTGCATTGGTGAAGAAAAGGGAGTTTTTAATAACATATCTACAACATATACAAATTCAAACAATCACGTATCTTTTTATAGGATGATGACATTCCGAATTTTTATAATTTCTCAACCTTTATGCATACTTTTGAATTTTTTTACCTGTTATATTTTTCAAAAGATTTTTTTGTTTTTAGGATAGTTATCTAACTTTTCCTTATTTTTAAGTTTTGGGTTTGGGTTCCAATGTGGGCTTTGCTAGCACATTTGCATTTTTATTAAAAATACATATTTCACTCAAAAACATTAGGATTGGTAATATCTTCAGAATTACATAATTCAAATCTTGTTGCGACCACTATAATGATATACAAGGTTGAGCATGAGCTGATAAAGCTTGAATATTGAAAAATATTTGTGTTGCTTCGAAGTTTGGATTTTTTTTTTAATTTGAGATTGTCTGATTTTAAAAAAATCATTCTATATTGTACTAAATTTTTTGAGTTTTTAGACCTACTTGGTACAAAATATTGTAAATTACTATTTTTTCACTAAATTACTAATGTTATTAATGATTGAATTATAAAACCACAAATATATTCATTATATTATTAGATTTAGATAAAATTGATATATATTATTAGCAAGAGCAAAGTTAGAACTTAAGATGAGACAAAATTTCTCTTGAAAGTCCTAGTTTCACCCCTGGTTGCCATCTATATTTGTTTCAATACTTGTTGTACCTTTCATATAGTCACCATTTTGTAAATTTATTATCTATTAATAAACCTTTTTTATTTGCTAAAAAATAAATTAATCAAAGGAAATATTATTATATATATGTACAAACTCATAAATTTGCAAAATGATACATAAAAAAATAAAATAAAGAGAAAATATTGAATCATGAATATAACTTCTTCAGAAATAATTGAAACAAAGATAATCATAAAATATTAAAAGTAAAAATAATAAAACAAATTCAAAAGTAAAGAGAAGAAATTCAAAATAAAAAATAAAAAATTTCTAAAAAATAAAGATTATAATATTGTATTCTTTCTCAAATTCCCTTCTTCGTTATTGTGTTTTCAATTTCACCTTAGTCCTTAATTCATTCACTACAAAAAAATCTCAATTTACCGATAAAATTTAGCAACGAAAAAAGTACGTTGACAATTACCAATAATTTAATGAGAAAATAACTATGAAAATAATTTTGTATATTATTCATTAAAATAATTACATAAGTGGTGATGGATTAATGAGGAAAAATTTAGCGATGAAAAATTTTATCGATAAAAATGGCTTGATATAAAGATACAAACTATAGAGACAACGTAATGAGGACTTTAGTGATGAAAAATAAAATTTATAAATTTAGTTACTTATTTAAATATAATAACATAATATTTTTCTTGCTAAATTATGAGCCAAAAGTATGGCTTCCACTTTTAGCAACCTCAACACTACTTAGGATTAAATCCTTAGGAATTATGGGCTAAAATCCAAAGAAAGGAGTCGTCATTTGGAAGATAAGGAAAAAAGGGTGAAGACTCATATCTAGGAGTTCCCAACTCTTTACTAGGTTCAGAAAGTTGAATATGCATGACCTAACATCTCATATGTCAAGTTTATTGAAACCGGCCTCCTCTTAGATTTTAATAGCATTTCATAAGTGATTATTGAAACATTATTTAAATAAACATAATAAATCTATGGTAGTGGAAAAATATAAACATTATATCATGGTAAAATATATAGTTATATGTACATGTGAATAAAAAGAGGCACTCACTTGCATGAAAACATTTCTTTACAACCCAAATATCCATAAGAATAAATTATAATGAAAAAGATAAAATACAATAAAATTACAAGATCCAAAGCCCCCTGCAACTATTCTCAGAAAAGATAAAAATTACATTAATAAAACCTACTGCAACCATTCTAAGAAAGTGAAATACAAATATGCATGCATGGATATGCTATGATCATGAGATGATAATAAAAATGGTGTAGACCCTTAATTTTAAACCAAGTCCATTTCGACCCTAATTAAAGGGGGGTTATATCAAGTCTAAAAGTTTAAAATAGTTTGAAATAATTTTATAAACTTAAAATAGTTTGGTATAATATTAAAATCTCAACACATAATAATATAATAATAATAAATAAAAAAAAGGAAAAAATATAATTTATATTTTATTTCATTTTATAATAATAAAATATAATAATAATAAAATATAATAAAAAGAAAATATAATTATAAAAAGAAAATATAATAAAAAGAAAATATAATAATAATAATAATAATAATAAATAATTTGACAAAGACCCGAAGAATCAACAGGCCCAAGGCTTGTGGCAAATTGGACATGCCAAATGGCCTGTGGCGAATTAGTATGGCTAATTCGCCACCGACCACTAATCTGACCCTCAACTTATTAGTTTCCTAATTGAGTTTGGATTCGAATTAGTATTAGGGTTGAGTCTTTTTTGCCTATAAATAACAAAGTATAAGACAGAGAAAGGGGAGCAACTGGCAATTTTAATGAAGTAATTAAGAAGCATGAATTGAAAAAGAGAGAGGCAGCAACACTGAAGGAAAATTAAGAACAAGCAGCGAGAGGTAGTAAGACAAGCAGCAACACCTAATAGTTATAAACAACAACAATTATCTAGGGATCCTTGGACCAACCAAAACTTAAAGCTGATCCAGGTAGTAGCACTATCAAAAGGAAAGATTGAAGTGTCTAAATTCAGCTTGGTTCAACGATTAAATTTGGTGGAGCCAACAAATAGAGGTGCGTCTTTCACTAACTAATTCAATTAAGTTCATTGATTATATTCAATATCTAATCCATGTGTTTTTAAATCATAACAGTAAGTCTACAAATTCTTTTATGGTTAGTTAGTTTAGGATTAAAATTGACTCAGAATTCAATTGCATGCATTAACGATGTTCTAAAAAATCTAAAACCATAATTGCATAATAATATGTCATCCGATTTTTCAAAACCCTAATTTACTTATTTTAGCTTTAACCTAAAAGTATTAAACCATAGAATTATAGTTTGTATATTTTAATATTAGCTTGTATGATGAAACCTTAATTCCCAACCAAACTATAATTCCCCATCAAAACCATATCCTATAAATCGTTTACTTTTCGGGGACATTGTCCTCAATCCCCACAAGGGCACTACCCCCTCGACTCCGGCCCTCTAACCGGATAGTGGGACTGCCGTAGGCTCGACTTGTGTCGTCACATACTATATTTTCTTAATATGGTAATATTAAGATGTGTTTATTTATTTATTTTAATTATTTAATTATTTTCATATATGTTGTATTATTTTTTCTTTACTTTATTCTTTTCCTTAGATTTATATATATTTTTAAAGGAAATTATAAAAGGCATGTTTTCATCTGGTGTAGGTGCATTGTTTATTTAGTTTATGTAATTGTAATTCATTTAAAAATTTTGGGATAATTATAAGGGTTACATTTTCACTTTTTGGTGGGTGTCCTATTTTATTTATTTTCTTTGTGAATATTTAAAGATTGTAAGGGTATATTTTCATCTAAGAATAGGTATCCATGTTATTTTGTGATGTCCTATTTTATCTTATTTTATGAATGAATCTATTTTATTAATAATTGCATGTAGTATAAATAATATTATAATACTTAAGAATTCAATAATATTTAGACCTGAAAATGAGGCCGGTTCTAATAAACCGGACATTTTAGGGGTACTGGGTCATTTCTCACATTCCCCATACATATCCAACTTTCAAACTCATTAGGGGGTTGAGGATTCCTTAAGAATCGAGTCATTCACCCCTTTTTATTTTTCCAGCTCGTCCGGATGGAGACTCCATATTCTTCGGATTTAGGCCCTGAGCCTAATAGTGCCAAAGTCGCAAGAACCATTCCATATGGGAGTGGAGGTAAAAATTTCCACTCACAAATGGGTTTGAACATAATAGTAAGAAAGGAAACATAAATTAATCATATCCATAACAATAATGAAAGAGAAGCCACAATATGTCAACTATGATGATCAAACATACGTCAATCGAGGTATCAATATCAATGATCAAACTCATTACAATGAAAATAAAGACAACAAATCATAACAAGAACAAAATAAAATAATGACATGCACAGTAATGACAAAAAAACCTTAGCAAATAGACAATACATATTAAAAGCAAAACGGACAATATATTAACAAACATGGTCAAGCTTAATATAACTCATATATCGTTGGATACTTTTATATAGCTTAAATAAATTGAATCTAACTAGATTATTAGTCTTTTACTGTCCAATGGTCCAAAGTCCAAAAGTCCAAAGCATCATTATACTTTGTGTTGCCTATACATTGGGAGCACAAACCGTGCCATAGTGAATGGTGTAGTTGCTACATGGAATGACATTGCCACCAAACCTTCTAGAATTACCGCTAGAAGGAGTGGTGTTACCACTACTTACTCGCGCTCTACACCTTTCAATAGCATGTCTTCTTCTCCAACAAGATCACAAAACTAGAGAAATCTATAATTATGGTTAGGAAGATTGTTCACATTGTCCAGATGATCTTCTTCTCACTAAGGTATAATTTTTATAGGTCTTAGCCATTATAATTCATAAAGTATCCTTCTTTTACATATTTTATCCATTATTTATCTTCAAGTTTCCATTTTTGTAGGTTTTTAGACAAGTTATGATCTTTACAAGTTTATAACTTTATATAGACATATGACATGAGAAAAAGAGGGAAAAGAAAGACAAACACAATGGAATAACACCAACACAAATTGAAAGAACTCAAACAAACATTAAACACCCAAAATAAGCAATTATGATAAGATAAACGAAGGGATTAAGACACAATACTTCCATTATCGGTTCCTTCCTTCTTTAAACTAGAAATAACAAAAGGGAGGTCCACTAGAGATTTACCTTTAGCCCTTTATAGGCTTCTTCTTCTTTAGTAGTGATGGTGGTGAGGATGATTGGTCAGAGTTTTTGTTCTTCTCCTCTTTAGAAGGAAGAAAATAAACGTCAGTGTATTTTTTATAGCTTCTCCTTCTACTGTAGCAATAGACTAATATGGAAGAACCACACGTAAAGCTTAGATTTAAGACTTAAAATATTCTCTCTCTTAAAGGAAATTTTTATGCATTCTTTATTCACTGCTCTCTCTAACTCTAAAATTGACTAAAGATCTAAAAGATCTCTTCTTTAATAGATCTCTTCTCTAATGCTTAATAGTCTATTTATAGAGACTATTGGCGAAGCTTCCTCAGCAAGTTAATGAGGGCTGGCATGGATTTAAATTTATGGTGTAAAGATGTAGGGAAGACATGATAAGATGCAATTTGAAAACATTTTTGAGACCACGCCACTAAGAGCAGCTCTGTGCTAGTCCTTTCAGCGGCCACCTCGTAAGGAGTGGCGGGCACACCATAAGAATTGGCATAGGTTTTATCTCCCTTCATCAACTTCCTTTTTTCTTTTAGGTCCAACCACTTGAGGCTTAAGGCTATCTTAACATGCCATAATAAGCATTTTTTTTTCTATTTTTCTTTAATTCATTTGGCCCAGAGAAAAACCATAGTGTATACAAAATAAAAAATTAAAATTTTTAAAAATTAAAATAATCAATAGTGTAATTAGCTATGGATTTAACGACGAATATAAAAAAAATGAAAAACAAGTAATGAGGGATTTTAAATCCCTTGTTAAAATTTTAATTATTTTATATTATTAAATTAATGGTTATTAAAAATGACTATGAGTTTCATGACAGATTATAAATATGAAATAATTCAACGAGGGATTTTTTATCCCTTGTTAATTTTGTTATTATTTTATGTTACTAAATTAATAGTTATTAAAAATTACTAAGGATTTAATAAGAGATAGAAAATATTAAAATATTTCAATGTGGATGTGTAATCCATCGTTAAATTGAGAGTACACTTAATAAAAAAATTATGAAAAACTCACAACAAAAGATACCATTTTGCATTATGATAAAAGATAACTAAAAACCCTAAAGCCCTCATACTTGCCATTTCATATGATTTTTGTTCCATCTTCAGCCTTTTCATTGTCGTCGATGGTGGCACAGTTGTTGGTATGTTTTATTTTTTTTTTCCAGTTTGTTTTGAATTTTTTTCTAAAATGTTTTTCTTTCTTTTAAACTGAAATTATATTCATTTGATTATGTATTGTATCTTCTATTATAAATGTAGATTTTTAACTCACTATAAAATATGCTTAAAGAAAATATAGTAAATAATTCTTAAGTCAAAATCTTTTACAAACTATTCACAAGATAAAGTTTTAGTTAATCGACAAGTTTGTTGCAGAATAATGAAATTATAGATGGGTCATAAATATTTTATGATATTGTTGATGGGGGAAAAATATGTGTATGATTTAAGTATCCAAATGCATGAGTACTACAAAGTTGATAGAGCTAGCTCTCATTCTATGACATCTCCATCTGTTTCAGAAGTTGTATTACAATAAGAGGTGCAAGATTTAAAATAACTCGAAGCAACAAAACCTTGTTGGGCAACAAAAAAATGCAATAATAACTTCTTGATCAGTTGATGTCTTAGATGAATAACTATTTATTATGGACAAAGAGTGGAGGCCAGATCAATCTTTTCCACATAAGGACTTTACGGAACTATACACACACACATAGCAGTATGGTGTGAATTTTTTTATATATATTTACCTAAAATTTTATTATAAAACTCATATTAATTTGAGTCACAGTAAAGTTCAATTTCAGAGGCGCAATAGCTTCTTAGGTCACCAGATTGAGCTCATGACCGCTCCCAGCATAGTGTAGCCGCTAGAGTCCTGAAGGCAAAATCCAAAGAGTTTGTAGTAAGGATCGTGGCCTAAGCCTTAACGCCAAAATTGCCTAGTCACCAGATCTAGAAGTGACATGACCATGTCATTCAAATGGTTAGAAGAAATTGGCGGATTTTTGGCTACCCAATAAGAAAGGGCCATGTGGAAAGAACCAATCAAAAGAAAAGTCAACTCAATATTCTTTTGACTGCTACACTGAGAACTCGACCAAGAGAATCATATAGGGTGGCACGAAATTGTTTTTGTAGACTTGTCAGTGCCACATAGACTTGTCGTTGAAACTAGCTAGTAGACACAGTAGCAATCTCACGACCGCACTAGTATCCATTCTAACAGTCAAACTAATCTCACAATTGCGATACAAGGCAAAAGACCACGAGAAGCTTTTGACAATATTTAATGCAAGAGATTTTGTATGGTGAATGCTTGATCTTTTGGTACTCAACTCCAATGACTCTATGGAATTATGAAGGCTATAAATGCCTCACTAAAAACCAATTATTATAATCCTTAAGCAATTATTAGTCAAACTCTTGCACTTTGAATTCTCATTGTCTTGCAACTTTTTTATTTATTAATCTTGGGTGTTTGGGTTTGAGTATTAAACAATTAGTAGAAAGTTTGGTGTGATCTTGTAAAATACTAGGTTAGAGAGTGAGTCTTGGGTAAAAACTCTTGTAAAAGTTGTGGAAAGCACAAATCTTATAAAAGTTCAGTGTAAACTTATAAAATACTAAGTCAGCGTTGAGTTTGTAAAAATCTATAAGATAGTAAAATACTCAACTAGTAGGTTGAAGAGTGGACGTGGGATATTTTTACGAGAACTACTATAAATTCTTGTGTCCAATTTTCTTCTTCCCTAAATCTTTTAAATTTTAATATCTCCTTCATTTTTATAAAGAACTAATTTACCCCCTCTTAGTGACCTAAGGGACAACAAAAATAAATAATTTGAATATGTTTTCTTTGAATTATTTGCATAAGTTAATATATGGACAATTCAATATTTTGAATGAGAATAAATAAAAAATTCTAAACACTTTAATATATATATATATTAACTATGTAAACAGATCCTTAAGTTTTGCTGGTATCAGAGCCATCTTCTTTTAGGGGTGGTAGTAGATAGATATAGAACTATTTATATAGTTAAATTTTTTACTTTTAGATCTACAAGTGGACTTAGTGTTGTCTAGGTATTGGATATGCAGTAAGACCCGTGTTTGCCGACGGACAGGCGTTTAGGGCAGTAAGTCAATGGTCGCTACCAAAACCAACATTAATAAACTTTAAAAATCTATTTTTCAAAAATTTTAAAATGGAACCATTTCTATGTAAATCTGCTAGTACAACTAAATCAGATAGTTCTGAGTCATCAGAAGTTAAAAGGATAGTTAACAGAAATGAAGTAATTTTGGAAGACTTTAATAAAGCAATTGATAATTGGGTAATACCAAAGATAGGTAAAGAACAGATTTATAAAATACCAAAATTAAACATATTTAAAAATGATTATATAATTAAAGCTGAAGAAAGAGATGTACAGTTAAGTGAAGTGAACCCTTTGAGAAAATAACTTTGCTTTCTGCAGAGTCAATAAAGCATCATAAAAATAAAAAATACAAATATATACATATAGAATTAGTACAAATAGGTATAAAACCTTTAACTAGAGAAGGATTAAATACTAGTATTCTGGCTATGGTCAGAGATGCTAGGTTTGTAAATTTTAATGACTCACTTTTAGGAACTATAGAAACCAGTCTGAGTAGTGGTCCAATCTCATTTGACTGCTTCCCAGATATAACAATTTCATTAAATGATCTAAATATATTAAAAAGTGTAGTACTGGAAATTAAAACACATAATTATAAAATGCTTGAAGGATCTATTCCTGTAGCATTAATGTATAAAATAAATTATAAAGCTATGGTATCTGCTTTTGCTACAAAATATATAATGCAACCTAAATTAGGAGAAACTAAATTTTTACAGACAGATTTAAGTAAAGCTAACACAGTAATTCCTAAGACTATTCAGTGGAAAGATATTAGTCTACCTGATGAATGGATTTTAGAGGATGTTGTTCCTCTTCCTGAACCAAAAACTATAGTTAAGCCCAATATAGAACTCAGTAAAATTGAACAATATGAAGACGGTAAAGTAAAACTAAAATTCAGTAAACATAGTATAAGTAGTAGATATTCAGACTCTTCCTCCTCTGTCTCAACAGTAGATATAGGTAGAGCCTCACAGTTACCTTCTGTAATATATGCTTCATATAAAGAAAATGAAGCTAAACCTATATTGCAAACAATAGTAAAGCCTAGGTATTCTACATCAGATATACCTGAATCTAGTAATAAACTAAAAAGTGTAGACTATAGTACAACAGTACCACATTTATATTATAATCCAACAGGAACAATGAACCCTTTGGAACCAAACCCTAATTATAATCAACCTCAAAATATAGAACACTCACCTTCTCCACTCATATCACCTACAGCTTCCTCCATGACAGGAAATGTAGAAAGCATGGATAGAGAATTAAATGTAATAAATAAAGAATTTATTTTTAATTATGATAAATTAAATAAAGAATTAACGGCAGTAAAAAATAAAGATAAACTAGAAAGTGTAATAAAAAAGGTAAAAGATTTTGAATCAGTTAAAGAAGAATATGTTGACTTTATAAGAAATTATGAAGTTAATATGAAATTCTTTGATTGGTTTAAAAGAATTTATAGAGGAAAACTTAAAGCAGAAAAATTAATAAATCCAGTAACTATTAGGAATAAAGATACAGAATGGAAAGTAAAAGACAAAACTATACAGAGTGAACATCCACCTAAAACATCAAGTGTATTTTTACATGGAGATAAAGAAATAAATATAGCACCATTTAAAATAGTTTCTGAAGATGACCCTAATAGGAAAATATTAGAACAAAATAATTTTAGTAATGCACACCTATTAAGTATAGGACAACAATTAAACAGAATAGAATATACTATTAAAGAAAGTAAGATAGTAAAAATTGAAAAAGAAGTAAAAGATAAAAAACTTAAATCTCATGTTTTTAATCCCTTTGAAGTTTCTAAAACAGGACAAAAAGAAGTAAAGTCTAAAGATTCAGATTTTGTTAAAGCAATTAAAGAACAATTAAGTAAAAATGACTCTTCTTCTGGGTCAAAACAGGTAGTACAAGAAACACCTCAATCTAAAGCTTCTAAAACTATTAGTATAGTTACCCAAGATCCAGAATCAGAATCAGTTGAGGAATCTCAACCTGAATCTGAAGATATTGAAACCTTTAGTAAAGCCCTAGAGCCACAAATAAATCGTATAACATATAATCAGTCTATAGTACCTAGAATGTCTGCCCCAGACTTAGGTATAACAGATAGACCTAATACATTAACACAATATAAATATAATGCCTCTTCAGTATATGAATGGAACATTGATAGCCTATCAGAATACAATAGTCTGAGTCTTCTACAGCAGATGGCAATGGCTACCAATGCTTATAGAACCCAAACTGAAACCTCAGATAAAACAATAGCTGAACTTCTTATAGCTGGCTTTACTGGTCAACTTAAAGGTTGGTGGGATAATCATCTCACTGATGAACAACATTTAGAAATTCTAAATGCTATAAAAACATATGAAGATGGGATACCTATATTAAATGAATTTGGTGATACTATTCAAGATGCAGTGGCAACACTAATCTTGACTATATCACTTCATTTTATAGGTGACCCTACACACTTAAAGGATAAAAATGCTGAATTATTAAGTAATCTTAGATGTAAGAAACTTAGTGATTTTCAGTTTTATAAAACAACTTTCCTAACCAGAATAATGCTTAGAGAAGATTCCAACCAGACTTTCTGGAAAGAAAAATTCTTAGCAGGATTACCTTTCTTCTTAGGAGAAAATGTTAGGAACCATATAAAACAGGAATTTGGAAACCCTATTCCTTATGACCTATTGACCTATGGACAATTATTTAGTATAGTTCAAAAAGAATGATTAAAACTTTGTCAAGATATAAAACTTCAAAAATCATTAAAGTATGAAATGAGAAAGACTAAACAAGAGTTAGGTTCTTTCTGTAAACAATTTGATTATAGTATAACCCAAAAACATAAAGATTGTAATGGACAGTGTTCTATTACAAAAAGATATAAAAACCCTTATAAAAAATATCACAAAAAGAGTTATAAAAAAAAACTTGATAAAAATGATTATTATAAAAAACAGAAACCTTATAAGCCTTACAAATATAGAAAACCAAGTAGAAAATCATATAAACAAAAAGATAAAAAATTCACATCATATAAAGATTTAACATGTTATAAATGTGGAAGGAAATGTCACACATCAAGGTTTTGTAAATTTGATAAAAAATTACAAGAATTAAATTTAGAAGAATCTGTATTAAATAAAATCTATGAATTATACCTAGATTATTCAGATTCTGAAGAATATTCAGGTTCTGAAGAATTGAACCAAATAGATGATATAGGATCAGATTCAAGTTCTGAATATAGTAGTAAATCATTAAATGTATTAACTAAAGAACAAGAATCTATATTAGAAGCAATAAAATATATAAGTGATCCTAAAATTCAAGAAAAAATATTAAATAAAATATTAGAAAATGATAAACCTAAACATTCTATGTTACCTAGTACTAGTAAACAAACTTATGATTTAACCACAATACTAAACAAGAATAAAACAGTAAAAAATAAACCAACCATAAATGATTTACAAAAAGAGATTAAAGAAATTAAATTAGAATTAAAAGAATTAAAAAATAAATAAGAACAAGACTCACAGATAATAAAATCTTTAATGAACTCAACTTCTTCTTCTGATGAAGAAGCTGAAGAAGATATTGAATAGATAAATGGTAAAGAAACTGATAATGAAATTAGTTTAATTAGTAAAGATAAAATTCCTGATAATTTAATTTTTATGTTGCATGAAATAACATCTAGAAAATATTTAATAAAAATAAAATTAAAATTCTCAGATAATTATAATATAGAAACTATAGCATTGTTTGATACATGAGCTGATTTAAACTGCATTAAACCTAGTTTAGTACCAAAAAGATTTTGGCAACAAACTAATGAAAGTTTATCTGCAGCAAATAAATCTAAACTAAATATACTTGGTAAAGCAGAAGCCTCTATTATAGATAAAAATTTAGAAATAAAGAATATATTTATTTTAACTAATATTCATCATATGGTAATCTTAGGAACGCCATTTATGAATTTAATAACACCTTATTCAGTAAATAATGATAGTATAAGTTTTAAAGTTAGAAAGCAAAAAACAATTTTCCCATTTTTGGAAAAACCAAAAAAGAGAAATTTAAATCTTTTAAAGGCTCATTCAATAAATGAATCACAAATAAATGCACTTATAAAAGCAAAGTCTGAACAACTTTGTAATTTAAAGAATAATTATCATTTACAAAAAATAAATGAACAGTTAAACAATAAATTTACGCAAGATAAAAATAATAAATTAAAATCTCAAATAGAAAAAGATTTGTGTGTTGATATTCCAAATGCATTCTGGAATAGAAAGCAACATATGGTTGATTTATCTTATGAAATAGGCTTTGATGAAAAGTCTATTACAACTAAAGCTAGGCCCATTCAGATGGCGCCTGATTTAATTGAATTTTGTAAAAAAGAAATAAATGATTTAGAAAATAAAGAATTAGTAACTAAATCTAGAAGCCCTTGGTCTTGTGCTGCATTCTATGTAAACAAGGCCTCTGAAATAGAAAGAGGTGCACCTAGATTAGTAATAAATTATAAACCATTAAATAAAGCTTTAAAATGGATTAGGTACCCTATTCCAAATAAAAAAGATTTATTAGGAAGATTATATAAAACAAATATTTTTAGTAAATTTGATATGAAGTCTGGATTTTGGCAAATTCAGATTAACACTAAAGATAGGTATAAGACTGCATTCACTGTTCTATTTAGACAGTATGAATGGAATGTTATGCCTTTTGGTTTAAAGAATGCCCCCTCTGAATTTCAGAGAGTGATGAATGATATTTTTAATCCATACACTAAATTTTGCATTGTATATATTGATGATGTTTTAATTTATTCAACAACTATAGAAGAACATTTTAAACACTTAAAAACATTTTTTATGGTAATTAAACATAATGGTCTAGTATTAAGTAAAACGAAGATGTCTCTGTTTCAAACTAAGATTAGGTTCTTAGGACATTATATAGAACAGGGAATCATAGAACCTATAGAAAGAAACTTAGCCTTTGGGGATAAGTTTCCTGACCAAATAATAAATAAAGCTCAATTACAAAGATTTTTAGGTTGTTTGAATTATGTTATAGAATTTTTTTCCAACCTAAATAAGACTATTAAACCTCTGCATGATAGGTTAAAGAAAAACCCAGGCCCATGGACTGATGTCCATTATGATATAGTTAGACAAGTTAAAGACCTAGTTAAAACTATTCCTTGCCTACATATAGCTGATCCCTTAGCCTCCAAAATAGTAGAGACTGATGCATCAGATATAGATTTTGGTGGGATTTTAAAACAGGTTAAAGAGGGTAGAGAAGCCATAGTCCAATTCTATTCAGGACATTGGAGCCCAACCCAATTAAATTATTCTACTATAAAGAAAGAAATTTTGAGTATTGTTTTATGTATTTCAAAATTTCAATCTGATTTATTGAATCAAAAGTTTTTATTAAGAATTGATTGTAAAAGTGCAAAAGATGTTTTGCAAAAAGATGTTAAAAACCTTGCCTCAAAATAGATTTTTGTTAGATGGCAAGCTATTTTAAGTATATTTGATTTTGATATTGAATTTATTAAAGGAGAAAACAATAGTTTACCTGATTTCCTTACTCGTGAATTCCTTCTCAGGAATCATGGGGAGAAAAAAGAAAACAGCCAATAAAGAAAAGGAAACCCTAAAAGATGACTCTCCTAAAGCTCTATCTGATCATTCAGATAGTATATTGAATCCTAAACCTATAAAGTCTTGGGCAGATGCTGTCCAAAAAGAAGATGATAAAGCCAAACTGGATTTTTGGGTCTCTCAGTTGGCCCAGTCTCCGGAGATCCTTAAAGCTCTTTCAAATATGGGCTTCCCGCCTCCTGAAGCCCCAGGTATGAATTCTTTAATCCCTTTTAAAACAGAGTTAGGTCAATCTTCAAAAACCCTAACTCAAAATGTTTCTAAAAATGAGTTGAATGTTTCAAACTCTTTAACTCAAATTGTTTCTTCAAATTTTCCTTTAAAGTCAAAAACTTTTTGGCACAATAAAAATTTTTGGTCTACAGAATTAATTACTGATTTTGGGTCTGCTCAGCTAAACCCATGGTCTATAGTTGAAACTGTATACCCTAAAGGATGGTTTTTTAAACCAAAAGAATTCTCAAAACCTCAAGAATATTATCTTCATATTCTTGTGGATTCAGGTTCTTTGTTTTTAAAACACAATTATAATCAGCAAGAAAAGGCTGTCATAGCTTATTCTTCTTTTAAAATAAAGAAAATTCTCCATCCTTCTGAATGGGGAAGACCTTTGCATATTCCTGTGCAATTTAAAGCCCTTCCTTCTTTATCATGTTGTTCCTCATATAACTATTGGGACTATATAGATGTCTGGACTAAAGCCTTATTTTTTCAAAACCCTGAAAAAACCCATTCCTGGCTCATCTATTGTGAGACCAATTTAAAAATTAATAACCTCCCATCCTGGTTTGTTGATTGGTGGTACTATTGTGGTAATGATGATCGTTGTCTCCCACAAGATGTACAATTAGCTTATCAGTATTTTAAAACTCACTTAAACCCTAATCCTTATGAGAAGAATTTTTCTCCTCTTCTTCTCTTTAGTTTAACTTTCAATATACCTTGGGTATATCAATGGTACTTTGAATCATCTATTCTTCCAGGTACCAATATCCCTGTTATATTAAGGAAGTCTAAAGTCAAGTGGTGGACTGTCTTTCGCAATTCTACCACTGAGGAGACTGTTAAAGCATGGCTCCTAAAGAGAAACCACAATGGTCTTGACCCAAGGCTATCTGTCTCTTTTGGAGCTCAAAGAGCCCAGAATATTGCCCTTCTTGCAGCTGCCAAGACTGCAGAAGAATATAAAGCCTTAATGGAACAGATGGTGGGGTCTCTTCCCTCAACATCTGAGCTCATTAAGCCCAGTAGAACCTGCTCTGCTCGATCTTCAACTAAAGTCCATTCTAAAGTCTCTAAAGCCTCATCCAGAAGAAGAAAATCTCCTTCCTCTTCTTCTGATTCCTCCTCATCATCTATGACGTCATCTTCCACCGAGGATGATTGCAATGGTATATTGTCCCCCATCAGAATAAAAAGAAAAGAGAAAAAAGAAAAAAAGAAAAAAAGAGAAAAAAGATAAAGAGAAAAAAGACAAAGAAAAAAGAAAAGAAAAGAAAAGAAAAAGAAAAATAAAGAAAAGAAAAATAAAAAGAAAATTGAGTCAGAAGTTGAATCTGACTCAGATTCGTCTGATTAAAGGCAGAAGAAACCTAATTTCTCCACTCAGATTGTTAAAGTCAATAAAGACGGTGCCCACTGACAAGATACTCAACAGTATTCACCAGAGGAAAACCAACAATAAAGCAAACAGTACCCCCCAGACAAGGTACTATTCATCTACAGTTCCAGCCGCATGAAGGTACAGTAAAAGCAAATAATAAAGACAGATTACTATTCCTCAACAGTACCAAAGCATGTGACAAGAACAATGGAATTTTAAAGCCTCTGTCTATATAATGAAGCTCATTCTGAAGGCATAGGGGATCCGAAACACTTCTCTCTCAACCCAGAAGATAGAAGAGAACCTCTTAGCCTAGTTTTAGCTTCCTTCTTCCCCCTTCCTCTCTCATTTATATATTTCTTCCAGTTCTATACTTCACACCTATTGATCTCCTTGTATAAGGTAGTTATATTTTATAATTATAAATTGTATAATTTATTCTGTATTGTATTTCAATTTTATTTGTTTAAATAAATTTAAATTTTATATTTCATCTCTCATTCTCCATTCTTAAGTATGCTATGTTCTAGTTCTTGCAAACAAAAAACGTGCAAGTTGAGCTTGATCTGGAACTAAAACATCAGAAATTATATTTGCACTACTTACAGACTGAAAAGGACCTCTATATTCTATCCTTTTCTGTCTTTCTTCTCTCTATATTCTACGTTGTATACTTATACGGGATCCATATATTTATACCAAAGATAGTATAACTAGGTATACTAAAAGATATAGACATAAGAGTGTGTATTGATTAAAATATTCTAGACTTAAGATACAAAATTATTCTTTATATGATTTTATATGTTTTTAATATATGCTTTTAAATTATTTCTGTAATTTATTAATTTCTTTTACATTCTGTTTAAAATTACATAATTGCATAATTAAGGAACCTTTAACACTTGAGGCCGGAAATGGTTCTGTGATAGTGAATGTAATTGGTATCCTTAATTCATCATTTGTCATTATATATTCTTTTACTTTCTGTATTTATATTGCCTAACTGTTTATTATTTTATTAAATCCTTTTATATTTATTTCTCCTCCTGCCAAAGATCCTTAAGTTTTGCTGGTATCAGAGCAATATAATGACAAAGATCCTTATATATATATTTTCAGAAGAGATGGGGGAACTCTTCTTTATAATATGGCTTCACCATTTATTATTAGGATCCTTTTACTAAATATGGGAGCAGACTCATATATTTACAAGAATATAAGATTTGCTTTCATATTTATTAAAATATGGGAGTTAATTAATAATCTGAAATTGTTGTCTTTTGTTTTTTAATTTTTTTTATTTAATTCATGAAACTGAAACTAAAAATTTCGACTTCATAAATTAATTATTTTAAATTCTACCATATTATAAATACTACCAGTTCCCACGTCAGCAACTTGGTCGGTGTAGGGATTTTTTTTAATTTTTAATTTTTTAGTATAAAAATATGTAAATTGGAGGTTCCTAATAGACAATTATTAACATTTATATTCAGGTGCATATATATAAATAGATGTGTTATATTTTTAAAATAAATTTATATTTTATATTTAAATAAATTTAAAAACTATTATTTATTAAATTTAATAAATAATATTTTAATAAAAATTAACACTCTTAATTATGTAATATTAAAAAATTGCAATAATATTTTTTAATAAATTACAATGATAATATTAAAAATAATTAAAATATTAATTTTAACTTTTTATTTTTTTAAATAAATTTTAATATTTTTTTCATCTTAAATTATTTATTTTTTAAATAAAGAAATTAAAATTTTAGTTTGTATGATTTAATTGCATTTATAAAATTTATATAATTAATTTTTAATATTAGAAAATTTAAAAGAATGTACTACATATTCAAGTAATAAAAATAAAAATAATTATTATACTTTTTCATTAATTTTTTATTCTTAAACTTTTAAATTTTTTTAGAAGTGTTCGTTTTTTTATTTATATCCATTCATTATATTATAAAATAATGAATTTCAATTCACATGGAAAGACACTTTTTTTCTTTTTTTCTTTATTTTTTTTATTTTTTAATATAAAAGAGTGTAAATTGAAAGTTTCTAATAGGCTATTGTTAACATTCATATTTAAGTACATATATATAAATAAAAGTGTCACATTTCTAAAATAAAATTTTATTTTATATTAAAATAATTTTAAAAAATGTTATTTATTAAATTTAACAAATAACATTTTAATAAAATTAACATTCTTAATGCTTTAATATTAAAAAATTACTATGATATTATTAATAATAAATAAAATGTTAATTTTTATTTTTTAAATAAATTTTAATTTTTTTACCCTCAATTATTTATTTTTCAAATAAAAAATATTAAAGATTTAATTACTATGATATAATTGATTATAAATCTAAACTTTATAAAATTAGCTTTTAATATTATATTAATTTTATTTAAATGTTTTTATTAAATTTAATGAATAATATTTTTAAATTTATTTTAAAAATATGGCACATTTATTTATACGTATATACTTAACTATGAATATTAACAATAGCCTATTAGAAATTTTTAATTTAAACACTTTTATATTAAAAAATTAAAACGTAAAAAATAAAATATATATAATGTTCCCATGCTGGCCAAGTTGCCGGTGTGGAAACTGGTAGCTTTAATAATATGGAGTACCGAAACTAAGAGTTTCGGTTTCACTCCATTTTTTTTAAAATTAATTAATTCATGAAATCGAAATTCTTAGTTTCGATTTTATAAATTAAATAAAAAATAAAAATAAAATTTTAAATTTTGATTTATTAATTGATTTTTATATTTGAATAAATATGAGAGCAAGTCTTATATTTTTATAAATATATGCCACTGTTTCATATTTTAGTAAAAAAAATATGATTATTAGTCTCTCCCAAATCTGCTTATACCTCTTATTTTAAGACATAACTTGAATATATATTATATGGTTAAATGCTTAATAAATATATAATTAAATGTTGGTTCTAATAAAAACAAAAATAAAAAACCATTCCATTAATATCATGATGTGATTTGAAATAATTGGACTGTTAACGAATTTTTCGTATTTTTCAAATAATACGGATGGATGGATTATATGATACAATTCAGAAGATTCAGATTCAACATTCACCCTTAATGCCACGGTATCTCAATATAAAGTTATTTATTAAGACATATTTAGTTCATATTTTCTTTTTCTTACTTTTGTGTAGCTCTTGAATTATAACTATATTTTTAAAAATATACCGTTATACTTTCAAAACATTTTTTTTTGAAACATTTCAAAACATGGTTTTAATATTACAAATATTGTTTCATTTTTTTATTAGTTAACTTCTATATGTGATATATTATATTTTTTTTTATTTACATTGTGTAATTTTAACTGCCATCAATAATCCTAATTTTTGTGAAATATGACAACAATATGACACCTGATTATAATATTGGAAAATGTAAAAAACAAATATATATATATATATATATGAAGAATGGAAAAAAAATGTTAATCACATTTATTACTATATTAGTACTTGAAATATATGTTATAGCGAAGAAATTAATGAAGGTAGTAAAAGATCTAAACAGCAAAATTACTATTGCCCTTTGAAAATTTTAATGCAAGCAATGATATGATTTTGAGTAAATTAACATTATTGTTATTATTATTATTTTTTGATAGAACATTATTGTTATTATTATTTTTGGTAAATGGGTAACCTGGAAGTACTGGTGGTACAGAAATTAAGGGGCAAGAAATATTCCTGAACAAAACCATGCATGTCTCTAGTTTTCTTGCAGAAAATAGAAAATCTGATTCTAATTTTGTTAAAAACAAAGTTCAAATTAAACATACAGTTTCATAGAAAAATAGATGCTAATCATACAATTTCCTCTTCTTCTTCTTCATATATGCTAAAAACCTACTACTGAACCAAGTACCTAACGATTAAAAGATTGAAAGGGAAGTGTCAACTGATCAAGAAGAGCAGTAACAGGCACAGCCAATCTTGGTTCATAAGCAAAACCATGCAGTTCGGCGTCATCATCTCCACTTCTACAACTACTTAAACCACCATGAACATAAGGGCATGGTGGAATCCACTGCCATCTTTTTCTGCAAATATCAAACAAAAGAGACTTATCTGACCCTTTAATCATAATTGCAATAAATTCACCATGACCAACACAGTTAAACCCACGACCACCTTCTATTTCTGCAAATTGAACATAAAGTTGCTGAGGCATTCTTTCAATTTCTACCCATGTTGTTCCACAACTCTGTAATCCCCAAAGTCTCAAACTTTTTGGTACATTTAGCTTACTTTTCTCTACTGCAGCAATAAGAATTAGTTTCCCTTTACTTTCAACTAAGCTTGGAGAACGAAGAAACCTTCTCATTGGAGCTTGAATTTTAACCCAGTTGTTTGTTCCTATACCATAAGATAAAACACTAAACGGGCTAAAATTCATGCAATAAAATTTATCACCAGCGAAAATCATTTCCCCTGAATCAAGACTACAAAGTCTTGGCAGAGAAGAAGTAGTTCCCCAAAGAGAGTAAAACCCACCTGTATCTATATGAAAGCTTTCAGTTGACAAGTTTTTAACTGCAAATGGTGAAATTAGATCATCCCCGGCAACAGATACATCAATGGATGATTCACCAATTTTTAACCCAATTGAAGGGAAAAGGCGTGGCCTTAATGTTGGTGGTAATTGAGATAAAGAACCAACAAGTGGGTTACAAAGAGTTAAACTTTTTGCACCAGCATCATCTGAAACCCAACAAATTAATCCACAAGAAGAAGCAGAAGGAGAAAACCCAGGTGGGATCAGAGCAAAAGAAATTCTATACCAAGATATTTCATAAGGATCAAAGAGATACCCTTCAAAGTTGGGTCTGTTTTGTCCACTGTTATTACCACTGGAATTGTTGTTATTTCTGTAGATGGAGCTCTTAAGGGTTTTGTGTTTGAAGAAAAGAAACCAGTGGCGGATTGGTGAAATTTGGATATAGAGTTGAAGAAAAGTGTTTGAAAATAACAGAGCATACCACCTTTTACACACACAACGTGCTCGAAAAAATGCCGGAGGCGGAAGAAAGGCAATAACTCGATCGAGTAATCTTTGTGGGAGTTTACTCCAAATTCTGATGTCCATCCATTGATTGGTTATAGCATTGGTAGAGGTTGAGCCGCTGCTAGTACTGCTAGTAGCAAAAGTATAAGAATAGGGTAAAGGAATTGAAGCATTAAAAGCCTCCATTTCTTGGTTTTCAAGAAACGAGAAAGAAAGCTAAAAAGTTTGGGAAAGTTTGGAAAGACAAGAAGAGAGCTAAAATGGGAAAAATACAAGTGTTGAGGGAAACAAAAAGGTAGTTTTTGATAATGGGGTAGGTTTCTATTTGGCTGATATCTTTCAATGGATATATGAAGGAAATAATAAACTAAAAGACAAGAAAGTAGAAAAGAAAAGAAAAGACATATGGGTTATAGAGAGAAGAAGGACAAAACAAACTTCAGCTGCTAAAACTCATGAGGATGGTGAAAGTCATTTGCTTTGTCAATTGTCTATGAATCTTGAGTTGCAGGGCTTAGTTGGAATTTGGTTTTTGTTCAAGTGAGCGATAAGGGACAAGTTTTTATATAAGAGAAAACTACTTTTTTGCTTTTAGTTTTAGATTTTTTTTAATTATTTTTAGTGGAAGTGATTCTGATGGTTCTATCTATCAATTCAGTGCTTTCATGTCAAGGCCGAGGAAGGACAATTTTGCAGAAAGAGAAGACAACAAAGTGTATGCGGTCTGCTAGTTATTATTATATTCACTACACATGGCATTAGATTTGGATTTTGTATCTCAGCGTCTCCACTCAACTAAATGGACCAAATCCAATTACTCTTACTCACACCTTGAACAAAACTACAACAAATAAGAAGCACTAGTTATCTAAAACTAGGGCGGTAAATGAGCCAAGCTACTCGAGCTCGGTTTGGATCTCGGCTCGGTAAAAGCTCGTTCAGGCTCGAGCTCGAAACTGCTCATTTGTTAAATGAGCCAAGCTCAAGCTATGAAATATTCGGCTCGTTAGCTCGCGAGCTAGCTCATTTAAAAAGCTCGAGAGCTAGCTTATTTAAAAAGCCCGTTAGTTAAGTTCGTGAGCTAGCTCGTTTAGTGTATTAGATTAAAAATATATATAATTTAATTTATATATATTAAACTATATACGTGAATATATTAATTTTTTACTAATTTAATTTATATAATTTATTAATATATGGTATATGTGATAAATAAATTAAATAATATACAATATAAAATAGCTTAGTAATTTATAGTAAAATATAAAATTATAGTAATATAATATTTTATTTTTATTAATATACAAATATATTATTCATCTTTCATACAAACATAAATTTTAGTATATCTTTTATAAAAATTTAGAAAAATGAATGAAAAATAAAAATTAAAACAAGTTTATTGAGCTCGTTAAACTTATTTAAATCAAGTTCGAGTTCAAGCTCGAGATACATGATATATGAGCTGGCTCGATACAAGTTCGGGCTCGGCTCGAGCTCGATTCGAGTTCGAGTTTGAACTCGATTATTTTATAATGAGTCGAGCTTGAGCTTTACAAAGCTCGGCTCTGCTCGACTCGATTACAGCCCTATCTAAAACATGCATAAATGAATTAAGGATGATATTTATTATTTGACAAGGTATTACCTGGATCCAATATAAACAACAAAAAACTCATGATTAATTACATAAAAGGATACGAAGAGTGATTGGTTTTTAATTTGAATCTTTATATATATATATATATATATATATATATACACGTTGAGAGATAAACCTAAGATTTAAAAAATTAATAATAAAAATAGTTCTATTGGAAATGGTTGATAAATTAGATTGCTCATGATGGGCTTATCCGGATTCAAAGGCGAAAAGTTGCAACTCTTGAAAGAGTTATAACTATACTGAGGGTTATAATTATATGAATGGTTGCAAAAGGCAACTCTTAATTTATATATATTAAAAGAGAAGTTGAAGAATTAAAATTTAATTTCCTGCAATATTAGTTTTTTGTATTGGACTCAATGTAGAATTCAAACTATTTCTTATAAAATCATTAAGAAATAAATGATTTGATCTGAATTTAAATTAATTACGCATAATTTAATAGGTTATTTAGCCCACTGTATGAATCATGTTACTCATTAAATATATAATTTAACCTGTTTTTATTACTGTTTTTAAAATCAGACTGAAAATGAAACATGATTGATGATTGGTTCATCACTTGATCGATTTAAGCAGATTAATTTGAGTTTAATAATATAATAATATTATGAATATTTTATTTATAAATATTAATAAAAAATTTTAAAATGATAAAAAAATTTAAAATAATAAAAAATACTTTATAAATTAAAAAATCACAAATTAAATCTAATAAATATAAAAAGTGAATCTAAATATTTTTTTTGTCTGATTTTTTTAAAAGCACTTAAAATTAAAATGTTATTTAGGTCTGATTCAAATCAATTTGATTTGACTGGCCGATTTTGACTAATTTTTTAAAATATATTTTTTCAATATTTTAAAACCGTTCCGATTCGGGTTTAAAAATACTTGTTTTCACTGAAGTATTTTTCATGTTTACCGCCAATACTTACCCAATTTTGAGTTTCATTCTATTCTAAGAATTCAAAAGTAGTCATATATGAATATTCTGATAATGATCCCTATTTAATGTGAAAATTGTTGTTGGTAAATATTAACTAAAATGTTTTAGTCGGGTTCTGTAAATTGGGACGAAAAATCAATAGTTGTTGTAATGATGTAGGCAGAGAGTTCACGTCTGCTCAAAAGATTAGTAGGCCTTATAGATGATTTAATTGAGATATCAATGCCTAAATGGACGACCCAAGTAAGGTAGCTTGGGTGATTAACACAAATAAATGCTTTCTTTTTCATTAAAAAAAACATAGCAAAAGAATGATTAATTTTTTTTAATATAAGAAAGGATATAAAATAAAATTTTCAATGGGTCATAGATATTCTCACGTTAGTTTATAGGTTATACTTAAGACCTATGTTATAAGCAGAAGTTATTCAAAATCATATCAAAATTAAAAAATATATATGTATTTATCATAAAGCTGAAATTGCATATGATATCTATTAATATTGACAGTATATTAATCATAAAAAAACAACAAAACAAAGTAAATAAGAATAAGGGAATATATGACTTTGAAGTTAAACTCCAATAAATTACCAATGAGTAATTCATTTAAAAAAATAAATCACAAATACTGAAATATTCATTCATGCAGTTACCTTTTGTTGTGAATATAAACAAGTATTATTAGGTAAATATATAATAGAATAATATTAAATATTTAAAAGATTTTCGGGATTGAGAATTGGGGGTGGTGGAATATTTAATTAACGACTAGCATGCTTAAAACTTGAAAGTTATATAGGCAAGATGTCAAAGTTTTTCACTATCCAAACTTAAAATTTCCCTTTTTCATCTCAAAAAAAAAAAAAAAACCAACTATTTATATTTGATTTTATTTGCGCTTTATTTATTAAATTATATATATATATATATATACCCAAGTGATTTTCACTCACATTAATTGAGGATTCATTAAGCAAAGTTATTCATATCTATTTTTCAGTTCTAGTTAATTATATTCGATACTACTAAGATTATAAATAAATAAATAAATAAAAAGGTCCGTTAATTAACACAATGCGGTGTTAATGATTGTACATATTTTTAATATTATTTGTCGTTAAATATATTAAATAAAATTTATCTTTTGATTTAAAAAAAAAGATATACATCCTTTTAATAATATATATATATATATATATATTTTTATACATTTATATATATAATATTTTTTATCTTCCTCCTTTTTCAATCAAAGATATTAAAATTATCTTTCTTCTTCTCAAATAAAATATATTGATTTTTTACACTTTCCTTATCTTATCTTTTCTTTTGTCTGGTCTTTCATTTTTTCTTATTAAATGAACTTTTGTCTCGCTCCATTCAAACATAGTATAATTGCAGAAGAACTACTAATGGCAGTCTTGTTGCTGTATTGCTGAGTTCAATATTTTCTTATTATGATACAAATTTTATTTTTTTTCCTTAATTACTTATATTTTTTCAAAGACTAATGAGTGATTGGATTTAACAGTGACAAGCCAACGTCCATAGCTATCTCATGTGCTTACATTATTCGACTTGGCATTTCAGTTATAACTCACATAATTAGGCTCATTATTATTTTTTCTAATAGAGGATGAGAACTGCATGCATATTAAATTTTTGAAGAAATAACAAAACTATCAATAAGTTTGTGCTATTAATTCCATATCAATAATTTAGAAATGGAGCGCTTGTTTTGTTATACAGAAATTAAAGTTCTAAATTTTCAAATTGCAGTGTTCTGTATTCAAATTCTGAAATTATAACATAGAAAGTTATGAATTTAAATTTTGACATTCTAAAAAGGAAGAATTTTTCTTATTAATTTCAGCATGGATGGTTTGACCTAAAATATTACATTAATATTAAATCAATTTTTTTTACAAAAAAGTGAGAGGCTATGAACTCCAACCAACACTCTCCTACTTGTAATTTGATTAAATATATAAAACAATCCTAATATTATATATATATATATATATATGGAAACAATCATAAACCATATTAGCTATGTGTAGAAGAAAAATAAAATATGATTACCGCAGGGGTGAATCCAGAATATTTTGTGAAGAGAAATAAAATCTCACACATTATAGATTTATTTTATATTTTTTTTTCAATTTTTATCTCATTGAAAGTGGGAAAAGAATAAAGAAAAAAAATACATAAAATATTACTAAAAAAACATAAAAAGTTGTAGAAATTAAGAGTGAGCATGGGACGTAAAATCTTCACCTAAACCGAATTCCTGAAATCAGGGAAGAAAGTCCGATGAGACCTAAAAAATAATTGAACCAAATCAAAACTATATTAAAAATTTAAAACCAAATATCATTATATAATTATCAATTCATAATAAATTTTATATATAATAAATTTTGCACATGAAATTTCTGAATACATGAGTCAAACAGAAACATACTTGAATTTAAAAAATTATATAATACAACGGTCATTCAATTTTCCGAATACCAACAATACAATTTTGTAAAAATTTTCTTATCCAAATAATACGAAACAGATTTCTCAATAATCAAATTTCTAAAATTTCGATTTGGTTCAAAAATTTTCAAATCCTTAGTTCTACCCGAGCCTTGCTTACCCTTAAATATTTGCTAGAGATGAAGTTATGTTGAGTAGTAAAAAAATGATCTTTCTTTACTTTTCTTAAATATGATTAAAAATGATATTAAATTATTAATAAATTCTATAGTTTATTACTCCCTTCGTATCATTTACGTAGAAAAAATAAAATGGACACGAAAATTAAGGAAATTTCCCTTTTTCCATCTCTATTTACTTAAATACCCCTAAAAAATCTCTCAAAATCTACTTTTAAGACAAGGGTATAAATGGTATTTTGTCTCATTCCACTTTTCAAAAATTACCTAAAATGACATATTTTCTATATAAAACATACACCAAAAAAGAAAATTTTTTCTATATAAATAATACGGAGGAAATATATGATAAAGAGTGAAATGGTCAATTTATTATATATATGAGCTTCTCAAAAGATATTTAACTTACGGTATCCTTTCCATCTACACATATCAATATATAATTTAAGTAATAAATATTTTTAATTTTTAAACTCTTAATTTTTGCTTAAAATTCACCTAATGTGACAAAGAAAATGTTAATTAATTTCTCCCTTAAAAAAAAGTAAACAGATAGTTTATAATATAATAAAATGAATTAAAGTGTGGAATGAATTAAATAAATAAAAAAATAAAAGATTAATAGAAAGAGTCAACTTGAATAATTATATCCAAGTATAGAGAGTTGTGTGACTGAATGTATAAAGAAAGAAAACAGTATGTCAGGTTCATACGTCCAATCCCATCTCAGTCGCAATTAGGCTTTTATTATTATTTTATTATTTTTTTTATTTTTACAACAGTAACTTTAAGCTTTGGCGTGAACTACTGTAACCTTTCTTTACAATGTCCACCAACCTTCACTTCTCACTCTTTCTTCACTACAACTGGTCCAATACTCTTCCTCTTCTTCTATTTTTATTGTAAAATAATTTGTCAATAATAATAATGATAATGATAATAAATTATAATAACAATAATTACGATAACTATATATCAACTTAACCTTATAATTAAATTAAAGTATATATGCTTTAAAATTATAAATATTTTATAAATATAACGTATATATGCATGACTAAAATAATAATGAAAAATTTATAATTAACATTACAAATAAAAACTGAAGTATTAGATAATTAATAAATATTAAAAATTAAAACTGTTAATTTCAAAATATTGAAATTGTTTGTTTGATTATTCTTATTATTATTATTATTGCTGGAGCTGTAAATATAATTTTAATTAATGGTAATAGATTTTTTTTATTAAATATTAATCTTAATTTTTTTATTTGACTTTACTATATAAAATAAATTATATTTGTAATTAATATTATTATAATTATAGTTAAGATAGAAAACTAATTAATAATGTGGGAGTCAGAGGTGTCAAAGTGAGCAGATGTAACAGTGTGTGGTTAATATCAATCTTCTCCTAAGTGTGAAGTAGGAATTTTGGAGTCCATAAATAGGAAAAGGGGTTTAAGTTCAGATTTGGAAAATTATTTCTTCCTTTAAGAAATCTCCTCTTTTGGTAAAAAGATAACTCTTCAGATTTGGAATCGTTTTTCTCTTTAAGCAATCTCTCTCTCTCTCTTTCTCAATGATGGTCATTCATGATATGAGTTGTGTTTTTGCTATCTCTCACAGTCTCACTACTTCCACTTTATGTATACTTTATTTATATATTTTAGAAATTTTCTCTTTGTGGTTTTGTTTTAAACCTTAAATTTATAATTACCTATAAGTTTCTTCAATTATTAATTATTTTTGGGACAAAATAATAACACAATTTCTATATATAACGATTTTGAATATTACATTTTTAATTTTTTTTTAATTTTTGAGACGGTTTTAAAAATTTTCAAACTTTTGAATTAGACAGAATTGTATGAATTATAAAATTGAAATTATTTTGAAATTTTGAAATTTGCTCAATGGTTAAGATTTTAATTTTTATTTGTAAAATTATGAAACTTTTAAAACTTTTTAATTTGTATAATATTTTCATCTTTAAAATATTAAAATATAATGTAACTAAAATTATTCAATTATTATATCATAAAACACTTTAATATCTTAAAATTAGCACTTTTAGTTAAAGTTAGTTTAGTGATTAAAACATAATTATGTTAATTTCGAAGTTTATTGTCAGCTTAAAATTATAATTTTTTAAAAATTAATTTAGGTTAACTATTTTTTTAAGTTGTGGAGATATTTAAAAAATTCAAATACTTTTTCAATAATTTGGTGCAAATTTTAAATTAATTGATGTTAACTTTATTTTTTAAGTTGTGGAGATATTTAAAAATTTTAATTGCTTTTTCAATAATGCGGTGCAAATTTTAAATTAAAAATTTTGTTTTGCTGTGAAATTAATAAATTATTCCTTTAATTAAACTTGTGAATGTACTAGAGGATTAAGTTTCTAAATTAAAAGCACAATAATACTTAGGGGTGGGCAAATTTTGGTTAACCGACCAAATATTCAGTTAACGAATATTGGTTTAATTAACCAAATTTATTATATATCGGTCGGTTCGGTTAGTAATTTTAGAGTATTTTAATTTTTAGTTCGGTTAACGGTTAACCGATTCAGATCGGTCAGTTAACCATTAACCAAAAATTTTAAAAAATTATTTAGTTATTATTTTTTATTTAATTCTTTAATTATATTATTTTTTTTACCATAAGTATAAATTTTTATTACAAAATAAAATTATTTTTTTAGTTTTTTAATAAGTTTTTTTTAGTTATTTAATTATACTAAATTTTTTGTTATAAATAAAATTTTTATTATAAAATTTTAAAAAAATTAATTGATTCAGTTAATTAACTGAATTAACCAATTCAATTCAGTTAATTAACCAAATCGGTCGAAAATAAAAATTGATCGGTTCGGTTAAAATTTTTTAAGTAAATCGGTTCGGTTAATTATTCGGTTCAATCAGTTTATTAACCGAACCAACCGATGCCCACCCCTAATAATATTGATTTAAACAATTGATATAAAATTTCTTTAAAGGACAAAAAAAAAATTCTCAAACTCCTTAAACATAATTTGCTTGAATTCCATAAGAACAATTTGAAACTATAGTGCATTTGTAAACTGCTGAAATGAAATGAACAGTGGTTGCTATTTACTCATTACTACTGAATAAAATACCGATCACTACTGAATAAAATAGAAGTCTAAGAATGAACAAAGAATTGAAAATATAAACTGAAATATGACATTACTATAACGAAATCTTTGCAATTTGAGTTATAGATTGTTCTGTGTATTTTATAGTTGTTTATTGATGTTTCAATCTTTTCTCTATAGTTGCTTTTATTTTCAGCAAAAATAACTAGTTTTCTCTATTTTCACCACTCTCTTACATTCTCTAAATTATCTAAACCACTTCTCTACATTTCACATAATTAATTCAAACACTACAATTTCACAGCGTGCCCTTTTTCACAGAAAATAGTTATTTTCTTACTAGATTACTAGGCCACAAAAATAATTCATTTTAATTTTTTCCTTTAGCCCAAGTCCATCTTTAATTTTGGGCACAAATAATACCTCATGTCATACTTTGGCTCTAATTGTAAGGTTATATTGCCCATCATTCATCTTCAAATAAATTACCCAATATCAACATAACAATTATTCCATCCAAAATGAAGAAACCTTTAGGCCTAAAGTACAATTTAGTGAGTTTGAAAAAATATTTTGGGAACAAAAGAAAAAGAGAACAACAACAATATGGAAAAAAATAACTCAATCAATTTCAAACCTCTCTCAATAAATATTTCTTCTCCTTCTCTAAACCCTTTTCTAGCATCTAATAATTCCAACCTTTTCAATATACCAAGCTTTTTGACTCCTTCCTATTTTCATCTTCAACTACTACCTTCTCAAGTTCAACCCCAAATTGTGAAACTCCAAAAATTGAATAATCCTCACTATCCTAAAAACATTCAAAACCTCAATCTAAATGGTATTGAGAGGTATTTCCACTGCCACCTTCTAATCATCTTCCAAATTTACTTTAAAATATAAAATCACACTCTCCTTCTTCAGCCCAAAATCCTATTTCCACTGAAAACCCAAAGCTCTAACATCAAATTTTATTTTCTAGTCCAGAAAACAAAATATCCAACTCTTCTTCTACACAAATTCCTACTTTACCTAAAAATTGCAACCCAAAATCGCAAAACCCTTTTTTTCTTCTTCCTCTATGCCAATTCCACAACCAATAATAAACATGTTCACATCATCTTCTTCGAATCAAGATTCTCCTATTCCTTTATTACTTCCTAATCAAAATCCACCAAAACCTAATATTCAAAATCCTATACTCAACAAACCCATTGTATAAATCCTAAAAATCTCATTTTTTTTTCCACCGAAATTAGCCCTAAAGACCCCAAGAAAACCCTTTTTCTCCTATTTTAACCTTCCCCACCTAAAATCCCTAACAAAAATCAAGTTTTCCCCTTCTTTTCATTACCTAAATTTGAAAAAAATCAAAGAACTCACCATAAAATTTGGGTTTTATGGAAGAAAGAGAAATATCATCCAAAATCCCCTTGATTTTTCCAAAAAAGGCTAGGTCTTCAAAATAAACGTTTTCAAAGCTTGAAGATTCAATATTTTAAATCATTACTACCATTGACCGAAAATTAAATACATGTAACTTTTCAAATAAATCCAAACTTGAGTATTAAATTATAATAGTATTGATGATAAAGAAAATTAGAAAGTTAGAAATTTTGGATTATAAACTAATTTTGACAATGCTTTTGTGGTTGTGCTTGAACTTGTGATTGAATAATGAGTTTGGCCATTTTGGCCAAATCTCTTTTAAATTTTTTGTAGAGCTTGGGATTTTTGAACACCTTAAATTTTATTTTGATTATTTTCTTAAAGAAGTGTGGTAGTGGATGGTTAGTATTGAACTTTGGAATGAGAATTATGAGAAAGCCAAAATTTCTAGTAAAAGAAAATTTTTAACTGAACATTATGATTGAGTTGCCTTTGCATAATTTCAGTTTAGTTATTTCGGTCATTTATCCCTTCTTGAACAACTTTTGAGTATGGTTGTAATACTTTCAGCCATTTTAGCCAAAATTCGAAAGCAGATGTCTCCTTTGGAAAAAAAAAATTAAAATGGCTTGATTTAGTTTTAATGTAAAATCTTACAAACTAAATTGTAGCAAGCCATTTTTTTATTTTTTTTTTGTGGACCTTGATGGATTTTGGCCATTAAGGCCAAATTTTCTTTGCATGTTTCTAGAAAAAGACTCTAAATTGTGGCCACACTTAATCTTTGGTTGAAAAGTTTGATATCTTGTGGTTTTAAATTGTTTGGATGGTGTCTTGAGAGAAGTTGTCTATATTTGCCAAAATTTCTTGATTTTTTGGGACTCCACTTTTAAGTTATTTATGTATGAAAGTTTCGGCCAATTTGGCCAAAATTCTATAAAAAAAGATTTGAAATGGTTGCTTTCTTTGAGAAAAGAATGGAGAAAATTGGCTTTATTTAGAAAGATCTTTTGGGTAGTTCAAGTTGTCATTCTAAGGTCTTTAGCTTGATGTGGTATGTATTTGGTTCAAAAAATATTTGTTGAATTGAATTTTTCATCTACTTTTAACCAAGGTTTAATAACTAGGTTTTGGATAACCTTCTTACTTGGTTAAGAAAATCTAAGGGTTGTGTATCAAATACATACTATTATTTGCTTGAAATAGAAAACTAACTTGATTTTTCCATATGGATAACAACATTTCCAATGGCTTTTTTATCTACAGTTCCTTCTCAAAGAACAACTCTGTAATATCCCAATGTATACCCTAGAAGTTTGGATATAATTGTTGTTTGTTTGAATTATGTGTATATGTTATGTTGATAAGAAAAGAAATTGAAAAGAGAATGTTTAGGTATTGTTTAAAAAGGAAATTAATGTGTAGAGAGAAAGTGTATATGTTGGGTATATGGCAATATATATAACATATACATTAGTCAAAGTAGATGGTCAATGCAAGAGGATATTTATTTGTTATTTGTGAAATTACTTAAGTGGGCATATAAGTGACAAAAGCTAAGTTAAATGGATGAAGGGCATTTAGGTAATTGCTTTGTTAAAATTGCTTGGTGGAGATTTAAAGAAGAAGAAAAGGTTGACTTGTGTTGATTTTTCTTTTCTTCTCATTGTGTGGCCGGTTACCAAAGGAAGAAGAGAGGAAGAGAGGTGTTCTTGATGCTAGAATCAAATTGAAGAAGGAACCAAAGGATTTGGTTAAAGATGTGTGAAATTTCTTCATTTAAGGTAAGTACTCTCTTGTTTTCCTTTGTTATTCTTGAAGTTGTGTTTGAAGTGAATTTTGATTTGATGAGATTATAATTTGGTGTGGTTGAGATGTGTTTTTAAGTGATGAAAGTGATGGTAAATTAAATTGGTGTTGATTTTGGTTTGAGGATGGTAAGTTAAGTGGATGTTGGTTTTGAAAGAATAAGAATGATGTTGGTTTAGGGTTTTGAAGTGGTATGTGTTTAAATGTGTTGTTAATGATTTGTAAATGATAAACATGTAAAGATAAGTGTTAATAACATTGTTTATCTCCATTTGAATAAGGTTATGTTGTGTATAATATGTTTGAGTGCAACCAAAGGAGATTTGAATATGTTTAGGGTGTTGATTCATGAGTGACACGGATAAGCAAGGAGAGACACGGCCAAGTTAAGGAAATTTGGCCGTGTTGGATTGAATTTGGAGAGACACGGTCACTGTCTCAGCCGTGTCATCTGCCCGTGTCTGTTACTGGATGATTTTTGTTGAGAGACACGGCCGTGTCCCTTGCCCGTGTCTGCCACTGCCTGATTTTGGTTGAGAGACACGGCCAAGCTAGGGAAGTCCTGGCCGTGTTAGAGCTTTTGGTTGAGAGACACGGCCACAAGCTTGGCCGTGTCCCTCAAAGGTGTTAGTTGGTATTTTATTTCTTTGTTCTTCTTGCATTATTGAGTTTGAACATACATTTGATGATAATGATGATGCATATGATGCTATAGGTAAAATGTGAAGAGATTGTGTTGCATTGACTTAAATATTGAGAACTCTTGGAAGAGGAAATGTATAGTTTGATGGAGAGTAGTTCTTGAGGTAAGTACAAATTTATATGAATGCATTCTTTTACAAGATTGTGAGACTTAACACATTTAGTTATAAATGTGTTAAGTAATTTATTATATTGCTAATATAATGTGACTAATGTTACGATTTGTATAGTGTGAAAGATAAGATGATCTCTCATAAAGGTATGTGTTATGTGATTTGTTATAATAAATATGTTATTGACGAATTCAAAGTATATTATGTATATACTATTGATGAGTTGTTTTAATGTGAGTTGAGGAATGATAAGAGGTAAAATCATTGTGATTGGTTGAGATGATTCAATGAAATATACTCTCTTGATGTGATGGGAATCAAAGATTGTTGAATATAATGAGGAATTGCTTTGATGTTAATGTATATTATAATGATGTGAATGATATGTTGGTTTAGTCAATGAAATTGATTATGAATATGTGAAAGATGAAGTATTATAATATGAATTGAGACATGATGATTTAAATGTGATGAGAAGCCTTTATGAATGATTATGATTATACAAATGATATTGTTAAGGCATGTTTGCCTATTTGATAATGATGAGAATGAATGGAGAAGGTAATGTTAAAAGATCTAAATGAGTGAACCTATCTGCCTCCTGCGGAACCATGCGGACCCATTGGTTGGGCAACCGAACTTGGACTACCGACCTGGTTGGGGGAAAGGTTCGATATGATCAGTATTATGTATTTATCTGCCTCCTGCGGAACCATACGGACCCTGTGAGTGGGCAACCGAACTTGGACTACCGACCTGGTTGGGGGATAATACGTGGTTGATAATCTTATACGTTCCTATCTGCCTCCTGCGGAACCATGCGGACCCAGTGGGATGGGCAACCGAACTTGGACAACCGACCTGGTTGGGGGAAGGATCGTTACTGATAGTTTTATACGTGCTTATCTGCCTCCTGCGGACCCCTGGGATTGGCAGTGGCCTGAGGCCCAGTGGGCAACCGACCTGGTTGGGGGAAAGTTCGTATATGACGCCATGGTTGTTGGCTATAATGATGAACTTTGTATAATATATTAGTGTCTTTGGACCCATGCTTGTGCTTGATTGCATGTGATTCTTAAATGGTGAACCAAATGAATAATGTAAATGGAGACATAGAGAATTGTGAATGATATGATTGAAGCATGCCTTGATGATATGATTGAATAATAATATGTGTGTTTAGTTAATGTGAAATGTGCAAGATGTGATGATGAAATGAATTGTGGAAAATATAATGTTATGTGATAAATGATGATAATCATGAAATGTGATGTATACAATATATAAGTAAATTATTGTAAGTGAATATAGCTTGAGAAGCTATGTTGAATAATGAGTTTATGAATAAAAGAATATTATGAAGTATGATGTGTAATATATATTGAGATATGGATTGTGAATATTAGTGAGGGATTGTGGTTGGTGATAATGAGATGTACATATGTATATAATATATGAAATTAGTCGAGATATATGAAAGGTGCCATTCAAAAGGAAAAACATGATAAGAAACTAATGGTACATGGAATCATTATATTATTGTACGTTAGAATTTCTATAATGTAAGTTTATATTTTATATTTGTACTACTAAGCTCTCGGGCTTAGCGCGGATGTGTAATCGCGCAGGTGACTAGGTGGAAGATATGAAGTTTTTCGTGATGCCACGAGAAGAGTAAGAGTTTGTCGAGACCAACTAGAGGGTGATGCATACATGTATAACTTTTAATTATGATGTATTTCTGACAAGAGTGTATTTATATGTATAAATGAAGTTTTGATAAAGATAAGATTATTTATATGTAAGATCATTAAATGTATAATGATTTTGTAAGTGTTCCTTAAATTAATGTATGATGGTTTTAAATTCTGTTTAAAGGTTTTTAAATTGTAACGAAAAGTGACATCTTTATACTTTATATACTTACTGTATGTATACCAGGTATATGTATAGTACTCATATGGAGTATCGGGGTGTTACATACTCAAACTTCTGAGGTACAATTCATTTATTGCTTTCGCTCTCCTTATGCATGGTCTTTCCCTTAAATCTAATGATAGTGTTTACTATAGTTACTGCAATCCCAGCTTGTGAAAGAGTTTTCAGCACCACCATTTTCTTTACCTTTCATATTCAAGTAAGCATTTTCATTTTGAATTCAATTCATTTAATTGTTGCTTGCTTATCTAAAATATGTTTTATTTCTTAGGTCTTCCCCTAATTTCTTTGAAATTGACATTACTCAAACTGTAGAGTTTCCAATTATTGGTCTAGTTATCTCCTCAATCCACAAGAAACTTCCTCCTTTGAAAATTTTTCCTATGCCACCACTGAATTCCAAATTACTCAAGTATTTCATAAGTCTAAAAGAGGCGGGGATGAATGGAATAAATGGGTTGATCATTTAACTTCACAATTCCATCAAACTTGGGATAGATTAGGTTTCTTGCAACTCATTGCTTTTAGCAAGAAAATTATACCCATCGATTTAGACCTGGCTACCACTGCTCTTAGATTTGGAGTCCTGATATAAATTCATTTCTCTTTCCATTTGGTTTAATGTCTATGACTTTAAAAGACATAATATACCTCATTGGTCTTCCCGTCTTATGAGGTGATGTCCTGTATTTGATTAACCTCAACTCTTCATCCTTGCCAACTATTAACTTTAGTTGCACGTGTTAGCCTTCCCATGCCAGTTTTGTTCAACATCGGTGCCATTTGACTAATCCACATAGTATTAAAGAATATGTTGCTTTGTTGTTGATCTTGTTATGAAAATACATTTTTTACCCAGTTGGTGAAAAACCTAGTATTGAGTATTTAGATTTAGATGGGGCCATGGCTTCTGGTCAACATTTTGCTTTAGGCATTATCTTTATAGGGCCCACTTACTTCAATTTGGAGAAAATTCTGAGCACAAGAAAGCCAAATGGTTGTGTCTTGTCCAACTTTGGTTGATGGCCTATTTTGTTGAATTGAGAAGTCTTTTGCCAATTGACTTTTTATACTCTTTTTTTCCACTTGTTCTGTGGGTGAAAAATTAATGACTTGTGTTTATAATATGGAGGTAGATTATCTGTTTACTTTCTTCATGGGCCTTAATCATAGACCTCCCTAACCTTTTTTATGTCTTTGATTATGATCTTGATATGCCCAATTGGAAAAATTTTAATCCTGAACCTAGTATCTTTGAAGAAATTAGAAGGAGATTGTTTTATATGTTCACTATTCCTCGGGCCTGCTCATGGCCTTAGCAATTCAGATTGGCACCTTCTATACCACCTTGTAGCCTTGGTATTTCTATTCCTATGGTCCATTTGTCAAAGTAACAATAGCAAAAATAGTTAAAACCCAAAGCAACCTCCAAAGTCACCTTACCTTAATTTCTGCTGCTCAGATTTCTGACTTCTACTCTTGGTGGAGGACTATGTTTTCCACTTTGATGCCCTCTATCACAGGCAAACACCTTTGTAACTGCTATTGTTATATGTATATGTTTTTCCTTTTCATATAATTTCTAATTTCCTTTTTATAGATAAATCTGCTCTAACCACACTCATTGCATCAAAAGGTAAAAAGCAAACAAACTCCTCACTCTACCAAGTCTAACTCTCCTTCCAAAAAATGGTTGGATCTCCTTCCTCAGTTTCCTTGCGTTGATCTAATAGGATCCCATTAAAGATTAGATTTTTAACAAATCTAAAGAACCTATTGATATTATAGATTAGCCAGCCCAGGCAGCCACTTTCTCAGGTATCTAACAACTTTTACTCTTAGATTTTTTTCATTCTATCTAAAGTATCTCTGAAACTCATTTCATATGAGGAGGTAGTTCAAGCAGCAGTAGTTCTCAGCAAAATGAAGTCACTCGTGATTTTTCTATCTCTTCTAAAAAAATTATTCAAGAAGAAGGAAATGGCCATCTTGTGGAATCTTCCTCTTTAGATATTGGTGATGACTAGGGACATGGATCTCATTCCATACAAGCCAAACCTCAGCCTTCAACAGTTGCACCACCTAAGGTATTGCCTTATCTCATTCTCTCTTTTCTTGTAACAAAGACTGAATTTTCACTTTATGTTTTCAATTTACCTTTATAATTGATAAAGAAGAAATTGTTATTGATTTTGGTTTTTTTGGAAGATCTATCTACTCCATTGGAAAAAGATACCGAGCTTGTGGATTGAAGCCAAGTATATGCAACCAAGAGCACTATTCAATTTCTTTTAATTCTAGATATCTTAGCTTTAGATGAACTCCAAAGGAATGAATTTACAGCTGCCCTTGCCTATCTACAAACTTCTACAGCTCAACCACATCTACAGACTGCCTTGGCTGAAGTCTTTACACAGGTTCTTTCAGTTTTTTGTTCCATACAAAGCTCTTCTATTAATGAGAAGAAGTTAATTGAAAAAATCGATGAGTTCATGAAGAAAATAGAAACCTATGAAGATCAAATGAATTTGAAGAAGGGTTGCGGTGAAGAGTTGGAGAGTATTCAAAAGACTTATAAGGCTGTGGAAGATGAGATTAAAAAGCATCTAGAAGCTATTGAAGCACTAAGAGCTTATCAACAGACCTTAATTACTCAAGATGAAGATTTACAGAAGAAGTATATTGAGCTTAGGGAAGAAGTTGATGCCTTCACACATTCTCTGCAACAACAAAAAGATCAAGTTTCCCTTTAGGTTCAATAGCTTAATGCTGCAAGGGATATCAAAATAGCTTGTTGCGCTAAGGGGAGAGATCTGAAGTCCTTTGACTCCACTCCTTTCTTATTTAATTTCTTTTGAGTTTTTAGAACTTTTAGAACTGTAAACTTTAGCTTGCTGGAACTTTAGTTGTAACAACTAGTACATTTGCTTTTGGATTTTTGACTTATGGATATTTATATTATTTGTGATTCATTATTTGGCCTTCACTGCTTTGCTTTGTTGGAATTTTTTGCTTTTGTTTGCTAGATTAGCCACACATCATATGCACCCATATGCATCATAACCATTTTTGCATTTCTCTATGCATGTGTCTCCTATTTTTTAATTGAGAGATTAGAGGCTTGACCAATATTTTGGACTTGAATGGATTATCACATTTATCTGTACCCACCATGCACTAAAACCATTTTTCCAAGTGCAATTGGCTATTTGTTGGCCTTTATTGTTGGCCTCTTATCTTATCCACTATACGATACTTCATTCCACAAGAAAAGATTGTGAGCAAACTATAGAACCTCAAATGTAATGATCAAGATTTTAAATAGGAAACTTTTTACCTCATATTGAAAAATTAATAGTGTATAGTGATAAAAGTAATGTGGATAAATGCTATAAGTAGAGAATGATAAATTGTATATCTCAAAAATTTACTGAATAGATTATTTTTATGGTTTTATGGGATTAAAAATTGAATTAGAATCAAAGGATAGAAAAGAAGGTGAACCATATTTAAATTGAGATTGGCCACACTAGATTAAGCCATAAATATATATATATATATATGGACAGATATGTATGTAGCTAGAAGCTTCTTTCTTCTCCTTCCTTCTCTCTTCATCATTCACGTTCAGCACCATCTTCACCATCAAAACTCTTTCTTTCTTTCTTCTTTCCAAGATTTTAATCAAAACTTAAGATAAGATCACATCTAAATATAAGTTTTACAAGATTAAGCTGGAAAGTTAAGAGTACCAACAAGTAATTAGAGAAAAAGAAGAGTTTGAAGAGGTATGTGCTTATGTATTATACTTTGCAAATAATTGAATTTCTATGAGTTTGAATGTTTGAATTGATTGATTGAGTCATTTATAATGAATTATTTCTTAAAAATATTGATTAAATGGATTGATGAGTGAAAAATGAATGAAAAGAACTTATATGTGGTGAGTTTGATTCTTAATTCAATCTTTATAAGAATTGGGTATTTTGATGTTGTTTAAGCCATAAGTGATATTTGAAGGTTTGATTAAGTGAAGTTTGAGTAAAATATTAGATGTAGACTCTTTTATGTTAAAAAAATTTGGATTTGATTCATTATTATCATAGATTTTGAATATATTGAGTTAAAATGGTTAAGTGTGCGAAATGCAGAATTTTTGCCTGACATGGCCAGTGACACGCCCATGTCAGTGGGTGTGTCACAGGTACTGAATTGTAAAATGAATGACACGCCCATGTCAGTGGGCATGTCAAAGCTACTATGAAATGAGCAAAAGACATGCCCAGTAACACGCCCATGTCATTGGGCATGTCACTTGAAGAAATTTGCCCAAAATGACTCTTTTTCTTGTCTTTTTAAATGACTATAAGGTCTTAAGATGTAAAAATATTTGAAATTAACCCTAACAAATTATGTGATCAGTTTATTTTGAATATATGATAAATATGTATCATACCAAGTGTTGATCAAACAATTGTTCTATTGAAGTGATATACATAATTCAATATTAATTAAAACAAATGAATTGCCCAAATCATACTGATTTTAGATCTAGCTTTGGATTGAATGGCTAACTAGAGGAAGGATAGCCATAGTGATAGTGGGCACCTCATGCCATTAATGGACACAATGTGTCATCAGTGACAGTGGGCATAGTTGCCATTATACATTCTTGAGATTTGGCATTAAAATTGCTACACTAACATGTTATTCAAACCTATGATCTGAGTTTAGTATGTATGGACATAATTAATGAAAATATATGTGAACATGATAGTTGTGACTAATGAAAGAAATGTAAAATAATAATATAAGTCAATTACTTGAAATTGAAGTATTGTGTTACAGTGTAAAAGTGAGTGTTAATATATATATATATATATATATTAATGCTTACAAGTGAAAGTTCTAATGCACGTAATGGAAATGTTATGCTTAATGTATTGAATTACTCAAATGATTGAACGTGTATATAATGATGTGAGATACAAAGTGCTCCAAAGTATATCAAATGATTGAAAGTGTATATAATGATGTGAGATACAAAGTGCTCCAAAGTATAGTGTCTATAATATGTGAGATACAAAGTGCTCCAAAGTATATCAAATGATTGAAAGTGTATATAATGATGTGAGATACAAAGTGCTCCAACGTATAGTGTATATAATGAGGTGAGATACAAGGTGCTCTAAAGTATAGTACTCAAATTAAGTGAACAAAAGTATAGATTGAATGAAATGATACTATATGTGAACTTGAAAAGGAAGACTGATTGAAAAACAAAATAAGCGTATTGTGAACAATGTTATCAAATGAGAAAGCAAGTCTTGAATAAAATGATTATTAACGAGACAATTGGTAGTACCGAAAGTATTGATTATATAATAACTTTTATACAGGGATAGCTATTATTTTGTGTAATCAGCATGGTATGTCGATTTGTTACTGAAATTAGTTCATATATTGAAATACTTCTTAAAACTAAGTGTTAGTACTATATTTTCATAAATTTATTGCTTTAATATTAAGTGAAAAAATATATGTATACAAGCATTACTAAGCTTTGCTTAGCGTGTTAGAATTATTTTCTGACACACAGGTATCAGGACATCGGAGCAAGATAAGAACAGATGAAGATCTTGTGTATATTGTATTCATAAGTAATAAATGTATATAGATACTTCAGTTTGGCTATTTGAGAGATTGTACAATTGTGTAAACATAAAAGGAATATATGTATTTAAAGGATGAAGTGTGAGAATTAAAGTGACTGACTATTAAAGAAAGGAATGTATTATATAATAATTTGATTTAACAAGCGTATGATAGTTATCTAGTTTGTAACTAGTATTTGGATGATTGAAAATTTGTCTAAAAGTTGGACCTATAAGTGTTGTGATATGCAGATTGTATTATTATTTGAAAATTTTTATTTATGAAGAGAGTTTTCTCTGAATTGATTAGAGCACGAAAAGTATATAGCATAACATTCTCTGATAGTTCTAATGAGAATTGTCAGGGGATGTTACATCAAAACCCTTGAAAATTACCAGATGAAAACTCGAGAAAATCCTTCATCTTTATATACTCAAAACCATAGGCCTCCAAGTAATAATGAAAACTATAAATGTCAATTTTCTATGATCTATTCTACTTCAGACTACTTTGATAATTATCTTGATTAAACATAACCATTGAGTAACATGACACTAGTCATATCTTGGCAACAAACTTTGCAATTCAAAAGATACATCAAAACCTACTCAAAAGAACTTTCTGAAGAAATTTCCCAACTAAACATGCCAAGAACAATTTGCATCTCCAATTTGGGATGCAAGTGAAAACCACCTGCAGAATAGAGTAAACAGACTAAAATTTTCTCATTTTGATATGTCCTAAAAAAGAATACTTCCTTTCTTCTGCGGCAACCTTCATCTCAAGGCTTCTCAGGGCTAAAATCAAACTTTACATAGTAATTAGCCTTTGTGAAGGCCATTGAAAATTACTATAATTTCATAGATAATCTAATCACCTTAAGAAACCACATCTACAGAAATTGCATATCAATTGTAAAATACCCATCAATTTTTATTTACATTTATTTATTTGATTTTTATATATAAAGCTTTTCACTCTGCTAAAATAAAAATGTAAGTTCACAAATAAAGAGTGGTCATCAGGCCGACTTTTATTTCCATAAGCTAAAATGGTCAATAGTACAAATTATTTACATACCAAGTAAAAGCTCCTTGGCCATTAGTTGGCCTTACAACTTTAATTAATTTTCTCTATGTTCTCCCACATAGTAGGAAAATACCTTTTTTAGATACTTTCCATTAATATATCACTTGTAGGGTTCACATTTAAGCTTGACAACCAATATGTGTTGCCTTTTAAGACCTTGTAAACTTTAAATGATCCCTCCTAATTGGGAGACCATTTGTCAAACTCCCTATCCATGGTGCCAAGGGGAACTATTGTTTTCCTCACCAAGTCATCCTCTTCAAAACTCCTCTTCCTAACGCTTCTATCATATAACTTGGCTATTTTCTTCTTTTAAGAGATTATATTGTTTTAAGCCTGAAGCCTTTCCTCCTCTACCCCCTCTAACTCCATACTCATGGCCTCATTATATCATTTGGAATCAAACCATTCTGCTTTGGAACTCTTAGAAATGGAACCGCCACCTCTAAAGGTAACACAACATCATGTCCATAAGTGAAAGAAAATGGAGATACTCTAGTTGCACTTCTTTTTGAAGTTTTATATGCCCATAAAGTTCTCGAAATAATTTTATGCCACTCTCTTGGATCTTCTTCTAGCATCTTCTCTAAGATTCCAATCTGAATTTTATTGGAGGCTTTTGCTTGTCTATGAGCCTATGCATAATCTGGAGTTGATCTCAGAAGCTTTATTCCATAATCTTTAACAAAATCTCTCATTTCTTCCCCAGTAAACATTGTTCCTTAATCAATGGTAATAGACTGAGGAATACCAAATCTATATATAATATGCACTTTAATCAATTCTATCACATCTCTTTGCTCAAATTTCTTTAGAGGTATAACATCCACCCATTTGGTAAAATAATCAGTAGCTATAATAAAAAAAAGTTATGACCTTTGGATGATGTAGGATATATTTTACCAATCAAATCTATAGCACATCCTCAAAATGGCCAAGGCTTCACAATAACATGTAATTACTCAGCAGGTACTCTCTGTATGCTTCCATATCTCTGACATTAGTGACACTCTTTGGCATAGGTTATGCAATTCTTTAAGATGGATGGCCAATAGTAGCCATGCCTTATAATCAGCCACTTGTTGCGCTCTACTTAACACTACTAAAAGCGACTCATATAAGTGTACAAGGTTGTTATAGTAATGGTGATCACTCTAAGATTGTCTCACAAGCAAGGTGTTTGTTTGTGATAATTTGATTAAAATAAAATATTAAAGTTTGAGTGTATGTTGTTGAAATGGTAAAAGAAATCTAAGATTACAAGTAAAATAAATAACAGTTGCACAAAATTGATTGAAACTTTCAAAAGGATACCTAGGATTTATAATTTGATTTAATTAAATATTTAATTTTCAAATTACCATTAACATAACCTTGTAACTTAATTTGTTCTTATGATTAATTAGCGATTTTCAATTCAATAGTTCTCACATTCATGAATTAAACAAAAATTAATTATTTTCAATTTGCAAATTAAGAGAACCCTAGAACTTATATTTCTAATTCATTCTTTGGGTAGTTGAATACATTTTTTCATTATCAAATTTCACCTCTCAGTTCTTCATTCAATATCTAGAGATTAATAGGTGGCTAATCTATCAACCTAACATTCAATCCAATGTAATCAATTCACATAACAAGGAATATTAATGGAAATACTTGAATTAAATTGTTTAATCAAATCTATTGAAAATCCTAGGCATGGATAATTTAACTCGTCATCATCAAATCAAAGTACATACTCATCTCAATTGAAATCAAATCACAAATATCCATTGAAATATTAATGTTCATAACAAATCAACAAAAATCTGAAAATGGATTAATTGAACTAATTCAAGGAATAACAACACCCGATTTGAAGAAGACTAGAATTGATCTTCTCTTGTTCTTCCTCCAACTTTGCTTGATTTTAATGAAGAATCCTCAAAACCTCCTTCAAAAGCTTTGCAAAATAAGTATTATGCAGAAAAATAAATGAATCCCCTACTTCAAGGCTAGCTCTCCTTCAGCCTCTTGAAAAACACCTCTCCTCAAAACTGATTTCTTAAGCTTAAAACCCTCAAGAGCCTTCAAAAACCAGCCCCAAAAACTTTCTCCCGGCCAAAACTAAAAACTAACGTGTCTCCTCCTCCCTCTTTTTATCAGCCAACCTCCTTTAAAAATTGATACCTTTCTCTAAAAATAATCCTTCTTTTCTTATGCAAACACCTTTTGTCCCACTCCACCATCACTTATCTCCCATCCACTCATTTTTAAAACATTTCCCTTATGTCGTTCCCATATTTTGTCTAGAATAATTTTTTAAAAGTGAAACATACAGCCAACTTGGAGTGGTCTTGGCCATGTTGATGTGACACAGCCAAGACATGTGGGTGTCTTCATTTTTATCTAAATTTCTTCTTTTCATGAGGTAGAACTTGGCTGCGTTATCTCTTATCTTGGCCGTGTGGTGTGACACGACTAAGATGTGTGAGTGTGTCCTATTCTGCCAAAATTTTAATTCTTCCTCATAAGAGACACAATCAAGATGGTGCATGTACTCAACATTGCCTTGTCCTCTTATTTCCATGGGATGGGACATGGCCAAGACTTGTGCCTATGTCACATTCTGTCAAAATTTTCACATTCTTTGATGAGGGACATGGCCAAGATGTGAGTGGCATGGCCAGGACAGCGAGTAACATGACTAGGATAGTTTTGTCTTGGCCGTATCTTATTATCTTCACATTGGACAAGGCCAAGATGGGTGAACGTGCTCAATACAGCTTATATTTGCACATGTTTTTCTTTTTCTTAGGGTGAAACACGTCCAAGAAAATGAGACATGATCAGCGACATGGCCAAGATGATGAATGTGTCTAACACTGCCTTGAACTCTTGCCCTTTTAATCTTGCAATTGGAAGACACGGTAAGACATTGCATGCCTTGGCCGTGTTGGGTACTTCTCCTATAATTTTCTTCAACAATGGACTTAAGTACATTTTATTTCTCTTTTCTCATGAACCCCTTTGCTTCAACTTGAAATATGAAACCTAGCAACAATCTTGAACAAACTATTTATAAAATAACTAAAAAAATAAACAAAATTAATCTAAAAACTCATATAAAAAATAATCACAACACCACCTCATCTTGTTTCCCACTTGGTGAGCTCTATACACACCCTCATGAACCTGCTTCATTACCTCGAAGGCCTTTAGAAAAGTTAAACATCTAAGTAGCAACCCATCTAAGCCCTTTCGATCTAAATCTCCCTCAATAAGTACATAATGAAGAGATTGAATTTTAATTCACTGTAGACTTTTCCTTCCTGGACACTTTAGATACTTTTTAATTTCCAATCTCTAATCCCAACAACTAGTACATTCTCTGCCTGAAGATCATGCAACATCTTCAGCCTCAGCACCAATGCTTCGTACTCAACTTGATTAGTTGTACATTCAAAGTACAACTTGGAAGACAATGTTGTTTTAAAGCCAGAAGTAGATGTAATGATTATCTAGCAGCAGTTGAAGTTTCTACGCTAGATCAATCAAATTTAAATGTTCATTGGCTAGTCTCCATACTGCATTTGTATTTGCATACCTCTAGTCTCTCCCCCCCCCCCCCCCCCCCCCCCCCCTTTTATACTTTAGAGGATGGATGGTCAACTAGAAAATCGATCATTACTTGGCCCTTTATTAACTTTTGAGGATAATGAATCAATTTGAACTCAATAAGAGCAATTGCCTGTTTACCTATTCTACCAATAAGTAGTGACCTAATTAGCATGTACTTTAAAAGATCAATCTGTGATACTATGTACACTCTACTCTAATAATATAGTACCTCAATTTAATGCATGCAAAATATAAGGCCAAACACATTTTTTCTATTGGAGAATATTTAACTTCATTCAGTAGTAATATCTTACTTAAATAATAAATGGCCTGCTCTTAACCTATGGAATTATCTTGAGCTAACAAGCACCCAAGGGATTCATAAGCGGTCGAAATATATAGTTTAAGAGGAATACCTTCTCTATGTAACACCAATACTAGATGCTTTAATCTGATCAAAATCTAGTTGGTGTCGCTCCTCCCATAGAAACTCCTCCAACGACTATAACTTTAATAAATAGGAAAATATCTTTGTTTTCCCTACCAAGTTAGAGATAAATCTCCTTAAATAATTTTTCTATCCTAGGAACCTCTGCAACTCCTTTTTATTTTTGGGTGGTTTAGCTTCAACAATTACCTTATCTTTATTCTTATCTACCTTCACACCTCTTTGATGCACTAGGAAACTTAAAAGACTTTCAGCTTGAACCCCAAATGCATATTTGAGAGGGTTAAGGCTCAATTTATGCTTCCTTATCTCTTCAAAGTTGCTTTTTAATTGTTACAAATGATCGCTGGCCATTTTGAACTTCACCATAATATCGTTTATGCATACCTCCCATATTTTCTAATCATATCGTGGAAAATCATGTTCAAGGCTCATTAACATGTTGTACTAATATTTTTAAGCCAAAGGGTATTATTAGGAGCTCAAAAGTGCCAATAGATCCAGGACACCTAAAAGCAGTTTTGGAGATATCTTCCTCTATAATCATAATATGATTATAGCTTAAGAAACCATCCTTGAATAAGAGCAGCTCATTCTTGGCAGCGGCATCAATTGACATATTTGCTACTAGCATCACATACACATCTTTAGGGGTGGCAACATTAAAATCCTTGAAATTAATACAAACACGAAGTTTTTCATTCTTTTTTATAATAAGGACAATATTAGAGAGCAAGTTAGCATACCTAGTAGGCCTAATAAATTTAGCCTTTAGTAGCTTTTCAATCTCTTCCTTAACCTTCAATTCCACCTCTTTGAACATCCTTATTAGTTATTATTAGGAGGGGTGGAATCATGATGTTCCACCAAACTCCTATCTAAGCCAGGCTTGTCTTCATAATTTCAAGAAAAGCAATCATTAAATTCCTTTAATAAGCTCTTCAAATCTTCCTTTAATTTTCCTTTAGAGAGTTGATGTACGTCACTCTTGGCTCATCTTTTGTGCTAAGATTCATTTATTTTAAAGGATCCTACACTTCATGCTTCACATCCTCTAGCTTTGGGGGAGCTAACTCTAATTCTTGCATCTACCATTCCTCCATAGCTTCTTCATCAACATCTTCTTCAAATATGATCTCTACATCATTGATCTCCAGTCATTCTCTGCTTTCAGTTTTTCATTTATCTGCTTCAAGTGATACTTCCATAAGGTGGTTGTAGTTGCCTCTACACTTTTAATTTTTGATTGATCATCATCAATCTCTTCAATAATTGGTGAATTCATCGACTTAATTGGTTCAATATCTGTAGAATTGAGGAGAGTTTTTGAATGTTTCCTGACCTCTTTCCTATTCATCTGTTGACATATAAATGTGCCTAGGATCCTCATTTCTTTTTCTTTTAAGAAATTTGATTGGGACAAAATCGACTTCATAATATCTAGCCTCCACATTATCAGAGCAAGCTACAAAAGGCTGATTTTCACCCAAATCATCTCCACCTCGTTTCCTTTCCAGCACAATAATAACTATTGGTGTGAAGATGGAATATACCAATTAGCATGTATCCAATCTCTTCTCAACAAGGCATTATAATTTGCAGTTAAGTTGACCATAAAGAAAGCAGTCATTGAAGTTACACTACTCACAGTTATCTACATTGGCAAAATTACCAAAGCTTTGGTTATTTCTCAAGTAAAAGTGAAAACATAAACTTCTACGGCTATAAGGTTATCTTCTATCTTGCTCAAGGCCCAAAGCTTTCTGAAGGGGATCACATTCACAACAAATCCATTATCCACTAAGATTCTGGAGACTGGTCTCCCATTAAGGTTGGCTTTAATGTAAACAAGGTGAATGTGTTAGTCATATATATGGAAGCTTCTTTAAAACCACTCTTTTTCTTTGTTAGGTTGAGTGGCTTGAATAGTGACACCACTATAAACATCATTGATATCTTTTGTTTGAGAGGGTGCCCCTCGAGCCTTGTTGACCTCTATAATGTCTTCCTCTTTAGTACCTTTGGCCATAGAATTAAAAAATAAGAGTTAGTGATGTGGTAGTACAATAGAAAAGGACTAAAATTTCTCCAACTACAAAGCCTCCCTTTATGGGTTTTGGTTTTTCATCACTAGTATAATCTATTGATTCCACTTCCTCTGCCTCCTAATCCTCAGTGGCTTTTCTTCCAATCTTTGTCTTGCTTTTGGAATTAATGGCCTCTAGCTCCTTTTGTCTTTTTTTTAGTAGCCCTCTGCCTTAAGAGCCTCTTTTTTTGAGTTCTTGTTAAGGATTGTGAAAATTTCTTGTGTTAGACCCGATGCCACTAGTTACTTGGAGGAACTATTGGTGGGGTGATAAATCACACTTTCTAACATTGGTGCTGCTGTGGATTGGATTGAAATCTCTTTGGAATGTGGCACTTTGCATGCACTATCATGTCCTACAACAAATTCTCTTTTTGAATCCATATACCATCATATACTAAGAGTTAAATCTGAAAACCGGCATTCATATCAAATACATTACTTTTTATATTTAGGTATATGTTTTATATATCTACATATACTGAGACACAAATCTGTAATCTGATATTCTTTTTTAAATACATTATTTATATTTTGGTATATGCTTCATATACCTACACATATTGATACACACATGCATAAACTGATTTTCTTTTTAAATCTACTACTTATATGAAAATATGCGTCCTGACAATCAATTTTTTTTAAACTGTTATTATAGCATTAAATATATTTGTATCTAAATTTTATGTTTTATATTTAAAATCAGAACGTATATATGTTGTAGATCTAATATATAATGATAATATAGTAGATTCTTTTTATATTTTTTTTTCAGATATGATATTTAATTGATTCAAATACAAGTTGAATCAAAATTGTTGAACCGTTCTATATCTTATTTGTTTTCAGATTATTGATCTTCTTCTTCTTCAATTTATAAGTTTGATTTTGAAAGTATTTATCTTCTGTGTTGTCGATTGATTTGATGTTTAGGTTTGATAATTGAAAAGTGTATTTTGATTGTGTTCAATCAAAGTTTATTTTTTTGAATATGATACAATAACATATTTTTGTTAATAAATAAATTAGTTATCATAAATATGAAAAGAAAAAGATTTCACTACATTTTTTAAAATAAAAATTAATTTTAGATTAATTTTGTAATTACCCCTTTTTCTTTTGTTATGCTATTTCTGGGTGAGACTTGGACTGGTTTTCGACAATTTCTTATCATGTCAATTTACAATATATAAATTTTTAACTTATAATTATCTTAATAGTAACATGTATATTTAATTCTAAAATATTTTAAATAATATGAGAACATAATTGCTCCACCCAAACTCTAATTAATTTGAATTAGATTTAAATATGCGTTGCATTTAAACTGAATCCAATATACATTATATTTAACTACTCAACACAAAACAGCTTGTTTCTTCACCTCTTCTTGATATGATTTTAATTTGAGTATTTTTCAAATCCAAAAGTTCGATTGGTTTCGCATACTACTCCTTATCCGTCCAAAGTCCAAACCAAACCAACTCCATCAACACTTCACGCTATTTATCATTAAAAAGTATTTTTAAATTAATTTTATAGATTACAAAAGGTAATATTATATTGATATTCTTTCTGAACAATGATGTATAAATATAAAATTATTATTTTATTATCGCAATCTATTCTTAAATCATCTTTCTCATTAATATTTTTAGTTTTTAATTTTATATAGTAAAATAAAATTCTTATTATTTACCATAATATTCAATATATAAAATAAATAAAAAGAATTATAGGATATAAAACATTGAAAACAATTAAATGTATTAAAAGTATTGTTTTATCCTGCTTAATTATCTATTTATTTATTTATTTTAGAATTATTTTCTATTTAATTTTCCTTTAGTTTGTTCAAAGAGAGTTATTATTATTTGGAAAAATGAATATTTTTTAAAATAAACTCTTAAATTTTCATATTAATACCCTATTAATTATCTTATATTTATTTTAATTATTTTATTAAGTTCTTAAAATTATATAAAAATTTTAAGAAGTTATAGAAAAATAATATAATATTAGTGAGATGAGAATACTTAATTTCATACTTTATATATTAATATAAAAATTCAGATTATTAATCATAATATTTATTAAAAAAGATACAATTATGGGATATTATTTTATCTGGCTTATTTTACTTTTAGTGCAATTTTTATTTAATTTATTTAAATAAAGTTTTTATATGAAGAAATAAATAATTTAAAAAACTCTTAAACTTTTATATTTAATAATAATACCTTATTAATTAATTACCTTGTATTTATTTTAATTATTTTTTAACCACTTAAAATTATTAATAATTTTAATAAATAATTCAAAATCGAGAAAATTATTAAAAATTTATAAATAATGCAAAATCTCTTATGGATACGGAAAATCTGAAATAGCAGGCACATGTAATGGGTGGAATTTTTTTTTTCTATTTTTACATAACTACCCAAAAAGAAATTTTTGTTCAAAAATAGGGATATTAAAAATTTTCAAAATTACGAAAATAATTTTTAAAATTATAAAAATATACAGTTTGCCGTCCTCTCAATAAAAACTTTGTCATTTTTAGACTTTAATAAATAGTACATATATCATATATATACCACGTATATATTGTGAATATGTTATACATATATTGAGTTCTAATTAAAAAAATATGTGTTATTTTTATATCTTCCTTAAATATGATATATATGTCATGTAAATGTACTCCATGTGTTGGATTCCAAGTCAACGTATAAACTATTACTAACACTAGTATAAAAATATTGCGAATATATTTTGTATAAGTTGTATATATATTATATATATTATAAACATGATTTATATATATTGTGCATACGTTAATTTCTAGTTAAAAATATGTATACTATTTTTATATTTTTCTTAAATATAATTTATATGTCGAATAAATATAGTTCATATATTAAATTTTAAGTAAAAATATATACACTACTATTAACAGTAACATAAATATAATTTATAAGTTGTGAATTGCATGTGTTGAGTTCTATTTGAAAATATATGTATTATTTTTATATATTCCTTAATTATAATGTATATATGGTGAAAATATTATCTATATTTTAAATTCTATATATATACTACTACTAACAGTAGTATTAAATATGTTGTAAATATGTTTCATATGTATTATGTATATGTTATATATATTATGAATATGTTCTATATATGTTGTGCATTTATTAATTTCTAGTTAAAAGTATGTGCACTACTTTTATAATTTCCTTAATTATAATTTATATGTTGAATAAACGTAGTTCATATGTTAAATTTTAAGTAAGAATATATACACTATTATTGATAGTAACATAAATATAATGTATATGTTGTGAATTGCATATATTGTGCATATGTTTAGTTTTATTTAAAAATATATATATTATTTTTATATCATCCTTAATTATAGTATATATAACGTGTAAATATTATCTATGCGTTAAAATTCGAGTGAAATTAAATACACTACTATTATCAATAGCATAAATATGTGGCATGTGTTATAAATATGTTATGCATATGCGGTGCATACTGTGAATATAGAAATTTTTACAACTAATTTTAACACAACTCAAAATCAATGAAAGAAAAAATTCAAAAATATTATCATATTGGAATACCTATCCAACTATAAAACCCATGACAACAACAACAAAAAAAAAAAAGAGAGAGAATTTAATAATCAAGCAAAGAGAAATAGTAGCAACTGAAAAATAAAAAAAATAGAAAATAGAAAATAAATCAAAAATAAATTTTTCTAAAATAAAATCATGAAATTTCTGAAAAAAAATCATGAAATGTGTAAAGAAGACAAAAATCATCAACAAAAATAAAATTTAAAATTAAAATTAAAGACCGTATATTTGAAATAAAAAAATTAAAAATGGTATTGCATGTAATTTTTTTTTTCATGAGCTTAACACAAATTATACTTAGATCAGTGTTACTTTCCCACAAATCTAAATTAGAATTAACATGTAATTGGGTATTTGGATTTGGGTTTTGTTGAGAGACTAATCAATACAGAGTAATGCCAATAATGAAAGGAGTATTTATAAAATTAACTTAAAAACTAATTAAAGCACTTTTCAGATTTACAGTATATTAAAAAACTTTTCAATTTTATATTAACACAAATTTTCATTTTGCCAATTCTTCACCGGATAACCTGAAATATAATTTATGTATTATTATATAATTAAAATTTAATTAATTAATTAACTTGAACATAATTTATATTAACTAATTTTACATTATATTTCACACAAATACATATGACTAGTATATAATATTAAATTAAATATTTATACATTGACTTGCTCTAAACTTTAAAATTTTAAATCGAATTTCATCATGATCTATTCTAATTTTAAAAATCATATTCTTTAAATTTTGTATTTATTTATTTTTTCATCTTTTAACTTCAAAATAATTTTTTTAAAATATTAAATTAAAAATATTTATATAAAGTTTCTATTTATATATAACAAATACTCATATATACTTGTTTTCTGAAAATAAAATTTACATTTATATTTTTATTTATATTAAAATATTTTATTTAATTTAAATTTTTTAAAACAATTTTAGCATAGAATATAAAAATTATTTAAAAATATCTTTTTAATATCAAATTATAAAATTGCCATTTTATATGTAACAAATAATGATATAAATTAATAAATACTAATATATATCAATATATACTGACATATGTTAATATATACCAATATATACATTTAAAATATATATAACAAATATTGATTTATTATCATATATCAATATATATTATTAAAAAATATATATATATATATATAATTTACCTATATATCATTATATATTAACATATATTGATATATATATATATATATATCAATATATACCAATATATATTTGTTGATATGCAATATATATATATCAATATACAAACTGATATATATTGTTACATATATTATTATATGTCACATATATATATACTAACATACATTTGCATATAATATTATTCTTTAATTAAAGTATATGTAGCATATATTGACATATATCGATATATATCTACATATATCATTATTTAGTTAAAGTGAATGTAACATATACCTAGATAAACACACAAATACCATTCTTTAATTAAAGTGCATGTGACATATATTTACGTGTATCTACATATACTATTCTTTAGTTACAATATATATAACATACACCTATATATATCTACAAAAACCATTCTTCAGTTAAAGTATATATGACATTTGGCTACATGTATCCACATATATCATTATTTAGTTAAAATATATGTAACATATACTCACATATACATACAAAAACCATTATTCAGTCTTTAATTAAAGTATATATAACATATATCTATATATATCCATATATACCAGTTTTTAGTTAAAGTATATGTAACAAATACTAACAAAAACTATTCTTTAGTTAACGTATATATAATATATACCTACATATATCCACATATATTATTTTTCATTTCAAATATGTGTAACATATATCTACAAAAATCATTCTTCAGTTAAAATATATATAACTTATGCCTACATGTATTCACATTGTCACATCCCAAAATTTAGGTAGTCGAGTATTAGGCAAGAAGGATATAAATAAGTGGTCAAATAGAGGCTCGAGATAGTCAAAAAAAAAATCGGTGTACAAAGGAGGCCCGTGAAGTCGACGGGACCTAAAGGTAATTTTTCGAAAGGCCGAGGACCTAAGAGTAATTTTCCAAAAAGTTGTACTGGAGGTTCTTAATAGTGCACATAACAGATTCCAAAAATGGAAAGTAGAGAAAAATCGGATCGCAATGATGTGTAACGGTTTTTCCAGGAAATGTCCCGTTAAAGAAAAACGAAGACATGTTGACTAGGGGTATTTTGGTCATTATCAATTAAAGTTATATATGAATTTAAAGTAGAAAATAAACATAAGAGTAAGTAGAGGACGTCGAGTGGTTGAATATGAAATGATCGTCAGTAGAAACGGAACCCGGGCAAAACCCGAGCAAAGAAAGGACCTAAAGCGAATTTTGTAAAAGGTTGAGGGCTTATTGGTAATTTTTCAAAATGACTTGGAAACCTAAAATAGACCTTATAAATAGAAAGTAGAGGTCGAGAGGATCAAAACTATATGTAGTTTGACTCGTGAAACTGTACGGTTTAGGAAATATGATCGATTAATCGCCGGAACATAAAGTGGGCCGGGTTTCGTGTCGGGACCGTATGGGTAACACGAGACAACTTTAGGGTATCCAATGAGAAGAGGGACAAGTGGGAAGAAGTAATGGGAAAGAAAACTATAAAAATCTCTTGTTGATCAATTAAAAGTAACCATTTAGCATGAGTATTAAATGAAGAAAGAGAAAGGTGGACAAGTGGTCTTAAAGGATTTATCCAACACATAAGGTGATCATCATTTCCCTTATATATATATATATATATATATATATATATCATGAAATGAAAAACCAATTTCTCTCTTTTCCACTTACAAATTTCGGCCACAATAAGAAATACCAAAGGACTTCCAAGTTTTTTTTTCAAGTTTGATTTTTCAAGGTAAGTTTTAAGGTTTTCAAGTATTTAGACTTTAATTTTAGTATCAATTTTAGGTATTTATATATTTATTGGGAGATTGGAGATTAGAGTCTTCATGTGGAATTGGAAAAATTTTAAGTAAGTGATGAGATTAATTGATTAAATGGAAGAATCAAGATGTATAAAGTTTAATAAGGTTGGATTAGGGTTTCGGTTGAAAAGAAGTGGAGAATAACTTATTATTTTAAATTTCTAAGGTTTATATTTAAGGTTGTGTTCTTGAATATCTTGAAGGAAAAACAAAGATTAAGGAAGGAGAAGAAAGAAAAGCAAAAGGAAATTAAAAGAGCAAGGTTTGGTACTTTAACCATTGAACTCCTTTTGAAAATTTTTCTGTTTTACAATTAGTAAAATTCTGTGACTTGTACAATTTTTAATTAAATATAGAAAAATTATCTTGAGTTGAAATTTGGATATGTTGTTTTTTAATAAGTCTAGTATTTGAAAAAAATAATTTGGAACCACATTGATTGAATTTAATTTACGGAATTCATAAAATTCAGAACTGCTGCCAGAATGCAGGGCAACTAGAGCAGTCTGGTTGGGTGAACTAGTTGACCAAAATTTTGTGTCAAGTTTGATATAAAATTTTAAAGAAATGATTTTAAGATGCAAAAATAAATTCTGTAAAAATTTTAGAGTTTTTAGCCAAGTGGATTATTTTATACAAATTTTCTAAAACAAGGATCAAGTTGGGTCAAGAACCAGAGTTTATTGTTCATATGGAAATTTTTCATTATTAACTTGGTCAAAAACTTGGTGTGGGTGTTTTATCATTTTATTTTTGGTATTGAGTTTAATTATGATATGAAGAATAAATTAAGATGGAAAATATGTGAATACATATGATACATATGTGAGTATATGTGATATTTTTGTAAATATATATTGTATATACATGGAGAATATGTGGTATATATACGAAGTGAATAGGTATATATGAAATGTTATTTATGCTCTACTCGGTAAATGGGTAAAACTGGTCTGGAATGGGGGTTTGGCATGCCATCCTACCGGCAGTACTGTCTTAACGGCTTCGGTCGGGATATTACTTACGCGCGCGCGGTTATATCGTGTGAGGTCAAGACCACGCAGTTATTCTATATCGTGTGAGACCAAGACCATGGCAATTATTCGTGTGAGGTCAAGACCACGCGTAACTTTATATGAGGCCTCATTTCGAGATCGGTGTATTCATAATTACCTAGTGGAGCAGATTAACTCGTAATTATAATAAAGTTATATTACATGTTGTTTACATACATAATGTGAATCTTAACTTAATTCATTGTATGGAAATAATTTAATTATGCAGTATTCTACTTTTATATGTGTTTCAACAACCTTCCTTGCATTATTTATATTCGGCAATGGTTAAAGTACCCACTGGGCAATAAGTTGCTCAGCGAGTTATATGTCTAACTCGCAGGTAGTGGATAGTAGATCAGCATTTCTGCAGCGGCTCGCATCAGCTCGACGGTGATTAGGATAGGACTTTTGACATAAAATAGTAGTATGGCATGTACGTTATATCTATTGTAAAGGTTTGTTAACATATTAAGTATTATGGTGTATGTAACAAGAGAATAAACAGTGGTATGGTAATGAAACTTAGCAAATGATATGTAATCTTGAGAAATGATATAGAAGTGTGAACTTTTCTTGCAGGATTGTAGTTGAGGTTATAAGGATGGATTATTAGGAGTGTGCTTGAGTTGAATTGTGAAACAAAATATTTTTCAATAATATGAAAAATCAGTTTTGTCGACACTTGGGACCTCCATTTTTAGGGGAGGTTATGGAAAATTTTTTTAAAAATCGGTATTTAAAATTGGCTAAGTAAAATATTAAGACACAACCACTATGAGATAACAGTCCATCTTGGTCTATAAACGTAGGCTAAGATGGGGTGTTACACACATATACCGTTTTTTAGTTAAAATATATGTATTGGGTAAATTTCACTGATCGTCAATGAAAAATACGCCAGTATACATTTTCATCCTTCATTTTTAAATCGTCTCATAATCATCCCTAAAATTTACCATAGTTCCCATTGTTGTCCTTTCATCCATTTTTCCATCCAAATACTATGTGACACTGCATCAGATGCCACATTAGCTTATTAAAAATTGCTTAAAAAAAATTCTCTTATTGAGATACAAGGTTGAGATTTGAACCCAATACCTCTAGTGCTAAAAGTTATATGACTTGCTATTATGGCTACACTCCATCACATGTAATTCTTATTACTTTATTTATATTTAAACTATACACTTTTGGAAAATTATAAATTACAAAATAATTTTATTTAATAATTAAATAAAATTTATTAATTTAAATATTAAATATTAATTATTAAAATTGTTTTGAAGTAATTATTTATTATTAAACTTAATTGAACAAAAAAATTTAAATAATTAAAAAACTGAATCACATTTTTATTTAAATAATTGAATTATAAATTATTTAAATAATAATTAAAATTAAAATAATAATCACTAGAATTATTCAAATATAAAAAATGAAAAGAATTAATTAGATTACCTGCAAATATAATATATTTTAAAATAAATTAAAAATTGAGTCTCTTAATTAATTTATCTATGGATTTGCTAATTAATTGAGTCTCTTAATAAATTTTATTTAATTATTAAATAAAATCATTTTATAATTTATAATAAATAAAATTATTTAAATAAAAATGTGATTCAATTTTTAAATTATTAAAATTTTTTTATTCAATTAAGTTTAATAATAAATAATTTCTTCAAAAAAATTTTAATAATTAATAATAAATATTTAAATTAATAAATTTTATTTAATTATCAAATGAAATTATTTTATAATTTATAATTTTCCAAAACTGTATAGTTTAAATATAAATAAAGTAATAAAGCTTACATGTGATGGAGTGTAGCCAAAATAGTAAGTTATATGGCTTTTAGCACTTAGATGTGTTAGGTTCAAATCTCAATCTTGTATCTCAATATAAAATTTTTAAAGTAATTTTTAATAAGCTGACGTGACAGTTGATATGGCGCTATGTCAGCTTTTGTAAATGATGTGGTGCAATATATCATTTGCGACATAATATCCCACGTCATATTAGGAGTTGACGTAGTATTGCATCAGACGCCACATCAACTCCGTTAAATATTTGGATGAAAAAATAGACAGAAAAAAGACAATTGAAACTGGGGTAAATTTTAAAGATGATTATTGGACTATTTAAAAATAAAAGATGAAAATGTGCACTGGTGTATTTTTTCAGAGATTATCAGTGAAATTTGCCCTATATATAATATATACCCATATATATCTACAAATATCTTTTTTTAGTTAAAGTATATAAAATATATACTTACATATATCAATTTATATCATTTTTTAGTTAAAATATATATAACATATACCAACATATATCTACAAAAATTATTCTTTAGTTAAAGTATATGTAACATATACCCACATATGTCCATATATACTATTTTTTAGTTAAAATATATGTAATATATACCTACATATATCTATATATATTATTCTTTAGTTACTTATATATAACATATAACGACATATACTCACATATTTTATTATTTTTTAGTTAAAGTATATATATATATATATGTATATATATATATAAGATATATTGTTATTCTTTTACAACATATACCGATATATAAGCTAAACATATATCATTTTTATACTTTTATTCTTTTAAAATTTAACATATATATATATATATATTATATGTAACATATACCGACATATAATGCAAAACTGAAAAATTATAAATAAATAAAAAACTATTTTTTTAAAGCATTTTATCAAACATGTGAAATATGTTATATTAGAAGAACAAAAAAAATTTTCAATAATTACCGTTCAAATCAAAAAACAAAATCAAAACATAGTAATTAAATTAAATTAATAAAATGAAAATTATGAATAATTACGAATTTAATAAATTTGTTTTTAAATATATTTTTAATGAATTTATTTAAATAATTTAAATAAACTATTTCTAAGTAAAACATTTGAATAAATATTTAAATAAAATAATAATATACTATATAATATATTCTATAATAAAAAAATAATCATAATACTCTATAATAATACATTCTATTTCTGTAATAATATAATTAAATTAAAAAATAAAAAAAACTACATATACAAACATTTTAAAATAATAAAAAAAGAAACAAAAAATGCTCTACTAATAACATAAGTCCACAAATACTAATGATCTATTAATAACAGAAGTCCACAAATACTTATTTTCCACGAGAACAAATATTGTACATTTAACATAAGTCCAACAGTGGCATAAGTCCAACAACTGCAATGTATTTTTGTAAAAAAAAAAAGATAATAAAGGTTAAAATTAAAAAAAATAAAAAGTTAAAAAAATTAAGGATAGTAAAATTGAAAGTAAAATTTAAAATATAGTATATAGTGTAATTTTCTCATAATAAAATATTGTGAGGTCACGCCCGAGCACCAAGTCTCTTCCCGCTAATGAGAAGGCCGGGAATGCTCTTCTATGAGGACTAAGTTCCATACGATAATACCGCGTACTGTCTCCAATCGATTCAGTAAGCGCGAGTATTAAATCGCATTTTATTTTGAAAAGATTTGTTTCTTTATTGAAAGAAACTCTCATTTTATTTTGAAAATAGATAGTGACTTTTTTTAAAAAGCTAAAATTGGAGAGTCGCCATCTTATTTTATTTTTGTGTTGAAAAAAATTAAGAAAAAATCCGTTTTAATTAAATCCATTAAATTAAATTAATTTTTACCTAAAGAGAACACTAGTCCGAAACTAATCATGATGGATCCCGAACTAAATTTTTTAAACTAAATTTTCATAAAAATAATTTTTCTCTCTTTGATTGATTGTAACCTTTATGGGTGAAAATAGTTTTTAAATGCATGCAGTAGAAATAAATATGAATGTTAGTTATTTATGCATTGGCAAATAATAATATTATATCTACATATTGCAACAAAAATAAATTGTTACATTGCCAAAATATCATCCACAAGAGAGTTTTGACTCTAGCCCTTATGAGTACTAGGTCAAGTATAAATCTTCAACTAAAATTACTAAAAACATATAACATTAAATAAATATGATATTCATTTAAATTAAATTGCAAGATAATAAAATCACATGATTAAAGAAAAAATTAGAATAAATTCAAAAGGACTAATTTGAAAATTTAAGTGAGTGCTCGCCACTCGGAGTAATATTCCGAGTGTGCCTACTTATCCCGTTTGAATAGGAATCAAAGCTGTAAGTAGTTCATGTCTTTAATTGCAAAGGACTTAAATTAACTAATTTTTAGTTAATTTCAATTAACGAATTGACAAGAGTAAAGTGAGAAAATCTGTACCTTGGGTAGCCGTTTCCTTTGGATGCGCTGTTGAAATAGATGTTAAAACGACTTTGAGTCCAAAAATTATAAGAAAATTGAATTTAATTTGATTAAATTGATCCAAAATGAATTTTTTGTGTTTTGGTGTCAGAATTAATTTTGACAAAATTTTAGCATGAAAAACTCTGAATCCCTTTTTTGGAGGAGAAAACCTCAATTTATAGTGAAAAAGTTCAAAAAAATTGGAACAATGAACCTGGGCCGCGCGCGCCGCCACCCATCCGATGCCAGCTCACCAAGGACTGTTTTTGCCATTTCGGGCCCGTTTGACATCTGATTTTTGTGATTCTAGTTGTGTTAGATTCATTATCGCATGGGCTTTCATTTGGAGTTAAAATTGATGATTTTTTCTCATGTCCAAAATCAAAAATTTTCGGGGACCGTTTGAGTCGGTCTGGGCCCATTCAAGCTTGTCCAAATTCTGATTCATGAGATTCCAATTTTATTAGAAACACAGTCATATTCACCCTAATTTATGAGCAAAATTAGAGGTTCATAGCTACCCCCCATCATAGTTTCTTTGTATGAAAAGTAACCATGATGTTGTGAACACTATCACTTTGATTGCAAGATGCCATGCCATGTCATGTAATGAGATGATTATTCGATTTAAGATATTTAGATGGTTCATTTTAAGGTTATCTTAGAATATCTATGTAAACCTATCCGAATGGGATAAGAAGATGCCCATCTAGATTTGACCTAAGATGTCAATGCAAACCTACCATAAAAAGATAAGGGAAGGCCCATTATAGGTCTAACCTAAAATATCTATGTAAACCTATCTTAAAAGGGTAAAGGAAGGCACATTCTAGATTTGACCTGAAATGTCTATGTAAACCTACCCTAAAGGGGTAAGGGAAGGCCCATTCTAGGTTTGATCTAAAATATCGGGCCTTCCAGGTTTGACCTAAAATGTCTATGTAAACCTACCTTAAAAGGGGATAAAGGAAAGCCTATTCCAGGTTTGACCTAAAATGTCTATGTAATTCTACTCTAAAGAGATAAGGGAAGGTGTAGACCCTTAATTTTGGCCCTAAGCAAATATGATCCTAATTAATAGTAGCCAAGTTAAATTTAGTCCGACCTTAAAAGCTTAAACCTAATTTAAAGTCCTAAATTAGGTCAGTCCAATTTAAAAAGAGCCCAAAGTAAGCCAATTCAACTCCTAAAACCCTAAATGGTCCATTCGATTCGGTTTATGGGCTGTGCCATATCAAATTGGGCATTCTAATTTGACATGGGTTGTGGGACACCCAATTCGATATGATCATAGGCTCATATCGAATTGGACATCCATATTGAATTGACAAAGGTTTAATTCGATATGAGTCTTTATTTTAGTCCCTAATCCGAGCCAAATTCAGTTTGCGTTTAGTTTAAATTCTAATTACTCTCGGATAAGCAGAGAGAGTTTTGAAAATTTAAGAGTGATTAAGCCGGCTTTAATCTAATTGTGGAATATAAAAACATGTTTTATAATTAGGAAAAGGGAGGCTACATAGAGTAAGAGAAAAGCAATTAGAAAACAACAACCACAACACATAAAATCAAATCAATACATAGCAACCAAAGGAGGCAATAGCAATTGTTTCTAGATTGCTCCATTCATTCAATATCAAAGTTGGTCCATGTAGTAAGGCAGAGAGCTTGGTTCAATATATTTAACTTGGTGGAGCCAACAAATGAAGGTTTGCTTTTGATATTTAAATCGTTTAAACTTACAGCTACTTTCATTCTTTAAATAAAATTATTTCATGCAGTAGCTTGTTCAAATAACATCATCCAATAGCTTGTTTAAACAATATCATCCAATAGCTTGTTCAAATAACAACATCCAGTAGCTTATTCAAACAATACTAAACAATTATTTGATTTAAACTTCCAATAGGTTGGTGTTTATTTCATCCAGTATGGCATAGTTATAATTTAAATTCGATTCAAACTTTGTTTATACCATTGTAAAACCCTAATCTTGTTTCTACATATTAAAACCCTAACTTTGATTCTAAAACCCTAATCTACATATTAAAACCCTAACTTTGATTCTAAAACCCTAATCTACATATTAAAACCCTAACTTTGATTCTAAAACCCTAATCTTGTCTTTAAAACCTCAAAAGCCTAATTTAAACATTAAGACCCTAATCTTGTTTCAAAACCTTAAAACTCTTATTTATACCTCAAAACCCTAAATTGTTATTTAAAACCTAATTTATAAATATAAAACCCTAATTTTGATAAAAATTCTAATTTTACATATTTAATCTTTATTAGTTATTTATGATGGATAAGTGGTGATAAATGATATGTTTAGATTATTTGTTGATGATTGATTTATTTTATGATGATTGGATGTTTATAAACTTATTATTTGGATTTTTAAGTGTTTGCAAAAGATATGTTTTCAACTTGTGGGTGCCTTAGTTATTTTTAATTATATAATTTATTTTATGAACTTTGAAACTTTGTAAAGGACATATTTTTCACTTTTTGGTGGGTTTCTTATTTTATTTTTTCTTGAGGATTTCAGATAATTGTAAGGGCATATTTTCATCCTCAGATAGATGCATATTTTGATTTGTTTGTTTAAATTAATAATATGATAAATGCTTATTTTTAATTGTATGTAATATGAATGATGTTATAATAATATGAGAATTTAATAATATTCAGACCTGAAAATGAAGCCGGTTCTAATAAACCGGGTACTATATGGGTGCTGGATTATTCTTACCTTCCCTATGCGTATCCAACTTTCCGAACTCAATAGGTGGTTAGAAATTTCTTAGAAATAAAGTCATCACTCCCTTTCTATTTCTTTCTTAGCCTGTCCGGATGGTAACTCCATTTCTCTGGGCTTAGGCTTGTGTTCTCTAAGGTCCCTGAGTCTAGCAGTGTCGCAGTTGCAATAACCATTCCACCTGGAATGGGAGAAAAAATTTCCACTCACATAAAGCCCATTCTAGATTTGATCTAAAATGTCTATGTAAATCTATCCCTAAGATGCTTAAATTGCCAGTTGGTTTCTGGTCTTATGTTAATTGTTTAACGATGATGTCACCATCTTAGTTACTGAATTAAGGTTTGAGTTCTAGGGCACTTACCTAGAATATTTTTTTAAATTGGATTCTAAGGCTTTTAACCGAAAATGATAATTTTAGGGCTTTTGCCTAGGATGACTTTTGAAAGCTACATTTTAAGGTGCTGACTTTGGTTGTGCTCTAGGGTGCTGATCTAGAATAGATTGAAAAGTGGATTCTAGGGCTCTTACCTAGAATGATGGTAAAGGACAATCCTAACTTTGGATTAGAAATAAATAAGAATTTTAGGTACCTTGAAACCTAAACTTTTGGTTGACAGTATTTAGGATCTAGGAGATGCCACCTAAATTCAAGGTATGGTCATTCGGCTTGCTGAGTATGCATGGTTGATGGAATATATAATTTTGGCAAGACTATAGGTGCTTTTGTGAAACTTTAGCAATTGTGGCTAGTTTTAATCTTTCAATGAGGGATTTGACCATGATTGGGTCGATCTGGGTTTGAATTACTCCTAGAGGGCTTGTCCTCTGATAAGTTAGAATTATCTTGGTCGGCCTCTAGCCTCAAGTCTTCTTTGGAGGGGCTTGGTTCATGACTCAAATTTTAACTTTGACAAAAGGGCTTGGCCTTGGGTTTGTCTTTTGAGTTTTCTTAGAGGACTTGGCTTAAGGATGGCTTATTTGAGAGGGATTGGCCTCAAGCTAGGTTTGAATTACTTTGGAGAGCTTATCCTCAAATTAGCTTATCTTGAAAGGATTGACCAACTTTGTAAGATTTGATCTCAGGTCTAAATTGCTTTTGGAGGGATTGTCCTAAAATTAGCTTAGCTTGGAGGGTTGGCCTTGGATTGATTTTGGGATGAGTTGGTTCATCATGATATCAAACTTTGGCCTAGAAGTTGTGGTTTGTTTTGCTTAGACAAACTGTAGTCAGTTGATTTAAAAATGCAATTTCCTTAGATGGGCTTCCATCAAACTTTGGTAAGGGGATGCTTGGCTTTGAAGGCTTAGGCCACTATTTACAACACGAAGGATGAGATTTGGCTCTGACCTTTAGGTGAGTAGTTAAGGCAAATATTTGATTTGGCTTAAACTTGGCTTAAATCGGCTAGTTTGATTTCTAAGGCTTTAGTCTTTGTCTAGTTTTGGTTTCAAGACTTTGGTCTTGGTTTGATTTGGAAGATTATGGAAAAATGGATTTTTAGGTTTTAAGTGAAGGTTTATTCATGCCCCACTAGATTCTTGGATTCGAGTGAAGGCCTATTTTGTTGGTGCAAGGAATGGCTTTCCAAGGGTAGCTCAAGTATGGTCTTGCTTGTTTGTCTTGATCATGGGCTTTGCCCCCATGGAATTTTGGTAATGAGGTAGGAATACCACTTGGGCTGTCTAATCGTGGCTCACAGACTGATTTTTCTTCTTACGTATGAAGATGGCCTAGATGATAGGTAATAAGGCGAAGCAACTGCTTAGGCCTGTGCAAGTATGGTTCAAGGCAAATTGGTTTGCGTTTGCATAATAAGTTGGCTTCTAATGATTTTTTAATGAATGATTCCTAGAGCAATGAGCTCATAGCTAACCTTTAGTAAACCATTATATATGGCTTTTTGCATAGGAAAATGAGATTAGTGCTCCCAGACATCTTTTATTAAACGCCTCTTCTGCTTAAAGGGGGGGGGGGGGGGGGGGGATGATATGATCTTAGTCATTCATGAGATGAGCTTTCTGAGACTATGTCTAAAGTAGAAATGATTGGTGATTTTATTTGGGGACAAGGTTTGGTGGTCTAACAACTTGGGTGGCTATACGTATTTAGTTTATGGTCCTATGAGAAGGCGGAACAACAAAATCTTGATGACTGGATTAGAGGAGATATTAGAAAGGAAGTTGTACAAACAACTAAGGTTTGAACGATAACTTTGGGGTACGCCCCCTATGAGATATGACTTTGAGATTTTGACTCTTTCATTTGAGGCTTAACTTTGGCAAGCCTTGATTTGAGTAAAACTTTTTTTAAGCTCCAATTTTTGCCCGAGCCGCCCTTGTCGATTTTTAACTCGATGAACTTGTTCTAAGTTTTACCTAAGCTGCCCTTTCAAGTTTTCAACTTAGAGAGCTTTTTTCTTTTTCTTTCTTTTTTTAATATACATGACCTTGGCATGAAAAGATTTAACATTACTTGGACCAACTTGGACTAGGTTAGAATAAGTGGGACAGAGCCCAATGGGGGCTGCCAACGTATCAATTGCATTTGCAAAAAGAATCAGGTCGACGTAATTCTTATATTGACCCTATCTAAGTTTGCAAAGATGGGAGCTCTGTAGGTAATGTACTTGCTTTAAATGTCCTCTCTTGTTGAAGTGTCAGACTAATTTTTATTTATACCCTTTAATGTATCATTTTCTCATATTTCTGTCTAAATTGGTGAGATGGTTATTATCCATGGAACAAGATATTGCTTTTGTGTTCTTGTGGGAATGGATGTTAAAGTTTTATAGCTCTGTGATGTGGAGATTTGGTACTTGAACTGATTTGAGTCACTGTCAACCATTTTCTACTAGGCCAAATTGATAGCTTTGTGGATGCTTTTGAACATCTTGTTGGATTATGAGCGGGAGTTTTCGCCCCCACTCTTATGTGGAATGATTATTGGGACTTCGACACTGTTAGGCTCAGGGCCTTAGAGAACACGGGCCTAAACTCAGAAAAAAATAGAATCACCACTCATACGGGCTGAAACTCAGAGAAAATAGACACAAGGGTGTGTCTAAGGGGCCCCAAACTAATGACCATAAAATTCTTTCTTCTTCCTCAGATGATGACTGTTATAGGCTTGAATCCTAGGGTAATAGAGGTTCAAATGCTTCCTCTTCAGGTGGACTTGGGATAGAGGATATGCTTCCTCCTCCAATAGGCGATGACTTTTTTAGGACTTTGTTTAATTATGGACCACCCCCACCTCAGTGAATAAAAATGTATTGACTAGTCATGTAAAATAAATAAGAAGTATTTACTTTCGCAACTTGGACTCTCTTTTTTCTCTTCTTTTTTTTTTGAAATCAAATGTTGGCTTTGTCAAACTAGTGTTGATATACCTCAAGGCTTGGTCTTTTTAAATAATCATATCTATAGCATCATAATTCTAGTTATCGTACTAAAATCAGGAATTAATTCTGTTTGAACAGGAACCATTGCATTTCAAATAGGCACATACACATTACTTGGGTCAAAAGGTATCATTGAGTTTATATAATGTCTATCTCATATGCATGCTTATTCAAACAATCTCTACTAATAGACTCTACCTATCAAAAATAGATTAATAGATCTTTAATAGGCTTGAAATGGGGTCTGCAAGGGACATAGATTAGATGATGGCCATTTGCAAATTTGAGTTGATGTAATACTGTTAACAAATCTTCACACTATAAACTTTCCATTGGAATGGCGGGCAACTAGGAGCAATCTTAAACTTTAGGCATTTTAAACTATGGATCATAGGCTTCAATTTTCTTATAACTTCTTGAGAGAAATCTAGATCTAATTTAGGGTGATCATCGTCTTTTCTTTTTTCTTTTGTACAAACTCAGGACCTGGTTTTTTTTTTTTTTTTTTGTTATAGCTCTAAGAAAGTCACTTTGTTTATGCTATCCTATGCCTTTGATTATAAGGTAGCATGAATTTGTCTTAATGAGGATGGATCACTTTGTTATCCTGATGCCACCTTAAAAACAAAATAGATATAAGAAATTAGGTCTGGTTTATATAAAATTTTAACTGTCCTTATGGTCTCGACTAAGCATTTTTTTTAATCTTTTTGTCTCTTTATCTTATTGATCATCAGACTTGTCATAAGTGTTACATCAACATAGGATAGGTTATCGGGCTTATAAGCCAATAAAAAGCATGCTAAAATCTTATAAAGGCTCAACATGACAAACTATGGATCGATGTTAACAAGGTGAATTTCAATTCTTGGCTTATCAAACAATGCCTAGATCATTTCTATTTTAAATAAATAGAGTTCAATTTCGCCTCAAAAGTTTGTCAAAGCATGTTTTAAGACTAACTAAAATCTAGATACAGGTAATTATGTAGGAGTCCTCTCTAAGTAATCATACATGGTTCTATTCTATAGAATAATTTTCTCACCTAGTAAAGTCATTCGGATCATGATGCACAGATACCCTAATTTATGAATTTCAAGGTAGACTCATCATTGGTTAAACATTATAATGCCAAAAGCCAATAAAATTATAAATTCAACAAAAGTGATTTATTCAAATAAATTTAACTTGAAAAATATAATTGTTCCAATAAAATACCAAAGAAAATGAAATAAAATGACCAACATTTAAGTTTAAAAAAGAGGAAATTTGTTGAATGAAATTTCTCCTTACTTCACATCTTCAACAACCTCATCTTGAAAAGAGGATAAGACAGAATCTTCCTCCAATCCTCCCCCCACCATGAAGGTTGCTGGTGGTGGCACTCTGTTGAACCTAGCAAAGGAGTATCTTTTGTGCGGGGCTTATCAGGTTCAGGTAACTTTTTACTATCAATTAAATTCTATATCTCATGTCTTAACCTCAAACTCTTGTCCGTCTTGAGCCCTTGCATTTGATGAAATTGGCAAAATATCTTAGTTTCAAAGTTAGGTGGGAGAGAATTAGGCAAAGGACGAAGAGTCAAAAGTTGCAATAATCCCTTCTTTTGTAGCTTACTAAAAATCCAAGACAGCGGCTTCCCTAATTCTGAAAATTGCCTCCTTCCTCCTTGACCAGTGGTTTTAACATCAACTGCCTTTTGAGTGCTCTGATTACCGGATTGATAGTTCTCTTTCTTATTCCTTCTTGACGAAAAGCAGTTCTTCTCCCTTTTCAACTCTTCAATTTACAAACCAGCTTGCAGAAGGTCTTTGAAATTCTAGATGAGTGTATAAGATATCCTTTCACGAAGACTAGGCAATACCCCTCTCACAATCATCCTAATCTGATCCCATTCGTTGGGCTTCTTCTTGAGCAATGCAGCCTTATTTCTCCACCTCTTCACATAGTCCACAAAGTTCTCATTTGGTCTTTGTCTAATGGACTCCACTTCCATTAAAGTAACTTCTAATTTAGCATTATACCCATATTGTTGGATGAAAGCCTTGTATAGTAAATCCCAGCTCTTTTGAGTACCATCCTCCAAGGTGTTGAACCAGTTCTGGACAATAGGGTCCAATGAGAGCATGAAGTGCCTTAGAGTTTGAGCCCTAGTAGCTCGGGTAGACTGCATAGCAGTGATGTATTGCTTCACATGGAGATGAGGATTTTTAGTTTCATTGAACTTGGGAAAGGAGGGCATTTTGAACTTGTATGGGACCTCTTCATCTAGCTCAAATAACTTGTCAACTTCAGACATTTCTTCAGTTTTTAGCTTCTTTTCAAATTTCTTTTCCAAATCAGCAATTATCTTTTCAACATATGAAGTTTCAGTCTTTTCCACGACTAATCTTTCAACAACCTTCAGCTCCTTCTTCTTGTCTTAAGGATCTTGAAAATATTGAGCCCAGTCGTCATTATCATCAACGACTACTTTGTCATCTTCAAAGGCTACTTCACCGACCTCAGCGGTATTCCCCAAAAGTGCAGCCAGTTGGCTCCTCATAGTCTCAGCCAGAACCTCCTTCAGTTCTTCCATCTTGGCATTGAGGGCGTCGTCCACCATTATTTGAATTTATTTGGGATCCATTGCTCTTAGTGAGAAGCTAATTGAGTCTTCACCGAACTCTGAGTTACTGATGTAGGTCGGGTTGTCATATGCTTTTGAACTGCTGTACTCCAGGTCTGTGAGCCAGAAAGGATCAATGCCATGTAATACAATAAGTGTATGCATGTATGCACAAACAACAAACAAATAAAGATAATTAGGATGTTCCTTCCAAACTTATAACTTTCACACACGAATGGAGAGTCTCTTTTCCTAGGTATATGGTCAACAAAATACCAATATGAGATATTTTGTTCTCGAAAAATTTCTTCGGACGGTTTAACCAATAGTTGCATTTTCTAATATAGAAATCGGTCTATGATAATTCCTATTAATTAGGTTTTAATCCGTTGAATATAAATTAAAACAGCTCTTATGCTATATTGAATTAAAATTAAATTAAGAGATTTATCATAAATAGATTTCTTAATTCAAAAAGTAACCAATGGTTTATGCCACAAACAAGCCTATGATTAATAAGTCTTGGCATAAATTACGGCCACACTTGACTTTTAGTATTCCATAATTGACATAAATAGTTGTAAGCTCATTAAAGAAAAATGTTTCAACTTGGATGAAGTACAAAAATAGTTTTGTTTGAAAGCCCATTGTAAAAAGATTTGTTTAAAAATGAATTTTGGGCTTTGTACTTGGGTCATGAGGAAAACAATTTTTGACCCATCTTAAAAGGTTTTCATGTCTAAAGACCTTCTTAAAAATTTTTAAAATAGTTTTGGTTCTTTGGATTTTAAGAGAAAAATTATTTTGAGCTTACAATATAGGTAGGTTATATTAGAAAAAGAACAAACCAAATAAGCCACGGTTTAAACCAAGATATATCAATCATAGTCATGCAACAAGCATTTGAGATAAAAACCTAAGAAAAATAACTAGGCCATTTACATGAGCATTAGTCTTTTGGTTGAAAGGCTTAGGTTTCCATAGCAAGTATATACCAAAAGGTATAAGGCTATGAGTGGTTATACCATGCTCGATCTCCATACCTTGAGTGAAAGTATAGTATTCTTTACATAACATAACACGGGCATCCTAACTTGCACATACAATGCAATCTAAATGATGTGATGGACAATATCATAATAAGAAAGAATAAAATAATATAAAGACCAATAGAATCAACTTCTCTTGTCCCCAGTGGAGTCGCCACTATGAGTGGGGATTTTCTCCCCTAATCCTATATGGAATGGTTCTTATGACTTTGGCACTATTAGGCCCAGGGCCTTAGAGAACACGGGCATAAACTCGAAGAAAATAGAATCACCACTCGGACAGACCGAGAAAAAGAAAGAGGTGGATAACTCAATTCCTAAGAAATTTTCAACATCCTATTGGGTTATGAAAGTTGGGTACGCGAGGGAATGTGAGAATGACCCAGCACCCCAACAGCGCCTGGTTCATTGGAACCAGCCTTTTTTCATGTCTTAATATTATAAAATTCTTAAATATAATGTTATTATCCATACTACATGAAATTATAAAAATAAATAATCACTTTATTAAAAATTATAACAAGTTCAAACAAAATAAATGAATAGGCACCCATCCATATGGATGAAAACATGCCTTTATAATTGTCCAAATGAAAACGAATAAAATAGAATGCCCACCAATTGGTGAAAAAATATCCTTTACATTGATCCAAAACTTAAAATAAATCAAGTTACATGAAACTTTATCAATTGAGGTATCCAATCATGGAAACATACCTCTTATAATTTCTTGAAACTAGAAATAAATCAAAGCATTCGTTCGAGCACTCATCATAAAATCAAATAAGAATAAATCATCCATTCAAGATATATAATAAGCATACATCCAAACTTAAATTAAGCAATAGATATATAAATGTAGATTTTATACTTCAATTAGGTTTTTTGAATAGAATTAGGGGTTTAGATTTAAGAGATAGGTTTTAACTTAGAAGACTAACATTTTATACATATTTTTGAAAAAGATTAGGATACTGTATAAGTTAAAAAATATAATTTTAGCTACTGAAAAAATAAAACATAAATTAGAATTTAGTGTTTGAGTAAATTAGGATTTGGAATTTTTATGAAAATAATATTAGGGTTTAGGATTTTGTAAAGAAGGATTAGGGTTTATGAAACTAGGGTTAAAATTTCATTGATATTGGAAGAATAAAGCTAAGCTATTGTGATGATGTTTATAAATTTTGAGTTTATTGGGATATGTTTAGATTAAATGACCATGCATTGACAAATATCAATTTTAGCACGTTTAAGTTGCTGGAACTTGTACTTCACGTAAATTCATATGAACCAAAATTAAAGGATATAACCTGCTGTAATTAATCTAAAATTAATTTAACCTACGAACAAAATTATCAAAGCATGTTATTCAATATTTAAGACCATTAAAACATGTTATATTGAATTAGTTTAGAGTCTACCGTCATTTGTTGGCTCCACCACAATTGCTCATTGAAATTCTGGTTGAGCAACACCAAGACAGTGTATTACTACCTTTGTAAAGTTGTTCAAACTATTTGATGCTTCTCTCTCGTTCAACTGCTTTGTTGCTTGCCTTTTTAAAAGTTAAAATCTCAGCCGAAAAGTCCAGAAAAAAGAAAGTCTCTAGTTTGTTTTTTAATCATGTTATTTAAATATTTATAATTTCTTTTTATTTTATATATTATATTATTAAAATAAATAATAAATATAATATTATTAAAATAAATAATAAATAATAAAAAAATTATTTTATACTATTTTAAATCTTTAGATTTGACTTCTAATTAATGTGAAACTAGACTTGGTCAAAAAATAAGGGTCTACATGGATCTTTGAAGTGACTTTTTTCTTATTTTTCTTCTTCTTCTTCTTCTTCTCTCTCTCTCTCTCTCTCTCTCTCTCTCTCTCTCTCTCTCTCTCTCTCTCTCTTTTTAGGATCCCATGTGGGACTTCTGTTTGACTGGCTTCAGAATCTTGATCTTATAAATCCTTCCAAAGGACTGATCCTTATTTGCTATAACGACATAATGCCAAGGTCATCATTCATTATATATATATATTCTTCTTTTTTTTCTTTTTTCTTTTTCCTTTTTTCTTTTTTTTTGAACAATGCATTAAAAATAATGAAATTTCTATATTTTATTAATAAATGGATTACTATAGAAGATATTGACTCTGCAACCTCAATGTTTGATATAGGCTTTGACTCAGGATAGACTCTGACTTTGACTTAGATTGACTCTAGCTTTGACTCGATATGGGTTGACTCGGACTCTTTGGGATTCAAACTAGACTTAAATTTTGATTTTGATCAACTCGAGTCTCGACTTAGTTTCTTAAGACTTGACTTTTGCTCGGTATCTAACATGGACTTAGATTAGTCTTTGACTCAATATCTGACATGGTCTTAGATTTGGCTTTGACTCGGTATCTGACATGGATGCTGGACATTGGACTAAGACTCAGCCTTCTCATAGTTGCTAAAAGGTCTCTGGTTGGTAGGCATGAAAGGAGTTATTTTCCAAATTTGGTTAGGAATTGTAATCACCATCTTGTTGGATATGGGGAGGTTCATTTGATCAATGCCTTAATAGTGGTTGGGAAGAGTTACCAATGTTGGTTACTTTTTGGGTAAAATGATCATCCCATTATCAATGAGGTTCTAGATTTTGTACCTCAAGCTTTTGCGTTCATTAGTTCTGTGTCCGTCCGTTTGGTGGTATGCACAATATTCATTGTCATTATAGCTCTTAGGTAAGGGGAAAGGAGGCTCGCTTGGTTCTAAAAGTGTCACCAAATGAGCTTCCAAAGCTTTTACATAGACTAGCCCTAGAGGCATCTCCAAGTATGTAAATTCCCTTTTTGTATTGCTCTTCTTGAAATGCTTGCCTATTTTAGGGGAATCCATTGATGTTGTGTCATGCTCTATGAGTTCTTGATGGTTGGAGTTGTTTTCCCCACCTTGAAAATGATTCAAGGAAGGAGGAAAGGTCAATGCTGACTTGGGAAGCCTTTGGATGGGTGCCAGTTACTTCATTGGCTTGATCTAACTTATCTGAGGATTGGTATTGAGCCTCCAAGTAATCAATTAGGATGTTCTTGATATTGTCTTGTTGGGTACTCAAAGTTGTGGTGGTTTCAACGTGTTCTACTAGTTTTTTATGAGCTGAATAATGCAAGCTTGTTGTACGATGAGCACTACTTGAAAACTCTCTCATTGTTCTTTAAGGAGATTGGTGGAATGGGCTTGATGGGCTACAAGGATTGTCTAAAAATTCTCTTCTTGCTTCTTGAAGAGATTGGTAAAGTAATCTTGTTAGGCATTGAGAGAAGCTTCTTGAGAATTTTCTTGGTAAAGTAATCTTCTTGAGAAAAGCTTTCAAGTAATGGGGCATCTCAGTGTTGTCTCCTTGTCGGGCCATGGGTACCTTCGCATGAAAAGGCTAAGTCAAGAAAGGCTTTGAGAAAGGCTGAATTGCTCAATAGGGCAATATGGTATTTAAAGACTTGCACAAATGGACCCAATTGGTAGGACACTTGGTGATATATGGCTCATGATTAATGGCTCATATGTAGGCCAGGGTAGGTAATGATTTTAGTTCGGGTATGGTCAAACCGCTAGTTAATGGGTCATGGTTCATGTGTCAAGATGATTGGGCATATGGGGCACTATTCATATGAAGTCTAGCTTGTGAAGTGAAATAGCTAGGAGCATGAATTTCGGGGCTTGGTTGGTAGGTAATGCTTTTAGTTCGGGTATGGTCAAACTGCTAGTCAATGGGTTATGGTTCATGTTTCAAGTTGGTTGGGCACATAGGGCATGGTTCATATGAAGTCTAGCTTGTTAAGCGAAATAGCAAGAGCATGAATTTCAGGGCATGGTCTATGGCATATGATGGTTCACATGGGTATGGTTCATGTGATCAAGTGGTCAGGTGCATGGGCTATAACTCATGGTTTAAGGTGGTTCACATGGGTATGGTTCATGTGATCAGTTGGCCTAGTGTAAGGGGGCCATTGTGGCTAAGTTGAATGAGGGATGGGTGTATTCCTAAAAGGTAAGCCATATGATTAAGTTGAATGGTGGATGAGTGTATTTCCAAAAGGTGAGCCATGTGGCTAGGTTGAATGATGAATGAGTATGTTCCCAAAAGGTGAGCCATATAGCTTGGTTGAATGGTGGATAGGCTAGTTGGGTGTGTTCCCAAAAGGTGAGATATGAAGCTGGGTTGAATAATGGACGGGTATGTTCAAAAAAGGTAAGCCATATATCTAAGTTGAATGGTGGATGGGTGTGTACCCAAAAGGTGAGCCATATGGCTGGGCTGAATGATGGATAAGTATGTTCCCAAAAAATGAGCCATATGGCTAAGTTGAATGGTGGATGGTTGTGTTCCCAAAAGGTGAGCCATGTAGCTGGGTTGAATGATGGATGAGTATGTCCCCAAAAGGTAAGCCATGTAGCTAGGTATGGTGGATGGGTGCATTCCCAAAAGGTGAGCCATGTAGCTGGATTGAATGATGGATGGGAACAATAGATATGTTCCCAAAACGTAAGTCATATAGCTCGGTTAAATGATGGATAGACTGGTTGGGTGTGCTTCCAAAAGGTGAGATATGTGTCTCAGTTAAATGGTGAGTTATTGTAGTTAAGTTTGAATGGGTGTATTCCCAAAAGGTGAGCCATGCGGCTGAGTAATAAGGTGAAGGAAGTTGGATGGGTGTGTTCTCAAAAGGTGAGCCATATAGCTCGGTTGAATGATAGATGGGATGGTTGGGTGCATTCCCAAAAGGTGAGCCATGTGGCTGAGTTGAATGATGGATGAGTATGTTCCCAAAAGGTAAACCATATAGCTCAGTTAAATAATGGATAGGTTGGTTGGTTGTGTTCGCCAAAAAGTGAGCCATGTGCCAAATGGTTGAAGTTGTGTGGCTCAATGAGGTCCAGTGTGGTCCATCATGGTTTGAGCCATTGTGGCTCAGGGAGGCTAGTTATGATATCTATCGGTTCAAGCCATATGATTGAAAGAAAACTAGGTGAGGTCCTTAATGGTTTAGGCCATGTGGCTCGGTGGGGTAAGGGTATAGTCCCTAATGGTACAAGTCATTAAGCTCGGTGAAATAGAAATTGGTCCCTAATGATTTAAGCCATGTGGCTCGGGTGAAGATAGGGTATAGTCCTTAATGGTTTAAGCTATGTAGCTCGGTGGAGATAGGGTATGGTACCTAATGATTGGGCAATGTGGCTAGACAGGGTGTAAGTGGGGATTTTCACCCTCACTCCCTGTGGAATGATTCTTGCGACTTCAACTTGTTAGGCTCTAGGCCTTAGAGAACACGTGCCTAAATCTGGAGAATTTGGAATTGCCACCAGGACGGGCTCAGAATATAAAAAGGGGTAAATGACTCAATTCCTAAGAAATTCTCAACCCTTTATTAGGTTCAGAAAGTTAGGTATGCATGAGGAAAGTGAGAATGACCCAACACCTCCATAACACCCGGTTTATTGGAACCGGCCTCTTTTTCAAGTCTAAATATTATTAAATTTTTATATTATTATAATATTATTCATATTACAAGCAATTAAAAAGTAAATAAAATGAAAATAACCATATCATAAAACAAGCAAATAACAAAGTGGGCACCAATACTAGATGAAAATATGCCCTTACAAACATCCAGAATCCATAAAACTAAGTACAATAGGACACCTACCAAGAGGTGAAAATATGTCCCTTATATTAATCCCCAAATATAAATTAAATAAAAGAAGCAAATTAAATTAGGCACCCACAAAGTAAAAATATGTCTTTTATAAGTCTTTTAAAATCCTAAATAATAAGAAATTACAATCCATAAACACATAAATAATAATCATAGACATATCATAGACATAATCATTAAATAATCATAAAATTAAGGCTTAATTAAAAAGAAATTAAAATTTTAATCCACTAGCACATCTTAATAATAACCCCTAACGAAATATAGTGCACAACGCGCATGGCGGTCCTGCTAACTGGTTAGTGGAAGAGGATCAAGGGGGCAGCACCCCCTGAAAGGTAAATGATTTACAAAATAAGTTTTGTTGGGGAATTAAGATTTGGTTGTGGAATTAGGGTTTTAATAATAAAATTGGGGATAACATGCAAAACTAGAGTTTACTCCTAAACCGGATGGAATTTCAAAATCAACCAAATAATTTAAGAGGGACAGTAAATCAAACAATTAAGATGATAAAATAGAATTAAATGGATTTAGTTACTAGATATCATACCTTCATTGTAGGTTCCACCAAAATAGTTTATGTTGAACCAAGCCTTGCTACTGTTGGATCATTCCAATTGGTTTGGGTCAATCAAGGTTTTGGTTGAATAATGGATGTTCACAGTCCGCTCCTGTGTGTTTGAGGATTCTATTCCTGTTGTTCTGAGTTGCAGTGCTAATTGCTAAGTGTGGCTCTTTTAATTACTGAATTGTGGCTCCTGGTTATTTGCTAAAAATGGCTATTTGCTAAAGATGGCTCTCTATTTAATTGATGAAGGTGGCTTCTGTGTTTACTTTTTAGTATTGGCTCTATGTTTCTTATTGATTTTAGGAGGTTCTTGAGCTCCTCAAGTTGGCTGCTTAATTCTTAAAAAGTCCTCTCCCTTTTCTCAGCCATATTGATTTCTATTTATAATGCACAAATTAGGGCTAACTCTAATCATTAATCATAATCCAGCTCCAACTCTTAATTGTAATCCGAGATTTTCTTAATACAAACATGATTAGGACTCTTAAATCAGGCTGGAAACTGAGCTCATGTTGAATTGGATTGTCTAAATCGCTATGAGCATGGCTCATACAGAATTAAACCAACCGGATTGATTTTTTACTTTGGATCTTAACTATTATAACTTTAAAAATTGGATTGAGCATAATTTAGGCATTTTAAAATTAGACCGATCTAATTCAAGGCTTTAAACTAGGTTTAAACTTTTATAATCAGACCGTATTTGGCTTGACCTCATTTAATCGAGATGAAATTTGTTCAGAGCCAAAATTATGGATCTACATAGGATATGGTCCCTAATGATTTAAGCCATGTGGCTCAATGGAGTTGATGATTATTGAGCCAATGTGACATCAATTTCATTTAGATGGGTTAGGTTAATGTGGGCTTAGTTTAGATGTGATGGTCAAGCTAATGTGGCTTGATTTGGTGGGTTAAATCTATGATGTGAATTGAGCCAATATGGTTTAGGTTAGATGGTTAAGCGGGTGTAGCTTAGTTATGGAGATTAAGGGTCCAACCAATTGTGACTTTGATTTGAGGGGTTAAGCCTATGGAGCTTATATTGACTGTGATTGCTTGAGCTAATGTAGCTACAAGCTCAATTTTATGTTGAGTTGTCAAGCTAATATGGCTTGGTTCACGTTTGATAAGTCGAGCCTATGGGGCTTAGTTTCATATTTGATGCTTAAGCCAATGTGGCTTATATTTATGTGGTGAACCTATGTAGTTTAGGTTTTTATTCTATGGGCCAAGCCAATGTAGCTTGGGTTCATATTTGATGGGCTAAGTCAATGTGACCTAGGTTTACGAGGTAAACCAATATGGTGAAGGTTTTGGCTTAATGGACTAAGGTAATGTGGTTTAAGTCTATAGCTCAATTTGAATTGAGTTTTAAGAAAATGGTACCTTAAAATTGTGGGAATAGTGTGGATGAAATGCATGTATGTATGCATAAATGAAAATAATTTTATGATGATGGTTTAGGATTATGGTGCATACTTCTTAAGGGTAGAATCTATGGCCTTTACATGTAAAGGGTGGATTAGTTCAAAGGTCCTATCACACTAAGACAGCAATATACCTAACCACATGGCAAATAATAAATCTAGCATGGATCCGATAGTACATGCATATCTGTTACACCTCAAAAGGATTAAGGATTCGTCGTGGGTTGGGTGCTTTCGCTATCCCCCAACATACCTAATGAAGATTGTCAAGTTGATGTTATTTACTACCCAGGGTTTCCTAAAACTAAAGGGTAAGAAACCCTTATGCATGATAAATAAGAAAATCAATCAAAGAAAAAATAGTCTTTGAAAAGAGCCCATTAAATTTTTATTTTTAAAATTTTTAAAGTCCTCAGTGGAGTAGCCATCAGCCTACTCCCAGCCCGCCAATGAGGAGACCAAGAATGCTCTTTTGAGGGCTAAGTCCCACATGACACAACCGTATACGGTCTCCGGTTGGTTCGGTAAATGTTGGCTTAAAATCGTCTTTTATTTTAAAAAGATTTGTTTCTCTTATTGAAAGAAAGTCTCGTTTTACTTTGAAAAGTGATGGTGACTTTTATTTTAAAAGGCTGAAATTGGAGAGTCACCACCTTAGTTTATTTTTGTGTGGGAACAAATTAAGGGAAAATCCGTTTTAGTTGACTCCATTAAATTAAATTAATTTTTACCCAAATAGAGCACTAGTCCGAAACCAATCACGATGGATCCCGGACTAAATTTTCTAAACCAATTTTTTATAAAAATAATTTTTCTCTCTTTGATTGATTTTAATTTTTATGGATAAAAATGGTTTTTTAATGTTTGCAGCAGAAATAGATATGAATGTCAGTTAATTATTCATGGATAAATAATCACATGACATCTACATATTGCAACAAAAATAAATTGTTACATTGCCAAAATATTATCCAAAGAAGAGATTTGACTCTAGTCTTTTCAGATAATAGATTAAGCATAAATTTCTAACTAAAATTACTAAAAACATATAATATTAAATGAATATGGCATTCATTTAAATTAAATTGCAAGATAATAAAATCAGATGATTAAAGAAAAAATAAAATGGAATAAATCCAAAATCGCCAATTTGAAAATTTAAGTGAGAGCTCATCACTCTGAGTAATATTTCGAGTGTGTCTACTTATCTCTTTTAAATGAGAATCAGGGCCGTAAGTAGTTCACGTCTTTGATTGTAAAGGACTTAAATTAACCAATTTTTAGTTAATTTAAACTATTGAATTGCCAGAAGTAAGGTGAGAAAATTCTTATATTGGGTAGTCATTTTCTTTGAACATGCAGTTAAAATAGATGTGAAAATAACTTTAAGTCCAAAAATTATAAGAGAATCAAATTTAATTTGATTAAATTGATCCAAAATGAATTTTATTGTATTTTGATGTTGGAATTAATTTTGATAGAATTTTAACATGAAAAACTTTAAATCCTTTTTTTGGAGGAGAAAATCTCAATTTATAGTGAAAAAGTCAAAAAAATTAGACTAGAATGACCCTGGGCCAATGACTATTTTTGCCGTCTCGGGCCCATTTAACCTCCAATTTGCGTGATTCCAATTGCATTGGATTCGTTATTGCATGGCTTTCATTTGGAGTTAAAATTGATGATTTTTCCCCATGTATAAAATTGAGACATATTTCACTGCATGTATCAAATTGTTTTAACAGATATATTAAAAAAAATAGTTCTGATCTGTAGTTTTCTGTGTTGCTTTGACTAGATTTCGTCTAACATTATAATATTGGCTCGTTATTTCTTAGTTATATGTTTATATAAGAATTGCACTTGTCCTTCACTAAAACATACAGATTTGGAATTTGATATTTCTTTGACTAATGATGCGAATTCAACTTCGCAAAGATTAGAGAGAACCCAAGAATTGCATATAAAAATCATAATTCCTCACTTGAAAAAAAAATGAAAATTATGCGGACAAACATGATCGGCAGCACATATATTAATCCATCCTTTATATTGTCACCTGTACCAAATAAGTATGAGCTGAGGAGCAATTAAGCTGGCCATGCTCTGTAACAGAAGGACTGAAGTTCTGGCGTGTGCATCAGAATAGAGCATTGAGTCATTCATCTGAAACCTTGAAAAATGTATAGGATAAAATAATGTTGTTAATCCCATCCATTCTTTGATCTGTTTCGAATTGTGGGTCGATATAAAAGACCTGCAAACATGATAAATGACTATTTTATGAAGTTTTCAAAGAATTGATATTGGAATAACTAATCAAAATATTTTGTGGGGTTATGGAGTGGGATGGTGGACAAACACTACTCACAGGCATGTCAATTTACTCCCCGGGAAGAAGTCGCTGCTCCTCAAAACAAAAGCACTGTATTTTATTGAAGTACACTGCAGCCTGCAAAGAGTTGCAAACTAATGTTGAATATTCTGAAAGTGTAAAATGCAAAAGATTTGAGTATTGAATCTACCAACGTATTTTGGGTGCCATATTTCTCTATTCCCAAAATGACTACTGTTTTAACTGATGTTCTCACCTTCCCGATAAGCGCTACCATGAATTAGATAAAGATCATGCATGGCATGCAAAATAGCTTAAAACAAGTGAATTCCAAATAACATGTTGAACAAAAACATATTATAGACAGCCAACAACAGTGTCAACAAATAAATCAATAACTGATAAGTTTTTTTGAGTACAGTAATATTCAGAGGAACATCTCAATTGGTAAAACTCTTTCCATCATAGAAATTCTGAGTGCTCAAACTAATTGATCATAATTTTTTCCCAAGTTTTATCATTTTGAGTAGTACTTGCATCAGCAAAAATAAAGTGAAAAGATAGAAACTGGTCAAGATAGCTTCCATCAAGAGGGGTGCACTCACATCAATGAACAAAGATCATAAAACATGTAAGACAGGTCAGGAGCAGTCAGGTGAAGGGATTATAAGTCATTGTGAAAGCACATGAAACCAGATGGAAGAATTGGATCTTTATGCATTCCTCATTTAACAATCAAACTTCCAAAAGGTAAACATTACTTGATAAGATTAACTAAAGATTTCAGATAAAGACAATAGGTAAATAGGAGCAACGGGAAATTGACAATAACATGATGTTATAACTGCAGTGACTTTGGCCATTAAAAAAGGAAAGATGGAATCAGCGGAACCCATCTCTTCCAGACTCTGAAAACTTCCAATCCACCCATTTTATTGTTTTAATTATAATCTCAGCATATCAAATTTCTCTTCAATACTCACCGTCGATTTCATCTGAATGATCTAATTCTGCAGATATCTTTTCAACTTGATTTTAGAGAGATACTTCAATGTTTAGTTCCATGCTTACTGTCACATTTCTTATCCCTAACTTTCAGTTTCTTGACATAATATTTAAATACACATTGATGCAGAGAAGGATACTATTAGGCAGTTGATTCTCCATCTTTACTGGTCACTTGAACCAAAGAAAGAACAGAGGCACAGCGATAGGCCATGATTCAAACCAAAAAGACTCATATCAGACAAAAAAAAAACAATTGCAAAAGCAACACTAGGAATGAGCAGTGAGAGTTTCCAAGCTATTGCAAGTAAGATTTATCACTAAGTGGTTTAAACCCCTGAAGCAATGTCAAATGAAAACCCAAGGGCTTTTTGCTATGGAATTTCTTCTTTTATCTTTTCTTAAAAAGAAAAAAGGCTGTCAAAACTGAAACAATTACCTGGAATAAGATTTGTTTATATAGAGGGAAAAAAAACAAAATTCTAATCTGTCAAGGAAACTTCATATTCAGAGAGAAAATGGATTATCAAAATTCAAAAGGACAGCTTTTAAAATAAAACCAAATAACATCTTTATTTGTTAAAAACAAAAAGAACAAAATAGATTCACAACTAAAACTGCAAGTGAACTTTATCATCACTTTTCAGCTAACGAGAGAACCCCCAAAAGGACAAAAGACAAATTCCTACAAAAGTTGCTAAATTGACATGAATGTAATGCTAGGACCACCATGAAAATAACTTTGGCATTGTTGATATTAAAAGCTGGCTCTGTGTCACACATGTATGGACATGAATATAATATATGATTAAACGCTATTAAAGAAATACCAAACAATCATGGTGAACATAGTCTCCTCGAACATGTTTTAAATCAAAATTCTTAACAGTAAATAAATTGAACATGCTATCGGTCAATGACTGTGATTTTACCAAGAACTGCATTATACAGAGAAAGAATGAGCTGGTGCTGGACCAAGGACCAAGAATGAGCAAATAGAGCAGATTCTGTCACATATGAAAGAAGAAAAGAGAGGAGAAATGTGACTAAGGGGAAGAAGAGCTATGATGAAGGAAAGGCTGGAAAGAATGTGCTTGATAAGGATAAAGAGGATGATCTGTTAATGAGACAAAAGAGCACCAACCACCTGAGCAGAGAATATTTCTATGATTAACTATGATTGGCTTATTAATTTTTGTACCGTAGCTGGTGTCAGCCTATAATTCTGTTAACTGAGCACTTAATATTCATTTTAATGAAATTACTCAATAGTCTCTCTATTTCTATTCTCTCTCTCTTTCTCTCTTACTCTTGCTATTCTTAGTCTCTATTCTTCCTCTCTGTGATTTCTAACAGTAATTGATAGCCCTAATTGCTAATTGCTGAGTTTAGCTTCTCTTATATGTTACAAATTGGTATTTGAGCATTAATCTAGGGAACAAATTTTTTTTTTTTTCCTAAGCAATGAGAAAGACAACAAGAAAACCCAAAAATGCAAATACTAGGGAAGGTGTCGAAATAGAAGAGACAAGAGAAACTAGGTGAAAAACTTATAGATGTTTATCTGAGAATCGATGCCACACAAAAAGAAAACCAAGTAAAATTAAATTATATTTGGAATATATCTAATCTAACCCATGTAATGGAATCACAGATCAAACAATTTATAAAACTTTAGCTATTAAAAAGTTACATGCAGATCTAATTATATTTTTCCAATTTTCTCCAATTCCAAATCGTTATGTATATCATATATTCATTATATATTGTCCCTTTTCAGGCTATGGACTGTGGCCACCATTATTCTCAAGAGATCTAAATTCAGACACGGTAATTAGCTATTACATATAAGCTAACAAAAGCAGCATAATGCAGCACATTCAAAATTTTTATGAAAGCTGTTACCCAAAGAATAATATTCTTTTTGAGACTGGAGATCATAAATTCAAACTCAAATTCACATCTGATGAAATCAATTAAATATAAGAGCATAAAAATTCACTACCTTCATAGGGGTGACATTCTACGTGTATACACCAGTTATTGGAGTTGAACTTCGATTTTCAGCAGTATAAAATGCAAGAGCACTTTCTCCTGGCTTTACTCTTACCTGTAGAGAAGAAAAGATTACAGTCAAATGTCCACTTTACATGGCAAGTATTTGGCTAATTATAAAAACAAATGTTCTATGCAAAGGTGAACCTCTCTTTGTGTAGGAATAAATTTCCATGGCATTCCATCAGCCACATCAGCATTAAATTGCACCACAATCTCCCTGCAAAAAAGAAATAGAAATATTTTGTCAAGACAATCCACGTGCAAGATCAAAAGAAAAAGATATCAAGAGTAGCATACAAATCAAAGTTCCAAATCATGTGTATTAACATTACATGGGACTAACCTCAGCATAAGAAGTCTGAACAAAAGTCATTCTACATTCAGTTTTTGTATCAGAGAAAAGGAAGCAATCATTCATGCATTCATTTTATTGAATGATAACAAGCTTACAATTAAGGAAGAAATACAGGTGCTTGGAGATTTTAGAAGTAGAGTAACTAAGAAGAGGCCAGTTCTTTGGAAAATAAAAATGACTAACACATAAAAAATTTTTAAAAAAAAATCCACATACTAACGTATCTTGCAATATATTGCAACTCCAGATGTTAGGGAGAATTTCCAATGTCATTGTTTTACCAAACTACGAAAAATAGCTTATAAGCGTTCTTAAATTTGTTTTTTGGGTACCCATGAAAATAGGCCCCATTCCTCCACAATGATCGAGACTAAATACTGCTACAATAACCAAAAATAAAATGGAAAACAGAACTTATCATCAACTCGATGTAGGATATATGAATATCCACAATATGTAATTAATTCAAGCCAAATAATGCTAGTAGTTGCCATGTCAATATAACAGCAAAAGGCAAATGTTAGTTTAACTGAAACTACAAAATATCATTTTGTTTTGTTCGAAACACTAAATAATATAACTTTTTCCCCTTTTAGTTGTATTTTTAATTCATGAATTAAGCAACAACCTCAATGAATTTATGTAATGCCTATGTCCTTGCAACACCTGAAAGGGCTAACCTTCACAGAAACATCACTCTCTCACACACACACAAACACACTCTTAAACATAAAAACTTTCTTCCCCAATTTATTTTGAAATAGAAGGAAGTTAGAAAAATCTAAAAAAGAAAAACTTAGCTAGGAAAGAAATTAGAAAAAACCTTGAGGTGACAGTCCCTTCTTTAGAATGCCGCGCAATCTTCTCTTCAACACTCTAAACAACATAACATATATTATCATACATCCTGAAACAAAAGAAAGAAGAAGAAAATGCGAGCAAAAAAAAAAAGAAAAACCCAGAAAAAGAATGACCTCCCGGCGCTGAACAGTGCCGCCATACCCAGTAGCTTGGCAAAACCTTCTATAAAGAGGAACAGCAGCATAACTGCTCCCAACCATCGCAATAACCAAATCCGTTAGATAAATTAGCGTTTTTCTCGATTGGCTCTGTATTAGAAGCATTATAAGAAGCAAAATGCCTCATAATAAAACTATTACCAAGCCTAGGCGGAGTGTTAACTTCACATTTTGATGCTAGAATCCGATTATCACTACCAATCCTCGGCCAATGATATGAAGTGATTGTATTTTTGTAATTATTTGCTCTGTTGAAATCGAAAAATTAATTAAAAAAAATAGAATTGTCTGCTTTAAATCCACCAAAAAGAATGGTATCCAAAGAGAGAGAGAGTGATATTAGTTACCTGGATTGAAGATGTCGATTTTGAAGCATAGATTTGATGTGAAGAATTGTTCTAGCACTAGAAACACTTGACCATGACATGTTTGTGGTTCCAATAGTGATTTGAATAATAATTTTATTTACAAGATCAAAATTTGATGGGTTGCATTCCTCCTATTGTTTGGCTGCCCAGAAAGTTTGAGAAAGTGAAGGTAGCCGATGAGAAAATGGAACAGTATAGGATAGGAAGAGTTGATTTATAGTTTTGTTTTGCTAAAACCTTCCCATTATTTTTCAGGAAAAAAAATCGATTATAAAGAAGAAAACAGAAATAAAAAAATAAAAAAAATAAAAAGGAGACGATGCCGTTTCACAAATACATCCATTCTGACAAAGAGATGTATAGTTTTGGTCTGTAAAATCCATCCTCACATCCTTTTTTTTCTTTTAGGTCTATGCGGTTGCTCTTATTTAACTTCTCTTTCAACTTAGCACGTATTTACGATCACACTGGACACCTATTGAACTTCTCTCAATATATTAAATAATAATCTTCATACTCTCCATTATAGAACCACGGTATGGCAAGTTAAAATGCATAAATTAAATTCTGGTTCTACTTCACTTGAAAGGCTCCACCTTCTAGATAGCCAAAGATTGGGTTTCTGGAACTACATCAACTAAAGAGATACAACAACAAATACCTTCTTGAATATGCTTTGTGAGTTCATCAATGACTAATCCTTGATGTCTACTAACACTCTTAACCACCACTTCATATATTGCATACAACTTTTTGCCTGAACCCATTTGAAATTTTCGCATATTTGTAGCCAAATGATGGAACCCACCATTTTTAAAAATTGAAGTAACACACAAGTATGAGAAAATTGCCGAAAATAACGGCTGAAATGGCTATAAAAACCCCATCCTAAAACGGAAAAACTACCCATCATTAAAAACAACAATAAAAAAGAAAGAATAACTTACTTGGACAATTGAATCAAGGCAAGCTTTGATTAGATCGATAAGAGCCCTTTTTATCATATCATGATTTTAGAAACAGATATAAGAAGATGAAAGGAACAATTGTTGCGAATCACAAGTAAGATTGAGCGAATCAACAAGAATATAATTCACGCGAGCTTGATGAGATTCAAGTTCAAGAATTCAATGGAGACATTTGAAAAAAAAAATCGCCATTGCTGCTTGTGTGTGTTCAACAAGAACTGCAAGGGAAGAGATGAAAACGCCACAGAGTTCTTGAAAAAGGACACCGGACCGGATCTATATTCATTCCTTCACATTAGTATATAAGGGCTTTGGGCTTAAAATGAAAAAGAAAATTAGATGGTATGCTACATTTCAAGTTACATTTTCATTTTTATTACTTTTTTTAACTTTTAATTTTCTTACTTTTTCAAATTCATTTTTTTTATTTTCTATTATTTTAAAAATACGGCCGTTATAATATAAGTACCATGTCATTTGAATTCAAAGTTGGATTTTATTGGCTGTTTATACCATACATGTATGTATGTATTTGCTCAACTTGCAAATTATACTTAATTTCTTAAAAACATATAATTTATGCAAATGAAAAAAAATTGATATGAAAATTATTAATTAATTATATTTAAAAAAAATTAGATTTGCAACATTTTTACAAAAAAAATCTAGTGTTAGTAAATTAGAATTTATTGTTATGTATTTATAATTTTTGACAATATATACACTCTTAACAAAGATCCAATTCATCTAGAGAATAACGGTATATATATTTGTATATGGATATATGTCGATATATGTTGATATAGTTATATTTCAGTATATGTGAGTATATGTTATACATAATAAGATATATATGATGAATTTGAAAAAAAATAATAGTAATTTTTCTATACATTTACTTATATGTGGACATATGTTACATACAACTACATATACTAAAAAGAATAATAGTATATATATGTATATGTTATATATAACAATATATAGTTTTATGTATTATATGTAACAGATAATAACATATAATATATGACAACATTACGTAATATATATTAGTATATGTTATAAATAACTAGATATATGTTGTATACGTTGTAAAAGAATAATAATATATATTATATATATCTAGGTAAATATCAGTATATGTGATATATACTTTAACTAAATAATAATAATATATGTGAGTATATCTCTGTATATGTGAGTATATATGGATATATACCAGTATATAACTATTTTATATTTTTATTTGTACATGAGTTTATGTTATATATAATTAGATATATATATATATACATATTATATATAGGTATATGTTGGTATATATTATTTATATTTTAACTAAAAATAATAATATATGTGGGTATATGTAAATATATGACAGTATATAACTATTTTATATATAACTAGATATACTTTTAAAAAATAACAATATATGTTGGTAAATGTTACATATAACTAGGTATATGTAGATATATGTTGCAAAATAATAAGGATATATGTTATAAAATCATATATATGAGTATATATGGGTATATGCTACATATACATTAACTAAAAAATAATAATTTATGTGAATATATATTACATATAACTAAATATACCAAAGAGAATATCAATATATGTTGGTATATGTTACATATAACTAGATATACTAAAAAGAATAATAATATATATTAGTATATGTTACATATAACTAGATATATGCGGATATATATTGTAAAAGAATAACAATATATGTTAGTATATATTAGATATATTTTAAATAAAAAATAATAATATATGTGCGTATATATATCAGTTTATGTTACATATAGCTAGATATATAAATATTACATATATATCGGTATATGTTACATATTCATCATATTTTTGAAAAAAAAATCTTTTGTCTAAAAATAATATAATTTAAAATTAACTAAAGAATGACAGTATATATCGGTATATATTATATAAAAAATGATATTTTTGTAATTTATAGACTCTGTATATTTTGAATGTCCATATTCATCGTATTTAAAAAAAATAAAAGCGTGATAGGTATATAATTTAAAATTAAGTAACATAAATTAACATAAAATATAACATAAATTAATTAATATATATTAAATAAAATATATAAAAGTGTGATAGGTATATGTAGATATATATTATATATAACTAAATATATGTGTATAAAAATATGAATTATGTTATATATTAGAAAAATAATTTTTAAATAATTTTTAAAATATATGTTAAAATTATTTTTTAAAAAATATAAATTATATAAAATATATAAAAACATGTGTATAAAATATAATTTAAAATTATTTAACATAAATTATAATTTAATTAATTAATTTTTAATTAAATAAAAATTTTAAAATATTAATAAATGAGGAATATTGATACACATTTGTGCATAAAATATTAACAAGTATATGTCAGGTCCACTTCCATTTTGTTTGTCGTAATATTGCAAAAAAAAAAAAAAAGATGCTCGTGACGTGAAATTGAAATTTTTATTCATGTTCCATAAAATTGAAAACAAAATTATTTTTTGTTATTTTTATAAATAACCCAAAATGAAAAGATGAATACTATTTTTTTTCAAAATTTCATTTATAATATATTTTTTTCAATTTATTAAAATATTAGTGTCACGTCCTGTTTCCAGAACTACAACTGCCCTATAGTTCAGGAAAGCTTAAGGCTACCGGGCACATTATAAAACCTAACGAAACAATGTATTCATATATATTGATTATCTTTGTTAATTACTCTAATAGATTAAAATTATATATAATGATTATCATTGAATATTTATTTTGAGATTATATACCTCACACATATATTTTATTATTGCATTATAATTTATTCTCATATCTTACTGGCCATGCATAATAATACTAAGGAGTAATTAGAATATTGTACAAACTTATCATTAAATTTATCTATAACAGTTACTGTAACACTCTAATATTATATATACGCAAAATACACATATAACGGTATATGTAAAATACTTATATACAGTATGAGAATGTTACAAATCCCTTCTTACAAATATTTTTATTTTCATTATAAAAATATTTAAAAAAAATCATAACATACTTAAAAGACAAATAAAAAGTTAATTGAAAATTTCTGAAAAAAATTCACCAAAATTTTATCTGTATTTGAACATTCTCAAAATTTAATTTACACAACTTGCAATACAATACACTCTTAAATATCCTTTTAGTATATTTATTTCTCCAAAATGGCCCAGCAGCCCAAAACAATCAATATTTCAGAAAAACATTCAAACATTTTTAGATATTAATATATATATATGTATATCCCATTTGTGACTTCCAATTTTTTTTAAAAAAAAAATTTATAATTTACATTATGACCACATTTGTACATATTTTACAAAATGTCAAAAACAAAGTTTAAAATATTTACATGAGATTGACTATGGTGACTATGGTTCGTAGCAGCGCAGCAATCCTCAAAACAACCACTACAACCTAGACTTGAGGTCCAGTAGCACTATCTGGAATCTCCAATTCAACTCTGTCACCTACGAGATAAATTTTAACCGCGTTAAGCATAATATTTAGTAGTACATAATTTAATATACATGAACAGAAAATAATGTTATATGTGTGAGACTATAACATACATTATGTTTCAATGCCAAACAAAATATGCATACAACTTATTAACATACCAATAACCCATACACATGCAGTGGCTCATACAATCCTATATATTGTTCTAATTTCAGAACTACTGTTTTGGGCTATCTCAATCATTTGTAACATCAGTGTGTCTCGTCCGAAAGTGTCATGCTATTAGTGACACCAGTATATCACTAATAGCATACATATAAAATATACATACAACTTATTAACATACCAAACAAAATATACACATGCAACTTATTAACATACCAATACACATGCAATGGGCCCATACAACCCTATATACTGTTCTAATTTCATAACTACTGTTTTGGGCTATCTCAATCATTCGTAACATCAGTGTGTCTCGTCCGAAAGCATCATGATATTAGTGACAACGGTGTATCTCGCCCGAAGATGTCATACTATCCAATAACAATATTTTAGAATTAGACCGTATATAAAGTAACATACAATCATCTTTCATTATCTACTATTCATAATCAATATCATTTCCTCACACTTTACAAATGTAGCTTTATTTTACATCCTAGTATAATATTTGAACTTTTTTCATTTTTTATATACCATCATTTTTATTCATTTTAAAGGTCATATCATACAATATTAATTCAAAATAAGCATTGTTACCCCCAAACAATGCCACACATACAAACACATTATCATTCAAGTAGTATAACATATTTTTCATAATCAATGTGTTATGACTAAAAGCAATACAATTGATGTTATTAGATGTCAAATTATGTACATACCTCTTCAATGCACAAAAGTGGGCCCAACCTCCATCTCACTTCGAAATTTCCTAGCACCCTTCACTACAAAGTTAGTGCAATGACTAACTACTCAACACCTAAACCAAATGTGAATGTATAGCATACATTAAAATCACATTTTAAGATATTTACGATATAAAATATAAATTAAAACACATTCTATCATTTTTTTTCTTTTCTTAAGCCTAAGGCACTTTATTATTAAAACTATAATTGATTCATTCTAAATTGAGTTTTAAGCTCAAATATGTCTATAACATCATATTTTAAGACACTTTAAGCAATTGAACTCAATTTAGAAATATTTCTCCCAAAACCCTAAAATGTGTCTCAACTCACTTCCATTCTTGTTCTTCATTCCAACAATTTTCAAATATCAATTTGAGTCTATTTTCATCATTTAAATCATTAAACAACATGATTTAAATGATAAAACTAATTGAACAAGTATTCTTTAACAAAACCCATTTTTCATAACCCTAAACTTTACTAACCAACTCAAACTTCAACTTAACCCAAACTAATCAATTATTCAACCATAAAAGCATTGTTTACTCAACAAATAAACATCATTCCTACCCATTTAAACAATTAAAATACATAATTACAAAATCTCATGTCTCACATAACCCTAAATCACATTCTTCACCCAAACTCAAATCAAACTTAATCATTTCTTCCATATAACTTAAAAATCATTACTTACTAACCAAAATAACATCATTCCCACCAAATCCAACAATTATAACATGTTACAACAAAATTTCAAATCAAACATATTCATAGTTTTCATAGAAATTCAAAAATTAAGAAAGAAAGTTTATTAACCTATTGGAAATCCACCAAAACTTCAATTAATTCTTGAAAATTCTTTCCAAAATGAGTAATTGGATGGAGAAAAATTTCACTTCCAAGTAGTCATGGGATTCTCGGCCAAAGAAGAAGAAGAGAGGAAGAAGATGACTAATTTTCAATTTGACTTTTCTCTTTCTTCATTTAAGACCACATATATATAATATTATATTATTTTAATTAATTATTTATTTATTTATTTTAAAAACTCAAATTTTCATCTTCCATTCATAAATATTTTTCTTTTCCAATTATTTTATTAACTTTTATTTTTATAAAGTTTAATTACCATTTTACCCCTATCTACTATTCTTCTTTTGTCTTATTCTCACTTATTATTAAAGTTTATATGTTATGTATATTTATTTATATTTCACATATACCTTTGTTAATTTCTCAATTATAACTCAATATTTCTCTCTTAAATTATTTATTTTAATTAATTTAAATTAATTTTAACCCTAAAACGGATGTTACAGTTACAGACTAATACATTATTTTCAAACTTCTTATTGGAAGAAAGAAATTAAGAAGCCGATAGATTTGGAGAACTTCTATCTAAAATCACAAAGACGATTAGATGAGTTGTAAACACAGTAAGATTATAGGGCCATAAGGGTATGATACACAATAAGAATATCTTAATGTTTAAAATAATAATAACACAAGGTAGTTATACAATAAATGAATATCGATAAAATTTAATCCATAAGAAAGGTCCACAATAACTAGCCAATATCACAAAAACAAATCTAATAATATGATAGATAAACACATAATAATAACACCGAAGAAAATATATCACTATGTATATTCCAGTGCTATCACACATCACATACACATAAGTGTATTAACTCTTACCTTTTTATCACAAGTTTCTATATACACGTAGCCTGATGGTATAACCCCTAATCAAGTTGAATTTCTGTCATATTGGCTAAACAAATAGCGTGATATGATCACTAGAGCAAGTTGCCATATTGAGTTTCATAATTCACAAATACAAAAATACAATTAACAAAGGAATCAAATAGTTCATAATTTATCAAAATTTCAAAGCAACAAAAGAAGGAATGTACAGTATAACTCACATTAAATTTGAAATTTTGATTTATCTTGGCCATTGATAATATTAAATCGGTTCTATAGCAATTTTTAATCTACATTCATATTTACACAAGTATTGCACTATTAGGCTCTTTCTTAACCTATTATTTATCATTCGTGTTTTAGGTATTCATAGGCACTCATATCTTATTTTAACACTTTAATATTATTCTTAAATAATTACTTAAATTATTTTAGAATATATCTTAAATTAATTTGAGTAATTTTAAGAAAGTACATTTGATAAATGTCTTTCAATAAAAATAATTAATATATGTATAACTAGCATTTATTTCATTTCCACAAATATTAATTTATAATATTAGTCACATTAATAAAAATAAATTTATTAAAATAACCTTAATATTATTGATTTAGTTTCTAAAGTAATTACTTCATATTTTGAACAAATTATAACTTAATATATTTAATCTTTTAAAAGAAACTTTTCTAACTACTCATGATTAAAGTTAAATACTACATAATTTATTTACTTTAACTTTAATAACACTTTATCTTAATTTCAAATAATCATTTATAAAAATTTAATCGCTATAGTAATAATAATAATTTATACTAAATTTAAAATTAAATGATATTAACTATAATAATATTATCCATAATGTATAATTTTTAATTATGATCTTCTTTAATAATAATTTACAATTATATAATTTATTAAGTTGAAAATTACTAATTACCATCTAATTATTTAATAAACAACAATTATATCTTAATTAACCTACTATTAATTCTTTTTCTTTTAATTAATTAACTAATTCTATACATATGTATAGATATATTTAAATGTAATTAATTTATTTTACAAATTACTAAAAAAATTATAATTCAGATATTCAATTTGTTTTAACCATATTTTATGTTATTATATATATATTTTTCTAAATTCAATTAACTCCATAAAAACTATAAAACAAATTACTTTTAAACTAATTAATATTATTATATTTATTCATTTATTTTTATTTTCTTCTCAATACATTTTATTCATCAACTAACCTAAATTTTATCACTTAATTTCTTAAATTTTAATAATTTCCTTTTAATCACAACTAATTAATTAATTAATTATCATATTATTTCTAAATGCAATTCAAATTCATAAATCTTCATTAATTAAAATTAATTAATATAATCAATAATAATTCAATTCAAATTTAATTTATAATAATTAGAATATAATTATTATTATATTTAAATTTTTAATATATATATTCATAAGTATTTTTTTCAAAATTTATGTATGATTTATAAATAATTTGTCAAATTAAAACTTGTAACCAAAGGTTCTCAACTGTATTAAAAAAACCGCAAAAAGAGACTGAAAAACGATTAAAAAAACCATTAGAAAATCACGCCGATGTAAGCTTCGTGCGGCATATGCCTCGATGGCCGATAATGTTTAAATAGCATTTTTTGGCCTTTTATTATTAAAAAAAAAAAAGACTTTAAGTAGTGATTAATTTAGCAACCAAATATTACATGGAAATTATGCATACATTCAGTGTTAGCTAATATATTATCCATTGTATTCAAAGTGAAAGAACATAACATAGTAATTTAATATATTTATCTAATATTATTTTATATTTTAATTCATCTTTATATATTTTATTTTATATATTTTTATATTATAATGATAATATTAAAAAAACTTGATATGTATATATTTATTTTTTTATTGTACAATTTTATAATATTTATTCATTTGTCTAATATCATGAAGGTTATATTTTATGGTATAATATTTTTAATAAAATATATTATACTTTTATTAAAATATTAATTATATATAAAAAATTAGAATTTCATCAAAATATATTAAAGTATATAATAAAGATCCAATAAACTCCATTAAATTTCATATATGATTCTAACAAAATCTAGGAATTACATTAAGATAACAAATTCTTTTAAAATCCATTAAAATCCTAATGCAATACAACTCCCCGAGTTTAGAGTTTTTTTGTACATTTTTCCTATTTATATACATTTATACATACTACAATATATGTTTATATATATAAATTATATACATTTTGGGTTTTGTATATATATATATATATATATTGCACCAAAAAAAGTAGAAAAGTAGTAGGGAAAAATGACAAACAAAAAAAATTTCATAATTTTTTTTATAAAAAAGGAAAATTCGGATGGCCTAACTAGCCTGGCCTGTTTGGGCCTAAGGTCGGATTGCGTGCTAAATAATTAAGTTTGAATTTGTACTTGAGTCGAATTGGGCTGTGTACTAAATTAATTCTAGCTTGCAGCTCAACCTGAGTACACTTCTGGCATCAATTGACTAATATAAGCTTATAAATATTTAAATTTTAAGCAATTATATATTTATTTTAAATATATACAAATAGCAGATAATTACTTAATAAATTTAGTAAAAAAATAAATTATAACCACTTTTATTGTTTAAATGACTAAAAAGAATATATAGTTATATTATTAAGTGTTTATTGAAATAAATAAGGATAATATAATAAATTGTTGAAGTCAAACTAGCTTATAAGTTAAATACTTATAAATACTAAAATAATAAGTTGATTTCCTCAGTTTTTTTTTTTTAACTTATCAAATGAACTTATAAACTTTTGGGCTTTGTTTAAACAAAAATATCAAATTAAATTTAAAGCTTATAAATTGATTAAATTAGCTTATAAACTAAGTCAAATTATCAAATTCCCAGTATGTTCATTCATTTGCTATTCTTATTTCATTACTTTTAATTCATTTGTTCATTTGTATTCTTATTTTCATTACTTTTAATTTTTTTTTTAGTGTTGGTTGCTCTAGATTTGAATATGTGGACTTAATGAAACAAAAATTTTTGTCTTTTAAGTAATTTAAAGAAAACAAAAATTCTTGGTAAAAACCTTTAAAAATCCTTGGAACTTTTTTTTTATAAGAAAAGGCCATAATATTAATCAGAAGAGAATGAAGAAATATCCTTCAATACAAAAAGCCACACATAAGGAGGCACATCCTCTACCAAAACAGATTCTGCAGATAGACTTAACGCTCACTGTACTAATGAGTGAACAACATTATTTGACTCTCTATGAGAAAAAGAAAAAGACAGTTTCAACTTCCCTCGACAAAACATAAATATCTTCAAAAAATCAATCCTGAACAACTTTGATCCACGGAATTAGCTGTCAATCTATCAATTACTCCTTTGCAATATGATTCCACCATTATCTTCTGAAAGGAACACTCCACAGCAATTGAAAGACCATAAAGAATAGCAGTAGCCTCGAAATCCATAGCAGACCAACCATTCTTAGTCTTCTTGCCTTCAAAAGCTAAAACCTGACCCTCACAGTTTCTTATTACAATCCCACAACCAAAGAAAGAAGACTCCACAGAAACTGCTGCATCAATATTCAATTTAACAAAATTTTGTGGAGGAGGACACCACTTTATAGAACATGGCAAATTTTTTCTAGCATTGCGTAAGGTCATGGAAAGAAGCAATAATTCATCCACACATCGATTTACCATCCCCACAAGGTCGACTATTGCTATATTTTTCTGCTTATGAACCGAGTATTCCACCAAACCATAAATACCATAAGCACACAATAAACTTGTGAAATTTATCTAAAGATAAAAAGATCATACATTTCTAATAACCAATAAAAAATGGACCCCATAACAGAATTTGTAATCCTTTTGTCCAAAGCAATTTCCTCCCAAAAAGCTTGAGACCAAAGACAATCTCTAAAGAGATGCAATAAGATTTATCGCCAACCCCACAGAGAGGATAAGATAAATTAACAACCATTTCCCTTTTCTGAAAATATTCATCACAAGGCAAATATCCCTTAACCAATCTTCACACAAAATTGTTAATTTTGCAAGGTACCTTGACCTGTCATATCATCCTCTAAATCGTCTTATCCTCATAAGAAGCTGATGGGAAGCCCTCATTGGATAAGAGAAATTTCTGGGCACAAAAATACCTTGATCGAACAGAGTATATACCATTTTTCTTTAATGCCCAAAACTGACAATCTGTAGGAAGCCTGGAACTTATTGGGATTTTTTGAATTGCCTCTAACTCAAATGGAAGGAAAATTGATTATATCAGGCCTTTTTTCCACAATCTGGTCTCCTTATCAATCAACTCACTTACTCTAGCATCTATAGGTAGCAACTTGGGCACTAAGGACCGCATTCTATTTTCCCTGAAAATCCAATTATCTTTTCATATTCGTAAAAAATTTCCATTACCCACCCTCCAACACAAACCAGTAGCAAAGATTTTCGAAACAAAATACACACATCTCTAGAAATAGCTAGGGGAATAGCTTAGATTAGCATCAATCAAATCTATTGAAGGGAAATACTTTGCCTTTAGGATTTGAGAACATAGCGATGAGGGACGCAAAATAATTCTCCACATTTGTTTCTTCAACAACGCTTGATTAAACGTGAGAAGCTGCCTGAACCCTAAACCCCCATCCCTCTTTGAAACGTAAAGCTTACTCCACCGAGCCCAATGCATATTTTTTGTTAAATCCGACTCTCCCCACTAGAATTTGCATATCAACCTTTCTAACTCCTAACATAGAGATTGTGGTAGTAGAAAACAACTCATAATATACTGTGGGATAGCTTGTGCTATGGCTTTTATTAACATTTCTTTACCTGCCATTGATATCTTCTGTTTTTTCCATCCTTTCAATTTCTTCCAAAGTCCATCTTTAAGAAAGCCAAAGATTTGGGTCCTCGATTTCCCTACCATAGTTGGGATACCTAGATATCTTGGATGTTGTCCAACCTCCCGAGCACCAAGTAAAGTGCTATCACTACAAGAATGCAGCGGATTACAGACAGAATTTTACCGACATAATTTTATTTGTTGGTAATACTGAGAGAATACCAAGAGAAAATATTAAAAAAATTAAAAAATTACCGATAAATTACCAACAGAATAACGACAGATCCATTTGTTAAAAGAAATTGTGTCGATAAATATGACACGATATTATGAGGGTAGATTTACCGACAAAATTTACCGATCGAAATCTATTTTTTCGGTAGTACTGACGAGAAAAGATTCTCTCGGTAAATAATAAGCATTTACCGAGAGAAAATCTTTCTGTCGGTATGAAAAATCTAATATAATAATTATTAATTATATTTACTACTAATTTTACCGAAAGAATTGAATTTGTGTCGATAATACCTACGAAAATATTGTCTGTCGGTAAATAAATAGCACAATAATTAATTAATATTTATTTATTCAGTATTACTGAGAGAATAAGATTTCTTTCGGTAAATTGCCGATGAAAATATTTAACTGTCGATAAATAAAAAATTTAATATAATTATTAATTATATTTATTGCCAGTTTTACCGACAAAATCACATTTTGTTGGTAGTATCGACGAAAAATTTAACTGTCGTAAATAAAAAATTTAATATAATTATTAATTATATTTATTGCTAATTTTACTGACATAATTACATTTCTGTTGGTAGTACCGACGGAGATATTTTATCTCGGTAAATGAATAGCAAAATAATTAACATTTATTTATTTGATATTACAGAGAGAAAAAATATTCTCTCGGTAAATTATCGATAGAAATAAATATCTGTCAGTAAATACATAGTTAAATTTTCATTAGAGATAAATACTGACAGAATAAACGGTCTCTCAGTAAATGAAAAGTAGGGTGTCGAAATTTTTGCCGTCAATTGTCTTGCATTTACTGAGAGAAAATTATTTCTGTCGGTAATACCGACGAAAGCCATTTCTGTCGATAATTTCATAGTATCAGACAATTAATATAGCTCTGCTTTTGAGAAAACTTACAGACTGATAATATTTATGTCAGTAATCAATAGTAGAATGCCAAAATTTTTGGTACCTTTTGATGCTATTTACCGAGAGAATATTTTTTCTCTCGATAATACCGACAGAAGTGCATTTTCTTTCGATAAATTATTAGTATCAGTCAGTCAATTAGTCAAAGTCATTTAACAATAGAAAAATCTAGCTGTCGGTAAATTTACCGAGAGATAATAATGTCTTTCGGTAAATTTAACATTTATTCTATCTTCTTTCCCATTTTTTAATTTGCGCCGCTTCCTCCATTTTCAGTTCTTCCCCTGCTGCTGTTGCTGCTCCTGTTGTATGAAGAAGAAGAATATCGAATTCAAGTATTTATTTCATTTTTTTAAATTTTGTTAAACATTTTTTATTATTTTTATTTTTGCTAAAATTTTAATTTATAATAAATTTTGTGTTTTGAGTTGTTATTGTTTATATTTGTGTAGTTTAAGTTGATATGTATATTTTTTTGTTGGTTGTTTGAATTTTTAGGGTAGTTTTATATTTTTGCAAAAATATATCTAAAAATTGATTTTTTTTACACATTTTTATTTACTCAAAATATTATTTTAGGAAAGTAAAATTTTTTATAAAAAATTTAGAGAATTTTAATTTTTATTTTAGGCGGTGTATTATTATTATGTATTATTATTAAATTTTAAAAAAATAAGTAAATTATCTATTTGATTTTTGAAATTAATTAAAAAAATTTGATTATATTTTATAAAATTTTAAAAATTTAAATATATTTTTAAATTTTTTTTGGTATTTATAGTATTATTTTAGTATTTAAGATATTTATATTATTTTTTAAAAAATTAATGTGTATTGTTATAGATTTTTGTATAATTGTTTAAAATAAAATAATTAGGTAGAATGAATTAATTTTATAAATTTCAGTAAAAAAAATTTTATTTTAAAGGTTTTTTAGGGCAAAAAATAATTTTTTAAATAAATTTAAATAAATTATATTTTTTTAATTTTTTTTGTAAATATAAATATTTTAGATTTATTTTATTGTTGTTAGGATTTTTTAAAAATTTTATGTAATTAGATTTAATTTAATAAATATTAGAACAAAAAAATATAAAAATTTAAGTATTTTTAATGGTTATAAAATATTTTTTTGAGAAATTATATTTATTGTTATATTTTAAATTTATTTTGGTGTTTATATTATTATTTTAGGGTTTTAGATTTTTGTATAATTTAAAAAAAAAGGTAGAATGAATAAATTTTTAGTGATTGTTTTACTTCACAAAATAATTTTTAAGGCAAATTTAAAATATTTATATTTTTTTAAATTTTTTATAATTATTAATAATATTTTAGGCTTATTTGATTGTTATTAAGATTTTTTTTAAAATTTTAGTAAATTACATTTAATTTAAATAAATTAGACTTTTTTAAAATTTTAGTAAATTAGAATTAATTTAATAAATTATATAATGAAAAATATAAAAATTTGGAGGTATTTTTAATGTTTATAAAATATGTTTTAGAAAAATTAAAATTTTTTAGTATAATTAATAATTTATTTTTAATTAAAAATATTTTAGGTTGTTGGATTTTTATTAAGATATTTTTTTATCTTGCAAAATATTTGATACTTTTTTTTTATTAATTATAGAATTTCATTGCATATAAAGAATTAATTTTATATCTAAAAGATAAAATATTTTAGAAAAATTTAATATATTTGCTATAATTTTTAAACTTTTTTGATAAATAGAATTAATTTAGGATTTAGATTTATTTTAGATAATTTTATAATTTTTTTTAGTAATTTTGTATTTTTTCGTTAAGAAATTATAATTAATGTGTTTTTTTTTTATATTTTAGGTTTAATTTAAAGGTTTATAATTTAGGGTATATTTTATGATCATACTGATTTATAGGTAATTAGTTGTATGAATTAAAAAAGTTTGATTATATTATTAATTAATAGTATTTTTTCATTTCAGTGATTGTTAGGTTGTGGTTAAATAATTAAATATTGATTTTATATATTTTTAATAATAAAAAATTATGAAATATTTTAATAGTATTTTTATTAATATTTTTTAATGTATTTGTATTTGAGTTTTTACATATAAATATGTATATATATATATATATTTTTCATTTTTATATATTTGAGTAAGTATATGATCCTCCACCTTCACCTTCACCATCGCCTGCTAATTGATTTTGAATTTTTTTTATATATGTAAAATGATATTTTAATTTCATATGGTTATATATATTTTATTATTTTTACATTCATTTTTTTATATTTAAATATTTATTATATATAATATTTTTTAAATATTAATTTTATTTTTATATTTTTATTCTTTATAATAAAAAATTTATACATACATTTATATATTATAAAATTTAAAAAGATTTTTAAATTTTAAAAAATAATTTATTTTTTACCGACAGATTTATTTTATGTCGGCAGTTTCTTCGATATTACCGATAGAATAGAAATTCTATCAGTAATACCAACGAAAAATTATCTATCGGTAATATCGATAGATAATTTTTCATCGGTCTATTTGTATTACTGATAAATAATTTTTCGTCGGTAATACCGATATAATTCTTATTCGGTATTTTTTTTCTGTACCGACGAAAATAATTTATATCTGTAAATATTGCCGACTACTTTTCTATCGAAAAATTACCTACAGATTATTTTTGTTCAGAAAATTTACCGACAGATTTTTATTTTTATCGGCTTTTCGATTATCGGAGAAAAATTTAGTGACATATTTTTTTATCGGTAATTTATCGGTACTATTACCGATAAAAAAATAAGAATTACAGATGAAAAAATTCATTGGTAATCCGCTACATTTTTATAGTGCGAGATGTCTCTTCGTATTCGTAGCCAACTTTCTACTGAAAGAGATTTTAGAGTTTTCAAAATTGATAATTTGGCCAGACATCTTCTTATACTTCTGCAAAATTTCTTTAACCTTAAGAATCTCTTGAGCATTAGCCTTAGCAAAAATTATACTGTCATATGCAAAAAACAAAGGTGTAATAGTAGGTCTATGTCGACTCGCCTTAATACCATGAATTGTATGATTAATTTTCTGCTTGCTTGATCAATGCTAAGAGCCCTTATGCACAAATAAAAAATAAATAGGGTGAAATTGAATCTCCTTGACGAAGACTTCTAATTGGCTTAACAAAGTCTTTTGGTTGCCCGTTAATTAGAAAAGAAAAGGAAACAAAACTTAAACAAGTTATGATAAGATTAATGAAATGAGTCCAAAAATACATTTTCTTCATAAACACTTATAAGAAAGACCATTCAACTATATCGTAGACTTTACTCGTATCTGGTTTGACAATAAAGTAACCTTGTGCTTTGTTAATCCTAATATGCATAGAGTGGAAGATTTCAAAAGTAATAATGGTACTCTATCGTAGACGTTACTCATATCTAGTTTGACAGCAAAGTAACTTTGTGCTTTGTTAATCCTAGTATGCATAGAGTGGAAGATTTCAAAAGCAATAATGGCGATATCAGTAATAAGTCTACTTGGGACAAACTCAGATTGAATTTGACAAATGACAGAAGACAGAACAACCTTTAGCCTATTAGCTAACACTTCGACATTAATTTATAGACTACATTGTATAAGCTAATGGGTCTTAAATCTTTCATTGCAACATGATTTTTAACCTTGGGGATAAGAGTGATAAATAAGTGATTTATATTAAAAGGCATAACATTAGAATTAAGGAAACTAAGAACACATTTTATAACATCTTTCCCAACAATATTCCAAAAGGATTGATAAAAAAGAGCAGACAAATTCAAAATACCATCGAACATACCATCAAGAAAAATATTGAAAAAAAATGCCTGAATTCAATAGCAAAGTATTCTTCAATAGTAAGTTTAGGATTGAAAAATACTTGAATTCAACAGCAAGGTATTCTTTGCCAAAAGGACGAACGTGTCTGAATTTAGGAGTAAAAGGTATTTTTTAAGTAAATTACAATAAGTTTAGAGCTTTTTGGAACTTTTAATAGTTAAAAAAAGAAGAAGGAAAATTACATTACATACCTGAATTTAGGTTTCGATTTTCAAAGTTACAGCAGGGTTTTTTTTTTTTTTTTTTTTTTTTTCCAATTTTAATAGCAAGCACAAACTTTTTTTCATTTTTACTTTTTTATAATTTTATTTTTTTTCTTGTTTTATTTTTATCTATTTGTTTTTATTTAAAAATATTTTTTTAGTCATAATCTCAATATATATATATATATAAAAGATTTATATACACAATATATATAAATACATACTCAACAAATAATAACATATATATCAAGTATTCACTGAATATCTACCAAACGTCTATTAAATATCAACTACATATTTATCAAATATCTACTAAATATCTATACAATATTTTTATTTTTTTAAACTTTATTTTTTTAAATTTATATTCATGCATCATACACACAATATTCATGCAATATTTACATAAAATACATACAACATACACAAACAAATATATAACACACATCTACCAAACATCTACAATATCTACTAAAAATCTACCAAACCCCTACATAATATATTACGAAATTAATATTTTTAATTTTTTATATGTATAATATATAAATTTATTTAAAAATAAATTTAATAATTTTTATTATTATAATTTTATATATTTTATTTTTTTAATTTTTTGTGACTGTTATTTATTTTTTATAATTAAAATTAATTTTTTTTATAAAAATTAAAAAAATTATATGCTTAAAAATAATTTAAAATATTAAATTTTATTATTTTATTAAAATTTTCTTAATAGTAAGTTTAAAAAAAATTAAAAATTTAAGTAAAACATTTATTATAATGAGAGAGAATATATTTTTTAAAAAAACAATTCTGATTTTAACCAGTGAAATATTTTTAAAAATTTACTTCAACTTTTTATTAAAATATAAATATTTTTATTTTTTTATAGTATTTTTTAAATAAAAATTATTTTTTTGGATAGTCTTTTAAATGCACCTAAAATAAATTATATATTTCCCAATCTCATTCGACTCTTTCTAAAGAATATGCTGATCCAGGAATGACATGAAAAGCTGCACATAAAACCTTCTCAAGTTTAAGCCTTCAATATTATATTGACACATCACAAATTCTACACTAAATAATTCTTGAATTCAGCTTCCTCCAAATGAAAATTTTCTTTTTTTAGTATACCTTTTTTAAAATTTGATCATACATATTTTAAGTAAAAGATTTTTCCCAACATTAAATTTTTTTTTTCTTTTTCACAAGTTAACTAATTATATGAATAAATCGAGATGGAAAATACGGCAAAAACAAACATCAAGAAAAAACCAAAATCGTAAACACAACACTTGAGGCGTTCCAAAGGGCATATAGCAAACACAAATCAAATAAATTGCTTTAGAAACTCAGTAGCAACCAGCCTCCCTCGTGTGTTCACAGACATCTTCAATTCACTAATCTCTTTATCAATATCCTGCAGTTTGAGAAATTCATCAAGAAAGAGCAAAACGATAGCAATATATCATTGCAGACAAAATATAAATAAAAAACCCTTGAGCTTGAGATTTCAGAACTTAGAATAACATTATTTTACAGGGTAAACAAGGTATCAAACAAGACAAATAGCCTTGATGAGGAATTTATATTTTTTAAAGTGTTATGAATACAAGTCAGAGACACAAGCCTTGTTTTACTAAATTGATCTCAAGTAAGTCTAGACTTGGGAGTGGTAAAAGATATAAATGGAATTGAAGAACTAAGAGCTAACGATGACAACATATGAGAGTCATTAGCTTCAAGTCAACTTTGGATTCAAATTACATGAGATAATTAAATTTCCAAGTTAATGAATTAGACCTTCCATGCAGGACTACTTGATTCTAACAAGGGAAAGAATTGCAAGGCAGCACATAAACAAGAATGACCTTACGTAGGACCCTGAGTACTTCCAGACAGTCATTATAACCAGGGCCTCAAAGCTAGATAGTCAATTTCAAGAACAAGATCATAGAAGTCACAAATTCCCAATCACTAATCAACTAAAATTGACTGATGGCAAAAACATAATTGCGACTCTTAGTGGCAGAAACTAGTAAGAAACCTTAAACAACCAATTTAGTATGTATGAGTGACTGAAGAAGCAAGTTGATTTAATCAGAAACCTCAGCAGCGAGAATGAAAAACATCAGCATATAGTTGAGTTTCACCAAGTATGTACATCCAATAACCATCTTTTAATCAGAAATCAAATAGAAAAGGAAAAACACAAGTTATATGGCTCAATAAAATTCTTACTTCCACAAATTGGACAATAAAATCTGAGTTTTTGTTTCTGCATCTCTTCACAGTGATAATTTGTGATAAGAAAACTAATGTCATAACCCTGCAAAGTGAGATACCGAGATAACAAATGGTAATTAGTATGCAATCTCAATATTATAAAGCATCTTTTCAAAATCAAAGGCTATACTTAGAATTGCAGCCACATGCAAGGTTTTTGACAAGAGTGCTGGCAGGAAAAGCATGTTTCAACTTTCACCAGCATTGGATCATGAACATAACTGTCATAAACTGCCATCGCTTTCAAAGGCAGAACCACAGACTCCTAAGTCCTAACATTGACAGCGAAAAATAAATTACATATCATAGACAATAATTGAAAGTTCTATTTGCTGTGAGTGCAGAACGTTTGCCCATCTTCAGAGCAATATAAAGGATGTTCAGTACAGAGAGGCATAAAGGGGTTTGCAGCAATAACTTGGTATATATACTATACGATCATTTTTACCTACATATACAGAGGCGGAGATAAAGGGGGTCCCATGGGGCCCTGTTCCCCCCTCAGTTAAAAATAAAAAATTTTTAGGTATATTTGAAAATGAATATTACATTGGTTGAGATGGAACAGCTTGGCCTTACTATGTGAGAGCACGCAACTTCGACCCACGCTCCCAACATTTTTCATCCTTTTTTTTTCAATCTTTAAAATTGGGCCTTTTAATCAAGCCCATTACAAACAAACAAGATTTGTCAATGACTCTGCCCATTACAAACAAACAAGAATAACTTAATTGTGACTCTTTCTCTTCTTTCTCACGTTTCTTCTTCGTTAATTCCTTTTTCTTTCTTTTTTTTTTTTCAGATAACAGTTTCTTCCTTTTTCAATTTCATTCTTTCACCGATTGTCACCAGCAAGGCAGCGGCAACAAGTTAAGAATAGGTACACCACTTACTTTTAATCTCATATTTATTTTGTTGCAATTTTTTTATCTTGCTAAAATGAATTGAAATTTGAAAAATAATGAATTAAGAAATTGGCTTGAATACTTGAGGACATTATAAATTTGAAATGTTTAATTTGATTTTGTAGTATGAAGTTTTTTTTTTTTTGAGAAAAGTAGTATGAAGTTAAATTGAAATTATTATTTTTTTGTAGTTTATAATCTGGAATTTTTTTATTTCTTTTATAATTTGATATTTTTAATGTTTAGTATTTGATAAATTGAAATGGCTACTATATATCTATTGACTATTGTGATTGAATTATTTTTCTTATTCTTTGTAGTTATATGGAGCGATATTTTAAAAAATTAAGACCAAGTAGTGAAGAGTCGCCATCAGTTAATCAAAATATTCAATCGACTCAACCACATAAGGAAGCAATTGTTCAACCGGTACCGTGGAATGAGCTTTCTCCGCAATGAAAATTATTAAGAGTTCACTTCGTAATAGCATGGGAGATGAGCTGCTAAATGATTGTTTAGTTACCTATATTGAAAGAGATGTATTTGCAAGTATTGACAATGAAACAATTATGAATAGATTTCAATCAATGAAAAATAGGCGAGGAATATTGTAATTTAATGTTTTAAATTTTCTTTGTATCCAACATTTTTCTTGTTTTATTTATTTTATTATAAATGTTATTTTTGTGAATTATAAATTTTAAGTTGAATTGGACCCCCCTTATCTAAAATCCTGGCTACGCCACTGTACATATATGGTAATCTAGCTTTAACCAAGCCTAATATACGAAACTAAAGAATTCCCTTTTCCATGGCTAGAGCACATGGCACCATCACAAACGTTATAGCTATAGCCATCACAACAGTAGAATAGAAATAACCGTTCTTAAAAGTAGTTGAGATGCATTTGCCTTTGTCAGACAAAATGATATAATTTCAGATCATACCTGTATTGGCTTTCGCCTTAAAGACTTGAAATGCTTCTGCCCTCATTGACAAAAATCTAAGAAATTTTTTAGTTAAAATATTTTCCAGCTCATCTGCCTGCTTTATCTGCACAATATGTAAAGAATGCGAGTATTAAAGAGAAAATCAGAGAAATATCACAATTCCTTCCGTGCATTATATGACATGATAGCTACATCAAATTCTGGCAGATAAATGTACAAATGCTATTTGTAAAATTAATGCGAAAGGAAATGGTACAATAAATGGTCAGAAATTAATGGTTTCCAGTTAAGATGGCATAGAAGATCTAGCTTGAATATACAAATTATGGAGTTGACTTTAGTAGGTATTCTTTTTATAAGCAATGAAAACCGTTGATAAAGCAGAAATTAATGTTTCCCATTTGAGGCAGGAAAGCACTAGCTTGTGCAAACAGAATACACACACGATTTAGCACAAAATATTATTTTTTAATAAGCAAGGAAAATGACCACTAACACCAAGAAAGTGAAACCCAATAAAAAAAAAGAAGGAAACCATTTATTAAAAAATTCTCAAGAAGCAGTAGGATTAATAAAAGGACTGTTGATTATATCAATAACTAAGAGCCCTAAGCCAATTATTTGAGATAATAGAGAGACTTTTCACCCACTAATGAGCCCTCTTATACTTTCCCTCCAAACCAGAAAAAACATAGTGAGACAAATAAAAATTGAAGTTACCAACTGCTTTGAAGTTTGGCAAAATGTAGATTATAACGATTACTGCAGAGGAGCCTAACAGTTCTGAAGTTCAGCTTTATCAGTGTAAATTATTGGAATCCGCATCAAAGTGTGATTTCAACAAGGCACACACCTGATAAGCTCATGCTTGAATTACCATAGAGGGAACCTTAAGCTTTGCAACTGATACAAAGAGCAAAACGTATGTGATAGTTGTAGTAAAAAATATCAGTCAAATCTTCTTTTTGCTTGGTAGGAAAAGAAAATTAGGCAACAAGCTAACTAGTTGGATTCAATCAAAAGTATAGACTCTTTTGCTAGCCCAAATTCCAAATCTTCAAATGCAAGCATACAATCATCCAGCAATTGAACCATCTTCTGCTCTAATACCATGCAGAAACTCCATGGACTTTGGGAGTTTGGGCCAAAAAAACATTAGTGCCCATATAAATGGGGTTGGAAATTCATTTTACATAAAACTAATTGGCTTGTGTTACAGTCCAATTTAATCCATTTATATGTAACTCTATATTCTTATATTCTTTTCAATGAGAGATTATATTATCCAACAAATATGAACTAACAGTCACTATGTTATACACAGATGCAGAACGCTAGAAGTGGCCTAACAAGAAAATAAGAAGCCCACAAGTCTACTGACATGTTATGCATTGTGAGAACTAGCGTATTGTTGTATAAGCAAAGATAAGGAACTTCTCTTTTAAGATCTTGCTCAATCAAATACACAAAAGCATCATTAAGATGTTCAACTTACAGCAGCCAGCAGAAGGAAAAATGCTAGATTTTTAGTAGATATTAAGATGTTCAACTTAAAGTAGATTTTCTTTTACTTTTAACATCTTGCTCAATCATTAAGATTTTGATAATTTCCACATTTGTTTTAGACTAAGATCCAGAAGGAAAAATGCTAGTTCAAGAGACTAATAAACAAGGGTACAGGACACAAATTAAATTCTATTTGGTCTTACCATGTAAGTTTATGTAGGGGTTTGAAATTGCAGAAGAACACTGCAAGTCTTTTCTGGGTTGTTGCTATTACTATTACTACTGTAGGCTCAAAAGTTGTGCGGTTCTGGTTTGATTTATTATTTTTATCTGCATTTTCAACATGTCAATGCAAAAAATCAAAGCTAGAACCATCTCATCATATACAATTATAAGCAAATTGCAACAACATGTAAACTTGCTTTGGTAAAAATTTTAGAGAAGAAAGTTTTGCTTCAAAGGTTTGAATTGGTACCAAAATGAACAGGATAAAACAAGAACAAACACAGAAACATTAAGCTGAATATTTAAGAAGCAAAATTAGTAAAAACATCAACTTATAAAAAAATGGAGAAAGCAAGTTACACAGATAATTAACATTAAAAATGAATCTCAGATAATAGAAATGAGCCATCTTAAGCATGAGAATCCTTCTTCTACCATAATTAATAGGCTTCTACTTCCCTCAAATTTTTTGGCGGAGCAGATCGCCGATCCAAGATTGAGATTGAGGGGAAAATATGGCTAACACCGCCGATTTTAATAGGTCTTTGATAGAAAATTTGAAAAGTTAACAGGGTCAAAAATGAGTTTTTCCAAATAAAAAAATATTGCCGTGTACGCTGTCTTTTAAATAGTTTTTTTTCCTCTCTCTCTCTCTCTCCCTCTATTTTCTAGCCTTTTCTGATTCGTTTCCCGGGAGACGGAAAAGAAAAACAGAGAAAGAAGAGAGGTGAAAATGCCGGTGGCAAGATCGGAAACATCTGATTCAAGAGTCATCGCTCACATTGACATGGACTGCTTCTACGTTCAAGGTTTTCTTCACTCTTTTCTCTCTTCATTGTATCTATATCTTCCTTACTGGTTTGTATTCTTCCAATTCTAGTGGAACAGCAGAAACAGCCACAATTAAGGGGTTTGCCTACTGCTGTTGTGCAGTACAATGAATGGAAAGGTGGTGCCTTGATCGCTGTTAGCTACGAAAATTTGGAGTCAAACGGTATGTAGATTTTGTTTTTTTGTTTTTTTTTGTTTTTTTGTTGATAAGCATTTTGTTCAATTTAATTTTAGTTTAGTTCCATGCGAGGTGAAGAAGCAAAGGAAGTTTACCCTCAAATTCAGCTTGTACAAGTCCCTGTAGCTCGTGGTAAAGCTGATTTGAATGCTTACCGCAACGCAGGTTCTGAGGTTTGTAAGATTTTACAGTTTTGACTGTGTCAAGATTATAATTTTGTGATTCACATTGAAAAAGTTTCTCATCTTCATATATATTTTTTTTAAAATTAAATTTGTAGGTAGTTTCTATTCTTGCTAGGAAGGGTCGATGTGAGAGGGCTTCTATTGATGAAGTTTATCTTGACCTTACTGATTCTGCAGAAGCTATGTTAAAAGAATTTCCTCCAGAGAGGTTGCAAGTAATTGATGAGGAAGCTCTCAAATCACATGCTTGAGAATGAGGCATAAAACTATGTTTGATGCTAATTCTTACTTGTTCAGATTAACATACATGGTTCTTTCATTAGATGGTTTTCTTAGCAAACTTTTAATAACCCTGATCCTTTAATTCCCATCACATCCACTCTCCAGCCCACTACAGAGTGAAATTTGTGGCTCTCAGTTTATATATATTATTATTATTATTATAATTATTGTTATTTTTTATTTTTATTATTATTATTATTTTTGCTTCTCTGTGACCAAACAGCATAAAAGAGGATAAGCTTTCATTTCCTTTCTCCTCCTTCCACTATTATAGAACCATTGTTCTAGAAGCCTTAACTCTTTGTTTTCATAAATGCAGTAATTTAGTGAATCGTGGTAACACAAACAAAATCTGAGTTCTGAGTAGATCTGAAAGTGCTAATCATTTCTGGAGTTGTTTTTTTAT